>OW052117.1:5126035-6407544 GCA_932526535.1 Caradrina clavipalpis
TGCCCCATGCGGAGTCTCCAAATTATATTTAGTACTACGCTGTGTCTTCCTACCTGTCTCATTATTTATTATTTTCCAGGTAGTTTTAATCTTATCATCTGCGGATTTAATTTTATTGCTAATGTAAAGTGATTTAGCTATTTTGCAAACACTTTTAAAAGTTTTTGAGTAATTTGCAACATACTGATGAAAACTTTTATTAATTGTGTGCTGCTTTAGTCCATAGAGTTCAAATAATTTCCCTCTGCTTTTACGTATGCCTGGAGTCGCCCAATCACTAAATAAGAACTTTGTGTTAATATTTTTAGTCTTAATTGGAAAAGTGTTACTAAATTGTGTATCTAATATCGAAAAAAACTCGGCATATAACTCATTTGGGTCACAAATATTATTAAAACTCTGATGATACAAATTATGGATAACTATTTCGTATACTTAGTACCTGTGCAAGCTCCCCATACTGACACTCGCCAAGTCTCATCTTTCGTGGCACGGACTGTACCTCTTTTTAATACTGGAAGAAAAATCCCGTTCAAATATAAAAAACTGTAGCATGTGTAGCATATTCTGTACAAAACGCAAGGAAGCACATCTACCCTCGTCCTTTACAAAATTAAGTATATTGCTAGTCCCCCTATATGCTCGTATTATATAAGGGTCGCTACCCTAAGAGGGTTCCGCCCTAACAAACGTGATACTAGCAATTGAACTGGCATCTATACTAATATAATAAAACTGAAGAGTTTTTTGTTTGTTTGTTTAAAAGCGCTAATATCTGGAACTTCTAGTCGGATTGTAAAATTTCTTTGTGTATAGTGTCATACCGGGATAGATGCCCCGATCGTAATTACTCTAATTTCGCGGATGGCAGATATTAAATGATTTCAAAAAGTAACATAACATAAACTCACGCCTTTTTCCCATGGGGGTAGGCAGAAACCACGGAGCGCCACCTGCTACGATCCTTACATACTCCTTCCGCCTCGTCCACATTCATACATCTGGTCATACAAGCACGCCGGTTACGGGTATTGTACACCCGACCTTTCTGAAAAACCTCACCAATAAGGTCAGGGTAGGTCTTTCCAGGGCGTCCCCTCCTGGCGTTGCCACTCACATCTGCACATATAAATCCCTTTTGTTAGTCGCCTTTCACTCATCCTCGCAACATGACCGAACCATCTAAGCATACTCTTTTCAACCTTTGTCACTACATCCTCTTTTGAACTGCAACGTTCTCGTATAATTTCATTCCTCACTCTATCGTTCAACGGTACACCACATATACTTCGCAAGGAACGCATCTCCTTACTTACCACTCAGTCACTTATTTTCTCATTTATAATATTAGTTAAAATCATATTAAATCTTAACTTTATTTCCATATGTCATTGCCATCAATGACTTATAATATAATCTAATAAAACTTTCAATAATATATTCATAAGAAATCCTAACTTTTGAAGACGCGATGAAAAAAATTTCGATCACAAATTGACTTTTGAAAAAAAGTCGATTATCGTCGGAGTTTCGAAAAGGATATATATTTGAAAAAAATCGGTTAGGGATGGCACTAGAGGGTGTAAGGAATCATCGTATCGATAATATTTTACTCTGAATTTACCATAGTAAGCATAGTATAAGACAGTCGTTACGGATAGTCAGAAGCCAAGAAATCTGACAACCAATCTAACCAAGAAATATCGTGTTGCCTAGTAACTGGGTTGTGGAGGTCAGATAGGCAGTCGCTCCATGTAAAACACTGGTATTCAGCTGCATCCGGTTAGACTGGAAGCCGACCCCAACACAGTTGGGAAAAGGCTAAGCAGATGATGATACATAGTATAAAACAAAATCGCTTCCCGCCGTCTGTACGCTTAGATCTTTTAAACTACGCAACGGATTTTAATGCGGTTTTCATCAATAGATAGAGTGATTCAAGAGGAAGGTTTATACGTATAGAACATCACGCTACGACAGACAGGAGCAGACTAGAACCCAAAAACGTAACTGAACGCGAGAGACACCTCGGGTATATAAGGTTGAAATTACCAATCCGCCTTAAGTAAGCGTGGTGATCAATGCTCGTGCCTTCTCTGTATGAGAAGAGGCCTTTGCTCTGCAGTAGGACATTAATAGGCTGGTATTATTATTCCAACACAACCCTACGACAAAAATAATGGGTTCCATACAACCAATGTTGTATGGTCTTCTCTTCCCCCCTGATTGCTTCAAAATCAGGAGTATATAAGAACAATACCGAGTACATAGAAAGGTTTATATAAGTTGGTGGGACCGACTGACAGAACTACGTTTGGATATCAAAGAACCGGCGGTTTTTAGGGATCCGTGGATAAGAAATGGGTTTTATGTCTTGGATTTGATATCGTTTGCTATTGCTTTTTTATACATACATACATAAACTCACGCCTTTTTCCCATGGGGGTAGGCAGAAACCACGGACCGCCACCTGCTACGATCCTTACATACTCCTTTCGCCTCGTCCACATTCATACATCTGGCCATACAAGCACGCCGGTTACGAGTACCGCGCACCCGACCTTTCTGAAGAACGTTGAACGTATGAACGTTCGTTTTGTTTTAGTTTTTTTTTTGCTTTTTTATATCAATTATATTTGAGATTTACCGCAACAAACAGAAAGACAGAAAATATTAAAATTGTTTTAGTGTGTACATTCAAATGCATTTATTTACAGAAAAGCTGTTATTTTGACATTTCATACAGATACTTTAATTTTATTAACTGCCTCGTTGGCCTAGTGGTCCTAAGCGCGACTGCTACATTAGGGTCTTGGGTTCGATTCCCAGGTCGAGCCAAGTGTTATTGGGTTTTTCTATGAAATTCTCAGTAGCAGCTCGGAGTTAGGATTTGTGCCCGGTTAATGGCAATAGGCTCGCCCCCTATTACATGGAACCTAAAACATACCGGCGAACTGTGGGTGTGCTTTGGTACACCTCTGCCTTACCCTTCGGGGAACACAGGCGTGATGATGATTAAAAAGAAATAACTCAATTCAATTATATAGATAAATTAAATCTTCCCTTTCCATAACACACTGTAAATAAACCTACAGGACCATTTCAACGTGGGACCGCTCACGCTTACCTTACACCGATTTCCACAAGTCATCTTACGGCCAGTGTTCTCTGATTAATGTTTCTTTTTTCTCTTTCTTTTATCCTTTTTTTTCTCTATCCTAGGATTGGTGGTATTATTAGAATATTTTCTTTAATGGTCTAAGAGTTAAATAATTCCTGTATTGTGTGTTTTTGTATAGAAGAAGATGTTTTAATCAAATGGTGTGTTCGAAGTATTTCGCGTCTGTCAAAGTTGAAGCATTTATTTCAATTAGACCATTTACAGGCACCTTTTAGTAGTATATATACCATCACGCCTGTATTCCCCGAAGGGTTAGGCAGAGGTGTACCAATGTACACCCACAGTTCGCCGGTATATTTAGGTTCCATGTAATAGGGGGCGAACCTATTGCCATTAACCGGGCACAAATCCAAACTCCGAGCTGCTACTGAGAATTTCATAGAAAAACCCAATAACACTTTTTGCTCGACCTGGGAATCGAACCCGGGACCCCTTGCATAGCAGTCGCACTTGCGACCACGAGACCAACGGGGCAGCTTTTAGTAGTTGTAGTAGTTATAGTAGACACGCAAAGCCGTTGGTCCCGGCTGTCATTCGTAGATCTTTGACAGTCGTTACGGATAGTCAGAAGCCAAGCAATCTGACAACTAGTCTAACCAAGAGGTATCGTGTTGCCCAGTTACTGGGTTGTGGAGGTCTGATAGGCAGTCGCTCCATGTAAAACACTGGTATTCAGCTGCATCTGGTTAGACTGGAAGCCGACCCCAACATAGCTATGAAAAGGCTAGGCAGATAAATACAGGCACTTTAAAATTGTCTTCCTCTTGAATCACTCTATCTATTGATGAAAACCGCATTAAAATCCGTTGCGTAGTTTAAAAGATCTAAGCGTACAGACGGCGGGGAGCGACTTTTTAATACTATGTAGTGAAAATAAAACTCAAAAACATTCAGAAAACTTTGACACACATCCCCCACAACGCTCAAAGTTTGACAAACACTTGGTAAACTAATCCTGCATGAATTCAACTATAATATAATATTATTAATGATCATTGCTCTAGGGAATTGAGATGTCTGCCTACCCCCGACATTAATCATTGCGCTACAATAGCAGAACGCGCATGCGTGACCATTATGTACTCTTAAAAGGGAAGTTTTACGTATGAGAGGTATATTCAATACCCCTTGCACGAATTCGGTTTAAAATATAAAACTACTGGTGTTTTTTCTTGCGAACGCCTTATTTCACCCGCTTTAAGTTACGTTTTTGGTTGCTGCTCCGCTCTTTTGGGTCGTAGCGTGATGTTATATAGACTATGCTATTCAGGAATAATGTAGCTATCTATTGGTAAAAGAATTTTTGAAATCGGTTCAGTAGTTTCGGAGCCTTTGCGTTGCAAACAAAAATACAAATCATTCCTGTTTATAAAATATGTTTAGTGATTTTGGTGAAAGTGGGCCATGCCATATACTGCCGTGATTCTTTAAAAGGCAGCCTTCTGACAACACTGATTTCTGAAAAAACCGCAAAAGCAGTCTTCATTTTGTTTTTTTTTTTACTAAATAAAAAAAACATATAAATATGTCATAATATGTAATATTTCCTAAGCAGATTAATTAAAGTAAAGAAAACAAAATAAAGACTGCTATTGCGATTTTTTCAGAAATCAGTGTTGTCAGAAGGCTGCCTTTTAAAAATTCACGGCAGTATTGCCATAGTTCATCTTTAACTAGCGAACTGCCTTATTTCACCCGCTTTAAGTTACGTTTTTAGTTGCTGCTCCGCTCTCGTGTGCCGAAGCGTGATGTTTTATAGCCTAAACCTTCCCCGATAAGAGGATTAAACAAAACAAAAAGAATTTTTTATTCAATTTTTTTCATTTAAGCAAACAAATTCTTCACCTTTATAAGTAATTTATTTAGAGTTACAAAAATCTTTTGTATTATTTTGTAAGTTCTTATTACTACATGTGTTTCATTAACACTTTGTCTCATAAAATAAAATACAATAAAACATATTAAAGGTTGTGAAAAAGTCATTTTTGTACTCGCACTGTTCTTTAATTTGACAGTTGTTTCTTATTGAACATCTGCATTGAATGAGGCGCAAGTACCTAAAGGTATTAATTGGTCACCCATCTTTTTCTAAGACGCTGTTTCTGCTCCACTTTCAATTTCACAACTTTTTTATAGTTTTCAGTGAATTTGCTTTAACATCGTGAGTTGGACAAAATTCGAGTAGGTACCTACGTATTATTATGTTTTTTATGTGTAGTCATCTAAATAGTAGGCCGATGAACTAAGGAGCTAATATGTTGAATGTCATTTTGTACTATATTAGCTTTATACTGCCAAAAAAGGCCAAACGAGGTTGTGGGTTCGCAACCGGGCACGGGCAAGTACCAATGTGACTTTTTCTAATTCATAGGTATGTACTTTCTAAGTTTATCTTGGACATCACTGGCATCGGTAACCATGTCAGAGGCCCTTGAGGCGGTTTAGAAACTCTGACACTAGGGTGCGTGGGGTCGTTAGACCTTACTGCCCACACGATAAAGAAGAAGAATGGGTCAAACTACAATTTCTTAATTTTTTATGTTAATTAGGTGAAGATTTTCTAAAAATGTTCGTTTATACAATGTTCGGTAAATTGCGAACACGACAAAAAAAGAATCAGCAAAATCGGTTCAGTTTTTCTCGAGTTTTGCGACAAAACACAACACAAACACAATTAGGCATTCATTTCTATAGACAGTAGATTATTTAGCGTTAAACCATAATCATTGCAATTACACACACTTACATACCATCACGCCTGTAATCCCCAAAGGGTTAGGCAGACGTGTACCAATGTACAACCACAGTCCGCCGGTATGTTTAGGTTCCATGTGACAGGGGCGAACCTATTGCCATTAAAACACAAATCTTAACTCCGAGCTGCTACAGATAATTTTATAGAAAATACCAATAACACTTTGCTCGACCTGGGAATCAAACTCAAGACCTCTACCCTAGCAGTCGCGCTTAATACCACTAGCCTAACGAGGCACACTAAATCTTATATCCTATAAAATATCAACCCACGACTCGCCAACTAAAATCGATACTACTAAAGCGAACAAACCAAAATGGCGGTCGCGCGGGAAACCATTTTCATTAAAATAAAAACATCAAAACCATTAATATAGCCAAGAAAAGATTAATGTCGAGCGAACAAAGACTAATAAATTAGAAGTATAATATTCAACGAGGGAGCCTACCCTTCGGCCATCTTGAATAATACTGCCTCCTGATTGGTCGGTTCGGTTGCTAATCAATAATTTGACACTTACATCAAAATGGCGTAAGTTACGTTTCGGGGACGTTGGGATTTGAACTTTTGTGTGCCGGGGATAAGGTTGGTTTTTAAATGTGTTGGTGGTTTTAAAACAATAGGGGGTTTGTAGTAGGTAGGGAATTATTTCGATTGATGTTTTAATTTTTTTGTTTTTTAAGGTTTTTGTTAGAAATACTACTAGTTCCCGCCTGCGATTTCGATGTTATCCCACGGGAACCGTACATTTTTCCGAAATATTTATTTGTGGGGCTTTGTAACTTGAAAT
The DNA here is from genome assembly GCA_932526535.1 of Caradrina clavipalpis. Taxonomy (NCBI): domain Eukaryota; kingdom Metazoa; phylum Arthropoda; class Insecta; order Lepidoptera; family Noctuidae; genus Caradrina; species Caradrina clavipalpis. The sequence continues at coordinate 5,132,762 of OW052117.1, forward strand.
AAATTGTTTATTATTAAGACCATCATCATCATATCAGCCGCAGGACGTCCACTGCTGGACATAGGCCTCCCCCATAGATTTCCAAAAGGACCGATTGGAAGCGGCCTGCATCCAGCGTCTTCCTGCGGTCTTAATTTAATCAAGACCGGTTTTATCTATTTACATCTGGTAAACCTAACTACCACAAAATCACGCCAAAAAGCAATACTGTGTCAATTTAAATCCCAAAAACCACCAACAAATTAAAATATTAGCGAAACGCTTCCAAAATCACAACCATGCATAGGTAATCAACAGGATCTTAACCCATTTAGTTAAAATTTAACCAAAAAAATTACTGTTAACACCTTTGAAACTTAACAATAAGTTAGAAAAAAAGGGTTAACTATAGTTTTTGTAACTGTCTTTGACATATTCAGTAGTCAAGGGTAGAAAAACTGTCTCCCAAAGCTTTTAAGATAAGGACTTAACAAGATTTGACGAAATTTTAAGGTTAAACAAAAAAAGATCGATTTGGTTGTGAAAAAAAATATTTGGACGTAATCGTTTTGTGAAATAGGTCTACCAGAATCTGATGGCTGAGGTGTCAGCCATTGGAAGGGGCCACTAAGGGCCAAATGCCTGCCGGGGCTGCGGGTTGTTCGAAAGAGATACCGCGCCCCCGGAACGCAAAGGGCACATGAAGGAACATAGATGTTTTTAGTCAGTAAAAGTCTGACACTCCCTCCCGCCCCGCCCACGACGGGGATTTTACGGGGATTTGACGGGGGGGGGGTCATTTGATGATTTTACAATCTTAAAAAAAATATAAAAAAATCTGATGGCATTTTAAAAAGTATAAATATTGTGATTTTCTTATGACAATAGTAATTGTTTAATCAAAACATTTTTGGAAGTCGGCGGCTTTGGTTCTGTTTGTGGTTTTGTATTGCCACCGACTTCCAAAACTTATTATTCACTATTTAGTTCTTGAAGGCGGTTGACTTTTTTGTAAAAAAGTTTTATGTTTATAAACAAGGTTTTTTGTTTATTGCTTTTTAATATCCAGTCCCTGTCATCTAAATCCATAAAGAAACGAAAAACTACGTACTTTTAAATTAACGTTAATTTTCGAGACACCACTTAAAAGTCACAAGAAAGCAGAATATATATAATTTCGTTTACTTGGATGACATAATAATCTTCTCTGTTATTTTAATTTTTTACCAAGCTATTTAACAGATTTTGATAAAATCGATTTGAGAACGTCCTCGTTTTTTGAAGACATACCATCACGCCTGTATTCCCCGAATGGTTAGGCAGAGGTGTATCAATGTACCCCCACAGTTCGCCGGTGTGTTTAGTTCCCATGTAATAGGGGCCTATTATCATTAACGGGGCACAAATCCTAATTCCAGAGAACTCCTTTTATAAAGTCGGTTAAAAGTTTGAGATACCTTTGACCGTTAATATCTCAGTAACTGCCTCGTTGGCCTAGTGGTCCTATGCACGACTGCTACGCTAGAGGTCCCGGGTTCAATTCCCAGGTCGAGCAAAAACTGTTATTGGGTTTTTCTATGAAATTCTCAGTAGCAGCTCGGAGTTTGGATTTGTGCCCGTTTAGTGGCAATAAGCTCGCCCCGTATTACATGGGACCTAAATATACCGGCGAACTGTGGGTGTGCTTTGGTACACCTCTGCCTAACCCTTCAGGGAATACAGGCGTGATGGATGGATGGTTAAAATCTCCGTCACCAGAAAGTTCCCAGGTATGATGCAGAACAACTAAATGTTCGCAATGATGAGACGAAACATGTAAATATCGCCTTTATTAAGTGTTTCTTTACACCAGTTTATATTTAGTCGCAAAAGCAATCAAATTGCTCCAAACCCATTAAGTATGACAGCTATGCAAACTTTCATTTCTATTTTAAAGTAACTATAGCTTTTGCCCGCGATTTCGTCTGCGTAGTTTTTTTTTTACCAGTGTTAAGTTACGTCTTGGGTTACTGCTCCGCTCCCGTGTGTCGTAGCGTGATGTTATATAGCTTATACTATTCCTTATGAATTTGGTTATCATATAACAAAAATATACCGGAGAACTGTGGGTGTACATTGGTACACCTCTGCCTAACCCTTCGGGGAATACAGGCGTGATGGTATATTTGTTTTTTTTTTCAAATCCCGCTAGCAGTTTTTTTCATGGCATTGGATGGCATACAGGCCCACAGCCCAATGTTAAGTGGTCACCGCTGCCTATACACATCTGCAATACCAGAGGCCTTGCAAATGCGTTGCCATCCCAGAGACTAAGTTGAAATGTGTCATGTGCCTGTAACTACACCAGCACCCATACCCTTTAAGAACACAGCAACGCTGCTTTGCAGTAGAAATAGGTATGGTGGTAGTACTTCCCCGGACGAGCTCCTTCACAAAGAGCTCTACTCCTACCAGAGATTATCGCGTTTAAACAACAAACTGCAACTGTAACTGTCTCGTTAGTCTTGTGGTCCTAAGCGCGACTGCTACACAAGAGGCCGTAGGCACGTTTCCCAGGTCGAGCAAAATGTAATTGTGTTTTTCAATAAAATTCTCAGTAGCAGCTCGGAGTTAGGATTTGTGCCCGGTTAATGGCAATAGGCTCGCCCCCTATTACATGGGACCTAAACATACCGGTAAACTGTGGGTCCATCGACATTCGTGGGTCATGTTAGGTATCGTGTGGGCAGTAAGGTCTAACGACCCCACACACCCTAGTGTCAGAGTTTCTGAACCGCCTCAAGGGCCTCCGACATGGTTACCGATGTCAGTGATGTCCAAGATAAACTTAGAAAGTACATATGAATTTGAAAAAGTCACATTGGTACTTGCCCGTGACCGGTTGCGAACCCACAGCCTCGTGCATGAGAGGCGGGCGCCTTAACCACTGGACCATCACGACTCGGTATGATGGTATGTGAACAAACAGAAGTCTCTTCTGCTTCATTATATTAGTATAGATGTTGTCAATAAACAAACATGAATTAGTGAAAACTGTACCTCTAAAGCTGCTGATACGCTATGACGAAGCGGAGGTGACGTCATCATGACTGGCCGCACCGCTTCCGGTCGTTTACTTTTTAATTTTTGAGCTTTCTATGCGTTTGTGGTTTGGATGTATGAAGTGTGAGCTTTTGACTAGGTTTTGTTCCTGACTTCATCCGCTTAAAGTTAGAAGGTAATCTGGTAGCTGTTGACTCTTTGCGTCTCCGACACGACCGATTATCGGACTGATTTTTGACAGAATTCTTTGTCAGCGAGAAGAAAGTGTCAAAAATCGAGCCGATAAAGAAATCGGTTGTGTACGGAGACGCTTACTTGTGAAGTATCTATTTTCCATGTTTGCAATATTGGAAATAAAATTTCTGTTGGAAATAAGGGTCGTGATGGCCCAGTGGTTAAGGTGCCCGCCTCTCATGCACGAGACTGCGGGTTCGCAACCAAGCACGGGTAGGAACTAAAGTTTTCCAAAGAAACATATATTCGTATAAAATGTATCTCTAACCCATGTTTGCAAATAAATAAATAATGTATGATTTGTAAATGTATGTAAAGTTACAGACATTTATTTGCCAGACTGACTTCGGTCACGGCGGCTAATCTAAATGAAGACTAGTCAAGTACGCAGGAGATATTATGGTGCACACGTATGTGCGCAAACACAGGTGCACTCCCTCTACCCTAACTGTCATAGCCCGATGGGACGGCAATCCGACACGACCGGGGAGAGATCAGGCGCAGGACCAACAGCTTTACAAGCTTTCCGAAACACGGGGGTGTCACACCACCAACTTCCAAACTTCGGGCTGCTACTGAGAAATTCCTAATGTAAGAAACCCAATAACACTTGCCCAACCTGGGTATCAAATCCAGGATCCACATTCAACAGTCGCGCTTGCCACCACGAGATCAACAGGGCAGTAATATAATAACAATATTCCATCACGCCTGTATTCTCCGAACTAATGCACACCCACAGTTCACCGGTATGTTTAGGTCCCATGTAATAGGGGGCGAGCCTATTGCCATTAAAACACAAATCCAAACTCCGAACTGCTACTGAGAATTTCATAGAAAAACCCAATAACACTTTTTGCTCGACCTTTTATAATGGGACAAGCCCGCCACACTGTTCCCAAACCACCGCAACTCCTGTAAGCCAGAATCAACAGTGGCGACCACAAGAAAAGCGCCGAGACAATGAAGCTCGACGAGTCCCGGAGAAACAATTCAACTCGGTTTTTGCTCGACCTGGGAATCAAACCCAAGATCCACGTTCAACAGTCGCACCACGATACCAACAGGGACAGTCCATCTTCTGTAAACAAGTACCCAAGGATGCTATACAGATCTCGTACACTTTCACTAGCTCAGACTTGATCGAGTCACGGTGACTCACAAGATGGCTGCCAGTCATCATCCATCAGCGCTTTCGACTAACTGTACTCTATGGAGTGGTTATTTTGGTTCAATGTTGTAACTAACTAAGATTTAAAAGCACGGAAGATATACCATCACCATCACGCCTGTATTCCCCGAAGGGTTAGGCAGAGGTGTACCAATGTACACCCACAGTTCGCCGGTATATTTAGGTCCCATGTAATAGGGGGCGAGCCTATTGCTATTAAGCGGGCACAAATCCAAACTCCGAGCTGCTATTGAGAATTTCATAGAAAAATCCAATAACACTTTTTGCTCGACCTGGGAATCGAACCCGGGACCCCTTGCACAGCAGTCGCACTTGCGACCACGAGACCAACGGGACAGTTAAGCACGGAAGAATAGTAGTATTTTTGTAGTAGGTAGTATCTATCGACTGCCTGTTGGTCTTGTGGTCGCAAGCGCAACTGCTTACCCGCTAAGCAGTTGCGCTGTCTGTCTGCCTAACCCTTCAGGGAACACAGTCATGATGGTATGTCATGGTATTTGTCAAATTGTCGCTGAGATGAGATCGCGACGAGATTTGGAACGTTTTTAGTCAGTAGATTTGACCCTAGCCTTTCGATAGTTTAAAAAATATATATATATATATCTCCAGACCGATTCCGGCCACGGCGGCTAATCTTAATGCGGATTAGCCAACGTAAGAGATGTTATAGTACACAAGTGAGTGCGCAAACACAGGTACACTCTCTTCCTTCACTCTCATACTCCTATGAGACGACAATCCGACACGACCGGAGAGAGATCAGACGCAGGACCAACGGCTTTACGTGCTTTCCAAAGCACGAGGGTGTCAACTTCCAAACTCCGGGCTGCTACTGAGAAATTCCTAATGGAAAACCCAATAACACTTTTTGCCCGATCTCGAAATCGAACCCAGGACCCTACGCTCAGTAGTCTTGCTTGCGACCACAAAACCAACGGGGTAATTGGGTAGATGACACCATTAAATAATAATTCCAAAAACAACTTCTCAAAAAAAAGCAGTCTAATTTAGCCCCGAAAACACGATGAATTTTTAAATAACTATAAAATTTGATTTTTATTTGCTTTTAAATCAATAAATAGTTAGTGAATTGAGATGTCATAAAAGTGACGTCATATTTGAGTATTGTCATACAAAATCAATGGGGGAATGGCGTTTTGACAGCTCATAAAAAGTACGTCAATTGATTAGTGGTGTCATCTACACAATTAAATCCTTATGTCCTATATAAACTACACATAATCACATAGTTACAGGCACAGGGAGGTATATAAAATAAATTGTTAATCTACATCTGTCAGTTGGACGATTTTAATTAACTTTTTGTCATGGTGTACTGGGAAGGTAGACGCGGTAAGGACGGGTGGTTTGATACGGTTTTCGGAAAATTTTATTATTGTAAAGTATAAAGGTAAAAAAGTTTGTGAAGATTGGATGGATGGATGTTTGTTGCCTACTTTTTCATGCTTAAAAGTCTGAACAGAATTATGTCTATCTAATTTAACTCATCGGATAATTTTCTCTCACATTTTTGAGTACCCGTGGCATAATTTTTGACTTTATTTGTGAAGTTTACGCAGACGTGGAAAGAAACTATGGCATTATAGGTACCGTATCATAGACAATAACAATATTAGGTAATATCATTAAAGAAGACTAACTCATAAAATCATCAAATCATGTATTATTTATTAGGATTTGGGGTACCTAGGTACAAAATACTATACAGTCCTTAAGCTTAAAGCATATTACTTCATGTTTTGCCAGAAGACGTAAAAATATCTTAGGCGAGAGGATAAGGAGGGTATGAGTGCCGGTGTAGTTACAGGCACATGACACATTTCAACTTTGTCTCTGGGATGGCAATGCATTTGCGAGGCCACTGGTATTGCAGATGTGTACAGGCAGCGGTGACCACTTAACACCAGTTTGGCCGTCTACATTTTTGCCATCCAATGATGTAAAAAACACCACTGACTGACTACAGACAGAGAAACGTTAAATAATTTATATCATAGCATTGATAGCATCTATTACGTTGACCTTAATGAGAACAGCACTATTTATCGATTAGTTGCAGTATCCTCGTACAAGTCGTTGGAAATAAATTAACTATTGTAGCCAGGCCATTGAACTCTTGTGTTCTAATATAATAATATGTCTGATATACTCCCGACCGAACCTCACTCTCAATGGAAACTAGCAAAGTATGCAACAATCTTCTTCTTCATCGTGTGGGCAGTAAGGTCTAACGACCCCACACACCCTAGTATCAGAGTTTCTAAACCGCCTCAAGGGCCTCTGGTATGGTCACCGATGTCAGTGATGTCCAATATAAACTTAGAAAGTACATATGAATTAAAAAAAGTCACATTGGTGCTTGCTCGTGCCCGGTTGTGAATCTACAATCTCGTGCATGAGAGACGGGCGCCTTAACCACTGGGCCATTACGACACTAAGCAAGGATTGTAGTGTACAAGTGTGTGCGCAAATACAGGTGCACTCCCTCTTCCCTCACTCTCATAGTCTGATAGGACGGCAATCCGACACGACCGGAGAGAGATCAGGCGCAGGACCAACAGCTTTACGTGCTTTCCGAGACACGGGGGAGTCACACCATCAACTTCCAAACACTGGGCTGCTTCTAAGAAATTCGTAATAAATATTAATATTAGCCTATTATTTGAAAAGAGTATGCTTAGATGGTTTGCTCATGTTGAGAGGATGAGTGAAAAACGACCAAAAAAAGGGATTTGTGTCGCAGATGTGAGTGGCAACGCCGGGAGGCGCCCTAGAAAGACCTACCCTGACCTTATTGGTGAGGTTCTTCAGAAAGGTCGGGTGTGCAGTACTCGTAACCGGCGTGCTTGTATGACCAGATGTATGAACGTGGACGAGGCGAAAGGAGTACGTAAGGATCGTAGCAGGTGGCGTTCTGTGGTTTCTGCCTACCTCCATTGTAGCAAGGCGTGAGTTTATGTATGTAGGTATGTATTGAATGATACCTACACAAAGTAAATTTAAAATTTAATCGAAAACCCAATCTCTCACTTCCAAGGAACTCCAATTTAAAATATACTCACTTTAACAAAATATACCTAAACTCCGACATATAGAGTATCAAGCCATATCCTGGCACAGAAAAAAAGCAAGCCAACAAACGCAACAACAAACATACACCCATCTCTGTCTCACACGCAACATTAACATACGTTAAAAAGAGATAGGTATACTTCTGTCCGCCGCCGCCTCAAGCTCCGCCTACAGGCTGTATAGGCAGGCTGGTTGGTCGAGACAATGTGAAAAAAAAAACGCTAGTTCGGGCAAGGGACAAAAAGGTATGCTGCCCCATTATTCGGTAGAGGCTGCAAGGAGAGGTATCCTTTGCGCGATTAAAAAGTGAAAATCATAGTGCATATTGCTATGTCATCTGTGGTTGCAATTTTTTTTTTAATTCACTAGTGACATTTGAATTTGGAACAGTGTGTAAAACTATTTAGTGCTTGTGGATTATTAACTATTTTCTTTTTCTTTTTTTGTGATTTAAAGGATTCTCGTTTTTATTGAGGTATGTAGGTATTTCAAATTTTTAAATTTAGAATGTAAGTTTTTATTAATGCATAGATGTGTTTGAGTTATTCAAAATGGCTGACGCATACCTACGTTTGGTTCAATAATTCAACTGTGGTTGAATTCTGCTCACAACTTCATTTGTTGAAAGAAAATATGCTTCTATAATGGATGGTATTTTTTATATCCCTTTTTAATTCTGTAAACAGCAAAACGAAGCTAAGTTTATTTGTAAGATTATGTCCAGGGCCGTTTTGACCCTGTCAGAGGCCCCTGGGCACATAAGAATCATTAGGCCCCTATGTTTTTTACATATTTTGATTATTAACAAATTTAATTTCTTTTAATGTTCAATTGAACCTAATTATATTGTACTAGCTTTTGCCCGCGACTTCGTCCGCGTGGATTAATAGTTCCCATTCCCGGGGGATTTCCGGGTTGAAAACTATCCTATGTCCTTTCTCGGGTCTCAGACTATATCTGTACCAAATTTCATTGAAATCGGCTCAGTGGTTTAGGCGTGAAGAAGAGACAGACAGACAGACAGAGTTACTTTCGCATTTATAATATTAGTAAGGAAAAGGTGTGTTGTGTCCCCCCACGAGGTGGACTGACGACCTGGTAAAGGTCGCAGGAAACCGCTGGATGCGAGCAGCGCAGGACCAGGCATTGTGGCTATGTTTAGGGGAGGCCTATGTCCAGCAGTGGACGTCATTCGGCTGATATGATGATAATGATGATGACTAGAAATATCTCCGTAAGTTTGTTTTCCACTAGCGTACTGCCCGCGACTTCATCCGCGTGGTTTATTCATTTCACTAATAATTATTCCCAATAGTCCTCTCTAGCCCTCCGCCTTATGTTATGTCTTTGGTTACTGCTTCGCTCCCGTGGGTAGTAAGCATGACGTTATGTAGCCTATACTATTCCTTATGAATCTGGCTACCATATACAGAAAGATTTTTGTAATCTGTCTTTTAGTTCCTGAGATTAGAGCGTTTAAACGAACAAAGAAAAAATCTCTTCAGCTTTTTTATATTAGTTAATGTCTCTTTTTTTTTTTAAAGACGGGAAATCATCAAATAACTTCCCTCGCCCTGGGCGGGGCGGGAGGGAGTGTCAGACTTTTACTGATTAAAACCCGTCTATGTTCCTTTCATTGCCCTTTGTGTTTCGGGGGCGCGGTATCTCTTTCGAACAACCCTTAGCCCCGGCAGTTAATGTCTCTGAAGCCATTGTTATTAAAAGCTGCTTACGTGATATAGCCTATGACACTCAGAAATAGCGTGGCTTTTCATGTGAGCAAGAATTTTCAAAATCGGTTTAGTTGATTCAGAGATTACCCCCTACAAACTTACATACAAACTTTACCTCTTTAAAATATTACATACATTTCCCGCCGGTAAGGTCGCTCCTTCGCATTTCACGCATGCAGAAGAATTCAAAGCGTTTCAAGTATTCAAAATCAAATTATTTATTTGAATTAGAGCATTAAAAATACTTTAATATTTCATATAATTCCGTCCAGCCGTTTAAGAGTGAAAGAGTTACAAACGAACATACATTCATTTGCACAAACTCCCGCGATTGTACTTAATAAGCTTCGAGTTTGCCCGCTTTGTTTTTTCATCCGAGTTAAGTTACGTCTTTGGTTACTGCTCCGCTCCCGTTGGTTGTAGCGTGATGTTCTATACGTATAAACCTTCATCTTGAATCACTCTATCGATTGATGAAAACCGCATTAAAATCCGTTGCGTAGTTTAAAAGATCTAAGCGTACAGACGGCGGGAAGCGACTTTGTTTTATACTATGTAAATATTATGTAGGTAACAATATTAAGTGCACTTTTTAGAAAGAAATAAATAATAAATGTTTAAATCTAATATATTTGAAGAGTAAAAACCAGTAGGTACTTAAAGCAAAACCGTAAAATACCGCGAAATCTTCCCAATTTTATCGGTTAATCAGTTTATTGTTATTTTTTCATCTTATTTACGTATTTTATTAACATCACGCTAGTACCAACGGGAGCAGAATAGTCACCAAAGACATAACTAAACTCGTGTGACACCGCGGAGTGTAGGTATATCTAGTTTATAATATTTTCTTTCTCAACAGCACATGATGTAAGGGTAAAAACCGGTAAAGTAAAACCGTAAAATACCGCGAAATTTTCCCAATTTTATCGGTTAATCAGTTGATTGTTATTTTTTCTTCTTATTTACTGTATTTTGTTATTATCTGTGTGGCATCTGTAGCCGGTAGCTAATCACAATGGCTGCGATCCATCAAAGAGGACATATTGATTGTCATAATATTTTTATACGCGCGGATTTCTGGAAAAATATTTTTGAAATCGATCTGATCCCCGAGGGATTTGGGAGTATGTATACTTCTACATTTACACTTATACTATAAAAAGGAAAGATTTGTATTTTTGTACGGAACGAATTAAATTAAAAACTACTGGACCGATTTCAAAATGGTTTTGCTGTTAGAAAGCGACATTATCACTGAGTAACATAGGCTTTATAACATCACGCTACAAGCCACGGGAGCGGAGCAGTAACCAAAGACGTAACTTAACGCGGATGAAGTCGCGGTGAGTTCGCTAGTACCTATATAATAAAGCTCAAAAGTTCTTTGTTTGTTCGTTTATATTCGCTAATCTCTGGAACTACTAGACGAATTGTAATATTATTATTTTTTTAGAATGGTGTAGGGCTTGTAATATCACGTAGTACTGAACGCGGCAACCGCGGCTTATACAAAATTTGCAAATAAGTGTGAGATCAAACGAGCGTAGAAAATACAAAGTGGAAAATAACTTTAGTTTTTGAAGTCGGTGGACTTCCAAAATTAAAGTTATATTAAACTTTTTACGGAAGTTTTCTTGTTTCGATATTATACATTTATAGTATTTCTAGTACAGTTATTTACGAGAATAAGTTTCTTTTTTAATTAAATTTTAAACCAGTGCCGAATCCGATGCACACACCTTCAACGTGAATTTAAATTATTCCAAAGAATTACCATCTCCGCAATGAAATCAAATCTTCAATTCCAAGAGACACACCAAAAAGTTTACCTCCAAAAATAACCGACCACAATTCTTATTCGAAATTCTAAAAAAAAAAGACAACGCACCATCGACACGACTTTTGAAATGAGAACATCCCACACGCTTCGAAATTGAAAAGGTCCGAGGGACAGCGGTTTTAGAAAAAATAAATTCAAAAAAAGAACCGGTCTTATTGAAAATTGAGTGGAGGCGGGCTTCGAAGGGAAGTCAGGTTTTTTGTGGTTTTCCAAAGTATAATTTTGTTGCATTTAATGGCTCGATCTTAAGTGTATTTATTTTAGAGTTTTAGCGGTCGCTTTTTCGGTTCGACAATCGATTGAGTTCTTAGTAATCCGCCATCTTGAGACGGTTAATAATTCGAATATTCTAAATTCAAACTCAAAATTGCGTTACTCAACTGCTACATTTGGAAACAATAAAATTGTAGTTATTTGATAAAGGTGTAGTTTACCATAATGCTTGCAAAATTATAATATGCCCATAGCCTCTTTGAGGAATTGTCCAAAGGGTTGGTTGACACTTCTCGTGACCCAAAGGCTGGCTTTTTCCACGACCAGAGAATAAGCATTGCCATCCAACGTGGCAATGCCGTGGCAAAGCGCAATTTAGTATCTTGGATCTATAAAGAAACCCGCTAATATTCGCAACAGTGTGACCAGTTTGAATTAAAAGAAAAAGTTTACATAAATGTTGCCTCCACCTTTTTATATTTTGACAACATTCAGTAATTTACATTTTGATATTATATATCCTAAGAGGATCAAAAGGTACTTAGTTAGGTACTAATACTCATATAGGTACTTGTAAAAAAACCAGTTGATATACAAAACAAAAGACGCCCGCCATGTTGATACCGACGCTCAGTGGGGCACTGATTTGAATGGGTATCGACAAACTGTTGACCCCTACTGAGAGGCTATGTTCACACCATGCATACATACAAACCATCACGCCTGTTATCTACGAAGGGTTAGGCAGAGGTGTACTAATGTACACCCACAGTTCGCCGGTTTAGGTCCCATGTAAAGGGCGAGCGTATTGCCATTAACCGGGCTCAGATCCTAACTCCGGGCTGTAATTTGTAGATCTTTGACAGTCCTTACGGATATTCAGAAACCAAGAAGTCTGATAACCAGTCTAACCAAGAGGTATCGTGTTGCCCAGTAACGGGGTTGTGGAGGTCAGATAGGCAGTCGCTCCATGTAAAACACTGGTATTCAGCTGCATCCGGTTAGACTGGAAGCCGACCCCAACATAGTTGGGAAAAGGCTAAGTAGATGATGATGAAATCCTAACTCCGAGCTGCTACTGAGAATTTCATAAAAAAACCTTATAACACTTTGCTTGACATGGTAAATGATGGTATGTATGTGGGTAGGTCTTTCTAGGGCCTCCCCTCAAGGGGAGAACCTAACCTAACCTATCCTGACCTTATTGGTGAGGTTCTTCAGGAAGGTCGAGTGCGCAGTACTCGTAACCGGCGTGCTTGTATGACCAGATGTATGAACGAGGCGAAAAGAGTGTGTAAGGATCGTAGCAGGTGGCGTTCTGTGGTTTCTGCCTACCCCCATGGGAAAAAGGCGTGAGTTTATGTATGTGTATTATTTTGCATACCTCTCGCTTGTGACTCCGCCTATTAGTGGTTAGGTAAACGCGTCTTATCGAGATGAAACTTTTTTCTCAGGCTTCAGAAGACAATAGTATAATCTTCCATGTTACTTTAGCGGTTTTTATCTCAAGCTTGTGGAGGAAAATAATAAAATGAAGATGCAAGGAAATATCGTGAGGTAATCTGGACTAATTGGTCTTGTAGTCGCAAGCGTGGTGTCCTCGGCTAGAAACCAGGACGGACAAAAAAGGAGTGTTATTGGATTTTTCCATTAGGAATTTTCTCAGTACCAGCCAGAGTTTGGAAGTTGGTTTTGTTGTTTTGTTGGTTTTGCCTCGGATCGGAAAGCACATATAGCCGTTGGTCCTGCGCCTGATCTATTCCTGGTTATATCGGATTGCCGTCCTGCCGGACTGTAAGGCTTAGGGAGGAGGGAGCGCGCAGCTGTGTTTGCGCACACACTTGTGCACTGTAATATCTCCTACGCAAGTTATTATAGTGCATTATAGCCTAGAACCTACGCAGGTTCTAGGCTAGTCTCCATTGAAATTAGCCGCCGTGAATGAAGTCGGTTTGGAAAATACATCATACACTTATTTACATAAAATTAATATACATAAGTCGCATTAAATACATAAATCGCCAACCCAATCCCAATTAGGTACGTCTTACACACAATTTTAACGTCTTTCGAATATTACTTTGAATACTTAAAATCTAATTATAAAAATAAAAAGAAGAAAGCGCAAAATAACTTCTAAAATCTATTCCAAAGATAAAGACAACTTCACAAGAAATCAAAAAACATTTCCACACTTTTTTTTTATCTGTGAATCATTACAACCATAATGACAGCTCTATAGCTCTATGAGCCTCTATGGTTAACAAAATTAATCATAAATCTTCACTAATATCTTATACCTAGTAATTTAAACTAAATACCTACAGACAGAATGGAAAACACGATACAAAATACCTACATACGAAGAAGCGTCGAATCAGATGACCAAATGGAAAACCACATCAAAGACCACAAAGACACATTGCTATCTCACTCTAACATACCGAGAACGATTTTAAATTAATTCGAAAATTGAAACAAAAAGTTGCGCAAGAAAAGGACGGCCGTATGTCAGTTGTTTCGACTTGAAATTGGAATGTGGAACCGGTTTTTGGAGTACATGATTCGATTTTTAAATTTGAGTTTTATGTTGAAGTTCGAAGAGCTTTGAGTGGCCAGTGTTGTGTAATGTAACGGCTTTTTTAATTGTTTTAAAAAGTTACAGAATAACTAGCTTATTCCCGCGGCTTCGTCTGCGTCAAAGTTAATATATTGTCTCAAAAGTCACGACAATCGTACATTCTCTATTATAAAGAGGTATGATTTGTTTGTTTGTTTGTAACGAATAGGCTCCGAAACTACTGGACTGATTTTAACCATATTTTCACCAATAGATAGCTACATTATTCCTGAATAACATAGGCTATGTAACATCACGCTACGACCCACGGGAGCGGAGCAGTAACCAAAGACGTAACTTATGGCGGGTGAAATAAGCAACGCGTACGAAGTCGCGGGCAATTCGCTAGTAAAGTAGCCTAAGTGCTTTTCTAGACTATAATCTATTTCTGTATCTAATTTCATCCAAATCCGTTCAGCAGATCTAGCGTGTTTGAGTAACATCCAACCAAACTTACATACATACATAAACTCACGCCTTTTTCCCATGGCGGTAGGCAGAAACCGAGAGTTCTGTCCAATACCGTGTTTGAACCAATTCTAAGCAATTGTTTTCAATTATGATTTATTAAGGGAACGCGCGCGCCATATTAAATTCCAATTATATTTTGTTTATTACATAAAGGACTTATTGCTTAAGCGCGACTGCGACGCTAGAGGTCTTAGTTTCGATTCCCAGGTCGGACAAATGTTATTGGGTTTTTCTATAGAATTCTCAGTAGCAGCTTGGGAGTTAGGATTTGTGCCCGGGTAATGGCAATAGGCTCGCCTTCTAATACATGGGACTTAAACATACCGGCGAACTGTGGGTGTACATTGGTACGCCTCTGCCTAACCCTTCGGGGAATACAGGCGTGGTGGTATGTGGGTTTTCATCTCATCTAATAATGGAAAGATAATCTGTATAGCACAAAACTTTCACCTTGATTAGGTTTAATTATAACAAAAGCAATTTCATTGTTTTAAATATTTTAATTATGACATAATTGTTTTTTATCTTCATGGGAAATAAGAAAGTTAGCCCTTTTACATGACTAGCTGTATATCCCGCCGTGGCACCGCTCCCGTTGGTCGTAGCGTGATGTTAGAAACGTATAAACCTTCATCTTGAATCACTCTATCTATTGATGAAAACTGCATTAAAATCCGTTGCGTAGTTTAAAAGATCTAAGCGTACAGACGGCGGGTAGCGACTTTGTTTTATACTATGTAGGCAATTGTGGTTAGTTTTGCTAAAAACCACCATCCACATTACAATTTTACATTTTTTAATTCAAAATGAGTAGAAGCTCTTGACTCTAAGTCACGGTAATATTATAATACAGTACTCCAACTTCATACAAACGGACGAAACGCGAGCTATACCTACGCGCCTCGATCCTGGGGTGCGCGCGCGGTGCAGACAGAGTAAAATACTGGAGACGGGCAGCCCATAACGCATGTTTACGTACCGCGCGGCTGTAGGCATTTATTTCTGTCATGCGGCCGAGTTACACTACTGTATTATTATATTACCGTGCTCTAGTGTAGGTCAGAGGTGACATAGACAAAGTCGATGATGGAGTGAGCTTACCCAGAAGAAGCCTGTTCACTCTTGAAAAGATTAGGGTTGAATGCGTTCGGAAATACAGACGCAGGTAGAGAGTTCCACTCCTTTTTGGCTATAATTGTAATGATTTTGGATATTTAACACTAAACAATTTAAATTCTAACTGTTATTACTGGACAATGCATTTTTTGAATAGTTTGTTTGAACGCGCTAATCTCAGGAACTACTGCTCCGATTTGAAAGCATCTTATCTCGTTACACAGCCCATATTTCAAGGAAGGTTATAGAATAAAAAACATCACGCTACAACCCACCAGAGCGGAGCAGTAACCAAAAACGTAACTACACACGTACAATACTAGCATGAGCTTTCAAAATCGAAAACTTCAGCGTCATTTTAGGTCCCTATTCTTGTCATCCATTCAACTTGTCCATCTTTATATCACTTTAAATCTAGAAAATGAACCAAATCATTAAAATTGACATCAATTTCAGTTCCAACCAATAGACGGCACTCTTCATCAATTTTAATTTGAAACAATTGAAAGCAATAGACTTCTATTGTGGCGGCGGCCATTTTGAATTCGTTCTTATGTCAATAGGGAAGCGATAAAATGCTGCATCCCGTGATTAATGCGCTCGCTGTAGTAAATAATACCAGCCTTTTGTTGACCTACTGATGGGCAAAGATCTCGACCTCTTCTCATACAGAGAAGGCACGAGCATTGATCACTACGCTTGCTCAAGGCGGATTGGCGATGTCAGACTTTATTAATTACTAGCTTTTGCCCGCGGCTTCGCTCGCGTTAAGAAGTATTATCTTTCATCCCCTATTTTATCCCCTTAGGGGTGGAATTTATCAAAATCCTTTCTTAGCGGATGCCTACGTCATAACATCTACCTGTATGCCAAATTTCAGCCCGATCCGTCCAGTGGTTTGGGCTGTGCGTTGATAGATCACTATGTCAATCAGTCAGTCAGTCAGTCACCTTTGAGATATATATATTTAGAAGATAACTCCAGGTTTCCTCACGATGTTTTCCTTCACCGATGTCAGTGAAGTCTAAGATGAACTTAGAAATGTCACATTTGTAGATACTTGCCCGGTATCAAACCCGCAGCCCTGTGTTTTTTTGTTGTGTTGCGTCAGCCTTTTCGCGCGGTAGTGGCGTATACACATTATTATTATTGTTATTTTTTATTTATTTTGTATTTTTGTGTTGTGCGTCGCTTTCGCAAGAATAAATGGTTTTTCTTTCTTTCTTTCTTTCTTTCTTTCTTTTTTTTCGTATGGGAAATCATCAAATGACTCCTTCCGCCCTTAAAGTCACACTTTTACTGACAAAAACCTGTTCCATGTACCTTCTTATGGTCTTTGCGTTCCGGGGGCGTGGTATTTCGTTCGAACAATCTGCAGCCCCGGAACCTCGTGCATGAGAAGCGCTTTAACCATAATCCACCATCCATCGCGATAAATTAGGTACTCCATCATCATATCAGCCAAAACGACGTCCACTGATGAACATAGGGCCTTTAAATAACATACCATTACGCCTTTATTCCCCGACACTAGCTGTTCCCCGCGGTTTCACCCTCGCTGCTCAGCACCTGTTGGTCGTAGCGTGATGTTACATAGCCTATAGCCTTCCTCAAGAAATGGACTATCCAACACTAAAAGAATTTTCCAATTCCAACCAGTAGTCCCTGAGATTAGCGCGTTCAAACAAACAAACTCTTTAGCTTTATAATATTAGTATAGATGTTAGGCAGAGGTGTACCAATCTACACCCACAGTTCCCAGTATACATCCAGTATACATTAAGGTCCCATGTAATAGGAGGCGAGCCTATTGCCATTAACCGGGCACAAATCCTAACACCGAGCCGCTACTGAGGAGAATTTCATAGAAAAACCCAACCACTCTGCTCGACCTGAGAATCGCACCTAAGACCTCTAGCGTAGCAGTCGCGCTTAGGACCACTAGGCAGTTAAGAAGCCCTAAAATAACTTCCGCAAAGCTACAATCATTCGTCCAATAGCAAATTGAATTGCGATCAAACCGCTCAGTGTTGAAATAATCGACAATGCGTTTGACCGACACGCCAATGATCCATGGATCGGATCTATAGATCAATTCACTTTCGGCGCAAGCGGCGCTACAAGTCACTGTCAAGGTTACAACAATACACCTCTTTTTTATCACAAAACATTATGCAATAGTTTATTTTTGTACTTTAGTTTGTTTCGTGTGTCTATTTTAAACGTTATCTCGGAAACGGCTGGTCTTTTTGCGGGTATGTTTGTTTTTAATTAAAGTCTTTATATATACCATCACGCCTGTATTCCCCGAAGGTTTAGGCAGAGTCGTATCAATGTACACCCACAGTTCGCCGGTATATTTAGGTCCCATGTAATAGGGGGCGAGACTATTGCCATTAACCGGGCACAAATCCAAACTCCGAGCTGCTACTGAGTCTTTTATAGAAAAACCCAAAAACACTTTTTTTGCTCGACCTGGGAATGGAACCCAGGACCTCTAGCGTAGCAGTCGCGCTCAGGACCACTAGGCCAACGAGGCAGTTTGCTCATTCTTCTCCATACAAAACTACCCATTAAAAGGTACAACTAAATTCAATTCCTACATACATACATACATACATACATACATACATAACCGCCTCCGCCTTTGTACTTTATACGCCTATTACTTTTACCCATAGACAGCCAGTTATTTGTGAGCGTCATAGGCTATATAACATCACGCTACGACACACAGGAGCGGAGCAGTAACCGAAGACGTAACTTAACGCGGGTGAGATAAGCCACGCGGACGATGAATAAAAATCGCAAACTTAATATATATACCATCCCATCACGCCTGTATTCCCCGAAGGGTTAGGCAGAGGTGCGCCAATTTAGGTACACCCACAGTTCGCCGGTATATTTAGGTCCCATGTAATAGGGGGCGAGCCTATTGCCATTAACCGGGCACAAATCCAAACTCCGGGCTGCTACTGAGAAATTCCTAATGGAAAAACCCAATAACACTTTTTGCCCGACCTGGGAATCGAACCCGGGACCCCTTGCTCGGCAGTCGCGCTTGCGACCACGAGACCAACGGGGCAGTCCACGCAAACTTAATAACACTTAAAAAGTCCATAATTCTGCTTAACACTGCACACCCATCCAAAAACCCCTATGACTGCCTAAAAACATTCTAAAACCCCCGTGATTGGTGGACCGTGAAGCATAAAAGATGGCGGGCCAATATGGCCGCCGCGAAACAATTAAAACATGTGTTTTTTTCCGACCGGACGAAATTTGGTACGGTTCGATTGATTACCTATAGGTACGGACCAGCACATCAAGCGGCTAAAACCTGTCAAATTTCTTTAATAGATTTTCAACTGTATCGCTGTGCCATGTGGTTCAAAGTTGATTGCGAAAATTTGACAGTTGGTACCTTGACGTGCTGGCGACTGTACATAGAAAACATTTTTTATACAGTGGTATTATCAAAGCGCGTTTTTCTCTGGGATTTACTTGTTTTGTAGAAAAAGACTCGTAAATACATACAGACGCACACGGACGTTAGAGGTATTAGGTTCGATTTCCAGGTCGAGCAAAGTGTTATTGGGTTTTTCTATGAAATTCTCAGTAGCAGCTCGGAGTTAGGATTTGTGCCCGGTTAATGGCAATAGGCTCGCCCCCTATTACATGGAGTTAAACATATCGGCGAACTGAGGGTGTACATTGGTAGACTTCTGCCTAACCATAGGGGAATACAGGTGTGATTGTATGTTATGTTTATGTGTTGTTACATACATAGATCTTTTCTCTACATAGTATAAAACGAAGTCGCTTCCCGCCGTCTGTACGCTTAGATCTTTTAAACTACGCAACGGATTTTAATGCGGTTTTCATCAATAGATAGAGTGATTCAAGAGGAAGGTTTATACGTATATAACATCACGCTATGACCAACGGGAGCGAAGCAGTAGCCAAAAGCGTAACTGCTGGTGACACCGCTTGGCATATAGTATAGCTAATACTTAAAATTAATCCAATTTAAATTCAAATAGGTAATCTTCTTAAAAAACACCAGTAGCTCAAAATAACAAATTATTCTTTAACACTCCCGTACTCTCTTAATCTTGTACCAAGGTAACCCATTAAATGCGACAGTAGAAAAAAAAACATGTCGCCACTGACTCCCGGTCGAACTGACCGAACAATATAGGGATTATCTTAAGTCTTATTGTGCGGGACAATTGCTCCCGTTACTTATAAAAAGGGATTTGAGTAAATAT
Source organism: Caradrina clavipalpis (assembly GCA_932526535.1). Classification (NCBI taxonomy): domain Eukaryota; kingdom Metazoa; phylum Arthropoda; class Insecta; order Lepidoptera; family Noctuidae; genus Caradrina; species Caradrina clavipalpis. Next base: position 5,152,569 of record OW052117.1, read on the forward strand.
GTCAAATGCTTTTTTTTTTCTTCTTTTTGGTTAATATGTGGGGTTCTGTTTGAAAAGGTATTTTTTTTGGGTTTTAGATAACTTGTGTTAATTTCAGTACAGTTTTTTTTTGGTGAATTGGTAAGCTAATTTGTGCGTTGTAAGGTTTCGGTAATGTCAAGTTGTTTGATAGTTCTGGTAGCTTGAAATAAGATTGAGTTTTGCGTGTCAAAAATGTCAGACGGAATTTAAACACATACCATCACGTCCGTTAGTCCTCGAAGGGTTAGACAAAGGTGTACCAATGTACACTCACATTTCGCCGGTATGTTTAGGTCCCATGTAATAGGGGGCGAGCCTATTGCCATTAACCGGGCACAAATCCAAACTCCGAGCTGCTACAAAAAAATTCATAGAAAAAACCAGTAACACTTTTTGCTCGACCTAGGAATCGAACTCAAGACCTCTAGCGTAGCAGTCGTGGTTAGGAACACTAGGCTAACGAGGCAGTCAACACAACACAACATAGTTAAAAGTACATTGGCAATAGTTTTTTTGTAAAAATGTACTGTTTTATGTGCCTGTAATGTCACCGGCACCCATACCCTTCTCCCAGCGGCCGCCGCGGTAGACGCTCCGGGCGTCGGGAGCCGTGAGACGACTCCCGGCCACCGTAGGCGCGGGTCTGTGGACGATGAGCAATGGGTAGCTCACCGTCCGTACGTTCACTAAACAACGACAGACCGTGTCGACGGCGCGTTCGTGTTCCACGCGCGCCTCAAAGAGATGTCAGCAAAAATTGGATGGGGCCACTGAGGGCCGATGCCTGCCGGGGCTGCGGGTTGTTCGAAAGAGATACCGCGCCCCCGGAACGCAAAGGGCACATGAAGGAACATAGACGGGTTTTAGTCAGTAAAAGTCTGACACTCCCTCCCGCCCCGCCCAGGGCGGGGGAAGTTATTTGATGATGTCCCGTCTATAAAAAAAAAAAACCCATACCCTTCAAACCGTATCCTAAATTGACAGCCTCCAACACTTCATTTCTAAGAACAATAATCTTAAGTCGCCGTCAGTCAATTATGATTTATTCCCTCAACCCTTCTGCTACTGTCTGAGCATAATTACGCCGATGCCGCGGTCTTTTAGACCCTTTCACGGCCAAACAAGATTATCGGTCAGCATTCAAAGGGTTATTTTTTTGTGGTCAACCACTATAGAAGCAGTGAAATGATTTATAGTTTTAAGAACTTGTAAATTGTGTTTAAATGCAAAATGGCGGTGCGTCTTGCCATTTTTTTTTGTCTGTAGTCTCTTGGGATTGGTGAATTCCTTATTTGAAGTTCCTTTTAGTTAATACCGCTATACTGGTGCCAATTTTAGTAGGTAGTAGTAGTAGAGCTCTTTGTGAAGGAGCTCGTCTGTGGAAGAACTACTACAATACCTATTTCTGCCGCAAAGCAGCGTTGCTATGTTCCGGTTTGAACGGTACGGGTGCCGGTGTAGTTACAGGCTCATGACACATTTCAACTTTGCCTCTGGGATGTCAACGCATTTGCAAGGCCTCTGGTATTGGAGATGTCTGTAGGCAGCGGTGAACACTTAACATCAGGTGGGCCGTCGGCTTGTTTGCCATCTAATGATGGAAAAAAAATGTACCGGTGAGCAGTAGGCGATTTCTTTTTGTGTTAAATTACTTTTGAAGTAATCGTATTGTGTGGAGTTAGAATACTGTTTCGGTAAGAAACCATAGTGGCTTAGGAATAATAAAAATGTATTTGATTATGCGGGTTCATTGTTTTTTAAAGAGGCTGGGAAGTCTGACAACCAGTCTTAGCAAGAGGTATCGTGTTACCCTGTAACTGGGTTGTGGAGGTCAGATAGGCAGTCGCTCCATGTAAAACACTGGTATTCAGCTGCTTCTGGTTAGACTGGAAGCCAATCCCGACATATTTGGGAAAATGACAAGGCAGATTGATTTTTCGTACTGACCCCACTACTTCTACCATAGAAGCCTATGCCTCTACAGTGAGAACATTACAGGGCTATGATAATAACACATATCTCTAAACTATTTCTCTCTTTTCCAGGGGAGTACGTGATCCAGGGTGACCTTCCTCGAGAGCTGGTCAGCAGTGAGGAGTCGCGATTTGATCTCTTGGAGGAGGCTCTCGGATTGGTCGAGCTCGGTGACGAGGCCGAGACGAAGAATGAACCGCCTGAGGTAAGGATCTGATTAATTTAGCCTGGGTACTGCCTCGTTGGGTCCTTGGGTTCGAGACCCCAGGTCGGGCAAAGTGTTATTGGGTTTTTCTATAAGGATTTTTTTGGTAGCGGCCCGGGGGTTGGATGTTGGCGGTGTGACACCCCTGTGCTTCAGAAAGCACGTAAAGCTGTTGGTCCTGCGCCAGATCTCTCCCCGGTTACGTGGGACTGCTGTCCCATCGGACTATGAGAGTGAGGGAAGAGGGAGTGCGCCTGTGTTTGGGCGCACACTTGTACACTATAAGATCTTCTATGTACTTGACTAGTTTCAAATTAGCCGCCGTTACCAATCGTGGGCAACACGATACCTCTTGGTGAGACTGGTTGTCAGACTTCCCGGCTTCTGACTATCCGTAACGACTGTCAAAGATCTACGAATGACAGCCGGGACCAACGGCATTCGTTAGCGTGGTCGTTTAAAATGATGTGTCTTTTGCAGGCGATAGAGGGCAGCAGCAGCGGCAGTTCTAGCGGCTCCGAGATGCTGCACCCGGCGATGCGGCACGTGCCGCATCATCATCTGGCGCACTACCACAACCAGGTCAGTGAACTTGTTAACACATTTGGGTAGTAGATGGCAGTTCACTAATCGTCCCCCCCCACGACCGAGAATCGGACCGATTATCGGGCCGATTTTTTACAGTTTCTTGTCGCAACAAATCTGTCAAAAATCGGCCCGGTAATCGGGGCGATTATCGGTCGTGGGGGGAGACCCTTAATGTCATAAGCCGCGCATCAATTTTGCAATTAGCTTAAATCTAACCGTTCCAGTGGCTCTGAGTCGATTATCGATCTTTTAACTACGCCACTATGATCTACAATTTTTGTCTGAATAAATTTTGCTGCAAAATGCACCGTTTAGCTGGAAAACGCGAAATACAATTTTTGCTAATTTTGACAGTCAATAAAAAAATTGCACAAGTGGCAGCGATGGGGAGTTTTCACAATTCATTTATAATAGTATTCTGAACATTCATACCAATTTTCAGCTCTATGGGAATTAATGTACCTACCTGGTTTTTCTTTTTAAAGAGTATATTAAGTTTCTTTTCCCGTTCTTTTCGGTACGCAACTACCTTTTGGAATGAGCAACTAGATTCAATAGTTTTAATTAATTGACGTCCAAAAGTGCCTTTTAATGGTCTAATTGGAATAAATGATTTGACTTTTGGCTTTGAGACTTATTTTTTTTAAGGGCCAACTTGACTGAAATAGTGTTTCGTTATGTTAGAATTAAACCCAGTTAGATAAAACAACAATTTGATGAGTACTTAAAAGTCATTATTTTACAAAAATATACCATTTCATTAAGATCTATATAAATATGGTTTCAAATCATTATGTACAGTAACCAAATAACGAGCATACCTACAAACAAACAAGCATATAATTTTATATTGTATATGGCGTCTGGTTTCTCTTATTAAATAGCGGATATGTTTCCCACCAATTATTTTGACGTTTATTTTTATTCACCGCCATCTTGGTCGTCTAGATTGTCGATGGAAGGGTTATTACAAAGAAAAAAATTAAATAATATGTCATCACACATTCCATTACGCCTGTGTTCCCCGAAAGGTTAGGCAGAGGTGTACCAATATATTCCAGTATACCAGTATTCCCTAAGTTGAACAATACCCAAGTAGCAAAATAATGTCATATAAAAGGTACAATAACGTTTTCAATTTAACTTTCAGCCATACGAAAACGTTTTATAATAGTTTTTTAAACGTAAATATAACGCGGGTTTGGGCGCAGATTATATAACGTTTCAATCGTGTAAAGGTCGTGTTGCAGTCGCGTTAGCGACAAATTATGTTGAGTAAAAGTCACGTAGACGTTGTGAGTTTAACTAATAAGGTTTGTAATCGTCTAGTAATCCAATGAATAACTATATCAACGTATGAGAGTGTCAGCGACAATTTGTGTGACATTTATTGTGTTATGGCAAAATTATATTATAAAGTTAAGTAAAATGTCGTATGAATCATTATTAAGAATTCTTTAATATAGAGAAAGCATATTGCGGTGGAAGATGAAGAGCGATGACTTATACATGGGAATTAAATTTTTTCGATGATATGTATGGTTATCTTTGTCAATATTTTCATGGGCCTTCATAATATTGGAGTTTTCATATTGTTTATAAAAATAAAATATATTAATTGACAGCAATAGTCTCGGCCATATTGCCAATAGACATTGGGCGACTGCATTTCGACCTTTACATAACTATTGGTCGTATACATGTTTTTATACGATTTATGGCGTCCACCATGACGGTTACAATTAGAGTTCTGTTGGAAAATAGTAAAATCCTTTGCGTATAGTCATGGAAATACTTCTGTTTTATTCACAGGGACATCGTGGTGATTCTGGCGTTGATAAGCTTGTGAATCTCTCATTAAGTTTATCACATTTTATTTTAGTCATAGATTGGCACACGTTGTAGGAATAAAAAATATTCTATATATATAAAAATGAATTGCTGTTCGTTAGTCTCGCTAAAACTCGAGAACAGTTGAACGGATTTATCTTATCTTAGTCTTGAAATGTTCGTGGAGGTCTAGGGAAGGTTTAAAAGGCGAGAAAAATTTAAAACGACCCACGAGGGCGGAGCAGTAACCAAAGACGCGGGTGAAACCGCGGGGCACAGCTAGTCAGTTATATTAGAATAACGTTTCCAACTAAAAGTTATTTAATGGTTTTGTATATGACCTATTATGACGATTTTATAATAGATAACTATAAAACCATTACATAACGGTTTGTTATTTAAATGTTGAATAAAAGGTTCTAAATTTACGGAACATGGCGAGTCATCACTATTGTCCGACTGAAACGTTTACTCGACTTAACATTATATAACCGTCTTATAAATTAATTGAGACGACGTTTACCAGACGCATTAATATGATTTAAATATATATAACTAATGCGTCGAACTGAATACTATTTTACAACTGTTTAGTTACTTCATAACTATTTCAAACCCCTTACATGACTGTTAGTCGTATAATTCTAAACTTATATAACTTTTTTGCTAGTTGGGTACCTAGTACAACAAAAAAAGAATTACTTTAATCGGATGTAGTTACGGAGATATGCGTGAACAGACATAAAAACATACATACATACACTGTTGAAATTTGGCACATTTGTTCAGACGCTGATATAGACTAACATATACGAAAAAATTAAATTAAAAATTTAAAAAACCCCCAACACAAAAACCTAAGTTCCCTTTAAAAAGTAAAAAAATAACAAAAAAAATACGTCACGTTGGGGGACCGCTCGGAACGATCGTATCCTAAATGCAACATCGGTCCCCCAACGTGACGTATTTTTTTTGTTATTTTTTTACTTTTTAAAGGGAACTTAGGTTTTTGTGTTGGGGGTTTTTTAAATTTTTAATTTAATTTTTTATTTTATACTTTTTATAGGTACCTACTTATTATAATGTCGATTTTGTTAAGTTTGAGACCCCACTCGAGTATATTTACAGACATTCGGTTTTTCTTCCCTACTTTCACCCCCACAACTTTTAAACGGCTCAACCGATTTTCATCAAACATGTCTAAGAACACTCGTAGATAGGTCACCTTTAATACAAAAAAAAACTAAATTGAAATCGCTTCATCCGTTCGGCAGCTATGATGCCACAGACAGACAGACAGACAGACACGTCAAACTTATAACACCCCTCTTTTTGCGTCGGGGGTTAAAAACTGGCCAATTCTGGCAATATTACATACATACGGGTCGAATTGATAACCTCCTTTTTTTTAAGTCGGTTAAAAATATTAGTACCTATAGATAGATTTCTCCGATACTTTCGCATACATACCTAAAAATAAATAAAATACCACAAACTAAGTCGGTGCGCACCAAATCAAAGGTGACATGTTTTTTCTCCTAAATAGTGATGATAAATGATTTTATGTCACCGGATCATTTGTACCACACACGGTGAAACAGGGTTGAGAGGCGGTTCAAGTCACAGGCGATAGCAGGTTGAAAATATAACATTATTATTCAGAAATATTTTTTATCGTAGCGTCTTCATCATCTGCTTAGCCTTTTCCCAACTATGTTGTGGTCGGCTTCCAGTCGAACCGGATGCAGCTGAATACCAGTGTTTTACATGGAGCGACTGCCTATCTGACCTCCACAATCCAGTAATTGGGCAACACGATACCCCTTGGTTGGACTGGTTGTCGGACTTCTTGGCTTCTGACTATCTGTAACGACTGTCAAAGATCTACAAATGACAGCCGGGACCAACGGCTTTACGTGCTTTCCGAGGCACGGAGGAAACTCGCTATGAAAATGGTCACTGGTCACCCATCCACAGACCAACCTCGGCAACCTCGGCTCTTTTTATCGTAGCGTGATGTGCATAATATAATATATAAAACATGTCTTCGTAATCAACCTATAAAAAATCTGGAAGTTTTAGTCCAATTACAAAAATTCCTTCACTAATAGAAATTTAACTGCCCCGTTGGTCTCGTGGTCGCAAGTGCGACTGTTGTGCAAGGGGTCCCGGGTTCGATTCCTAGGTCGAGCAAAAAGTGTTATTGGGTTTTTCTATGAAATTCTCAGTAGCAGCTCGGAGTTTGGATTTGTGCCGGGTTATTGGCAATAGGTTCGCCCCCTATTACGTGAGACCGGCGACCTGTGGGTGTACATTGGTACACCTCTGCCTAACCCTTCGGGGAATACAGGCGTGATGGTGATGGGTACTAGGTGAGTTGCGGTAAAACGCTAGCATCTTTCTCGCGAACGCAGTCAAGAACAGAATCTAGTTTCCTATAACTTAAGCCATACAACTGTCAGTCTTTCCATCCTAGACAGTTGTAACTCAAATACACATTAATCATGAATAAGAAAAAATACGAACGAACGGACAAATTGTTTAGTAGTTTTACTCAATTTTTGTTTAATTGTTTTTGACTACCGTGTGTTAATATGTTTTATATTGATTTGAGAGGTTCTTCTGTAGCGAAAGGGAATTAAATAAATATTTTCGTGTAGAAAGTCGAGTAAAGTCGATCGGAGTTGAAAGTTACACGTTATTCACATTATTATTATTTTTTTATTAGTCAACTAGCTGTTCTCCGCCGTTTCACCCTCGCTGCTCAGCACCTGTTGGTCGTAGCGTGATGTTACATAGCCTATAGCCTTCCTGAAGAAATGGACTATCCAACACTAAAAGAATTTTCCAATTCCAACCAGTAGTCCCTGAGATTAGCGCGTTCAAACAAACAAACTCTTTAGCTTTATAATATTAGTATAGATACAAACATATAACCTTATAAATTTGAAAAATAGTCTCACTTACTCAGAAATTATTTTTATTTACATACATACATACCATCACGCCTGTATTCCCCGAAGGATTAGGCAGAGGTGTACCAATGCACACCCACAGTTCGCCGGTATATTTTGGTCCCATGTAATAGTAGGCGAGCGTATTGCCATTAAGCGGGCACCAATCCTAACTCCGAGCTGCTACTGAGAATTTCATAGAAAAACCCAATAACACTGCTCGACCTGGGAATCGAACCCTAGACCTCTAGCGTAGCAGTCGCGCTCACTAGGCTACTGAGGCTATATTTTTATTTATATAGAGACTTAAAAATAAATACCATAAGTGGTCCCGGCTGTCATTCGTAGATCTTTGGCAGTCGTGACGGATAGCCAGAAGCCAAGAAGTCTGACAACCAGTCTTACCAAGAGGTATCGTGTTGCCCAGTTACTGGGTTGTGGAGGTCAGATAGGCAGTCGCTCCATGTAAAACACTGGTATTCAGCTGCATCCGGTTAGACTAGAAGCCGACCTCAACGCAGTTGGGAAAAGGGCTAAGCAGATGATGCACATAATAAATTTAATTCGAAAAACTCCCTTCAAATTAACTAAACGAATCTTACAACAGACAACAATATAAGAATACACACAACTTCTAAAATGTCTGGGATCGAAGTCACGATCGGCACTCATGCGCACAAAACGATGATACTATCGATTCTATATCGATTTGCTTGTAGTATCGATATCTGACAACGATTAATCGAATAACTTGTGTTGGTATTTTTGGGAGAAATATTTTAAATAGTTTTGTTTTATAGGGATGGCTGTCGATACCGAAAGTTGGTTTTACGGTTTCGGTTTACCGATACCGGTACTAAATTTTCTGGTATCTATTTTTAAAATTATTTTCAACTGTTTATTATTTCGTTGGTTTAGTAGTAGTAGGAGGTACTGTTGAACTTGAGGTCCTGGTTTCGATTCCTAAGTCAATTATGGAGACGAGTGTAGAGATAAAATACACTTACTACATTTTTAATTTTTTTGTTTTTTCTTGCATCACTGCGTGGGCCCTTTCATATTCAGGGGCCCGAAAAGCCTTTCCACAAGTCCGCCCCTGCTCCCAACACTCCCATATAATTTCCCGACGCGACGGGGGCCTAGAATTAAATTGCAACACATTGACTTAAACACAATCAATAATGACTTAGCAATTCCTGGCAACATTAAAGGGCTACACCGACTCTTTCATCTGTCTGTCCGTCTGTCCCTTACTCAGCGGAATCGTGATACCATATTATTTTGTAAGGGAATTTAAAATGATATCGATAATATTAATTGCAAAGTTTCTAAAGGATTGCAATCTGCAATCTGTTGGTAGATTTTAAAGCCTTTTCCTGGTATAATACGAATCATTATATAGGATGACTGCCCCGTTGGTCTCGTGGTCGCAAGTGCGACTGCTGTGCAAGGGGTCCCGGGTCCGATTCCCAGTTCGAGCAAAAAGTGTTATTGGGTTTTTCTATGAAATTCTCAGTAGCAGCTCGGAGTTTGGATCTGTGCCCGGTTAATGGCAATAGGCTCGCTCCCTATTATTACATAGGACTTAAATATACCGGCGAACTGTGGGAATATTATATAGGATGTAAAAAGACAGAACATATATAGGTATATGTTATCTACATTCTAAGTTTATCTTAAACATCACTGACATCGGTGTAGAAAAACATCGTGAGGAAACCTGGTCATATAGGTTAAGTCTGAAATCGCCAATCTGCCTTTAGCAAGCGTGGTGATCAATGCTCGTGCCTTCTCTGTAGGAGAAGAGGCCTTTGCCTTGCAATAATAATCTGGTGTTTTCTCTACTTTATATAAAACAAAGTAGCTTTCCGCGGTCTGCACGCTTATATCTTTTAAACTACGCAAGAAATTTTGATGCGGTTTTCATCAATAAATAGAGTGATTCAAGAGAAAGGTTTATACGTATAAAACATCACGCTACGACCTACGGGAGCGGAGCAGTAACCTAAAACGTAAATAAACGCGGGTGACGCCGGCGAGTGAATTTTATTGCCAGTTTCAATATATAATTTTTATTCCGAATTCCGATTATCTGACATCACTTGTCTGCAGTCTGGTATAAAAAGGGTACCAAGGCTGAACAATGCATGTCTCAAGTGCTGCGCCTAAATAAACAGGGATGGGCAATACCGATACCAGACGTGGGGTTTTTGTGTTACATATTTTTGTGTTAGTGAGGGAAAATTGTCGATAGTTTTGTGGTGGCTAAAATTTTTGTTAAATAATATGTTGTAATTGTTTGCTTCAGGAGTTATTAATATTAATCAATCAATTAATTATTTACTTTGTAAAACTTAGGTGGGTTTACAGTGAGAAACAATTAGAGAAAGATTTTAATTGCACAAACATAGTTTGTATTTCATAAAGTTTATATTTTTCACAATATTGCAGATACCAAATCACTAAGTACATTTCAATATTCCCAATTTATTTTGTGTTCGGGGTCGAAAATCCATATTTATGTCCCCCGTTCTGGGGAGGTGAAGGGGTCTATATAACTCTTACTAACTTAAACCTGTCACGGTGTTTCCTTTCCATACTTATGCCGGATCCCCGACTGGTTTTAACATTCCCAAAGCCAAGAAAAGCTTAAACAAATATCGATAAACACAGAACATCACTACTTAAAAAAAATCGAAATGCCTTAAATCCAGCTACTGTATTCCATGTCACACAATTTAATATTTACATATAGTTAACATTCCTCTCGAAAGCCAACAACGTTGACAGGTGTCAAATATTTTTAAATTTCGAACAAAACATTTCGTTTTAAAGTTCGTTTATTTGCAACAAAAAAAAAAAAGAAAAAGAAATCGGCAGTGAAGATTTGTTTTGGTATCGGAATTAAAGCAGCGCCGTGTGTGTGTTTTTGGTACTAAATAAAAAGTTTACAAATGTATCAGAATAGTCCGGGAATAGATTACTTTTTATGACGTTATTTAAAACTAGCGAACGTAACCAAAGACGTTTACAAAAAATAAAAATAAACCGTAATTTTATCTCAGTGAAATGTTAGCATAGAAAACATAAATTAAAAATCGGCTAAAAAGTCATTAGGTATCGTTCAGGACCTCCGCCCACGTCCGACTTTATGTATTACCAATTTTATTTCATGATGATCTGAAATATAATTGATAACAGTGTAGTATCTCGTTCACTAGTCTGTGGCATCGCGCTTTAGAGAAAATAAAGACTTTTTCTCTATGGAATGGCAACCCCGATTTGTCACTTCTTTTTCGCGCGTTTACCGGCATCGCACAGAAAATGTATTCGGAAGAAAAACTAACAGGTAAAATACGGAAATACAATAAAACGTTGGTGTATCGCCGTCGGAGTCGCGATTTATATTTCAGATCACCCTTCATAAAATTGTAATCGGACTTCACTTAAGGTAAGTTCGTCTGATTAATCAAATATCGGACCGTTCAATAGATTCATAATTTCGTAGCACCGACTTTGTGTAGACGTGTGCATTAGTATATTAGAATTCATATTATGTTCAAATATCTCCGACAAAAAATCGGTTACCGATTGTCTGACGTGGTCGGACAGCCTCAGTTATACAGTTTCGACCGATACCAGAACCGATACCGAAACCGATACCGAATTTCTTGTCAGACATAGACAAAAAATCTTTATTAAGTGATTAGTTGCAATCTTTTCGAGTTTAAGTGCATTGACTTAGTGTAGTTTTTGTGACTACATGTAATAATAGAGCTTTCTAATATTTATATAATATTTTCGAACTTTCAAGATTTATTTCGAACTAAAATTTTACGTATTAATGTAGCATCTGTTTGATTAAATTTTCTTTTAAAACAGACAGATTTTGAATGATACCGTCATGCTTGTAACACCGTAGGGTTAGGCAGAGGTGTACCTGTGTACACCCATACTTTGCTGGTGTGTATAGGTCCCATGTAATAGGGGGCGAGCCTGTTGCCATTAACCGGGCACAATTCTTAACTCCGAGCTGCTACTGAATATTTCATTGAAAAGCCAATATACAAGTATGTATACTAATAGTTAGAAAATTCTAGGAAGTATTTGTAAACGCATCCACGATACAGGAGAAATTCGTAGTTTGGGGGCAACGTTTTTATTTAAACCTAGCGAAACTGACGGCAACTTCATTCGCGTATAGCTTTTTTCACCCACCTTATGTTACGTTTTTGGATACTGCTCCGCTCTCGTGGGTCGTAGCTTGATGTTATAATATAGCCTAAGTTACTCAGGAATAATGTAGCTATCTATTGGTGTAAAAATTGTTAAAATCGGTCCAGTAGTTTGGAAGCATTACAAACAAACAAACAAAAAATCTTTCATTTTTAAAATATTAATATTTAAAATAAGGAAAAAAAACTGGTTACATAACCACTAAATTGTCGTTCAAAAAACCGTAATGTCTGACATCAGTTACGAAATTCAGAAAAAACGTCCTGTACCTACCTAGTCAAGTTTTTATCAAAACTTTCATTATTATTTTGAAAATTACTCACTCAATTAACTTTCTAGATTATCCATCTAAGACTAATGGAATTATGTCAATTTTAATCCTAGATTTTTACTAATAAATAGCTGTAATCTAATTATAAGCTATTCCCAGCCGGCTATTTGCCGGGTTCGATTCCCAGGTCGAGCAAAAAGTGTTATTGGGTTTTCTATGAAATTCTCAGTAGCAGCTCGGAGTTTGGATTAGTGCCCGGTTAATGGCAATAGGCTCGCACCCTATTACATGGGACCTAAATATACCGGCGAACTGTGGGTGTACATTGGTACACCTCTGCCTAACCCTTCGGGGAATACAGGCGTGATGGTATTTTTATATTTATATTTCATATATAAATAGCTTAAATCCTAACTCCGAGCTGCTACTGAGAATTTCATAGAAAAACCCAATAACACTTTTTGCTCGATTTGCGAATCGAACCCAAGACCTCTAGCGTAGCAGTGGCGCTTGTGACCACTACGAAGAGATAGCGGAGTTTTAGTAATAGGGTTCTGTTGGGTACTCATAGGTTTACGGAACCCTAAAAATGTTACAATGTTAATTTTATCACTTTCTAGCGAATCATTTGTGAGTAAGGTCATCGATGCATGCATTGAACTATCAAAAAGACGTTTTGCTCGATTTTTATCTGAAACTAGAAACCGTAAAGAAAGCGAAAGAATGGCACATCACTAATTTGGTTAGGGTTGTCAAAAGTTTGATAAAATTAAGTCAAACAGATTTTGTAAAAAAAAAAACCTTTTTTCCATCAAACAATTCTCATTAGCAGCCAGAAGTCTAGGTTTTATTTCAATACTAATATGGTCCATTATAGATTAAATATACTAGTTTTTGCCAGTGACTTCGTACGCGTATATTATTTTCTTCCAAATATCTATATAAAAGAAATGTAGCTTAAAACTAAACACTCAAGGATAACGTCGCTACCTATTAACCAAAGCATATCCAGGATCGGACCAGTAGTTTGAGAGATTAGCGCAATCAAACAAACAAACAATAAACTCTTCAACTTTATAATATTAGTATAGACTAGCATATTGTCCGCGACTTCGTCCGCGTGGCTTATTTTACCCGCCATAAGTTACGTCTTTGGTAAATGCTCCGCTCCCGTGAGTCGTAGCGTGATGTTATATAGCCTATGTTACTCAGGAATATACACTGCCATAGCTTACACCTTTATTATAACTTTGTTGTTTTTTATATTCACCTTCATTGTTTTCACATATAGAAGCAACAAGAATATTGTAACCAAGACTTTGTAAAAACCAAATTGAATGAAAAGAGTGTCCATGGAGTTTCTTGCTCGTTCTTCTCCATAGAGACCTACGTTTTGGAACGAGCAACTAGCTTCAATATTAAACTGTAACTTCTTGACAATTCAAAAGTGCCTGTAAATGGTCTAATTGAATTAAATGCTTTGACTTTGACTTTGAATAATGTAGCTATCTATTGGTGAAAAAATGTTTAAAATCGGTCCAGTATTTTCGGAGCCTATTAGTTACAAACAAACAAACAAATCTTACCTCTTTAAGTATAGATGAAGACACTTCCTATTTGCAAATACTTTGATAATATATTTTTTCCCAAGCTTTTTTCAGCATTTTTTGCGTTATATCAATTTTAGGTTTTTAACGTACTTTGGCCGACCAATTATATTGGCATTAGTGTTGAAGTTCTTTTATTTGACACACAGTAATAATAATACCAGTTTGTTATTGTCCCACTGTAGGACAAAGGGCATTGATCACCACTCTTGCTCAAGGCGGATTCCCATTTCAGACTTTATTAATAACTAGCTTTTGCCCGCGACTTCGTCCGCGTGGATTAATAGTTCCCGTTCCCGGGGGATTTCCGGGATGAAAACTATCCTATGTCCTTTCTCGGGTCCCAGACTATATCTGTACCAAATTTCATTGAAATCGGTTCAGTGGTTTAGGCGTGAAGAAGAGACAGACAGACAGACAGAGTTACTTTCGCATTTATAATATTAGTACGGATTATAAGTCCAGGTTTTCTCACGATATTTTTCTTCATCTAAAAAAACTTTTTTTGACTAAATAGACAACCGCATTAAAAACTACTAAGTGAAAATAACTTTTATTTTTGAAGTCGGCGACTTTATTCCTTGTTGTTTCGTATTGGAAATAAAAACGAATTGAGAACCTACTCATTCTTCGGAAAGTCGTTTAAGAAAAAAAAGAAAAAAGAGAATTGTAAAAATCCTGCCCCGTTGGTCTCGTGGTCGCAAGTGCGACTGCTGTGCAAGGGGTCCCGGGTTCGATTCCCAGGTCGGGCAAAAAGTGTTATTGGGTTTTTCTATGAAATTCTCAGTAGCAGCTCGGAGTTTGGATTTGTGCCCGGTTAATGGCAATAGGATCGCCCCCTATTACATCGGACCTAAATATACCGGCGAACTGTGGGTGTACATTGGTACACCTCTGCCTAACCCTTCGGGGAATACAGGCGTGATGGTATGTAAAAATCGATCTATTTGAATTTTTACATTTAGTTTTGCTTTACTGCCAACCCTAGCGTCTCCTAGTTCATTAGTGTATTCCTATCTCTTTGATCTCGCCGCCCGATCTTCACAAAGATGGTATGACAGATCAACTCTATTCCTCGGTCAGTTACTTGGGGTCAGCAGAACCCACGGTTTAATTATTGTAACATACCATCACGCCTGTATTCCTCGAAGGGTTAGGCAGAGCTGTACCAATGTAAACCCAAACTGCGTCTGTATTTCCGAACGCATTCAACCCTAATCTCTTCAAAGTTAGAGTGAACAGGCTTCTTCTGGGTAAGCTCACTCCATCGTCGACTTTGTGTATGTCACCTTTGACCAAGACTAGAGTCAAGAACTTAACAATCCGTACTTAATATTATAAATGCGAAAGTAACTCTGTCTGTCTCTTCTTCACGCCTAAACCACTGAACCGATTTCAATGAAATTTGGTACAGATATAGTGTGGGACCCGAGAAAGGACATAGGATAGTTTTCATCCCGGAAATCCCCCGGGAACGGGAACTGTTAATCCACGCGGACGAAGTCGCGGGCAGCGGCTAGTATCTCATATAAAAAAAACAGTTCGCCGGTTTAGTTTTAGGACCCATGTAATAGGGGGTGAGCCTATTGCTATTAACCGGGCACGAATCCAAACTCCGAGCTGCTACTGAGAATTTCATACAAAAACCCAATAATTAACACTTTGTTCGACCCGGGATCGAACCCAAGAGTCAAAAAAACATACCGGCGAACTGTGGATGTACATTGGTACACCTCTGCCTAACCTCTTAGAGAATACAGGCGTATGTATGTATGTATATGAAGATAAAGAAAAACAACGCCATCTTTCAAATCTCAATGTCACATTGTGACGTCAAATGCTATGATTATAGGGTATAATATAACTGAGTTTTAACTAGCATATTAGATTTAATAGTTCATAATAACCTGCTATTATTATGAGGACTCGTAATAGTACTATTAATTTAAACTTCTGTAGTACATAATACCACCTGCCTGACTGTATTCCCCGAAGAGTTAGGCAGAGGTGTACCAATGTACACGCACAGTTCGCCGGTATATTTAGGTCCCATGTAATGGGGGGCGAGCCTACCTATGTAGTAGTGTTGAGATTTTATGAAATAGATTAAAATTTAGCCGCGTTAAGTTACGCCTTGAGTTACTGCTCCGCTCCTTTGAGTCGTAGCGTTATGTTATATCTAATCTATACTATAAAATTATAAACAGATAATATTTTACTTTTTTTGTTTGTACCGAATAGACTTCAATCTACTGGACCAAATCAAAGCATTTATTTCAATTAGACCATTTACAGGCACTTTTTTTAAATTGTCAAGAAGTTACAGTTTAAAATTGAAGCTAGTTGCTCGTTCCAAAACGTAGGTCTCTATGGAGAAGAACGAGCAAGAAACTCCATGGACACTCTTTTCCTTCCATTTGGTTTTTACAAAGTCTTGGTTACAATATTCTTGTTGCTTCTATATGTGAAAACAATGAAGGTGAATATAAAAAATAACAAAATTATAATAACGATGTAAGACATGGCAGTTAAGAGATGACCAATCCCAACTGACAGCACCCGTTCACGAATATGACGCGTGCATCAGCACCGTTTAGCTCAACCATCTTGAAGGGAACCAAACGATCCAACCCACGCGCCGATACGCGCCTAAATACGCGACCGATTTTAACCATGTTTTGACCAATATATAGATACATTAATCCTAAGTAACATCATGTTACGGTACACGGGAGCGGAGCAGTAACCAAAGACGTAACTTAATGCGGGTGAAATAAGTCACGTGGACGAAGTTGCGGGCAGCCGGCTTATTCTATAAGAAATCTCCCTCAGTGAATTAAGGTGAAGTGAGCTAAAACTGGGCTGTCACACTATACGATGCTAGGGATTGACAGGTCGCCACACGCTCACTTCACGGAAGGAGGGTGTTACAGAATAACACCGCAGTTCGCTAATAGTCGCACAAGATTCTTGAAAAGGGGTGGACCGGTGTCCTGGTGAAGGTCGAGGGAAACCGCTGGATGCGAACAGCGCAGGACCCGTCATTGTGGCCATCTTAAGGAGAGGCCTATGTCCAGCAGTGACTGCCCCGTTGGTCTCGTGGTCGCAAGGGCGAATGCTGAGCAAGGGGTCCCGGGTTCGATTCCCAGGTCGGGCAAAAAGTGTTATTGGGTTTTTCCATTAGGAATTTCTCAGTAGCAGCCCGGAGTTTGGAAGTTGGTGGTGTGGACACCCCCGTGCCTCGGAAAGCACATAAAGCCGTTGGTCCTGCGCCTGATCTCTCTCCGGTCGTGTCGGATTGCCGTCCCATCGGGCTATGAGAGTTAGGGAAGAGGGAGTGCACCTGTGTTTGCGCACACACTTGTGCACTATAATATCTCCTGCGTACGTGGCTAGTCTGCATTAAGGTTAGCCGCCGTGGCCGGAATCGGCCTGGAGAATTACATACATGTCCAACAGTGGACGTCCTTCGGCTGATATGATAAGTTAGTAGTGTCGTGATGACCCAGTAGTTAAGGTGCCCGCTTCTGTCACGAAGTTGCGGGTCCGCAACCGGGCACGGGCTAGTACCAATGTGACTTTTTCCAATTCATATGTACTTTCTAAGTTTATCTTAGACATCACTGACATCGGTAACCATGTCAGAGGCCCTTGAGGCGGTTTAGAAACTCTGACACTAGGGTGTGTGGGGTCGTTAGACCTTACTGCCCACACGATTAAGAAAAGAAAGCAGGAAACCGCTGGATGCGGTCAGCGCAGGACCAGGCATTATAGCTATCCTAAGGAGAGGCCTATGTCCAGCAGTGGACGTCCTTCAGCTGATACGCCGATAAGTTTTGTAAAAAAAAACTTTGTCCAAAGCAGTCGGTGCACCAAAGACTTCATGATAAATGATGTTTTGACATAAAAAGACAAGTGACAGTGGCCCACCTGCATAGAATGACGGACATATTGACAAATTGATGTTATATTAGTATAGATGCGTATCGAAGGACTTTAAGGGTCATAGTAAAGGGAACAGCAGAATTCTTGATCGGATTTCGTTTATTAAGGCGCTACCCTGACCAAATAACCTTGAGCATTTTTTCCTTTGGCGGCACACTAACGCGGCGCAAGAGATACGTAGAAAATACGCTCAGATTTTAGAGTAAAATCTATATAAAATCAAATTTTCGTGTTTTGAAAAAAATAAAACTAGCATAATGTTCTTTATTAAATTGCCTAATTATTAGTTTAAGTCGCAAATCAAAATAATGTTCACTTTACGAGGAGATGCATGTCAAAAATTATTATTTCTCATTTCTGTAGTTTCGTTATGACCCTATAATTAAGCATTATGTTACTAAAAAGTTAAAAATAAATCTACCATTTTCGAGTCAAGAATGTGTAGAAATTTAACGTATTTTTTATTAGTTGGTATTTCTATTTGATATAGAGAAGTGGGCTCCTAAAAACTGCCCTAAAAACGGCTGCCGCTGCGTTTTGCATGGCCACGCGCCTTAATTAAATAGCTGTATACTTCGCGGTGTTACATCGTTGGTTACTGCTCTGCTCGTGTTGGTCGTAGCGTAATATTATACGTATAAACCTCGTAGTAACCAACCTCAAAACTAGCCTCGTTGACCTAGTAGTACTAAGCGCGACGTCTGCGCTAGAGGCCTTGGGTTCGATTCCCAGGTCGAGCAAAGTAGTACCTCTTGTGTTTTTCTATGAAATTCTCAGTAACAGCTCCGAGTTAGGATTTTTGCCGAGTTAATGGCAAAAGGCTCGTCCCCTATTACATGGGACTTAAAACATACCGGCGAACTGTGGGTGTACATTGGTACTCCTCTGCCTAACCCTTTGGGGAATACAGGCCTGATCGTGATGGTGTATAAGTCTTCCTCTTGAATCACTCTATCTATTGATGTAAACCGCATTAAAATCCGTATTTTAAAAGATCTAAGCGTACGAAGGGCGGGAAGTATTCAAAAGATTAATCTTTCTCCGATTAAAAATTCCGTCACACGATAGTCTACTGAAAACCATCATCACGCCTGTATTCCCCGAAGGGTTAGGCAGAGGTGTACCAATGTACACCCCCAGTTCGCCGGTATATTTAGGTCCCATGTAATAGGGGGCGAGCCTATTTCCATTAACCGGGCACAAATCCAAACTCCGACCTGCTACTGAGAATTTCATAGAAAAACCCAATAACACTTTTTGCTCGACCTGGGAATCGAACCCAGGACCTCTAGCGTAGCAGTCGCCAAAAGTAAAGTAAAAGTAGTCCACTGAAAAGTTTGTAAAAAATGATTTATCGCCAATACCTACTTATTATTAATAACTTAATCCCCATTTACTATACAATAAACCCCATGTTTTAATAGGCATTGCTACCTATCCTTCTGCTTATACCCGCAATAATACCACACTACCCTACCCATTATATCTTGGTACACGGCAAAAAATGGAACTAAAATGCCGACGGCCCACCTGATGTTAAGTGGTCACCGCTGCCTATACACATCTGCAATACCAGAGACCTTGCAAATGCGTTGCCATCCCAGAGACAAAGTTGAAATGTGTCATGTGCCTGTAATTACACCGGCACCCATACCCTTCAAACCAGAACACAGTAACGCTGCTTTGGTAAATAGGTATGGTGGTAGTACTTCCCCGGACGAGCTCCTTCACAAAGAGCTCTAATAGCTTGTAACTAGTGGCGCCACCTAGTAGTGTCAAGTTACATTGGTTTATTTTGACAAATGACGCGTTGACAGTTGGACAGGTACCCATTTTTTCTGTCTACCCCCTTTTGTTAAGATGGGGTGTTTATATGGCAGGTTGGGGGCGTTTTTTGTTATTTTCTTTATATTTGAAACCGCTAATGGTTTTATTGTGGCTTAAAGATGTGGGATAGTGGTTTTGTGATGGGTCGAATGATGAAAAATCTTGCGAAAAGGATTTTTTTACGAATTTCTTATGTAGTTATTTTACGCTGGTACATTAATTTGCAGTTGACTGATTGCCCTGTTGGTCTCGTGGTCGTAAGCGTGACTACTGAGTGTTTGGTTCTTGGTGCGATTCCCAGGTCGGGCAAAGTGTTAGTGGGTTATTATCATAAGATCGTTATTGTTGTTTTCCTCGGGAACAGTACTTTTTTCGGGATGAAAGGTATTCTATGTCCTTTTCTGTACACCTGACAACGTATATGAAAAATTTCAGGATAATCGGTTTAGTGGTTTAGTCGTGAAAATGTAACAAACAAACTTACTTTCGCATTTATAATATTAAAGTTAGGGAGACGGACTAACAAAAGGGATTTATATGGCAGATGTGAGTAGCAACGCCGGGAGGGGACGCCTTAGAGCCCTGACTTTATTGGTGAGGTTCTTCAGAAAGGTCAGGTGCGCAATACCCGTAACCAGCGTGCTTGTATGACCAGATGTATGAATGTGCACGAGGCGAAAGGCGTATGTAAGGTAGCAGGTGGCGTTCTGTGGTTTCTGCCTACCGCCATGGGAAAAAGGCGTGTGTTTATGTATATATGTAAGTTAGGACAGAGATTGGCCGCCTTGACCGAAACTCGGTCAGAAGAATATAATTTGATTATATTGAACTTAGTAAGTACATATTTCTTAGACCGTTATAAGTAATGCACAGTATAAAAGTGATATTCAATCAAAAATAATTATGAACAAATATGAACATTCAGGCATAAGAAGAAAGTTTTCCAATTGTACTGTATCGTACCGTTTCTGTGTTGTAGGTAGACTGGGATGTAGGACATTTGGGAAAATAACTGAGTTTGTTTTTTTTTTTCATCATGTCAGCCGAGTGACGTCTGCTGGTCGACACAGACCGTCCTAAAAGATAGCCACAATGGCCTGTCCTGCGCTGATCGCATCTCATCATCTGCTTAACCTCTTCCCAACTATGTTGGGGTCGGCTTCCAGTCTAACCGGATGCAGCTGAATACCAGTGTTTTACATGGAGCGACTGCCTATCAGACCTCCACAACCCAGTCACTTGGCAACACGATACCCCTTGGTTAAACTGGTTGTCAGATTTCTTGGCTTCTGACTATCCGTAACGACTGTCAAAGATCTACGAATGACAGCCGGGACCAACAGCTTTACGTGCTTTCCGAGGCACGGGGGTGTCACACTACCAACTTCCAAACTCCGGGCTGTTACTGAGAAATTCCGAATGGAAAAACCCATTAACCCATTTTGTATTTTGCGCTGATCGCATCTAGTGATAAATATTTATTTCAATTTTGTCTACACGAATAAATAAAGAGACTAGCTTATAGATAGTATTAAATGCATATGAATGTTAAACGGTTTTTTTAATGTTTCTCTCGCTCGGTAGGTACCAATAGATTTTCAACTTTATACCCCAGAGCCTTAAGTTAAAAATCTATCAAAGATTTTTAAGCGTTAGCGACTGGAAAGAACGAAAACGCTATGCAATCTTCATTAGATCTTCAACTTAAAACCAAGCACATAAAGTTGAAGATCTATTAAAGCCTACTCAGCGTTTGCGTTTATCGTTTGTTACATGGCTACAGGCCCAGGTGTGTGTTCGACAGTCTAGCGCAACACGTCAAATTGTCTCAGTGAAGGTGTCAGATTAGCATGTCGGTGATGCGTTAGCGTTAGCATGTCGGTGACGCTACCAAAAAGTCGCTTAACACGTCTGAAGTTTAGTCTCCAAAAACATACTAGACATTTAAAAAAAAAACCGACATTACCCAACACACTGCGACATAATGATATATAATGCTCTCGCGTCCGTCTTTCTGAATAGGACCGTAATTGCTGCGCCTGACCCCAAGATCTATGGATCCGTTGCGATCTATAGATCATTGATCGATAATAAGGATAGTATGCGCGCGCGCCGATGAAAGTAGAAAGGTATACTAAGTTTCGTTTTATGCGAAAATATTTCAAGTTATGTTTTATAAAACTGTCAAGTTTAAATATCTTTATTATTTATTAAACTTTTATATTATACGGTTACACCTAACATACCATCACGACTGTATTTCCCGAAGGGTTGGGCAGAGGTGGATCAATATACACCCACAGTTCTCCGGTATGTAATAGGGGGCGAGCCTATTGCCATTAACCGGGCTCAAATCCCAACTCCGAGATGCTACTGAGAATTTCATAGAAAATCCCAATAACACTTTGCTCGACCTGGGAATCGAACCCAAGCCCTCTAACGTAGCAGTCGCGCTTAGGACCACTAGGCTAACGAGGCAGTTTCCATCAATAAAACCAATAGCAAATAAGATCCAAATAACATCGATCACGGATCTATGAGATCATAGTTATAGCAAATGATCCATGGATCGTTAAGTGCGTATGCGCAGTTTTTGTTGCGCATTTTACAGTTTAACGATAATGATATTGTCTTGTTTGAAATATTACTGGACTTTACGTCTGACGAGCTTCTTTTGAGGTAAGCAATAGTCTAGGTGGTTGAGAATTTTAAAAGTTATGTTATGCCCGCGATTTTGGTCGCTTGAGAGTCAATACGGGGTTTTTTTCTCGCGCGGAACCCTAATTATTTTTCTAAAATAAAAGTAGGCTAAGTTACTCCTTATGTAAGATGTGAGTGGCAACGCCGGGAGGGGACGCCCTAGAAAGACCAACCCTGACCTTATTGGTGAGGTTCTTCAGAAAGGTCGGGTGCGCAGTACTCGTAACCGGCGTGCTTGTATGACCAGATGTATGAACGTGAACGAGGCGAAAGTAGTGTGTAAGGATCGTAACAGGTGGCGTTTCGTGGTTTCTGCCTACCCCCATGGGAAAAAGGCGTGAGTTTATGTATGTAAGGTACTCCTTATAACCTGTCAGTAAAAATCTTGTCAAAATAGGTCTAGCCGTTTTAGTGATTAGTCGGATCAAACATACAAAGAGACAAAAAAATAAAAATTGTTTTTTTTTTGTATAAGTGCATTTAGGTACTTACTATATATATACTTACTATATACTATACTATATTTGTTTTTGTAAAAAGCTGTTATTTTGAATTGAACATTTCAATTTGTTTTAATTGACTAGCTGCTAATATTAAGGTCGTGATGGCCCAGTGGTTAAGGCGCCCACCTCTCATCTCTTTGCATTAGGTTGCGGCTTCCAATATCATCTTCATCTGCTTAACCTTTTCCCAACTATGTTGGGGTCGGCTTCCAGTCTAACCGGATGCAGCTGAATACCAGTGTTTGACATGGAGCGACTGCCTATCTGACCTCCACAACCCAGTAACTGGGAAACACGGTACCTCTTGGTTAAACTGGTTGTCAGACTTCTTGGCTTCTGATCCGTAACGAGTGCTAAAGATCTGCGAATGACAGCCGGGACCAACAGCTTCAGGTTCCAATATATTTTATTCAATTCATATGTACTTTCTAAGTTTATCTTGGACATCACTGACATCGGTGAAGGAAAACATCGTGAGGAAACTTGGACTTGTAGTTATAAGTCTGAAATCGCCAATCCGCTTTCAGCAAGCGTGGTGATCAATGCTCGTGCCTTCTCTGTATGAGAAGAGGCCTTTGCTCTGCAATGGGACAATATATAGGCTGGCATTATTTTAATGTCAGATCATGATAGCATACATGCAAATTGTTAGTCAAAGACTACATTTATTTATTTTTATTTTTTTAACGGCCCCGTTGGTCTCGTGGTCGCAAGTGCGACTGCTGTGCAAGGGTTCCTGGGTTCGATTCCCGGGTCGAGCAAAAAGTGATATTGGGTTTTTCTATGAAATTCTCAGTAGCAGCTCGGAGTTTGGATTTGTGCCCGGTTAATGGCAATAGGCTCGCCCCCTATTACATGGGACCTAAATATACCGGCGAACTGTGGGTGTGCATTGGTACACCTCTGCCTAACCCTTCGGGGAATACAGGCGTGATGGACTACATTTTTTTGACAGGTTATTTTTTTTTAGTTTATTCATATGCAAATGTCAAAAGGTATTAAATTCAACAAAAGTTTGAACATTGCTTTACAAGTGAACGAATGCTAATTACATTTGTAATAAAGCAAGCAATTATATTTGCTTTTGAATAATATTTAAATAAATTAACTAGGTGTTTCTTTGTTATTTTCACACTTTCTTTTTACTTAATTTATCGTTGTTTAGTAGGCTTTTATTGAGGGCTTGTGTTAGGAAGAAAGTGCTATGTGACTTAGTTCCTTTTTCCTATATAAACCAGCACCTGTAGCCATGTAACAAAACGATAAACGCAAACGCTGAGTAGGCTTTAATAGATCTTCAACTTTATGTGCTTGGTTTTAAGTTGAAGATCTAATGAAGATTGCATAGCGTTTTCGTTCTTTTCAGTCGCTAACGCTTAGAAATCTTTAGGTATAAAGTTTAAAATCGATTGGTACCTACCGAGCGTTTACGATTATCGTTTGCGACTTGGCTAGAGGGCCAGGACTAAAAAAAAACTCGAAAAAAAAATGAACGTTAAAAGATTAACTGTCTCGGTAGCCTAGTGGTCCTAAGCGCGACTGCTACGCTAAAGCTCTTGGGTTCGCTTCCCAGGTCGAGCAAAAAGTGTTATTGCGTTTTTCTATGAAATTCTCAGTAGCAGCTCGGAGTTAGGATTTGTGCCCGGTTAATGGCAATAGGCTCGCCTCCCATTACATGGGACCTAAACACTTTTGACTAACCCTTCGGGGAATACAGGCGTGATAGTATGTGTTAAAAATACTTTTTCACAGTTCTAGGAAAATCACCATGTCAAAAAAAACTGTAAAAAAACAACTACAAGTTAAACTAACCGGGACATGCAAATAAATAAATAAATAAATATCTTGGGACAACTCATACACGGCTATCTGATCCCAAGCTAAGCAGAGCTTGTGTTATGGTAACCATACAACTGATATACATACTTATATAATTTATAAATGCATACATATTATAGATAAATCACACCCAGACACAGAACAAACAATCATGCTCATCACACAAAGTTTGTCCTGGGTGGGAATCGAACCCACGACCTCCGGCTTAGCAGTCAGGGCCACTAACCACTAGACCAACAGGCCCGTCTAATCGTCTAAAATAAAGTCATTAGTTTAACAAAGTTTAATTTAAAACCGTAGTTCTAAACTAACCATTAGTTTTTTACGAAATTCGCACAATAGGATGCCAAATTAAAATGGTTAATCGATATTTTTTTGTATGGACTTGTAATGCGAAAGGAAGTATGGTATGTATGACCTTCCATTGTGCCAGTTCGTGTCACTGTCATGGACTCGAACTTGACACTTTGCGCGGTACGTAATTTGCACTCAGAGTTGGAATTGGTCATCTCTTAATTGCCATTGCTTACATCTTTTTTTTTTATTTATTCACTTTCATTGTTGTCAACTGCCCCGTTGGTCTCGTGGTCGCAAGTGCGACTGCTGTGCAAGGGGTCCCGGGTTCGATTCCCAGGTCGAGCAAAAAGTGTTATTGGGTTTTTCTATGAAATTCTCAGTAGCAGCTCGGAGTTTGGATTTGTGCCCGGTTAATGGCAATAGGCTCGCCCCCTATTACATGGAACCTAAATATACCGGCGAACTGTGGGTGTACATTGGTACACCTCTGCCTAACCCTTCGGGGAATACAGGCGTGATGGTATATTATTTAATTTTTTTCATTATTTTCACACAAGCAACGAAAATATTGTAAGATTTTGTAGAACCAAATTGAAGGTAAAAAGTGTTCATGGAGTTTCTTGCTCGTTCTTCTCCATAGAGATCTACGTTTTGAAACGAGCAACTAGCTTCAACTTTAATCTGTAACTTCTTGACATTCAAAAGTGCCTGTAAATGGTCTAATTGACATAAATGCTTTGACTTTGACTCGTGATCGCAAGCGCCGCTGATGAGCGTGGGGTTCGATCCCAGGTTGGGTAAAAGTGTTATTGGATTTTCCCATGAAACATTTCTCAGTAGTAGCTCCGGAGTTTGGAAGTTGGTGGTGTGACACCCCCTTGCCTCGGAAAGCACGTAAAGCCGTTGGTCCCGGCTGTCATTCGTAGATCTTTGACACTCGTTACGGATAGTCAGAAGCCTAGAAATCTGGCAATTAGTCTTACCAGTAGGTATCGTCTTGCCCAGTAACTGGGTTGTGGCAGTCGCTCCATGAAAATACCGTTTCCACGTAGTACCTATAAACCTTATTACCTATATACCTTTATTTTTATAAACCCAAATAAAAACATTTCAAATTAAATTACTTATTATTCCTAAACAAAAAAAAACCTAATTTAAAATGTAGTTATAACTATTAAAATGTAAAGTTCAACTATAAAACAAATGTAAGTAACTACCAAAAGTGAAAGTTTTTAACGGTTCAGTTAATCTTAAAGGAGTTATAAACTCCTAGTTAAAATGTAGGTAAACTGGGTAACAGTTACCTACAACTAGACTTAACTGTTATAGTTAACGACACACCGTTGGCGCAGTGGCTGAGGGATCGGCTGCTACGCTGCGTGTCGCGGGTTCGAATCCCGCATGGAAGTAATACAAGGCGTTGATTTGCATCCTGGTCAAATTCAAGGAGTTAACTATGCTCGTGATTCTTAACACGAATCAATAATAAAATTAATTGTTTTTGAAATCTTTTTTTTTTATGTGATTTTCAAATTCGAGCTAGCGAGCTATATAGCCATCTCGCCAGAGGGTTTTGGCGCTATGCGCACATTGATATAGCCGCGCGACAACTCTGCCTACCGCATACGCAACGGGGCGATTGTGAATTTTGCAAGAGGAGTATTCTGGAATACTGTTATTTGATAGTTGCAACTAAAAAAACAAGCATTTATTAAATACTAGCTTTTGCCCGCGACTTCGTCCGCGTGGATTAATAGTTCCCGTTCCCGGGGGATTTCCGGGATGAAAACTATCCTATGTTTTTTCTCGGGTCCCAGACTATATCTGTACCAAATTTCATTGAAATCGGTTCAGGGGTTTAGGCGTGAAGAAGAGACAGACAGACAGAGAGACAGACAGACAGACAGAGTTACTTTCGCATTTATAATATTAGTAAGGATAACATAGCCTTCAGATTTATAGATTTTTGTTTGTTTAATAGTGCTAAACACTGAAACTACTGTTCGATCAGAAAAATATTTTGGATATGTTGGTCAGACTCATGAGGAATCTAACTAACCCGGGAATCAAACATGCCATGATATCTCTTCACCACCTTTGGTTGACTGGTAGAGAATGCCTAAACCATTAAGTCCGCCTTTGTACTTTTTATTATATAGTTTGAAAAGTATACCATCACGCCTGTATTCCCCGAAGGGTTAGGCAGAAGTGTACCAATGTACACCCATAGTTCGCCAGTATATTTAGGTGCCATGTAATAGGGGGCGAGCCTATTGCCATTAAACGGGCACAAATCCAAACTCCGAGCTGCTACTGAGAATTTCATAGAAAAACCCAATAACACTTTTTGCTCTACCTGGGAATCGAACCCAGGACCTCTAGCGTAGCAGTCGTGCTCAGGACCACTAGGCTAACGAGGCAGGTATAGTTTGAAATATATAAATAAACTTATAAACAATTAAAAAAATCATTTCAACATAAGTTACTTTATATTTCTAAACAAAAAAAAACCTAATTTAAAATGTAAAGTTTAACTATAAAACAAATGTAAGTACCTAACTACCAAAAGTGAAAGTTTTAACTGTTCAGTTAATCTTAAAGGAGTTATAAACTCCTAGTTAAAATGTAGGTAAACTAGGTAACAGTTACCTACAACTAGACTTAACTGTTATAGTTAACGACACACCGTTAGCGCATTGGCTGAGGGATCGGCTGTTACGCTGCGTGTCGCGGGTTCGAATCCCGCATGGAAGTAATACAAGGCGTTGATTTGCATCCTGGTCAAATTCAAGGAGTTAACTATGCTCGTGATTCTTAACACGGATCAATAATAAAATAAATTGTTTTTGAAATCTTTTTTTTTTTAATGTGATTTTCAAATTCGAGCTGGCCATCTCGCCAGAGGGTTTAGGCGCTATGCACACATTGATATAGCCGCGCGACAACTCTGCCTACCGCATACGCAACGGGGCGATTGTGAATTTTGCAAGAGGAGTATTCTGGAATACTGTTATTTGATAGTTGCAACTAAAAAAACAAGCATTTATTAAATATTGCCCAGGTATCGTAATTATATTTGATTACTTCTATTTTTTTATGACAAGCTCCTAAAATTTGGCAAGGATGCAAATCGAAACCTTGTATTGTTATGACCTACAGTCCTTACAGATAGTTGTTCCGGGTCTGGCTGTTTGTGTATGTGAGTTTATATGTTTGTAAACGCACCCACGGTACAGGAGAAATTATGTGGGGTAGGGTTTATAAAAATTGTATGTACTTATGTTAATATGGTCTAAATAGTAGTAGTAGTACTTGGATGATAAGGATACATACATACATACATAAACTCACGCCTTTTTCCCATGGGGGTAGGCAGAAACCACGGACCGCCACCTGCTGCGATCCTTACACACTTCTTTCGCCTCGTCCACGTTCATACATCTGGTCATACAAGCACGCCGATAAGGAATATACTAGTTTATTATTGACCCACTGCAAGACAAAGGCCTCTTCTTATACAGAGAAGGCAAGAGTATTCATCACCACACTTGCTCAAGGCGGATTGGCGATTTTAGACTTACAGGATTGTATTGGCGAGTCTGAAGTTAGCCGATTAGCTGCGCAGAAGACAATTTTGTTCCTAAACGTTCCTTTGCGCTGCCAAACGGCTAACTTCAGAGTCGCGAAGATACGTCGGCACTATGCTATAAGTCCAGCAGTGTGATTCTCTAAGCCTCACTTCGTAATCCGAAAGCTAAATCCGCAGTGAGATTACAAAATGGTATTCTGTTAAACACGATCACGCCCGGCGACGTCACCACGGCGAACAAATACTAAACCAATGACAGGTTGGTTCGTTATCGAAGTGAGCGCGATCACTTTAGTGAGACTCGTTTTCGAGTTTGCATTTTAGAGAATCGCACTGCAGGTTTCTTTGCGATGTCTTGTAAGTATAATATTCGACATCACTGACATCGGTAACCATGTCAGAGGCCCTTGAGGCGGTTTAGAAACTCTGACACCAGGGTGTGTGGAGTCGTTAGACCTTACTGCCCTCACGATAAAGAAAGAAAGATTACTACTCCGTTCCCGTGTGTTGTAGCGTGATGTTATACACCACACAAATGAAGCCACAGACAAAATCTAGTTACCGTATGAAACTTTTTACCAAATTACCACTGTCAATAAAAATTATAAAATAGTTATGAAGTTAATTATAGAATAACTGTCTGTGGTCCGGCAGTAGCTATCAATCATTACGTTTGAAAAAAGAACAGTTCGTTCGTGTCACTTCGGGTAAATTCGGATGCGGTCGGCTTGGCTTTCGTTTTTTGAAATGGGTGCGTTATATGATTGGTTTGATTTTATTAAAGACTAATTAATGTACTGCGTTTTTCCGTTACTATTTTGTTTTTGTATTATTCTTATTTATTTTTAAAAATCAATGTAAAAATAATAAACTTTAAAAAAAATATATAAAAATAATTTTTAGTAATCTTTTCTTACCATGGCAATAGGCTCGCCCCATATTACGTGGGACCTTGTCATACCGGCGAACTGTGGGTGTACATTGTGGGTACATTGGTACACCTCTGCCTAACTCTTCGGAGGATACAGGCGTGATTGTATCGTTTTCTTACCACCTGCTTAGCCTTTTTCCCCAACTATGTTGGTTCACGCGTGATTTTAATCACCCATCAAGTTACGTCTTTAGTTACTGCTCCGCTTCCAAACATCGCGGCGTGATGTTAATAAAACGACTAACCAATACATTTTTTTTTTAATTTTAACCAGTAGTTCCTAAGATTATCGCGTTCAACCAAACAGGCTTATAATATTAGTATAGACTAGCTTCTGCCCGCGACTTCGTCCGCGTCACAGTTGATGTGTTATCCTACGGGTACCGTACATTTTCCCGGGATAAAAAGTAGCCTATGTGTTATTCCAGACTATAATCTATCTTTGTGCCAAATTTCATCCAGATCCATTCAGCCGTTTAAGCGTGAAAGAGTAACAAACATCCATCCATACATACAAACTTTCGCCTTTATAATAGTAGTAGGATTTGGCGCGTACGAAGTCGCGGGCAAACAACTAGTAAGAAATAAATCTAATACAAAAGTACCTCTAGCCGAATGTGCGTCCGATGAAAGTATGTTTAAAAGCTTGAAGCCTGGTGCCCGTTAGAAACCGATGACTGCTCGCGACTCGGCGATTTCACACCACCGCGTTAGACGCTTAGCTTTTTAGGGGCCCGTAGGTGTGCTGTGTGAGCCCTTGGATTATATTATGCGTCAAGCGAATACCGGGCTCGTGACGTGTGAACCGTGGGCATTGGCGTATCTAGAGTTAGTTTTCAGGGGGGGGCCTGGCCCCTAAGATGCCATGGCCGATGCGATGCAATGCGGTCAGGCAGAAGGTGAGCCCTACAGCCTGGGGTGGGCACGACCCCCCCCCCCCCCCTTCCCCCTTTATACGCCTATGACCGTGGGGTTTTAGTCGGTAAAAGTCCAACGTATCTCATGGATTTCCCCAAAGGAAAAAAAATGTGGCCCGTACGCCAGTTGTGTAAGCCCTTGGATTGGCTAAGATTGAGTTGATGTGTTCTTTGTTTAGAACAAAACTTAATCACTGTGCTCATTATTATTAACAACTTTTACTATGAGACGAAATTGGACATCGCGAAAAATTAATATTTGCTGTATTTTTAAGCCTAAGTATGTATTTTGATGTGCCCTTATAAATGGGACCGCTAGTTGGTTTTACATAACCGACCGGAAAAATAATTACATACAGCTGATTAGTTTTTTCCTACCGCTATGATTAGTAATATATCTTTCAGAAAGAAACCTTTTGTTTTCGAAAACGAAACATAAAAATGACATTTTCGAAAATATTTACTAGTATTATATATTTCTTTACGATAAATCTCTTCATAAATGATTTTCCAAATCATAAAATGGTTACTAATTTCTTTATATGACAGACATTATTTATTTAACAAAATATCTTTTATTTTTGCTTTATTTCCATATACGCAATCCTCTAAGGATTTATCTGTATGCTGGTAACCCGATCATTTATTCCAAATAACATAGCTACAGTTAAACAAAAATTGCCTACAAAAAAACATCTTAATAAAACCATACGGAACCCAAAACAAACTAAGTCAAACGCTGTACATTTTAGCGCGCGCACGATCAGTATTGTACGGGCAGTAATACTCGCGGTGTGCCGCGCAACGCGCGTACCATGCGCCGCCATCTTGAATCTAATGTCAAACTGACATGACACATCTCGGCAAAGGAAAAACAATGTGATTCCTACACGTACCTGATTTATTTTAATTTAATGTTTGTGCAATACCCCACTTACGTGGCCAGTCTGATTTTAAGTGCAATATTTTTTTTAAATTTTAATTTTAGTGTTAGTTTTAATTTTTTGCAAATTTTAATGTTGTTATAATGGATGTTTACGAATATCAGGTGAGTCTTTTTTTTTTAGTTTTAGTTTTTTGTGTTTTTAGTTCCGGGTGATTAAAAATTTCGTATTTATGCGTAATGAGGTTGAATAGATTACAGTTTTTCGAAGCGGTGAGATAATTAGTTAATCTGTTAGTTGAATATTAGTATTGCAGTAGTAAATAATTAACTGAAAATAATTCCCTCAAAGTTTTAGTTAGTTTTAAAGAAAATTATATTATAATAGCTTCCGCCCGCAAATTCGTCTGCGTGGCTTATTTCATCCGCCTTAAGTTACGTTTTCGGTTACTACTCCGCTCCCGTGTGTCGTAGCGTGATGTCATATAGACTATGTTACTCAGGAATAATGTAGCTATGTATTGGTGAAAAAATGGTTGAAATCGGTCCAATAGTTTCGGAGCTTATTCAACAAAAAATCTTACCTGTTTATAATATTAGTATAATTATATCATATTATAATGGTTTACCCAAAGGGTGTCAACAGGACCCTATTACTAAGCCTCCGCTGTCTGTCCGTCTATCAAAGGGCTGTATCTCATGAACTGTAATAGGTAGAGAGTTCATATTTAAATAAATAAATAATAAATAAATATCTTGGGACAACTCACACACGGCTATCTGATCCCAAGCTAAGCAGAGCTTGTGTTATGGTAACCAGACAACTGATATACATACTTATAAAATTTATAAATACACACATATTATAGATAAATCACACCCAGACACAGAACAAACAATCATGCTCATCACACAAAGTTTGTCCTGGGTGGGTATCGAACCCACGACCTCCGGCTTAGCAGTCAGGGCCGCTTACCACTAGACCAACAGGCCCGTCGAATTTACACAGAGTATGTATTTCTATCGTTGCTATCATCATCTGCTTAGCCTTTTCCCAACTATGTTGGGGTCGGCTTCCAGTCGAACCGGATGCAGCTGAATATCAGTATTTTACATGGAGCGACTGCCTATCAGACCTCCACAACCCAGTAGTGGGTAATACGATACTCTTGGTAAAACTGGTTGTCAGACTTTCGGGCTTCTGACTAACAGTAACGACTGTCAAAGATCTACAAATGACAGCCGGGACCAACGGCTTTACGTGCTTTCCGAGGCACGGAGGAAACTCGCTATAGTAAATGGTCACCCATCCACAGACCAACCTCGGCAAGCGTGGCTTAACCCGGAAGATCGGTCTGTGCGGCTGTAATCATTTAGCCACGAGCTCCTCAGCTATTTCTATCGTTGCTATGACAACAAATAATAAAAGTAAAGTTATTTAAAATACTGCCTGAGGCTAAGAATTTCTCCTGTATCGTGGGTGCGTTTACAAACATATAAACTTGATTTTTTGCATGTCAAACAAGCCGACGCGACGGCCCACCTGATGTTAAGTGGTCACCGCTGCCTATACACATCTGCAATACCAGAGGCCTTGCAAATGCGTTGCCATCCCAGAGACAAAGTTTAAATGTGTCATGTGCCTGTAACTACACCGGCACCCATACACTTCAAACCGGGACATAGCAACGCTGCTTTGCTGCAGAAATAGGTACGGTGGTAGTGCTTCCCGACGGGCCTGTTGGTCTAGTGGTTAGCGGCCCTGACTGCTAAGCCGGAGGTTGTGGGTTCGATTCCCACCCAGGACAAACTTTGTGTGATGAGCATGATTGTTTGTTCTGTGTCTGGGTGTGATTTATCTATAATATGTATGTATTTATAAATTGTATAAGTATGTATATCAGTTGCCTGGTTACCATAACACAAGCTCTGCTTAGCTTGGGATCAGATAGCCGTGTGTGAGTTGTCTCAAGATATTTATTTATTTAATTTATTATTCCCCGGACGAGCTCCTTCACAAAGAGCTCTACTACTGCACAAACAAACAAACAGCCTGATCTAAATATAAACTCTTAAACACCATTTTAAGACCAAACAAAAACATAATTTGTCAGTTTTTGTCACAAATTGAAATTAGCGTTGTACGATGGCGTGTCATTTGTAAAATTATAGTGTACTCGCACGGGAGTCGAACCCGGTACCTTGACATGACCGTGACTAAATTGCTAGGTTTATTGTTTTGTTGTTATTATGGGAACTGGATTTCCGGTGTTTATTGTCATTATTTTGAAAAAGTCTTGGGTTTTGATGAATATAGGGCGCCCCTAAACAGGGCCGGATTAGGCATGTTAGGGACCCTAGGAGACCTAGGTTTGGGGTAACTTTACCGATTTTTAATTGTCAAATAACAAATGCCCGACCTGGGAATCGAACCCGGGACCCCTTGCACAGCAGTCGCACTTGCGGCCGCGAGACCTAAATGCTTTGAGTTTGAGCAAAAAGTGTTATTGGGTTTTTCTATGAAATTCTCAGTAGCAGCTCAGAGTTTGGATTTGTGCCCGGTTAGTGGCAATAGGCTCGCCCCCTATTACATGGGACCTAAATATACCGGCGAACTGTGCGTATACATTGGTACGCCTCTGCCTAACCCTTCGGGGAATACAGGCGTGATGGATGGTAGAATTTCTCGCAGACGAAGTCGCGGGAAGAAGCTAGTTTAAAATGTAATTAGAAAACCGAACAAAAGGCAAACGATAAGTTGTAATTAATTTGATTGACGCAAAGTGTAAAAGACTCACATTTCATTTCTTTAATAACTTTTCTAATAACTTTCTTTAGGTCGACGACATACGGTCAAGATGGTCGGATTCAAGATGGAATCAATCGTTTTCTTAATTGACAGGTTTCAGTATTATTGGAAATTAGCTTTTACCTGCGACTTCGTCCGCATAAAATTCTATAAGACTCGGAAAATGAAAAATAAAACTTTATGTAAGAAACCTAGTTTTTTATTCATTTTTACTTGCGCACAAAATGATATATATTTTCGACTTATCATGTTAAAATTTTCAATTGCATTGGATAATGTGTCCTTTAAAATCCCGGTCTTTGTATTGTTTTGAAAAGCTGAGAGCCCCATGAAGTTTTTGAATCTATGTAAGTACTTTGAGGGCATTGCTACCCCTTTTTTTTTTTTTTGTGAAATCTATCAAGAGAAAATTTTCCTCTATGAATTTAGGGAATGTCACTTTGGGAGGTGACTAGGCAGTTGTGTTACTTGTCAATCGTAGACCATACTGTCAGGATTTATTAAAAACGTCTAGCTCCTAAATCACAAGAAATCGTAGAGCATACATGGGGGTTTGGATTTGTGCCCGGTTAATGGCAATAGGCTCGCCCCCTATTACATGGGACCTAAATATACCGGCGAACTGTGGGTGTACATTGGTACACCTCTGCCTAACCTTTCGGGGAATACAGGCGTGATGGTATATTTTTTTTTTTTTTTTTTTTTTTATACATGGGTGTGTTTCAGGAAGCCCACGAAGAAAGGTTTCTAAAATTTCACTTTGGACGTCCTCGACTGGGCCTTTATATCTAATATATAAAATTCTCGTGTCACAGTTTTCGTTGCCATACTCCTCCGAAACGGCTTGACCGATTTTGATGAAATTTTTTGTGCATATCGAGTAGGTCTGAGAATCGGCCAACATCTATTTTTCATATCACTATAAAAAATATATATATATATGGCAAAACAACGTTTGCTGGGTCAGCTAGTAACTTATAAAAGTGTTTGTATACGTTCTAATTGTAGTAAATATTAGGTATAGGGCCTCGTTTAGATCCTTAGGGCCACGGAATCCTAAAACACCAACAAATCAGGTTCCAACAACGATTCAAAACATAAAACTTCTTATATCTGTCGACCTTGCGTCAAGGTGTCGCGAAATTATACACAGACGTATCATATCAGTGTAATTTGCGGCACGCGAGTCCGTACCAGCCTAATTGTGGACACGTGGCTCCGTCTGACGTCACAGCCTTGTACTTGTGCCTTAAGACACAAGGCACTTGTGGTTAAGGCGCCCGCCTCTCATGCACGAGGTTGTGGGTTCGCAACCAGGCATGGGCAAGTACCAATGTGACACTTCCTTCTTCTACTTCTTGAAGAAAGAAGCCGGGAAGTCCGACAACCAGTCTTATCAAGAGGTATCGTGTTTCCCAGTAAATGGGTTGTGGAGGTCAGATAGGCAGTCGCTCCATGTAGAACACTGGTATTCAGCTGCATCCGGTTAGACTGGGAGCCGACCCCAACATAGTTAGGAAAAGGCTAAGCACATATATAATATACTAACTTTAGGGTTACTCGGCCATATTTAGCATAGACAACTTGCAACATAGAGGAATGCAGTCATAGATTACAGTTAAATTAACGTTTCAGGTAACATTTAACCATTTCAAGTTAACTCCAGCAAGAGACAGTTAACTCAGCAAACAGTTAAAGTCATTTTCTAAGATACAAGAACTAGAAAGTTTATAAATAACCGTTTAAAAGTTGTCTATGTCAAGTGTCTATGTCTGTTCAAAACGAGAGCATATTCTTTTTAAGTACTGTTCGAATTACGAATTTTGACAGTTTTTCTTTTTCTTTAAAGCAAATGTTATGCGATGACGTTGGTGTTGTTTTTGAAATTTGAATTTGGAATCTGGTTCGTTTTTGTTTGTCTGTTTGGTTTTGTGCTTTTGTAATAAGTATTAGCATATTGCGCTAAGCTTTTAAAAGCTCATTGGGTATTTTGCTAACACAGGAGATAATAAAACTTCTTCTTTTTATAGGAACTATATTCTGGAACTGTCATTCCAATTTTAAACCTAAATACGTCAAATAAAACAGGCCGTAGATACTTAAAAAGAAAACTGCTTATTCTTTGTTTCATAATTGTAGTGTTGTACCTAGGTCCGATTATTATACTGCCTATTAAATTAAAAAAATATATTATCTTGTATGTCATAGTCTGAGCACACGGTCGTTGGTTTAATATGAAACGTCTATGTCAGCGAGTCGCTATTAGTGCTAAACATTGAAACCTCATTCCAGCCCGCTTTTCTGACTTGGTACGCATACATCACACAAAGACGTTCCACGTCAAAAAAATATAGAATTCCATTTTCAAAAAACAAACCACTAACTCGCTCCTTCCCAAAAATACAAAACAGCGTAAACCAATAAAAAAAAGAAACTATAACGATTTCGAATTCAAATTTGAATTCAAATAAAGAATGTTTAATTAAGCTACCGGACTCATTCGCTCGCGTGCCGTCGAGTAAACATGACAAGCATTATTGCTGAGCAATGGCTTACAAGTGCTCAGCAAATATTGACGGTTGATTTTCACCGAGAAACGGGAACCGTACTTTTTTAATTCCGTCATGTTACGGTTTTAGGTAAGACGCTTAGGTGTTTGGTACTTTATTTGTGGTATTAAAAAAAATGAAGATTTTTTTATCTATAAATATAATGCGCACTGCAAAGGAGTGGAACTCTCTACCTGCGTCTGTATTTCCGAACGCATTAAACCCTAATCTCTTCAAAGTTAGAGTGAACAGGCTTCTTCTGGGTAAGCTCATTCCATCGTGGACTTTGTCTATGTCACCTCTGACCTAGACTAGAGTCAAGATCTTACCCATCTCGGATATAAAAACTATACTGCTATACTTATATTATAAAGAGGAAATATTTTGTGCCGAATAAATTCCGAAACTACTGGACCGATTTTAAGTATGTTTTCACCAATAGATAGCTACTTTATTTCTGAGTAATATAGGCTATATTGTTATATAGCCTGATGTTGTGTGTTGTTGTTGATGTTGTTATATAGGGTGATGTTTCACCCTACGATCCATAGGTGCGGAGCAGTAACGAAAGACGTAACATGTCCAGCAGCGTCCTAAGCGTGACTGCTACGCTAGAGATCTTAGGTTCAATTTCGGGTCGAGCAGTGTTATTAGGTTTATCTATGAAATTCTCAGTAGCAGCTCGGAGTTAGGATTTGTGCCCGGTTAATGGCAATAGGCTCGCCACCTATTACATAGGACCTAAACATTGATACTTTGGTACGGCTCTACCAACCCTTTGGGGAATAAAGGCGTGATGGTATGTTATGTTATGTCGATGATGATGATGAAAGCTCAAAACTTCGCACAGATTTTGCCTATCCCCTTCGTGTGGGCAAAGTCCGTCTGTACTTATGGCCGCATGGGCAAAATCCATCCGTACTTCATTAGTACTTTAATAGTTGTAATCCGTCTATGTCATCACTCA
Source organism: Caradrina clavipalpis (assembly GCA_932526535.1). Classification (NCBI taxonomy): domain Eukaryota; kingdom Metazoa; phylum Arthropoda; class Insecta; order Lepidoptera; family Noctuidae; genus Caradrina; species Caradrina clavipalpis. Next base: position 5,190,011 of record OW052117.1, read on the forward strand.
TTTCTTGCTCATAGACGCGCATTTTTTGTGTTCGCCTCTTTTTTGTCAAATGAGGAAAATGTTTGTCTATTTGTGGTGTTACAACCTTTGAAACTGACCAGTGGCTTTATGTTTAAAAGTTCATGGCAGTTTGGAAGTTGGTGTATCTATACAAGATTTGTTTGTTTGTTTGTAACGCATAGGCTCCGAAACTACTGGACCGATTTTAACCATTTTTTCACTAATAGATAGCTACATTGTACACGTGGCTTATTTCACCCACCATAAGTTACATCTTTGGTTACTGCTCTTCTCCTGCGGGTCGCAGCGTGATGTTTGTAGCCTATATTACTCTGGAATAATGTAGCTATCTATTGGTGAAAAAATGGTTAAAATAGGCCCAGTACTTTTGGGGCCTGTCGCAAACAAATGAATCTAACCTTTTTATAATATTGGCATAGATATAAGCCTTAAACTACACATCATCATCATCTGCTTAACCTTTCCCAACTATGTTGGGGTCGGCTTCCAGTCTAACCAGATGCAGCTGAATTCCAGTGTTTTACATGGAGCGACTGCCTATCAGACCTCCACAACCCAGTAACTGGGCAACACGGTACCCCTTGGTTAGACTGGTTGTCAGACTTCTTGGCTTCTGACTATCCGTAACGACTGTCAAAGATCTACGAATGACAGCCGGGACCAACAGCTTTACGTGCTTTCCGAGGCACGGGGGTGTCACACCACCAATTTCCAAACTCCGGGCTGTTACTGAGAAATTCCGCAATGGAAAAACCCATTAACACTTTTTGCTCGACCTGGGAATCGAACCCGGGACCCCACGCTCACCTGTCGCGCTTGTGACCACGAGACCAACGGGGCAGTTAAGCCTTAAACTACACATAAGTATTCAAAAATCTGGTCATGTGTGTGTGCCCCAAGCATGAACCAATTTGCCAGACTTTCACCACAGCACCATAATAATCAGACCACCAAGTTAGGCCTAAGCTAATATTATAAGCCAAAAATCACGAGATTCCGTTAAAAATCAAGTTTTTCATCACTAAAACACACATGAATCCGTTATTTCTCGTGTTGTCACTCACAATATTGACACCGCAAGTCGCCATGTTTGTTTTGAGATTTCGCGCCAACTGATCGCGTTTACCTTGTCTGTGGGTAATTTTTTTTGTTTGAACATCTGTCTTTTTAGTGTTTTCGTAATTTCTTGATTTGTGGTTTTAATCGAAATATTATTTTGAGATTATTTAGTTGTTTTTATTGATTGTTTTTTTTTTTGAGGCGTCAGTGTGCTTTGATCTAGCATGGTGTCAATTCTCTTGCCTTTTCTGTATGAGAAGATGCCTTTCCCTTGCAGTAGGACAGTACCTAACAGGCTGGCATTATTAATCTTTGATGAGCTAAAAAAACAACTGCCTCGGTGGCCTAGTGGTACTAAGCGCGACTGCTACGCTAGAGGTCTTGGGTTCGATTCCCAGGTCGAGCAAAAAGTGTTATTGGGTTTTTCTATGGAATTCTCAGTAGCAGTTTGGAGTTAGGATGTGTGCCCGGTTATTGGCAATAGGCTCGCCCCCTATTACATGGGATCTAAAACATACCGGCGAACTGTGGCTGTACCTACATACATTGGTGCACCTCTGCGTAACCATTCGAGGAATACAGGCGTGATAGTATCTGCGGGTTGTTCGAAAGAGATACCGCGCCCCCGGAACGCAAAGGGCACATGAAAGGAACATAGACGGGTTTTAGTCAGTAAAAGTCTGACACTCCCTCCCGCCCCGCCCAGGGCGGGGGAAGTTATTTGATGATTTCCCGTCTATAAAAAAAAAAAAAAAAAAAAAAAGGCGTGATAGTATGTTGTTGTTGAGCTAAAAAATTGGAAATTTCTTAGTCTTGTAACGAAATCTTAAACAATTAACTTCTTTGAGGTAGAAGATAAATACTAGCTTTTACCCCGTGGTTTCACTTGCGTTTAGTTACGTCTTGGTTACTGCTTCATCGCTTTAGGTGACTTAATAAATTACCAATATAAATTATCTATTTCTTAAGACATTTTTTTTAGCCTATTAAATCCTAATACTACTTTCTATCTAGTCTAGTTTAATATTACAGTTACTAGTCTATGATATTATGGCAACTGGATTTATGAACTACAAAAACAACATAAAAAAGTTTAAAAAATATGAAAGTTGTTACCTATTACGTACTTAGTATGTCGAAAGTAGGTATGTTTCTTATGTACTCTGCCTTAATCAATAACTATTTAAAACATACTTTAATATTATAAATGCGAAAGTAATTAATATGTCTGTTGCGCTTTCACGATTAAACCATTGAGCCGCTTTTGATGGAATTATTATTATATACTTAGTATATAATTTGTAAATATATTTATTAAAAAGGAACATAAATAATTTCATGTCTTAAAATAAAACTTAAAACAAAAGCACAAACAATTAAAAAAACCACGACTGCCATGACAGTTTCTTTTTATAAGTAATCTGTTATTTACTCATTTTCTGTATATTTTATTTAAATGTCTGTGTATTATAATATAAACCAATTTCAGATATTGCATAGAATGAATAAGGCTAAAAAAACTACTATTTTATTTTATATCGTTAAAACATATACTTAGGTCAAGTACTAGAAAAAGATTGTAAGCGACTATCGATTCGAAAATAACAATACTGTCATTGTTAATAACGCCATCTATCGTCAAAAAAGAACATTAATATTGTTAGATTCGCCCTGGTGGCGAGTAGCGGAACTATTTCTTCATACCAAACGACGTAACTTTGAAACGACGCTCTCGATGTTTTTTTGTTTTTATTTTGTTAATTACAGCTAACATGTAAATGTAAATATTACATTACTTTTTGCATGTCCAATTTGATTTATGATTTATACAAATTGTGTTTATATTTATAGATTACACTTTTTGTGTAATATCAAAACTAGTTGAATTTTAAATTATGCGTTCGTTTAAAACACATATCAACGAAGTTTTGATTTTATTTTTCGAATTGGGTAGATGACACCATTAAATAATAATTCCAAAAACAACTTCACAAAAAAAAGCAGTCTAATTTAGCCCCGAAAACACGATGAATTTTTAAATAACTATAAAATTCGATTTATATTTGCTTTTAAATCAATAAATAGTTAGTGAATTGAGATGTCAAAAAAGTGACGTCATATTTGAGTATTGTCATACAAAATCTATGGGGGAAATGCGTTTTGACAGCTCATAAAAAGTACGTCAATTGATTAGTGGTGTCATCTACCCAATTCTTGGTCGTTGAAAACGGTTTACACCATTCAGCTATGAGATTTATAAACGACTAGCTTTTGCCCGAGACTTCGTCCGCGTGGATTAATAGTTCCCGTTCCCGTGGGATTTCCGGGATGAACACTATCCTATGTCCTTTCTCGGGTCCCAGACTATATCTGTACCAAATTTCATTGAAATCGGTTCAGTGGTTTAGGCGTGAAAAAGAGAGAGACAGAGTTACTTTCGCATTTATAATATTAGTACAGATGTTTGTCTATCCTGGGTTCAATACTAAGTGACTCTGTATAGTAGTCTCATATTCATGAATAAACACTATAATTATATTAATAAGTGTAATTACTACCTTTATTTTTCAAAGATAAAACTTACTTAAATAATTATTAAATTACAAAAAGCGAAGCTCATAGGGCATAAACAAACTCGGTATCAAAGTGGCAAGTGCCTAAAAGACTGGCAGCATTGCCACTTGTATGGCAATGCTGATTCTTTGGGCCAAGAAAATGCTAGCCCTTAAAACAAAATAAAAAAAGTGGGTTAAGTTTATCTCAGAAGTAAAAAAAGGCAGAAACAATTGTGTAGATGACACCACTAATCAATTGACGTACTTTTTATGAGCTGTCAAAACGCCATTTCCCCATAGATTTTCTATGACAATACTCAACTATGACGTCACTTTTTTGTCATCTCAATTCACTAACTATTTATTGATTTCAAAGCAACTAAAAATCGATTTTTATAGTTATTTTAAAAATCATCGGTTTTTAGTGCTAAAATTAAATGTTTTTTTGTGAAGTTGTTTCTTGAAAGTATTGGTTAGTGGTGTCATCTACCCAATTCAAGACTTTTCGTCCAAATATTTTATCATCTCTTTTACTTACCTATTTCCATGTGCTTGTCAACAGTCGTTAATGCGATCCATGTCGGTGGAGCAGCGCTGGCAGGACCTGGCCTCTCTGCTGACCATCCCGCCGCCCCCACCACCGGACCAGTACCAGCACTACCACCACCATCACCACCACCAGCACCCACACCCACATCCGCATCCGCATAATATTACGTGAGTATTTTAGCTTTGTCACCGGCAAACGCCGCGTAGGACGTCCACCTACAAGGTGAACGGACGGGAAGACGCTGGATGCAGACCGCTTCCAATCAGTTCTTTTGGAGATCTATGAGGGAGGCCTATGTCCAGCAGTGGACGTCCTGCGGCTGATATGATGATGATGATTTTACCTTTTTAATAGCGTTTGATTTACTGGAGCTAATGATTGTACCAAAAATTTAAATTAAGGATTTACTGATAGTATCGATACGGGAAGAAAAACAATGGCGATTACATCAAACATTCTTTTCCTAATACTGTTTTCAAAAAAAGGAGGAGGTTCTATGTTTGACTGGTTAGAATTTATTTTATATAATATGTTCAGTTCATGACCATAATTTTAACTTCCATATTTTTATTTTTTTTAAGACTGTAAATCATCAAATGACTTCCCCCGCCTTTAGTGTCAGACTTTTACTGACTAAAACCCGTCTCTGTTCATTCATGTGCCCTTTGCGTTCCGGGGGCGCGGTATCTCTTTCGAACAACCCGCAGCCCCGGCTAACTTCCATGTTAAAATCAAAGTCAAATCCGTTAGCTGACGTCCCCTGGCCTTTTTAGCTCTACAAACCTGATTTATTTTCGATTAACTGTAAAATTACAAGCACTCTTTCCTCTTATCCATTCTCAGCATATTTGTCATGTTTTAGCAAGCTAATTGTTTTTTTTCTTACTTTCAGCGCACACGGTGCGGCGGGCGGCTACGGTCCGAACTACCATGCTCCTATACCGCCTGTCACTGAGAAACACCCTGAGGCTTACGGTAAGTTATATCATTAAATAGAAGCTTAAGAAAAAGAAAGAAGCTGTATTGTATTGTATTAAATGGTTCATAATCTAAATATATATAACTCAAAGGTGACTGACTGACTGACATAGTGATCTATCAACGCACAGCCCAAACGACTAGACGGATCGGGCTGAAATTTGGCATGCAGGTAGATGTTATGACGTAGGCATCCGCTAAGAAAGGGTTTTGATAAATTCCAACCCTAAGGGGATAAAATAGGGGATGAAAGATAATACTTCTTAATGCGAGCGAAGCCGCGGGCAAAAGCTAGTAATTAATAGAATTCAATCCTGAAATTGTGCATATAGATAATTCTGGCAGTTCCAGAGATTATAAATAATACCAGCCTATTATTGGCCCACTGCATGGCAAAGCCCCGAAAACAAGTTACTGCCTCGTTGGCCTACTAGTCCTAAGCACGACGGCTAAGCTGCGAGCTAAAAGTGTTATTGGGTTTTTCTATAAAATTCTCAGTAGCAGCTCGGAGTTTGGATTTGTGGCCGGTTAATGGCAATAGGCTCGCCCCCTATTACATGGGACCTAAATATACCGGCGAACTGTGGGTGTACATTGGTACATCTCTGCCTAGCCCTTCGTGGAAGACAGGCGTGGTGGTATGTGTAGATATTTAAGTTTTTTTTTCACCATAAAGTTAGAAAGCTGTCATCGTATTATTCACAATGATTTTACAATAAAATGCTTGTTGATTTTTAGCAAATCTCTATTTTCAAAATAGATAATTAATTTTAGAAAAAGATCATAAAAGGTCATGGCGCACAGAGAAAAATTATTAACATACAATGTTGCCAGTATATACAAACTAGTGCTAAACAGCTAAAAATATAAATATTGCTAATGCAAATAAAAATAGATATGTATGTTTCGATTATTCTCAAACAATGATAAATAAAAATCAACTCTCAAAATATTTTTCCAGTATGACTGGCATTTCCAAAAAGTTTAAACAAACGAAATAACTTTTCAGCATTATTAATTTCTAGCTTTCGGCCGCGACTTCGTTCGCGGTAAAGTTAATATTTATGTTATCCCACGGAAACCGTACATTTTCCCGGGATAAAAAGTATCCTATGTGTTATTCCACACTGCAATCTATTCATCATCTGCCTAGCCTTTTCCCAACTATGTTGGGGTCGGCTTCCAGTCTAACCGGATGCAGCTGAATATCAGTGTTTTACATGGAGCGACTGCCTATCAGACCTCCACAACCCGGTAATGCGTAATACGATACTCTTGGTAAGACTGGTTGTCAGACTTCCTGGCTTCTGACTAACAGTAACGACTGTCAAAGATCTACAAATGACAGCCGGGACCAACGGCCAAAACCGCCAAAATTCATCCAGATCCGTTCAGCCGCTTGAGCGTGAAGAAGAGAAAAACACACAAACTTTCGCCTTTATAACATTATTATTAATGAATAATAGTGTGATTATTATTAATGAACTATAAATTTTCTCACAGCAGGCGGCGCGGCAGCTCCGCTAGATGGCGCTTATAAGGTGGAATCCGCTCAGCATCCCCAACAACACGATCCACTCTACTATCAGGTAAATAAAACATATATTTTAACCCTAAAACATCTTAAACAATGATTCGCCTACTGTACAGATGTATGTTTAGTAGCAGAAGAGCTCTTTGTGAAGGACCTCGTCCATGTAACGTAAAGCTTGAGTTTATATTTGTATGTATGTAGCGACATCTATCGCGTCACATGCAAACCGCAAATGACATGTGGTGACATCTATCGGATCACATGCGAACTATTTAAATTGACTCCGTTTCTTTATTGACGCCACATCACTTCTTATCTTTATTTATATTTATCATTATAGTTTTATTAAGAAATAGCCAGACATTTATTAAATAATGTCTATAAAGAACATTTAAAACTTATTTTAAGTAAGTTTATTTATTTATTTAAACTTTATGCACAAAAAAAAAAGTACAAAGGCGGACTTAATGCCTTAGGCATTCTCTACCAGTCAACCAAAGGTGGTGAAGAGATAACACGGCAGGTGCAAATTATTGTACGAGAGTAAACAAAATTAAATGTACACAAGTACAAAATAATAAGTAGTAGGTGGTAGTAGTTTCAACTTTGACCTTGAATATCTCCGTAACTAGATAGTTCCCAGGTATGGTGCAGAACAAAAAAATGATTGCAGTGATGAGAAGAACATGTAACTATCAACTCCATTAAGTATTACATTGTTTCTTTTTCAACAGAATGCTGCAGCGGAAATGCCAGGCCCGACCAATCAGGACGGATTCCTTCAATCCATCCTGAATGATGAAGATCTGCAGCTCATGGACATGGCTATGAACGAAGGTAAGTCATACCTAACCCATACAGCAGTAGTAGAGCTCTTCGTGAAGGAGCTCGTCCGGGGCAGTACTACCACCATACCTATTTCCGCCGTAAAGCAGCGTTGCTGTGTTTCGGTTTGAAGGGTATGAGTGCCGGTGTAGTTACAGCCACATGAGACGTTTCAACTTTGTCTCTGGGATGGCAGCGCATTAGCAAGGTCTCTGGTATTGCAGATGTGTATAGGCAGCGGTGACCACTTAACATCAGGTGGGCCGTCGGCTTGTTTGCCATACAACGAAATTTAGACAAAAATGCGCTACTACACATAGGAGCGGAGCAGTATTCAAACACGTGACTTACACGCAGGAAGTCGGTAGTCTATACTAACATTATAAAGAGCTAAAGCTTGTGAGATTGTAGGGGGTAATCTCTGGAACTACTGAACCGATTTTAAAAATTATTTTACCCATAGAAAGCCACGTTATTTGTGAGTATCAAAGGCTATATAACTTTACGCTACGACCCACGGTTCGAGCATCGGAAAGCACGTGAAGCCGTTGGTCATATTCATTTATTTGCGTACCAAGTCTCAGCTGTCATTCATAGACCTTTGACAGTCGTTACGGATAGTCAGAACCAAGAAGTCTGACAACCAGTCTAACCATGAGCAGTGGCGTGCACAGAGTTTCTAGACAGGGTAGACAAAAACACCTACCACATGTTGGTTTTCGTTCATCGCCTTGTCGATTAAATAATGATGTATAGGTATGATTTGCCACCTCAAATATCTATAGATTGGCTGATAGTATAAACACATCAAAATAAAATAAGATAAATACGTATTTTATAGGGTAGGCAATGTCTATTTGCCTATATGAACCGCACGCCACTGACCAAGAGGTATCGTGTTGCCCAGTAACTGTATTGTGGAGGTCAGATAGGCAGTCGCTCCATGTAAAACACTGGTATTCAGCTGCATCCGGTTAGACTAGAAGCCGAGTAATAATTGTTCATAAAACGAGTGCCCATACTCCTTTGCCAAAAGCGTAAAGTCCAAAGGCATTGTCTAAAGGTGACTTAAAAAATTGACAAATAATTGTTTTTGCTCGTTATCAGATGGTTGGCAGTTCTTACTGGTGTGTTATCTAAGTTAATGTTGAATTGTAAGTCATTAGATAGGCTGACAGACTGATAACATGTATGTCGCAGTGTAATAATGAATCGGTGTTTTTGTGAAATGTCAATTTTTGTTTCTGTATTTTTTTTCGTATTTCAAAATGAATACTAATATTTCAAATGCGAAGGTAACTCTGTCTGTTTGTTGCGCTTTCATAACTAAATAGAAAATAAAAAAGAAAGATACGGGATAAGTTTGAACTCAAGAAAGGACATAGGCCACTTTTTATTCCGCGTTTTTATTTCGTTACTTTTTATTTCGTTTGCATCTGTCATATATAACTGACATTTACACGGAGTTAAGTCGCGAACAAAAACTTATTGTTTATAACAATAATAAGTACATTGTAAAAATAAGAGAAAAATTTGAGAACATCAAAAAAGCGTCTACATCTCTGTCAATATGACACGTTCTTAATAGGTTGTTTAAAACAAAGTGACTTCCCGCTGTCTGTCCCTCACACGCTTAGATCTTTTAAACTACGCAACGGATTTTAATGCGGTTTCCATCAATAGATAGAGTGATTAAAGAGGAAGGTTTACACGTATAGAACATCACGCTACGACCAACGGGAGCGGAGCAGTAACCAAAGACACCGCGAGGTATACAGCTAATAAACATCGCCAATTAGCCTTGCAATCATGATCAACACACGTGCCTTCTCTGTATGAGAAGAGGCTTTTGCCCTGTAGTAGAACAATAATAGGTTGATATTATTTATTTAACACAAACATTGGAATAACAAGTCGTCCATTTTGAATTTAATATGTTATCACACACCTGTATGCGTAAATAAGATAACAATGATAAGAGTAGATAACATAATATTTATGTACTCTCTCTATTTTTCAGCGAAATTATCATGATACATAGATATACAAGGCGTTGATTTGCACCCTGGTCAAATTCAACTAACTATGCTCGTGATTCTTAACACGAATCAATAATAAAATAAATTGTTTTTGAAATCTTTTTTTTTTACGTGGTTTTCAAATTCGAGCTAGCCATCTCGCCAGAGGGTTTAGGCGCTATGTACACATTGATATAGCCGCGCGACAACTCTGCCTACCGCATACGCAACTGGGCGATTCTGAATTTTGCGAGAGGAGTATTCTGGAATACTGTTATTTGATAGTTGCAACTAAAAAAAACAAGCATTTATTAAATATTGGCCAGGTATTTTTTTAAATATTGGCCAGGTATCGTAATTATATTTGATTACTTCTATTTTTTTATGACAAGCTCCTGAAATTTGACGAGGATGCAAATCAACACCTTGTATATACTTATGTGAAATTACGTCTGAAGTCACGATAATACAATAATCTGATGTTTCCTGTTGAATGGATGAATGAATGAACGAATGAATTTATTATTAGTACCTAGTAGTTGAGCTCTTTGTGTAGGAGCTCGTCCGGGGAAGTACTACCACCATACTTATTTCTGCCGCAAATCAGCGTTGCTGTGTTCTGGTTTGAAGGGTATGGATGCCGGTGTAATTACAGGCACATGACACATTCCAACTTAGTCTCTAGGATGGCAACGCATTTGCAAGGTCTCTGATATTGCAGATGTCTATAGGCAGCGGTGACCACTTAACATCAGGTGGGCCGTCGGCTTGTTTGCCATTCAAAACTGAAAATTATCTGTGGAACAAAAACAGCTGTTCAAACGGAAATCAGACGCAAAACTATTATAAATGAAGCATAATCGGTTCTTATCAATTCTGACCCGGATGACGTAATCGATTCTTTAAAAAAAATCGGTTAGTCATATTCATAACTTCACAAGTACTACACGATAATGGCCGAAGACATACGAATCGTGAAGCGTTCTAAATTTAAACATTATTTGTCAAGTAAATAAGATACTAGTGTGTACATAGCGAGAGTTTATTAAGACTTTACATTTGAAAGGTATATCATTTGTCATTTGGCTGTCTACCGTATTCCTTTGTGCGTCAGTGAAGTTCTAAACGTCAGTGAAGCGTTCTTTTTTCAAACTTGTGTTACTAACAGAGATAAAACAAGTGAATTTATCGTCTTTTCTTCGGACTTGATAAGAAATTGGAAGATTACAGTTTTATTAATCGATTCAGAGACACGTTTTATAAAAGGCTGTTGAAGAATGCGTGTATTCGAAAAGTTTTGACTCAAATTATAAAACAAACATGGGAGTCTATTCTTACGTATACAGACTATTTGTGATGAAGTACAACATCGTTAAGTGAACCTGTGTTAAATAAAAACTCAAAAAAAAAAACATTCGTGTAACGAAAAAGAACTCTATTTTTAAACTCTTTAAAAAAAAACTCTGTGAAAAATACTGTGATTTATTGATTTGACATTTGTTTGCGCGCCAATTTTGACATTGACAGTTCGGTTTTTTTCAACCTTCCCGTCTGCAAAGGAGTACTCATGCCATTCTTCCACAAAAGTATAGTCACGAGTAGAAAGGTGCACAGTGAATGTAGTCTATGCATGTGCCGATACTGTATGGCTTTACGGAGACAAAGAACGACTTGCGACTCCTTGATAAAAGTGTCAACTTCAGTGCTCAAAAGATATAACTTTTGTTTATACTCATTTAAATACAGACTATTTTTCGATCCTTGAAAGTTATCTAATGTTAGTTTTAGATAAAACACAATGGATGACTGTTTACATTAAGATCAACAGGGCTTAGCAATTAAATATTTCTTAGAAGCCCGTCGTCACGGGAAATTCCGTGTGCGTAATGGAAAAGTTATCTTTGAGATAACAAAGAAATATTATCGAAGACATACAAAGAAATATATAACGATATATAATTTATATATTTCAAAAGATAAATAATAAAGATTGAAAAGATTTTGAGAGATTCAACATGGATTTGACAGTAGCGAGTTTCGCATATGCGCAGCCATTTTTTGCGATGGCGCCCTATTTGCGGAGCCCGCTGTATTATCCGGATCCGGTGGAATATCTAAATAGATATTACAAATATTATGATGGTAAGGATTTTTCTAGGAAATGCCAATATACTACTTCTTTTCAGATATCCAAACTATTATACATCTCTACATAGTATAAAACAAAGTCGCTTCCCGCCGTTTGTACGCTTAGATCTTTTAAACTACGCAACGGATTTTAATGCGGTTTTCATCAATAGATAGAGTGATTCGAAGGGAAGGTTTATACGTATAGAACATCACGCTACAACCAACGGGAGCGGAGCAGTTATCAAACACGTAACTGAATGCGTTATTGGGTTTTCTATGAAATTCTCAGTAGCAGCCCGGAGTTAGGATTTGTGCCCGGATAGTGGCAATAGGCTCGCCCCCTATTACATGGGACCTAAACGTACCTGCGAACGGTGGGTGTACTTTGGTACACCTCTGCCTAACCCTTCTACAATAATAATACTGGCGTGATGATGGTGATGGTTAATTTTTAATCCTTATGATGAGTAATGAGTTATCATAAGATTCTAAATTTGGGGGCTTGGCCTTCCCAAGGCAGCAAGTAAAATATATTTGTCACCATGACAACCAAAAACATAGGCTAGATATTTTCATTATCTTAAGGGTGTGTCAGTTTACAATCAAAAATTGCGATACTATTTTGTCTAGTAACGATTATAAGCATAATTTGAAATGCATACGAAGCAGTAAGTAGGCCAAATTACTTATGACATAACCAGCTTCTGCCCCTGACTTCGTCTGCGTCTTTGGAGTATTATCTCACGGGAACCGTCCATTTTTCCGGGATAAAAAGTATCATATTCCACCCCAATTTACCTTAGTGCCAAATTTCACCCAGATCCGTTCAGCTGTTTAAGCGTGGAAGAGTAACAAACATCCATCCATCCTCACAAAGTTTTGCATTTACAATATAAGTAGGATACCGAGTAAAATGGACATCTTAACGAAGAGTAATACCATGATTCAGTCGATGATTTTAGGTCTTTTAAGGAAGCTTAAAGGTGCTCAGAGAGCAATGGGAGAGGGCTATGTTCGGAGTCTCTCTGCGAGATCGAATCAGAGATAACGAGATCCGCAGAAGAACTTAAATAAATAAATAAATAAAATAAATATCTTGGTTCAACTCACACACGGCTATCTGATCCCAAGCTAAGCAGAACTTGTGTTATGGCAACCAGACAACTGATATACATACTTATATAATTTATAAATACATACATATTATAGATAAATCACACCCAGACACAGAACAAACAATCATGCTCATCACACAAAGTTTGTCCTGGGTGGGAATCGAACCCACGACCTCCGGCTTAGCAGTCAGGGTCGCTAACCACTAGACCAACAGGCCCGTCGAAATAACCGACATAGCTTCCAAAATTGCGAAACTCAAGTGGCAATGGGCAAGGCACACAGCTCGTAGAGAGGAAAGCCGGTGGCTCTTAAATGGCGCAGTGTGCGAAGGTCCCCACGAGATGGAGTGACGGCGTGGTAAAGGTCGCGGGAAATAGCTAGATGCGGACAGCACAGGACTGGGCATTGTGGCTTTCTTTAGGAAAAGTCAGCAGTAAACATCCTTTAGCTATTATGATGATGACGATGAACAAAAAATCTTTCTTTCGTTTTTTCCCTTTCTTTTCTTTCACTGTCAGAGATGGTAAATAGGTGCAATCTCTTCTGTCTCTTTATTAGTCGTCACTTGGAGGTCAAACACAAAGGTTCAAAATCACCATAGATAAAAATGAAAATACAAAATAAATAGAATGATAACACGAGAACTGGTACGTCATGATGACGGCCATAGATTTTTCGCGCGATAGTGAGTTGCAGTTCAACTGTGAACGGACGACTTTTCTCATAGTTACTAATGTTTATTTTTAAATATCATTGTGTGGCAAATAAGGACTACTCCGTTGGTCTCGTGGTCGCAAGCGCGACTGGTGAGCGTGGGGTCCCGGGTTCCATTCCCAGGTCTAACAAAAAGTGTTAATGGGTTTTTCCATTCGGAATTTCTCAGTAACAGCCCGGAGTTTGGAAGTTGGTGGTGTGACACCCCCGTGCCTCGGAAAGCACGTAAAGCCGTTGGTCCCGGCTGTCATTCGTAGATCTTAGTATTCCCCGAAGGGTTAGGCAGAGGTGTATCAATTACACTCACAGTTAGCCGTTATATTTAGGTCACATGTAATAGAGGGCGAGCCTATTGCCATTAACCGGGCACAAATCCAAACTCCGAGCTGCTACTGAGAATTTCATAGAAAAACTCAATAACACTTTGATAGATCTGGGAATCGAACCCAGGACCTCTAGCGTAGCAGTCGTGAAGACCACTAGGCTAACAAGGCAGTTTTTATACAGTACATTAAAAGAAAGTTGGGATTAAATACTGTTTTTTACGCGGTAAAAAATGAAAATATTTTTTTTTTGTTTTGCTCTGTCACAATATTTTTTTAGCTTAATAAATATTATAATAAATAAATGTTTTAATTCGGAAAATCATCAAGTTTACAAATAAATGCACATTTTTTTTTTACAAAAGTCATCATTGGTCGACATATTTCTTTTTTTTACGTAACCTTAGATGTGATAACAGTTCTGTGATAAGATTGTCATACATTCAGAGCTCCGTACTATCCGATAGCGTGTTTTTCGGCGATTCATCGTGAGTCCAGACTATTTTTTTAATATTTTAGTGTTTTATTTTAGTTTGTATTCATAATTGTGTGGTATTTAGCCGTTAATAGTTACCGCTAGTGATGAGAAAATAAGTTGTTCTATTTTTAAATATAGTGTTCGTGTTCTTTTTTCAAAATGGTGGATATTATGCAGGATTTGCGGGTAGGTGGGTAACTTAAATGTCATTTATGAACTGTCAGTGTCAATATTTATTTATTTGTTTACCTGCTAACTTCTGTCCGCTTCAAAGTTGATATAAACCCCACGGGAACCGTACGTTTTTCCGGATAAAAAGTATCCTATGTGTTATTCCACACTACAATCTATCTCAGTGCCAAATTTCATCCAGATCTGTTCAGCCGTTTGAGCGTGAAGAAGAGACAAACACACAAACTTTCGCCTTTGTAATATTAGTGTGATAATTTATAATTGTACTAGCTTTTGCCTGCGACTTCATCCGCGTGGATTAATAGTTCCCGTTCCCGGGGGATTTCCGGGATGAAAACTATCCTATGTCCTTTCTCGGGTCCCAGACTATATCTGTACCAAATTTCATTGAAATCGGTTCAGTGGTTTAGGCGTGAAGAAGAGACAGACAGACAGACAGAGTTACTTTCGCATGTATAATATTAGTACTTACTAATATTATTATAGTAGAATAGTAGAAAATAATATTAGTATAGATTGAGCAAGAGTGGTGAAATAATGATGCAATGCAATGTTAGTTCAATTGTTTTGTGGTTGTTGAACTTCGCACACTACAGTTCAAGGTTGAATGCCAGTCGTGCAATTTTCGGTCATAACTTATTTTTTAACGCAGCATATTTCTTCTTCGATACATTTCTATAATCTCCGTGTCTCGGAAAGCACGTAAAGCCGTTGTTCCTGCACCTGATCTCTCTCCGGTCGTGTCGGATTGCCGTCTCAGACTATGAGAGTGAGGGAAGAGGGAGTGCACCTGTGTTTGCATCATCATCTTTGTGCTTAGTATCAGATACCTGAGGTCGCATTCCTTCCGTCTCCGTCGATCGTTTTTCGTCTTTGCCGGTGAAGCGTTCACAATAGCATGTTGATGACACGCTTACATGATAATGTCTGTGACTCGGTCCCATCAACATATTATTTACCTCAAAAGTTTTACCCTTACTAAAAACACTCATGGTGGTTTAAGAAGTTTTCATACATTTATTCCATCACGCCTGTATTCCATGAAGGGTTAGACAGAGATGTACCAATGTACACTCACAGTTCGCCGGTATATTTTAAGTCAATCATCATCTGCCTAGCCTTTCTCCAACTATGTTGGGGTCGGCTTCCAGTCGAACCGGATGCAGCTGAATATCAGTATTTTACATGGAGCGACTGCCTATCAGACCTCCACAACCCAGTAATGGGTAATACGATACTCTTGGTAAGACTGGTTGTCAGACTTTCGGGCTTCTGACTAACAGTAACGACTGTCAAAGATCTACATTATGTTTTATATTTTAAGTCAATATAAAACAAAAAAGAAAACAACATAACTGTGTGCCTCACGGCTGCGCCAAACAGGCCCATGGCATGTGATGGGGGGCGAGCCTACTGCCATTAACCGGGCACGAATCCTAACTCCGAGCTGCTACTGAGAATTTCATCGAAAAACCCAATAACACTTTACTCTACCTGGGAATCGCACCCAAGACCTCTAGCGTAGCAATCGCGACGCAGTTGAATTACAGAAAACTCCGTCAAGTATTATTTTCGTCAGTCGGCCGAGGTCTCAAGGTCACCTCTGCGAATTACCGCTGATAGTAAACCCGTGTAGGTGATAATGATTGTATTATCTACTGACCAAAGGACTTGGAACTAAATCCGGCTGTCCGCTTGTCCCCCCACTCTCTTACACAATACGGAGTCATCATCTGCTTAGCCTCTTCCGAACTATAAAAAAAAAGATAAAAATTTCAGGCAAGTCAACATTGTTTACATACACCCATAGATTTTAGCTCATACAATTTATTTATTTTGAATTATTATTATAAAATTTATGTTGGAGTTAAAATTAAAATTAGATTATATATTAGAATAGGTACATTAAATTTAAATTAAATTATGTCATAAAGCGTAGTTATGTCAGATATACATCAGGTACATAGTCAATATATTATTTCAAAACAACCGTCAGCACCGTCCGTCCGTCCGTCTAACCGGATGCAGCTGAATATCAGTGTTTTACATGGAGCGACTGCCTATCTGACCTCCACAACACAGAATAGAGAGTGAACTTTAAAATTTCTACGCTTCTTGAATAAGAATCATTTTTTTACCGCCCGGCTACGCACGGTTGCAAAATTCCCAAAAATACGACCAAAAAAGAATCAGCGAAATTGGTCCAGCCGTTTTCGAGTTTTGCGCTGAGCAACACATTTAGCCGTTCATTTATTTTGGAGACTAGCGAGCTATCCGCCACTTCGACCGCATGGCTTACTTTACCCGCCTTACGTTACATCTTTAGTTACTGCTCCGCTCCCGTGGATCGCAGCGTGATGTTATATAGCCTATGTTACTCAGTGATAATGTAGCTTTCTAACTGCAAAAGAATTTTTGAAATCGGTCCAGTAGTTTTTGAGTTTATTGGTTACATACAAAAATACAAATCTTGACTCTTTATTATTAGGGTAGACTAGCAAACTGCCTAATTTCATCCGCCTTACGTTACATCTTTAGTTACTGCTCCGCTCCCGTGTGTCGTAGCGTGATGTTTATTGCCTATGATACTCAAGAATAACGTGGCTTTCTATGGGTAAAAGAATTTTTATAATCGGTTCAGAAGATCCCGAGATTACTCCCTACATACAAACTTACAAACAAATGTTACCTCTTTATAATATTAGTATATCCGTTAAAGCAAAGCAAGCAAAGTAAGGGCAAAAGCTAGTATTAATTCGTTAGTATTGCTTCGTCCGCGTGGATTAATAGTTCCCGTTCCCGGGGGATTTCCGGGATGAAAACTATCCTATGTCCCGGAATATATCTGTACCAAATTTCATTGAAATCGGTTCAGTGGTTTAGGCGTGAAGAAGAGACAGACAGACAGACCGAGTTACTTTCGCATTTATAATATTAGTACGGATAAACAATTTATTAATGGTGTTATTTGTTTTGTTCCAGGCATGTACACGATGCGAATGCTGGATGGTGCAAGCGCGCACCACGCGCCGCACCAGGCCCACTCTCATATGATGATCACAGGTACGTGGAAACCTACCAACACGGTTACCTTAGGGAATTATCACTATGATGCCACGAGGTGTCTTAAGATTTCTAATCTTGGGGGCACTTGTCTGACAAGCTCATATAAACTGAATAAGCCCTAAGATCATAGGCAGAGGGTCCTAAGGAGGCGGCGGGACGGGAGAGGGAAAGGAGAGTCCCCCGTCCCAGCGCCCGCCGCGGTAGACGCTCCGGGCGTCGGGAGCCAAGAGACGACTCCCGGCCACCGTAGACGCGGGTCTGTGGACGGTGAGCAATGGGTAGCTCACCGTCCGTACGTTAACTAACTAACGACAGACCGTGTCGACGGCGCGTTCGTGTTCCACGCGCTCAAAGAGATGTCAGCAAACTTGGAAGGGGCCACTGAGGGCCGATGCCTGCCGGGGCTTCGGGTTGTTCGAAAGAGATACCGCGCCCCCGTAACGCAAAGGGCACATGAAGGAACATAGACGGGTTTTAGTCAGTAAAAGTCTGACATTCCCTCCCGCCCCGCCCAGGGCGGGGGAAGTTATTTAATGATTTCCCGTCTAAAAAAAAAGGCAGAGGGTCCAAATTCGTTTGTCTTTAGGGTGGGTCAGATAATGTTTACAACAGACTGTACACCTCTGCTTAACTCTTTGGGGAATACAGGCGTGATGGTATGTGTGTATTGTTGCAGAGCGGGACTCCGCTTCGGATAGTGCTGTCTCGTCGATGGGGTCTGAACGTGTGCCCTCGCTGTCTGATGGTGAATGGTGTGATGGCAGCGACTCCGCTCAGGAGTTCCACAGGTAAGAAGTCATATTGTAATACCCGTTTTAGAGTTCCATACCCAAAGGGTAAAACGGGACCCTATTTTTAAGACTCGCTATCCGTCCGTCCGTCACCAGGCTGTATCTCATGAACCGTGATAGTTAGACAGTTGAAATATTCAGAGATTATATATTTTTGTTGCCGCTATAACAATAAATACTAAAATATGGAATAAAATAAATATTTAAGGGGGCTCCCATACAACAAACTTGATGTTTTTAAAGATTTGATTAGTTCCGGTATAACTCTAAGCTCTTTATGAAGGAGCTCGTCCGGGGAAGTACTACCACCATACCAATTCTGCCGCAAAGCAGCGCTGCTGTGTTCCCGTTTGAAGGGTATGGGTGCCGGTGTAGTTACAGGCACATGAGACGTTTTAACTTTGTCTGCATTTGCAAGGTCTCTGGTATTGCAGATGTTTATAGGCAGCGGTGACCACTTAACATCAGGTGGGCCGTCGGCTTGTTTGCCATCCAATGATGTAAAAAACCCCGGTATAGCCTTGTATGACGTTGTGTGTACATGTATATAGCTTTGTTCATGACATAGCATTCTAGTCTGTTTATCAGTAAGATTAAATACATAATAACAATATTTATTTTGCATTGTCATGTAGCTCAAAGTTTCGGCCGTACGACAACTCATTTGGTCGCGAACGCGCCGCGCCACATCAACCGCAGAAGAAGCATCATATGTTTGGGAAACGCTGCTTCCAGGTAAATATATCTATACTATTATACTATTAATATTATAAACCTAAAGAGTTTGTTTGTTTGAACGCGCTAATCTCAGGGACTACTGGTTGGAATTGGAAAATTCTTTTAGTGTTGGATAGTCCATTTCTTGAGGAAGGCTATAGGCTATGTAACATCACGCTACAACCAACAGGTGCTGAGCAGCGAGGGTGAAACCGCGGGGAACAGCTAGTTTGTAATAACTTGCTTATACATACACTAGCTGTTTCCCGCTACTTCGAGCGCGTGGCTTATTTCACCCGTCTTACTTTACGTCTTTTGTTACTGCTCCGCTCCCATGGGTCGTAGCGCGATGGTATATAGCCTATGACATTTACGAATAACGTCGCTTTCTATGGGTAAAAGAATTTTCAAAATCGGTTCAGTAGATCTAGAGATTATCCCCTACAAACTGACAAACTTGACTTCTTTATAATAAATTTCATACAAACTTTCATCCCCCATTTTATCCTCTTGGGGGTAGAATTGATCAAAATCCTTTCTTAGCGGATGCCTACGTCATAACATCTACCTGCATGCCAAATTTCAGCCCGATCCGTCCAGTGGTTTGGGCTGTGCGTTGATAGATCACTATGTCAGTCAGTCAGTCACCTTTGAGTTATATATATTTAGATTCTTCATCATACATTTATAAACAGTGTGTAACATATTCAATGCCCAACCTGAAAGTATTAGTTTGCTCAGAATAGGCCACTGAATCGATTTCAGCTATTTCTAGAATATGTAATATTTTACACTACATTAATTGCACCAGTCATCTCTCCATTGCAATAGAATCAAACAAAAGTTAAAATTACGTCAAGACAATAAGGCTTTTAATATAGCAGTTGTAAATAAAGTATATTACCGTCCCATCGGACTATAAGAGTAAGGGAAGAAGTATAGTGCATCTATATTTGCGCACACACTTGTGCACTACAAAATCCCCTGCGTATTTGGCTAGTCTTCATTGAGATTCGCTGCCATCACTGAAACTCGGTCTGGAGAATTTTGATAAAAATGTTTTTTTTTTTAATTTCAGGAGCAACCGGCCCCTGCCTTGGACCCGGTCGGGAGACCAGGGGTCGTCAAATACGAGTGCCCGGAACAAACATACCATCATGATAACATGCATATGCATAACGGTAAGCAGATATTAAAAAACTTATAATTCCTCCGCTAATCTTTTCTGATTAATTTCGTTGCGGGATCCAAGACAGTTGAAGCGTTTCTCCGGGACTCGTCGAGCTTCATTGTCTCGGCGCTTTTCTTGTGGTCGCCACTGTTGATTCTGGCTTACAGGAGTTGCAGTGGTTTGGCAATAGTGTTTTAGGATACAGATCCCAATAACACTTTGCTCGACCTGGGAATCGAACCCAAGACGCCAAGCGTTACAGTCGCGCTTAGAACCACTGGGCTTTCGGCAGTCGCACGAGAGTGTTCTCTAGTGTGAAATAAAACTGCGTTTTTTTTAATTTTGACAGAGCTATGTGAAACTTTTTTTTTTATAGACGGGAAATCATCAAATGTCTTCCCCCGCCGTGGGCGGGGCGGGAGGGAGTGTCAGACTTTTTACTGACTAAAACCCGTCTATGTTCCTTCATGTGCCCTTTGCGTTCCGAGGGCGCGGTATCTCTTTCGAACAACGCCCGCAGCGCTACGTTAAGCTAAACTAAACCTTATTACCTTTGCAGTAGACTTCACTCCTCGGCCGCAGTTGCCCCCGCCACATGTTACCAACATACATGGACCGGCCCTAGACTTGAACACAGCTCACTCCAGCCATGCGTTATTGCAGGTAATACATACATATATTTGTTTACTAAATGACTTGGTGAACTTCTTGTCCTTTTGAGCCACGTCCGCTATCCCTATTTAGGTTTCAATGGCACTGTTTTATTTTACGAAATTTCTACACAATGTATATTGTTCCGAAATAAACGACTTATGACTTACTAGCTTTTGCCCGCGACTTCGTCCGCGTGGAGTTCCCGTTCCCGGGGGATTTCCGGGATGAAAACTATCCTATGTCCTTTCTCGGGTTCCAGACTATATCTGTACCAAATTTCATTGAAATCGGTTCAGAGGTGTAGGCGTGAAGAAGAGACAGACAGACAGACACATTTACTTTCGCATTTATAATATTAGTACGGATGGTACTAATGTCCGCTTCCCCCCCTCAGAGCAACATCCCGAGCCCGGCGCCGCCCCGGTTCGCGTACGCGGCGCCGGAGCGCGTGCGGCACAACCACACATACAGCGCGCCGCTCGCCGCCGCCGACACAAGACCCGCCGCCGTCAGGGACAAGAGAGGTAACGCTTCTTCTTTCTACTTCTTTCTTCTTCTAGAAGATGGGGGTAACTTATTAGACGATTATATTCAAGACTAGTTCAACGGGCTATGCCTAGAGTCTCTCTGGCAGATTACATACAGAACGAGGTGATCTGACAGAGTTGTCGACATAGGCCATAGAATAAGCTGAAGTTATGAAATTAGGTACTTTTGAATTAACAAAGAGTTAGTCAAAAAATTGAAGCTAGTGGCTCGTTCCAAAACGTAGGTCTCTATCGAGAAGAACGAACAAGAAACTCTTTGGACACTTGCTTCTATATGTGAAAAACCGGAACTTTATTCCTTTTTCTAGTAGTTTAAGTTGCTACATATAACATCAGCTGTCTGCCAGTGAAATCACGTCACAATCAGTCCAGCTATTTCGGAGGTTAGATAGAACAAAATTAGCTTTTCTTATAATTTTTGTAAAAAGCTCTTATATTGTGTGACAGCAGAAACTGGTAATAGGGTACCGTTGGCACTTTTCGGAAACCCTTAAAATGGTTCATTTTTCTGTGTATTTATAATATTTTTTTTTGTCTCCCTTAGTCCGGCGCCTGACAGACGGTAGCATGTCTGACGGCGGGTCGTCGGCAACTAGCAGCGGGCAACATCTGTCGCGCGACGAGAAGAGAGCCAAGGCATTAGGTAACGACGAAAACTAGACTTCAATACTTATTAGAAGACAAATTAGCATGATCAACTTTTTGTGGGCTGCAGTTGCGCAACTGTTGATGAGCATTGTGTTAGTAAGATAATCATAAACATATAAGACATTACATATGGTGTACACGATATGCAAGTGTTGCCTAACAGTATAAAAAAAATAAAAAGAAATAGTAGTATAGTCCCGGACGTTTAAATATCCATAATTTATAATGATTAAGTACTTCTTTATACAATTTTTAGAAAATGTAGCGTAACTGTCGCCCAATCGTCACGGCTACAGTTACGCATTGAACATTTACAGCATAAATATTGCCTAAAAGTACACTAGAGTCAACGTAATTCTCCCAACCTTCATCATTGTCACATCTAAATACCATTTCACACCACCGCAGCGCAACAGTTGCCCAACTGCCGCGCGACTGTGGCGCAACTTTTCGTCAAATATACATCGCTATGCCCACATTAACCTGTACAAGTTGCCGCAGGCATACCCCTGGAGGTGCAGGACATCATCAACCTTCCTATGGATGAGTTCAACGAGCGACTCTCCAAGCACGACCTGAGTGAGGCGCAACTGTCGCTGATAAGAGATATCAGGAGGCGTGGGAAGAATAAGGTTGGTTTGCGATTTTGATTTTGATTGTGTGTGGGGGAGAGTTGAAGTTTGTTTGAGATGGGATTGGTAGTTTTGATTTTTTTGTGTAGGATTATGAACCTTATTGTTTGGGTGGTAAAGTTTAAATTTGTATGAACGATTTGATTTAGATGTATACTTTATTTTGAGTGTCATAAAATACGAAATTGTATGAACACCGACGGTGAAAATAAGTTTTATTATCCATTGTCATTCAAAACTGGCTATAGGTGATTTTGGAACATCGCTGTCATGAAAGTGAATTTCATCTTATTTTAAAACGCAAAACGTCTAATTTTAATCCAAAATTATGAGCCTTGTATTACTGTAGTGCGATTACCTAAACTCGAAAACGAGTCTCACTAAAGTGATCGCGCTCACTTCGATAACGAACCAACTTGTCATTGGTTTAGTATTCGTTCGCCGTGGTGACGTCACCGGCGTGATCGTGTTTAACAGAATACCACTTTGTAATCTCACTGCGGATTCAGCTTTCGAATTACGAAGTGAGGCTTAGAGAATCGCACTGCTGAACTTAATTCCAACTTTCTTATTTTCTTTAAAGCTTCTCTTTTTTTATAAACTATAAATACTTTAATATAATGTCATTCACATGTGGTTTGTAATCCAATTACTATTTAAATTACAAAGTAATATCAAAACATCAAAAAATAACTACGCTTGTCACGCGATAGATGGCGCTATCTACAACTAACTTTCTTTCCCCCCGCCAGGTGGCAGCACAGAACTGCCGCAAGCGCAAGCTCGACCAGATCACCTCGTTAGCGGACGAGGTACGCACCGTCCGGGACAGGAAGATCCGGACACAGCGGGACCACAGCTCGCTCATTGCTGAGAGGCAGCGGGTGAAGGAGCGCTTTGCGGCGTTGTACCGACATGTATTCCAGGTAAATAATATTCTCCAGACCGCTTTTCTTCTTTTCACTTACAGTAGACCCTCGATTATCCGAACTAATTGGGACCGAGACTAGTTCGGATAATCAAAATGTAGGTTTTTGGGACAAGATCAAACAAAAACAACACCTTTTCAACTTAAAACTGTAGTCTAGTAAAAAGTGACATATAATAACGTTGAAATATAAAATACCTAAAAAAAGATTTATGCTTTTCTTATAAAATAGTAATTTTTTTATTGACGAACAGCTGCAACGCGTTTTCAGCAACTAATTCTCGCCTGTGTTCGGATAATTGAGGATTCGGATAAAGTATGTCAGCGTTCGGATAAAGTATGTCAGCGTTCGGATAATTGAGGGTTCGGATAATCGAGGTTCTACTGTACTTACACACTTAAACACTTTAAGATTTTCACTACGCTACTAGCCAAGTACGAAATATTATGTAAGGGAAGAGGGAGTGCACATTTTTTATGTCATTGGATGGCAAACTTGCCAATGCGACGGCCCACCTGATGTTAAGTGGTAACCGCTGCCTATACACATCTACAATACCAGAGGCCTTGCGAATGCGTTGCCATCACAGAGACAAAGTTGAAACGTGTCATGTGCCTGTAATTACACCGGCACTCATACCCTTCAAACCGAAACACAGCAACGCTGCTTTGCGCCAGAAATTGGCATGGTAGTACTTCCCCGGACGAGCTCCTTCACAAAGAGCTCTTCTAGCTACCTGTATTTGCGCACACACTTGTACACTACAGCATCTTCTGCGTACTTGGCTACAACCCTGCCTCACAATTTCCAAAACTCCTGTAAACCAGAATCAACAGTGGCGACCACAAGAAAAGCGCCGAGACAATAAAGCTCGACGAGTCCCAGAGAAACGATTCAACTGTCTTGGATCCCGCAACGAAATTAATCAGAAAAGATTAGCGGAGGTTTTGCCAGGTCACTAACTGTCTCTCTTCCTTCCCAGAACCTGCGCGATCCTGAAGGCAGACCACTGTCTTCACAGCAGTACTCCCTGCAGCAAGCAGCTGACGGCAACGTCGTGCTCGTCCCCAAGATGCCCCAGCACCAAGGTACTTACCATCACGCCTGTATTCCCCGAAGAGTTAGGCAGAAGCCCCAAAGCTGATCCTGCAGTTCATCACAGCTGCTAGGTTTGGTGGCGATCTCTAACCACAATAGATCAGCTATAGTGGCAGTGATACCATCAATGAAAGACAAAATAAAAGGCAGAGGTGTAACAATGTACACCCACAGTTCGCCGGTATGATGAGGTCCCATGTAATAGGGGGCGAGCCTATTGCCATTAACCGGGCACTAAAACACCGTGCAGCTACTGAGAATTTCGTAGAAAATCCCAATAACACTTTTTCGTCGACCCAACACCTCTAGCGTAGCAGTCGCGCTTAGGACCACTAGGCTACCGAGGCATTTTTTTTCTTTACTCATCATCATCATCATCTTCCTGCCCTTATCCCATGTTACTTGGGGTCGGCGCAACACGTTTTCTTCTTCCATGCCGTCCTGTCAGCCGTCATACTATCACTGACTCCCTTCTCTTTCATATCATTCTTCACACAATCCATCCATCGTTTCTTTGACCTCCCTCTTCCTTTCCATCCATCCACATTTTTGTTTCTTTACTAATCTTTAATATTTTTTCCAGATCACCCAATGAACCGTACTAATGATGATGATATGGACAGGAAAGCCAAGAGCTACGACCAGTGACACCCCGCCTTCCACACAACGTTCCCGAGATGGTAACGCACACACAAACACACATTAAGACTCAATCATGCAATAATTGTTAACGTTTACAAAACATTTTACGAGAAATTTTAAGAAATATTGTCAGCAATAACTTTTAAGCACAGTTTTTGTGAAAAGGAATTGATTTGGTATTTGTCAAATGTCATTTTTAATTTATTGAATGTCAAACTTGTTACATTTTTACCTAATTTATACAGAAACTTAGCAAGCTAGATGCTTGAGCTGCCACATAAAAAAAATACAGTAAAAAGAAATGACATTTGACAGGTGTCAAAATGTTTGACATTTGACAGATGTCAAAAATGTTTGACGTTTGACAGATGTCAACATTTTTGACGTTTGATTTTTTAATGATAAATAGAAGCTAGATTCTGTACATATTTATGTGCACCAAACTCCAAACAAAACGAAATAATATACATATAATTATTAATAGTGGCAAATTAGTCCGCCTTTTGAAGAAATTGTCAGTTTTGGTTTAAAAAAATATTTGAGCTGCTTTTAAGTTATTTTGTGTGTGTTGTTATAAACTTTTAAAATTAAAAAAGGTCCTAATTTCGGGCTAAAAATGTGAACTCTTAATGATTTTTAAAGCTATGAAATAATGCCGGTTCTTATTTTAATAGCTTTTGTCTGTGCTATTTATAGCTTAGTATAGCTTTTCCTTCTTGTAAAAGGAGGGTAGGCAGAACACTGAGGTTTTTCTAAAAATAACGACAAAAAAATATTGTTTGTGATAGAAAAAAAGAATTCCATTTTGTTTTAGTTCTCGATTAGCTAATTTAAAATTACGTGTTTTTTACAAAAAAAAAAATATAGAAATTTTTTAAAAATAATAATTTGAAAATATTGTACATGTATTTCTTTAAAAAAAAATGTATATTTGATTTGTAGTTTTTTTTTTTTTGTAAAAAACACGTAAATTTATCAACAAAACTAAACTAGACTAGCTTGATTTTTGGGTTTTACCAACAAAATTGTTCCAAGCAAATAAGAAAAAAAAAACAAAATATTACAAACGACTGATAACATATAAACCATAGATTATAAATGAAAAGATTTAAAAAAAAATCACTGATGTCTATGACATCGTTATGTTGCAATAAGTAAGTTTAACAGTTTTTTTGTAAAATATATTTTTCTTCTCTTAGACCTAAGTTCGTTTTTTTAATGTTATGTTTTTTTTTAAAGTTAGTTTTTAAGGAAACAGTTGAAATCAGCTAAAATGATTGACCAGCAACAATAAGATATAAATAATATAGGTTAAGTTTTTTTTATTAAATAACTGAATTTTAGCAGGGCTGCCAAAAAAAATTTTTTTTTCAAAATATCTGAAATAAAAATTCCTGTTTATGGAAATTTGTTATTAATATTCATCATAGATAGACTAAACTCATTACTCCTCTTTTTCCGTAATCGGGTAAAAAGCTTAGAATTACATGCGCCCTGTTAAAAATAAAGTTAAATTTACCTGAACAATCTTTTATGCTGATTAAAAATCATTTAATCGTACTATGTATATGTTTTATTTGTCATTTAGGTACGAGGATTAAAATAAAAGTTATGATATTTGTCAAAATCTCGGTATTTTTTTAAAAGTAAGTATTTTTAATTATTTTTTTGTAATTTTTTCTTAACTTTTTTAAAAACTTATTTAAAAAGTATAACTTATCAGAAAAGGCTAAATACATAGTTTTAAAAGAAGAAAAAATAAAGAATATATTTCGAAATTAGATTGCGGTTATTATTACTATCTAGTATCGAAAAACTGTTTTTTTTCTATTTCGTATATTTTCTATAAAAACTAACTTTTTATTTTCTAGCCATTTAAAATTTTGACAGATATCATAATGCCCCTTCTATGTACCATCGTACATATAATTTTGAATACGAGTACAAAATATAGAAGAAAAAAACTTCAACTTTATTATAAAAAAACCCAGTTTTTAATACTTTTGATTATACATAAAATGTACATTTTTATACAAGATGGAAGGGAAAAATATAAAGAGAAAAAAAAAATCCAACGCCCCTACCACCTTATAAAGAAAATATCGGTATGAATACATTCAGTGGTCACCCATCCATTTCTATACCTTTCCAAAGTGACACTTGACATTTTGTGTATAGTCTAAATGGCAAAAATGTAAGTAGTTATTAAAAAAACAAGATTTAAGTGACATTTATGTCTCTTACGTGTATCATTATTATATTTACCGAAAACAACAAAAATATTGAAATATCGGTACCTGGTACCGAAAATTTTCCCGAAATTCGAAATTTCGGTACTGTTTGGTACCGATATAATACCGATAATATATAGTGCTGATAAATTTCCCGAAATTTGAAATTTCGGTACTATGTGGTACCGATTTTTTTTTAAGCCGATTGTAAATATAATAATGACATACGGAACCAAAAAAAAACTTTTTTTAATGACTACACAATGATCTGTACATGTTAGTAAACATAATGTAACATTTTTTTAAAGACAACAAACTACCTACTCGGGCATCGAACCCGCGAACAAAATTGTAATATAAAAGTAACAACACCCATTGTCGTCTTTAAAAAGAAAAAATAAAACTATGGTGCATATTTTTTTTATTAAAAAAGTAGCGCATAGTCTATTATCGCTTTAAAAAAATGAACTAAAATTTAAAAAAATATTTATTCGATTAAGGTGGTGTTGTATTTATTCAAATTTAATTTAATTTTAAATAAACGTACGCCTATATTTTATGAGTATTATGTTTTAGTTATATTTATTAAGAAATACCTTTAAATTAACTATTTCGCAATTTTTTGGGTCATAGTGGCCATTCTTTACACAATGGTCTATAATGGTAGACCATTTTTTCAAAGCTTATATTTCTATGTACAAAATTTAAGAAAATAAACTAAACGGCAAAAGAAACCTCCGCATCGCTGTCAACTGGAAATGTGCCTATAATACTGGCGGCATTGCCACGTTGTATGGCGATGCTTAGCCTCTGGCCAAGTTTAAAGCTGGCCCTTGGAGAGTGCCAACCAATCGTTTGGACTATTACTTAAATATTTTAAAATTAAAAAATCTATCGGATATAGCCACCCAAGCGAAGACGGGGCGGTTTGCTAGTTTCTTTCAAATATCATTGGATGGCAAACAAGCCGACGGCCCACCTGATGTTAAGTGGTCACCGCTGCCTATACACATCTGCAATACCAGAGGGCCTTGCTAATGCGTTGCCATCCCAGAGACAAAGTTGAAATGTGTCATGTGCCTGTAATTGTAAATAATAATTTTTTACAATAATACCACTGTGTAAAGAATGTTTTAAATTCTTTATTTTTAGCAACTTAAGTTACTAGGCGACGAATGGTTTGAGCATTTTTAACTTAAGTTTAATAAAAGAATATATATTATATACTTTTACCAAGCTATACGCGAAATGGCTGTGGGTTATTATGTAAAATTGCCAGTGAAATAATTTTCAGTCATGTTTTTTTTTTAAAAATTTCATCAGTTATAAAAACTAGCTGGTGCCCGCGAGTTCGTCCGCGTGGCTTATTTCGCCTTCCTTACGTTACATCTTTGGTTACTGCTCCGCCCCTATTGGTCATAGCGTGAAGCTCTATACGTATAAACCTTCCTCTTGAATCACTCTATCTATTGATGAAAACCGCATTAAAATCCGTTGCGTAGTATAAAAGATCTAAGCGTATAGACGGCGGGAAGCGACTTTGGTTTATACTATGTAGAGAATCGGTGTACCTTTGCTTGGTAAAATATAGATTCTTTGTTATTTGAACCATTTTAACCCGATTTTGGGCAAAATTTCCAAATGTCTTATGATTTGATTCTTTGGGTTTTTTTTCTATAATTTAAAATCAAAATAAACATGGCTGATTTTTGTATTTCACTCAATAGCGATGGCTTTCTTATGATTTGTCTAAGATCTTAAATAAGAAGCATATTTGCTTGTAAATATTTGTAGAATATTTAATATGGGGTATTCTGGAACTCTCTACCTGCGTCTGCATTTCCGAACGCATTCAACCCTAATCTCTTCAAAGTGAGAGTGAACAGGCTTCTTCTGGGTAAGCTCACTCCATCGTCGACTTTGTCTCTGTCACCTCTGACCTAGACTAGAGTCAAGAGCGAACCTATCACATATAAAAAAAAAACATTTTTTTATATTGTTTTAAATAACTATTTATTAGCCTAAGGGTTATTTAATTGGTATGAGTAACGAAATGTCGTAAGTTCAATTCTTGCCTTTTGCAATATAGAAGTAACTAATATGACAAGCATATTTGGAGCTCAATTAGGTGGAAGTTTAAAAAAAAACAACAATTAATATAATTGTCTATTATGATCCCACTGCAGGGCAAAGGCCTCTTCTCATACAGAGAAGGCACGAGCATTGATCACCACGCTTGCTCAAGGCGGATTGGTGATTTCCGACTTAATTATAAGTCCAGGTTTCCTCACGATGTTTTCCTTCACCAATGTCAGTGATGTCCAAGATAAACTTAGAAAGTACATATGAACTAGTATTTTAAAAAGCCACAAATTTAATATACCCCATATTTGATAATCTAAAATATAATTCAAATAACTTTTTCCACTAAAAAATAGTCGCAAAAGTTATTTTCACTGCTAAGTTATCGCAAAAGTAAAAATGCAAGAAATGGTTGATCAAGCAAGAAATATCTTGCGTTAAAAAATGTTACCAACTTGCATTAGGCATGCCTTTTCTTGCATATTCTTGCGTCATGCAAGATCCTGTATATAGCAAACTGGTATATTTCTTTAAGCCAGATAATCTGTTGTATAAAAATTAGATGTAATTATTTTTTTAGTTTAATTTAATATTAAGTTTATGTAAGGTAACATTAGAAATTAAGAAATAATATAAAAAAAGTATGAAATTTTACTTTTGGTTTTATTTTTTAAAACTTGCTATAGCATGCCCCGCGTTGTCACCCGCGTTCTGTTACGTCTTTAGTTACTGCTCCGCTCCCGTTAGTCGTAGCGTGATCATAGGCGTATATAGGGGGGGGGGGGCGGGTGGGCCGGGCCCACCCCAGAATGGTCTTGTGCCCACCCCAGGCTGTAGGGCTCACCTTCCGCCTGACCGCATTGCATCGCATCGGCCATGGCATCTTAGGGGCCAGGCCCCCCCTAAAAATTATCTCTAGATACGCCAATGAGCGTGATGTTCTTCCTCTTGATTCACTATCTATTGATGAGAACCGCATTAAAATCCGTTGCGTAGTTAAAAAGATCTAAGCGTACAGACGGGAAGCTACTGTGTTTTATACTAAGTAACAAATAGTTATTAAACAAGTAATAAAATTAAAAACTTTTAGTAACCCTAGACAGAAGTATTAAATTCCCTACCGCAGCCAACAATAGAGCTGATAACTTTGAAACGGCTGAACCGATTTTGGTTAAACATATATCTAAGAACTATCGCTAGGAAACCTCATCATCATCTGCTTAGCCTTTCCCAACTATGTTGGGGTCGGCTTCCAGTCGAACCGGATGCAGCTGAATATCAGTATTTTACATGGAGCGACTGCCTATCAGACCTCCACAACCCAGTAATGGGTAATATGGTCTTGGTAAGACTGGTTGTCAGACTTTCGGGCTTCTGACAAACAGTAACGACTGTCAAAGATCTACAAATGACAGCCGGGACCAACGGCTTTACGTGCTTTCCGAGGCACGGAGGAAACTCGCTATAGTAAAATGGTCACCCATCCACTGACCAACCTCGGCAAGCGTGGCTTAACCCGGAAGATGATGAGAACCCGATCGCTAGGAAACCTGCTTCCAAATAAAAAAACTGCATTCAAACCGGTTTACCTGTTTAAGAGCTACGGTGCTACAGACAGACACACACAGTCACGTCAAACAAATGACACCCCTTTTTGAGTCAGGGGATCTCCTCTTGCTCTCTTTAAAAAAAAAACGCTGGCCTACACTAAGAATGTCCCCTGTATCGTGGGTGCGATAACAAACATATAAACTCACATACACAAACAGCCAGACCCGGAACAACTATCTGTAGGTCATACAAATATCGTTTAAGTGTCGTGGTGGCCCAGTGGTTAACCTTTTAACCGCTTGGCAAAATATCAGTCGCCGTGCCCCTAGCGCGCGGCTACAAATTTGACAAAATAATACCTTTGCAGGCAGGCAGTTAATAGGACAAAAATAGATCGAAAAATCATGCGTGTTCTCTGTCGCAGAAATACGACACGCGCGGTAGGGGCACGGAAATATGTGTCGCATAAATGTGACACAAGCGGTTAAAAGGTTAAGGTGCCCGCCTCTCATGCGCGAGGTTGTGGGTTCGCAACCGGGCACGGGCAAGTACCAATGTGACTTTTTCTAATTCATATGTACTTTCTAAGTTTATCTTGGACATCACTGACATCGGTAACCACGTCAGAGGCCCTTGAGGCGGTTTAGAAACTCTGACACTAGGGTGTTTGGGGTCGTTAGACCTTACGAAAGAGATACAAATATTTGTTCCGTGCGGGAACCGAACCTCCCACACGCAGCGTAGCAGTCAATCGCTCGGCCAATGCGCCAACCGTGTCGTCGTGCTGTTAAAAAGGGTTTTATCTGGAAGTATATATAAAATATAATATATATATAAATATACCATCACGCCTGTATTCCCCGAAGGGTTAGGCAGAGGTGTACCAATGTACACCCACAGTTCGCCGGTATATTTAGGTCCCATGTAATAGGGGGCGAGCCTATTGCCATTAACCGGGCACAAATCCAAACTCCGAGCTGCTACTGAGAATTTCATAGAAAAACCCAATAACACTTTTTGCTCGACCTGGGAATCGAACCCGGGACCCCTTGCACAGCAGTCGCACTTGCGACCACGAGACCAACGGGGCAGTTCAAATAAAAAACAAATTAATTTATAAAGTTTTGTATTTTATTTCATAATTATAAAGTTTCAACTACAATTACATTATCAGATTAAATGACAATTTGTTATATTAATTTCACTTTTGAGATATTGAGGATATAATATACACGATATAAAAAGACAATTAACTAAGAGTTACATATTCTCATCATTGCGATATTTTTTTTCTTCCATTAGTGTTTAAACACACTATGCCGAAGGTACGCGACCGAAGATTCGCGGCTGATTTTACTTTCCGACATATTCGGCTGATATGATACACTATAAGTGCTGAACTTCGGCGGCAAAAATTCAGTCGCAAAACTTTTTGTGTATTTAATGTCTCGAACGCTGTCATGGCGTCGTGTCGTGTTATTTAAACAGCTGAACTTCGGTCGCGTATATTGTGTGCTCTACAGAATACGTTGCCGCTGAACGTACGCCCAACCGAAGTTCGGCTGTATAACGCAACGTAATTTCGGCATAATGTGTCAGTAATTCAAATAGCATTACAGGCGTAATCATGCCGAACTTCGGTCGCGTACCTTCGGCATAGTGTGTTTAGACATAGATGGCAAACAAGCTGACGGCCCACCTGATGTTAAGTGGTCACCGCTGCCTATAGACATCTGCAATACCAGAGGCCTTGCAAATGCGTTGCCATCCCAGAGACAAAGTTGAATGTGTCATGTGCCTGTAACGACACCGGCACTCATACCCTTCAAACCGGAACACAGCAACGCTGCTTTGCGGCAGAAATAGGTGTGGTGGTAGTACTGTAGTATGTGTAGTTAACATTATATGACTTTTTATACCTGTATTAACATTTTATAATACTTAACTTATGGAATCGCTAGACATTGGTGCCGATTCTCTTGTTCACAAACTTAACTAAATTTAAGTTATGTTCATCTTTCTCTTTCCATTTCATTAAGAAAAGGACAGAAGATCAAATTTTAGTTAAGTTCTGTCAAATTTAGACACTCCATAGATAATTTAGACGCGATTACAAACGTGGCGACTAGAAACACGCCAATTTTCTTCAGGCGCTGTCTAATTTGACAGGACTAAACGAATATGTATCTTCTGTCCTTTTCTTTAAGAAATTGAAAGAGAAAGATGCATTTAACTTAAATATAGTTAAGTTTGTGAACAAGAGAATCAGCACCATTGTCTATTTGAGACAAATATTCTACAACAATTTGACTTAAAACTATTAATACAAAATCATTCTAAGATGGCTGAAAAAATCGTGTCAAAAATATTTAAATCTTTGAACTAGAAAATCAATTTTTATATTTAAAAATCTAACTTCCGCTCGCGACTTTGCCCGCATGGCTTATTTTAACCGCATTAAGTTACTATTTTTGGTTACTGGTCCGCTCCCGTGTGTCGTAGCGTGATGTTATATAGCCTATGTTACTCAGGAATAATGTAGCTAACTATTGGTAAATAATATGTTAAAATCGGTCCAGTAGTTTCGGAGCTTATTCGTTACAAACAAACAAACAAATCTTTCTTCTTTATAATTTCAGTATAGAAGTCTAGAAAATCATTTTTTATAGTATTAAAGTGTTTAATCAATTTATTTCTGAGACGTTTACTTATATTTGTAACCTTATAGTGGTCACCGTATTTTGTGGCCAAACGTTCAGCGACTTATGTTGCTTAAGGTGTCAGCTACTTATGGAACATTGCACATGTGCATCGACTTTTGGCAGTGGCTACAAAAGCATTTTTTTTTATTTATGTTTTATTTTCTTAATTCTCCATGATTTATATTTAAATGAATATTTTGATAACACACATACATTAGTACACCTCTGCCTAACCCTTGCAAGGGAATACAGGCGTTGGTGCGAGATGGTATGTGTATTTTGATAAAATGCTTACTACTTATGTATTACTTAATTTAGAACATTTATATTAATTTTTATTAGTTAATAAAAGGCATAATAATAAAGGTATTTAAATATCCTTTTAGCAATAACTTAAATAACTAATCTTGTCTTGGAATTAATATTAGTAATAGGTGTCTACTAACTAATTTGATGTGGGATTTAAATTTTCTCGCACGGAATAAATATTTGTAATACCTACAAGTAGTTGTTCACAGGCGCTTCAGCAGTGTGGCCAGTGTGATTCTCTAAGCCTCACTTCGTAATTCGAAAGCTGAATCCGCAGTGAGATTACAAAATGGTATTCTGTTAAATACGATCACGCCCGGCGATGTCACCACGGCGAACGAATACTAAACCAATGACAAGTTGGTTCGTTATCGAAGTGAGCGCGATCACTTTAGTGAGACTCGTTTTCGAGTTTGCATTTTAGAGAATCGCACTACAGATGTTTAAGTGATTCCTTGGATGAATACATCATGTTTTTATTTGTTGTTCACTTCTGCTTTCACCTCCGTTAACCTCCGCATCCGCATAGCCAAAGCTGTTAACATCCGCCTCCGCTAAGAAGACATCCATTACAACCCTACTTTTAACTATTCTATCGGGGTATAATTTCTACGCAATTAAATACGCGTCAAATATACTAAAGGAAGGCAGTCCAATCAATTTCCGAAGTACCTCGAAATTTTCGGCACCTTTCGATAGCTTTCGGTTACGGCCCAATCCAAAGGACTATAACACGCGGCCCGCGGGCCGTTTGCGGCCCACAGCCACATAGTCTGCGGCCCAACGACCCGGCCGGCCTTCATCGCAATTTTTTATATGTGTATTCATAATTTTATTATAGAACATTATATAATGCAGTAAATAAAGAATAATTAAGCATCATTTCAATTTCGCAAATATATAATAAACTAAAAGATCAACTTCACAAATTTCGCGTACTTGCTCAGTATCGAATTGTCTGTATAATTAACATAGCAAATTTTTTCTTTTGCTTTTTTGCTTTTTCAATACTGCGCAAATACACGAAATTTGTAAAGTTGATTTTTTAACACCTTATATATCGGTCGAAACCTTATGTTTTTTGTTGAGTCACAAATTTGCAAAAAAAAAAACCATTATACGTATATTCACTGTGGCCAAAGGAACCAAAAATAAAAAAAATCCATCTTTAAAATCAATAAGGTTCGCTTAATTGATCTTCTTCTTCATCGTGTGGGCAGTAAGGTCTAACGACCCCACACACCCTAGTGTCAGAGTTTCTAAACCGCCTCAAGGGCCTCTGACATGGTTACCGATGTCAGTCTAGTTGATGGTGTGTTGCGGTGCCGCGGGCGGAGGGAAGCACCTCACATGCTCGACTCCTGCTCGCTCCTCATCGGCGGCGAGGTGTCGCGCTAGCACGCCGAAGATCTGCGAGTTGAGGACCTGGAAGCGACGGATCCTGTCCACCATACGCTTCAGAGGCTGAGGAGAAAAGGTCAATTGTTAGTAGTTTTATTTAAGCCACTAGCTTTTGCCCGCGACTTCGTCCGCGTGGATTAATAGTTCCCGTTCCCGGGGGATTTCCGGGATGAAAACTATCCTATGTCCTTTCTCGGGTCCCAGACTATATCTGTACCAAATTTCATTGAAATCGGTTCAGTGGTTTAGGCGTGAAGAAGAGACAGACAGACAGACAGAGTTACTTTCGCATTTATAATATTAGTAAGGATTGAATAACAAACAAGCCGACACGGCCCACTTGATGTTAAGTGGTCACCACTACCTATAGATCTATATATCTGCGAACCCAGAGACAAAGTTGAAATGTGTCATGTGCCTGTAACTACACCGGCACCCATAACCTTCAATCTGGAACACAGCAACGCTGCTTAGCGCCAGAAATAGATATGGTGGTGCCCCGTGCCTCGGTGCGCACGTGTCGCCGTTGGTCCTGCGCCTGATCTCTCTCCGGTCGTGTCGGATTGCCGTCCCATCGGGCTCTGAGAGTTAGGGAAGAGGGAGTGCACATGTATATGCGCATATACTTGTGCACTATAATATCTCCTGCGTACTTGGCTTGTTACCATTAAGATTAGCCGCCACGGCCAGAGTATGGGGAATACAGGTATGGTGGTAGTACTTCCCCGGACGAGCTCCTTCATAAAGAGCTCTACTAATCTATTCCAATGGCCGTAAGGTTTATTTTGTATTGACAACGCGAATATGAGTACAGGTATACTTACAATTCCCTTTACCAGTTCATCTTTGCCATCAACGCGTTGTACCCTCAAGATGTGGTAGCAAAAGTCCAGGGCTTCGAACCGCCGCTGTTGGCCCAGAAGTGCTATGATGGTACACCCAGCCCAGTGGAGGCCTTCGCCGAATAACTCCCTGGAAAAATATTAAATACATATTATAAAAAGGTAAGATTTTTTT
Source organism: Caradrina clavipalpis (assembly GCA_932526535.1). Lineage (NCBI taxonomy): Eukaryota > Metazoa > Arthropoda > Insecta > Lepidoptera > Noctuidae > Caradrina > Caradrina clavipalpis. Next base: position 5,226,693 of record OW052117.1, read on the forward strand.
GTTTGTTTGTCACGAATAGTGTACGAAACTAAAGGATCGATTAAAAAAAAAACAGCCATAGGTTTGTGCCCGGTTAGGCAGAGGTGTACCGATGTACACCCACAGTTCGCCGGTATATTTAGGTCCCATGTAATAGGGGGCGAGCCTATTGCCATTAACCGGGCACAAATCCAAACTCCGAGCTGCTACTGAGAATCTCATAGATAAACCCAATAACAAATCTCGACCTGGGAATCGAACCCAAGACCTCTAGCGTAGCAGTCGCGCTTAGGACCACTACGCTAACGAGGCAGTTCATCTACAGTTAATATTTTTAGTTATATTACTTGTTGCAACCATCTGTTAATATATTTAATATATTACTGCCATTTATAATGTTAGTGTGGATTTAACTTACTCGACGGTAAACTGGGTATCTCCAACTGGAATGCAGTATAGGAACTGAAGAGCCGACCACAACCTGAAACAAAAAATATTCCATCATCATCTGACTTACATTATCATCATCATCATATCAGCCTCGGGACGTCCACTGCTTGACATAGGCCTCCCCCATAGATTTCCAAAAATACATTTTCATACAACTAGCAAATACTTTTTTTTTATATTTTGACAATTTTGACCCAACTGCCTCGTTGGCCTAGTGGTCCTGAGTGCGACTGCTACGCTAGAGGTCCTGGGTTCGATTCCCAGGTCGAGCAAAGTGTTATTGGGTTTTTCTATGAAATTCTCAGTAGCAGCTCGGAGTTTGGATTTGTGCCCGGTTAATGGCAATAGGCTCGCCCCCTATTACATGGGACCTAAATATACCGGCGAACTGTGGGTGTACATCTGTACACCTCTGTCTAACCCTTCGGGGAATACAGGCGTGATGGTATATTTTTATATATATGTCGGTGGAAGTACACGAAATGGAACTGATTGTTGATAATAAACGCGGGATGACTATTGTTTACCAAAAAAAAATCGTAATATTATTTAATTTGATTAGTTACATTTTGCTAGGATTTAATATCTCATGAATTTAATTAAAGTTATTGTTTTGTATTTATAATTCACGACCAATCAGAGCAGAGCATACGCCTCGAGCGGGGTCGAGGTGCTATATTTGACCAATGGCGCGCGCATGCGTGTTCCCGCGCGGTTGAGCGGGAATATTAGAATGGTTGAAATACACAGGACCAATCAGGACGATTGTCAAGTGTGGTTATGTTGGTATTGAAGAGTGGATCGGGTCGGATCATGGAGACTATTGGAGACATGGGAAGCCTTATGATTTTGTTGGCCGGTAAAGTTGAATTGGTGTCCCGAACCCGCTGCTCAAATAGAATTGGTTAATTAACGTGTTTACAAACTAGTTGTGAAGTACTTATTCGTTCAGTGACTAAATGTTGTAAAACTGTTATTAAATTGTACTAAAAGTGAATACGGACTTTGTTTTGTGCTCGCATTTCACCCAATGATGCCCACCAAATCCTGACAATTAACAATGGCGTCGAGAAGGATGCTGTTTCTCCGACATATATATATTATCTTTAAACATCAGCTCTAGCTATTCCGATCATTATTATAGGATAAAAAAAGCACATTATATAATACACGTACCTATGGAACTCGTTAGTGTCGTCGGTGTGCGCGGGCGCGTGGTGGTGCGGCGCGGGCGGCGCGGGCCACAGCGGGCCGGCCAGGCACGCGCGCAGGCGACGCAGCACGACGGAGAATAGCGACAGCCCGCAGCACAGCCGCTCGCGGGTCAGCAGGTCGCCCTCGCGGGATAGCTGGCCTTGCTGGGGGGGGGGAAGGGGAAATAGATTTAAATGTCATTTTGAACTTTTTTAAAATTTTCCCACTCTAGGAATGTCTCCAGTATCGTGGCTGCGTTAACAATCATATAAACTCACATACACAAACAGCCAGACCCGGAACAACTATCTGTAGGTCAAACAAATATTTGTTCCGTGCGGGAATCGAACCTGCGACACGCAGCGCAGCAGACGATCGCTCGGCCACTGCGCCAACCGTGTCTTAAAATCGTAATTAAGTTTTGTTTATGCCATTATATGGCAAACAAGCCGACGGTCCACCTGATGTTAAGTGGTCACCGCTGCCTGTAGACGTCTGCAACACTAGAGACCGTGATTTGCTATCCTAGAGACAAAGTTGAAATGTGTCATGTGCCTGTAATTACACCGGCACCCATACCCTTCAAACCGAAACTGCTGTGTTTCGGTTTGAAGGGTATGGGTGCCGGTTACTTTACGCAGAGATAAGTATGGTGGCAGTACTCTCAGACGAGCTCCTACACAAAGAGCTCCTGCCACTACTAGAACTTGCTTGCTAATGATGTCACACTGCTGGACAGAAGCCTATTCTCATACAAAGAAAGCATCATACTATACAATACTATCTAAGTTTATCTTAGAAATCACTGGCATCGACGAAGAGAAACATTGTAAGGAAATCAAGACTTATCTAAATATATATAACCCAAAGGTGACTGACTAACTGACATAGTGATCTATCAACGCACAGCCCAAACCACTGGACGGATCGGGCTGAAAATTGGCATGCAGGTAGATGTTATGACGAGGCATCCGGTAAGAAAGGATTTGGACCAATTCTACCCCCAAGGGAATAAAATAGGGGATGAAAGATAATACTTCTTAACGCGAGCGAAGCCGCGGGCAAAAGCTAGTAATTAATATAAGTCTGAAATCGCCAATCCGCCTTGAGCAAGCGTGGTGATCAATGCTCGTGCCTTGTCTGTATGAGAAGAGGTCTTTGCCCAGCAGTGGGATAATAAAGAAGAATAACTTACCTTAGCAGTACCGTACTTGTCCACATTTTGTACAATTTGTAGCGCTGAGTATTTAGCTTCTAGACGCTTCTGCTTTGTCTCTGGTTTCTCACCCTCTGTGTGAAATAATACAGAATATTTTAACAACGATTGGTATATGAAAGTGAATAAAAAAAATAACTGCCTCGTTGGCCTAGTGGTCCTGAGTGCGACTGCTACGCTAGAGGTCCTGGGTTCGATTCCCAGGTCGAGCAAAAAGTGTTATTGGGTTTTCTATGAAATTCTCAGTAGCAGCTCGGAGTTTGGATTTGTGCCCGGTTAATGGCAATACGCTCGCCCCCTATTACATGGGACCTAAATATACCGGCGAACTGTGGGTGTACATTGGTACACCTCTGCCTAACCCTTCGGGGAATACAGGCGTGATGGTATATATATATATATAGATCACTTACCAGCGGCGAATGGTCGTGGTAGAATGTTTTGGAAGGGCGCCGCGTGCAGCAAATCTGTCACTTCTTCTTGACTCAGCGCCTAAACAACACATTAAACTATTGTTAAGATCATTATTTATAGAAACAGCTGTTGCATATTATATTCGTCGAGATTTTAATGTTTACATAAATCGTCAAAAAGTTAGGAGCAAATTCTTTTTTTCCGATTATAGTACCCGGTGCAAATGATACCTTCGAAGTGTAATGTTACCCTTGAAGTGAGTCGGTACCCTTAACATATTTTGCTACCCTCGAAGTGTATTGTTACTCTTGGAGTGAGTCGTTACCCTTCGAGTGAGTCGGTACTGTCGAGATGTCTTGTTACCCTTGAGTTCTTTTGTTACCCTCGAAGTGTATTGTTACTCTTGGAGTGAGTCGTTACCCTTGAAGTGAGTCGGTACCCTCGAGATGTCTTGTTACCCTTGAGATCTTTTGTTACCCTCGAAGTGTCTTGTTACCCTTGAGATCTTTTGTTACCCTAGAAGCTAATCTGATGTCCACTGTTTTTTTTTTTAAATGAGTAACAGTCTCTCTCCTCTCTCACCTGTTCAATGAGCATACAGAAGAGTATGATGTTGCCCAGCTCCCTGAAGGCGTGGAACAGCTCAGTGCGGGCGTCGGGGTACTGCACTATGTCCGTCAGCTGCGCGTGGTAGTAGCCCAGGACTCCTGCAAGGAAAGAGGTATGGTTTATATGAAAATTCAAAAACCATACAAAGCTTTATTCACAAAAGGATGATAATATTAAGCGCAGTTTGTTACTGTACGGTAAAAAAAAATCATATTGTCTATAAAAAAATTGACATAGTAATAATTTTCTTTAATTTCATTGACTGGCAAACAAAGCAGGCAACATTTTAGCTAAGTTTACCATTGAAGAGGGTCGCTACCCTCAAAGCGAATCGTTACTCTAGAAACGGGTCGTTACCCTTAAAGCGAGTCGTTACCCTTGAAGCGGGTTGTTACCCTTAAAGTGGCTTATTACCCTCAAAGCGGGTCGTTACCCTCAGTACGGGTTGTTACCCTCAAACCGAGTTATTACCCTAACATTTTACACTTACCATTAGATCCATAATCATATCGCGGCAACTTGCAGTGCCTAGGCATGGCAGCGGCCAGGGCTCTTGTGAACTGAGCTATAGTGCCATGGAGTAGGCCTCGAGCTACGTCTAGGAGTTCGGACACCACTACTGCCACTCCCTGGTAGCCTAGTAGGCGGACTAGTGCGTGTAGGTGCTGGGCGCCTACGAATCCTGGGGAAGATGATGATAAAAAGGGTTAAGGCCATCTTTCACCAAAACCACAAAACATATCTATCTATAATACATATAATAAAATCGTAACGAGGCCAATTCTGTACATTCAATATTTTTTATAAAGAGTAATTCTCACATGTTAAATACATTATACTGAACCCAAAAAAATGGTTTTTAGAATTTTTGTCTGTTTGATTGTTTATTTATTTGTTTGTTTGTTTGTATGTACGCGCATAACTTTTTAATTCCTGCACCGATTTGAACAACACTTTTGGCATTGTGTTGGCAGTAACCTGAGCTGTAATCTTAGGTACAATTCATCACGCTATGTCACATAGGGGTTAGACAGAAACAGTATGAATACTATTAACTTAAAAATACTGAATGCGAACGAAGTCGCGGGCAACAGCTAGTTTAGCGATAAATGTGTTTAAATTGACGACACGGTTGGCGCAGTGGTCGGGCGATCGTCTGCTGCGCTGCGTGTCGCAGGTTCGATACCCGCACGGAACAAATATTAGTATGACCTACAGATAGTTGTTCCGGGTCTGGCTGTTTGTGTATGTGAGTTTATATGTTTGTAAACGCACCCACGATACTGGAGACATTCTTAGAGAGGGGCAACGTTTTAAAAAGAAAAGAAAGAATCATTATTTTGATTTGTTACTTGCACTAATGGATAGGCAATTTAATAATGAAAAATTATGCTAGATTTTTCTAAGACCAAAGTTTGTTTCTGTAAAGATTTTATTATAACATCTATACTAATATTATAAAGCTAAAGAGTTTGTTTGTTTGAGCGCGCTAATCTCAGGGACTACTGGTTGGAATTGGAATTTTTTTTTAGTGTTGGATAGTCCATTTCTTGAGGAAGGCTATAGGCTATGTAACATCACGCTACGACCAACAGGTGCTGAGCAGCGAGGGTGAAACCGCGGGGAACAGCTAGTTATATAATAAAGCTTGACTTATGGAGTCATTTTAAAAAAAATATGCTAGATTTTTCTTCTAAGACCAAAATGTATTTCTGTAAAGGTTTTTTCTAACATCAGAGCTTATTTGCTATTGGTTATTCGGTCAGGCCTGAACCAGCCACAATCTATCATCCGTGCATTCTATCCATCATCCCGTGTCGACGGCGCGTTCATGTTCCACGCGCGCCTCAAAGAGATGTCAGCAAATCGGAGAGGCCACTGAGGGCCTCCTCCTGCCGGGGCTGCGGGTTGTTCGAAAAAGATACCGCGCCCCCGGAACGCAAAGGGCACAACAATGAAGACGGATGGGCTTTAGTCAGTAAAAGTCTGACACTCCCTCCCGCCCCGCCCAGAGCGGAAGAAGTCGTTTGATGATTTCCCAACGATAAAATATTCTGTTATTTTTGTAACTTACCGACGTATTGAGCGTACTGCGCAGAGTACGCCAGACTCAGCTGTTTGGAGCCCCACAGCAATGCATGCCCGTATTGTTGGGGCTTCTCTCGAGAAACTCCCGCCGCGAACTGTATGCCACGACACTTGACGAATCTGAAAATAATTGGACAATTAAGTAACATACTATCACGCCTGTATTCCCCGAAGGGTTAGGCAGAGGTGTGCCAATATACACCCATAGTTCGCCGGTATGTTTAGGTCTCGTGTGGGGGCGAGCCTATTGCCATTAACCGGGCACAAATCCAAACTTCGAGCTGCTACTGAGAATTTCATAGAAAAACCCAATAACACTTTGCTTGACCTGGGAATGGAACCTAAGACCTCTAGCGCAGCAGTCGCGCTTAGGACCACTAAGCTAACGAGGTAGATAACTATAACATTTTAAAAGATATAAATCATCGAAGATTTTTTTAATATTTTGAATTGCCTGTAAGTTCATTATGCATTGCTTGTATAAGTGATTGTTTTTTTATTTTTCATTAAAGTCTTGTAAAAGTTGACTTTTACTTAAAATCTTCTCTGAACTGGAATTCAGAGAAGGTTTTTGTTTGCAATTTTTGTTATGTTATTAACAAAATGTATAATTGTGAAATTGTGTTGAAATCGTTACATGTAAGATAATTGTTCTTTGGTAATGATTACTGCTTCTAAATCCTAATTATATTTCTCACCTGTCCGTAGCAGCATTGTAACAGTAATTCGGGAGGAAGTCAAAGTTGAGTTCCCAGAACACATGGAGGGTGATCCTCCCGTAAGGCGCGAGCACTCCATGGTCACTCTCCCTCAAGATGGCGTCGAAATCGTCCAGAGTGAGGTACCGACTTAACAGCTTGTGGCAGAGACGGTTCACTGAGATCAGGCCTTCCAATTCCTGGGGAAAAAATTTTTTGGTGTTGTAAAAAATTTAATTCGGTAGTTGACACCACTAACCAATAATTTCAAGTCACAGCTTCTCTAAAAAAGCACTTTATTTTACCCATGAAAACCGATTATTTTTCAATTTATTGTAAAATTAGATTTTTACTAAATAGTCAATTGAATAGACCGACAAGTGACGTAAAAGCATGCTATACAAAATTGATGGGAGAATCGCGTTTTGGCAGTTCATAAAAAGTATGTCAATTGATGCCGTTTGAGAAGGCGAGCAACAAATCTTTGCCAACATCATCTGCCTAGCCTTTTCCCAACTATGTTGGGGTCGGCTTCCAGTCGAACCGGATGCAGCTGAAAATCAGTATTTTACATGGAGCGACTGCCTATCAGACCTCCACAACCCAGTAATGGGTAATACGATACTCTTGGTAAGACTGGTTGTCAGACTTTCTGGCTTCTGACTAACAGTAACGACTGTCAAAGATCTACAAATGACAGCCGGGACCAACGGCTTTACGTGCTTTCCGAGGCACGGAGGAAACTCGCTATAATAAATGGTCACCCATCCACAGACCAACCTCGGCAAGCGTGGCTTAACCCGGAAGATCGGTCTGTGCGGCTGTAATTATTTAGCCACGAGCACCTCGCCAATTTTTGAAATTTTTGCCAACGTTCGGATAATTAAGCGTTCGTATAATTGAGGGTTCGGATAATCGAGGATCTATTGTAACAAGTTTCAACAATAATAGATCCCTCTTCCTCTACAGTATTTGACGGGCCTGTTGGTCTAGTGGTTAGTGGCCCTGACTGCTAAACCGGAGGTCGTGGGTTCGATTCCCACCCAGGACAAACTTTGTGTGATGAGCATGATTGTTTGTTCTGTGTCTGGGTGTGATTTATCTATAATATGTATGTATTTATAAAATTATATAAGTATGTATATCAGTTGTCTGGTTACCATAACACAAGCTCTGCTTAGCTTGGGATCAGATAGCCGTGGGTGAGTTGTCCCAAGATATTTATTATTTGTTATTAGTATACATACCACAACACCAGTGATGTCTCCGGCTTCAAACTTAGCGACAGCCGCGTCCAGAGCCCGGTGCATGTCAGCGTTAATACGTTGCGCCACCTGGTATAGACAATAACAATACCAGTTATAGTTAATGCTAAAGTATTTAATTTAATTAGACCATTTACAGGTTCCCAGGACGAGCAAAAAGTGTTATTGGGTTTTTCCATGAAGTTCTCAGTAGCAGCTCGGAGTTTGGATTTGTGCCCGGTTGATGGCAATAGACTCGCCTCCTATTACATGGGACCTAAATATACCGGCGAACTGTGCGTGTACATTGGTACACCTCTGCCTAACCCTTCGGGGAATACAGGCGTGATGGTAGAGTGTATACTCACCAGCGCGCACAGGTCGACGTGTCGGCCCAGCAGCGCGACGTGCCGCTGTCTCAGCAGCGAGGCGTAGCGGCCGGCGCCCGAGCGCGAGTGGACGAGTAGAGTGTATACTCACCAGCGCGCACAGGTCGACGTGTCGGCCCAGCAGCGCGACGTGCCGCTGTCTCAGCAGCGAGGCGTAGCGGCCGGCGCCCGAGCGCGAGTGGACGAGTAGAGTGTATACTCACCAGCGCGCACAGGTCGACGTGTCGGCCCAGCAGCGCGACGTGCCGCTGTCTCAGCAGCGAGGCGTAGCGGCCGGCGCCCGAGCGCGAGTGGACGAGTAGAGTGTATACTCACCAGCGCGCACAGGTCGACGTGTCGGCCCAGCAGCGCGACGTGCCGCTGTCTCAGCAGCGAGGCGTAGCGGCCGGCGCCCGAGCGCGAGTGGACGAGTAGAGTGTATACTCACCAGCGCGCACAGGTCGACGTGTCGGCCCAGCAGCGCGACGTGCCGCTGTCTCAGCAGCGAGGCGTAGCGGCCGGCGCCGGAGCCCGTGGAGGCCCCGCGAGCTGCGCACTCCGCGCGGTACCGCTTGTCTAGCAACATGCTAGAAACAAGACATATTTATAACTACATTTTGGTATAAAAATGGAGTCGGGCAGTCTGACCTAACTAGCTATATCAGGTGGTGTAAGAGACATATATCCTTAAATTGAAGCCATTAATTCGACTGAGTATCAGACAACAACCCTCTATATCTCTTCGCTTATGGTTTCCCTATTAAAAAAACGACGGGTTGCACTCCGGGAGTGCCGGCAGAAGTGAAAACTTGAATATTAACGTTGTGCATTTTTGATATTTTGGAATGGTTAGGGAATAATTTTGCACGATTTGCTTTAATTATCAGTATAAAAGTACTATAATTTATGTGGTAGAATACAATATTTATTTATTGCGCTATCCTACACAAACATGACAAGTCGCGTCAGGACACGTGACCTGATCGAAAATCTTACGAATTTTCGATCAGGTCACGTGTCCTGACGCGAGTTTAACATTTTTTACCCATTACAACGCCGCTAAAGAAGTATTCACTTCAAAAATAGTTTACGCTCACCTGCTCGCCAACTGCTTATAATGTGCATAAACCTGCTCAGACAGCTTATACACGAACTGGTCGAAGCACAGGTTGACCTCAGCTTCCACCTCATCGTACAGGAACTGCTTCCGGAAGACGGTCAGCGCGTACTGAGCCGAGTCGTTGTACAAATCCAAGGGGTAGAGGACGTATCTGTTGAGAGAATTTGAACGTTAGAGTGGTGGGTTTAAGAGCGATTTTGCGTTGTGTAGATCGAGCGGGGAGGGGATTTGTTTGTTGGAAGAATTTGAGTGTTAGGGTGGTGTGTTTAAGAGCGATTTTGCGTTGTGTAGATCGAACGGGGAGGGAATTTGTTTGTTGATGGGATTTGAGTGTTAGGGTGGTGTGTTTAAGAGCGATTTTGCCCTGAATTGCCGAGTGATTTTGCTGTGAATCGTTGTGTTTTGTTTTAGCGGGTAGATGATGTGTCTGTTAAGGGAATTCAGACGTTATAGTGGTGTGTTTAAGAGCGATTTTGCGTTGTGTAGATCGAGCGGGGAGGGGATATATCTGTTAAAGGAGTTTGAGTGTTAGAGTCACGTGACTAAGTGTGATTATTGCGTTACAATGTTCCTGGCAAAAAAAGTTGTAAAAGTAATACCAGTCTTATATACTTTCCTATATACTTTTCTCTATGTACTTTATTTTTTAAATATCATTGAATGGCAAACCAGGCTAGAGCCCACCTGATGCTTTGACCTCTGCTTTGCGGCAGAAATAGGTATGATGGTAGTACTTCCCCGGACGAACTCCTTCACAAAGAGCTCTACTGATACTCACTCCATCATGGCAGGCTCCTTGGTCCTCAGGATGTGGTCTGTCAGTATCCAGGGCATAGACATCTCGATAGGGAACTGGATGCGCTTCTCCATGGTGATCAGGTCGTTGCATTCTTCGTTATGCTGGTGGCGTACCATGCATTTCTGGAAACAAAACAATTTTGTCCAATCTTCTTCTTCTTCTTCATCGTGTGGGCAGTAAGGTCTAACGACCCCACACACCCTGGTGTCAGAGTTTCTAAACCGCCTCAAGGGCCTCTGACATGGTTACCGATGTCAGTGATGTCCAAGATAAGCTTAGAAAGTACATATGAATCAGAAAAAGTCACATTGGTACTTGGCCGTGCCCGGTTGCGAACCCACAACCTCGTGCATGAGAGTTTTAACCACTGGGCCATCACGACACTTGCAAACATGAAACTTAATGATTGATGTAGAAACCTGAGAGGGTACACACAGCCGGATAAGCAGGGAGCTAACGCTTAGGCATGGTAATAGGCAATATTCATGATTATTTTATAAAAAACCGGCAAGCAAGTGCGACTGCTGTGCAAGGGGTCCCGGGTTCGATTCCCAGGTCGAGCAAAAAGTGTTATTGGGTTTTTCTATGAAATTCTCAGTAGCAGCTCGGAGTTTGGATTTGTGCCCGGTTAATGGCAATAGGCTCGCCCCCTATTACATGGGACCTAAATATACCGGCGAACTGTGGTACATTGGTACACCTCTGCCTAACCCTTCGGGGAATACAGGCGTGATGGTGGATGGTAAAAAACCGGCCAAATGCGAGTCGGACTCGTGCACGAAGGGTTCCGTACCATTATTTATAATGATGTATTTAAAAAAAAACTACTTACTAGATCTCGTTCAAACCAATTTTTGTTGGAAGTTACATGGTAATGTACATCATATATTTTTTTTAGATTTATCATTCTCTTATTTAAGAAGCTACAGGGGGACGACGCCCATTTTACCACTTTGGAAGTGTCTCTGAATTTTGAGTTTGAGCCCCTGTAGCCATGTAACAAACTATAAACGCAAACGCTGAGTAGGCTTTAATAGATCTTCAACTTTATGTGCTTGGTTTTAAGTTGAAGATCTAGTGAAGATTGTATAGCGTTTTCGTTCGTTCCAGTCGCTAACGCTTAGAAATCTTTAATAGATTTTCAACTTAAGGCTCTGGGGTATTAAGTTGAAAATCTATTGGTACCTACCGAGCGTTTACGATTATCGTTTGTGACTTCGCTAGGGGGGCAGTTGTAAGTATGCGGAACCCCAAAATTAGTTTTTTTTTTCTATTTTCGTGTGAAAATCTTAATGCGGTGCACATAACACATCTTCTTACCAAGTTTCAAAAGTTCTTATAGATTCTGAAAAAAAAAAGTGGCTGTGGCATACGAACGGACAGACAGACAGACATGACGAATCTATAAGGGTTCCGTTTTTGCCATTTGGCTACGGAACCCTAAAAATAATCACATTCATGTAATTAAAAGTTTAGTAAAACTATATTTCGTATAATGTGTTTTTATTATTAGCGGAGCACACTCCTCTCCGCTTCAGTTGAGAATCACCTAAGAGGCGGGTTGTAGTAAAAACGATGATAAAAAAACAAAACAATTGAAATCTTACTGTCCCAATGTAATTGGATTGCAAAGTGATGGCCTGAAACACAGGTTTAAATTAACCTAGATCGGAAGGGCCGCTACCCAACATTGCAATTCCGAACTATCATTACTTGCTCGCTATAATTATTTAGTTTTAGTTAATTTTAAGGCACTGTAATTTTATGGAAAATCTTTTTATCTGTTTGGTTTTATGTACACTTTTTGTAAACATTTTTATTTGAATATATTTTTATTTAATAATTTGACTTACGTTAACTTTGCGTCCCATAGTCATCTCGAGGTAGAACTCTCTGTACCACAGCTGAGAGAGATCGCAGCATTTCTGTAGAGAATCTACCAACAAAAAACATTTATGTAAAACCACAGATTAAATAAGTACAGATACTTCACTCCATAGAGAACACTCAAACACACGCTATAATTACCTACAACACGTTCGTGCGTGAGAGAGAGAGATAGCAATAACGCGCGTCACACAACACAGCGCTAGGGCTATCTATGCTACCGTGTCGACGGCGCGACGGACGACCTGATTAAGACAGTATTATGCAAATAAAATGATTTGATTTGATTTGATTTTATTTGAAGACCGCAGGAAGACGCTGGATGCAGGCCGCTTCCAACCGGTGTTTTTGTAAATCTATGAGGGAGGCCTATGTCCAGCAGTGGACGTCCTGCAGCTGATATGATGATGATGAAAAATGTCCCTTTGTTAAAGTGCAACCTCCACGGTAGCCCGCCAAATTCAAATTTTCTTACGTTTTTTGCAATTTGCAAGTCAGTATTAGGTTTAATGTTGATTAAAGTAAGATTCGCGGGCGTAAGAAGTTATGTATTTTCAGAATTTTAACCATTAAAATCAGTAAAATAACTCCATAAGTCGGTATAATTCCAAAATGTCAAGATTTCATGAAATAGTCATTTTTTGGGTTTACCTGGCCCTATGGAGTTTTATTGCTGACTTAAATGGTTATAATTCTGAAAATACACAATTCTTACGCCCGCGAATTATACTTTAATCAACCTATAACTTAATTCTAACTTGCAAATTGCAAAAACATAAGCAAATTTGAACTTCGAGGGCTACCGTGGAAGTTCCACCTTAACATCCTCACCTGACAAGTTGAGCAGGTACATCCAGTAGAAGCTCTGCCGGTGGAAGGTCTCGATCTGCGTGAGGGTGCCAGCGTCCAGGTCCTTGCGGAGCGTGCGCCGGCCTCCGGACTTGTCGGAGATCAGGGCTTCTAGCTGAGTGCGCACCATGTAGAGTTGGGTTGATGAGGGGCCTGGGAATAAACAAAATATATTTATAAAAACGAACAGGACATTTTTTGAAGTGAAAACTTCTTTAGCGGCGTTGTGCACTTTTTTTGGAATGGGTAGAAATTTTTAAACTCGCCTCAGGACACGTGACCCTAATCGAAAATTCGTAAGCGGCGTTGTGCACTTGTTTTGGAATGGGTAAAAATTTTTAAACTCGCGTCAGGACACGTGACCTGATCGAAAATCTTACGTATCGTACACGAGATTTGTGTACGATAGCGCAATAAAATGCACAACGTTAATATTCAAGTTTTCACTTATGCCGGCACTCCCGGAGTGCAACCCGTCGTTTTTTTTTTTTATTTGAGATGTGTTTGCTCTTGGCTCTAGTGTAGGTCACAAGACAAAGTCAACGATATTTTTTTTTTACCGGTAGGAAATCATCAATTGACTTCCCTCGCCCTGGGCGGGGCGGGAGTGTCAGACTTTTACTGACTAAAACCCATCCATGTTCCTTCATGTGCCCTTTGCGTTCCGGGAGCGCGGTATCTCTTGCTCCCCCCCCCCCCCCCCCCCCCCCCCCCCCGGCAGGCATCGGCCCTGACTGGCCCCTCCGACTTACTGACATCTCTTTGAGGCGCGCGTGGAACACGAACGCGCCGTCGACACGGTCTGTCGTTAAGTAAGGGTGGAGCCAGACGAGCGTATTTTTATCCGTTGTAGGTCGCGTGATTTCGGTTGCGTAATGTCCGCTACATTCAGTTTCATACAAACCGAATGTAGCAGAAACTGCCAAACTGCTCCGATGGTCTCGTGGTCGCAAAGCACGACTGCTGAGCAAGGGATCCCGGGTTCGATTCCCAGGTCGGGCAAAAAGTGGTATTGGGATTTTCCATTAGGAATTTCTCAGTAGCAGCCCGGAGTTTGGAAGTTGGTGGTGTGATACCCCTGTGCCTTGGAAAGCACATAAAGCCGTTGGTCCCGGCTGTCATTCGTAGATCTTTGACAGTCGTGACGGATAGTCAGAAGCCAAGAAGGTTGTCAGACTTCTTGTCTAACCAAGGGGTATCGTGTTGCCCAGTTACTGGGTTGGTCAGATAGGCAGTCGCTCCATGTAAAGCACTGGTATTCAGCTGCATCCGGTTAGACTGGAAGCCGACCCCAACGCAGTTGGGAAAAGGCTAAGCAGATGATGGTGATTCGGTTTCATATAAAACTCCTGTTTCGTTCACACGGCGACGCATAATGAGTTGTCAGTTTCAGCAGAAAGTAAATTACGCGACCGAAATCCTGCGACTTTTCATGACTCATAAAATTACGCTCGTTTGGCATCACCCTAAACGTACGGACGGTGAGCTACCCATTGATCACTGTCCACAGACCCGCGTCCACGGTGGCCGGGAGTCGTCTCGCGGCTCCCGACGCCCGGACGGCTGCTGGGACGAGAGATCCTTGACGCTATTATACTGTGCGGTGGAGAGGTCACTCACCGACATTCCTCCGTGGCACCTTGATGGTGAAGCTGGCCTCTCCGTCCTTCTTGCCTCGTAGTGCTGGGTCCTGCTGGGGCTCACAGCCACGCGCCCAGTCACCGCATGTCTCCCGGACTGACACTATTATACTGGGGAGCGAAGAGAAGAGGAATTGTTAGAATATATAAAAAAAATATACCATCACGCCTGTATTCCCCGAAGGGTTAGGCAGAGGTGTACCAATGCACACCCACAGTTCGCCGGTATATTTAGGTCCCATGAATAGGAGGCGAGCCTATTGCCATTAATCGGGCACAAATCCAAACTCCGAGCTGCTACTGAGAATTTCATAGAAAAACCCAATAACACTTTTTGCTCGACCTGGGAATCGAACCCAAGACCTCCTCCCAAGACATCCAATATATATAGGTATCATATCAACATTACCTGCGAATCAAATCCTTCTTATTCTTAATAGCCTTCCTCAGCGGCTCCCTCAGCAGTAGCTGCACGAAGTCCTGGAGCTCCGCGTAGATGGAGCGCCTGGCCGCGTCAGCGAACACGGTCTCCATGCGAGCCATGAGGACCTGGAGGCCTTTGATCATGGCTATCACCTCGATCATGGCGAACTTCTCTTCTGAAGTGTAGTTGTAGCGGGTGGCCTGGAACATACATACAAACATAAACACACGCCTTATTCCCATGGGGGTAGGCAGAAACCACAGAACAATGTGGATGATACTAATATCATCCACATTGTTCTGTGGTTTCTGCCTACCCCGGCGCTTACTAATAAGCGCGATAACAACTGAGTCGCCGGGCTATAAATCATTTCTCTGTCTATCTGTAAGGGCCTGTGCAACCCATGTTTTTAAAACGCGCCATTGACGCGCACTTAAAAGCATGTGTCTAATATTGCCACCTATGTCTAATATTGCCACATGCGTCTAATATTGCCACCAGTGTCTAATATTGCTTGCACATGTCTGTTATTGCTATCTGTGTCTAATATCGTGACCGGTGTCTAATATTGCCACATTCGTCTAGTATTGCCACATGCGTCTAATATTGCCACCAGTGTCTAATATTGCCACATTCGCCTAATATTGCCACATTCGTCTAATATTGTCACACGCGACTATTATTGCCACATGTATCTAACATTGCCACCCGTGTGTAATATTGCCACATGTATCTAATATTGCCACCTATGTTTAATATTGCCATACGCGTCAAATATTGCTCGCACTTTGTAATATTACTTTGTCTTTGTGTTTGCGCATTTATAACAAAATACCAAGGTATTTCAAAACATTAAATTCAAAATTGTTTAAAATTAAGTTTTATAAATGGTTACTCGAATGGAGTTTTTATAGTTTAAAAGATTTTTTGATAAAACAATGTTAATGGTTGATAATGCCTTTTTCGTCTAATTTTATAATTTTGCATGCTATATCCTAGCTAAACATGTTTGTGCCATATAAATTTGTATTTAACACCATTTTATACCATGTTTACGCAAATAAATATTTTATTATTTATTATTATTATTTATTACCACCGGTGTCAATAATTGCCACATCCGTCTAATATTGCCACATTCAGCTAACATGTCCAGGTGCTCACCCGCTCGTACTCCTCGGCGTCGGGCGGGCAGCGCGGGTTGCTGGCGTGGTCGGTGGGGTGCAGCAGCTTCCAGGAGCAGAGCTCCGTCAGCACGGAGCACCACGACGACAGCAGTTGAAGCCCGCGCAGGCACAGCTCTGTCACCGCTTTGTTCTCGGTGTCGGAGCCCGCTTCTTTGAATGTCGTTGTTACCTGTGGACAAAAAATCATTTTTAAATATATACAAGCTGTTGATTTGCATTCTCGTCAAATTCAAGGAGTTAACTATGCTCGTGATTCTTAACACGAAACAATAATTTTTTTTTTTTTAATGTATATTTTTTGACGTGATTTTCCAATTCGAACTAGCCTATGCACGCATTGATTTAGCCGCGCGACAACTCTGCCTACCGCATACGCAACTGGGCGATACTGATTATTGCAAAAGGAGTATTCTGGAATACTGTTATTTGATAGTTGCAACTAAAAAAACAAGCATTTATTAAATATTGGCCAGGTATCGTAATTATATTTGATTACTTCTTTTTTTCTATGACAAGGTCCTAATATTGACGAGGATGCAAATCAACAACTTGTATATATACTATCACGCATATATTCCCCGAAGGGTCAAGCAGAGGTGTACCAATGTACACCCACAGTTCGCCGGTATATTTAGGTGCCATGTAATAGGGGGCGAGCCTATTGTCATTAACCGGGCACAAATCCTAACTCCGAGCTGCCACTGAGAATTTCATAGAAACACCTTAGAACACATTATTCATAATCATTTTTAAAATCTAAGCATTTACATACATAAACTCACGCCTTTTTCCCGTGGGGGTGGGCAGAAACCACAGAACGCCACCTGCTACGATCCTTACATACTCCTTTCGCCTCGTCCACGTTCATACATCTGGTCATACAAGCACGCCGGTTACGAGTACTGCGCACCCGACCTAAAGCCTTCTAAGCATTTATTTCAATTAAACCATTTGCAGGCACTTTTGACTTACATAAACATACATATACCCTCACGCCTGTATTCCCCGAAGGGTTAGGCAGAGGTGTACCAATGTACACCCACAGTTCGCCGGTATATTTAGGTCTTGGTACTTTTGACTTACCTCATTGCTATATCTAGCCAGTTCAGATATATAGTTCTGATGCTCTTCTCGTATTTGAGGCAGGTGGACCATCAGGTCGGCCTGAGGAGATGGCGGGTTGGGACTCGACGATAATGGCCACCTAAAGGGTAAGACAAAATAACGTTTTTATTAGTGACAAACCTGTGGGTTTTGGGAGGGTAAATTAACGCAAAGGTAGGGTAAATCAGCTTAAGGGGGATAGATCAACCTACGGGAGAGAAATCAACCTCAGGGACTCAAAACAAATTAGGGGGGATGGGGGGGGGGGGGAATCAACTCAAAGGGGTAAATCAATCTTAACACTTTCAAGGACACTTAAACGAGACAGACGGGCCTGTTGGTCTAGTAGTTAGCGGCCCTGACTGCTAAGCCGGAGGTCGTGGGTTCGATTCCCACCCAGGACAAACTTTGTGTGATGAGCATGATTGTTTGTTCTGTGTCTGGGTGTGATTTATCTATAATATGTATGTATTTATAAATTATATAAGTATGTATATCAGTTGTCTGGTTACCATAACACAAGCTCTGCTTAGCTTGGGATCAGATAGCCGTGTGTGAGTTGTCCCAAGAGAAAAAAAAAAAAAAAAAAAAACACTTTTTTTTATAGACGGTAAATCTTCAAATAGCTTCCCCCGCCCTGGGCGGGGTGGGAGGGAGTGTCAGACTTTTACTGACTAAAACCCGTCTATGTTCCTTCATGTGCCCTTTGCGTTCCGGGGGCGCGGTATCTCTTTCGAACAACCCGCAGCCCCGTGCAAATCAACCCTAAGGGGCAAATCAATCTTAAAGGGACAAAATAACCTCAGAGGGTTCAAGTCAACCTAAGGACATTAAATAAACGACAAGGTAAATAAATTCCAACCAACAATTTTCTAAAAGTTTATTTATTCTATTCTAATATTATTAAGAGAAAAGATTTGTTTGTTTGTATTGAATAGGCTCCGAAACTACGGGGCCGATTTTAATTTTTTTTTCACCAATAGATAACTACTTTATTTCTGAGTAACATAGGCTATATAAGGTGCCATAAAAATATCTGCCACGGCTTTAATGGGAGGTAGTATTGTGTTTAAAGATTACAATAGTAAAGAAATTTTGTACCCCAGAATAGTTAATAAAATTTGAGAACATAAAGTAGTTTAATAAACATTGACTCTATTCTGCATAACAGGGTTCACAAATTACGCGAAACGCAAACGATTGAATTGTATTCGGTGCGGTGCGGCAACAGCTGACCGATGGATGGTTTTATGCGAATAAATCAATTCAAATTCATACGTACATTTTTTTGTATGAAAAAAAATATGACACATTATCAATAATTTATCTTTACTATTGTAATCTATAAACACAATACTACCTCCCATTAAAGCAGTGGCAGATATTTTTATAGCACCTTATATAACATCACGCTACGACCTACGGGAGTGGAGCAGTAACCAAAGACATAACTAACCGAGGCTGAAATAAGCAATAATTAACAAATAAATAAAACACACTTACTTGCTGGTATCGTAATGTTTAGACCTCTTTATATAGTTAAAAGGTGCTATCTGCATGTCACCGAACAATGGAACCACCTCCAGATTCTGCAACAAGGGTTCAATTCATTAACAAACACATAACCTTTCTATTGCTCTTAAAGTCGGGTAAACAAAACTCGTTCTCTAAATAACTCGTTCCCTTTTTGCTCGACCTGGGAATCGAACCCGGGACCTCTAGCGTAGCAGCCGTGCTTTGAACCACTAGGCTATCGAGGGAGTCGAGGCAATAATAATTATGTATTTGAATAATTAGTATACAATGTAATACTTATTGTCTTGTTGGCAACATTGTTTAAAAAACAAAATTGTCTCGTTGTCCTCCATGTTTGTTCATTAATTGTGTCTTTGTACTGAAATGTGTGCATGTTCAAATAAACTACAGTTCAATCAAAACCTTTTGTTTTACTAAAATTATCATCAAGATAAGGCAGGTTCAATACAGAAACTTACAGATAGTTGTTCCGGGTCTGGCTGTTTGTGTATGTGAGTTTATATGTTTGTAAACGCACCCACGATACAGGAGACATTCCTAGTGTGGGACAATTGTATAAAATAAATTGTTACTTACCTTAAAAATCCTGTCAATTCTGTCTAAGCGAATCTTTTTCTTCTGGTCAAGACGGTTGATATTGCAAACTTCTGAATCCATAAGAAATAGACCGAATCCCATAACCTAGGATAATAAAATGATTATTATACAAACTAAAAAGTGTGAAAAGAACTAATCTGATTTATCACACATCACATACCATCACGCCTGTATTCCCGAAGGGTTAGGCAGAGGTGTGCCAATGTACACCCATTGTTCGCCGGTATGTTTAGGCCCAATGTAATAGGCGGCGAGCCTATTGCCATTAACCGGGCACAAATCCTAACTCCGAGCTGCTACTAAGAATTTCGTAGAAAAACCCAATAACACTTTTTGCTCGACCTGGGAATCGAACCCAGGACCTCTAGCGTAGCAGTCGCGCTTAGGACCACTCGGCCACCGACAGTTCACCTGAGCTGGAGCACCTTATATTATAAATAAACATCAAAGTAACTTGACTACCCATGTTTGCAAAAAAATTAAATTAAAAATTTAAAAAACCCCCAACACAAAAACCTAAGTTCCCTTTAAAAAGTAAAAAAATAACAAAAAAAATACGTCACATTGGGGGACCGCTCGGGACGATCGTATCCTAAATGCAACATCGGTCCCCCAACGTGACGTATTTTTTTGGTTATTTTTTTACTTTTTAAAGGGAACTTATGTTTTTATTTAGGGTTTTTTTTAAACTTTTTATTTAATTTTTTATTTTATACTTTTTATAGGTACCTACTTATTATAATGTCGATTTTGTTAAGTTTGAGACTCCACTCGAGTATATTTACAGACATTCGGTTTTTCTTCCCTACTTTCACCCCGACAACTTTTAAACGGCTCAACCGATTTTCATCAAACATGTCTAAGAACACTCGCACATAGGTCACCTTTAATACAAAAAAAAACTAAATTGAAATCGCTTCATCCGTTCGGCAGCTATGATGCCACAGACAGACAGACAGACAGACAGACAGACAGACACGTCAAACTTATAACACCCGCCTTTTTGCGTCGGGGGTTAATGAAATAAATGATTTGATTTGATTTGCTCTTTGCGCTTGATATTTGGTGATTTTTATGAAACCCTTCCCCCTTTAGTTTTGACCGCCGCGTCAAAAAAGGAAAAAACGTGCCGTCAACGCGATGCCTCGAATTCGTCCTTTAATACCTACAAAATAGTAGTGAGTTCGGAATTATCTAATATATAAAATTCTCGTGTCACAGTTTTCGTTGCCATACTCCTCCGAAACGGCTTGACCGATTTTGATTAAATTTTTTGTGCATATCGAGTAGGTCTGAGAATCGGCCAACATCTATTTTACATATCTCTAAAAAAAAAAAAATATGGCAAAACGACGTTTGCTGGGTCAGCTAGTTTACGTATAAAAGTCTGTCATGGTATCGTGACCGTGGCGTGCTTGGCACATTTTAGTTTGTCATCTATACATGACTGTAGCTGTCAAGGTTAATGAACGAACCATTACCCGTGTTCGGTAAGACTTACCTTTACAAGCATATGTTTCTCCGAGGGCGTGAGGTACATCTTCGTCTCGAACATATGTACGCAAATGTTTACTACATCAGCTAGTAGCTCTTCATAACCTGTGAAAGAAATCTTCATTAGGCAAATGACACGGTAGCCTACATGATAATTTCTATTCTACGATCTTTACGTTTTAAAATATTTTTAATAATGACCAGATAAAAAAGGGTGACGGCTAGCGTGTTTTACATTTATATTTTATATTAAAACTAATTACCTACATCTTTGGTAACTGCTCCGCTCCCATGGATCTTAGCGTGATACTATTCCTTGTGAATCTGGCTATCATATACTAAAAGAATTAATGGTAACAGTCAGATTAGTAAAAAATCTTTTTTTTGCCAGATTCATGAGAAATAGTATAGAGTATACTAGCTTTTGCCCGCGACTTCGTTCGCGTAGATCAATAGTTCCCGTTCCCGGGGGATTTCCGGGATGAAAACTATCCTATGTCCTTTCTCGGGTCCAAGACTATATCTGTACCAAATTTCATTGAAATCGGTTCAGTGGTTTAGGCGTGAAGGAGAGACAGACAGACAGAGTTACTTTCGCATTTATAATATTAGTAAGGATAACATCACGCTAAGGGCCGATTTTTCAATCGTCAGATAAACAGTCAGATAGGGTTTATTCGATAGATAGCAAAAAAGTCAGTTGTTCAATCGTCAGATAGGCTTTATTCGTCGAATAATTCACCTATCTGAGGAATAAATCTAACTGGCTCTTTGAGGGCCAGATAGCCACTTATTCCATAGATAAACGCCGTATTATTTGAGGTTAGTTTTCGTGTTTACAATTATTCGTAATTGAAATGGATATTTTCGATAATATTGATGATGTAGAAATTGAGAAAGAAGCCATCCTATACGAATATAATGAAACAAAGTGAAAGAAAACTAAGACAGCGAGTCGAACAGTCTAACGTGTGAGATTCAATAGAATTCCGTCGTAGATTCAGACTTACCGAAGAATCAGTGTAATATTTGCTGCTTTTGGTAAAAGATAAAAACAAAGAAGAGTTATTATAAGCATAAACATAGGTACATAGGCTTGGACAACTAAATGCTATCTCGAAGAACTACCTCAACAGAAGTTACCTAGATAAGTAATTTGATAGGTAAAAGATTAACAACAAAACATTTTATGTTTCAAAAACCAGTGTATTCCATCCATGTCACAATTGCTAATTACATTAATATTCTGCCACTGGGAGTTTTTACATAAATGTTGATGATTTCGGAGCATTCATAATTATCATCCATCACTTCAATAAAATTAAAAATCACGAAATCACAAATAAATACACCACACTGCCAAACGCAACCAGTAACGTAATAAAAGTAACACATGTTGCGGCCGCCTATTTTTTTGAAATTGACAGTGACCAAAGAAATAGTTTGTCTCGTTCTAACATTCCTTTAATCTGTATATTTGTTTCACCTCCCTGAAGTTAGCGTTGTAACAGACGAGATATTCGGTCAGATAGTTATTCCTTGGATAAATAGTAATTGAAAAATTGACAACCACTTATCAGACGAATAAAGAGTCTAATAACTTTATCCTTCAGGTAGCTATTGGTAGTTTTATCTGAGGATTGAAAAATCGGCCCTAAGATATACAAGATCGGTGCAGTAGTATATAACATCGCGCTACTACTACGAGAGCGAAGCAGTTACCAAAGACGTAACTAAACACGGGTGACATGAATAGTCTATCAATATTATTATTATTAGTTTATATCATTGGATGCTGATGGCACTGGTGGCATACCAGCCAACTGATGTTAAGTGGTCACCGCTGCCTATACACATCTGCAATACCAGAGACCATGCAAATGCGTTGCCATCCCAGAGATAAAGCTGAAACGTCTCATGTGCCTGTAACTACACCGGCATCCATACTCTTCAAACCGAAACACAGCAACGCTGCTCTGCGGCAGAAATAGTTATGGTGGTAGTACTTCCCCGGACGAGCTCCTTCACAAAGAGCTCTACTACAACAACAACAACTTACCGTTGATCTTTTCCAGTGCATCTTTGACGGTGTCTCTTATTTTGTTCTGCGTTGCCAGAAACATGGAGAGGTTCTGTGACTCCTGCAGACTCTGGCTGTCCGACATTACCTTCAGAAACTGTGCGGCCCTGTAACAATTGTCAACTTTATTGAGGTGTACCTAGGGCGTTTTAAAAAAAGACACTACGTTAAAATGCCCTGCTATTCTGTTATTATTCAAAATAGCAGGGCAGGTTAACTTCCAGGCAACTTCTGCCCTGCTATAAGACCTCATAGTAAGTCCCCAGATGTATGAACGTGGATGAGGCGAAAGTAGTATGTAAAAATTGTAGCAGGTGGCGTTCTGTGGTTTCTGCCTACCCCCATGGGAAAAAGGCGTGAGTTTATGTATGTACTACGTTAAAAGTTAACTACGCATACTGCCCATCAAACTAACTAAGTAACTGAGCAAAAATGTTGGGAAACTAGTTTTATTTTTGGTGTGAATAATCACCCATAAGCACAATGTCGTTATGGCCTTAAGGTTCCGCCCGCCTCTCATGCACGAGGTTGTGGGTTCGTAACCGGGCACAGACAAGTACCAATGTGACTTTTTCTTTTCTTATGTACTTTCTAAGTTTATCTTGGACATCCACTGACAGCAGTAACCAT
This sequence comes from Caradrina clavipalpis, assembly GCA_932526535.1. Lineage (NCBI taxonomy): Eukaryota > Metazoa > Arthropoda > Insecta > Lepidoptera > Noctuidae > Caradrina > Caradrina clavipalpis. Next base: position 5,250,300 of record OW052117.1, read on the forward strand.
GTCAGAAGCGCTTGAGGCGGTTTAGAAACTCTGACACTAGGGTGTGTGGGGTCGTTAGACCTTACTGCCCACACGATATAAAGGAAGAAGAAGAATAATGAAAAACAAACCTCCTATAAGTAGAATAATCATTCTTCACTGAGCTCTTCATATTCTTCAGTTCGTCGAGAACAGCAAACATGTTGACGAACTTGCCGAGGGTCAGCAGATAGGCTTCCGACACGAAGTCGCGACGCTTCTCCGCGTGGCAGAGGCGACGGACTTCGCCACAAAAACGCTCTATGGCTTTGCGCTGTTGAAAGAAATGTTAATATTATTCTCACATACCATCACGCCTGTATTCCCCGGAGGGTTAGGCAGGCGTGTACCAACCCACAGTTCGCCAGTATATTTAGGTCCCATGTTATAGGGGGCGAGCCTATTGCCGTATACCGGGAACAAATCTAAACTCCGAGCTGCTACTGAGAATTTTATAGAAAAACCCAATAACACTTTTTCCTCGACCTGGGAACAGAACCCATCTCTTTCAAACAACCCGCAGCCCCGGCATCTCCTGCATTGAGATTGTCTTCCATAACCAAAACTCAGTTGAATGAATAAAATATTTTTTACTAAAAATTACAAAAATAAATAAAATGCCTACTTTACCTGAAAATACATGAACTGCAGCAACTTATCGACCTCCGGAGCCAGCACCTGCACGGTCCTCTCGTAGATGTGGACCCTGTCGGGCTGCTCGTTGGACCTCGGCTGCGGGATGGCGCGGCTGCAGCACCTCCAGGTGTACAGCATCACGGCGTGCGCGTTGCCTTCTTCTAGGAGCTCGTTCTGAGATGGAAGCGGGTGGTTAGATACAGGTCCTCTTTGTAGTGATGGCTACCAGGTTCATAATGGTCCATTAACGTTAACGAGGATTAAGTTCGGAAACTAAAGGCCAGTTGATGATAATGACGGGGATGATGAAGAAATCATCTGACTGTTCAAAAAACAAAGGTAACAGTCACATTTGCCATATAAATCCCTTTAGTTAGTCGCCTTTCACTCATCCTCTCAACATGACCGAACCATCTAAGCATACTCTTTTCAACCTTTGTCACTACATCCTTTTTTAATCAGCAACTTTGTTATATAATTTCATTCCTCACTCTATCGTAAATATAGGTTTAATACCATAGGGGGCCCGCAGGGGTGGTCTGTAGCAGGATCGGTATCCCGACACACAGCGCCTGCCCGCGGTGAGCCACGCACATATGTGGTGCGCCGACAGTGAACTAAGCCAGTACCTCTGGAGTTTACCTCTTAGAATCATCTTACCAAGTTAGCGTGAACTGTAGCCTCCTCAATGTACTTGGCAATACCGGTGACGAAACCATTGCGGTCTTCAAAGTTGGTGTCAAAATTGGCTTGGTAGAGAATCGAACATGGTGCCGCCTCGATGCATGGTTGTTCATCTATAAAGGAAAAATAGTTATACAAAACACAGTAAGTGTCTCTTTAACCTAGTGGTCCTAAAAATGACTGGTATGCTAGAGGTCTTGGGTTTGATTCCAAGGTGAGAAAAGTCTTATTGGTTTTTCTATTAAATTCTCAGTAGTTGCCCAGATTTGTGCCCAGTTGATAGCAATAGGCTCGCCCTAATTACATGGGACCTACATCATACCAGCAGATTGGGAGTACATTGGTACACTTCTGCCTAACCCTTTGGGGAATACAGTTATACTAACAATAAAAACTCTGTCTGTGAAGCTTTTACGACTCAAACTCTGAACAGCTTTTTGATAAAATTTGGTCTTTCTTTCTTCAACGTGTGGGCAGTAAGGTCTAACGACCCCACACACCCTAGTGTCAGAGTTTCTAAACCGCCTCGAGGGCCTCTGACATGGTTACCGATGTCAGTGATGTCCAAGATAAACTTAGAAAGTACATATAAATTAGAAAAAATTACATTGGTACTTGCCTGTGCCCGGTTGCAAACCCACAACCTCGTGCACGGGAGGCAGGCGCCTTAACCACTGGGCCATCACGACATAAAATTTGGTAATGGGTAAGTTTAAACCCCAGGAAAGTCCCTAAATAGGCTAGTTTTTTTTCCGCGACTAAGCCTGCATCCGCGATAACCATCATTTATGTGTACAAAGTCACAGGCAATAGCTAGTCCATGATATAGGGCAGTGATTTGAAAGTAGACCATGACCAGAAATTCAGAATTCACATCTTGGCTATCATAAAGAAAAAAAGGGCCTAACTATATTATATGAAGAATTATTCAAATAAGAAAAATTATAACATTTTACTAAGGATTTCAATGAAGGATAAATTTATTGTCACTGTTAAGTCATTTATCAGGGGCCAACCAATATCCGCTCGCGAACTACCAGTAGGTATCAACTTATATTATAGCTCGGGAAACGCTGTCATACAGAGTCCCATGGCAATTCAAGCGGCCCCACCTAACTTTTATCAGTACCAAATAATGCAATAAATTAACATAAAATTGTACTTACCCGGCAATGTAAGCTCATCCAACACGTCGACATTACTCAAGGCGTCGGATAAGGATACTTTTTCACTCACAGACATGTTTCTATTAATTTTAAAACAAGTAAAATATGAACGGAAGTGTGAAACACAGGATATGAGTAATTACGGTTCAATACTGCATAAGTTTGGGTTTATTGTCACTACAGTGGTAATACAATACTTTGTTATCGTTTCGAGAATGTTAAAGTAAATATTTAAAGTATAATTAGCGAGTTATTTAAATATTTGTAACTTTTAATTCACAACAATGGCGTTTAACCATCTGACATGTATACACTGTGTAGTGTTGTACCCATAAGCCTTGTAAAAGCCGCTCGTATTTACTCTCCACCACAGACAACTAATCGAAGTTTATTACCGGTTTTCAATATTCGATTTATGATTTATGGGCGCGTCGCATCGGCCATGCGCGCCGGTACTCCTACATAATAAAGGATGTATATACCTAGGTATCAAAAAACAACAACATTTTATCTAAAGGCTAGGCGTGGGCTTATTAAAGACGTCATACCCAATTCCAGGGAGACAATAGGCAGAGGACTACGCTCTTAGCCAATTCTCCAAGGCTCGCCAAACAATGAAAATATAAATAGCCACAATGGGAGCAAAGATACCTATAACCTACCTAGACTATAAATCGTAGGTACATTACTCACCTATTGATTTTTCATTGGACATACCGGTCATTGGCCGAATGCATAGGTAGATCTACATAGTATGCAACAAAGACGCTTCCCGCCGGTCTGTACGCTTAGATCTTTTAAACTACGCAACGGATTTGAATGCGCTTTTCATTAATAGATAGAATGATTAAAGAGGATGAGGAAAGTTTATACGTATAGAATATTACGCGACGACCAACGGTCGTGATAACGGTAGGTATGCGGGTGACACCGCGAGGTAGTAGGTAGTAAAGCTAGTTAAAAATAGAACTCATTCCCTTTTAATCCCTCTGCAAACACATCTCAAAAGATCATAAATTATTATTTGACAGACCAATTACTTGTGTGTGTGGTTTTTAACAGTTAGGTAATTAAAGTTGGTTATTTTATCATAAATAAATAAAAATAAATATATTTCTATTACTACCATACGCCATATTTTTTTTAAAGAAAATAACGTTACAACGCTATCGTTATTTTCAATATTAACGTATAATAAGCTCCGTTATTTTACGATAAATTTAAAGGAATGTAAATTATTATATCCCATACATACCTAGAGCCAAAGTTCCCCAGAAAAAGGTTACGTAAACTTATCCGACATAGCTCAATAAATTGCGAAACTCAAGTGGCAATGGGCAGGGCAAATAGCTGGTAGTGCAGACGGCAGTTGGGGTCGTAAGGCTCTCGAGTGGCGACCACGCACCGGAAGACGCAGTGTGGGAAGGCCGCCCACGAGGTGGACTGACGACCCGGTAAAGGTCACGGGAAATAGCTGGTGGTCGGCAGCGCAGGATCGGGCATTGTGCCTATATTAGGGGAGCCCTATGTCCAGCTGTGGACGTCGTTCGGCTGATACAATGATGGAGTTTTTCTTACGTAAATCCGTACTAACATTATAAATGCGAAAGTAACTCTGTCTGTCTGTCTGTCTCTTCTTCACGCCTAAACCACTGAACCGATTTCAATGAAATTTGGTACAGATATAGTCTGGGACCCGAGAAAGGACATAGGATAGTTTTCATCCCGGAAATCCCTCGGGAACGGGAACTATTAATCCACGCGGACGAAGTTGCGGGCAAAAGCTAGTAGGTTATAAAAATGAAACAAAAATAAATTATGTACATCATTTTATTGTGTACTTTCTTTTCCAACTGTGCGTAGGTCGGAGAATACATGCTATTGTAAAACAATACAAAAAAATATAATCTACTAGGTATGGACACAAGGGGACTTACTTCAAGTTAAATAACTAAGTTATTCTTAAGCAAACTAAAATACTTCTTGTTATTTCTTAAATAAGTAATACAACAGTAGTGCGAGTCTCACTAAAGTGACCGCGCTCACTTCGATAACGAACCCACTTGACTTTGGTTGTGTTTTCACTTGCCGTGGTGACGTTACCGGCGTGATCGTGTTTAACAGAATACCATTTTGTTATCTCACTGCGGATTCAGCTTTCGAATTACGAAGTGAGGCTTAGAGAATCGCACTGCAGTACATACAGGAAAAGTTTTTATCAGAATTCTAATAAATACGTTCTTTTTATATGGTTTGGTAATAAAAAATAAATTTATTGTTTATGAAATGGTTACTTCGAAACTTGTTTTATGGGCACTCGCCGCCGCCAGCACGCGGCCGTGGCGCGGTAGGTAGATATTAACTGTACGCTAGTTCCCTGTGCCAGCGCGAGTAAAAAAAACACGAAAAAGTATTGAACAATTAATGGAAATATTATGTTTATTACTGATAAAAATACCAAAAAAAATAGCACATAATAAACTTTTCCTGTATACAAGCTTTATTTACCAGAAACCTTTATAAGGGTTATTGTACTCATAATTATTAACTTTGAAATCGCAAAAATACATACACTCGACAAAATGTATAGATCTGCTGAATTTTTTTCACACTTTCTGGTAAAACAAAAAATCGGTTTGTACAAACGTAACAGAATACTATAGGAATACCACAATACCTACATTTATTCACAAAATATCAATGACGTACAAAAAAAGCATGATTATAAAATGACTCAATTTTATTTCTTCCAGGAAATCTCCAACATACACCAGTCTACCAGCATATCTCAAAACAGTATTACTTTGTCTTGCGCACCATTAGATTTTCAACTCTCGGTTTAGCGTCGAGAGTTGATAATCCAATAATATAAATTACAAAGTAACATTAGTAACTGTTTTAAGAGATGTACTATGCCTCACCGATCCTAAACACAATTGAAACAGATAACCTAACCTAATGCTTATAAAACAGTATTATTTACATCAAAGCCTATAAAAAAAAACTCAAAAAAAAATCAACAGTAATTTAAATGTCACTTTTGACAGCTATAGTCACGAATAGAAAACCCAACACATCTACTAGCCTTATTGTCACCTCCAGCAGTAGGTCTAGCAGTACCGCCGTGCTGTGATTGGCTTAGCTCAGTTACTTACAAAATGTGGTTTTTATAAAATGTTGAGCACAATTTAACCATTGAAATCTATTTATGACTGTGGCTATCAGAGTTTCAAGTAAATATATTTTTTAAATAAATGTACAGGCGCTAACATTGTTTGGCTACCACTCAAATAGTTTGAAGTAACCAATAAACGCTAGCATCTTTACTTTTGTATACATTATGTATATTATTTTGGCCAATAATAAGCTAGGTAGTTATAGTCAGCAGCGAAAGTCAATGAACACTTTAGGGGGCCTACCACCATTCTTCTTCTTCATCGTGTGGACAGTAAGGTCTAACGACCACACACCCTAGTGTCAGAGTTTCTAAACCGCCTCAAGGGCCTCTGGCATGGTTACCGATGTCAGTGATGTCCAAGATAAACTTAGAAAGTACATATGAATTAGAAAAAGTCACATTGGTACGTGCCCGTGCCCAGTTGCGAGCCCACAACCTCGTCCATGAGGGGCACCTTAACCAATGGGCCATCACGACATTAGTTGGTTTCATACAAAACTTCTGTTTCATTCACCGTGTGAACGACGCAAAATGAGTTGTCGGTTTCAGTTGATAGTAAATTACGAGGCTAAAAAAACGCGAGTTTCAACTCACCAAATAACGTTCGTGTGGCCTAAAGTAAGTGTAAATTGACTTTCATTGCTGGCTTTACAACTACACCCCTTTGGGTGGAGCGAGACGAGCGTAATTTTGTGAGACGTGAGTGGCAGAATTTCTGTCGTGTTATTTACTTTCTACTGTAACTGACTACTCATTTTGCGTCGCCGTATGAACGAAACAGGAGTTTTCTATGAAACAGAATGTAGCAGAAATTACGCGACCAAAAGAACTCACAACGCAAAAAATACGCTCGTCTGGCGCCACCCTAAGTGTAAATTAACTTTCAATGCTGGCCATACCATTTCAAAAGAGCCTTTTATCAGTAACTTTTTTCTTAACGTCAATTAAATAAACAACAAAAAGTTTCACAAGTGTACTTGTATGTACTTAGTTTAATTACATTAATTATATTCACAATCTTAATGATTACAATAAGTCATGACTCGTATAACATGATTTTAGGATGAAAGACCTCCTTTAAAAAAGTAAACTTATGTATTATTTCCACCCACCGGGCCGCAGCGGGGCGCATCACACTGTGCTAAAGAAAATTCAAGCTTCTGCATAATAGTTAAGGTTCATGTTTGCATGGAGTTTACACTGCTTGAAACTCGGTTAGATCATCATGCAAACATAAACCTTAACTATTATGTAGAAGCCTGAATGCGTTGCAATGGTTAGTGCAAATCGTACATTAGTAATTATATCTCTTCGGCCTCGTCCAAAGTGGAAGCGTGATGACCTTCACCTCGGACCTTGAACTTGGCTGAGGGCATAATTGAGGACTGCAAACGCAGTCCCAGAAACTAACACTATAAAAATTACCAGTCGAATCTCTACATAGTATAAAAACAAAGTCGCTTCCCGTCGTCGGTACATAAGGCGATTATCACACTGCAACGCGCTCTATCGCGTAGCGCGGGGCCGCAGATTTTAACATCATTTACAAGTATCTGCCCCCCTAGCCAAGTTGCAAACGATAATCGTAAACGCTCGGTAGATACCAATAGATTTTCAACTGTATACCCCAGAGCCTCAAGTTGAAAATCGATTAAAGATTTCTAAGCGTTAGCGACTGGAAAGAACGAAAACGCTATGCAATCTTCACTAGATCTTAAACTTAAAACCAAGCACATAAAGTTGAAGATCTATTAAAGCCTACTCAGCGTTTGCGTTTATTGTTTGTTACATGGCTACAGGCCCTGAATTTATATAGAAAAAGGCCTCGCCCAGCACACTGCCGACGCGTCAACGCGCGGGAAGCGTGCAACGCGACCACGCGCGCGCTTCGTAACCCTTCGCTAGTGGGAGCATCGCCTCAGACCTTTTAAACTACGCAACGAAAATTCGTTGAACCTCTATTTATTGATACAGTGATTCACGAGGAAGGTTTACACGTATACAACATCACGCTACAACCAACGGGAGCGGAGCAGTAGCTAAAGAAGTAACGTTTATAGCTAGTTGAAATTAAAAAATAAAACACCAGGTTAAAATCTCAATAACCTAAATCAAACAAAAATGTCTTCTTAATTATACTATTTAGAAACTTATTCATAATCAGTATGTACTTAAAAACTAACAAAATAACACTTATTATATTTTATATAATGTTTAAGAAAAGTCTACGATCCTTTAATATGTAACATCCATCTTTATTAAATAAGTAATAATATGTGTATACTGTATAATAACTAAATCACTTACTTGTAATTGGCAATAGGGTCGCTCACTATTACATGGGACCTAAACATACCGGCGAACTGTGGGTATACATTGGCACACCTCTGCCTAACTCTTCGGGGAATACAGGCGTGATGGTATGTATGTATTTACTTGCATTTTAAAGCAATCAGTGCTTTAAATATTTGCCAAAATTCTAAACCATTTTTTAGGCCCTCTCTACATATTATAAAACAAAGTCGCTTCCCGCCGTCTGTACGCTTAAATCTTTTAAACTACGCAACGGATTTTAATGCGGTTTCAATCAATAGATAGAGTAATTCAAGAGGAAGGTTTATACGTATAGAACATCATGCTACTCCCAACGGGAACGAACCAGTAACCAAAGGCGTAACACGACACCGCGGGGTTAACTCTAGTTTTAAATCCTGTATAATTCGCCTTCCTATTGTTAAATATTTTGACTTAACATATAGACACCAATAATAATAATCTATTGCATACCAAAAAACTTAGACATTAAAAATAAATATATAATTTTCAAAACGATTTTTAACAAGCCAATATAATGTCTTTTTATAAATAACTAGTTTTTGCACGCTACTTTGTCCGCGTGGAAGTCCAAATATACCAAAAACCTATGCTAACACACTCAGCAATATTGTAGGTTTCTGTCAGTAAAAGAATTTTTGTAATCGAATTAGGAGTTTCATAGATAACCTCTTAGAAACAAAAAAACATAAAGACAAACAAAATTTACTTCTTTATAATAATTTAGGTTGCCCAAAAAATTTTTACTGAATGCGTGTCATTATTTAAATATTATAACTATTGTACTCATAACCTATGGGTACTCCATTTTTATAGCATTAGAAAAATAACGTTAAATAAACAGCAGGTATTGTTGTTATATTGTAAAAATAACTGCATTTTAATGATTTTATTAACTGGCAGAAACCGTCACGTAACGAAAAATCGTTACGCCCCGTTCAGGCGACCTCTCTCTTTCTATTATATTGAGGTCCCGGGATCTTCATTCATATATTTTCGTAAATGACTCATCTCCATCGCTTTGCATTTATTATGAAATAACCGAACTTTAAAACAAAACCGTTAACGTTAAAATAACGACAACGTTGTAACGTTATTTTTCTAATGCTATATTGAATGGAGTAAAATTGAATGTACTTTGAGAAACTAGAACAACACTATGACTATCTTTTGAGTTAAGAGCTTATGCGCGTGGAATTATACTAAGTTATAAAAAATGGCAAAACTTTCCCTTTCTACAACATTCAGATTATAATTATTATTACCTTATTGATAGAGAGAGCAACCAGGGTTGAAATCAGTGTTGTAAAAAAAATAGGCCGTCATAGAGATTGAAAACAGGAGTAAAATCTTAACGTCACATTGGCATGTCGGTGACGCTGTCACATCAGAATGTTGGTGACGCTATCACATCAGAATGTTCGTGACTCGGTCATCTTAGCATATCTGTGACGCGCTCACATTTAAATGTCGGTGACTCAGTCACCTTAGCATGTCAATAACGCAAACATATTTGCATGTTGGTGACGCAGTTCCGATCGCATGTCAGTGACGCGGTCACGTTTGCATATCAGTGAGGCGAACCCATAAGATATGCTCCGTATCAAAAATCGAAGCAGCTACAGAAGTTTTGACTTCAAAATAATATTGATATTCTTGAATATCTTTAAAATAATTGCAACAAAAATATTGCGTATTTGCTAAGCAAAAATGGACCTTCCAATTATATGTAATGCATTGAGTTAATTACGACCATCGGATATATTACAAATTATATAATTAACTAACTTATACCCGGTGCTTTCGTTCGAGTGAATGTCAGTAAACCAGGAGTTTTATTTTCAACCCTAATTATTTTTCCAAAATACAAATAGCCTAAGTAACTCTTTATAATATCAGCCAGTAAAACTTCCGTCAAAATCAGTCCAGCCGTTTTGGAGATTTTTCCGGCAAATCCGATCATAAATCTTTGGAGAAAACCAAGATTGACACCGACTGTCGAAGGTATAAGCTAGTTTAAAATACGTCGCTGCTTTTGGTATTGGTTGACATTTTGAAATTTTTTATTTGTATATTGACTTTTTGATAAATTTTACTTGCATTTTTGTTGTCATTTTTTTTTAATTTTAATTATTTGTGTTGTTGACATTTTGATAATTTTTATTTCTACCTATATTTGACCAGTTTTTACATTTGTCATTTAATTTTTTTATATTATTTGTGTGACTAATATCAATTTGCATGCCAGAAGGTAAAATGTAGCTGATCATTTATTTATGTTTAATATCCAATTCTGTACTTACATTTAGAGCAAATAAAATTCTGATTCTGATTCTGGTAGAAATTAATACAAATCAGGTTCTTTTTATTATTATTTTTTATATTAATATTTTATAAAACCTTCATTGTTTCACATATACCTATGATATATAGAAGCAACAAGAATATTGTAAACAAAATTTTGTAAAAACCGAATTGAAAAGAATCCATGGAGTTTCTTGCTCGTTCTTCTCCATAGAGACCTACGTTTTGGAACGAGCAACTAGCTTCAACTTTTTAACCGACTTCTTGACAATTCAAAAGTGCCTACAAATGGTCTAAAAGAAATAAATGTTTTTAATATGTTGGTTGTAATTAACCCAATGCACTTAGATTCAATTTTTAAAATTGTTTTTACCAATTAAAACTAATATAAAACTCTTATAGAACCTAATAACCTAGAAAATATAACATTTTAGGACCCTATCATATACAATGATATATAAATTACAGTTATACTATATTAGTATACATGTATACACAGTTATTCTATATTTTTACATATACAAATATTAATTATGTGAATTCTACTACAGATTAGATATACGTGCTATAAAAATAGACATAGATACAGTTTAAGACATTACCCTTCTTTTGGGCATTACCGAATTTGGAAAAATTTATAGTTTGTAACATATTAAATGCAAGCCCTGATATTAGTTTGTTCAGAATCGGCTACTGAATCAATTTCAGGTATTTCTGAAATAGGTATTTTTTTATCCTAAAATATTTACACCAGTCACTTCTCCGTTGCAGTGGAATCAAACGAAAGTTAAACTTAAGTCAACGCAATAAGGCTTTTTAGAACGCAGTTGTAAATAAAACCTTTTGTTAAATATAGAATTTAAAAAAATACCTTCTATCAAAAAGCATAAGGTTTATTAATAAAAAGTAATCCGAGCGACTTATAGAAAGGAAAAAATAATATATTTTAGGAACAGCTGACACAGTCCAGCAAATCAGCAAGTTGAACTGTCAGTGGGCAGGGCACATGTCACGCAGAGCTGATGGCCAATGGGGCCGCAAAGTTCTCGAATGGAGGCCACGTACCGGCAAGCGCAGCGTCGGACGTCCACTCACAAGGTGGACGGACGACCTAATTAAGACGCTGGATACAGGCCGCTTCTAACCAGTCCATTTGGAAATCTATGGGGAAGGCCTATGTCCAGCAGTGGACGTCTTGCGGCTGTTATGATGACAAGAAACAGCTGAAATCGGTTCAGTAGCCGATTCTGATCAAACTACTTTTAGGGTATGTGTATAATATGTTACAAATTGTATACTCATGAGCAAAAAATTAGGACAGTTGGCGAAGTTCAATAGTGAGTTTGGATTCAATATACGGATGTAACAAGACACCTCATATAGCTGTTAACTAAGCACATTGCCCATCAAACAAAATAACGGCTAATTAAAATGCTATATGCTATTTTTATTAGCCGTCTACAGGGGTTGTGAGGGAAATTTAAAATTCAGTTTTAGTTTAGTTTTAACTTTAAAAACATCTATTCGTCAAAATACATTTAAAGTTGTAATTTTCACCTTCAATATCTCGATAACTAGATGGTTTCAAGGTATGGTCTTCAATAAAACATGATGGCAAGAACATGTAACTGTCAGCTTCATTCAGTATCTTTTTACACCCGGTACAGTAAGTTAAACAGTTTATTGATCAGAGTACTACTTAGAAGAGATATTCGGGAAAGGTCAATGACCGGCCTTCCCATGGCAAAACCGCGCAACTATTGTTTTTCTTAAACATGAAATAGTAGACAGTCAACACAGATATTATTAAGAAAACTTACTTCAAAAACAGTTCCCATACAAAGTCTTCAAAACACCAAGGCGATTGGCACACTGCACCGCATCACGCAGCGTAGCGCGTCAGTGCGTGTTCTTACGTTGTGCAAGTATCTGCGTTTGTATAGAAAACACGCGCAGTCCAACACACAGTAAACGTATCCACGCGCAGTCTCAGCGCTAAGTCGCCACGCACGTCGGAGCGTAGCGCGGGGCAGTTTGTGATTCACCTAAGGCGATTGGCACACTGCCCCGCATCACGGAGCGTGGCGCGTGAGCGCGTGTTCTTGCGCTGTTTGCAAGTATCTGTGTTTGAATAGAAAACACGCGCAGTCCAACACACTGAAATCGCGTTCACGCGCAGTGTTGCAGATCACCAGAATTCTGTTGCCACGCACCACGCAGCGTAATGCGGGACAGTGTGTGATCACCTAAATCACCATTTTCACTTTAAAACTCAATTGGCACTTCTTGCATCACCAACTTATACCCCAAGTTCTGTAGCGGCACAAATGTATCCTTATTCTGGTCCAACTCCGTCAACTGCACTATAGGAGCAGGGATATCAAAGTCAATAGTGTTTAAGTAATCTTCCTCCTCGATAATATTGAGGTCATCGAACCCGTTAGCGGTGATTTCATGAAGATTTTCGAAATGGATCTCCGGGCGAGCATCTTCGAATGGCATTTCTGGATGCTTGAGGCGTATGCACTTGTGGGTGCGCAGGAGAGAAGGCCAGACGAAGGTTTCTTCGCAGACCTTGCAGCGGAGACTGTCGTAGTCTGAATGCTGGGTTTCAATGTGCCGGTTGAGGCAGAAACTTGATGAGTAGTATTTGTCACATGTCTGTAAAGAATAGATGTTGTTTAGGAGAGGATTGGAACAGTACAGCGCAAAGCAAATTGGGTACATGACACCAGTAAATCAATTGACATACTTTTTATGAGCTGTCAAAACGCGATTCCTTTATAGATTTTGTATGACAACACTAAACTATGACGTCACTTTTTGACAACTCAATTCACTAACTACTTATTAATATCAAAGCCACAAAAAAATTAACTCTATAGTTATTTAAAAACTAGCTTTTGTCCGCGACTTCGTCCGCGAGGATTAATAGTTCCCGTTCCCGGGGGATTTCCGGGATGAAAACAATCCTATGTCCTTTCTCGGGTCCCAGACTATATCTGTACAAAATTTCATTGAAATCGGTTCAGTGGTTTAGGCGTGAAGAAGAGACAGACAGACAGACAGAGTTACTTTCGCATTTATAATATTAGTACGGATTATTTGGGTTTTCAGTGGTAAAATAAAGTGTTTTTTTACTGAAGTTGTATCTCGGAATTATTGTTTAATGATCGCTTCCTAATTTAAGTTTATGTACTTACAATTTCTACATTTCTTTACTAATATTATAAAGAGGTAGTTTGTGAGTTTGTCAGGTAGTAGGGGGTAACCTCTGGATCTACTGAACCGATTTTGAAAATTCTTTTACCCATAGAAAGCCACGTTATTTGTGTCATAGGCTATTAACATCACGCTACGAGACACGGGAGCGGAGCAGTATGAAGGTATCAAGATATGTTGCATATATGCAAGTTGTTTTATGCTTACTGTATTATAATCCAAAGAAATCGCAATTGACTTTGGCAGAGCGACAATATTTTTTTGTACATGTGACATACAGCAGTTAGTAGCGCAAAGCTTAAATTATCTTAAGAGGGAAACCAAAGATGGTTGTTTTTTCTTATTAGGTAAATTATCTTTTAAAAGTAGTTGTTTGAACTGTCCTGATGGCCATGCACAAGGATGTGGATTCGCAACCGAGCACAGGCAAGTACCAATGTGACTTTTACTAATTCATATGTACTTTCTAAGTTTATCTTGGACATCACTGACATTGGTAACTATGTCAGAGGCCCTTGAGGTGGTTTAGAAACTCTGACACTAGGGTGTGTGAGGTTGTTAGACCTTACTGCCCACACAATGAAGAAGTAGAAAGCTTGTTTGAAACACAAAATTCACACGAAAATAACTATTATTACAAATCTTGTCTGTATATTTTTGTTCCATTTAATCTCCCGAAACGACTGGGCCGTTTTTGATGGGTCTTTGGCTGGCAGATGGCTGATGTTATATGGAGCAACTAAGGCTACTTTTATTAAAAAATACTGACCTGACACTGGTGTTGAGAAAGAATAGTTTTCTTACTCTTCGGATTAACTATAGGCTTTTTAATCTGTCCGTCAGTTACATAACTCTTCACGTTAATTACTAGATCACCAACTACAACCTTTCCATCATTAATTACAATCCGATCCAGAACTAATTTCGGTTGCAGGAATTCAGGGATCGGTTCATTGACATTATAAGTCATCTTCATCTTCTTCTCAGCGTTTATTCGTTCTTGTGAATTGTCACTTGTTCTAAGAAAATGGGTCCACTTATGCTGTAACATGCCCGTCTCCGTATCAAACTTCTTGAAGCATTGATCACAAAAATAGTAATCTTTGTAGCCTGTCATGGCTTTATTTGTTAAGTCCGGTAGTATTTGAACGTGACGTTCCAACGCATCACGTTCCACAGAGCTTTCTTCACAGAAGTTGCAGAGGTACAGTCTCTCATTACCGAGGTTACGAATACCATACAAGCTTGTTGGGCGATTGTTTGAATGTAGGAACGCGATATGATGACCGATCGCACACTTGGTAAGGAAATGATCTTTGCAGACATCACAGACGTAGCTCGCAGCCGCATGCTCGTAACTATGATCCTTTAAATCCATGAATCGGAAATATGTTTCGTCACAATTCTTGCAAGGGTGGAGTTTTAGCACCCTACATATGTTCCGCCTGTGGTCATTGAACGTGACTTTATTCGGGAACAGTTGTCCGCACATATCACAGTGCAGCCTTATATGGACTTTAAAGAAGGTTCGGTCAATGAAGCTCTTGTTGCAATAATTACAAACGTAGCATTTACGTTTCTTGTGATGCAACTTGCTATGGGATCGTAGAAACTCGTACGCTTCAAAAATCTTCGGGCATTTCCTGCATTTGTGGTATTCCTTCACTTCATGAATGATAACGTGATCGGAGAATGATACACGCTTCTGTGGTTTACCGTTAGGCTTATACACAATCATGTGTTTATTTTCCTGGTGCTTTAACAACTTTTTCTCGCTTGAATACCCTTTTTGGCATATTTTACACTTGATAGTAGCCATTGTTGGGTCTTTTTCGCTGTCTGAACCTGAGTCAGAGGCACTGCCAGGCTCCTGGGGCCTCTGAAACTTCTCCTTCAGCTTATTTAAGTCCTGTCTCAGCAGATAAACGAAGCATTTTCGACACAACTGCTTTTTATCTCCTACTTTTGGCCCTGTCGGCCTGATACGGGGTTTCTTCTCAGAATCTTGGGTTCTCGACTGCCGCAAGTAAGGAGTTATATCATAACGAGACACAAGAACCAGGGGCACTTTCTGGAAACCTCGAAAGCCACCATCAGGCGGGATATCATTGAATTCGTCGAAAGATAAACGTCTGTCACCTTTGTTTTCAGAAGCGCTGCTGTTGCTGTTGATATTTTGCTTAACTCCATTTCTTGTGGACATCAGAGGATATTAGGGACGCGGGAAAATAATAAAATAAAAAGGAAAATCGCAAGATAGCACTAAAAACGTCAACAAAGTTATATGTCATACTCCAAGATGGATTGCAAAAGGCAGCAAGAGAGATGGCCAACCGCCATCATTCTTTAATGTCACAAAAACCGGTATTTACCGTTTTTATTTTTTAATATTTTATTTATTTTGTTTGTAATAGACAAATAAAGTAAAAAATCTAAATATGTATGGAAATGCTGCTGTAATTTAGGTAATATTACAATACTAATATAAATTTTTATATACTTTTTACATCAACAATGAAAAATCGGAATAATATTTTCTAAGTTACATCTGTGGGAGGTGCGTTCAAATATTCAACTACAAAAATTTTGATCAAATCAAAGAATTCTGCTAAATATTGTTTTCTGAAGTGGAATACAAAGATATTTCATGTATTTTACGTAACAATAGATTTTATGGAGATTTAGTACAAGAAATTGTATAATTCTCTAGTTTTATCTATAAACCTTTCACTTATGTGTTTTTAATAGTAATCACGGATTTGTATTTTTGAATGCAGTCGTACAGTAGCTCTACTGACACCTATGTTTTATCAAAATATCTTTATCCTAATTTATGCGTTCCGAACATTAAAATAAGAACCAAAATTGTATCAAATTAAAAATCATCATTGCATAATATTTTCACTTCTGTACTTCTAATTTGATTTTTCAGTATTTCTATTCATCCAATCGTTGTAGGTACCTTGTACTAAGTACAATCCAGTACGCAAAATAATCAATTCGCGTGATTTTACGTAAACAATTTATTTTAAGGCCGCCACCGTGTGCGTTTACCAACCGAAATGTTCCCGCCGACTCGTATAAGGAGTTGTCTTCCTGTTATAAATCCAATGTTTAGACAAAAATTACGTCCTCACAGACCATTTCGTCAAACGTCCACTCTACACAACCAAACAAAGACTTTACAGAGGAATAAATGGATGAGTTTTAGATCTATTATTACTAGATGGGTGCCGTTAGGCAGTGCTATTTACGTTGGCTGGTGTTACATCCGTGCGAGTATCAACTATGAAGTGTCGAAAGTCGAGATCCTATTCTACGAAATGTTCCCATTCCGAGTTACAAGTCGGATTTGGGGGAAATTGGCCGCCTGTGAGTTACCAACGTCTTTACGGAGCTTCGTATACGGTACGTACATCAAAATGTTTAACGTAAACCTCAATGAGGCGGAGTATACAGACTTGAGATATTATAAAAGTCTGTCAGCATTTTTTACGAGGCCTTTGAGAGACGGTGCGCGTTACATTGCGCCTTCGCCGTGTGTCTCTCCTTGTGATGGCGTCGTCCTAAACTGTGGGCCAGCCGACACGGATAAAATAGAGCAAGTCAAAGGAGTGACTTACAGCCTAGAGGAATTTCTTGGCGAAAATAAATGGGCAAAGAAAAATGAAAACAGTTACTATGCATCTTTGCTAACAAACAAAGACAATATCCTCCATCAATGTATCATTTACTTGGCCCCCGGAGACTATCATCGGTTCCATTCACCGTGTGACTGGACAGCATCGTTCCGGAGACACTTCTCTGGAAAACTTCTCTCCGTGAACCCTTGGTTGGCAAGGCTAATACCGGGCTTGTTCACGATGAACGAACGTGCGGTGTACGTTGGCGAGTGGAAACATGGTTTCTTCAGCATGACCGCTGTCGGAGCAACGAATGTGGGTTCCATAGAAATCTATAACGATCCCGATTTACGAACAAACACGAAAGGAAGACGGAATAGAATCAACGAGGCTGATTTAGGTCAGGTTCCGTTGAAGAAAGGAGAGTTATTCGGGCAGTTTAACATGGGAAGTACGATAATCTTGTTATTTGAGGCTCCAAAAGATTTTAAGTTTGAAATGGCATCCGGTGACCGAGTGCTCGTTGGGCAAGCGCTCTCCGTAGCAATGAGAGAGCATGCCAGGTGACCTGTTTTCAGTGATTTAGTTGAAATAGCCCGAGTGGCAGTGTTTATCTTTATTATCTCCGTATTGCTGTGAATTTAGTTACGATTGTTTAAACTTTTAACCTCCAGTGATGGTAGCTTCTGTGGCATACAAGCAGGTCCGCAGGTGATTCTAGTTTTAAGACCATGGGGCCATGCATTATAGCCATGACCCCCAATATTATTTAAACAGTTAAGTGTGTACTATTTACTGGTTCTTATGCTGGTTGACCCCCATCTTAGCCTGACCCCCACCCAAAATCTTGGAATGAACCAAGTTGACTTCCCTCAAATATCTTGATCTGAGCTAAGTTGATTCCCACCCAAAAATCTTGGCCAAAGCCAAGTTCATCTTTGACTGTGCCAAGTTGAGCACATTTTGTCCTGAGCTTTGTTGAGCACCCCAAAAATCTTGGACTGAGTCTAAATAAATAATATTAAAACCCTTTTTGAGGAAAAAACTAATTTTCCTAATTGTAAAAACATGTTTGTACATAATAATATAGTTTAGTTCATCAATAAAATGTAGTTCTTCCATAAATTTTGTG
Organism: Caradrina clavipalpis; assembly: GCA_932526535.1. Classification (NCBI taxonomy): domain Eukaryota; kingdom Metazoa; phylum Arthropoda; class Insecta; order Lepidoptera; family Noctuidae; genus Caradrina; species Caradrina clavipalpis. The sequence goes on from OW052117.1 coordinate 5,268,597, forward strand.
TTTTTGGCAATTTTTGTCAGTTGATCATGAGTCCCACGGGTTTGGCTCACCAGGCCGCATAATAGAGCTCAGTGGGCCGCATATATTGCTTAGCAGACCCTAAAACGCAATAATTTTTTTTATTGTAGGTCACCATGTTCCTTGTAACATGTTCATTAAGGTTCAATATTCAAAAAAAATTATTACACTGCGTTTTAGGGTCTACATGGCAGTATAGTAACCGGCGGGCCGCATATAGTAGATCGGCGGGCCGCATATAGTAGATCGGCGGGCCGCATATCGTAGCTCGGCGGGCCGCATATAGTAGTTCAGCGGGCCGAATATAGTAGAACGGCGGGCCGCATATCGTAGCTCAGCGGGCCGCAATTGTATATTACTTATTATTCCAATAAATGTGTCAATGCTCATTGCTTCTATGCCAGAAAGAGAGGTAAATGCGTTCAATATAGCTCCATCGCCTTGAAGTATTTTTTCTAGATTTTAGTAGTAGAGTTATAATGCTTCTTCCATTTTTGAATTCTCTTTTGCCAAGGAAAGGGTTTAAAGGATTTTAAATTCATCTTCTTCTTTAGAATTGCATACCTTGATTATTGTTAAGCGGACGAGCGGAGACACCTAACACAAGCATCTTCTTGCTTAAAAGGTGTTCTCCAAACCTTGTATGTAAATGCCTTATGAAAATGCAATAATTTTTTTTTATTTTATTTTATTATTTTCTGTCAATAGATTTTTACTAGTTGGGATTCATTTTTTACAAGCTTTTATTTACTTACACCTGTCCCGGTGTCTGTGGCTCAAATCTTACAAGTTAAATTTGACCCACTTCCCGATGTTCGATTCAGCTGAAATTTTGCGTAAATGTGCAATTTGCATGACAATACAATATAATGATGTCACAGAGCTGGTCTGATGGTGGAGCCGGAAAGTTGCCATAAGAGCTTTATCAAATCAAAACGGGCGACGAGCAGTCTTTTTTTATGTCGTGATGGCCCAGTGGTTAAAGCGCCCGCCTCACATGCGCAACCGGGCACGGGCAAGTACCAATGTGACTTTTTCTAATTCATACGTACTTTCTAAGTTTATCTTGGACATCACTGACATCGGTAACCATGTCAGAGGCCCTTGAGGCGGTTTAGTAACTCTGACACTAGGGTGTTTAGGGTCGTTAGACCTTACTGCCCACACGATAAAGAAGAAAGAAGAAGAAGTCTTTTTTTAAATTCAATGAACCGTAATCAAGCTGATTTCCCACCTGATGTTAATTGGTCACCGCTGCCTTTAGACATCTGCATTACTAGAGGCCTTGCAAATGCATTGCCATCTCAAAGACAAAGTTGAAATGTGTCATGTGCCTGTTATTACACCGGCACCCTTCGAACCGCGGAACACAACAACGCTGCATTGCGGCTGAAATAGGTATGGTGGTAGTACTTCCCCGTACAAGCTCCTTCACATAGAGCTCTACTACTAACGGCTGGTAGCTGACAGTTGTTTGTTTAGAGAAAGTCATATCGGTGCTTTCATAATGAACTCTTGTCTTTTTCATTATCATCATCATCATATCAGTCGCAGGACGTCCACTGCTGGACATAGGCGTCCCCCATAGATTTCCAAAAGGACCGGTTGCGGAGCGTCTTCCTGCGGTCTTAATCAGGTCGTCCATTTTGTTTTTTATCAATTCGGAAGTTTATATACTTTTTTTCTCGTCTATGCAAATCTATGGCCTCGCTTAAGTAGGTCAAGATGAAGAGGTCAATATATCTATGACCTATAAGCATTGTTTTGGTTGCAAAATAAAATGTATGTCTTTAACCTTGTACAGAGCTTTAATTAAAATTAATTCAGTAAATTTGAATACAAGCGACTTCTTCCGCGTGGCTTTCTTAACCCGTTTTACGTTACGTCTTTGGTTACTGCTCCACTCCCGCGTGTCGTAGCGTGATGTTATATAGTTATGTTACTCAGGAATAATGTAGCTAACTATTGGTGAAAAAAAAATTAAAATCGGTCCAGTAGTTTCGGAGAATATTCGATACAAACAAACAAAAAAATCTTTTCTGTTTGTAATATTATTAGTATAGATTAATTCAATTTTTAATGTATTCGAATAAAACAAGAATATTACAATCGGAATAGAGACCCGCCCAAATGCAAAAATAATAATTATTTCATTGTTGAGATTCAATCGGGATTTCAAAGTTAAAATTAAGTGGTATTTATTAATAGCTAAATATCCCGCGGTGTCACTAGCGTTCAGTTGCGCCTTTGTTTACTGCTCCGCTCTCGATGGTCGTAGCGTGATGGTCTTTACGTATAAACCTTCCTCTTGAATCACTCTATCTATTGATGAAAACCGCATTAAAATCCGTTGCGCAGTTTAAAAGATCTACGCGTACAGACGGCGGGAAGCGAGTTTGTTTTTATACTATGTAAACATAGACACCATGAATCAATTTACATAATTGTTACTGTCAAAACGCAATTTCCTAGATTTTGTATGGCAATAGCACACTGTGACGTCACCTATTTGCCGACTCAATTGTCAGATTGAGTTATTGATTTCAAAGCAACTAAAAATCTAATTTTAGACTTGAGAATCGATCGGGATATCAGGGTTAAAATTAAGTGGTCTTTGTGATGTTTCAAGTTTAAAATCGGTTTGTTCCAAGATTATAGACTTAACAGTACTTTGGTATTATTGTATTGGACTATATTAATTATTTTGTACTTGTGTACATTTAAAGTTAATTACTCTCGTAAAGTAATTTACAACTGCCACCCGCCATGTTATCTCTTCACCACCTTTGGTTGACTGGTACAGAATGCGGCATTAAATCCGCCTTTGTAGTTATTTTGTTGCATAAACTTTAAATAAATCTATTTGGAAGATCTTTGGAAGACGATATGTTTTTTTAACATAACATACCATCACACCCGTATTTCCGGAAGGGTTAGGCAGAGGTGTATCAATGTACACCCACAATTCTCATTTTTTTTAACGTGCTTGTAATATCCTTCTGCTGCGCCTCTCCCAAATCATTCCAGGTATATTTTTCTTGCCCCACCTCAAACCAGCTCTCACAGTACGCTTCTAGGTCATTATCACCACCTCTTCCTGGATCGGGCTCGGTCAAATTAATAGGCGTAACGAAAAAATCGCTCAACTTTTTTGTTAATTTTTTGTAAACAAGACCGTATTATAGTAAACCAGTATTATTCTTATGAACTTTTTCCCCTCATAGAAAACCTGCGATTACCTGAACTAAAGTACCATACTTTACTATAAAGGCAACTTTATTTACGGCTGGCAGCCCCTTACGTGATGTAATTTTGTGACTTGCAACACTCGAAGCTTACCAAAAACGGCGGTTAAAGGTTTAAAAAGATCTCTAGATGTTTTTCAATGATTGAAAAATGTAGCAAAATAGTTATTTTGTAAGAAACTTATTATAAGGAGCTTGTAATGCTGTTTGTGTATATTTAAAAAGCTATTGTACCTAATATATATTATATATTTAAACAACTGAAATGTATATTGCAAATAGAGATGTCCTTTATAGATCTCGACCTATTTTATCGATAAGGAAATTAGGTTAACTATCTGACTAAGTTTTGGGTACACCACTATTTTTGAAGTGTGGTTTTTATACTTATTCTTTTGGTACTTCGCTATTTTTAAAATTGAGTGCCTCACCTTTCTCGAAGATAACTATTCAATATGCATGTTCCTGTAAAAACTCGAATATTGGTTTTACTTTTAAGTCTTAGGTTTTCCAGGGTTGCGGAGTTTGTTCGAAAGAGTAACCGCAGCCCTGAAACGCAAAGGGCATTAGGAGAAACACTGATGGATTTTAGTCAGTAAGAGTCTGACACTCCCTTCCGCTCCACCTGGGCGGAAGAAGTCATTTGATGATTGTTCGAAGTTTCACAGTAACATAGACTATAAAATACACGACTAAATATATGGCATATTGGGTTCGATCCTGCGCCTGATCTCTCTCCGGTCGTGTCAGATTATCGTCTCATCTGACCATGAGAATGAGGGAAGAGGGAATGCATCTATATTTGCGCATACATTTGTGCACTATAATCTCTCTTGCGTATTTAGATATATTCCATTTATTTGCATTAGAAAAATAACGGCAATTATTTGAAAATTAATACATTTTTTGAGATTTATTTTTTGTTAATGATAATTTTGTAATTTTTGTAAATTTCTTTTTTACGATGCTTTGTATTTATCGTAAAATAATGGAAGATTATTATACCTTAAAATTGTAATAACGTTAGCGTTGTAACATTATTTTTATAATGTTATATTGAATGGAATATAATTATGTATAGTCTCTATTGAGATTGACTGATATGACTAAAATTTGATCGGGTTTCACCCGCGTTCATTTATGTCGTTGGTTACTGCTCCGATCCTATGGCTCGTAGCGTGATGTTATATAGCCTATCTTCTTTTTTTATCGCATGGGCAGTAAGTTCTAACGACCCCACACACCCTAGCGTCAGAGTTTCTAAACCGCCTCAAGGGCCTCTGATATGGTTACTGATGTCAGTGATGTCCAACATAAACTTAGAAATTACATAATGAAGTCACATTGGTACTTGCTCGTGCTCGGTTGCGAATCCAGAACCTCGCCTATACTATTCCTCATGAATCTGGCTATCATGTTATTAAACCTGTATTGTCCTACTGCTAGGCAAAGGTCTTCACTCATCCCTATGCATTGCCTTTGCTGACCAATCTCCTATAAACGTTTCTAAGTCATCACGGCTGCGTTTCCTAGGCCTCGCTTGGCGACGTCGCCCGTCTTCCGACACCCCATATATCATATACGGAAATATTGTTTCCAATCCGAATAGTAGTTCCAGAGATAAGCGTGTTCAAACAATCAAACAGATAAAAACTCTTCAGCTTAAGCTGTAGTATCCAACTTTTTTACGAAAGCGAAAGTTTGTGAAGATGGACGGATGGATGTTTGTTACTCTTTCACGTTTAAACGGCTGAACGGATTTGAATGAAATTTGGCACTGAGATAGATTGTAGTGTGGAATAACACATAGGATACTTTTTATCCTGAAAAAATGTACGGTTCCCGTGGGATAATATATACATTTTGACGCGTACAAAGTCATAGCAAGAGCTCGTAGATTATAAAAATCTGATTTGCCATATTAACGGCCGCATATTTATATACAAATATTTAAAGAACGGGTATTGTGATTCTAAGTGAGGTACTTAATAATTAAGAAAATAGGGTATATTGACGTCGCCCGCCATTTTGAAAGTCAGGTAGCTAACTAAATACCCTTAATCATTATTTGCTGTAGATTAACTTTAGATCTAGGTTTTAGTACAGTTGATTTGTATAGATTTATAATAACGGGTGGAAGGGACGTCGCAAGGGGAATATTTACCATGGATTTCAGTACATGATTTCAAACTACACAACATTTTTTCCTCAGTTATTATGCGCGTAAGCACCAGGCGTATTTTAAACGCGCAGTCGAGGCGCGTTTTAGGGATGCGCGTTTTGTGACGCCGTAGATATTTTTAAAGTGTCGTAATAGCCCAGGTTTCTTCCACCATCTCTTAAAACAATATTATTTTAATATTACATTGCGTTGCTCACAGTTGGACTTTCAACGGTAGGCTCAACGCCGAAAGTAGAAAATCCAACGGCTGAAATTACAACAGAAATGTACTAAATCCATGTTAAAAGTTTCCCTTACGATGTCCCCTACACCTTGTAGATTTTTATGCGAGCAAGTGACTCTTTTTTTTGTGTCTATTCTGTGAAATAATTTACGTATGTTAGAGAAAAATTAAAAGTTTTTGAAGGTTCAAATATTGAGTCTTGTTTACAAAGGATTTTATGAAGGGTAATTAAATAGCTTGTTTAAGAATTTCGCCAATTTGGGAGGCAATATTTTGCCACCATTTTTCTATGATTCGAATACTGATTCCTGTTTTTTGGGTCGCGCCTTCCTGTAGCTCGGCGGGCCGCATTATCTGTAGCTTGCCGGGCCGCACTACCGGTAGCTCAGCAGGCCGCATAGATGAACTATGTATTAAAGAAATTAGCACTATACAAGAAGCAGTTTTGCATGCGTTAAATTCAAGGCGATCTTTATTATTTTAGCATGTGGGCAGTAAGGTCTAACGACCCCACACACCCTAGTGTCAGAGTTTCTAAACCACCTCAAGGGCTGACATGGTTATCGATGTCAGTGATGTCCAAGATAAACTTAAAAAGTACACTGTTATTTGATGGTGTATTCTGAAATACTGTCAAACTGAAAAATAAACAGGTATAAATTAATTACTGACCAGGTGTCGTAATTTTATTAGATTTTTAGAGTCTTTTATGACAATCTCCTGGAATTTGATGCAAATGCAAAAGTGCATCTTGTATTTACAAAGAAATAGTCACAAAAATAAACCACGCTTGATAATTGTGCGTAGTGCTTAGCTTGCGTTATTTGTCTCGTAAATCTTAGAAGCTCGCCGGGCCGCAAAAGTAACTCGAACGCTGTTCAGGCCACACACGACCGACAATCGTTGACCGATTTTTTTGTCGGCGAGAATGGAACAATGGATTATTGAATCTGTCCTACAAAAGTTGGTCGTAAGGACTTGAAGTTGGTTTTAAAAAAAAACCTTCTTTTTAAAGTCTTGGGTATGAAAATATGAAATTGACATTGGCGTATCTAGAGTTAGTTTTCAGGGGGGGGGCCTGGCCCCTAAGATGCCATGGCCGCTGCTATGCAATGCGGTCAGGCGGAAGGTGAGCCCTACAGCCTGGGGTGGGCACAAGACCATTCTGGGGTGGGCCTGGCCCACTCGGCCCCCCCCCCTATATACGCCTATGGAAATTGACAGACTACAAATTTTTTTTGCCTTGTTGCAAGGAAAAATATTAATGAAATATAAACAAATACCAGTGTTGCAAACGGTTAAGTTTGAGCTAATTATTAAAAGTTTTGGACTACACAGTGTAATTACGGACTTAGGAACCCAAAGACTATACCTATTTCTGCCGCAAAGCAGCGTTGCTGTGTTCCGGTTTGAAGGGTATAGGTGCCGGTGTAATTACAGGCACATTTCAACTTTGTCTCTGTGATGGCAACGCATTTGCAAGGCCTCTGGTATTGCAGATGTGTATAGGCAGCGGTGACCACTTAACATGAAGGGCCTGATACCTAATGAGCAGGGATGGCCAATTTGAAGACGTGAATTGAAGATTATTCTTATTTTCTACTTTTATAAGTGTGAGCATTGCATCTGCTATTGTCTTGAATAATACCAGTCAACCGGTTGGCTACCCCTGTTACAGCCCTTTCACACGGCAGTCCAGTTTTGCAGGATCGGCATTTTACGGTATCCTGCTAAACTGGACGCTGTGTTCACATGGCAGTTCAGTTTTGCAGGATTCAGTAAAAAGCTGGTCTCGCAAAACTAGACTGCCGTGTGAACACTGCTATTGAAATATATGTGTGATTAAACGGGATCCCGCTTTTTACTGGACTTCGGATCCAGTTTCTAGTGACAAAACCGAACGGCACAATTCGACCGGATCGGTTTTTTGAAGGATCCCGCATGCGGGATGCTCGTGTGAACTCTAGCATATAAACACATTCGCCATCAAACGGGATCCTGTTAAAAACTGGACTGCCGTGTGAAAGGGCTGTAATTCTATCGAGTACTAAGTAGACACTGCGGTGTCCAGCTACGTCTTTGGTAACTGCTCCGCTCCCGTCGGTCGTAGCGTGATGTTCTATACGCATAAACCTTCCTCTTGAATCACTCTATCTATTGATGAAAACCGCATTAAAATCCGTTGCGTAGTTTAAAAGATCTAAGCGTACAGACGGCGGGAAGCGAATTTGTTTTATACTATGTAGAGATTTCTAAAAGTGGTGCAAAACTTTTTTTGATCAGTGTATTATAGTCATTACGTATGTTAGTTTGTCCGTCTATTGCCTGTATAGCGAAAACAAATGTATAGTTATTGTTATTGTACAGACACTAGTACATAACCTAACCCAAACTGTCAAATTTTCCCAATTGGGTAGATGACACCACTAATCAATTGACGTACTTTTTATGAGCTGTCAAAACGCGATTCTCTCATAGATTTTGTATGACAATACTAAACTATGACGTCACTTTTCTGTCATTTTAATTCAATAACTGTTTATTGATTTCAAAGCAACTAAAAATCGATTTTTATATGTAGTAAAAAGTTCATTGGGTTTTATAGGGTTAAAATACAGTGTTATTTTGTGAAGTTGTGTCTTGGAATTACAAAAAATTAACAGTAGATCCTCGATTATCCGAACGCTAACTTAGTTTATCCGAACCCTAAATTATCCGAACACTGGCAGGAATTCGTTGCTGAAAACGCGTTGCAGCTGTTCGTCAATAAAAAATTGACTATTTTATAAGAAAAGCATTTGGCTTTTTTTAAGTATTTTATATTTGAATGTTAATATATGTCAAGTTTTAACAGACTTTACAATTTTTAAGTGAAAATGTGTTGTTTTTGTTTGACTTTATCCCAAAAAGCGCACTTTTCGATTATCCGAACTTTTGATTATCCGAACTAGTCTCGGTCCCAATTAGTTCGGATAATCGAGGTTCTACTGTATTCGTTAGTGGTGTCATCTACGCAATTGAATATGAACCTTATTCCTGTGCAATATAGTTGAATATCTATCAAAGAAATTTGACAGATTGTGGTAGGTTTTATGTGCTGTTGTCTGTGCCTATATGTGCTCGAAAAATGGATGTTCAGCTCGACGTTTAAGTGTTAAACTTAAGTAAATTTAATAAAAGAATAAATTTTAAATTGTGTTTTGTTTTGTCACCCTAACGACTTCTATCTGCCTCGTTAGCCTAGTGGTCCTAAGCACGGCTGCTACGCTAGAGGTCCTGGGTTCGATTCCCAGGTCGAGCAAAAAGTGTTATTGAGTTTTTCTATGAAATTCTCAGTAGCAGCTCGGAGTTTGGATTTGTGCCCGGTTAATGGCAATAGGCTCGCCCCCTATTACATGGGACCTAAATATACCGGCGAACTGTGGGTGTACATCGGTCCACCTCTGCCTAACCCTTCGGGGAATACAGGCGTGAGGGTAATTTTTTTTTTTTTTCTAACGACTTTTGTGTAAATTAAATACGTATTAACTGTTCCGCTGGCCTCGTGGTCTCAAGCACGATTGATGAGCGAGGTGTCCTGGGTTCGATTCCCAGGTTAGGCAAAGAGTATTGTTAAAGATCTGCAGCCCGGAGTTTGAAAGTTGGGGGTGTGACCCCTCGTGTCTCGGAAAGCCCGTAAAGCCGTTGGTCCCGGCTGTCATTCGTAGATTTTTGACAGTCATTGTGATAGTCAGAAGCCGGGAAGTCTGACAACCAGTCTTACCAAGAGGTATAGCGTTGCGCAGTAATTGGGTTGTGGAGGTCAGATAGGCAGTCGCTCCATGTAAAACACTGGTATTCAGCTGCATCCGGTTACACTGGAAGCCGACCCCAACATAGTTGGGAAAATGCTAGGCACATATCTATCCTACTACTATTATAAAGGCGAAAGTTTGTATGTATGGATGGATGTTTGTTACTCTTTCACGCTTAAACGGCTGAATGGATCTGGATGAAATTTGGCACAAAGATAGATTATAGTCTGGAATAACACATAGGCTACTTTTTATCCCGGGAAAATGTACGGTACCCGTAGGATAACACATCAACTGTGACGCGGACGAAGTCGCGGGCAGAAGCTAGTCTTCTATATATATAAAAGAAAATCGTGTTTGTTACAACACTTATAACTCGAGAACGGCTGGACCGATAGCCATGGTTTTTGATTTGTTGGATTTGTTTCCGTCCCGAATAGCAGAATACATCTTAAAAACAATGAAACGAAAAAAAAAAGTCGGAAATGTCGGTAGGGGTAGGATACCACGCGAACGAAGTCGTGGCGGGTCAGCTAGTTTATAGATAAAATAAACTTTTGTCTTATCGATCTTATCTTTAGAATTCTAAGAAATGTAGCTAAGACATTGCGCATTAGATAAAGCATGTGAACTAAACCTTTTTTAATAGATTTTTCTATAAACTGTTCTGCCTGTTAGCCTTTGCAAATAGCGTGAATCTATTTTAGGATCCGTTTCTTGTACTGATATAATAAAGCTGTTTATGTATACTGAATAAATAACTTTAGCCAACTGACTGCCTAACTGCTTTCGGTTTAAAGACATTTATTTTCTCAAAGAACAAATTACAGTTCACTTAAAGAGAAACTTAACTAAATTAACAATAAGTTGTAGTTTACATTATGTCGTTCAAGCCATCCAAAAAAGTGAAAAACTGCATTTGCAACTAGATCCGGATCCGGCTAATAGCCGGATCCACACCGGACGATCCAAAATGGATCGGCGATCCCGCGATCCGCGATCCAAGATCGTGATGCGTGGAGCGTGGATCGTTCTAGGTCGATCCAACAGCAATCTTTTGCGATCCTGACTGGCTGCTCCAACGCGCTCCTGCCGATCCATACTGAATCAGTTGAATTTTGTCTAGCTATGGGACTCCATATCCGACGGCAATGAATAGCCGTAGCAGCAGCAAGCTACATTTTACTTGTATATTTACGGCAAGACAGTATTGGGTTAAAACAATTTTTAAAAACCGGTTGTAATATGGGACTCGACTTTACAAAGAGTTAATTTATTTAAAATTAAATTAGGATCCCATAAACATTTATTCTCCTATAGGGAAATTAAACGGATACATTGCGAATTATCCAAAACGGCGGATCACGCGATTCTAAAATCACAACCGTCCATGGATCGCACGCGGCGAGGAGCGCGCGATCCATTTGTTGTCGGTTTTTTGGTCACGCACAAAGGGGCTTTAGTCCCTTGGCGCGCGCGGTCTGGACGGTTGTGATTTTAGAATTGCGTGATCCGCCGTTATGGATAATTCGCAATGTATCCGTTTAATTTCCCTATATAGGGAGAATAATTGTTTTAACCCAATACTGTATTTTTCGTTTTCGTAATTTTTGCCGTAAATATACAAGTAAAATGTAGCTTGCTGCTGCTACGGCTATTTGTCGCCGTCGTTGCACGTGTGACTCCATAGCCAGACAAAATTCAATTAATTCAGTATGGATCGGCAGGAGCGCGTTGGAGCAGCCAGTCAGGATCGCAAAAGATTGCTGTTGGATCGACCTAGAACGATCCATGCTCCACGCATCACGATCTTGGATCGCGGATCGCGGGATCGCCGATCCATTTTGGATCGTCCGGTGTGGATCCGGCTAATAACATTATATAAAACTGCTAATTTCATGTAAATTCCGATAGCAAATATCGCAATTTACTTTTAAATATGTAAATTAATTGAATCAGGTATTAAGATTTTTATTTACATAAGATAACGTAACTAATCGTAGGTATATAGGTAATGGAGGTCGTTAAACTTCTTATCGAATCATGTTACGTTTCGTAGATATATATTATTATTAATTTTTATTTAAGTATCTTTGTTACTTGCCTACTTCTTTTTTTTAGAACTATTTTAATCGGTTGGCTTTGCTTGTATTTTTTGCTTTTAAAATAGAAGCCTACTTATTAAGTACCTAGATTTTGCCTTTTTTTACCGATGGGAAATCATCGAATGACTTCCCCCGCCCTGGGCGGGGCGGGAGGGAGTGTCAGACTTTTATAAGAGCAAAACCCATCCATGTTCCTTTTTGTGCACTTTGCGTTCCGTGGGCGCGGTATCTCTTTCCAACAACCCGCAGCCCCGGCAGGCACTAGATTATGTCTGGGATTCCATTCGGGTGAATATCGGTTAAGCACTGTTTTTTTTTTATGGGCGGAAGTGGAACCTTAATTGTATTTTCCAAAATAAAAGTGATGAATATTAATGTGGATGGATGGAGAGGAAGTGGGAGGCCAAAGAAAAGATAGATGGATTGTGTGAAGAATGATATGAAAGAGAAGGAAGTCAGTGATAGCATGACGGCTGACAGGACGGCATGGAAGAAGAAAACGTGTTGCGCCGACCCCAAGTAACATGGGATAAGGGCAAGAAGATGATGATATAGATGTACTATTTGCCGTCGAGTGTCGTGGTGGCCCAGTGGTTAAGGCGCCTGCCTGTCATGCACGAGGTTGTGGGTTCGTAACCGGGCACGGGCAAGTACCAATGTGACTTTTTCTAATTCATATGTACTTTCTAAATTGATCTTGGACATCACTGATATCGGTAACCATGTCAGAGGCCCCTTTTTTTTTGTACGCGTTGGAAATCCTCATGGACTTCCTCCGTCATGGGGAGTGACGGAGGGGCATGCCGGACTCTTACCGGCTAAAACCACCGCGGTGTTCCACCTCTGCCCATGGCCGAGGGTGCGAGATTCGCATAATCATTCACCGCTCCCCCGACAGGCCTCGACCCGCTGTACCTCAGCGGATCCCTCCTCCCCGTGCAGCCATTCCAATAATGGCCGCACCCACTCTTGAGGGGCGCGCGAGGAACACTGCACCGCTCACTCGGGCTTTCCTGGTCGGACGACAGACGCCCCGTAGTCCGCCGCCCGCAACGATAAAGAAGGAAGAAGTCATCGATACGCTACATAAGTGGTGACGATGACGCCGTAATGAAGTACCAAACACACAGACTGACTTAGTTTAGCTATAACTGCGATAGTATGTGAGGAAGGATGTATGTTCGTTACTCTTTCACGCTTAAACGGCTGAACGGTTCTGGATGAAATTTGGCACTGAGACGGATTATATGTTGGAATAACACTTAGGCTACTTTTTATCCCGGAAAAATGTACGGTTCCCGTGGCATAATATTTCGGAAAGCACCTAAAGCCGTTGGTCCTGCGCCTGATCTCTCTCCGGTCGTGTGGGATTTCCATCCCATCGCGCATCGGGTTATGAGAGTTAGTGAAGAGGGTGTGGACCTGTGTTTGCGCACACACTTGTGCACTATAATATCTTCTGCGTACATGGCTTAGCCGCCGTGGCCGGAATCGCTCTGGAGAATTACATATTAAAGCAGCGGACGTAGTCGCGGACAGTCGCTAGTGATTTTACAATATTATTATGGATGAATGAAAATGCCTGATAACTATCGAATGGGCCAACAAGTGTTATTGATAATAACATCACGCGATTTATTACTTTGATAACAGCTACACATATTAAATAACGTATAAACGTTGCTACCCACATTTTTGTTTGACTATGTTGATAATAAAATGGCGTGATAGCGTGGAGATTAAGAGCGTTTCCTGATCACCATTTTTCCAAACGTATTCCTGATTTTTCTCTCTGAATTTTAAGCCATTTTTTTAAGGATTGAAAAGCATCATATGACTTCCGCTCTTGGCGGAGTGGAAGGGAGTGTCAGACTCTTACTGACTAAAACCCATCCGTGTTCCTCCTAATGCCTTTTGCGTTCCAAGGTCGCGGTGACTCTTTCGAAGAAATTCCGCAACCCTGTCAGGCACTGGCTAGAGGACCCCGTTTACTATGCTGATATCTCTTTGAGGTGCGTGTGGAACATAATGCGCCTCGTTGACTCGGGCCTCGTTCTGATGGGACGGAAAGCCACCCAACGCTAGACCGTGTCGACGGCGCGTGCGTGTTCCACGCGCGCCTCAAAGAGACGTCAGCAAATTATTCGAAAGGGCCTCTAAGGACTGAAGCCTGCTGGGGCTGCGGGTTGTTCGAAAGAGTTACCGCGCCCCCGGAACGCAAAGGGCACAAGAAGGAACATTGACGGCATCATTGGCGACATTGGGTTTTAGTCAGTAAAAGTCTGACACTCCCTCCCGCCCCGCTCAGGGCGGGAGAAGTCATTTGATGATTTCCCATCGGTAAAAAAATAAAAACATACTTCGCATGGAACCTACTTTCATGCCTCGTTTGCCTTACCCAAGATTTACTGGAAAAGAATAAAGTTTCGAGATAGACTTTTTTAGTAAATAAAATGACTCATTCATAGCAAGAAATTGATTCATTGTTTTGAAAGATAAAAGAAGCGTTTTCAATTACGAGATTATATTTTTTTCTGGGCCCGAGTAACCTCTTCGTCCGCCCCGTTGGTCTCGTGGTTGCAAGTGAGAGCGTGGGGATTTTTATTCGGATCCCAGGTTGGGTTCATTCATCAGGTTTTTTCGTTAGGAATTTCTCAGTAGCAGCCCGTTGTTTTTGAAGTTGGTCCATCAACTTACTACTACCGTGCCTCGAAAACCCGTTTATTTGATAAGCTTTTACTCGCGACTTCGCCCGCGTAAATATCGGTTATCGCAGACGCACATGAAGTCACAGAATAAAAAGTAGCCTAATGTTCTTCCTTGGAGTTCAAACTCATCCTGTGTTAAATTTCATCAAAATCGGTTCAGTAGTTTAGTCATGAAAGCGTAACAAACACACATAATTACTTTCGCATTCATAATATCAGTAGGAGGACCTAAGATATATTTATAGGATATTAATATTATAAATGACAAAGTAGTCTGACAGCCAGATCTTTTTATTCTAGTTCATTTCATCTAAAAGGCAACCGTATAATCTGCGCAAGAGTCGATTCAAAAACTTATTTGAGTGACCGTTCAGTGACAGACGGTCTAAAATAAATTAAGACATCCGGAAAATTGACAATAGGACTACAAATTGTCACGGTTGTCATTGCCATTCATGGGCAAAATTATATAATTTAGTACTTAGTATTGGAGCTCTTTGTGTCAACTGCCCCGTTGGTCTCGTGGTCGCAAGCGCGACTGGCGAGTGGTCCCGGGTTCGATTCCCAGGTCGGGCAAAAAGTGTTAGTGGGTCAGTAACAGCCCGGAGTTTGGAAGTTGGTGGTGCGACACCCCCGTGCCTCGGAAAGCACGTAAAGCCGTTGGTCCCGGCTGTCATTCGTAGATCTTTGACAGTCGTTACGGATAGTCAGAAGCCAAGAAACCTGACAACCAGTCTAACCAAGAGGTATCGTGTTGCCCAGGTACTGGGTTGTGGAGGTCAGATTGGCAGTCGCTCCATGTAAAACACTGGTATTCAGCTGCATCCGGTTAGACTGGAAGCCGACCCCAATGCAGTTGGGAAAAACGCTAAGCAGATGATGATGAAGCCTTAATATGACGTGGGTGTAACGACTACTGGATCTCAGACTATATCCACCGTGTCTAGTTGTCTCACCTAGTTGTCACTTCTCACGGTAACGTCCACAGGGTTGTTGACACGCGATCGAATGCTTTTTATAGGTTATTAGGTCAAATATCGTTAGCTTTTGACCTATCGGTAAACTCTTGGTGGGTCAGTGTGTTTTTATTTTTAGCCTTTGTTGCCCCGATGCAGGGCAAAGGCCTCTTTTTACCCGACTTCAAAGAGAAGGAGTGGGTTTTCAATTAGTCTGTTTGTATTTGTTTTTTCTCTTACTCCTTTTCAATCACTGCTATCTCAGGTTGTGTAATATTTTTGGTGTGAAAAGTCAGCTCTGCCTAACCCTTACCTTCTCTTCCCTGATGGGTGAGGCAGAGGTGTACCAATGTACACCCACAGTTCGCCGGTATATTTAGGTTCCATGTAACAGGGGGCGAGCCTATTGCCATTAACCGGGCACAACCCTAACTCCGAGCTGCTACTGTGAATTTCATAGAAAAAACCACAGTTTACACTTTTTGCTCGACTTGGGAATCGGACCGAAGAACTCTAGCGTAGCAGTCGCGCTTAGGACCACTAGGCTAACAAGGCTCCAGAAATATATAAAAAGTAGTTTCCCAGCAAAAATGTTAGCTGAATGTTACTCACTCGTAGTTTGATGGTCAGTATGCATTGTTAACGGCTTTGTGTTGTGTCTTTTTGGCAGTAGTACAGCTCTTTGTGAAGGAGCTCGTCCGGGGAAGCACTACCACCATACCTATTCTGCCGCAAAGCAGCGTTGCTATGTTCCGGTGTGAAGGGAACGAGTGCCGGTGTAATTACATGCACATGAGACGTTTCAACGTTGTCTCTGGGATGGCAACGCATTTGCAAGACCTCTGGTATTGCAGATGTGTATAGGCAGCGGTGACCACTTAACATCAGGTGGGTCGTCGGCTTGTTTGCCATCCAATTACGTAAAAACCCCTATGTATTAGGTAGTACCTAATAAAAGAAAGTAGAATACATTTTCTCCGCATTATTTTCCGACACGTAAATTAGATTTCAAATAATGAGTCAGAAAGGTGAATGGCATAAAGTACTCACAGACTAACCAGTATATCTAGACCTCTATGGTGGCGCTGCTAAAAAAGATAATTGTCAAAGATATACTAGTACATTCAGTTGTCAGACTGCCTCGTTGGCCTAGTGGTCCTAAGCACGACTGTACGCTAGAGGTCCTGGGTTCGATTCCCAGGTCGAACAAAAAGTGTTAATAGGTTTTTCTATGAAATTCCCAGTAGCAGCTCGGAGTTTGGATTTGTGCCCGGATAATGGCAATAGGCTCGCCCCCTATTACATGGGACCTAAATATACCGGCGAACTGTGGGTATACATTGGTACACCTCTGCCTAACCCTTCGGGGAATATAGGCGTGATGGTATATTTTTTATATTATTTAAGTCATTCATGCTTCTATCTGCTTAGCCTTTTCCCAACTATGTTGGGGTCGGCTTCCAGTCTAACCGGATGCAGCTGAGTAACAGTGTTTTACATGGAGCGGTTGCCTATCTGACCTCCACAACCCAGTTACTGGGTAACGCGATACCTCTTGGTTAGACTGGTTGTCAGACTTCTTGGCTTCTAACTATCCGTAACGACTGTCAAAGATACAACAATGACATCCGGGACCAACGGCTTTACGTGCTTTCCGACGCACGGGGATGTCACACCACCTACTTTCAAACTCCGGGCTGCTACTGAGGAATTCCTGACTTAAACTAAAATCACAACAATACTCTTTGCCCGATCGGGAATAGAACCTAGGACTCCACGCTCATCAGTTGCGCTTGCGAGCACGAGGCCAATTACGGGGCAGTTTATCCGGGGGGGGGGTATCACATTTATGCTTCCATAGTAATATTATAAATGGGAAAGTAACTCTATCTGTCTGCTCAGCTTTCAAGCCTAAACCGTCATTTTTCAAATAAACATAATTAAATGACAAACAAGACGTCGGCCCATCCGATGTTAAGTGGTCACCGCTACCTATAGACATCTGCAATACCAGAGCCTTTGCAAATGCGTTGCCATCCCAGAGACAAAGTTGAAATGTGCCTGTAACTACACCGGCACCCATACCCTTCAAACTGGAACACAGCAACGCTGCTTTGCGGCAGTAATAGGTATGGAAGCTCGTTTAATATAATTATAGTTCCAATTCTGACGCAGACAGAAGCTATTTTTAACCCCCGACGCAAAAAGAGGGGTGTTATAAGTTTGACGTGTCTGTCTGTCTGTCTGTCTGTGGCATCATAGCTCCCGAACGGATGAAGTGATTTCAATTTAGTTTTTATTTTTGTATTAAAGGTGACTTATGTGCGAGTGTTCTTAGATATGTTTGATGAAAATCGGTTGAGCCGTTTAAAAGTGGGGAAGAAAAACCGAATGCCTGTAAATATACTCGAGTGGGGTCTCAAACTAAACAAAATCGACATTATAAAAAGTATAAAATATTTTTTTTTTTAATTTAAAAAAACCTACGTTTAAAGGGAACGTAGGTTTTTGTGTTGGGGGTTTTGTTAATTTTAACATAATTAGTTCCAAATTCCGCCGCAGGCCTTAACACATTGGCGTCGTATTTTCAGTTGATTGAAAAAGTCGCGACAAGATGAAATACTTACTGTATTTTCTTTTCTATTCCGATAAGATAAGAAAAATATATATTTACTTTACAAGATACTGACATTGGTGAAGGAAAACATCGTGAGGAAACCTGGATTTATAAAATACTAGCTATAGGTGTTACCAGCGTTCAGTAACCTCTTTGGTTACTGCCCCGCTCCCGTTGGTCGTAGCGTGATGTTCTATACGTTCCTCTGGAACCGAAAGAGTTACCGCGACACTGGAAAGCAAAGGTCATTAGGAGGAACACGGATGGGTTTTAGTCAGTAAGAGTCTGACACTTCCTTCCGCTCCGCACAAAGCGGGAGAAGTCATTTGATGATTTCCCATATAGATTTGTTGGGATCTCTATCTTCTAATATATAAAATTCTCGTGTCACAGTTTTCGTTGCCATACTCCTCCGAAACGGCTTGATCGATTTTGATGAAATTTTTTGTGCATATCGAGTAGGTCTGAGAATCGGCCAACATCTATTTTTCATATCCCTAAAAAAATATATATATATATATATATGGCAAAACAACGTTTGCTGGGTCAGCTAGTTAATAAATAAATGCCAATGTTACTTCTGATAATTTAGCTAAGTATGATCTATTGGAGAAAAAATGGTTCAAATCGGTCCAGCAGTTCTGAGCTTATTCGGCACAAACAAAAAATCTTATATACCATCACGCCTGTATTCCCCGAAGGGTAAGGCAAAGAAATACCAATGTACCTACACCCACAGTTTGCCAGTACGTTTAGGTTCCATGTAATAATTTACGGGGCGAGCCCATTGCCATTAACCGGGCACAAATCCTAACTCCGAGCAGCTATTGAGAATTTCATAGAAAAACCCGATAACACTTTTTGCTCGACCTGGGAATCGAACCCAAGACCTCTAGCGAAAAATACTCTCAAAATCATTCCTCTCTATAATATTTGTGTCATCATCATCATCATCATCATCTCAGCCATAGGACATCCACTGCTGAACATAGGCCTCCCCTTTAGATCTCCACATATACCGGTTGGAAGCGACCTGCATACAGCGTCTTCCGGCGACCTTTATTAGGTCGTCTGTCCATCTTGTAGATGGCCGATGGGGTCGAAAAGTGCTAGACGCTGCGCTTGCTAGTCCGTGGTCTCCGCGACCACGGACTAGCAAGCGCAGCGTAGGACGTCCACCAACAAGATGAATATTTGTGTAGCAGTACAAAATTGAATTAACCTCTTTTATCGGAGCCAATTAGTGGAACATATTAAACAATTTCTTTTTAACTGCATTAATAACATTAATGGACATACGATCTGTTATTAATTACTCTCTGATTAATTACAAATTAATGACTTTTATCGCGTGTGTAGTAACCGGGATTTTTATTTTATAAACAACGCGATAATATGCCTGTTTTTTTTTAATCGCATTTATTAATAAAATATGAAAATACGTAGAGATTTTTTATGGGACAAGCCCGCCACACTGTTCCCAAACCACTGCAACTTCTGTAAGCCAGAATCAACAGTGGGGACCATAAGAAAAGCGCTGAGACAATGAAGCTCGACGAGTCCCGGAGAAACGATTCAACTGTCTTGGATCCCGCAACGAAATTAATCAGAAAAGATTAGCAGAGGTGTAAGAAAAACATAATTTCCACTTCCCTCCAAACAAGCAGGAGATAGAACAGAATTAGGCCAATAGGCACACAGGGATGTTTACAACTGGGAGAAGCCCAGATTGCTAAGCACCACGGATTGCAATTCATGGGTTCGATTCCCTGGTCGAGCAAAAAAATGTTACTGATTTTTTCTATGAAATTCTCAGTAACAGCTCGGAGTTTGGATTTATGCCCGGTTAATGGCAATGGGCTCGCCCCCTATTACTTGGGACCTAAATATACCGGCGAACTGAGGGTGTACATTGGTACACCTCTGCCTAACCCGCAGTAGCAGTAAAGTCCGTGGCTTGTGTCAAAGATTAAAACACAAAGAACGGATGTGTAGTTGAATCATTTGTATTTATCATGACACATGACGAGTTTGTTTACATTCGATTTAAAACAACATAAATACATGTAAGTACTAGGTAAGGTACGGTCAACAAAAGAGATAAGTAACCAGACCGTCTAATATAGTTAAACATTTCTTTCAAACCGGTAGTCGTTTTTAAATAAAATTAATTTTAATTAATAAACTGTTTATTTTCTATTAATTAATATAAACTTCGTTCAAAAACTTCTATCAGTTTTTGTAAAACTTTGATTTCATTAGGCGACTCTGGTTCTTATGTCTTTTGCTGACTGTACATAGCTACTTTTTTTTTCTGATGAGAAATCATCAAATGTCGAATACCGCGGGGGAAGTGTCAGACTTTTACTGACTAAAACTCGCCCATGTTCCTTCTTGTGCCCTTTGCGTTCCGGGGGCGCGGTATCTCTTTCGAACAACCCGCAGCCCCGGCAGGCATCGGCCCTGAGTGGCCCCTCCGACTTGCTGACATCTCTTTGAGGCGCGCGTGGAACACGAACGCGCCGCGCCGTCGACACGGTCTGTCGTTAGTTAACGTACGGACGGTGAGCTACCTATTGCTCACTTCCACAGGCCCGAAGGGTATGGGTGCCCGGTGTAGTTACAGGCACATGACACATTTCAACTATGTCTCTGGGATGGCAACGCATTTGCAAGGCTTTTGGAATTGCGGATGTCTATTATGCGGTGTAGCGACATCTATCGCACAGCCTGCGAACTACAACGGCAAAAACTGACGTTGCCTAGATCGCGCTATCAAAGTTCTCCGCGACATTAGCATACGTACAAAATCCCGACTCCTTCATGTTCCGCGCAAAGAGGTGTCAGCACATAGAAGGGGCCACTAAGGGCCAAAGCCTGCCGGGGCTGCGGGTTGTTCGAAAGAGATACCGCACCCCCGGAACGCAAAGGGCACACGAAGGAACATAGATGGTTTTTAGTCAGTAAAAGTCTGACACTCCCTCCCGTCCCGCCGGGGGTCATTCGATGATTTCCCATCTCAAAAAAACCGTCGGGCAGTAGCCAGTAGCCCACCAGATACAACACCTGTCTGGTCGGAGGATCCTCACTTTTCAACGAAGATGGGAAACTTTACACCCTGTTTCTCATACCTCCAAACTGGTGACCCGACGTGATCGTCAGCGCAGCCTTCGTGCAGGTCTATCATCCCACGGGAACCGTAGGTACCTTCATTTCTTCGGGATAAAAAGTATTCCATATTGTGTTATTTCAAACTACAATCTATCTCAGTGCCAAATTTCATCCAGATCCGTTATAGCGTGAAAGAGTAACAAACATCCACCCATCCATCCATCCATCCATCCATCCCCACAAACTTTCGCATTCATAATAGGTATTAGTAGGACAAGATTAACCTCGTGAATAGTCGTGAAATTACAACCTTGACTTTACCTACCTCTTTATTATTCAACACAATATCAACACTGATTCGTTCTTGTAACTATTTTTAATTACAGTAATGAATGAGTTTACGTTTCGCCAAATAAAATAAAGTAAGGAATTTTTAAGACGGATGTTGTTAAAAACCGCGGGAACGTACCTACGTACCTATCATGAGTACAAGTGAGTTGATACTAATATTTGTCGGTATTAGGTATCTATTAGCTAATACGCATATATTAGTTTAGTATTCTACTGTTATTTATAAAAGTAAACTTATTGCGTTCTTGTTGTGTTCCTATTTTTAGTGTTACAGTAATGAGAGAATTTACGTTTCGCGAATTAAAAATAAACTAAGGAATTCTGAAAGCGGATGTTGTTAGAAACGGCTAGCGGTGGGAACGTACGTACCTAATAGAAGTACAGATGAGTCGATACTAATATTTTACGGTATTACCTAATATGAGTACCTATGTTAGTTTAGTGATTTACTGTTATTTATTGTGATGACACGGTTGGCTCAGTGGCCGTGCGATCGACTGATTGCGCTGCGTGTCGCGGGCTCTATTCCCTCACGGAACAAATATTTGTATGCCCTACAGATAATTGTTCCGGGTCTGGCTGTATGTCTGAATTTACGTATCGCGAATTCAAAATAAACTAAGGATTTTTTATGGCGGATGACAACGGATTTTGTTGAAAACCACGGGACCGTATGTAATAGGAGTAAAAATTTGGTCTATAGTTCTATACTAATATTTGTCGGTATTAGCTAATATGAATATATTAGTATAGTAATCTACTGTCATTCATATAAGTAAACTTATAAACGCGAAGGTGTGTAAGGATAGATGATTGGATGGATGGATGTTGGATACTCTTTCACGCTTTAACAGGCTAACAAAAGTGAAATAAAGCCAACATATGGCACAGACTGGATAATTTGTATCTCGTTCAGGTGTTCCTGTGGGATAATGTAGGACTTGATTTAATTCTGAAGTCAATGCAGACATAGGGTGAACTCATCTAACTTCGTGACAAAAGCATTCGAGTAATAAAATACCAATAAATTATTAATTAGGTACTTTAATTCAGACTTAGCATGAGTTTTAATCAGTTTTTTATGAGGAATATAGGCACAATTAATCATAATCAAATCATATGGTTGTATTTCAAGTAATTGATTTCACTCGTACAGCCTATATAATGTATATAGCGCTCAAACCAAATATAACCGAATTAGGCGAGTCACAGAATTAGATGAGTTCACCATAGTTGCGAGCAGAAGGTGGTATTATATTATTTTAACTAGAATTTGAGGATTAGTGATTTATCAAAGATGACATATCATTGTCCCGTTTTAGTTAGGTATTCGTACACTGAGAGTGAATCCGATACGCGGCAATCGTACGATTCGAGTGATATGATAATATTCGACCTGTTTAGAAAGGTCAATAAACAGGTATAAGTAAATATTATAACAGATTGGCATATCAGATTTTATAGGATTACTGATACATAAATCCGTTGAATATTACTTATCTCTATACAAATACTGATATATCAGGGTCAAGCCCAAATATGAGGGCTTATTAATAATAAATAAACAATGGCGATTCCTGGTATTTAGTCTTGGGTTGAGTCCAGTGCGTAAGTAGTTGGCCTTTTTCCAATGAAAATATTTTAACAGCTTAATGGATAACTAATTAAATAAATAAATAAACTCTTAAAACAATCCACTGAATGAATGTATATATAAGCAATACGATGGACGGCCAGATGGAGATAACATAATGTAGGTATGTATTGATATTAATTATTTGTCTGTTTAATAGTGCTGATTTAACTAATAAGATAAATATCGTAACTTGACTGATTGAAGAATTTGTCGCTTATAATGCTGCGATTAATTAAGTACGCGACGTCACGACAGGAATTGGCCGACAATAGACATGATTAAAACGGATTGTCGCATCGTGTATGTAGTTCCAAGGACGGCACGATCGATTTCTATGCTACAGGACCAACCCACGTTTTGTTTACCAACTTTTGTTAGGCCTTAAATAGTCAAATAAAAATTAAGGTAGAAAGACGAATTATTTCTTTGTAAATTTTGTATCATTTGGGTGTATAGAATATCATGCACGTTTTTTTTTTAAATCTAGCAACACAATACTAGCATTTTTAATCTGTCCCCTGTCACCGCGTTTCGTTGTCAATGTCACATAAAAAACAACAAAGCTTGTTTCGTTGTGATAATTCGAACAAAATCAACCAAAAACAAACAAAATATAATTTAAAAACCATCTTTAATTACACTTTAAAGTTTTATTTACCGTCTAAGTGCAAAATAACGTACAAATGAGTTCGATACAGGAGCGTTTGCAGCTAAAAAGGGTACCATTGGACACTTGGAACGTCAGGGAACAACTATGCTTGGCTTCTGCGGTCGTTAGAAGCGGAGACCAGAATTGGATGTCAGTTTCCCGCGCTTTAAAAACTATTGGAGAACCAAACAGACCACCAGATTGGTATTCACAGAAGAGGTTTGTGTTATTCAGCGATTTTTATTTGTTTTGTTATTTGTAACCAAGAACGCTTGACGATTTGTTTGCATTTTTCGTCATTTCTTTTATCTTGTAAAGATGTCGTTACAATGATGGCCCAGCGGTTAAGGCACCCGCGGACCCGCCTCTCATGCACGAGGTTGCGGGTTCGAAACCGGGCGTGGGCAAGTACCAATGTGACTTTTTCTAACTCATATGTACTTTCTAAGTTTATCTTGGACATCACTGACATCAGTGAAGGAAAACATCGTGAGGAAACCTGGACTTATAATTAATATAAGTCTGAAATTGCCAATCCGCCTTGAGCAAGAGTGGTGATTAATGCTTGTGCCTTCTCTGTATGAGAAGAGGCCTTTGCCCTGCAGTCCCCTGACAGAAAAATAAAGATCCCTACCGCAGCAAACAGAAGAGCTGATAACCTTGAAACAGCTGAAACGATTTTGATAAAACATACCTGCTTTTGAAAAAACAAGCCGCATCCAAATTGGTTCACCCATTTAAGAGCTACGGTGCCACAGACATACACATCAGACTTATAACACCCCTCTTTTTCATTCATCTGCTTAGCCTTTTTCCCAACTGCGTTGGGGTCGGTTTCACCGGATGCAGCTGAATACCAGTGTTTTACATGGAGCGACTGCCTATCTGACCTCCACAACCCAGTAACTGGGTAACACAATACCTCTTGGTTAGACTGGTTGTCAGACTTCTTGGCTTCTGACTATCTATTACGACTGTCAAAGAGCTACGAATGACAGCCGGGACCAACGGCTTTACGTGCTTTCCGAGGCACGGGGGTATCACACCACCAACTTCCAAACTCCGGAATGTTACTGAGAAATTCCGTATAGAAAAACCCAATACCACTTTTTGCCTGACCTGGGAATCGAACCCGGGACCCCTTGCTCAGCAGTCGCGCTTGCGACCACGAGACCAATGGAACAACCCTCTTTTTCATTCTCAGATAAAAATTGCCTTTAATCATCACTTTCAGTTGTGCAGCTCAATATGGAGCCCTACTGGAACACGTGGAGACACCGAAGCGAAAGAAGCGTAGTTCAGAAGGAGCTGTGGAGACTCCTCAAGAGAGTATATTTAAACGGCTGACTCAGGAACGGATTGCTGAAATACAGAAAACGCTTGTCGAAATGAATCAGCAGTATGAACAATTAAAGGTATGTTATTTATTTATTTATTTACTTTAATTAAAACGATAACAATGTCATCAATTACAATAATTAAAGGTACACAGTTTAAAAATGTAAAAAAAGAAAAATATTAAAAAGAAAAGAAAACACAAATAAAAAATGTAGAACAAAACAATACAAGATCATCCCTTTCATAAGTTCTTCTCACAGTACTCCTGACATACCAATAAAATCTTCGTCCATTCATCCGCAAACAGATCGTTTGTTGGATTGGAATCCAAGAGATCATTCAGTGCAGACAGAGTGCGAGGTATTGGGGACTTAGCGCGCGCAACAGTGCGACAAGAAGGCACAGCAAATAGCCTGTGCTTTCTGCCGCGGCAGTAATTGCTCGGGACAAAAAAGCGCGCCAGGGCTGTATGCAGATCAGGAGCGTCAATAGCGCCACGTAAAGTTTTGCAGGCTATAGTGAGCTGATCTCGTGCTCGCCTTACCTCTAGCGAATTATATCCAAGGCATCCCAGTAGAAATCAATAAAAAAAATATGAATATGTGTGTGTGTGTTTGAATATGTTTATTATGATATATGGCGAACTATCTGTGACTTCGTCCATGTAGCTCATTTTACCTGCGTTAAGGTACGTAGTGATCATGCTTGTATTTCCCATAGGGTTAGGCAGAGGTGTATCAATGTACACCCACAGTTCGCCGGTATGTTTAGGTCCCATGTAATAGGGGGCCCTATTGTCACTAACCGGGCTCAAATCCTAACTCCGAACTGCTGCTGAGAATTTCATAGAAAAACTAGGAGGTCCTGTGTAAAAGGGGGCGAGCCTACTGTTATTAACTGGGCACAAATCCAAACTCCGAGCTGCTACTGAGAATTTAATAGAAAAACCCAATAACACTTTTTGCTCGACCTGGGATTTGAACCCAGGACCTCTAGCGTAGCAGTCACTTGGCTAACGAGGCAGTTCATACCAATATTATAAAGAGGAAAGATTTGTTTTGTTTGTAACAAATAGGCTCCCAAACTAATGGACCGATTTAAAAAAAAAATTCACTATTGGAAAAGAATCTAGATTATTCCTGATTTAAGGCCTATTCAGACCTAAGCGGTATTCGCTACCGTCTGCGGCAGAGAAAACCCAGTGGGTATGCGGTAATATTACTGTTCAGACCTAAGCGGTATTCGCTACCGTTCGTAACCCGCGTGGTATGTACCTCTACCCACAGCGGCAGCGAATGTCGCTCAGGTCGCTCTAGCCGCGGTACTTGATACTAAATACCTGAGCGAAACCCGCGCGGTATGTACCTCTACCCACAGCGGCAGCGAATGTCGCTCAGGTCGCTCTAGCCGCGGTACTTGATACTAAATACCTGAGCGAAACCCGCGCGGTATGTACCTCTACCCACAGCGGCAGCGAATATCGCTCAGGTTTGAATAGGCCTTAACGGAGGCTATATAACATCGCGCTACGACACATGAGAGCGGAGTAATAACCAAAGACGTACCTTAATGCGGATGAAACAAGCCAACGAAGTCGCAGGCAGTTCGCTCGTAATGCAAAAATTGTATTCTAATTTATATACCAAACGCCAAACTCCGAGCTGCTACTGAGAATTTCATAGAAAAACCCAATAACACTTTTTGCTCGACCTGGGATTTGAACCCAGGACCTCTAGCGTAGCAGTCGCGCTTAGGGCCACTGGGCCAATGAGACAGTTGTATTCTAATTTAACTATTTAAATCGCAACTTCGTCTGTGTCCACGTTAACTGACATTTACACTGACAAAGACTTTCATAATAGTATTATTTTTGAGACTTCTAGAATCTAAAATGTATAATACATTATTTCACACAGAACGAAATAACAGAAGTACGGAACCCAGCGACATCTGAAGAGCGCCTGCGCGAAGTTTGGACGGCGATAGAGGCGCGCAACCGTGCGAGGGAGCGAGAGGCAGCGAGGCGGGCCGCCTGGCTGAAAGAGAGAGACGAGAGACGAGCACGGGCCGACAGGGCGTGGAAACCTATACTGAACAACCCTAATCAACCGCAACAACCACCCGGTAACGTTATCCATCTATACTAATATTATGAACAGGTAACATTTGTTCGTTTGTTTGTAACGAATAGGTTCAGGTAAAAATAAAAAAAAAATACCATCACGCCTGTATTCCCCGAAGGGTTAGGCAGAGGTGTACCAATGTACACCCACAGTTCGCCGGTATATTTAGGTCCCATGTAATAGGGGGCGAGCCTATTGCCATTAACCGGGCACAAATCCAAACTCCGAGCTGCTAATGAGAATTTCATAGAAAAACCCAATAACACTTTTTGCACGACCTGGGAATCGAACCCGGGACCCCTTGCACAGCAGTCGCACTTGCGGCCACGAGACCATCGGGGCAGTTCAGAAATATGTGTTTTCCAAATAGGGTATTAGTCATCACCAATCAAATGACATACTTTTAATGAGCTGTCAAAACGCGATTGCCCATAGATTTTGTATGGCAATACGAAACTATGACGTCACTTTTGTGCCGACTCAATCACGGACACTTTTCAATTGGGTAGATGACACCACTAACCAATAATTTCAAGAAACAACTTCACAAAAAAACATTTAATTTTAGCACTAAAAACCCGATGATTTTTTAAATAACTATAAAAATCGATTTTTAGTTGCTTTATAGTAGTGCGTTAGTAGCGTAGTAGCGTTAGTGAATTGAGATGACAAAAAAGTGACGTCATAGTTGAGTATTGTCATAGAAAATCTATGGGGGAATGGCGTTTTGACAGCTCATAAAAAGTACGTCAATTGATTAGTGGTGTCATCTACCCAATTCGGGTTTTACAAAACCGGTTGACCTAAATTTGTATCTCGTTGAAAGGAATACCCCTCCCGATATCCCCCTGGCTTCCCCGCGTTCGTCCAATCGCACATTAATGCCAGGTGCAGACCTAACTCAACCGGGTTCTACTTTTATAATAGTGGCAGGCCTCCGTCACTCGTTCAAGGTTACTCTCTTAAGTGCCTACGGCTCGCCTGCGCCCGGGCGCACAGTGTTTGATTTCACTCAAAAAATTTCCCTATTCTGTTTGTCGCATAAATGAATCAAGGAATGCGTTTAAAATGGAAGAGTAGAACACCCACGTGTCTATTTCATATACTTTTTTTTATAAAAAATAATATCAATTTCATGGCCCAGACCTAGAAATATCAATAAATAAATTCTGTAAGCGTAACTGATTACGATAAATATATTTTTTTTATATAGTTCCATGAAGTATTTTTAGGCGCTTATTCCCCAGTTTTGATTTTTGAATTAGCACCTTTGGTCACTGAGTTATTATTATTTTTTCAGATTTTTGTTTTTATTTTTTTTCCCTTAAATGACTTAAAAGTGCGGCTTGTGAGTAGCACTCAAAGATTGTTCTCAATTAGGTCTATCGTTGATAAAAAAAACACGTTCCACTATCGCGGCGTTTGGGAGTTATGAATAAAGGTCAAATGATGCGATTTAGGGGTGTCACTAAGGTCAAACAAATAGATTTGTAAATAAAGGAAAAAATTAATCAACTCTAAAAATAATATAAGAAAAAATCGAACTAAACATGAAAGGTCAAGTTGTGTGACAACCCTAATATAAAATTTTGAAATTCAATGACTCCCAAACGCCGCGATAGTGGAACGTGGTTTTTTTATCAACGATAGACCTAATTGAGAACAATCTTTGAGTGCTACTCACAAGCCGCACTTTTAGGTCATTTAAGGGAAAAAAAATAAAAACAAAAATCTGAAAAAATAATAATAACTCAGTTACCAAAGGTGCTAATTCAAAAATCAAAACTGGGGAATAAGCGCCTAAAAATACTTCATGGAACTATATAAAAAAAAAATATTTATCGTAATCAGTTACGCTTACAGAATTTATTTATTGATTTTTCTAGGTCTGGGCCATGAAATTGATATTATTTTTTATAAAAAAAAGTATATGAAATAGACACGTGGGTGTTCTACTCTTCCATTTTAAACGCATTCCTTGATTCATTTATGCGACAAACAGAAAAGGGATTTTTTTTGAGTGAAATCAAACACTGTGGGGCGCAACGAAACCAGTCGGCTGTCACGCGCTCGCTTGAGTGTACATACCTACCGCAACAAAATAAACGATACTCGCGCCTTCAATAATGTCTAAACCTCGCAATGTAATTTGTAGTGTACAGAAAATACATATTTCAGTACATACAATAATACTACACAATAATACTTTATAGTCACCTATTCTTTTGTGTAATCATTTCTCAGCATAGATAGCCCTAGCGCTGTGTTGTATGGCGCGCGTTATTGCTATCTCTCTCTCTCACGCACGAACGTGTTGTAGGTAATTATAGCGTTAAGTGTTGGGTTTTCTCTATGGAGTGAAGTATCTGTACTTATTTAATCTGTGCTGCTACTACTTGGTATGGTGGTATTAACGTGCGTGTGTTGTTCCAGTGGTGACGCCTGCCTCCCCCTCTTCCCCTCTTCTGACGTCTCTTCTGAAGTCTTCTCCAGTGGTGACAACTCCTCAGCTAATCGCGCATCCAGCAAACTGCGTCGGTAAGTACAGTCTACTCCAAAAATTCTTTGACAAAAAATACTTATAACTTTGAACGATAGAGTGAGGAATGAGATTATACGAGAACGTTGCAGCTTAAAAGAGGATGTAGTGACAAAGGTTGAGAAGGGTATGGTTAGATGGTTCGGTCATGTTGAGAGGATGAGTGAAAGGCGACTGACAAAAGGGATTTATATGGCAGATGTGAGTGGCAACGCCCGGGAACGCCCTAGAAAGACCTACCCTGACCTTATTGGTGAGGTTCTTCAGAAAGGTCGGGTGTGCAGTACCCGTAACCGGCGTGCTTGAATGACCAGATGTATGAATGTGGACGAGGCGAAAGGAGTATGTAAGGATCGTAGCAGGTGGCGTTCTGTGGTTTCTGCCTACTCACATGGGAAAAAGGCGTGAGTTTATGTATGTATGTAAAGAAACTTATTCATCATCATCATCATCATATCAGCCTATAGCCGTCCACTGCTGAACGTAGGCCTTCCCTAAAGAATAAATCTATTATTACAAGGGTATGTCCGGTTGGCCTTGTGGTCGCAAGCGCGGCTGGTGACCGTGGTGACCTAGGTTCGATTCCTAAGTCGGGCAAAAAGTGTTATAATGGGTTTTTTATTAAGAATTTGTCAGTAGCAGCCCGGAGTTTCACCGCCGCCCGTGTCTCGGAATACACGTAAATCAGTCGGGACTTTGATTTTTAACTTTTTTTATTTTAACTGCCCCGTTGGTCTCGTGGTCGCAAGCGCGACTGCTACGCTAGAGGTCTTGGGTGCGATTCTCAGGTCGAGCAAAAAGTGTTATTGGGTTTTTCTATGAAATTCTCAGTAGCAGCTCGGAATTTGGATTTGTGCCCGGTTAATGGCAATAGGCTCGCCCCCTATTACATGGGACCTAAATATACCGGCGAACTGTGGGTGTACCTAAATTGGTGCACCTCTGCCTAACCCTTCGGGGAATACAGGCGTGATGGTGATGGTTTTTATTTAAAAAAAAAACCCTTAAAACTGAACTATTTCAACAGAGACGGTATCACCATCAGTAACAGCTCCGACTTTGTCTATGCTCCTAGAGAAGTCGGCTTCCGGCACGACTCAGCACGAGAGTAAGCACGCCGCTATTGAACACATCAAGAGTCAACTGGTGCAGATTGAACAACAGCTCAAAGGTAAATTGAACTTGTTCGTTTGTCTGTCATGCGCGATTTTCTGCAAAACTTTTTGTAATGGATTTAATGGATGACGGGCCTGTTGGTCTAGTGGTTAGTGGCCCTGACTGCTAAGCCGGAGGTCGTGGGTTCGATTCCCACCCAGGACAAACTTTGTGTGTTGAGCATGATTGTTTGTTCTGTGTCTGGGTGTGATTTATCTATAATATGTATCATCATCATCATCATCATCATCTCAGCCATAGGACGTCCACTGCTGAACATAGGCCTCCCCTTTAGATGTCCACATATACCGGTCGGAAGCGACCTGCATCCAGCGTCTTCCGGCGACCTTTATTAGGTCGTCTGTCCATCTTGTTGGTGGACGTCCTACGCTGCGCTTGCTAGTCCGTGGTCTCCACTCTAGCACTTTTCGACCCCATCGGCCATCTGCTCTGCGAACAATATGGCCTGCCCATTGCCACTTCAGCTTGCTAATCCGGTGGGCTATGTCGGTGATTCCTCCATAGACGCGACTAATAGAGTTTTTAGGTAAAAAGGTGTTGTTTTTATTTGATTTTATCCCAAAATACCTTCATTTTGATAATCGAGCTTCTACTGTAGTGTAAACGGAGAAATACGAAACAGTACACCAAACTTTTTCTTAAACTGTACACAAAAAATAATAAAACACAATTTAATTTTTTAATGAACTGCCCCGTTGGTCTCGTCGTCGCGAGTGCGACTGCTGTGCAAGGGGTCCCGGGTTCGATTCCCAGGTCGGGCAAAAAGTGTTATTGGGTTTTTCTATGAAATTCTCAGTAGCAACTCGGAGTTTGGATTTGCGCCCGGTTAATGGCAATAGGCTCGCCCCCTATTACATAGGACCTAAATATACCGGCGAACTGTGGGTGTACATGGGTACACCTCTGCCCAACCCTTCGGGGAATACAGGCGTGATGGTATATTTTTATTAATTAATTTTTTTTCGTCATTATTTCGCAGCGAACACCCCGCCCGTGCTATCGACGTCTGCGCAGCCGTCGACGCAGGCGCCATCTTTGGACCTGGACGACATCGAGATCAAGGCGGAGGATGTGTATGCGTTCAGAGACATTGATATACACATACCGCCCGTCACCGCTATGCATAAGCAGACTAACAGGTTCGTTGAACACATAGCATCACGCCTGTAGTCCCCGAAGGGTTAGGCAGAGGTGTACCCATGTACGGTCAACAAAAGAGATAAGTAATCGAACCGTCCACTATGTAGTTGAAGTTTTCTTTCAAACCGGTGGTCGTTTTTAAATTAAAATTTAATTAAATGAATAAACTGTTTATTTTATATTAATAAAAATAAAATTCATTAAAAAACTTCTATCGGTTTTTTAAAATCTTTGTATTTATTAGGCTACCCTCGTTACTTATCTCTTTTGCTGACTGTACACCCACAGTCCGCCGGTATGTTTAGGTCCTATGTAATAGAGCGCGAGCCTATTGCCATTAACCGGGCACAAATCCTAACTCCGAGCTGCTACTGAGAATTTAATAGAAAAACCCAGTAACACTTTTGCTCGACCTGGGAATCGAACCCAAGACCTCTAGCGTAGCAGTCGCGCTTAGGACCACTAGGCTAATGAGGCAGTTCGAGGTATTACAACCATCCAAAATGTAAAAAGACAAATGACATAAAACACTTTGCCCGACTTGGGAATCGAACCCAGTTCTCACGTGTGGTATGTTTGCAGAACGTCAGAGAAGCCAGCGGGTCAGGCTGCTAGTAAGGAGGAGGCTGACGTCACTTCCGCTTCCGTTCCCGAGGAGGCCCCTGTGATAGTCGACGAACAAGTTATCAAGGTATGTATGGGCTCGTTCTTCTCCATAGAAACCTACGTTTTGGAACGAGCAACTAGCTTCTACTTGTAACTATAACTTCTTGATAATTCAAAAGTGCCTGTAAATGATCTAATTGAAATGGAATGAAATGAATGAAAATAAAAATCGACCAATTACACAAAGAGTAACTAAAATAAAACTGTAGTAAATATATAAAAAAAAAAAATAGAAAAAAAAACATAGTAGGTAAATAACATCATTTAATATAGAATAGTATAAAATAACATAGAATTAAAAATAATACAGAAATATTGATGGCACAGAAAAAAAATAATATCAGAAATATAAAAATTGCATGGAATCAAAGTCAAAGTCAAAGCATTTATTTCAATTAGATCATTTACAGGCACTTTTGAATGTCAAGAAGTTACAGTTCAAGTTGAAGCTAGTTGCTCGTTCCAAAACGTAGGTCTCTATGGAGAAGAACGAGCAAGAAACTCAGACACAAAAAAATATCACAATATTTTCCGAACTACACATCGAAAATTGCTAATAGACTAAATACAAGCTGTTGATTTGCATCCTCGTCAAATTTTAAGAGCTTGTCATAAAAAATAGAAGTAATCAAATATAATTACGATACCTGGCCAATATCTAATAAATACTTGTTTTTTTAGTTGCAACTATTAAATAACAGTATTCAAGAATACTCCTCTTGCAAAATTCAGAATCGCCCAGTTGCGTATGCGGTAGGCAGAGTTGTCGCGCGGCTATATCAATGTGTACATAGCGCCTAAACCCTCTGGCGAGATGGCTAGCTCGAATTTGAAAATCACGTCCAAAAAAATAAATTTATTTTATTATTGATTCGTGTTAAGAATCACGAGCATAGTTAACTCCTTGAATTTGACGAGGATGCAAATCAACACCTTGTTTACATATAATTATCTTCACCATCAATAATATTTACATGGGACCTAAATATACCGGCGAACTGTGGGTGTACATTGGTACACCTCTGCCTAACCCTTCGGGGAATACAGGCGTGATGGTATATTTTTATCAATAATATTTGCAGGTGGAACCAGAACAAATTACCGTAGAGCCAGTTGAAGAAGATGTTTTCCAAGAAGATATTGAGACGGTAAGTAGTCTAGGAAGACCAAATTGAAAAGGGTGTTTGAAGTGGACTTTCTTGCATAGAGACCTACGTTTTGGAACGAGCAACTAACTTTTACCTTGCTGACTAACTGATCGACTCCTTGGCAGTTCTAAAGTGCCTGTTATGGGTCTAATTGGGTCATAGACGGGTTTTAGTCAGTAAAAGTCTGACACTCCCTCCCGCCCCGCCCAGGGCGGGGGAAGTTATTTGATGATTTCCCGTCTATAAAAAAAAAAAATAAAAAAAAAAAATGGGTCTAATTGGGTAGATGACACCACTACCAAATAATTCCAA
This sequence comes from Caradrina clavipalpis, assembly GCA_932526535.1. Classification (NCBI taxonomy): domain Eukaryota; kingdom Metazoa; phylum Arthropoda; class Insecta; order Lepidoptera; family Noctuidae; genus Caradrina; species Caradrina clavipalpis. The sequence continues at coordinate 5,302,634 of OW052117.1, forward strand.
GACACAACTTCACTAAAAAAACACTTTATTTTAGCCCTGAAAACCCGATAAATTTTTGAATAACTATTATCATCAATTTATAGTTGCTTTGAAATCATTAAATAGTTAGTGAATTGAGATGCCAAAAAAGTGACGTCATAGTTGAGTATTGTCATACAAAATCTATGAGGGAATTGCGTTTTGACAGCTCATAAAAAGTACGTTAATTGATTAGTGGTGTCATCTACCCAATTGAAATAAATGCTTTGACTTTGAGTAAAGAATGATAAACAGACTAGCTTCTGCCCGCGACTTCGTCCGCGTCACAGTTGATGTGTTATCCTACGGGTACCGTACATTTTCCCGGGATAAAAAGTAGCCTATGTGTTATTCCAGACTATAATCTATCTATGTGCCAAATTTCATCCAGATCCATTCAGCCGTTTAAGCGTGAAAGAGTAACAAACATCCATACATCCATACTTACAAACTTTCGCCTTTATAATAGTAAGTAGGATTTGTATTTCGGTGACTTGGTTGACTGGTAGAGATGCCTTAGGCATTAAGTCCGCCTTTGTACTTTTTTTGTACATAAAGTTTAAATAAATAAATATTTGCCACAAAACATGTGCACATAAAAATAATGATAAAATTATTACACAAATAAAAATAAAATACACCGTCGTTTTTGTGTTGGGGTTTTTTAAATTTTTAATTTTATACTTTTTATAGGTACCTACTTATTTGTCAACTTGTGAGTTTCAGACACCACTCGAGTATATTTACAGACATTCGGTTTTTCTTCCCTACTTTCACCCCAACAACTTTTAAACGGCTCAACCGATTTTCATCAAACCTGTGTAAGAACACTCGCACATAGGTAACCTTTAATACAAAAAAAACTAAATTGAAATCGCTTCATTCGTTCGGTAGCTATGATGCCACAGACAGACACACAGACAGACACGTCAAACTTATAACACCCCTCTTATTGCGTTGGGGGTTAATAAAAAATAGCTATAGCTATAATGAAGCTGAGGACGTTTTTGTCTGTCTGTTTGTTTGTTTTTAAACACACTAATCTCTGAACCTATCGGATGAATTGGACAAAACCTGCCATAGATAACCTTTTACAAACAAACAATGTTAACTTCTTTATTATATTCTCCTTATTATTCTTCTTTATTTATTTGTAGTGGTCCTAAGCACGGCTGCTACGCTAGAGGTCTTGGGTTCGATTCCCAGGTGGAGCAAAAAGTGTTATTGTTACACCTCTGCCTAACCCTTCGGGGAATACAGGTGTGATGGTATGATGGTATATATATGGTTTCTTCTATAAAATTCTCAGTAGCAGCTCGGAGTTTGGATTTGTGCCCGGTTAATGGCAATATGCTTGCCCCTATTACATGGGACCTAAATATACCGGCGAACTATGACTACATTGGTACACCTCTGCCTAACCCTTTGGGGAATACAGGCGTGATGGTATATATGTTAATATTCTCCTTTTTCAATTTACTTTAGGAGCCAGAGCATCCTCCAGTCCAGGCGGCAAGAATAACGAAAGAATCCACACCGGAAATGGAAGTCAAAATCGCTTTTCCGGAAGTCAAGTTCCCAACTACTGAAATTAAAGTCATACAACCGGAAGATCATAAGGTAAATCCATCTTAGAAAACATTTGTTAAAATAATATATAATATAACTAGCTGACCCGCCACGACTTCGTTCGCGTGGTATCCCACCCCTACCCTACCCTACCCCTACCCTACCCCTACCCTACCCCTACCCTACCCCTACCCTACCCCTACCCTACCCCTACCCTACCCCTACCCTACCCCTACCCTACCCCTACCCTACCCCTACCCTACCCCTACCCTACCCCTACCCTACCCCTACCCTACCCCTACCCTACCCCTACCCTACCCCTACCCCTACCCTACCCCTACCCTACCCCTACCCTACCCCTACCCTACCCCTACCCTACCCCTACCCTTCCCCTACCCTACCCCTACCCTACCCCTACCCTACCCCTACCCTACCCCTACCCTATCCCTACCCTACCCCTACCCTACCCCTACCCTACCCCTACCCTACCCCTACCCTACCCCTACCCTACCCCTACCCTACCCCTACCCTACCCCTACCCTACCCCTACCCTACCCCTACCCTACCCCTACCCTACCCCTACCCTACCCCTACCCTACCCCTACCCTACCCCTACCCTACCCCTACCCTACCCCTACCCTACCCCTACCCTACCCTACCCCTACCCTACCCCTACCCTACCTCTACCCTACCCCTACCCTACCCTATCTCTCAAGTTGGATCGAACTGCACATGGTGTGCGAATTTTATTATAATCGGTTAAGTGATTTAGGAGTCCATTGAGGACAAACATTGTAACACGAGATTTATATATGTATATTAAGATAATACCAGCCTATTACTGACCCACTGCAGGGCAAAGGGCTCTTCTTATACAGAGAAGGCACGAGCGTTGATCACCACGCTTGCTCAAGGCGGGTTGGTGATTGCAGAGTTATAGTAACTACTAGCTATATACCCCTTAATGTCACGCGTCTTTAGTTACGTCCTTGGTCACTGCTCCGCACCCGTGTGTCGTAGCGTGATGTGGTTTTCTATATGCATTTCTATGAGCATGGCAGTTGAGAGCTTCGTCATGCTCTCTTTACAGAAAACAAAAACAAAACATCATTACAAAAAGTGCAGATACAATCAAGACCAATAACATCTGGTAATTTGAATAAATTTAATAGCACTTTAATTAGTAAGTTATGTGTTCAGAGCCTTGATATGAATAGTGGTAGTACTTTGTATGAAAAATTCTTTTCAGTCGTGCAAACAGAGTTTAATAATATTCTTAAGAAAAAAACCAAAACAATTTGCCCAAAATTTTTATTTAGTGATTGGGCAACTAAAGGTATCAGGAAAAGTAGGGAACGTCTATTTGAATTGTATGGCCTTAAGCCTTATGTAAATACTGAAAGTTTTAATAAGTATGTTGCTGCTTACTCTAAAATTTTTAAAAATACTTGTAAGTCAGCTAAAGGCTTGTACATTAGTAACAAGGTTAAATCAGCAGATAATAAAATAAAAACGGTTTGGAAAATTATTAATAACGAAACAAATAGAAATAAAAGACATAATGCTGATTATAGTCTAGAGACTTCCCGAGGTCCCATAAGCACAAATATTGATGTGGCTCAGGAATTTGTAACATTCTTTACCAATATTCCAATTAAAACTACTGAAGCTTTAAATTCCTCGCCCGCACTTGCTATGGATTTAGTAAGGGCTAATGTTTCAGCCTGTCCCAAGGAATTTAAATTTAAACATATTAACCCTCTGATTGTTATAAAGACGTTCAATCAACTCAAGAGCAAGGTTACCGAAGATCTGTGGGGCATGTCTACTAATGTATGTAAATCAATAATTGAGACAGTAGCACCCTATTTAGCTTTGATATTTAATTTGTGTATAGACCAAGGAGTTTTCCCTACTTTAATGAAGCACAGCAAGGTTATACCCCTATTTAAGTCCGGGGATAGCAAAGACACCAACAATTATAGACCTGTGTCGATTTTGCCGGTTTTCAGCAAGGTGTTCGAAAAAGTGATGCTCAATCAAATGCTCAATCATTTCAACTGCAACAACATCTTGCACGATCAACAGTATGGTTTCACCAGAGGGCGTTGCACTACAGACGCCGGTGTCACTTTAATTAAACACATCTTTAATGCATGGGAGGACTCACAGGATGCCATTGGCATTTTTTGCGACCTCTCAAAAGCGTTTGATTGCGTAAATCATGAAACACTCCTCCTTAAGCTCGAGCATTACGGACTTGGTCATCTAGCGCGTGACTTGATAAAATCGTACTTAAATGATAGACTGCAGCATGTGCAAATAAACGGTGTAAACTCATTAGGCTTAAAAGTAAAGATGGGGGTTCCGCAGGGTTCAATATTGGGTCCGTTTCTCTTTTTAGTATATATTAATGATTTACCTCATTTACTGAAAAACCAACCTCAAATGGTGTTATTTGCTGATGACACTTCACTGATTTTTAAAGTAAATAGAAAGGCACAACATCTTGACGACGTAAATAACGCTATGCATGAGGTTCATAATTGGTTTACTATAAATAACTTAGTATTAAATGAGAAGAAAACTAAATGCATAAGATTCGCTTTGCCAAATGTTAAAAGTATGTCATGTAACGTTACATTAAATAAGGATATACTGGAATTCGTCGAAAAGACAGTTTTCCTAGGGATTACGCTTGACTCAAAGCTGCAGTGGAGTCCTCACTTAACATCTCTAGCAGGGCGGTTGAGCTCAGCCGCTTACGCTGTCAGAAAAATCAGACAATTAACAGACGTGGATACCGCGAGGCTGGTCTATTTTAGTTACTTTCATAGCATTATGTCTTACGGTATTTTGCTTTGGGGGCGGGCTGCAGATATAGAGTCTATCTTTATTCTGCAAAAGAGGGCTGTCAGAGCCATCTATAATCTTTGCAGGAGCGAGTCTCTAAGGGAATTGTTCAAAAAAATTAATATCATGACGGTTCCTTGTCAATATATATATGAAAACATTATGCACGTTCGAAAAAACCTTCATCTTTTCAAAAAAATTGGTGATAGACATAATGTTTATACTAGAAATAGGAATAAATTAGATCAACCAGGTTTCAGATTGTCTAAAGTACACACTTCTTTTATGGGGTACTGTGTAAAATGTTATAACAAAATACCGCTCGATATTCTCGAACTAAATGAGAGAAAATTTAAAACTTGCATCAAACGCACACTATGTAGTCAGGCATATTATAAGTTAGAAGATTATATTAATGATAAGAATGCTTGGCTTAATGCTGGTCCTGCTCCACAGAGACTCGGGCTCACAAATTAATAGATATTGTTTTTTTGGGAATGTTTCTTACCCCTTTTTTCATTTTGATTGACCTTAATAACGTTTACCGTTATTTTATTGCTATTTATTACATACATCAGTCGAATAGGTTCACTAAAAACCTTAGTATTATATAACCCAACTAGCAAAAAAGTTATATAAGTTTACAATTATACGACTAACAGTCATGTAAGGGTTTTGAAATAGTTCTGAAGCAACTAAACTGTTGTAAAATAGTATTCAGTTCGACGTATTAGTTATATATATTTAAGTCATATTAATGCGTCTGGTAAACGTCGTCTCAATTAATTTATACGACGGTCATATAATGTTAAGTCGAGTAAACGTTTCAGTCGGACAATAGTGATGAGTCGCCATGTTTCGTAAATTTAGAACCTTTTATTCAACATTTAAATAACAAACCGTTATGTAATGATTTTATAGTTAACTATTATACAATCTTCATAATAGGTCATATACTAAACCTTTAAATAACTTTTAGTTTGAAACTTTATTCTAATACTAGCTTTTGCCCGCGACTTCGTCCGCGTGGATTAATAGTTCCCGTTCCCGGGGTCTTTCCGGGATGAAAACTATCCTATGTCCTTTCTCGGGTCCCAGACTTTAACTGTACCAAATTTCATTGAAATCGGTTCAGTGGTTTAGGTGTGAAGAAGAGACAGACAGACAGACAGACAGAGTTACTTTCGCATTTATAATATTAGTAAGGATAACTTATATATGCCAATTGATTATTTAAGCGATTATTAGTATCTTTTCTATAACTCAGTCGTCCTGTTTCATTAAGTTTATGTTTTTTTTTATAACTAATTATTTTATATTCCTACAACGTGTGCCAATCTATGACTAAACTAAAATGTGAAATACTTAATGAGAGATTCACAAGCTTATCAATGCCAGAATCACCATGATGTCCCTGTAAATAAAACAGAAGTATTTCCATGACTATACGCAAAGGGTTTTACTATTTTCCAACAGAACTCTAATTGCAACCGTCATGGTGGACGCCATAAATCGTATAAAAACATGTATACGACCAATAGTTATTTAAAGGTCGAAATGCAGTCGCCCAATGTCTATTGGCAATATGGCCGAAACTATTGATGTCAATTAATATATTTTATTTTTATAAACAATATGAAAACTCTAATATTATGAAGGCCCATGAAAATATTGACAAAGATAACCATACATATCATCGAAAAAATTTAATTCCCATGTATAAGTCATCGCTCTTCATCTTCCACCGCAATATGCTTTCTCTATATTAAAGAATTTTTAATAATGATTCATACGACATTTTACTTAACTTTATAATATAAGTTTTGCCATAACACAATAAATTGTCGCTGACACTCTCATACGATGATATAGTTATTCATTGGTATTACTAGAAACGATTACAAACCTTATTAGTTAAACTCACAACGTCTACGTGACTTTTACTCAACATAATTTGTCGCTAACGCGACTGCAACACGACCTTAACACAATTGAAAAGTTATATAATCTGCGCCCAAACCCGCGTTATATTCACGTCTAAAAAACTATTATAAAACGTTTTGGTATGACTGAAAGTTAAATTGAAAACGTTATTGTACCTTTTATATGACATTATTTTGTTACTTGGGAATTTAACATAATTTATTTCAATTTTGTAAATGTGAGTACCATGGAGCCATTTATTTGTTAAGTTACTATGTGTTGGACACTGAGCATGGCAGTTGAGAGTTTCGTCATGCTCACTTTAATGTCTCGCTGACGGTGGCGCGTGGGTTGGGTCGTTTGGTTCCCTTCAAGATGGTTGAGCTAAATGGTGCTGATGCACGCGTCATATTCGTGAACGGGTGCTGTCAGTTGGGATTGGTCATCTCTTGACTGCCATGGCTTACATCTTTATTATAATTTTGTTATTTTTTATATTTCATTCTTTCACTTCATTGTTTTCACATATAGAAGCAACAAGAATATTGTAACCAAGTTTTTGTAAAAACCAAATTGAATGAAAAGAGTGTCCATGGAGTTTCTTGCTCGTTCTTCTCCATAGAGACCTACGTTTTGGAACGAGCAACTAGCTTCAATATTAAACTGTAACTTCTTGACAATTCAAAAGTGCCTGTAAATGGTCTAATTGAAATAAATGCTTTGATTTGATTTGATTTGATTTAATGTCTTGCTGACGGTGGCGCGTGGGTTGGATCGTTTGGTTCCCTTCAAGATGGTTGAGCTAGATGGTGCTGATGCACGCGTCATATTCGTGAACGGGTGCTGTCAGTTGGGATTGGTCATCTCTTAACTGCCATGGCTTACATCTTTATTATAATTTTGTTATTTTTTATATTCACCTTCATTGTTTTCACATAGAAGCAACAAGAATATTATAACCAAGTTTTTGTAAAAACCAAATTGAAGGAAAAGAGTGTCCATGGAGTTTCTTGCTCGTTCTTCTCCATAGAGACCTACGTTTTGGAACGAGCAACTAGCTTCAATATTAAACTGTAACTTCTTGACAATTCAAAAGTGCCTGTAAATGGTCTAATTGAAATAAATGCTTTGATTTGATTTGATTTGATATAGGTGAAAAAAAAATCGGTTTAATAGTTTCGGAGCTATTCGGTACAAACGAACAAATCTTTTCTTCTTACAACATTTTTTTGGGAATTGGGTAGATGACACCACTAACCAATAATTTCAAGAAACAACTTCACAAAAAAACATTTAATTTTAGCACTTAAAACCCGATGATTTTTTAAATAACTATAAAAATCGATTTTTGGTTGCTTTGAAATCAATAAATAGTTAGTGAATTGAGATGACAAAAAAGTGACGTCATAGTTGAGTATTGTCATAGAAAATCTATGGGGAATCGCGTTTTGACAGCTCATAAAAAGTACGTCAATTGATTAGTGGTGTCATCTACCTAATTACTAACGAACTGCCAGGTATTTCGTCCGCGTGGTTTTTCACCCTTTCTTGCTCCGCTGCCGTGGGTCGTAGCGTGATGTTATAAAGCCTATATTACTCAGAAATAATGTAGCTATTTATTGGCGAATTTTTCTTTTGAAGTGAAAACTTCTTTGGCGGCTTTGTACACTTTTTTTGTAATTGGTAAAAAAAAATAAACTCGCGTCAGGACACGTGACCTGATCAAAAATTCGTAAGATTTTCTGAAAATCTTACGAATTTATTTATAGCGCAATAAATAAATATTGTATTATACCACATAAATGATAGTACTTTTACACTGATAATTAAAGCAATTCGTGCAAAATTATTCCCTAACCATTCCAAAATATCAAAAATGCACAACGACGTTAATAATTAAGTTTTCACTTCTGCCGGCACTCCCGGAGTGCAACCCGTCGTTTTTTTTTTATCAGTCTAATAGCTTCGGATGATGGTGATGATGATGAATAGCTTCGGAGCCTATTCGCTACAAACGAAAACTTTTTCCTCTTTATAATTTTTTTTTTTTTTTTTTACTGCCCCGTTGGTCTCGTGGTCGCTAGTTCGACTGCTGTGCAAGGGGTCCCGGGTTCGATTCCCAGGTCGAGCAAAAAGTGTTATTGGGTTTTTCTATGAAATTCTCAGTAGCAGCTCGGAGTTTGGATTTGTGCCCGGTTAATGGCAATAGCCTCGCCCCCTATTACATGGGACCTAAATATACCGGCGAACTGTGGGTGTACATTGGTACACCTCTGCCTAGCCCTTCGGGGAATACAGGCGTGATGGTATTTTTTATTTATAATATTTTTATAATTTACAAGTCCAGGTTTTGCTCAAGATGTTTTCTTTCACCGATGTTTTTTTTTTTAACAGATAAAAGAAGAAATTAAAGAACCAGAGACTCCTACGGAACCAGAGACAATAGAAGAGGAGATCGTAGAAGAAACGCCGGAAGCTGTTGTAGAAGAGAGGTGAGTTTAATATACTAGCTTTTGCGCGCTACTTCGTTCGAAGTTGATAAAAAAGGAATTTTACCTACCATCACGCCTGTATTCTCCGGAGGGTTAGGCAGAGGTGTACCAATGTACACCCACAGTTCGCCGGTATATTTAGGTCCCATGTAATAGGGGGCGAGCCTATTGCTATTAATCGGGCACAAATCCAAACTCCGAGCTGCTACTGAGAATTTCATAGAAAAACCCAATAACACTTTTTGCTCGACCCGGGAATCGAACCCAGGACCCCTAGCGTAGCAGTCGCGCTCAGGACCACTAGGCCAACGAGGTAGTTCCCTGAATTTTACCTGTTTATTCAAAACTAGCTTTAAGAGTCGTGATAGCCCAGTAGTCAAGGCGCCCGCTTCTCAGGCACGAGGTTGTGGGTTCGCAACCGGGCACGGGCAAGTACCAATGTGACTTTTTCTAATTCATATGTACTTTCTAAGTTTATCTTGGACATCACTGACATCGGTAACCATGTCAGAGGCTCTTGAGGCGGTTTAGAAACTCTGACACTAGGGTGTGTGGAGTCGTTAGACCTTACTGCCCACATGATAAAGAAGAATATTAGTATAGACTTGTATAAATACATTAAATTGTCTTCTACAGCGTAATACAAGAAGAGCCAATTCAAGAAGAGATCAAAGAAGAGCCGCTGTCAGAAGAGCCAGAAGTTACAGAAGAGGAGGTGCCTGCTGAGCCTGTGTTGGAAATACCGCCGGAAACGATACCGCTGCCGCCGGAACCGGAACCAGTGCAACCGGAGCCGGAACCGGAGGCTGTGGTCGAAGGTTGGTTATATCATTAGAGACATACCATCACGCCTGTATTCCCCGAAGAGTTAGGCAGAGGTATTCTGTGAATCTGGCTATCATAATATACCAAAAGAATTTTTTAATTCGTCTAGAATTTTCAGAGATGAACGCGCTTACACAAACGAACAAAAAAATATTCAGCTTTATTGTATTAGTAAAGACATACTGAGCTGGAAATTGCAATAAAATATCGGGTACAGTTCAAATTAAACAACATAACAAATTTAAAATAATTTCAATCTTAAACCCTCTGCGTAAAGTTCTGTTTTGAACTAAATGAAATGACAAACACGACACGTCTTCAGTTTTTTTTTTTTTTATGGACGGGAAATCATCAAATAACTTCCCCTGGGCGGGGCGGGAGGGAGTGTCTTTTACTGACTAAAACCCGTCTATGTTCCTTCATGTGCCCTTTGCGTTCCGGGGGGCGCGGTATCTCTTTCGAACAACCCGCAGCCCCACGTCTTCACAGTTGGCTTAGGGGCTGAGCAACTGGCTGCTGCCCTGTGTATCTCGGGGTCGATTCTCGCACGGAACAAATATTTGCATGACCTACAGATAGTTGTTCCGGGTCTGGCTGTTTGTGTATGTGAGTTTATATGTTTGTAAACACACCCACGATACAGGAGAAATTCCTAATAAGGGTCAACGTTATTATAAAAAACTACAAAATAACCTATTTTAAACAATTTCGACCTTAAACCTTCCACATGAAGTCCGTTTTTAAACGCAAACTTAAGGAAATTACAAAATCTCCTTTTTACCACTTAGCAGAACCACAAATCCCAGCGGAAGAGGAAGTGCCGGCATTACCGGAGCCGGTACAGACGGATACCATAGAGCAAGAGCTGGAGATGATGGAGAAGGGACCGGAAGTGCCCAGAGAAGAGGAAAAGAAGCCGGTAGCAGAACAAGTTGCGAAGGAGGAAGAATTTGAGGTATTTATCTATCTTCTAATCATCATCATCATCATCATCATATCAGCCGCAGGACGTCCACTGCTGGACATAAATATATAAAAAATATATGGACATATCTTCTAATATATAAATAAAAAAATATACCATCACGCCTGCATTCCCCGAAGAGTTAGGCAGATGTGTACCAATGTACACCCACAGTTCGCCGGTATATTTAGGTCCAATGTAATAGGGGGCGAGCCAATTGCCATTAGCCGGGCACAAATCCAAACTCCGAGCTGCTACTGAGAATTTCATAGAAAAACCCAATAACACTTTTGCTCGACCTGGGAATCGAACCCGGGACCCCTTGCACAGCAGTCGCACTTGCGACCACGAGACCAATGGGGCAGTTCTATCTGTCTATTTGCTATCAAGTCTAAAAGTCACAACAATAAGGAAAAAGCATTTTTATCAGTTTTTAACCCCCGACGCAAAAAGAGGGGTGTTATAAGTTTGACGTGTCTGTCTGTCTGTCTGTCTGTCTGTGGCATCATAGCTGCCGAACAGATGAAGCGATTTCAATTTAGTTTTTTTTGTATTAAAGGTGACTTATGTGCGAGTGTTCTTAGACATGTTTGATGAAAATCGGTTAAGCCGTTTAAAAGTTGTGGGGGTGAAAGAGGGGAAGAAAAACCGAATGTCTGTAAATATACTCGAGTGGGGTCTTAAACTTAACAAAATCGACATTATAATAAGTAGGTACCTATAAAAAGTATAAAATAAAAAATTAAATTAAAAATTTAAAAAACCCCCAACACAAAAACCTAAGTTCCCTTTAAAAAGTAAAAAAAAAAATTAAAAAAAAAATACGTCACGTTGGGGGACCGTACGGGACGATCGTATCATAAATGCAACATCGGTCCCCCAACGTGACGTATTTTTTTTTTACTTTTTAAAGGGAACTTAGGTTTTTGTGTTGGGGGTTTTTTAAATATTTTTTTTTTGACTGCCTCGTTAGCCTAGTGGTGCTAAGCACGACTGCTACGCTAGAGGTCCTGATAACAAGGTCCTAGGGATTGACAAGTCGCCACACGCTCACTTCACGGAACCTTCGTTCCGTGAAGTGAGTGTGTTTTACAGAATAACACCGCTGTGCAAGGGGTCCCGGGTTCGATTCCCAGGTCGAGCAAAAAGAGTTGTTGGGTTTTTCTATGAAATCTCAGTAGCTCGGAGTTTGTTTTTGTGCCCGGTTAATGGCAATAGGCTCGCCCCCTTTTACATGGGACCTAAAACATACTGGTGAACTGTGGGTGTACATTGGTACACCTCTGATGATGTGTGGTATATATTGTGCATTTTCATAAGTTATTGCTTTTGAGCTAAAATGTTGTATGGAGATTCAGTACCGGATTAACTTTACCCCGTTTGTATGGACATACACTTTCAGTAAAATACTGCATAAAAAATAATAACCCGTTTTTTCTTCTACAGGACTCTATTCCACTGAAAGAGATGTTAAGAGAAGAGTCTCTTCCTATAGCACAAGAAGCAGAAGTGAAAGAAGATAGAGAGAAGACGGATGTAGAGGATACACACATAGAAACGGATGACGACACTCCTATGGAGGTAACACTATTATAATAAACTAGCTGTTGCCCGCGACTTCGTTCGCGTTCAGTATTTTTAAGTTAATAGTGTTCATACTGTTTCTGTCTAACCCCTATGTGACATAGCGTGATGAGTTGTACCTAAGATTACAGCTCAGGTCACTGCAAACACAATGCTAAAAGTTTTGTTCAAATCGGTGCAGGAGTTAAAAAGTTATGCGCGTACATACAAACAAACAAACAAACAGACAAAAATTCTAAAAACCATTTTTTTGGGTTCAGTATAATGTATTTAACATGTGGGAGTTACTCTTTATAAAAAATATTGCATGTACTGAATTGGCCTCGTTACGATTTTATTATATGTATAGATAATGAAATGTGCACACACTTGTGCACTATAATATTTCTTACGTAATTGGCTAGTCTCCACAGACATTATAGTCATCCACAGGAATATATATTTTTTTATATTAAACAAGAATTTATCAATAATTAATCAACTAAAAACCCAATGACATATAAAACAAAGTTCAAAGTCCATTGCAACCAATTTCTTAGGACTGCTTTAGTCCAAAATGTTACCAGTGTAAAAATACTATTACAACAGAGTTCTTCTTACAGTTGAGTCGAGAAGAAGAGAAGGATGGCAAGAAGAAGAGGGATTACTCGCGTAAGAAGAAGTCGGATTCAAGAAGTAAGTGCCTTTACAAGCTTTTATTAGGATTCCGTACCCAAAAGGGCAAAACGGGACCCTACGGGACGGGCCTGTTGGTCTAGTGGTTAGCGGCCCTGACTGCTAAGCCGGAGGTCGTGGGTTCGATTCCCACACAGGACAAACTTTGTGTGATGAGCTTGATTGTTTGTTCTGTGTCTGGGTGTGATTTATCTATAATATGTATGTATTTATAAATTATATAAGTATGTATATCAGTTGTCTGGTTACCATAACACAAGCTCTGCTTAGCTTGGGATCAGATAGCCGTGTGTGAGTTGTCCCAAGATATTTATTTATTTATTTTATTTTATTTTTATTACTGAGACTCCGCTGTCTGTACGTCTGTCACCAGGCTGTATCTCATGAACCGTGATAGTTAGACAGTTGACATTTTCGCAGATGATGTATTTCTGTTGCCGTTTTAACAAGAAATACTAAAAATCATAATAAAATAAATATTAAGGACGCATTTACGAATTGACACGCTTCAATTCTAGGTATTGAGTCTTACTACTACATGTGCACGGCTTACACACACAGCGACATGCACGCGAAGCGGCGAAATTATGAGTAAACTGACACGGCTTGATACTTTTATTTAATTTTTAAGCGTTTATTTTATTTGATATGGATGTCAAAAAGTAGAAAGAAAATGAAGTTGATTTGGCACATTTTGTAGTATTCAGGTCAGATCATAATCAGATTGGTTCGATGGTACCATATCATTATGGGTTTTACATACATTTGTCACTTCCAAAAAATTCCTATTGGAATGGGAAACTAGATTCAATATATTATTGTTTTTTAACCCCCGACGCAAAAAGAGGGGTGTTATAAGTTTGACGTGTCTGTCTGTCTGTCTGTCGGTGTGTCTGTCTGTGGCATCATAGCTGCCGAACGGATGAACCGATTTCAATTTAGTTTTTTTTGTATTAAAGGTAACTTACGTACGAGTGTTCTTAGACATGTTTGATGAAAATAGGTTGGGCCGTTTAAAAGTTGTGGTGATTTGTAGTGGTGAAAGTAGGGAAGAAAAACCGAATGTCTGTAAATATACTCGAGTGGGGTCTCAAACTTAATAAAATCGACATTATAATAAGTAGGTACCTATAAAAAGCATAAAATAAAAAATTAAATTAAAAATTTAAAAAACCCCCAACACAAAAACCTAAGTTCCCTTTAAAAAGTAAAAAAATAACAAAAAAAATACGTCACGTTGGGGGACCGATGTTGCATTTAGGATACGATCGTCCCGAGCGGTCCCCCAACGTGACGTATTTTTTTTGTTATTTTTTTACTTTTTAAAGGGAACTTAGGTTTTTGTGTTGGGGGTTTTTTAAATTTTTAATTTAATTTTTTTTTCATGTAATGACGTTCAAAAGTGCCATTTAATGGTCCAATTGAAATAAATGATTTGACTTTGACTTTGACTTCCCTTACATAGTTAAGGATGAAGCTCATAAAAATGTTTGAATACTGAACAAAACTATCGAAAACAGGGTAATAAAAAAAAAAACTTAGTTTTTATAACATTATTAGGACAATGTGAAGAATGTTTTCGAAGTTCAATGTATCTTTTAAATCTTGGATCATTCAGTTCTGGAAGGAGGCAGTTCTTATAGAATCGAATTTCAATAAAAACACAAACAAAACTAAAATTAAACATAGAGGTTTACGATTTCTTGAAGCTGTTTCATGAAATAACCGTAGTTACTGAAACCTGGATAGGTTCTGTTTCCTCTTTGTTCGTGTTCTAAAACAATACAGAAAATATATGTATTGGTTTTTAGAGTAAAAAAGTATTTGAATATAACAGTAAAGTTGTATATATCAGTAATTTTAGGTATGTAATTTTAAACTTCCGTAAGATATTTCCAAACTGTTCTCATTAGGAATACTACAACTCGTTTGGTCATTTCTCTCCGGGCACATTTCGGATGTTACATACGTCGCGATACTAGTATCACGCCTACTTTCAGAATTTTGCCTATAAAAATAATAATAATTTATTTTAATGAAACTAATACTTATTTTTTATTCATAATAACGTACATGTATTTTTGATAATCAAATAAGTACAAACCGTATTCGCTTCTTACGAGAGCTATTCCAAAACGTATTAGGCCTTGGCATCTATAAAAACAATTGAGTTATAAGAGGTTTTTAAAGTAACTCTTAACAACCAGCTCCACGCGTCTATTAGTTCCAGCAGACTTCGAAGTTCACCTTCAGGTCACTCTATGAAGTCCTGTTGTAAGGTGTTGACATAACTAATAACAAAAGGAGTCCAAACTCGGCACACGTAGCTCGGGTTCGGTTTTAAAACGTGCTGCCTCGCTGGAGGAAATGTGAGAATATAAGGGGTTTCTAGGGGGCTTGTTACCTTTGCAACATTTTTTTTTTTGCTAGAGACGAAGTTTTAACCAAAAGCATTTAAAGAAAAGTCCAAAATTTTTAGGTTAGGAATGGAATTTACGTCGTAATGTCTGGCTCCGAGTGCGCCCGGAGTCCGAATCAGACCAACTTGACTGGATTAGGTTGGGTGCTTAATGCCCTCCGTCACCCCCAGAACCTCCAGAATCTACATTTGCTGTGACAAAACGATTAAAAAACATTAAAAAATATACGCATTTCCGGCAAGCAAAGTTAGGGGGGATAGTTCCCCTCTCCCCTCCTCTTCCCCCCCCCCACTACTTCATGGAACCCTATCGAGGCAGCACGTTTCTAAACTTCAACCCGTAGCTCTACTCGTCTATTTGTTCCACCAGCAGACTTGGAAGTACAACTTCAGGTCACTCCATCAAGTCCGAAACGAAATATGAATTTATAATCCCCACTTCTAGCAAAAATATAAAAAAAACTGTGAATAAAATCTTTCCTTGGATGTGTGGACCGTATAAAATGTTAAAGTATCAAGTTTGGTATGTCAACTATTTTGTATGCGTACAGCGATCTTTTTCAACACGAGCTGCTGCTTACAAGCGACACAGTGTCCACCCACGACGGCGCCCGAGCGCAGACTAAAATGTCATGTCATGTCAATGTCAATTGTTTTTGGAATAAACAAAGAAAGCGACCAATAAAATGACCCCTAATTCAATCCATTAAGATTCACGTATTAGAACAAAATAAGTGAAAAAATAGATTTGATTTTTATTTATTTTCTGATATTTTTTGTAACATTTTGATAATTCTTTACCCTAAATTTTTGAGTTGAACATGTCTGCATTCATATAATATTTAAAAATAAATAAGTTTATGTCATTAAATAGGAGAAAAATGACCCAAAACTCAACACGATATCGTTATTTTCGTGTGAAGTGGCAACGGAAATAATTTTTTAAAATATTATAAATCAAAATATCCGAATAAAAAGTTACCACGATTTAAAGATTAAGAAGTAATCTATCTGTGATAATTATTAGTTACATGTGGTTTAGTTCCGTTTTGCAGCACAATACACCGAAAAACTACTTATTTTTATCAGATTTGCAAATGCGTCCTTAAGGGGGGCTCCCATACAACAAACGTTTTTTTTTTTGCTCGTTTTTGCTTGATATTGATAACGGCAACAACTTTAAATATTCATAAAATATTTATTTATATATTAACTAAATATTTTGGAGAGGAAGAGCGAGGCCAAAGATAAGATGGATGGATTGTGTGAAGAATGATATGAAAGAGAAGGGAGTCAGTGATAGCATGACGGCTGACAGGATGGTATGGAAGAAGAAAACGTGTTGCGCCGACCCCAAGTAACATGGGATAAGGGCAGGAAGATGATGA
This sequence comes from Caradrina clavipalpis, assembly GCA_932526535.1. Lineage (NCBI taxonomy): Eukaryota > Metazoa > Arthropoda > Insecta > Lepidoptera > Noctuidae > Caradrina > Caradrina clavipalpis. The sequence goes on from OW052117.1 coordinate 5,319,344, forward strand.
TGATTTAGTTATATATTAACCTAAAAATAAGTGATTAAATTTAAATGAAACAAATATTTAAGGGGAGCTCCCATACAACAATCGTTTTTGTTTTTTTGCCGTTTTTATACATAATGGTACGGAACCCTTCGTGCGAGACTCCGACTCACACTTGGCCGGTTTTTCATGCCCTTAGAGTAGATTTTTTGAGATACTATAATTCTCTAAGACCTGTTGCAACACCAAAAATCGCATTAATAAATACTTTGACTTTGACTTTTAAGTTTTGTTCTGCCTACCCCCATTATCTAAACCCGTGATGGTTTGGCAGCGTGCTCGGGCTCCGAGAGCGCGGCGGAGGCGAGCGCTCCGGAGTCCCCGAGTGCTAACGACGCCGAGAGACAACACCGGCTGTGGAAGAAATCTGTCATGCTGGTGTACAGCAGGTGAGGGACACACACACAGACATAATTATATCAAACAAATAAACGTATTTATTTAACTGCCCCGTTGGTCTCGTGGTCGCAAGTGCGACTGCTGTGCAAGGGGTCTCGGGTTCGATTCCCAGGTCGAGCAAAAAGTGGTATTGGGTTTCTGTATGAAATTCTCAGTAGCAGCTCGGAGTTGGGATTTGTGCCCGGTTAATGGCAGCAGGCTCGCCCCTATTACATGGGACCTAAATATACCGGCGAACTGTGGGATTACATTGGTACACCTCTGCCTAACCCTTCGGGGAATACAGGCGTGATTATATACTGATGGTAAAATTATAGTAGCTGATGAAATTAGCCGGTTACGAGTACTGCGCACCTGACCTTTCTGAAGAACCTCACCAATTACTTTGTGCTACTTCCACAGATTATGCGCACACAAGTACGCGTCGCTATTCCTCCGTCCAATCAGCGACGAGGAGGCTCCGGGGTACAGCATGGCGGTCAAACGACCCATGGATCTCACCACTATCAGAAGAAACATCGATTCTGGCGTTATAAGGTAACATATCTATACTAATATTATAAAGCTGAAGAGTTTGTTTGTTTGTTTGTTTGTTTGAACGCGCTAATCTCAGGAACCACCGGTCCGATTTGAAAAATTCTTTTTGTGTTGGATAGCCCATTTATCGAGGAAGGTTATAGGCTATATAACATCACGCTACGACTTACGGGAGCGAAGCAGTATTCAAAAACGTAACTTAAGGTGGATGAATAAAGCCACGCGAACGAAGTCGCTGGCAGAAGCTAGTAACACTATATGAGTACCATGGAGCCATTTATTTGTTAAGTTACTATGTGTTGGACACTGAGCATGGCAGTTGAGAGCTTCGTCATTCTCAATTAAGGACGCATTTACGAATTGACACGCTTCAATTCTAGGTATTGAGTCTTACTACTACATGTGCACGGCTTACACACACAGCGACATGCACGCGAAGCGGCGAAATTATGAGTAAACTGACACGGCTTGATACTTTTATTTAATTTTTAAGCGTTTATTTTATTTGATATGGATGTCAAAAAGTAGAAAGAAAATGAAGTTGATTTGGCACATTTTGTAGTATTCAGGTCAGATCATAATCAGATTGGTTCGATGGTACCATATCATTATGGGTTTTACATACATTTGTCACTTCCAAAAAATTCCTATTGGAATGGGAAACTAGATTCAATATATTATTGTTTTTTTTTTTCATGTAATGACGTTCAAAGGTGCCATTTAATGGTCCAATTGAAATAAATGATTTGACTTTGACTTTGACTTCCCTTACATAGTTAAGGATGAAGCTCATAAAAATGTTTGAATACTGAACAAAACTATCGAAAACAGGGTAATAAAAAAAAACTTAGTTTTTATAACATTATTAGGACAATGTGAAGAATGTTTTCGAAGTTCAATGTATCTTTTAAATCTTGGATCATTCAGTTCTGGAAGGAGGCAGTTCTTATAGAATCGAATTTCAATAAAAACACAAACAAAACTAAAATTAAACATAGAGGTTTACGATTTCTTGAAGCTGTTTCATGAAATAACCGTAGTTACTGAAACCTGGATAGGTTCTGTTTCCTCTTTGTTCGTGTTCTAAAACAATACAGAAAATATATGTATTGGTTTTTAGAGTAAAAAAGTATTTGAATATAACAGTAAAGTTGTATATATCAGTAATTTTAGGTATGTAATTTTAAACTTCTGTAAGATATTTCCAAACTGCTGTGCGATTCTCTAACAACGAACGAGTCTCACTTCGATAACGAACCAACTTGTGATTGGCTTAGTATTCGTTCGCTGTGGTGACGTCACCACGGCGAACGAATACTAAGCCAATCACAAGTTGGTTCGTTATCGAAGTGAGACTCGTTTTCGAGCTTGCATGTTAGAGAATCGCACAGCTGTTCTCATTAGGAATACTACAACTCGTTTGGTCATTTCTCTCCGGGCACATTTCGGATGTTACATACGTCGCGATACTAGTATCACGCCTACTTTCAGAATTTTGCCTATAAAAATAATAATAATTTATTTTAATGAAACTAATACTTATTTTTTATTCATAATAACGTACATGTATTTTTGATAATCAAATAAGTACAAACCGTATTCGCTTGTTCGATGGCCCTTTACGGGGCCCCGGTGTGGGCGCGGGGCTTGAGGCGGCTTGCCGCCCATTACCTAAACGCGTCCCAGCGGGTGATCGCCATAAGGGTCATCCGCGGATACCGCACGATCTCCGGCGAGGCAGCGAGCCTCCTTGCCGGATTGCCGCCATGGGATCTGGAGGCGCTGGTCCTCGCGCGCCTACACGAGTGGCGCGCGGAGGCACTGGGCCGGGGCGAAACTCCGCTGCCGCGGCAAATTGCCGCCCAGCGGACGGAACTCCGGCTCGATCTCATGGCGACATGGAGAGAGCGACTGTCGCAACCTCGTGCAGGGCACGCCTTGATTGAGGCGGTAAGTCCCCTCTTTGAGGAGTGGCTTGAGCGGCGCCACGGCGCCCTCACCTACCGCCTGACGCAGGTCCTCACCGGACACGGATGTTTCGGGAGGTTCCTGCACCTCATCGGGCGGGAGGAAACGCCCGGGTGTCACCATTGTGAGGATCGCCCCGAGGACACGGTGGAGCATACTTTGGCGGTGTGCCCTGCTTGGGCTGAGCACCGCCGAGTCCTCGAGGCGGCCATCGGCGGCGGCGCCCTCTCGAGTCCGGCACTGGTTCAGGCCATGGTCCGGAGCGAGGGGGAATGGGAAGCAGTCGCCTCCTTCTGCGAAGCAGTCGCCTCCTTCTGCGAAGCTGTAATGCTGGAGAAGGAGGCGGCGGGACGGGAGAGAGAAAGGAGGGTCCCCCGTCCCAGCGGCCGCCGCGGTAGACGATCCGGGCGTCGGGAGCCACGAGACGACTCCCGGCCACCGTAGACGCGGGTCTGTGGACGGTGAGCAATGGGTAGCTCACCGTCCGTACGTTCACTAGCGACAGACCGTGTCGACGGCGCGTCCGTGTTCCACGCGCGCCTCAAAGAGAATTGGATGGGGCCACTGAGGGCCGATGCCTGCCGGGGCTGCGGGTTGTTCGAAAGAGATACCGCGCCCCCGGAACGCAAAGGGCACATGAAGGAACATAGACGGGTTTTAGTCAGTAAAAGTCTGACACTCCCTCCCGCCCCGCCCAGGGCGGGGGAAGTTATTTGATGATTTCCCGTCTATAAAAAAAAAAAAAAAAAAAAAGGGGGCTTGTTACCTTTGCAACATTTTTTTTTTTGCTAGAGACGAAGTTTTAACCAAAAGCATTTAAAGAAAAGTCCAAAATTTTTAGGTTAGGAATGGAATTTACGTCGTAATGTCTGGTTCCGAGTGCGCCCGGAGTCCGACTCAGACCAACTTGACTGGATTAGGTTGGGTGCTTAATGCCCTCCGTCACCCCCAGAACCTCCAGAATCTACATTTGCTGTGACAAAACGATTAAAAAACATTAAAAAATATACGCATTTCCGGCAAGCAAAGTTAGGGGGGATAGTTCCCCTCTCCCCTCCTCTTCCCCCCCCACTACTTCATGGAACCCTATCGAGGCAGCACGTTTCTAAACTTCAACCCGTAGCTCTACTCGTCTATTTGTTCCACCAGCAGACTTGGAAGTACAACTTCAGGTCACTCCATCAAGTCCGAAACGAAATATGAATTTATAATCCCCACTTCTAGCAAAAATATAAGAAACTGTGAATAAAATCTTTCCTTGGATGTGTGGACCGTATAAAATGTTAAAGTATCAAGTTTGGTATGTCAACTATTTTGTATGCGTACAGCGATCTTTTTCAACACGAGCTGCTGATTACAATCGACACAGTGTCCACCCACGACGGCGCCCGAGCGCAGACTAAAATGTCATGTCATGTCAATGTCAATTGTTTTTGGAATAAACAAAGAAAGCGACCAATAAAATGACCCCTAATTCAATCCATTAAGATTCACGTATTAGAACAAAATAAGTGAAAAAATAGATTTGATTTTTATTTATTTTCTGATATTTTTTGTAACATTTTGATAATTCTTTACCCTAAATTTTTGAGTTGAACATGTCTGCATTCATAAAATATTTAAAAATAAATAAGTTTATGTCATTAAATAGGAGAAAAATGACCCAAAACTCAACACGATATCGTTATTTTCGTGTGAAGTGGCAACGGAAATAATTTTTTAAAATATTATAAATCAAAATATCCGAATAAAAAGTTACCACGACTTAAAGATGAAGAAGTAATCTATCTGTGGTAATTATTAGTTACATGTGGTTTAGTTCCGTTTTGCAGCACAATACACCGAAAAACTACTTATTTTTATCAGATTTGCAAATGCGTCCTTAATGTCTCGCTGACGGTTGCGCGTAGGTTGGATTGTTTGGTTCCCTTCAAGATGGTTGAGCTAAATGGTGCTGATGCACGCGTCATATTCGTGAACGGGTGCTGTCAGTTGGGATTGGTCATCTCTTAACAGCCTTGGCTTACATCTTTATTATAATTTTGTTATTTTTTATATTCACCTTCATTGTTTTCACAAATAGAAGCAACAAGAATATTGTAAACAAGTTTTTGTAAAAACCAATTTGAAATAAAAGAGTGTCTATGGAGTTTCTTGCTCGTTCCTCTCTATAGAGACCTACGTTTTGAAACGAGCAACTAGCTTCAATATTAAACTGTAACTTCTTGACAATTCAAAAGTGCCTGTACATGGTCTAATTGAAATAAATGCTTTGACTTTGACTTTGGCAGGACGACAGCGCAGTTCCAGCGTGATGTACTGTTGATGCTATCCAACGCACTCATGTACAACAGCAGCGAGCACAGTGTTTACACGATGGCGAAGGAGATGCATGCCGAGGTACCTACCTACACCATATTATTTATTTTCTTTATCGTGTGGGCAGTAAGGTCTAACGACCCCACACACCCTAGTGTCAGTTTCTAAACCGCCTCAAGGGCCTCTGACATGGTTACCGATGTCAGTGATGTCCAAGATAAACTTAGAAAGTACATATGAATTAGAAAAAGTCACATTGGTACTTGCCCGTGCCTGGTTGCGAACACACAACCTCGTGCATGAGAAGCGGGTGCCTTAACCACTGGGCCATTACGACACTAACTATCGACTACTACAAATCATTTTATTATTGTGGCTATCTATAGGGTAGGGCTATGTCCAGCAGTTGACTGCCTTGTTGGTCGCGTGGTCGCAAGCACGACTACTGAGCGAGGGGTCCTGGTTTCGTTTCCCAGGTCGGCCAAAAAGTGTTATTGGGTTTTTCCAATAAGAATTTCTCAGTCGCCGAGTTCGCCGTTTGCCGGCGAACTGTGGGTGTACATTGGTACACCTCTGCCTAACCCTTCGGGGAATACAGGCGTGATGGTATGATGATGGAATTTCTCAGTAGCAGCCCGGAGTTTGGAAGTTGGTGGTGTGATACCCCCGTGCCTCGGAAAGCACGTAAAGCCGTTGGTCTTGCGGCTGATCTCTCTCCGCTCGTGTCGGATTGCCGTCACATCGGTCTATGAGAGTTAGGGAAGAGGGAGTGCACCTGTGTTAGCGCACACACTTGTGCACTATAATGTCTCCTGCGTACGTGGCTAGTCTGCATTAAGATTAGCCGCTGTGGCCTGGAGAATTACATTACATACATCTTTAGTGGAGGCCTATATCCAGCAGTGGACATCAGCTGATATGACGATGATGATGTGTTGCTGTAACTGTTGCAGGCACAGAGTCAGCTGGGCATGCTGCTGGCTGCGCAGGCGCACGCCGGGCTGGTGGACAGCGCGCCGCAGAGACGCAAGCGGCGCCGGGAGCACGACACTAGGCCGCAGGCGCATAAGCGGCATCACTGATGTAAGTACATTTGGATAGTGATCCTGTTTTAAAGTCAAAGTCAAAGTCAAATCATTTATTCAAATTAGACCATTAAAAGGCACTTTTGAACTGCCTCGGTGGCCGAGTGGTCCTATGCGCGACTACTACGCTAGAGGTCCTGGGTTCGATTCCCAGGTCGAGCAAAGTGTTATTGGGTTTTTCTATAAAATTCTCAGTAGCAGCTCGGAGTTCGGATTTGTGCCCGATTATTGGCAATAGGCTCGCCCCCTATTACATGGGACCTAAATATACCGGCGAACTGTGGGTGTACATTGGTACACCTCTGCCTAACCCTTCGGGGAATACTGGCGTGATGGTTTTGAACTTTATTTGCAAGAAAAGAAGAAAATAATAATAATCTAGTTGACCCTTCCTAAAGGTAGTTTCGTATGGAGAAGAATGGGAAACCGCCTCGTACGAAGTCCTAACCGCGACTACTACCCTGGCGGTCTTGGGTTCGATTCCCACCCAAGTCGAGCTAAGTGTTATTGGGTTTTTCGAAAGAAATTCTCAGTAGTAGCTCGGAGTTGAAAAGACTTGAAACTAATGAAATTACTTTAAAAATTGACCAAAACTGTTTTTTCTACAGATGAGGCTAGTGGGACTTCACCATCGACTACCATCAATGGACGAGCCCCATCACCGGAAAAATCTGGCTCCTTCAAATGTCAAGTAACACAAAAAGGGTGCCGAATTATACGGATCACATAGGAATATGGACTTTATTTCAATCAGGAAACAGTGTTAATTCAAATGACAGATTTAATATGTTAAAACAGGTAAAATTTACAACAAAAATTGTGGTGTCTCCCAAAAATGAAGTTAATTTGTGAATCTCTGAACCGATTTTAACCATTTTTTCACCAATACATAGGTATATTATCAAGAAGTAAGGTAGTCTATAAATTTTATTTAAAAAAGCTGTCATCCTTAGGAAAATTGCAATAATGTAACTCAAAGTAGCAAAATTTGAATACCCTCAATAACTATTCGAAGCGGAGTAAGTCGCGTGGAGAAACTAGTCCAAATATCCTACTATCCCATTTACTATCACACTTCTTACTATCCTACAAATATCATAAATGCAAAAGTTTGTAAGGATGGATGAATGGATGTTTGTTACTGTTTTACGCTTAAACGGCTGAACGGATTTGGATGAAATTTGGCACTGAGATAGATTGTAGTGTGGAATAACACATAGGATACTTATTATCCCTGAAAAATGTTCCTGTGGAATAATATATTAAATTTGACGCGGTAGTCTGGTATATCCCGTCAATATATTTGTATAGCAAATGCAAAGAAATTAAGGTCCAAGGAGGTATGAGAAACAGGGTGTTAAGTTCCTCATCCTCCATTGTAAAGACAGGATCCTCCGAGCAGACGGGTGTTGTGTCTGGTGGACTACTGCGCGACGGTTGTTGTCGGGATTGTGTGTACATGCTAACGTCGCGGACAACTTTGATAGCGCAATGTAGGACACGTCAGTTGTAGTTCGCATGTTGAGCGATAGATGTCGCTATAAATAAATTAGGTGTAGAGGGTAGTTTCGTTTGAATGCTGTATCATATTTGAGTGTGTAAGAGCGGGGGCACACGATGCGTTGCGGCGGCGGTGCGGCGCCGGAGCGGTGTCGCTGCGTCGTCTTACATAGAAATATCTGTGGCATGTCACACGACGCACCGGATTTGCAACCGCCGAGACGAGGCGGGGAGGGGTGAATGCCTTGCGACGTCCGAGCGGCACCGCTCAGTTGTTTATGCGTCACAAGGAAGGGCCAACAACAGAGGCTGCTGGCGCTGCGACATAACAACGTTGCGTCGCCGCACCGCTCGTGTGCCCGTCGGTACCGTGAAATATTTACGGTGCGGCGCCGCAACGCATCGTGTGCGTTGCGGCGTTGCGGTTGTTGTTGGGATTGTGTATACATGCTAACGTCGCGGACAACTTTGTAGGAAATAGGAAACGTCAGTTGTAGTTCGCATGTTGAGCGATAGATGTCGCTACTGTGAAAGATTTGGTTCGGGGAAGTACTACCACTATACAGTAAAATGGGGTGTATAGCGATGAATGGGTGAATTGAGACAAAACTTTAAAAGGGTTTTTTATCGTTATCGTTACCGGCGGGAGTGTCAGACTTTTACTGACTAAAACCCATCCATGTTCCTTCTTGTGCCCTTTGTGTACCGGGGGCGCGGTATCTCTTACTCACAACCCACAGCCCCGTCAGGCATCGGCCCTCAGTGGCCCCTCCGATTATAGCTTACCACTGGATTTTTTCCCCCGTTGCTGTGTAGTAGCACTGCTGGTAGTCAGCGATGTCGGTTTAGTTCCCGTAAAATGGGGTGTATAGGGTTTTTTTTTTTTTTTTTTATAGACGAGAAATCATCAAATAACTTCCCCCGCCCTGGGCGGGGCGGGAGGGAGTGTCAGACTTTTACTGACTAAAACCCGTCTATGTTCCTTCATGTGCCCTTTGCGTTCCGGGGGCGCGGTATCTCTTTCGAACAACCCGCAGCCTCGGCAGGGGGTGTATAGGGATGCAAAGGTGAATAGGGATGAAACCACAGATTAAATAAGTACAGATACTTCACTCCATAGAGAAAACCCAACACTTAAAGCTATAATTACCGACAACACGTTCGTGCGTGAGAGAGAGAGAGATAGCAATAACGCGCGTCATACAACACAGCGCTAGGGCTATCTATGCTGAGAAATTATTACACAAAAGAATAGGTGACTATAAAGTATTATTGTGTAGTATTATTGTATGTACTGAAATATGTATTTTCTGTACACTACAAATTGCATTGCGAGGTTTAGACATTGAAGGCGCGAGTATCGTTTATTTTGTTGCGGTAGGTATAATAGTACACTCAAGCGAGCGCGTGACAGCCGGCTGGATTCGTTGCGCCCGGGCGCAGGTGAGCCGTAGGCACTTAAGAGAGTAACCTTGGACGAGTGACGGAGGCCTGATGAAACTTAAAAGGTATTTTATCGTTGAAATAATATACTTTCTTGCCAACAAGCACACTTAATAGTAAATTATAATTTAGTAAAAACATTATACTCCTTTAAACCAGTTAAATTAATTCTACCATCAAATATATTTTTAAGTTTCATCAGGCCTCCGTCACTCGTTCAAGGTTACTGTCTTAAGTGCCTACGGCTCACCTGCGCCCGGGCGCAACGAATCCAGTCGGCTGTCACGCGCTCGCTTGAGTGTACTATACCTACCGCAACAAAATAAACGATACTCGCGCCTTCAATAATGTCTAAACCTCGCAATGCAATTTGTAGTGTACAGAAAATACATATTTCAGTACATACAATAATACTTTATAGTCACCTATTCTTGTGTGTAATAATTTCTCAGCATAGATAGCCCTAGCGCTGTGTTGTATGACGCGCGTTATTGCTATCTCTCTCTCTCTCACGCACGAACGTGTTGTAGGTAATTATAGCGTTAAGTGTTGGGTTTTCTCTATGGAATGAAGTATTTGTACTTATTTAATCTGTGGTTTCATCCCTATTCACCCCTGCATTCCTATAAACTCCATTTTACGGTTTACAATGGATACGAGTCGACTACTCCATATATTGTAATGTAATAAGCTTTGTGAATGTCTCAGATGTATGTGTAAGGTATAATGTTACGTACAATTATGTATTTCTCGTGAGTTCAATAAAACGACAATAATGCAACTGTGCTGTTTTATTTTAGTTTTCAAATCTTTTCCATGACATATCCAATAAACTGCCCCGTCGGTCTCGTGGTCGCAAGTGCGACTGCTGTGCAAGGGGTCCCGGGTTCGATTCCCAGGTCGAGCAAAAAGTGTTACTTATTGGGTTTTTCTATGAAATTCTCAGTAGCAGCTCGGAGTTTGGATTTGAGCCCGGTTAATGGCAATAGGCTCGCCCCCTATTACATGGGACCTAAATATACCGGCGAACTGTGGGTGTACATTGGTACACCTCTGCCTAACCCTTCGGGGAATACAGGCGTGATGGTATATATCCAATAATCCTGACCGAATTTCGGTCACGATGGCCAACCTCGATATTATAGTGTACAAACACAGGTGTACTCACTCTCATAGGCCGATGGGACGGTACTCCGACACGAATGGGGAGGGAGCAGGCGCAGGACCACCGGCACGGGGGTGTCACACCACCAACTTCCAAATTACAGGCTGCTACTGAAAAATTCCTGATGGAAAACCCAATAACTGCCCCGTTGGTCTCGTGGTCGCAAGTGCGACTGCTGTGCAAGGGGTCCCGGGTTCGATTCCCAGGTCGAGCAAAAACTGTTACTTATTGGGTTTTTCTATGAAATTCTCAGTAGCAGCTCGGAGTTTGGATTTGTGCCCGGTTAATGGCAATAGGCTCGCCCCTTATTACATGGGACCTAAATATACGGGCGAACTGTGGGTGTACATTGGTACACCTCTGCCTAACCCTTCGGGAAATACCGGCGTGATGGTGATGGAAAACCCAATAAGGCTTTTCCCATCTGGGGAATCGAACCCAAGACCTTGCGCTCAGCAGTCACGCTTGCGTGATAGCTTAGTGGTAAAGGCACATTCACATGAGGTTGTGGGTTCGATACCGGATCAGTACCAATGTGACTTTTTTATATTTTGGATATCTCTGAAATCGGTGAAGGAAAACATAGGAATCCTTTGATAAATCTTACGCTAAGTTACATCACGCTACGACTCACAAGAGCGAAAGCAGTAACAAAAAACGTAACGAAACGCGGGTAAAGTCCGGCGGGACGGGAGAGGGAAAGGAGGATCTCCCGTCCCAGCAGCCGCCGCGGTAGACGCTCCGGGCGTCGGGAGCCGCGAGACGACTCCCGGCCACCGTAGACGCGTGTCTGTGGACGGTGAGCAATGGGTAGCTCACCGTCCGTACGTTCACTAACGACAGACCGTGTCGACGGCGCGTTCGTGTTCCACGCGCGCCTCAAAGAGATGTCAGCGAACTTGGATGGGGCCACTGAGGGCCTCCTCCTGCCGGGCCTGCGGGTTGTTCGAAAGAGATACCGCGCCCCCGGAACGCAAAGGGCACATGAAGGAACATAGACGGGTTTTAGTCAGTAAAAGTCTGACACTCCCTCCCGCCCCGCCCAGGGCGGGGGAAGTTATTTGATGATTTCCCGTCTATAACAAAAAAAAACGCGGGTAAAGTCGCGGGCTACAGCTAGTTACAAAATAAAACACGTGACGTCATCTATGATAATGTATTTCACTTAAGTTTTACATCATACAACCAACTGAACGCAACAAAATCGACAAAATACTATATATTTAATGTGATACATTTTAAGACTGAATATAAACGCTCTATCCACATTTCTTATACAATACGTCACTTCCGGTCACCACAGACAATAAAAAAAGACAAAAAAATCTCATCCATCCATCCAAAAACATATTTTTCTATAATTCACAGAATTTTCTCATTAAAAAATCGTATCGCAGACTTTAAATGTCTATATGTTTTATTTTCAACTCTTGCGCATCTTGTGGATGGTCTTTTTGTCTTTTTAATACTCTATGGTAGCCATAGAGTAAGAAGTAAAATAGTCAAGTCCCTTATCTATGGTAATGAGCAGTATTGTAACTATATTTAGCAAAAACCGCCCATTTTTTGCGAACTGTGGTATCTCTAACTTTCAAACTCTTTTCGAGTTCGAAAACATAAAATATGCCTTAATATATAAACTAGAGCGACTTGAATAATCAATTTTACTTCTTACTAAATGGTAATAAGGTCTATATTCGCTATAGACCATTTCATTTACAGCCATATTTTATATCGGTCAATCAGAGTTTTGCGATACATATCGCTGTCTTAATTATACACTTTCTAAGTATAAAAACGTCAAATATTATAAAGCCTGGCTTACTCCCGATTTCTCAAGAAAAACAACGGACTTATGGACAGCCAATCACAACAACTTGTGACGTCACATTAATTTTCTTACGAGAAACGGGGACTTAGCCAGCCATAATTGTCATCATCAATATCTTCAATAATACCATAAACTTTACTGGCCCGTCGACTAAAGACACAACAATGTTAAAATGTGACAAGATTTGTCATCTATTTATGACAAGATCTGTCCTCTATTCATGACAAGCCCGCCACACTATTCCCAAACCACTGCAACTCCTGAAAGCCAGAATCAACAGTGGCGACCACCAGAAAATCGAAGCAATGAATATCGTCGAGTCCCGGAGAAACGATTCAACTGTCTTGGATCCCGCAACGAAATTAATCAGAAAAGATTAACGGAGGAGTATGACAAAACATAATTTATATCACAGCAGGAGACAGAATAGAACTGTTATTCTGCCTGTTTGTCTGTCTGTCATTCTAGATCGGACCAGAAGTTTATAGTATTGTACATGGCAATAAATTCACATCCTATATTTTTTTATCCTGAGATAAACGTCTAAATTAGAACTCCCTGTTCGAGTATCCGGATAAGCTTTATCTACCGGATAAACTTTCAAATGTCTACTAGATATATTAACCGGAGCTTATCAGCTGAAACGTCGGGCACTCGGTATTAATTATAAATCTTAAGCCGTGGTAATTAACTCATTCATTTTCTTCTACATATGAGAAGAAGCCTTAGCCAAGATGTTTTTTCTATCTCTGTCTTGCATTTGTAGTTTGACAGTTGTGCGACAGAGACAGTAACACTTATTAACCTCATTTTAAGGCGTTGTCTTAATAAAACGCGACTACAGGATCATCGCAAGTTTGTGCGAATTTTAGTCGTACGAATGTGCGATCAAATACATACTCTCGAATAGATGACATTTATTTAATGGTGACGGTCACGTCGCTTACTCGCTTTCTATTATGACAACTTCTAAAAACCACACTGATAAGTAATCCCAATTAATTCTTCTTTAAAAAAAAAACGTTGCCCCACACTAAGAATACCTCCTGTGTCGTGTGTGCGTTTACAAACATATCGAGCCATTACCACCGATTTAGCGTAACCGACAAAAACCAAATTTTACAGAAGGTTTTTTTTTTAATATTTTTGCTAATAATTGCTCTATTGATGTGAATTAGCATTTGCTATAGCTTAACCTTTTAACCGCTTGTGTCACATTTATGCGACACATATTTCCGTGCCCCTACCGCTCGTGTCGTATTTCTGCGACAGAGAACACGCATGATTTTTCGATCTATTTTTGTCCTATTAACTGCCTGCCTGCAAAGGTATTATTTTGTCAAATTTGTAGCTGCGCGCTAGGGGCACGGCGACTGATATTTTGCCAAGCGGTTAAAAGGTTAAATAACTGATTTATTTTGGCGGGAAGGTCGACGAGGTATGGTCCGTTATAGTTTAAAATGTCGTTTGCGATGAAAAACGCAGTTTAGGTAAAAATGTCGCTTACGCTAAGTCATGGCTAGGTAATGGCTCGATATAAACTTACATACACAAACAGCCAGACCCGGAACAACTATCTGTAGGTCATACAAATATTTGTTCCATGCGGGATCGAACTTACGACACGCAATGCAGTAGCCAATTGCTTAGCCACTGCACATCCTATGAACTTATTAAAAGACAAAACTTTGAGATTTTATAAATTCTAAAGAAAATATCGGTCAGCCTGTAAATGGTCTAAATGAAATAATTTTTTTGACTTTACTATAATAGGATTACTTATTAGTGCTAAAATATATTTGTCATGTATCCTAACTTCTTTTATCTACCAGGGAATATTTAAAACACATACCCTCTTATTAATAAACGCGGAGTAAAGTTAAACTAAACTTAACCCTCGAAAACTGTATTGCTAAATCAAAGTTAATCCTGGTGTAACTTTAGTTCACGTTTATTAATAAGACCTATATTTTATACCATTAATTGGACAACTACTGTATAAATAAACAATGGAGCCAAATCCAAGATAAAACTTAATGTAGGCTATTTGCATCTCTTTCTTTTAAATAAAACTAGAAAAGGACGGTGATAGATAAGAGATGTCTTGCATGAGTAAACTACTGAACCGATTTTGATGAAATTTGGTACGGGGTAACTTTGAACCCCAAGAAAGGACATAGGGTACTTTTCATTTCGCGGCTTCGCCTGTGTCTGCGATTACCGACATTTACGCGGGCAAAAGCTAGTTCAATATTTTCAAATGGACATGCACAATTTATCAACATAAGTTTATTTAAAATAAATTAAATAGTCTACAGGAATATTACACTTGAATGTTGCGTAGAGCTAAATATTTTTTCATGTGAGAAAAACTTTAACAAACTTAATAAAATTATTGCAATGGTTATTTTGATTTAGTATCTTTATGTTTTTCGCATCAAATGGAATATCAATAAAAAATGTTAGTGTGATCAAGAAATGGAAATTTATTTATCTATCTAACTAACAGATTAGTGATGGAATCTACTAATTTATTGTATTTTTTGTGTATTGGATTCTGAAATGCATGCCCGTATTAATGTTTCGTGGAAATATACGTTAAGTTTAGGTATGTTAGCGCCCGATTATTCGATTTATAGTAATATATCATGTCTAACGTATCGCTTATCTGTCACCGTCCTTTTCCCTAAAACATTTATCTTAACTAATAAATTTGCTTTTCTTTATAATAATATATTTATAAATGTTTTTTCTAAGACATGTATACAGGCGATGTAATTCTTGCAAGTTGCCCAAAATATTTCCATACAGGATAAATTTTAATTCGCTACACAAGTTTTCAGGAGTTGAAAGTACACATGAATACAAACAAATTTTATTACGGGACCAACTCCGAATTAAAGGAAAAAACCAGCTCTTTCATACAAAAAACGTAATATATTTTCTATAAAATTTCGTTGGAATGCCAACAAGTCGACGGCCCACCTGATGTTAAGTGGTCACCGCTATAGACATCTGCAATACCAGAGGCCTTGCAAATGCGTTGCCATCCCAGAGACAAAGTTGAAACGTCTCATGTGCTCGTAATCACACCGGCACTCATACCATACAATCAAAATGTATATATAATGTAATACGTCTTTTTAAAAGAGTATGTATGGAGTTTCTTGCCCGTTCTTCTTCATACGAAACTACCTTTTGGAATGGGCAACTAGATTCATTAGTTTTAATTTTTTGTGACATTCAAAAGTGCCTTGGTGTCTAATTGAAATAAATGATTTGACTTTTTTGTCTTTTGATGAAACAGCAGATTTTTTCTTTCTTTAACTATATTTATTGGTTCCATAATAAAAGATGCCAGTATTCATAAGTACTTACACGCACAGAAAACTGGCTAGGGAATAAAAAACACCCTTTTAGAAGGGTGTAAAAAGACTCATCATATAGCCATTAACTGCACATACTGTCCACCAAATTAAGTAACAATGAACAATCATTATTAACTAGATTCAATATTAATGATTTGTTAAATGTAATGACGTTCAAGTGCCTTTTAATGGTCTAATTGAAATAAATGATTTCACTTTGACTTTGACATTTCTGAGAAACTACTTTTATTTTCGGTGATATTCAAAACTCATCATCTGCCTAGCCTTTTCCCAACTATGTCGGGGTCGGCTTCCAGTCGAACCGGATGCAGCTGAATATCAGTATTTTACATGGAGCGACTGCCTATCAGACCTTCACAACCCAGTAATGGGTAATACGATACTCTTGGTAAGACTGGTTGTCAGACTTTTCGGGCTTCTGACTAGCAGTAACAACTGTCAAAAGTAAACTTTTAAAACTTAATTTTGAGGGAAAAAAAATTAGTAGCTTTGACTTTTAATATCAGAATGTTCCCCAAGTATGGTGTTAAAGAAAAAATTGCTCGCAAAGATGAATAATACATGTAACTATCGGCTTTATTATGCTCCACTGTCACCAAAATCAATAAATACATTTAGTGCCTAAACATATTTAGAACAGCATTGCATCGTCACATTGTTAGAAGGTACCAATGTGACTTTTTCTAATTCATATGTACTTTCTAAGTTTATCTTGGACATCACTGACATCGGTAACCATGTCAGAGGCCCTTGAGGCGGTTTAGAAACTCTGACACTAGGGTGTGTGGGGTCGTTAGACCTTACTGCCCACACGATGAAGAAGAAGAAGAAGGTGTCAGATTTAAACACATTTAGCACTAAATATGTTTAGTGACTTTGGTGGAAGAGGACCTAATTGGGTAGATGACACCACTAATCAATTGACGTACTTTTAATGAGCTGTCAAAACGCCATTCCCCCATAGATTTTCTATGACAATACTCAACTATGACGTCACTTTTTTGTCATCTCAATTCACTAACTATTTATTGATTTCAAAGCAACTAAAAATCGATTTTTATAGTTATTTAAAAAACCATCGGGTTTTTAGTGGTAAAATTAAATGTTTTTTTGTGAAGTTGTTTCTTGAAATTATTGGTTAGTGGTGTCATCAACCCAATTGTCTTTTTACACCCATTTTATGTAATTTAAAGTAAAGCTAGGATTTATTTTACTTGTGGTTCTGTCTGAGTGCCGCGGCGATGTCTCTGACGTCAAGCTGTACCTTCGGCTTGTGCTGTGGCGGCTCGAAGTAGAACTCAAAGCGCTTGAATGACTCTATCTCGCGTTCTGACACTTCTAACGATGATAGATTGGTGATGCTCGAGTCTGGGAGGAATACGCTGGATTCTGGAAAGAAGGTTAATCTATTTTAATATTAAAAACATCATCATCATCTATTGTTATATATATTTTTTTTTACCGGCGAACTGTGGGTGTACATTGGTACACCTCTGCCTAACCCTTCGGGGAATACAGGCGTGATGGTATATATATATAATTAAAAAAAAAAACAAAACTGGTTTTGTGGTTTCTGCCTACCCCTGTGGGAAAAAGGAGTAAATTTATGTATGTATAAAGAGAAAGGTTTTTTTTCTGTTTGTTTATACCGAATAATCTCCGAAAGTACAGGACCGATTTCAACCATTTTTTCACCGATGGATTATATCTGAGCAGAGACGGTGCACGGTGGATTTTTGAGACGGGTCACTAAAGACAGGTATCGTAACCGTTATACCAAAAATATACCATCACGCCTGTATTCCCCGAAGGGTTAGACAGAGGTGTACCAATGTACACCCACAGTTCGCCGGTATATTTAGGTCCCATGTAATAGGGGGCGAGCCTATTGCCATTAACCGGGCACAAATCCAAACTCCGAGTTGCTACTGAGAGCTTCATAGAACAACCCGATAACCATTTTTGCTCGACCTGGGAATCGAACCCAGGACCTCTAGCGTAGCAGTCGTGCTTAGGACCACTAGGCTACCGAGGCACCGCCGTTAACCGTTATAGTTACAGTAAAACGTTCCTAGGAGACCATACATAACTTTTTGAGATATTCTGAACTACATTTTTCTATAATATGTATGTATTTATAAATTATATAAGTATGTATATCAGTTGTCTGGTTACCATAACACAAGCTCTGCTTAGCTTGGGATCAGATAGCCGTGTGTGAGTTGTCCCAAGATATTTATTTATTTATTTTATTTACATATTTCGGAAGAAAATAACAGTCAGCGATAAAAAGATGTTACGGAAAAACTCAGTAACACTTTTTGTCCGACCTGGGAATTGAACCTGGGACCCCACAGGCTCATTAGTAGCGAGACGAGGGGGGCTTCGGTATAGGGGGTCTAAAACATGTCGCCTTGGTGAGGGCTGTAGCTCTGTTAGTACGTCACGTACGCAATTAATTTAAGTATATCATCATCTGCTTAGCCTTTTCCCAACTGCGTTGGGGTCGGCTTCCAGTCTAACCGGATGCAGCTGAATACCAGTGTTATACATGGAGCGACTGCCTATCTGACCTTCACAACCCAGTAACTGGGCAACACGATACCTCTTGGTTAGACTGGTTGTCAGACTTCTTGGCTTCTGACTATCCGTAACGGCTGTCAAAGATCTATGAATGACAGCCGGGACCAACGGCTTTACGTGCTTTCCGAGGCACGGGGGTATCACACAACCAACTTTCAAACTCCGGGCTGCTACTGAGAAATTCCTAATGGAAAAACCCAATACCACTTTTTGCCCGACCTGGGAATCGAACCCGGGACCCCTTGCTCAGCAGTCGCGCTTTGCGACCACGAGACCAACGGGGCGGGGAAAATAATTTAAGTATACATATATGATTGAGTATTATTTGACAATGTTCTGCATACCTCTGTGTCCCCTGGCGCCAACGGGTCCGAAGCGTCGCTCGTCGGGCGGCGGCGACGCGGCCCCGCTCACGCCGGACTTCACCGACGAGCCCGTGGGAGAGCTGCGGGCCGACTGCGGGCCTGCACACATATATCATTCATTTATCTAGCTACACACTATTCCCAAACCACTGCAACTCCTGTAAGCCAGAATCAACAGTGAAGACCACCAGAAAAGCGCCGTGACAATGAAGCTCGACGAGTCCCGGAGAAACGGAGCGACATAGGCTATGTTTGCAAACGAGGTCACGCGCAGAAACTAGTAGTAATTGTATAGAGGTAAAGTTCGTTTGTATGAGACCCTCACTCTCAGCGTCCGATGGCAAAAGGGACACTTAACCTTTTCACTACCACGTCAAAAAATATAAAAAGCGTGCCCTCAGCGCCAAGCTACGAGTTCATCCTTTAATACATATAATATTTTTTTTCCAAATTTTTCTTCGAATATGTAACATGTGGATAACGTAGTTGGTTACGCACTGATAAACCTAGATGATTAGCCATTGTTAACCATCTATAGTGTGTAATTGTTGGTTTTCCTTAATAAATAAAAAAAAAAAAAATACCTACAATATCGATGTTGTTTTTTTTTTTTTACGTAGGCTGGGCACATTTTGGTTTGTCATCAAAATGTTAAATATAATGAAGTAAACTTTGTTTTTTGATTGATAGAGATAATCTTTGGAAGTACTGGTCTGGTATTTTATGATATACTTAACTACCACACGGACGAATACGCGGGTATATGCTGATATAACATAACAACATCCGTACTAATATTATAAATGTGAAAGTAACTCTGTCTGTCTGCCTGTCTCTTCTTCACGCCTAAACCACAGAACCGATTTCAATGAAATTTGGTACAGATATAGTCTGGGACCCGAGAAAGGACATAGGATAGTTTTCATCCCGGAAATTCCCCGGGAACGGAAACTATTAATCCACGCGGACGAAGTCGCGGGCAAATGCTAGTAATCTATAACTAGACTCACCGGTTTTGTTAGCACTGGGAGGTCCGTAGAGCTGGTCAGGCCACGCGTGGGCAGGCGGCCTGCTGAACAAGGACTCTTCGCCCTGCATCCCACACTCTAGGGGCAGACCTGGCTCCTGTAATATAGAGATTATACATTAATTAAATATTCTTATTAGAAAGCTGAAGAGTTTGTTTGAAGGCGATAATCTCTGGAACTACAGCACCTGTAGCCATGTAACAAACGATAAACGCAAACGCTGAGTAGGCTTTAATAGATCTTCAACTTTATGTGCTTGGTTTTAAGTTGAAGATCTAGTGAAGATTGCATAGCGTTTTCGTTCTTTCCAGTCGCTAACGCTTGGAAATCTTTAATAAATTTTCAACTTAAGGCTCTGGGGTTTAAAGTTGAAAATCTATTGGTACCTACCGAGCGTTTACGATTATCGTTTGCGACTTGGCTAGGGGGAGGTCTGATATTGTAAATTTTTCGCTAGACCCAAAGCACATACGCTACTTTTAGCATTGGCGATGATTGCGATTTTGCGACTGTATCGATGTTGTGTCGCGTTTTGGCGACTCTGCTTTCCATCGTAATATTAAAATCTCGTGTTTTAGAGATTATATCGATGCTGCATCGCGATTTCAGATCGCCAATGCTAAAAGTGGCGTGTATGCTTTGGTTATAATACTTTTACTAAAGACAGAAAAGACTTCAAAACCTAGTAGTTAGGTTAGGTCCAAAGCGCGACTGCTGCGCTAGAGGTCTTGGGTTCAATTCCCAGGTCGAACAAAGTTGGGTTTTTCTATAAAATTCTCAGTAGCAGCTCAGAGTAAGGATTTGGGCCCGGTTAATGACAATAAGCTCGCCCCCTATTACATGGGACCTAAATATACCGTTGAACTGTGGGTGTACATTGGTACGGTCAGCAACAAAAGCCGATTAACAATGTTACATGTCACTTAAAAAGACACGAAATAACACAATTCACAATTTTAGACAATACCTAAAAGTTCATTTTATCTTAATTTTAGATCCATTTCGTATTTCCTTTCAAATTGTGCTCAATAATAAGGATCATAAAATCTGAAATGTCTACTTTTGTTGCTGACTGTTCACCTCTGCGTACCCTTCGGGGAATACCGGCGTGATTATATGTGACTAGATGTTAGGCATGTACTACCGCGGACTTTTTTTTAGTATATTTTAAGAGGAACAATTCTTTCATACATTATTTTTGCGTAACTTAAACCGTTTACGCAGCGCACGCAACGAAAGCAATCAAAGGGTTTTTTTTCCCCGTTTTTGCCACATTTTTACCGATTGCTCCGCTCCAATTGATCGTAGCGTGATGTTATATAACCTTCCTCGATAAATGGGCTATCCAACACAAAAAGAATTTTTCAAATCGGACCGGTAGTTCCTGAGATTAGCGCGAACAAACAAACAAACTCTTCAGCTTTATAATATTAGTATAGATATGTAAAAAAGAAATATCCTCACCTGTCCTTTATAAAACTTAGATTCAGTAACGTGATGTATAGTAACTTCACTGTTCAACTTCGACCCGACTCTTAATCTCTGGAAGTACGGTAACGAATCTCCGTTCGCCACGTGATTCACTCCAAGATCATCATTCTTTAGACCAGAAGCTTCATTCTTATCACTAAACAACGCATTTCTGAACACATTCCTATCTTCTTGCCCAAATGGGGTGTACAACCCGGTGTAATCCACCCTCTCTTCTTGCTTTAGAGGTGTACCTATCGGTTCTGGCCGCTGAATCGGATTGACGAATAGAGAAGAATCGGATTCGAATGATCGAGTAGTATCTGCCGGTCGTGTGCCAATCGGATTTGGTGAGACAACGGATTTCGGGCTCTGATTGTCGTAGTATTCCGGAGTTAAGAAGCTCCGTTGCTGGTTATCATCAGGAGTTTTAAAGAGGGAGTAGCCTTCATCATTCTTTTGAGTAAAAGAAGCCAGGTTTAAAATCCGACTTTGGAAGTCGTCTGGTTTAGGAGAGGCAGTCGCCTGTTCGGAATATTGAGGGGTAGGCGGGACTGGGTTATACTGATTCGGATTGATATAGTTATATTGTTGCCCATACATGGGGTTTTGCTGGGGACTTTGAGTCCTAACGCCCATAAGACTCTGCTGATGCATCATAGTCATTAACGGGTTCCTGATCGTGTACATTCCATTGGACGTAGGGGTGATAGTTGCTTGGCACGCGTTCGGAGGCATCGGAATTGGGTCTGGTATTCTAATCTGTTCCTGTTTCTTCTGCGCGGGTTGGTTTGTGATTTGAACTGGTGGAAGGTTGGGGTGGAACATGGGGTTCCGCAGGGTGACGATCTTGGCCCCGTCTGGTTTTGTCTCTTCGGCGGCCAAGGCGGCTTTCTTGGCTTTCTTTTTCGCTTTCTTCGATTTGCCCACTGGTGGTGGTGGGTCGGCTATTATAACTGGTTTTGGTGGG
This sequence comes from Caradrina clavipalpis, assembly GCA_932526535.1. Classification (NCBI taxonomy): domain Eukaryota; kingdom Metazoa; phylum Arthropoda; class Insecta; order Lepidoptera; family Noctuidae; genus Caradrina; species Caradrina clavipalpis. Next base: position 5,341,432 of record OW052117.1, read on the forward strand.
TCTGTGAAGATGGAAAAGTTAAATTTAATTAATTTATTTCATAACTAGCTTTTGCCCGCGACTTCGTCCGCATGGATTATTAGTTCCCGTTCCCGGGGGATTTCCGGGATGAAACCGGATCTGTACCAAATTTCATTGAAATCGGTTCAGTGGTTTAGGCGTGAAGAAGAGACAGACAGACAGAGTTACTTTCGCATTTATAATATTAGTACGGATCACACACATTATGTTGAAAATATAAAAATTGCAATTAAATTTACATTTATTAAGTAAATACATTTAGGGTTTGAATAATTATTTATTTAAACTTTGTGTAATAAAAATAAGAGTCAAAAAGAGATAAGTAAGCAGTATTGTTAGTTATGGTTGAAATTTCCTTCCAATATAATGCGAATTTAATTTTGTTTTAATAAATAAACTGTTTGTTTTCAAATCCTACTAATCCTATTATAATATTATAAAAACGAAAGTTTGTGAGCATGGATAATGGCTTTATTTTTATCGACGGGAAATCATCAAATGGCTTCTCCCGCCCTGGGCGTGGAGGGAGGGAGGAGTCAGACTTTTACTGACTTAAACCCATCCATGTTCCTTTTTGCGCGGTATCTCTTGCTCACAACCCGCAGCCCGGCAGACATCGGCCCTGAGTAGCTGTGTGTAAAGTCAAAGTATATAATGCGTAGTTACCAGGATGCGCCGTGCTGAACATGACGTTGGCGGGGTCGGCGTTGATGACGGGCACCGGCCGCGCCACCGGCGTCGGCGCCGCCGCCAGCTGACCCGCCTTCCACAGCGGCTGAGGATACACACACTTGTATTATTAACTACAACAACAGTACCTATTGGATGGAGTGCTAGAAAACTAAAAACTGGAGTATAAAAAACTTAAAAGTGGAGTAAATGTTATTGTTTTTGTTTTAATTATTAAACAAATGATAGTATCGGTAGTACTTTTTTTTTAATTTTTGCTTTTATTAGTATGTAGGCGAAGAGACCACGGAAGCATGTCTCGGACGAGATAATTTTAGCATGTCGATGACGCAGTAACAATACCATATCAGTGACGCGATCACTAAGGGCCTTATCACACTAGCGAATTATCACACGAGCGTGTTTTCTATTCAAATATCTGACGCGGCGAATTCGCTGCGTGATCGCCTTCATACAAAATACGCTCGCAAACCGCTAGTGTGATAAGGCCCTTAAGCATGTCGGTGACGCAGACACAATAGCCAGTCGCTAGCGGGATTTATGTCGGTAACCCGGTCATGTTAGGTAAGTGACGCGTTCATATCAGCATGTCGGTAACGCGACCACGCTATCCGGTCACTTCAGCATGTCGGTGACGCCATCACATCACCACATCAGTCTCGCGAACCCAACCCAACTTCCTTTCCCTTGCCAAAAAGCAGTTAATCAAGTTAAGAACTTAATGGTGCTGATTCTTTTGCCCACAAACTTAACTAAATTTAAGTTATGTTCATCTTTCTCTTTCCATTTCATTAAGAAAAGGACAGTAGATAAAATTTTAGTTAAGTTCTGTCAAATTTAGACACTCTATAATAATTTAGACGCGATTAAAAACGTGGCGACTAGAAACACGCCAATTTTCTTCAGGCGCTGTCTAATTTGACAGGACTAAACGAATATGTATCTTCTGTCCTTTTCTTTAAGAAATTGAAAGAGAAAGATGCATTTAACTTAAATTTAGTTAAGTTTGTGAACAAGAGATTCAGCACCAATGTCAGTGATGTCCAAGATAAATAGGTGCATGTACATACCACAGACTTGATGGGCGGAGGCTCCTTCTTATCCTCGGGCTGCACGCGGGTGAGCGTGATGCCGGGCGGCAGCTTCAGGTCGGCCACCTGCAAGCGTGCTCATAGTTCGAACAAGTCGGCTTTCCCCGTACCACAGTGTAAGTACATTTACTTTTAAAGAGGCAGAGGTTTTTGTGGCCCATTGAAATGTAGTGATCTGTGATTATAATATCCTAAATAATCTACTATACTAGAACCTCGATTATCCAAACCCTCAATTATCCGAACATTGGCGAGAATTTGTTGGAAAACGCGTTGCAGATGTTCGTAAATTAAAAATTTACTATTTTATAAGAAATGCATTTGACTTTTTCTAGATGTTTTATATTTCAACGGTAATATAGGTATGTATAATAAATTTTAATAAACTGTACAGTTTTTAGATGAAAGGGTGTTGTTTTTGATTGATCTTGTTCCAAGAAACCTACATTTCGATTATCCGAACTAGTCCCGGTCCGAATTAGTTCGGATAATCAAGGTTCTAGTGTATTACTAGTGGTCCTAAACACGGCTACGGTAGAGGTCTTGGGTTCGATTCCCAGGTCGAGCAAAAGTGTTACTGGGTATGTCTTTGAAAGTCTCAGTAGCAGCTCGGAGTTAGGATTTGTGCCCGGTTAATGGCAATAGGCTCGCCCCCTATTACATGGGACCTATGTGTGTACATTGGTACACCTCTGCCTAACCCTTCGGGGAATAAAGGCGTGATGGTATAAGTATGATCCTAACATACTGGCTCTGCCTAACCCTTCACACACAACGTGTTGGGCACAAGCTAGTGGACACTAAATGTAGTTACACTGCGGTAGAAGGGAGCGGGTCGCGTGTCGTCGGGTGCCTACCTGTACCCCGCAGCTCAGCTGCTCCATGATGCTGCACGATGCTGGCTTCTCAGGCTCCGTGCTGCACTGGTTCTGGAATAGAACCAACAAGAATATTGTAACCAAGTTTTTGCAAAAGCAAAAATTGAAAGGAAACAGTGTCCATGGAGTTTCTTGCTCGTTCTTCTCGATAGAGATCTACGTTTTGGAACGAGCAACTAGCTTCAACTTGCTGTAACTTCTTGACAATTCAAAAGTGCCTGTAAATGGTCTAATTGAAATAAATGCTTTGACTTTGACTATAACGGAGAAAAATAAAACATTGGTGCCATTGGTTTGACGGGCCTGTTGGTCTAGTGGTTAGTGGCCCTGACTGCTAAGCCGGAGGTCGTGGGTTCGATTCCCACCCAGGACAAACTTTGTGTGATGAGCATGATTGTTTGTTCTGTGTCTGGGTGTGATTTATCTATAATATGTATGTATTTATAAAATTGTATAAGTATGTATATCAGTTGTCTGGTTACCATAACACACTATATCTCTGCTTAGCTTGGGATCAGATAGCCGTGTGTGAGTTGTCCCAAGATATACTTTACTTTATACTTTACCATACCTGCCGGGAAATGAAAAAAAAAACAGGTTGTTTGGATATCTCAAGAAAGTATTTCATTGCTATAGTACAAAACCCTCACCTTTTTACCAACAACTACTATAGTAGTGTCCTGGGTGGGAATCGAACCCACGACCTCCGGCTTAGCAGTCAGGGCCACTAACCACTAGACCAACCGGCCCGTCAAAATCATCATCATCTGCTTGGCCTTTCCCCAACTATGTTGGGGTCGGCTCCCAGTCTAACCGGATTCAGCTGAATACCAGTGTTTTACATGGAGCGACTGCCTATCAGATAGGCAGTCGCTCCATGTAAAACACTCCACAACACAGTAACTGGGCAACACGGGGTATCCCCTTGGTTAGACTGGTTGTCAGACTTCTTGGTTTCTGACTATCCGTAACGACTGTCAAAGATCTACGAATGACAGCCGGGACCAACGGCTTTACGTGCTTTCCGAGGCACGGGGGTGTCACACCACCAACTTCCTAACTCCGGGCTGCTACTGAGAAAATCCTAATGGAAAAACCCAATAAAAGCCTATTCAAACCTGAGCGATATTCGCTGCCGCTGTGGGTAGAGGAACATACCGCGCGGGTTTCGCTCAGGTATTTAGTATCAAGTACCGCGGCTAGAGCGACCTGAGCGATATTCGCTGCCGCTGTGGGTAGAGGTACATACCACGCGGGTTATGAACGGTAGCGAATACCGCTTAGGTCTGAACAGTAATATTACCGCATACCCACTGGGTTTTCTCTGCCGCAGACGGTAGCGAATACTGCTTAGGTCTGAATAGGCCTTAACACTTTTTGCCCGACCTGGGAATCAAACCCGGGACCGCTTGCTCAGCAGTCGCGCTCGCAACCACGAGACCAAGGGAATAACATAGCTATAGGACAGAAACCTTACCTTTTTGCTAACAACTTCAATAGTAGTGTCCGGAGTAATGTTAATAACTTGCGGCTTGTTGTTCTGTTGTAGCTGCGGCTGTTGTTGTTGTTGCTGTTGTTTCTTGTTCTCCTTCTTCATCTGTGGTTGCTGTTGTTGGGGCTGGGTAGACGGTTTCACCGTTTTCGGTGACGGTTGCGCTGTAATTTTATAAATGTTAAGAGATTTGAAACATCATCATATCAGCCGCAGGACGTCCACTGCTGGACATAGGCCTTTTCTATAGATTTCCAAAAGGACCGGTTGATAGCGGTCTGCATTCAGAATGAAGAGAGAATTGAAAGTTAAATTTAAACATTCTAGTCAAATATACGAAGTGTACAATATAGATAAAATAATTATATCAGCTTATTAATGTGTCACTGTAGGGCTAACGCTTCTTCTCATACAGAGAAGGCACGAGCATTGATTACCACAGTTGCTCAAGGCCAATTAATGATTTCATACCATCACGCCTGTATTCTCAGAAGGGTTAGGCAGATGTATTTAGGTCCCACGTAATAGGGGGCGAGCCTATTCCCATTAACCGGTCACAAATCTTAACCCCGAGTTTCTACTGAGAATTTTTTCACAGAAAAACCCAATAATACTGCTCGACCTGGGAATCGAACCCAAGACCTCTAGCGTAGCAGTTGCGCTTAAAACAACTAGGCTAACGACAAAAACAAAATTTGTTTTAAGTCTAGATAAACGTGTATAAACTCACATTTCTCTGCTTTATACTCTTTCGTTTTCTTCTCAACCTTCTTTTCAACGACTTTCTCCTTCTTCTTCTCTTCCTTCTTTTCCTTCTTGGCGGGCTCGGGCTTCTTGTCTACCTTCTTGACGGGCTCCGGTTTGGGAGGCTCAGGCTTCTTAGGCTCTGTCTTCTTGGGTTTGACTTCTGGCTGTTGTTTTTTCTCCTTCTGCTCTTCTTCTTCGGCCTGTGGAGAAGGGAATTTTTAGGTGGATAAGGTTAACAGCGACTTTCAAAATGTATTAACCTTTTGACCGCCACAGTCATGTATATGTCGCAGGTTTTTGATAAAATTAGGTTTTTGATGAAAAACCAGAAGATGACACATTTTAAACTCAATTTCATCATAAACCTGTAACAATCCAGATTTTTCATCAAAAACCTGACCTAGTTTGGGTTTATGATAAAGTTCTTGTCAACATCACGGGTTTGCTTTGTTTTATGACAAATAAATCAATAAAACAATCCACCATCATTTGCAACTTAGTAGAAAGAAAAAAATTATTTATTTATCAAAATTTTACATCCATGATCCAATCAATATTCTCCTCCTTCAATCCAATTATGAAATGAAATGTTTCAGTTTCACATACTCGTACACGTATTATTTATTTACTAGCTTTTGCCCGCGGCTTCGCTTGCGTGTCCCTTATTTTATCCCTATGGGGGTTGAATTTGTCAAAATCCTATTTAAGCGGCCATCTTCATAATAGTAGCTCCAATCTTTAATTTCAGTTCAATCAGTCGAAAATCTAAGAACATTTATACAAACTTTCATCCCCTATTTTATCCCCTTGGGGGTAGAATTGATGAAAATCCTTTCTTAGCGGATGCCTATGTCATAAAATCTACCTGCATGCCAAATTTCAGCCCGATCCGCCCAGTGGTTTGGGCTGTGCGTTGATAGGTCACTATATCAGTCAGTCAGTCAGTCACCTTTGAGTTAATATATTTAGATTTAACATCATCATTTTTTTAATAATAATACAGCCAGGTGACAGAATGACAGCGAAGTGTTAGTAATAGAGTCCCGTTTTATCCTTTTGGATACGGAACCCTAAAAAGGTGACGACACGCAGGCGGCACGCTGGCAGCTAACATATATATATATATGTTATATATATATATATATATATATATATATATATATATATATATATATATGTTCCCCGAAGGGTTAGGCAGAGATGTACCAAATTACCAATGTACACCCACAGTTCGCCGGTATATTTAGGTCCCATGTAATAGGGGGCGAGCCTATTGCCATTAACCGGGCACAAATCTAAACTCCGAGCTGCTACTGAGAATTTCATAGAAAAACCCAATAACACTTTTTGCTCGACCTGGGAATCGAACCCGGGACCCCTTGCACAGCAGTCGCACTTGCGACCACGAGACCATCGGGGCAGCTAACAGTTGGATTTTTAAGGGATTCCGTGTAATCCGTACTAATATTATAAATGCGGAAGTAACTCTGTCTGTCTGTCTGTCTGTCTCTTCTTCACGCCTAAACCACTGAACCGATTTCAATGAAATTTGGTACAGGTATAGTCCGGGACCCGAGAAAGACATAGGATAGTTTTCATCCCGGAAATCCCCCGGGAACGGGAAAAATAAATCCACGCGGACGAAGTCGCGGGCAAAAGCTAGTCAGCGATAAACTTTAGCCATCATTGTTACCTGTTGTTTAGCGAGCTGCTTCTTCTGCTTCTTGGAGAGCTGCTGCGGGTCCGGCAGGGAGTTGGATCTCTGCGGTTCCTTCTCCTTGGGCTTCTGTTCTGGCTTGGGCGTCAGCTCTTTAGGCTCTTTGTGCTTCTTCTAGAATAACAAAAATCAACGTTTATTTATTATTTATTTATATATGTTAACACGGGTCTGATGAACCAATTACGCTAACATTACAGATTGACAAATAATATCAAATTTATATAATATATATCCCCACCAACCCATAAACAAAAACCCACCCAACCCAACCCATAACCCGTAACCCATTGTTTCCTTATCTATGTGCTGTGATGCTGTTTTTACGTACAAATAAATTATTTTTTTATTTTTTATTATTATATACCTATACATATAAAAAAAGAATATAAAACAATTGAAATAAAGTAAAAAAAAAATATAATAATCAGATTGTCTTGCTTTCGCAAAAGCTTAGACAAACGCACATTACAATTTTAATTTCGTCCGCAAATAGGTCACAGTTCGGGTTGGCTTCCATGATAGTATTTGCGTAGTAGTATTAGTATTTGCGTTATAACTTTGGGCTTTGATTTAATTCTACTCGTCAAGTATCATTGTTTCTGCGCTTCTCTGGCGGTCACCACAGTAGATTCTGGTTTTCAAGAGTTTCAGTGGTAAGGAAGACAGTGACCAGCTTGTCATTATAAAAAAAACGGCGGGTTGCACACCGGGAGTGCCGGCAGAAGTGAAAACTTGAATATTACCGTTGTGCATTTTTGATATTTTGGAATGGTTAGGGAATAATTTTGCACGAATTGCTTTAATTATCAGTATAAAAGTACTATCATTTATGTGGTATAATACAATATTTATTTATTGCGCTATCGTATTGTGTTCGATCAATTTGTAAGATTTTCGATCAGGTCACGTGTCGTGACGCGAGTTTAAATTTTTTTACCTATTACAAAAAAAGTGTACAACGCCGCTAAAGAAGTTTTCACTTCAAAAACTTATTTAACCTTTTGAACGCCAAAGCAGCTCGGAGTTTGGATTTGTGCCCGGTTAATGGCAATAGGCTCGCCCCTATTACATGGGACCTAAATATACCGGCGAACTGTGGGTGTACATTGGTACACCTCTGCCTAACCCTTCGAGGAATACAGGCGTGATGGTTTCTGAACGCCACAGTTGTGTATAGCCGACAAATGAAAATGTGCTCAACACGCGACAATCGTCTGTAAAATGTAATTCTCCAGGCCGATTCCGGCCACGGCGGCTAACCTTAATGCAGACTAGCCACGTACGCAGGAGATATTATAGTGCACTAGTGTGTGCGCAAACACAGGTGCACTCCCTCTTCCCTAACTCTCATAGCCCGATGGGACGGCAATCCGACACGACCGGAGAGAGATCAGGCGCAGGACCAACGGCTTTACGAGGCACGGGGGTGTCACACCACCAACTTCCAAACTCCGGGTTGCTACTGAGAAATTCCTAATGGAAAAACCCAATAACCCTTTTTGCCCGACCTGGGAATCGAACCCGGGACCCCTTGCTCAGCAGTCGCCCTTGCGACCACGAGTCATTGGGGCAGTCAACAACACAATCAACACACAACAATCAATCAACAATTGTCAATCGTCTATAGACGACAAGAAAACTGCATTTTTTATTAAACTGCTGTTGTCATACACGGCTGTGGCTTTCAAAAGGTTAAGTAATATTACCTTCTGCTTATTGGCTCCCTTAGCCAGCTGGTTGATGTGCGCTAGTGCCTGCTCCCAGGTCTGCTTGCGAGAGTCTGCCGCCTTAGCGTCCGCCATCTTGACGTCGGTCGTCTTAGCGGCTGCCGCGGGAGGAGGCTCGTCGCATACGTTCAGTACTGTGGATTGATTTGTACAGTTTAGAATCTTAGATTGAGGAAGATAGAGTTTAAATTGCATTGGTTTGGAAAATACCGGCCAAATGAGAGTGGGACTCAACAATAATTATGATGTTAATATAAATTAATTTGCATGGTCACTTGCAGATAAAAAAAATGATATAAATGGGGATGGATGTAGAGGAAGAGGGAGGCCAAAGAAAAGATGGATGGATTGTGTGAAGAATGATATGAAAGAGAAGGGAGTCAGTGATAGCATGATGGTTGACAGGACGGCATGGAAGAAGAAAACGTGTTGCGCCGACCACAAAGTAACTTGGGATAAGGGCAGGAAGATGATGCTGATGATGCTTGTAAAAAATGTAATTCTCCAGACCGATTCCGGCCACGGCGGCTAATCTTAATGCAGACTAGCCACGTACGCAGGAAATATTATAGTGCACAAGTGTGTGCGCAAACACAGGCGCACTCCCTCTTCCCTAACTCTCATAGCCCGATGGGACGGCAACCCGACACGACCGGAGAGAGATCAGGCGCAGGACCAACGGCTTTACGTGCTTTTCCGAGGCACGGGGGTGTCACACCACCAACTTCCAAACTCCGGGCTGCTACTGAGAAATTCCTAATGGAAAAACCCAATAACACTTTTTGCCCGACCTGGGAATCGAACCCGGGACCCCTTGCTCAGCAGTCGCGCTTGCGACCACGAGACCAACGGGGCAGTCAAGATGATGTCTTACTTGCAGACAGAATGCTGTGAATTTTAGATTGTAACATTTTTTATTGTAAACAATGTATTTTCTAATATTTAAACAAACCAATCAAATTGAAGTGTCTGTAACTAACGTGACAGTTAGAATAAAAAACTTTACAAAAACAAAAAAAAAATGTGGTGGCCAGGGCCAAATAAATTAGGATTGAGCATTGGCGTATCTAGAGTTAGTTTTCAGCGGGGGCCTGGCCCCTAAGATGCCATGGCCGATGCGAAGCAATGCGGTCAGGCGGACGGTGAGCCCTACAGCCTGGGGTAGGCACAACACCATTCTGGGGTGGGCACGCCCCACCCGGCGCCCCCTATATACGCCTATGGGATTGAGTAAGTAGCAGATGATCCCATCTATCCACCATTTTCGTATTTTTAACGTTCTGACAAACACCCTGTAGATGTTATCCTTGTGAATTCACTCTGCATACAGGCAAAAATGTCTTATCTCCTCTGCTACAAGGTTATGTATTTAGGTTGTGGTTGGTTATTGTAACTCTATTAACCCTTTAAGCGCCGACACCGTAATATTACGGGCTCTGAAAACAGTGCCCGAATCGCCACTCACGTATATTTACGTTATTTTATTGAAAAAGTTCTCAGTGCACAATGACAGTTAGATTATTAATTAAAATAAAGCATTGATTTTATTTCCGGCTTTTAATTTTGTGAATAAATAAAGAATTAAATGCATTGATATTAAGTATTCCCAACACTGTTCCAACTTATATCTAAAGTGACGTGGCGCTGGAGGTAAGTCAAAGGTATCAAATCTTGGCGGTTAAAGGGTTAAGGCCTATTCAAACCTGAGCGATATTCGCTGCCGCTGTGGGTAGAGGTGCATACCGCGCGGGTTACGAACGGTAGCGAATACCGCTTAGGTCTGAACACTAATATTACCGCATACCCACTGGGTTTTCTCTGCCGCAGACGGTAGCGAATACCGCTTAGGTCTGAATAGGCCTTTAAAAGGAGCGTCGCGTCGCGTCCCGGTGTGAAGTGACCCTCAGTTCAAGTGAACACAAGCTAGCAAGCTAATAAATGCGTGTACGCGTACCGGTGACATGTCGGTTGCTGCGCACGAGCTGCGCGAGCGGCGTGTCCTGCGCCGCGCCGTCACCCGACGACCGGCGCACGCACACCAGGCTGCGGTTACCGTCTGGAAAGATAACAGCATATTAACATAACATAACATCACGCCTGTGTTCCCCGAAGGGTTAGGCAGAGGTGTACCACTGTACAGTGACAAGCAGAAACATATGTATACAGTCAACAAAATTTAAAAGCGATTTTCTCATAATTGAATAATTGCGATTAACTGCCTCGATAGCCTAGTGGTTCTAAGCACAACTGCTACGCTAGAGGTCCTGGGTTCGATTCCCAGATCGAGCAAAAAGTGTTTTTGGGTTTTTCTATGAAATTCTCAGTAGCAGCTCGGAGTTTGGATTTGTGCCCGGTTAATGGCAATAGGCTCGCCCCCTATTACATAGGACCTAAATATACCGGCTAACTGTGGGTGTACATCGGGGAATACAGGCGTGATGGTATAATAACACTTTTTGTCCGACCTGGGAATCGAACCCAGGACCCCTCACTCAGCAGTCGCGCTTGGAACCCCGAGACCAATGACTGTGACTGTGACTTTTTGAGTTCATATTATGAACTTAAAAAGTCACATTGGTACTTGCCTGGTTTCGAACCCGCAACCTCGTGCATGAGAGGTTGGCGCTTTAACCACTGGGCCATCATGACATTACTATAGTTTTATAATATTAGTAACAAAAAACTCACTTGTAAATGTTGTAGTTGTAGTTTGTTTCTCAATCTTCTGTTTCTCTAACTTCAACAACTGCATCTGCCGCTGTTGTTCCAGCTGTTGTTGTTGCAGCTGTTGCTGTTGTTGCAGCTGGTGCTGTTGTTGTTGCTGTAACAGCTGTTGTTGCTGTAACTGCTGTTGTTGTTGCAATTGTTGTTGTTGCTGCAACTGTTGTTGTTGTTGCTGCTGTTGTTGTTGTTGTTGTTGCTGCAGAGCCTGTTGTTGTTGGAGCTGCTGTTGCTTAGCTAGTAAAGCTGCCTGGTCAATCTGGGAAAGATTTAATTGTTTTACTCCAGTTTTCTTGAAGGAAAATTAATATGATATGACAACATTAATATGTCACATACAAAATAAGACTAGAAGCGACAAAAAAACACGTGTGTTGTATGGTAGCACCTTTAAGTTCTTTTTTTTATTGTTTTTTATATCTTTGTTTTAGCAGCGACAGAAATACATAATCCGTGAAAATTTTAACTGTCTAACTATCACAGTTCATGAGATACTCCCTGATGACAGACGGACAAAAAGAAGGACAGCGCAAAAAAATATTGTAGAGACATGTCATAAATAGTTCAGAAATCGAGTCTCGCAGTTTTTTCCGAGCTTATCCCAGTCTATATTTTTCATCATATATGAATCTTTATTGAATCTAGTTGCCCCTTCCAAAAGGCAGTTTCGCACAGAGACGAATGGGCAAAATGAATAAGTTACTCCACACTTCGAAGGTGAAGAATCAATATCTATATAATAACTAACATTTTAGCGGTTTTTACATTATTGCATATTCGTCGATAAAAAATGTAAAAGAGCTAATATTTGCAAAGAGGTTAGGTCTTAAATTATTCTTATTTATGAGATAAATTTGCTAAAATATATGCAACTTTTAAATTCAAATGTTAAACTTTAGAAATAAAAAATTGTCTTCGCTTCTTGTAAAATCATGGTTTTGTAGTTATTAGATATTGATACTTCACCGTCGACTTGTTCTTGTAACGACACTTACATGTGTATGATAGGTGGGCCTGTCGGGCTTGCCCTGCACAGCCCGGGACTCCGCCAGCTGTCGCTCGCAGTACTGCAGCCGCCGGGAGAAGTCCGCCACCTGCTTCTCAGCAGCCTGCATCTCCTGTGACAATGTTAATCTTGGTGTGAATGTTCTTTCTTTATCGTGTGGGCAGTAAGGTCTAACGACTCCACACACCCTGGTGTCAGAGTTTCTAAACCGCCTCAAGGGCCTCTGACATGGTTACCGATGTCAGTGATGTCCAAGATAAACTTAGAAAGTACATATGAATTAGGAAAAGTCACATTGGTACTTGCCCGTGCCCGGTTGCGAGCCCACAACCTCGTGCATGAGAGGCGGGCGCCTTAACCTCTAGGCCATCACGACACTTGAATGTTGAACACAATACATACATACATAAACTCACGCTTTTTTCCCATGGGGGTAGGCAGAAACCACGGAACGCCACCTGCTACGATCCTTACATACTACTTTCGCCTCGTGCACGTTCATACATCTGGTCATACAAGCACGCCGGTTACGAGTACTGCGCACTCGACCTTTCTGAAGAACCTCACCCATAAGGTCAAGGTAGGTATTTCTAGGGCGTACCCCAGAAAGACAATAAGTCGTGATTTGTCATTTTAAAATGTCGTGATGGCTCAGTAAAATAAAATGGCACAGTACGAGTAAAATACCAGTCAAGTACCAATGTGCATACCATCACGCCTGTATTCCCCGAAGATTTAGGCAGAGGAGTATCGATGTACACCCACAGTCCGCCGGTATGTTTTAAATCCCATGTAATAGTGGGCGAGCCTATTAGCATTAACCGGGCAAAAATCCAAACTCCGAGCTGCTACTAAGAATTTCATAGAAAAACCCAATAACACTTTTTGCTTGAACTGGGAATCGAACCCAAAACCTCACAGGTCACAAAAACACACAGGTTGGACAAACGAACCTTGGAAGTGGTGTTCATGAGCGTGGTCAACTCTCCCAGCTGTTCAGCCACCAGCTGCACTTTAGCTTGCTGAACCGGGTTCAACTTCTGCTTTTTACCTGCACAGACAAATGGAAAAATAAAAACGCATGTTTTGTTGATGAAAATCTCAAAACCACCATATCGACACCTGCAATTTAAAACGTCGTCTTGATAAAATCAACTGGTTGCTAATTTAATTATATAAGTAAATTGTTTTGATTATTATTGCTATTTCTTATTTCTGTAAGACAATAATGCTACATTTGGTGATTACTATGGCTCACGCACTGATTCGTTGTCATTTGAAATGTTAGAAGTGATCATCTACGATCACAATATTCGTATTATTACAATTGGTTTAGCTTTCATTTCTTAATTCGTCGCACTTAGTACGTATTATAGGACTTTGAGTGACTTTTATTGTTAATAGATCGTTTTGATATTAGCATATTTTCTATGAAATGGATGGAACAGTACAATATAATGTAATACTTTTTTAAAAAAAGAGTATGTATGGAGTTTCTTGCCCGTTGTGTGGTGGGCAACTAGATTCAATAGTTTTAATTAATTGACGTCTAAAAGTGCCTTTTAATGGTCTAATTAGAATAAATGATTTGACTTTGACTTTTACAGGTACATATCGACATACGTATTCCCTTTTATACAACATATTGTTTTGCAACCTTCGTCAAATTCAACGCGGTAACTGTGCAAGTGATTCTCAACACGAATTTATGGAATGCGCTCATTGATAATAATTTGGCAGTAGGTACCTAACCGCACGGCGATTGTATTGTAATTAACTGGTGATAACATTTTCCATCACACTTGCAAATTTTTAGCACAAAATATAACATTGTATAAAAATTATGGGAATCGATTCAGTTTTTCTGAACAAACTATATTCAGGTTTCGCATAGACTAATTATAATGTTGTATTGTATATGCTAATGTCGCTGCGAACTTTGATAGCGCGATCTACGCAACGTCAGTTTTACCGCAGTAGTTCGCATGCCGACTGATAGATGTCGACATGCACATTAAAGGCCTATTCAGACCTAAGCGGTATTCGCTGCCGCCTGCGGCAGAGAAAACCCAGTGGGTATGCGGTAATATTACTGTTCACACCTAAGCGGTATTCGCTGCCGCCTGCGGCAGAGAAAACCCAGTGGGTATGCGGTAATATTACTGTTCACACCTAAGCGGTATTCGCTGCCGCCTGCGGCAGAGAAAACCCAGTGGGTATGCGGTAATATTACTGTTCACACCTAAGCGGTATTCGCTGCCGCCTGCGGCAGAGAAAACCCAGTGGGTATGCGGTAATATTACTGTTCACACCTAAGCGGTATTCGCTACCGTTCGTAACCCGCGTGGTATGTACCTCTACCCACAGCGGCAGCGAATATCGCTCAGGTCGCGCTAGCCGCGGTACTTGATACTAAATACCTGAGCGAAACCCGCGCGGTATGTACCTCTACCCACAGCGGCAGCGAATACCGCTTAGGTCTGAATAGGCCTTTATTGTTTTTATTTATTTATTTAACGAAGCATGTTGTTTTCTTTTTAACTCACCTACACACTATTTTCGCGCTGGATTTGAAGTTAGCTGTCATAGTATGAAATGAAGCACTCCTTAAGAGCTTTCATATGACATATGTCTCATCACGGTTGAGAAATGTTGAAAAATGGGTACAAATTGGGTGGTCTCCACCACTAACCAATAATTTCAGGTCACATCTTCTCTAAAAAAGCACTTTATTTTACCCATGAAAACCGACAATTTTTCAATTTATTGTAAAATTAGATTTTTATTTACTTTAAAATCAATAAATAGTCAATTGAGTAGTTCGTTGAGTGACGTCACAGCGTGCTATTGCCGTACAAAATCTATGGGAGAATCGCGTTTTGACAGTTCATAAAAAGTATGTCAATTGATGGTGGTGGACACTTCCCAATTGTCGCATTTATTTATTTATTTAAACTTTATGCAACAAAAAGTACAAAGGCGGACTTAATGTCGCATGGTCCTTTTAACCTAGTTTTATAATACAGCTAGTGAAGCTACCTTTCTTCTTGCTGGGCTTGGTGTGCGCGTGCAGCAGCCCGCGCGTGTGGTCGAGGCGTCTCTTGGCGGCGGCGTGCGCCACCTGCAGCGCGTCCAGCTCGCGCCGCGCGCGGCTCAGCTCCGACACCACCGCGTTGCGCTCTTCCACCAGCCGGGATTCCATCTGTTGGGGGAATAGGGGAAAGCATTTATTATATAAATAAATATACCATCACGCCTGCAGAGGTGTACCAATGTACACCCACAGTTCGCCGGTATATGTAGGTCCCATGTATCAGGGGGCGAGCCTATTGCCATTAACCGGTCACAAATCCAAACTCCGAGCTGCTACTGAGAATTTCATAGAAAAACCCAATAACACTTTTTGCTCGACCTGGGAATCGAACCCAGGACCTCTAGCGTAGCAGTCGGGCTTAGGACCTATAGGCCACCGAGGCAGTTGAGGAGACGAATAGGGGATTATTAACCAATGGTTAACAAATTGTACAGTACACCACGCAAGAAGTACAAAAGGCTTTCCAACAAGCACCCAAAAAAATCTTTGCAATTTGAACCTTTTGATTTAAAACAAATATGGGTAATATTAACTTTTGCCCCGACTTTCTTCTTCGTCACATAAACTTTAGAATTAAGCCTTCCAAATTTATCCCACGGGGACACAAAAACGGGAAGAAAAGAAATAAATGTCTATCTAATGTGTTAAGCTAGACCAATTAATCCGTACTAATATTATAAATGCGAAAGTAACTCTGTCTGTCTGTCTCTTCTTCACGCCTAAACCACTGAACCGATTTCAATGAAATTTGGTACAGATATAGTCTGGGACCCGAGAAAGGACATAGGATAGTTTTCATCCCGGAAATCCCCCGGGAACGGGAACTATTAATCCACGCGGACGAAGTCGCGGGCAAAAGCTAGTAATATTATAAATGTGAAGATAATTGTATGTTCGTTACTCTATCATGTCAGAACGGCTGAACGGATTTGGATGAAATTTGGCACTGAGGTAGATTGTAATGTGGAATAACACATAGGATACTTTTTATCCCGGAAAAATATACGGTTCCCGTGAGATAATATAGCTAATCTAGCTGTTCCCCGCGGTTTCACCCTCGCTGCTCAGCACCTGTTGGTCGTAGCGTGATGTTACATAGCCTATAGCCTTCCTCAAGAAATGGACTATCCAACACTAAAAGAATTTTCCAATTCCAACCAGTAGTCCCTGAGATTAGCGCGTTCAAACAAACAAACTCTTTAGCTTTATAATATTAGTATAGATTAACTTCGACGCGAACCAAGTCGCGGGCGAAAGCTAGCCAAAAAATTAATAGTACATTGATCATTGTGCGTGTCTTCTCTGTATAAGAAGAGGCCTTTGCCTTGCACTGGTTCAAAATTAGGCTGGTACACTTATAATAGTACAGTACCTTCTTGGCCTTCTGGCGCTGCTTCTTGGCCCTCTTCTTGCCACGGTCGACGTGTCTCGCGGGCCCCTCGATATACTGTAGTAAGGCGTCTAGATCCCGAGTATCTTCTGGCCGGGAGCCGCGCCAGCAAGAACCGCTAGAAAACAGAAAATACATTGCAAATCACCACCAGTCACCACACCACCTATACTGTGTGATATTGTGCGAAGGTGTATCTCCAACAATAGGTTTGTAACTACCATCATACCATCACGCCTGTATTCCCCGAAGGGTTAGGCAGAGGTGTACCAATGTACACCCACAGTTCGCCGGTATATTTAGGTCCCATATAATAGGGGGCGAGCCTATTGCCATTAACCGGGCACGAATCCAAACTCCGAGCTGCTACTGAGAATTTCATAGAAAAACCCAATAACACTTTTTGCTCGACCTGGGAATCGAACCCGGGACCCCTTGCACAGCAGTCGCACTTGCGACCACGAGACCAACGGGGCAGTAACTACATATATAAAATACTAACATAGTTTTAAGATATCTTCTTACTAACCACGATGGATGTACCGCTAGTCGGAAATAAAGTTTTTTTTTTTTTTATCATATTTTAGAGGTATGAGCCCCGTTGTAATCGTGGTTGCAAGCGTGACTGATGAGCGTGGGGTTCGATTCCCAGGTCGGCAAAATGCGTATTGGGTGTTACCTCATTATCGTAGCTCTAAGTATCATGATAGCTCAGCGATTAAGGCGCCCGCCTCTCATGCACGAGGTTGTGGGTTCGCAACCGGGCACGGGCAAGTACCAATGTGACTGTTTCTAATTCATATGTACTTTCTAAGTTTATCTCGGACATCACTGACATCGGTAACCATGTCAGAGGCCCTTGAGGCGGTTTAGAAACTCTGACACTAGGGTGTGTGGGGTCGTTAGACCTTACTGCCTACTACTGTTGTTATTTATTTATTTAAACTTTATGCAACAAAAGTACAAAGGCGGACTTAATGCCTTAGGCATTCTCTACCAGTCAACCAAAGGTGGTGAAGAGATATCATGGCAGGTGCAAATTATTGTAAAAGATTAAAACAGCATTTGATTCATACTTTAAATACAAAAAAGAACTCAATGCAAACTAATTGTACACAAGTACAAAACAAATCTATATACGTACATACACACACACATACACCCTTACATACATAAATACATACCTATATATAAACATATATAAAACACATATCTTATGATAACAGTAGAGAGGAGGATTATGAGACAACTCTTACTATTTGGTTCTGAAAATAACTCCGCAATTTCTGCGGTTTTCTTGTCCTGTTGTTGTTGTTGTTGTTGTTGTTGTTGTTGTTACTCACCCAGAACATCCGCTAGAAGTGGAGAACACACTAGTATCTCTGCTAGAGAGAGACACGGTGCTCCTCTGTTGTTGCGCTCTGCTCTGCCGCTGTTGTTGAGCCTGTTGTTGTTGTTGGGCTTGCTGCTGCGCTACGTACTGGGCTTGCTGCTGAGCTTGGTGTTGAATAGCCTGTTGTTGTGCCTGTTGTCGCGCTTGTTGTTGGGCCTGTTGTTGAGCCTGCTGTTGTTGTTGTTGGGCCTGTTGCTGAGCTTGCTGCTGTTGTTGTTGTTGTTGGGCTAATCGCTGCGGCGTTTGTTGCTGTGGTTGTTGTTGCTGCTGCTGAGCTTGCTGCTGTTGTTGTTGTTGCTGAAGGTGTTGTTGTTGATGTTGTTGCTGTTGGTGCTGGAGTTTTTGTTGCAGAAGCTGTGAAAAGGAAAGTATTGGTAAGTCATTTATGATTTCAAAATTTTGATTGTTCATTACTTAGAACTTATTTCTAGTAAAAATATAATGAATTCATAAAACAGAGCTTCCTTTTTACTACCCTTTTGATGAGCCGTAGAGAGTTCATACATACGTCACGCCTGTATTTCCCGAAAGGTTAGGCAGAGGTGTACCTACAGTTCGCCGGTATGTTTAGGTCCCATGTAATAGGGGGCGAGCCTGTTGCCATTAACCGGGCACAAATCCAAACTCCGAGCTGCTACTGAGAATTTCATAGAAAAACCCAATGTCAATTTTTGCTCGACCTGGGAATTGAACCCAGGACCTCTAGCGTAGCAGTGGCGCTTAGTATCACTAGGCTAACGAGGCAGTTTTATGACAAATTTTATCTTAGAATTATGTTAACAAAACCCACCTGTTGTTGTTGTCTAATCTGTTGTTGTTGTTGAGGCGTAAGCGTCGGCTTGTTGTGTATAGGCAGGTCGTATATAGGCTCCGGCTTCTTCTGTTGTAGCTGTTGTTGCGCCTGCTGCGGCGGCTGTTGTTGTTGTTGGGCCTGTTGTTGTTGCTGCTGCTGTTGTTGTTGTTGGGCCTGAGCTTGCTGCTGTTGTTGTTGCTGTTGTTTTAATTGCTGTAATAGGGAATGTTTAGTTTGTATGCGATTTAAGTGTTTGTAAGGAAAGATCATCATGATGATGATGATCCGCCGCAGGACGTCCACTGCTGGACATAGGTCTCCCCATAGACATCCAAAAGGACTGGTTGCAAGCGGCCTGCATCCAGCGTCTTCCTGCGGTCTTAATGAAGTGATCCGCGGACGCACCAAAGTTACCGACGTCTCCCAGCGAGTTAGCATGTTTTAGTGGCATTGCCACGCAGAACGGGGAATATTACTGTCAAAATTTGTTTGGCGTCAATAGATTTCTGAAGAAGGCCTAGAAAACGCTGGCGTGATGACTTAGAGACGTTTATGGGACATTGGCCAGAGAATGCAACGCTTAATGAAGAGTGGCAGGCGACGAGGAAGACCTTTGCCCAGCAATGGGACAGGTTGAATAAAAAAAAAGTTCTATATGTTTATTAAAATCAAATTGACCACATGGAGGTACTTTTATATAAGTAGATTTCAGACTCCGTGTTGTGGAGGTCAGATAGGCAGTCGCTCCATGTAAAACACTGGTATTCAGCTGCATCGGGCTCGACTAGAAGCCGACCCCAACCTAGTTGGGAAAACGCCAAGCAAATGATAATGAGACTTCAGATTCAGTATATAGATCATCACGCCTGTATTCCCCGAAAGGTAAGGCAGAGGTGTACCAATGTACACCCACAGTTCGATTCGATATATTTAGGTCTCATGTAACATGGAGCGAGCCTATTGCCATTAACCGGGCACAAATCCAAACTCCGAGCGGCTACTGAGAATTTCATAGAAAAACCCAGTAACACTTTTTGCTCGACCTGGACCTTTTTCAGTATAAAGAACAGCTATTTTTTATTTAGTTATATTTACCTGTAGTCTAATCTGCTCCATGGCATTAGGGTTGACTTTCCCTTCAGCTTTCAACACGGGCGGCACGTTTATTTGAATGGGCACCGTTCGCTGTAACACCTGAAACAATATAATCAAATTATACATACATGATGGATGATGGTTGCCCGGTTAATGGCAATAGGCTCGCCCCCTATTACATGGGACCTAAATATACCGGCGAACTGTGGGTGAACATTGGTTCACCTCTGCCTAACCCTTCGGGGAATACAGGCGTGATGGTATATTTTTTTATGATGGATGACTGTGACGGGTCACTAGGGGTATGTAAGGATCGTAGTAGGCGTTCTAAGGTAGGTTGGTTTCTGCCTACCCCAATGGGAAAAAGAGCGAGTTTATGTATGTACGTATGTCGCTAGGGGCCTAATTTTATTCGTTTTAGTTACAGGAAAACTTTCCTATTATCATCCTTCTAATATTATAATTTGAGGGGATTCAGGATCGCGCACGATAGGTTCCTTACAATTATTAAAAAAAAAACGGCAAAAAAAAAACAGGATTATTGTATGGGAGCCCCCCTTTAAATATTTGTTTTATTTTTTAATTTTGTTATAGCGGTAACAGAACACATCATCAGATACATCATCTGTGAAAATTTCAACTGTCTAACTATCACGGTTCATGCGCTACAGCCTGGCCATGAGGTACATATTGACATTTTATTCTAACATTAATGTAGGTACTTAATTATGATTTACCTGTAACAAAATTTCTGCATGCTATGTTTCATCTTAGCTAAACATGTTTGTGCTATAACCTATACTTAACACCATTGTATACCATGTTTTACGCAAATAAATTATTTTATTATTATTATAATTACAGACGGACAGACGGACAGCGAAGTCTTAGTAATAGGGTCCCGTTTTACTCTTTTGGTTACGCAACCCTAAAAAGGCGACGTCTCGCGGGCGTCCTGCTCACCTTAGGCTTGGGCTGCGCGGCGGGCGGCGGCGGCTTGTCGGACACGGCCATCGCCGCCATCTTGTCGGCGAGCTGCTTCTGCTGCGCGTCTATGGACTGCCGCTTCTGCTGCACCTGGGCCGAAGTCAGGGTCGGCGGCTGCGTTTTGGGTAACGCCTGCGAATATAAAAGAGGATATTTAAAATCTGCCTCGTTGGCCTAGGGGACCTAAACGCGACTACTACGCTAGAGATCTTGGGTTTGATTCCCAGGTCGGGCAAAGTTTTATAAGATACTAGCTTTTGCCCGCGACTTCGTCCGCGTGGATTAATAGTTCCCGTTCCCGGGGGATTTCCGGGATGAAAACTATCCTATGTCCTTTCTCGGGTCCTAGACTATATCTGTACCAAATTTCATTGAAATCGGTTCAGTGGTTTAGGCGTGAAGAAGAGACAGACAGACAGACAGACAGACAGAGTTACTTTCGCATTTATAATATTAGTACGGATTTCGATGAAATTTTCTATAGTAGCTCGGAGTTTAGATTAAGATTTACATACACATACCATCAGGCCTGTATTCCCCAATGTACACTCACAGTTCGCTGATATGTTTCAGTTCCCATGTCATAGGGGGCAACAATTAATGGCAATAGGCTCGCCCCCTATTACATGGGACCTAAATATACCGGCGAACTGTGGGTGTGCATTGGCAAGCCTCTGCCTAACCCTTCGGGGAATACAGGCGTGATGGTATGAATCAGATAGGCCGCCGTGACCGGTCTGGAGAGGAGAGTGTTCTGCCGTGCAGACCCTAAAACGCAGTAATTTTTTTATTGTAGATCACCGTGTTCCTTATATCATGTTCCTTAAGGTTCAATATTCAACAAAAAAATGACAAATCAATTTTTATTGCGCTTTAGGGTCTGCACGGCAGTATTATGAACGTACCGGTGGCTTGGGCGCGATGGGCGGCGGCTTGGTCGGCTTGGGCTGGGCGGGCGGCTCTATGGGCGGCGTCTGGATGCCGGACGCCTTGCTCACCGGGGGCTCCTGCTCACCCTGCAACAAACAGAGGATGAATATAAAGATACTTGCTTCTTACTGCTAAGCTCCCGTTGGTCGTAGCGTGATGTTATATTGCCTATACTATTCCTCATGAATCTGGCTGGCGCAGTGACTAAACGTTTACAGCGCTGCATGTCGCGGGTTCGGTTCCTGCACGAAACAAATGTTTGTATGACCTACAGGTTGGTCAGTACAGTTGTTATACAGTTGTTCCGGGTCTGGCTGTTTGTGTATGTGAGTTTATATGTTTGTAAAAGCACTAACAATACAGGAGAAATTCCTAATATATTTTTTTATACCGTTCGAAGGTAACAAGCCTACGGCCCACCAGATGTTAAGTGGTCACCGCTGCCTATACACATCTGCAATACCAGAGACCTTGCAAATGCGTTGCCATCACAGAGACAAAGTTGAAATGTGTCATGTGCCTGCAACTACACCGGCACCCATACCCTTCAAACTGGAACACAGTAACGCTGCTTTGCGGCAGAAACAGGTATGGTGGTAATACGTCCCCGGACGAGCTCCTTCACAAAGAGCTCTACTACTACTAGTTATATATTTTTATATACTTACATTGGCACTCTTGCACTGTTGTTTTTTCTTGTTTAGTATAGATCTTAGTCGTTCTCTGGTCTCGTTGAAGTTTCGAGGAACAGGCGTCGTCAGGGGCGGCTGTGGGCACAGTCATGTTTATTTAAAACAGTGTTTGTGTCGTGATGTGCACGTATTTAAGGCCCCAGGCCTCTCATGTACGAGGTTTTGGGTTCGCAACCGGGCACGGGCAAGTACCAATGTGACTTTTTCTGATTCATATGTATTTTTAAGTTTATCTTGGACATCACTGACATCGGTAACCATGTCAGAGGCCCTTGAGGCGGTTTAGAAACTCTGACACTAGGATGTGTGGGGTCGTTAGACCTTACTGCCCACACGATAAAGAAAAAGTTCCAATAGTTCAAAAGATATAACTCCGTAACATACGGACAAATAGACGGACGGACAAAAGCAATAGGTCTCCGTTCGGACGCTTTTGGGAACAGCACCCTTAAAATCCATTCATTTACACGGTGTAAGGGGGGAAAGCAATTGTGAATACGAACAACTTTTAAGAAGGGACCAACTATATTTGATTGATACGATTGAGAAAAAAAAGTGGCAACACTGCCCGAGTGACATGTCAAAATTTTAATCCGTATTTTAAAATTAGTTTTAATTATTTTTAAGTAGTTTTAAAGTGTAATTTTATATAATTAAGCAACGTAACTGCATAATAAACCGGGATTATTGTTTTCCCGTCGATAAACACAGTAATACTCAGTGTTTGGTTATCCACCGTTACCGGTAACCTATTTCGAACAGCTGATGTCATCCTGCGGATTTAAACGGGGAGTATTGTTTACTTTTATTCTATCGTAGCCACATATTAGCACACAATTATTGTCACTTAATATCTGTAACGCGCTCTCATTTAATCCCACTATAATTTATTTTGATAGATTCGATACATTGGATTACTTACCTAAGTCTTGTATCAGACCTGTATTTGTATTCATATAGAAGACGAGACTTAGTATCGAAATAACGCTAATAGTTCATTATTTGAGACTATATATAAACAATCTAGTAAATTCCTGTCAATTAATATTGTACATACATTTAAATTTTGATTTTTCTTCTGCTACACAAGTACCCACACGAAAAAAATATTAACATCATTTTGAATTATTATAACTTTGCATTAAATTTAATCATAGTCTTATTCCAACTAGCAGCCTACCTCTTTCTTCTCCAGTAAACCACACTAACATTCCCATTTCACCTTTCATTTCACACACCTTCCCTACTTTTGTCTATTTAACTAGTTCTCACCGTTTCTTCAATTCTAATTTCAGTAACTATTCCTGAAACCATGTCAGTGATGACCCGCAAGGCTACGGCTCAGGTTATGGAGGTTAAATTGAGAACGGCCCTTGAAGAACTTAAGGCATCCAGCATCCAATGCCAGCAATTATTGCAAGAACGAGACGAATGTGAGGAGGAAGTAAAGGACATAATCAACAAAAACACATGCCTGAAGCGTGAGCTGGTGGACCTTCATCAGCAATACCTAGACGTTGTCGATGAACGGGACAAACTGCGGTCAGTCACTGATGGGTTCAAAAACTGTAGTGACCTGTATGAGGAGGCTTTGAGCAAAGTTAGGGACTTAGAGGAAGAATTAATACATTCAAACTTAAGAATTACTAAATTACTGAATGAAAAGGAATGTTCCCAGGCTAGAGAAACAAATCACTTATATAATGAATTGTTGAATAGTAAGTGTAACCCAAACTCCTTAGTTACAATAGACCTCACTGAGGATTCTCTTGTAAAATATAATAATAGCAATTATACAGTGAGTCACAATAAATTAAAAAAATATGCAAAGTTTAACAAAATCATTAATAAATGTAAAAGGTTCAGAAAACAACAAAAACATTATTCCAATAATATTAAATTAAGGAAAGAACGTGTTTTTCTAGTGAATAAATTAAATAATTTCCAAATTAAATTAGAGGACAGTATAAACATTTATGAGGTTGACACTCAACGCCTACAGTCAGAGATTGAGGTGCTTGAAGGGTCACTATATTCTCTTTCTAAAAAGTATGAGAGCTCACAACATCAAATTAAAGAGCATATACTTGCAACAAATGTATTAGTGGATATTTGTAGCTCTAGTGCAGACAGAATTGACCCAGTGCCGCACAGTACCACTCAAGGTATCTTACTGAAGGAATCCCAATTTGAGGCTCCCCAGCCTGAGGTAACGGAATACCCGTCCCAGTCTGAGAATGTCATGGAGTGTGTCCCTAATTTAAGTGTGGTACCAGATATTGAATATGGTTCATCTCTGGATCTGCAAGACAGTAGTTCTCTATCTAATATTGAAGTTTGTTGCTGTCCCATTATATTTTCAGATAGTTTAGGAAGGGGTCTGGGGAAATTACTTAACAACAACCTTAGACAATCTGCTTTAAATTATTGTATGCCTGGAACTTCCTACAAAGAAATAGTGTCTTCAATAACAAAAAATGTTTATAATGCAAATTCTATCATAACAATATTATTAGGTAATAGCAAAAATGTAACAAAAGACGACATTACTGACAGTGTCACAGAAATGTTAAAACTTAATTGTCAGAAAATAATATTGTGTGCTTTTCCTTACTTTGAGCACCTCTCAAAGACACAAAATAATAACATTCATATGTTAAATAATCATATGCATTTTCTTGTTAGTCACAATAGTGATAAACTTATGTTTCTAGACATCAACAGTTTTGTTGACAAATTAAGATCGACTAGGGATACAGCGTATCTGCCCATTAGATTTAGACGTCAAATAGCTTGGCTATTAGCTTTTAATATTAACTCAGACATAATTAGTATGTCGAAGTCCTCCATAATTAGCACCACACTATTTAGTAACAATACTAATGTTAAGGTGGTAACAAAAAATAATGTTTTAAACTAGTAATTAAGACAACAGAAGATACCAACGACAATTTAGTTAAACTTATCAACAAAAAGGTATCTTCTAGCAATCCCTTACCAAATAGTAAACATGGAGGTAAGCAACATTCCTTAAAAATATTTCATCAAAATATTCAAGGTTTTTCTTCAAAACAATTAGAAATTGAACTGTTTTTAGAAAAGACAATGTTCGACATTATTTGTTTTACAGAACATTGGTTAAAGGAGTATGAAATGTTAATTAATTATGAGAATTATACTGTGGCCAGTTGTTTCAACCGTAAATCTATGCAGCGTGGTGGTTCACTAATCCTTATTAAAAATAGTATTAAATCAAAGCCCCGTAAAGATATAGTTGAACTATCGGTTGAACATATTATTGAGCTGTCCTGTGTTGAGCTAGATAAGCATGTTATAGTGTGCGTCTACAGACCCCCAAATTACCAAAATTACTCTATTTTTGAGACTGTAATGGAAGATGCTTTGTCTAAACTTACAACTGGTAATAAATCAGTAATAATCTGTGGTGACTTTAATATCAATATTCTAGAAAATAATTCAAATAGCAGTAGATTAATAAGTCTTTTTAAATCTTTCAACCTATCATATGTTTTTCTAGAACCAACTCGAATAACTTCGACTACTGCTACATGTATTGATAATGTTTTTTGTTGCTGCACCTACTTAGATAAAGCCATAGTAAATTATCTTCCGTCTGATCACAGCGGACAAACCGTTTCTTTTGAGTACAAAACATCATTACAAAAAGTGCAGATACAATCAAGACCAATAACATCTGGTAATTTGAATAAATTTAATAGCACTTTAATTAGTAAGTTATGTGTTCAGAGCCTTGATATGAATAGTGGTAGTACTTTGTATGAAAAATTCTTTTCAGTCGTGCAAACAGAGTTTAATAATATTTTTAAGAAAAAAACCAAAACAATTTGCCCAAAATTTTTATTTAGTGATTGGGCAACTAAAGGTATCAGGAAAAGTAGGGAACGTCTATTTGAATTGTATGGCCTTAAGCCTTATGTAAATACTGAAAGTTTTAATAAGTATGTTGCTGCTTACTCTAAAATTTTTAAAAATACTTGTAAGTCAGCTAAAGCCTTGTACATTAGTAACAAGGTTAAATCAGCAGATAATAAAATAAAAACGGTTTGGAAAATTATTAATAACGAAACAAATAGAAATAAAAGACATAATGCTGATTATAGTCTAGAGACTTCCCGAGGTCCCATAAGCACAAATATTGATGTGGCTCAGGAATTTGTAACATTCTTTACCAATATTCCAATTAAAACTACTGAAGCTTTAAATTCCTCGCCCGCACTTGCTATGGATTTAGTAAGGGCTAATGTTTCAGCCTGTCCCAAGGAATTTAAATTTAAACATATTAACCCTCTGATTGTTATAAAGACGTTCAAACAACTCAAGAGCAAGGTTACCGAAGATCTGTGGGGCATGTCTACTAATGTATGTAAATCAATAATTGAGACAGTAGCACCCTATTTAGCTTTGATATTTAATTTGTGTATAGACCAAGGAGTTTTCCCTACTTTAATGAAGCACAGCAAGGTTATACCCCTATTTAAGTCCGGGGATAGCAAAGACACCAACAATTATAGACCTGTGTCGATTTTGCCGGTTTTCAGCAAGGTGTTCGAAAAAGTGATGCTCAATCAAATGCTCAATCATTTCAACTGCAACAACATCTTGCACGATCAACAGTATGGTTTCACCAGAGGGCGTTGCACTACAGACGCCGGTGTCACTTTAATTAAACACATCTTTAATGCATGGGAGGACTCACAGGATGCCATTGGCATTTTTTGCGACCTCTCAAAAGCGTTTGATTGCGTAAATCATGAAACACTCCTCCTTAAGCTCGAGCATTACGGACTTGGTCATCTAGCGCGTGACTTGATAAAATCGTACTTAAATGATAGACTGCAGCATGTGCAAATAAACGGTGTAAACTCATTAGGCTTAAAAGTAAAGATGGGGGTTCCGCAGGGTTCAATATTGGGTCCGTTTCTCTTTTTAGTATATATTAATGATTTACCTCATTTACTGAAAAACCAACCTCAAATGGTGTTATTTGCTGATGACACTTCACTGATTTTTAAAGTAAATAGAAAGGCACAACATCTTGACGACGTAAATAACGCTATGCATGAGGTTCATAATTGGTTTACTATAAATAACTTAGTATTAAATGAGAAGAAAACTAAATGCATAAGATTCGCTTTGCCAAATGTTAAAAGTATGTCATGTAACGTTACATTAAATAAGGATATACTGGAATTCGTCGAAAAGACGGTTTTCCTAGGGATTACGCTTGACTCAAAGCTGCAGTGGAGTCCTCACTTAACATCTCTAGCAGGGCGGTTGAGCTCAGCCGCTTACGCTGTCAGAAAAATCAGACAATTAACAGACGTGGATACCGCGAGGCTGGTCTATTTTAGTTACTTTCATAGCATTATGTCTTACGGTATTTTGCTTTGGGGGCGGGCTGCAGATATAGAGTCTATCTTTATTCTGCAAAAGAGGGCTGTCAGAGCCATCTATAATCTTTGCAGGAGCGAGTCTCTAAGGGAATTGTTCAAAAAAATTAATATCATGACGGTTCCTTGTCAATATATATATGAAAACATTATGCACGTTCGAAAAAACCTTCATCTTTTCAAAAAAATTGGTGATAGACATAATGTTTATACTAGAAATAGGAATAAATTAGATCAACCAGGTTTCAGATTGTCTAAAGTACACACTTCTTTTATGGGGTACTGTGTAAAATGTTATAACAAAATACCGCTCGATATTCTCGAACTAAATGAGAGAAAATTTAAAACTTGCATCAAACGCACACTATGTAGTCAGGCATATTATAAGTTAGAAGATTATATTAATGATAAGAATGCTTGGCTTAATGCTGGTCCTGCTCCACAGAGACTCGGGCTCACAAATTAATAGATATTGTTTTTTTGGGAATGTTTCTTACACCTTTTTTCATTTTGATTGACCTTAATAACGTTTACCGTTATTTTATTGCTATTTATTACATACATCAGTCGAATAGGTTCACTAAAAACCTTAGTATTATATAATTTAACATAATTTATTTCAATTTTGTAAATGTGAGTACCATGGAGCCATTTATTTGTTAAGTTACTATGTGTTGGACACTGAGCATGGCAGTTGAGAGTTTCGTCATGCTCACTTTAATGTCTCGCTGACGGTGGCGCGTGGGTTGGGTCGTTTGGTTCCCTTCAAGATGGTTGAGCTAAATGGTGCTGATGCACGCGTCATATTCGTGAACGGGTGCTGTCAGTTGGGATTGGTCATCTCTTGACTGCCATGGCTTACATCTTTATTATAATTTTGTTATTTTTTATATTTCATTCTTTCACTTCATTGTTTTCACATATAGAAGCAACAAGAATATTGTAACCAAGTTTTTGTAAAAACCAAATTGAATGAAAAGAGTGTCCATGGAGTTTCTTGCTCGTTCTTCTCCATAGAGACCTACGTTTTGGAACGAGCAACTAGCTTCAATATTAAACTGTAACTTCTTGACAATTCAAAAGTGCCTGTAAATGGTCTAATTGAAATAAATGCTTTGATTTGATTTGATTGACTAAAAGAAAGAAAGAAAGAAAAACCATTTATTCTTGCGAAAGCGACGCACAACACAAAAATAAATAAAAAATAACAACAACAACTAAACAACAACAACAACAAAACAACAACAACAACAAAACAACAACAACAACTACTAAATATAAAAAAAATGAACAGCTGTTCCATACATTTCCTTATTTTTTTTGGTTTTTTGTTATAATAAGCCAAGTCTAGTGGGTACAAGGCCCTCTAGCCAAGTCGCAAACGATAATCGTAAACGCTCGGTAAGTACCAATTGATTTTAAACTTTATACCCCAGAGCCTTAAGTTGAAAATCTATTAAAGATTTTTAAGCGTTAGCGACTGGAACGAACGAAAACGCTATGCAATCTTCACTAGATCTTCACTTAAAACCAAGCTAATAAAGTTGAAGATCTATTAAAGCCTACTCAGCGTTTGCGTTATCGTTTGTTACATGGCTACAGGTGAAGATATATACAAGTGAATACTTACAGCGTGTCCGAACACGGTGCAGTAACAGCACGTGCACGGTTGCTCCGTGCCCTCACCTGCGCATGCGACGCCGCCGTGGCCCACTGCGGAATACGACCATTATTAGTTATTTAATCCATATAGAAGTGTATGTCATGATGGCCCAGTAGTTAAGGCGCCCGCTTCTTATGCATGAGGTTGCGGGTTCGAAACCGGGCAAGTACCAATGTGACTTTTTCAATTCATATGTGCTTTCAAAGTTTATCTTGGACATTATTGACATCGGTGAAGAAAAACATCGTGAGAAAACCTGGAGTTGTAATTCATATAATTCTGAAATCGCCAATCCCCCTTGAGCAAGCGTGGTGATCAATGCTCGTGCCTTCTCTGTATGAGAAGAGGCCTTTGCTTTGTGGGACAGTAATAGGCTGGCATAATAATAAAAAAGAAATGTTACAGCTAAAATAAAAGACTAAGAACATTAAATAAGACTGACAGATACTGATGTTCATCATCATCATATCAGCCGCAGGACGTCCACTGCTGGGCATAGGCCACCCACATAGATACCTAAAAGGACTGGTTAGAAGCGAATTTACTATTGTATAAAGAACTAACTTTTGGTCGCGACTTAAAAAGCGCAGTGTTTTTTTTTTTTAATTTGAAAGTCAATCTTGATTCGAAAAACACGTGGCGCCATCTATTATCAAAACAACTGAACCGATCATCCTGAAATTTTGCATATACAGGTGTACAGAAACGGACATACCTTTGGTCCCTAAAAAAGTACTGTTCCTGAGCAAAATAACAATAACATTCTTATGATAATAGATATACTGCTGTTATATATATCGATATATTGTTGTTGGTCCCGGCTGTCATTTGTAGATCTTTGACAGTCGTTACTGTTAGTCAGAAGCCAGAAAGTCTGATAACCAGTCTTACCAAGAGGATCGTATTACCCATTACTGGGTTGTGGAGGTCTGATAGGCAGTCGCTCCATGTAAAATACTGATATTCAGCTGTATCCGGTTCGACTGGAAGCCGACCCCAACATAGTTGGGAAAAGGCTAGGCAGATGATGATAATAGATATACTGCCTCATTAGCCTAGTGGTCCAAAAAACGCAAAATTTCAAGATGATCGGTTCAATGGTTTTATAAAAACCATAGCGGGCGCTACGTGTCTTTCAAATCACAATTGAATTTTAAATATAACGGACATTTACGCAAACAAAGTCATGGGCAAGTAAATAAATAAATAATGAATTACCAACCTTTACAAACATGCTGCTGATGGCTAACATTCTCACACGCCTTAGCAACCGGCTTCGGCTTAACAACCGGCTTCTTAACCTCCTTTTTCTTATCAACCTTCTTATCACCGTCATAACACTGCTTCACTATATCACCTAAACACACACTATTATTGTCCTTACAAGATTTGCAGACACAATCGTTCGTCCATTTGCAATCCGTCTTAGGAGTATCACAGAGGTCACTCTCCGACTTGCTCTGACCATTTCTTAAACTTATGTTCTTGAAGGCGACGGCGTTCAAAGTCTGCTTTGCGTTTCTTAGGGCTTGGGCAGAGTATTTAGCCAAATCCTCGGGGTTTTGTGGTGATGAAGGCTTGTCTTTACCTTCGTCATCATCCTTGTCAGATTTCAAACTGTCTTCAATATCTTCGTCTAATAACTTCGCGTCTATTGAGGAGCATATTGAGATTACGTGCTTTTTGTAAGTTTCTGGGACGGGTAAGCCTTGCGTTATGTAGGATTTGATAGTGTAAAAACTGTCTAGAAGCGATTTTTCGCCTTTGGATGTCAAAATCGCTTCACATTTAGCTAAAAGCGCGTCATTTTTGCACTTTTTGTCATCTTCTTCGACTTTTTCTTTCGGTTTTTCGTCTTTTTTCTTCGGCGGATCGGTTTTTTTGACTACTCTTATGCTCGCTTTGCCTATAATCTTGCTTAAGCCTTTAGCTGCTAGAATTTCGGCTTCGCTCGCGTTCTGTGTTGTCTTGGGCTGTGGTGCTGCTTTATTAAAATTTTCTTTTAATTTCTCTTCGTACTGTTCCAGTCTATATAACATAACTAACCATTCATCGCCTGAGAGTTT
This sequence comes from Caradrina clavipalpis, assembly GCA_932526535.1. Classification (NCBI taxonomy): domain Eukaryota; kingdom Metazoa; phylum Arthropoda; class Insecta; order Lepidoptera; family Noctuidae; genus Caradrina; species Caradrina clavipalpis. The sequence goes on from OW052117.1 coordinate 5,373,060, forward strand.
CGCTTTAGGTAAAGTCTCCATATATTGCTTATTAACATCTCTTAATCTAGCCACGAAATAATCCCGTTTTTTCTCGCTAGGCATGGCAGAAAAATCTGGCACATTCTCCGCTCTTTTAATCTGGAATTCCATAAGATCTTGTATGACGTTTATTGCCGTTTCTGGATCGTTCAACACCCAGCTGGCTAAAGGCTGTGACTCGCAGCATCTGCGCAAAACGTTCATATACTTGAACTTAAGACCTTTTACCATATCTTTCTTTTCTGGTGTAAGTTTAGGGAATTTCATTATGAGAATATCTAAGGTGTTTCCAACTGAAGTGGTTAGAAGAATCTGTCTAACGGACTCCCGGGAGTCGCTATCAGAATCTTTGTGCGTTTCGTGGAACTTTTTCAACTCTTCAAGCTTTGCAGCCATTCTATCTGGGTCTGGAGTAAAATTCTTCCCAGCCAAATCTTGAATGTAGCTATAAAACTTATCTAGCATGGCCTCTATTTCATTCTCTAATATCTCGACGGGTATGCCTTTAAATTTGGACGCGACATAGCTTTTCCACGAATTAAAACGCGACTTGACTAAATCTCTCAGCTCTTCCATGCTTAAGGCATCTTTGACAGAATTATCGAATAGGGTAGAAGCTTTTGAATACATTTCAGTGTTTAGATTATTCTTCGGTATAGTAAATAAGTCCTTGTCATCTTCCAGGCATTTAGCTAGAACAGGACTCTTGTTTTGTTTCAAATACTCGAAAACTTTGTTGATTACGACTTGAGCGGAGATGGAGAAGAGTAAGTCTTTGAAATCTTCTCTGTTTTTATTCTTCATTAGGGCCTGTAGATCTTTCTCATCTTTCAATAATTCTACTATATCTTTATTATCTAACTCAAAGGTCATTGTGCCTATAATATCATTGCTATCAACGTTACTTTTGATCCGTCGCTGCGTTTTGCGTTTCGCCGTATTCTTGGTTACTTTAACACTATCCCTGGTTTTATTTAGTTTTAATTCTCGTATTTGTTTTAGCGTTTCCGGTGTCAATTGAGCTTCGTTATTCACTTCCGGCAGGTTGCTCATGATTGACGCGAACTCTGGTAGCTCGAAGGACGCGTTTGCGAATTCGGACAGTTTTGACGCTATTTCTGGCATGTTTGCCAGTATCTGTGGCATGTTTTCGACGAGCTCGGCAAGTTTTGTGTTAGCTGTATTAATGTCTATCGGGTCTTCAGTATCGATTTTGTCTAGAAATTCGGCTGAGTTTTTGTCTAACGTCATCATAACTTCGCAGATTTGTTCCAGAGACAATTGTCCATCGTCATCTTTCTTCCCGTCTTTAATACAGTTGTAGGAATTGATAATATTCTGACATTCCTCCATAGCCTTTTTAATTTCAAGCCCGAACGACACATACTTATAAATATTTGGATCTTTCTCATTTTCCACCGTTTCTGTCACCGAATCCTTTTCATCTTTAACGAGAAGGGGCGTCCGACGAGCATTAAGCGGTATATTCAAAACTTCAGGCGCAATTTGTTGATTAAAATCACCATTTTCATCCTTATTTAAGAACTTATTTACTGATAAAAGTCTCTGATTAGGTTTCGAGGAGTACACCGGCATTGGTTCAGGAGTCGTACACAACTCCTGCAAAGGAGGACTCACAGACTCCGGCTCCATATGGATATGGAACTCCTCATGAATCCGATCACTATTTAGCGCGAAGCTCGTAAACTTAGCAAGACACTCCTTCATTTCTTTACACATATCTACCGTCTCCTTTTCTCCCACTATAGTTTCAGTATCGCTGATGTTGTCTTCTCTTTCTAGCGGGAAGGCTTCGGGTGGTTCGGCTTCGACTTTCGTTTCTTCGGGTTTGAAGTCGTCGGTTAGGAGTTGTGTGGTTTGGGAAGGCGCTTTGTGCTTTAGCATTTGCAGGATTTTGTGGGGTTTGCTGATGATTGATGGGGAGGTGGCTTTGAGCTTCCGTTTTGGCGCTGTGGTGAGCCGTGGGACTTTGGGGCTGGCTGTGCGTCTCTTGCGTCGCGGTAAGTCTTCGATTAATGTCACGTTGCTTTCTGGTAGACTGTGGAGAAAGGAACGTATTATGAGATGGTAGTTTTTATGTATGGTACATCACATTTATGTGCAATTCCTTATAGAAATATTGTAAAACATTTATTTAAAAAAAAAGTATTTTTGCTAAGAGGCCATAGAACTATTACATAAACACCTTTAGTTGATTTTGATTTGAACACATGGCAACCCTACTTATCAATGCTCGAATACGACAAGTTTACGAGCATTGATAAGAAGGTTGCCATGTGTTCTGTGTGTTCAGGAATGATGAAAACCTGAACAGATCACACAAAAACTGTAGCAATGCTTATAATGGATTGGGGTCTGAAATTACTATCATTTTGCTTACGTAATACTTAAACGACCCCTTAAACACGTTAGAAAAGCGCCCATGCAAACAAGGGCTCATAAAAATGGGTAAGCCGGACACACTATTCCCAAACCACTGCAACTTCTAAAAATGGGGAAATACCAATGGCATCAAAGTGAGAATGACATAGCAACATGTGTTGTGTGGCTCACCTCTCTCGCTCCTGCCGGAGCTGGTCTTCCAGCCACATCCGCAGTCTGTGGTAGTACAGCTGCTGATCCCGCATGTGCATCACCTTGCGTCGCACCTACAACAAACATTATAAATAATAAAAATGAACGGCGTGAATAATTAATATATACTAATACTAGCTTCTGCCAGCGACTCCGTTCGCGTGGCTTTATTCATCCACCTTAAGTTACGTTTTTGAATACTGCTTCGCTCCCGTAAGTCGTAGCGTGATGTTATATAGCCTATAACCTTCCTCGATAAATGGGCTATCCAACACAAAAAGAATTTTTCAAATCGGACCCGTGGTTCCTGAGATTAGCGCGTTCAAACAAACAAACAAACAAACAAACAAACAAACTCTTCAGCTTTATAATATTAGTATAGATTATAAATGCGAAAATTTGTGTGTTTGTCTCTTCTTCACGCTAAAACGGCTGAACGGAACTTAATGAAATTTGGCGCAGCAATAGATAGATATAAAATTTGACGCGGACGAAGTCACGGGGAGAAGCTAGTATTTAATCATTTTGTTTATTTATTTAAACATCTTTGAATGGCAATCAACCCGACACCTCACTTGATGTTAAGTGGTGACCGCTGCCTATACACATCTGCAATACCAGAGGTTTTGCAAATGCGTTGCCATCCCAGAGACAAAGTTGAAATGTGTCATGTGTATTAAGTTTAAATCAATAAATGGCTAAATGTGTTCCCAAGTTCGAAACACGAGAACGGCTGGACCGATTTGGCTATTTTTTTGTTGTTGCTTTCGTAATATCTGTGACAAAGCTTTTATGAAAGGTTTTCTTTGATTTTTTGTTTGTTTGGCCGCGCTAATCACAGGAACTACTGGTCCGATTTGGAAATGTCCTAGTGCAGTACATACCCGCTTCTCATGCATTGGCGTGTCTAGAGTTAGTTTTCAGGGGGGGCCTGGCCCCTAAGATGCCATGGCCGATGCGATGCAATGCGGTCAGGCGGAAGGTGAGCCCTACAGCCTGGGGTGGGCACAAGACCATTCTGAGGTGGGCACGGCCCACCCGGCCTCCCGCCTATATACGCCTATGTTCTCATGCACGAGGTTGTGGGTTCGCAACCGGGCACGAGCAAGTACCAATGCGACTTTTTCTAATTCATATGTAGTTTCTAAGTTTATCTTGGTCATCACTGACATCGGTAACCATGTCAGAGGTCTTTGAGGCGGTTTAGAAACTCTGACACTAGGGTATATGGGGTCGTTAGACCTTACTGCCCACACGATAAAGGAAGAAGAAGTTGTTATTGATTTTTTCATATGTTATGTTTGTCTGTTATGTAGTGTGCAGTACATACCTCTTTGAACCGCTGCAGATGGTACTCTGGGCAGAGCGCGCGGCAGGGCTGGTGTGGCGCGGAGGGCGGGGGCGAGCCCGGGGGCGGGGGCGCGGGGGCGCGCCCACCCACCAGCTGCATGCACACCTGCCGGGAGGAGGAGGGTGTTAGGCACGTTTACACAGCGAAATATATAATAATAATACAGTTAAGACTAAAAATCTTGGAAATTAATGAACTGATTTTACGATCATACCAACACGCCTGTATTCCCCGAAGAGTTAGGCAGAGGTGTACCAATGTACACTCACAGTTCGCCGGTATGTTTAGGTCCCAATAGGGGGCGAGCCTATTGCCTTAATTCTACATTTGAGTTTGACTCACACACTGATTCGTTGTCTTTGAAATGTTAGAAGTAATCATCTACGATCACAATATTGGCGTTAAATATTATAATTAATTTAGCTTTCATCTCTAATTTGTAGCACTGAGTACGTATTGTAGTACTTTGAGTGATTTTTTATTTTTGATAGATCGTTTTGACATTTATATATCTTTTTATGGAATAAATGTAACTATACAACTTATTGTAATACATTGTTATTTAAAAGAGTATGTATGGAGTTTCCTGCTCATTCTTCTCCATACGAAACTACCTTTTGGAATGGGCAACTAGATTCAATATTAATGATTTTTCTTGTAAATGACGTTCAAAAGTGCCTTTTAATGGTCTAATTGAAATAAATGGTTTGACTTTGACACTATCCGTCGTGCATATAGGTACCGAGTATTAGGCGATTAATTGGGTAGTGTCCACCACCAGCAGTTGACATACTTTCTATGAGCTGTCAAAACGCGATTCTCTCATAGATTTTGTATGGGAATAGCACGTTGTGACGTCACTACGCGGCCTACTCAATTGACTAACTATTTATTGATTTTAAAGTAAGTCAAAATCTAGTTTTACAATAAATTGAAAAATAATCGGTTTTCATGGGTAAAATAAAGTGCTTTTTTACCCGACTGCGACAGAAGGAGGGTTATGTTTTTCGAGGGTGTGTTTGTATGTATGTATGTTTGTATGTATAATTGTTTGGCACGCTCTGCAGGCTGAACGGCTCGATGGATTTTAGCTTGAGAGGTGTCGTTAGATTCGTATTTACTGTGAGAGTGACACTGGGTATATAAAAAAAAAAAAAAAATAGCGGATTTTTGGCGCCAAATTCAAATGTTTGGCTCGCTCTGCAGGCTGAACGGCTCGATGGATTTTAGCTTGAGAGGTGTCGGTAGATTCGTATTTACTGTAAGAGTGATACTGGGTATATTAATTTATTTTTTAAAACACTAAAAAAATAAAAAACGGTAATTTAAAAAACTAAAAAACCCGACTGCTATTCTTAAAAAATCCCTAAAACAAGATAAATTGTAGCAGTCGGGACCCATTCGGGACCATCTGCAATCTAATATAGGTATGCGCTCTCAATTCACTAATCCTCCATTTCTAGAATGGGTCCCGACTGCTACAATTTATCTTGTTTTAGGGATTTTTAAAGAATAGCAGTCGGGTTTTTTAGTTTTTTAAATTACCGTTTTTTAGAGAAGCTGTGACTTGAAATTATTGGTTAGTGGTGGACACCACCCAAATACACCAACACTTACCGTAGACAATTTCTTCTGTTTCCTATACACCTGCAGCTGCCTGCGATGCACTTCCGGCAGCCGTCGGTACATCGCCATCAACTTCCTGTCCACCTCCGACAGTCCCATATCCACACGTTTCCTGTGGATTTATAAAATATATATTTAATAATGTCTTAAACAGGTAAAGAAGCCGATAGTTACATGATCTTCTCATCATTGCGATCTTTTTATTTGTTCTAGACCATACCTGGGAACCTTCTGTGTTACGAAGATATTGAAGGTCAAAGTAACTATTCTTTTAACGTCTTTTTAAGAAAACAAGTTTGAAGTACAATGTTTTAACTAAACTTGAATTACCCTCATGACCTGATGTTGGATGCCCTCATAATGGCAATAGACTCGCCCCCTATTACATGGGATTTAAAAAATGCTGGTGGTGCGTGGGTGTACATTGGTACATCTCTGCCTAACCCTTCGGGGAATACAGGCGTGACGGTTTGAATGTAAGTTTGAAATGTTCTGACTGAACTTTAAATACCTTTATGACCCCTGAACTACGAGTATTATATGCCCCCGTAAGCACAAAAGTAAGTCCAAAAAAGTCGTAAATTCCTTCAATACCTCCGTAACCAGAAGGTTACCAGATATGACGCATAACAAAAAAAATGATCACAATTTGAAACATTTAACTGGTGTCGATTCTGTTATGCACAAGCTAAATTTAATTTAGACTATTTCTATCTTTTTCTTTCCAATCAAACAAGAAAGGGACGGACGTGAATTAGACTTGTCAATTTTAGTTGTTCTAAAACCTCTATACAATTATAGTTGGCATGTCAGAACTCGTCGATTAAAAACACGGAAAAGTTCAAGGCAAAACTAATTTGACATCTCTAACTTAGTTCTAAGGTATTACCATCCTTTTCTTTCGGTGTATGTTAGTAAGAGATGTCAATTCTCTAATTTTAGTTTAGTTTGTGAACAAGGGAATCGGCACCAATATCTTTTAAACCTTTTATTAAGGTGAATTTGAAGATTTGAAGGTCTCTATAGAGAAGAACGAGCAAGAAAATCCGCGGACACTTTTCAATATTTTTTTTACCAAATCCTGGTTATCTCACCTAGCTTCATGATCATTCCTCGTTGGAGGCGCAGGCCACTCATCACAGTGCTTCAACACCCGATCCATCAGCCTCTCAATAGAGGCTATGGACCTCATGAGGTGCCTCACAGTCCTGCACAGCTCTCCGGGCGCCGCCTCGCCCTCCGACCCTCCGGACTCCACGGCGGCCGCCGCAGCCAGGAGCAGTTCTGATGCAGAGTCCAAGGACGAGGAGGTGGAGAGGCCGAGGGAACCGGTGCCTGAGATCGCGTCGGAGTCTGATACTGGAAAAAATATATAATTTTATGTGGTGACATACTAAAAATAGGTATATAATTTTATGTGGTAAACTACAACTGACGTATCCTACATCTCCAAAACGAATGTTTCACTGATATATGTTTTTATTATTTTCTGTTTCTCGATTTTAATAAAAAAAAAATCTATAACTTTGTTAGTTGACGATAGATGACGACTAGCGTCAACATTCTTGTGCATGCTGTGTTTTTCTATATATCAAGGGGTACACCTTCGTAACACCTTTTGTTGAAGATCCTAAATCTATAAATAAATGATTACAAAGTAACTTAACTGCCTCGTTGACCTAGTGGTCCTGAGTGCGACTGCTACGCTAGAGGTCCTGGGTTCGATTCCCAGGTCGAGCAAAAAGTGTTATTGGGTTTTTCTATGAAATTCTCAGTAGCAGCTCGGAGTTTGGAGTTGTGCCCGGTTAATGGCAATAGGCTCGCCCCCTATTACATGGGACCTAAATATACCGGCGAACTGTGGGTGTACATCGGTCCACCTCTGCCTAACCCTTCGGGGAATACCGGCGTGATGGTATATTTTTTATTATGATTACAAAGTATAGAACACTACTTAATTAATGTAGTTTTTAACGATCGTTTTTTGACACAGTCTATGTAATGACGATAAAACAGAACAATATTTTTTTAACAAATTATTATTTTCTTCACTGCAACAAAATAATAATTTGTAAAAAAAAAGTAATATAAAGTTTGTTATAATAAATGTATGTACATTTATTATAAGCCATACGCCACCGAGACTCCGGTAAAACAACCGGACGTATACAACCGAGCTTATGGTACTGTTGATATTGTACGCGGGCGAAGTCCCGGGCACAAGCTAGTATGTCTTGTGTGTACTCACAGTCGTCCAGATCGCAGGTGTTGGAGTCGCTGCCCTTCCCGGCCACGAGCGCGGGCTGCGTCTCCGCACCATCCGCGCCCTCCCCGCTCTCGCCTGGGGAGGAGGAACACTCTCATGTACGACCTCCCGCGGGAGACGCCCCGGGAGCCGCGAGTCGACTCCCGGCCACCGTAGACGCGGGTCTGTGGACGGTGAGCAATGGGTAGCTCACCATCCGTACGTTAACTAACGACAGACCGTGTCTCGGGCGCGTTCGTGTTCCACGCGCGCCTCAAACGAATGTCAACATTGGAAAGGGCCACTGAGGACCTCCTCCTGCCGGGGCTGCGGGTTGTGAGGAAGAGATACCGCGCCCCCGGAACGCACATGTACGATCTCCACCGAACAGGCGGCGCCGGGGCGCATCTTACACAGTGCTAAACAAAATTCAGCCTTCTACATAATAGTATTATTTATTTCAGTTGTGAAATCATCAAGTGACTTCTCCCGCCGTTAGTGTCAGACTTTTACTGACTAAAACCTGAATACTATCCGGTGCATGCTCTGCAAGTAGTAGTAGTACGTACCACTGTCGGCGGTGTCAGCACTCTCGGCGCTGTCACCACTCTCGCGGCTGCCATGACTCTCAGCGCTGCCCATGCTGCCAATACTGTCCGGTCCATGCTCTGGAGGCCTGCAAAAAATTATAAATGTCAAAGTCAAAGCATTTATTTCAATAATACAATTAACAGGAACTTTTAAATTGGGTAGATGACACCACTAATCAATTGACGTACTTTTTATGAGCTGTCAAAACGCCATTCCCCCATAGATTTTCTATGACAATACGTCACTTTTTTGTTATGTCAATTCGCCAACTATTTATTGATTTCAAAGCAACTAAACATCAAATTTAATAGTTATTTAAAAAAATCATCGGCTTTTCAGGGCAGGCCAGCGATTAGCTGTACATTAAATAACTTTTACAATGACTAGATAAAAAGGTGACGGTTCGCGGGCGGCGCGCTGTCAGTATACAGTTGGATTGCCAAAATAGTGCTGACCATTAACCGACTTATTTTTGGATGGGAAATCATCAACTGACTTCTCCCGCCCTAGGCGGGGCAGGAAGCAGTGTCAGACTTTTACTGACTAGAACCCATCCATGTTCCTTCTTGTCCCCTTTGCGTTCCGGGGGCGCGGTATCTCTTTCGAGCAACCCGCAGCCCCGGATCCGACACATTAAAGTAGGATTAATTTTATCTGGCATTATTACAAGTTTATCTGACAGTTACTGTGATGAAAATAATAAACTTACTTAGCACCCGTCCCGTCTCCCTGCTGCAACTCTCTGCTAGTCGTTTCCGGTTCCGTTTCGTTGGGAGGCTGTAGAACACACATCAAATTACAATTTGAAAAACAGCTGACAGAAATAACCACGAAATAATTGCGTATGGAAAAAGCGTTATATCCCTTCCTGGCGACCTTCCCTCTTCCTATTATCAAAAAAATCACCGAATTGCAATATATAAAAAAAACTAACTGACAGAAATGTAAGGAAAAGGCGTTATACAGGAAAAAATTTTAACCAGTGCGTAAATTTTGCCATAATAAACTTCAACACGTTTTATTAAACACGTATATTTTATCTTGATATGTCTTAGTACTAAAAAAAAAGTTATCGCTTACGAAACATGTTTACTTAAAAACCATATTGTATTGTCACTCGGCGCTAGCGCATTCCCCACCCCCTCACCCCAGCCATGCGCCCGGGCGGCGGCCAAGAGTTGTCATTGATAGTATGGATATTATATAACTCGAATAAGGATGTTTTTTTTTTAATTTTTTTTTTTAACTAAACAAGGAAATGTTTTCTATTACTGACACTGAACTACCAAAAAAAAATTTAAGCACTGGTTAAAAACTTTTCCTGTATATAGGCGTTCCAGGCAACCTTCCCTCTCTTTCTCTGTTTCTTTCTATTATAACACATCAAATTATAAATTTAAAAAAGGAGAAGAAATTCGTCACATAAAGAAAAAGCGTTATGTCCCATCTTGCTTAGATGGGACATAACGCTTTTTCTTTCTTAACACAACATGACTTCCCCGACTGACTTTTTTTTTTTGACTGCCCCGTTGGTCTCGTGGTTGCAAGCGCGACTGCTGAGCAAGGGGTCCCGGGTTCGACTCCCAGGTCGGGGAAAAAAGTGTTATTGGGTTTTTCCATTAGGAATTTCTCAGTAGCAGCCCGGAGTTTGGAAGTTGGTGGTGTGACACACCCATGCCTCGGAAAGCACGTAAAACCGTTGGTCCTGTGCCTGATCTCCCTGATTGCCGTCCAATCGGGCTATGAGAGTTAGGGAAGAGGGAGTGCACCTGTATTTGCGCACACACTTGTGCTCTATAATATCTCCTGCGCACGTGGCTAGTCTGCATTAAGGTTAGCCGCCGTGGCCGGAATCGGCCTGGAGTATTACATTACAACACAACATATTATTATCTTTTTAAAAGACTAACTGACTGACATAGTCACGTAAGGAAAAAGCGTTATGGCCCTTTCAGACTACCTTCCCTCTCTTACTCTCTTAAAAAGGAAAGTAGTAACTTACAAAAAAAGTCACGTAAGGAAAAACATTAATTATGCGCCTTATGCATAGGCCATCCTTGACCAAAAGAATTTTGGACATAATTGTGGATGGATGGAAAGGAAGAGGGAGGCCAAAGAAAAGATGGATGGATTGTGTGAAGAATGATATGAAAGAGAAGGGAGTCAGTGATAGTATGACGGCTGACAGGACGGCATGGAAGAAGAAAACGTGTTGCGCCGACCACAAGTAACATGGGATAAGGGCAGGAAGATGATGATGATGCATAGACCTTCCCTCTTTTTGTTTCTTTCTATTATTAGAATGTGTGTCCTTTTTATCTTACCTTATCACCGTCCGTACTCGTCTCGGGTTTGGCATCGTTGAAATCGTTCACCGCCTCCATCATGCCGAAGAATGAGATGCTGCAACATAATAATAGAAAATAATAATACCAAATAATAATACCAGCCTATTACTGTCCCACTGCTGGGCAAAGACCTCTTCTTATACAGAGAAGGCACGAGCATTGATCACCACCCTTGCTCAAGGCGGACATATATTATATCTATGCTAGTATATTAAAACTTGAGAGGATAAAGGCCTATTCAGACCTAAGCGGTATTCGCTACCGTCTGCGGCAGAGAAAACCCAGTGGGTATGCGGTAATATTACTGTTCAGACCTAAGCGGTATTCGCTAAAGTTCATAACCCGCGTGGTATGTACCTCTACCCACAGCGGCAGCGAATATCGCTCAGGTCGCTCTAGCCGCGGCACTTGATACTAAATACCTGAGCGAAACCCGCGCGGTATGTACCTCTACCCACAGCGGCAGCAAATATCGCTCAGGTTTGAATAGGCCTTTAGGTTTTAACGCGTTAATCTATGGAACCGAATCATATTGCAAAATTTATTTGTATAATTATAATGATAGCCAGATCCATGAAAATTAGTATAGGCTTTATACTATCAGCCAAAGTTCGTATTACATATAATAAAAACCCGCGACCACCAGACGAGGCAATGAAGTTCGACGAGTCCAGAAGAAAAGATTCAACTTTCGTAAATTAAAAAAAAAAAAAAAATATACCGTCACGCCGGTTCCCCGAAGGGTAAGGCAGAGGTGTACCAATGTACACCCACAGTTCGCCGGTATATTTAGGTCCCATGTAATAGGGGGCGAGCCTATTGCCATTAACCGGGCACAAAACCAAAACTCCGAGCTGCTACTGAGAATTTCATAGAAAAACCCAATAACACTTTTTGCTCGACCTAGGAATCGAACCCGGGACCCCTTACACAGCAGTCGCACTTGCGACCGCGAGACCAACGGGGCAGTTATTATTATAGTTTCGTAAATTAAGTTAAAATTTTAACCAAATTGCCTTCACACATGTGAAAAAATTGATATGGCTCAAAATATATTAGTTTATAGATACTGAGCAAGTACACGAAATTCGTAAAGTTGATATTTTAGCATCTTATATTATTAGAAACCGTTATTGAACTTTGTACTTACATGGCAGCTCGCAAGTGTCCGCTACTGAACATCGGCCGACCCCACAAACCACTGCAACAAAATATGACAAATTAGCTGTAATAAGGAATAGCTATTTACGACAAACCCCCGCAAATAATTCAAAATATTACATTGATTATTACATCACTTCAACAAGACCGTCTTGTACACATACCATCACGCCTGTATTCCCCGAAGGGACTGGCAGAGGTGCACTAATGTACACCCACAGTTCGCTGGTACGTTTATATCCCATATAATAGGGGGCGAGCCTATTGCCATTAACCGGGCACAAATCCGAACTAAGAGCTGCAACTAAGAATTTCATAAAAAAAAAACCCAAAAACACTTTTTGCTCGCTGGGGAGCAGACTTTGACCTGGGACCGGGTTTTTTTTTTAACATAAATATTAATAGCATTTCAAGCACTTTTTGGTGGTTTATTTTCTTGAACTCGAAACTTATACTTGGCCACGCCTGTGTCTGCATAGCCCCAGCATCCGACCCATCGTGTCCCATTATCGGGACAATTAAAAAAATAACAAAAAAGCTAAAGCTAAGTTGTTAAAGCTTACCTGAGAAGCTGTTTCCTCTGCTGAGCACACAACGTCCGCGGCGTGAGGCAGTCGCACCGGTGCTTGTAGCCGGACCACGCGCTCACTGACAGACAAATCACACTAGTTATTAACGAATATTATAGACAAGTACTAGACTAGATTAGAATAAGATGACGACTTGCGGGCAAAACGACGTGTGCTGAAATATTTGTAAATGACAAGATAAGAAAAAGGTGACCACTTGCGGGCGTCGTGTGTTTCAATATTTTTTTAAATGTCAAGATATTAATAAGGTTTTTATTTTTATCGTGTGGGCAGTAAGGTCAAACGACCCCACACACCCTAGTGTCAGAGTTCCTAAACCGCCTCAAGGGCCTCTGACATGGTTACCGATGTCAGTGATGTCCAAGATGAACTTAGAAAGTACATATGAATTAGAAAAGGTCACATTGGTACTTGCCCGTGCCCGGTTGCGAACCCACAACCTCGTGCATGAGAGGCGGGCGCCTTAACCACAGGGCCATAACGACAAAAAAAATAAAAATAAGGTGACGGCCCGCGGGCGATGTGTGTTAAAATGACAAGATATGAAAAAGGTGACGGCTCAAGGGGGGTTTATTACAATATTTTTAAAATGCAAGAAAAGAAGGTGACGCGGCACGGGCGTCGTGTTTAAATATGTTCTTTTTTACACGAGAATATCAGAAAAAAATGTCGGCTCGCGAGCGGTTTTTGTCAAAATGACAATATAAGAATAAGGTGACAGTTCGCGGGCGGTGTGTTATAATATATTTAAATAACAACACAAGAAAAAGTTGCAGACTCGCGCCCGGCGTGTGTTAAGAAGTTTTTAAATGACAAAATAAGAATAACGTGACAGCTTGCGAGCGGCATGTGTTATTTTTTTTTTAAATGACAACATAAGAACAAGGCGACGGCTCGCCGGTGGCGTATTTTCATCTCACTGTTAGATTTATTCTGTCACGGACCCTCAGTGCTATCAACCTATAAATCAAACTACACAATCTTCAAAACAAAAATTCCTTACGGTCGCTAGGCGTAGTCCTAGCAGCCATATCCCGCAGCCGGTCGGCGGTGTTAGCGCGCTGGTGCGGGCGCAGGTAACGCGACAGCCGCGCGTGCGCCGCGCCCAGCCAGCCCCAGCGGGAACCCAGAGGGGAGCCAGCAGGGGAGCCAGCGGGGGTGCCGGCCGGGGAGCCCGGGCTCATCTCCACCTGGAAGGGAAGGGGATGTTAGCTTGGCATATGTTCAACGTACAGCAACGATGGCGCGGATGGCGCGGTGACTGAGCAATTGACTGTAGCGCTGCGTGTTGCAGGTTCCATTCCCGCGCGGAACCAATATTGGTATGGCCTACAGGTTCTGGGTCTGGCTGTATGTTTACAGTTATACGTTTGTAAACGCACCCACGATACAAGAGAAATTCCTAGTGTGGGGAAACACAAGTATCTCTAGTAATCTCTACGACTACTAGTAATTGAAAAAATCTTTTTTGAGTATGGTAGCGAAATTCATAAGGAATAGTATGGGGTATGTAACATCAAGCTACCACACATGGGAGCTGAGCAGTAACCAAAGAAAAGTTCCACAAAGGACTGTAAAGTTTCGCCATTTAACTAAATTTCAATTAATTATTTTATTTTTAATCGTTTTATACTATAAACGTACCTTAAACGTGATAGTAGACGCAGCTTTGAAGTTTTCCAGTATTTTGCAAAACCTCTCCACAGCATATCTGTTTAATAAATAAAGAAAATAAATCACAAATTAATAAAATTAAAGTGTATTAATATTTACGAATATCTATTTATATATTTTTAATACGACAAGACAACCGACGTTTGAAGTCGTGGACACAAGCTAGTCCCACTAATCTAGACACACGTATAGAGATTGATCTAGCTCAGTGTTATTCAATCTTTTTGAATATGGGTCGCATATTACTTACAAGATGAAAAATTCTGGCGACCCCGTTGAGCTATAGATAAACAAAAACTTCATCCATCCTTCACAAGTCCATCCTTTTTACCGAAATTGTGTTTTATTTGTTGAACCACCATCACAGGACTTGCGTCACCTACTTAGGCCCGGCGCCCATTGGCGGCACGAGCATTTTTTTGCCACAAATAAAAATCAAACTTAACTGTAAAGAAATAAAGTTGAAATTTCAATGTTAACGGTCTTACAGCATAGCTTTTGTACTTCCGAACGTTAACATTGAAATTTCAACTTTATTTCTTTACAAATAAGTTTTATTTTTAATTGTCGCAAAAAATACTCTGCCATGCTGTGCCGCCAATATGCGTCGGCCCTTAGTTGCCCGTCGTGCACAACCACCTGCACCATCCAAGATCTAAACGGCTAATCATAGAGCTGTATAGGTTGATCAATACTGGTCGGACAAAAATTGCAACGAGTCAATCGACACGAAAAGAAAAATAATTTGTTGAACCTTGCCTTTTTCCTATTGCCGTCGAGCCCCAGATTAAGGCTAAGTTCATATGGCCGCGCGGTACCGCGCGGAACCACGAACCGCGCGGTACAAGATCAATATAAACCAGAGGTTCCCAAACTTATTTTGTCTACTGCCCACTTTAAGAATAAATAATTTGTTAGCGCCCCCCTTTTTTCCGTACCCGTTTAGAAATTTGTCATACGGCGGGGGGGGGCTCTACTAAAAATACAGGACAAAATATATATTATATAAACTACGCGGAGAGAAAAATCGAACCGAGTTTGAGCAATCTCTTAATTAATATTATTAGTTAATGTTCACAAGTTGTAATTGAGAGTCGAGAGCTCAGTCGGTGTCTAATGGTGGGTCCACACGACACAGACTTAACACAGACTTCTATAGAATTTTGTCTGTACAACAAATCAGTACAGACAAATGTCAGTGTAACAGAAAAGTCGGAAGTCTGCGTACATGTCTGTACGATTGTCGGAGCAAAACTCATGATTATTGAATTACTTAATTTATTCATTGAAATCGAAGTCTGAACTGATGAAAAGTCTGCACAGACATTTGGTAAAGACCTCTGAGTAAAAATTTTTACTCAGACTTTATAGTCTGTGCAGATATCTGTACAGACAAAAGTCTGTATCGTGTGGACCCACCATAAGGGTCCTAACTAGATGAAATTACAAATCGCCCCCCAAGCCTCTACACAACGCCCTCATTTTTTCTCTGGGTGTCTTACCGCCCCCCTTTAGGCCTGCAGCGCCCACAAGGGGGCGTTATCGCCCACTTTGGGAAAGGCTGATATAAACGGTAATTATCGTCTACATTACCGCGCGGTACCGCGTCGCGCGTTCGTCTGAACTTAGCCTTACCGTTTATATTGATCTTGTACCGCGCGGTCCGTGGTTCCGCGCGGTACCGCGCGGCCTTATGAACCTAGCCTTAGGCTTTGTAAGTCCCCTAAGGGCCGCGACCCACAGATTAAAAAACACTGATCTAGCTTTACACATTGGATAGATAGATAAATAGTAAATAAATGAATACGTACTCTTTCTCCATGGGCTTGTCGTAGGGTCGGCAGAGACAGATGTCGTTGACTATCTGCGCCGTCGTCTCGCTCTGGGCGGCCAGCTTGCACAGTTGTTCATGAATTATTGATGCACCTGGAAGTATACATAATTATTATGTGGTGTGACCAGATGTATGAATGTGGACGAGGCGAAAGTAGTGTGTAAGGATCGTAGCGGGTGGCGTTCTGTGGTTTCTGCCTACCCCCATTTTTTTTTTAAAGCTGGAAAATCGTCAATTGACTTCCCCCGCCCTTAGTGTCAGATTTTTACTGACTAGAACTTATCCATGTTCCTTCTTGTGCCCTATGCGTTCTGGGGGTGCGGTATCTCTTTCGAACAGTCCGCAGCCCTGGCAGGCATCGGCTCTTAGTCGCATCTCCGAATGTTTGCTGACATCTCTTTGAGGCGCGCGTGGAACACGAACGCGCCGTCCACACGGTCTGTCGTTAAGTTAATAAATATCTTGGGACAACTCACACACGGCTATCTGATCCCAAGCTAAGCAGAGCTTGTGTTATTTAGGGTAGGGTAGGGGTAGGATACCACGCGAGCGAAGTCGTGGCGGATCAGCTAGTTATAGATAAATCACACCCAGACACAGAACAAACAAGCATGCTCATCACACAAAGTTTGTCCTGGGTGGGAATCGAACCCACGACCTTCGGCTTAGCAGTCAGGGCCGCTAACCACTAGACCAACAGGCCCGTCAATATGTGTATGAGTAGTAGCATGGATGATGATGGTGCATGTGGTACATACCGTCAGCACAGGAGAGCGCGCGTCGCAGCAGGCGCAGGTCCCAGCTGCTGGCGCGCGGCGCGTGCTGCAGCCGCAGCGCACACAGCACGCGGGCCGCCGCGCCGCCCGTGCGGGCGCCTGAAGGGAACGGACACATATGTATTATATAAGGGTTAGGCAGAGGTGTACCAAAGTACACCCACAGTTCGCCGGTATATTTAGGTCCCATGTAATAGGGGGCGAGCCTGTTGTCATTAACCGGGCATAAATCCAAGCTCCGAGCTGCTACTGAGAATTTCATAGAAAAACCCAATAACACTTTGCTCCACCTGGGAATCGAACCCGGGACCCCTTGCACAGCAGTCGCACTTGCGACCACGAGACCAACGGGCAGTTACATTTATATATTACCAGCATGTCTGTTTTACATAGAGCGACTGCCTATCTGACCTCCACTACCCAGTAACTGGGCAACACGGAAACGGCTGATCGAATCCGGATGGATTCTTCGGAACACAGCCCATAGTACTTTTTTTTTTGGGACAAGCCCGCCACACTGTTCCCAAACCACTGCAACTCCTGTAAGCCAGAATCAACAGTGGCGACCACAAGAAAAGCGCCGAGACAATGAAGCTCGACGAGTCCCGGAGAAACGATTCAACTGTCTTGGATCCCGCAACGAAATTAATCAGAAAAGATTAGCGGAGGAGTATGACAAAACATAATACAGTAGTACAGTCACGAGCATCAACATGTATACACTTAGCGACATTCTGAAGCAGTTTCTGCCCAAAGGATCGATTAAAATATAGTAGTGTTACGAATATCATATTCTGGATCCTATATTACTATGAAATCGATCTTATCTCAACGTTGCAATTGATCATTCACGAGAAAATTGCTTTTCATTTTTGCCAAGTGTATACATGTTTCTGCTCGTGACTGTACATTGTGTTGTTTTCTCGATTCCCAGTACATGTGTGTAGCTTCCCATGTACTCGAGTAAAGCCAGGCATACTCACAGTGCGCCAGTGCCCACACGACGTCGCGTATGAAGGCGAGCAGCGCGTCGGCGTTGTTGGCGAGACACAGGCACAGCCGGCAGTGGCAGCCGAACCGCGCGCGGTACACCCACTCCTCCGTCACCATCTCCACGCTCCTGTGGGGAAACAAATATAATAAATGGCCATCCATAAAAATCATACAAAGGAGAATGGGCAAAATGGTACCCGGCTCCAATAGATATGATTGTAGTGTCGTTTAAAAGGTCTTACCAAGAGGAACAATATTTACTATAGCCACCAGTCTCAAATCTTATTGCGTTTGGAGATAAACGACAGTCTTACTAACTAATAAAAACTTTGTTCCTTCGGTTTCCCTTTGCGTTCTAGGGCCACGGTAACCTGTTTAGACAGTCCCGTGGCCCCGGCAATAAACATACATATCATAGTATATTAGGTCCCACTTATCTAAGTATATTATGTTCTTCATTTTAAATAAACACAGGTGATGCCACTTAAGATGGTCATTACCAATAACAATAGATAAAGGTTAGCAGTACAAACAAAAGGGCCTATCCTTTCTAACTCGATATTAGCTACCTGGACACTGTGCGCACGTGTGAATTCATCGGACCTTCGAAAGTCACTTCTATTATTGTAATGCGTTATTATTTTGTATTAGCGTTCCATAAGCTCTGTAAGTGCAAGCGAGATTATGTCTGTCTAAAGTCGTCGGGCCATAAATCATTTCTCTATGTCTAGAGAAATGATTTATGGCCCGACGACTTTGTTGAATCCGCGCTTACTATAACAAAAATGTTGTTAGGTTAGGTTAGGTTAGGCCTAGTGCCTCCGCGCGCCACTCGTGTAGGCGCGCGAGGACCAGCGCCTCCAGATCCCACGGCGGCAATATATCATCGTCTAAGTCTATCTTATTGCAGCTTTATTTTACTAATATAAGTAGTTTGTAGTAAATTCTCATTTATAAAACTTAGTGAGATTACTGCTTCCCAAACGTGAATAGGGACAGGCGCCATGGTAGACGTTAATCTGCATCAAAATATCTTTTCAATGATATATTAATGATGACTATTGGAGCGGGTACCACGTTCCATACAATTTTGCCCATTCTCCTTTTATTTATTTCTTTTCTAGCGGGCCTGACAGACGTTGTTTTGCCCGGAAAATCGCTACAAAAATCAAGGTCCAGCCTGCCCTACCTACCTACCAAACTGTACCTACCTACGTGCAGTCCGCGAGGCGTATGCTGAGCTATTTTACTGATTTTAATGGTTATGATTCTGAAAATACATACTTCTTACGCCCGCGAATCTTACTTTAACCAACATTAAACCTAATACTGACTTGCAAATTGCAAAAAACGTAAGAATATTTGAATTTGGCGGGCCACTGTGGAGATTGCACCTTAATGTAGTAATACAGCGTGTAACGGAAAGGGTATATCCGATCAGCTGACTTGGTCTAGTGATGTGTAGAATTCAATTGGAAACATTCGGTTTTTCACTTAAATGTTACTTAACTTTATAATAATAATAATAAAATATTTATTTGCGAGTAATTTTGTGAGTATAAAATATACCATCACGCCTGTATTCCCCGAAGGGTTTGGCAGAGGTGTACTAATGTTCACCCACAGTTCGCCGGTATATTTAGGTCCCATGTAATAGGGGGCGAGCCTATTGCCATTAACCGGGCACAAATCCAAACTCCGAGCTGCTACTGAGAATTTCATAGAAAAACCCAATAACAATTTTTGCTCGACCCGGGAATCGAACCCAGGACCTCTAGCGTAGCAGTCGAGCTCAGGACCACTAGGCCAACGAGGCAAATTTTGTGAGTATAGGTATTAAAAAATGTTGCTATGTGGTTTTGTTAACACCAAAAGAATCCCTTTGATATGTGTATACCCTTTCGGAACACGTCGATAGTTAAGTACAATAGATTCCACTCTGTCCCCTAAACGAGGCTAGGCCTGTATCTTCAGGACACGTGACCCTGATCGAAAATTCGTAAGCGGCGTTGTGCACTTGTTTTGGAATGGGTAAAAAATGTTAAACTCGCGTCAGGACACGTGACCCTGATCGAAAATTCGTAAGCGGCGTTGTGCACTTGTTTTGGAATGGGTAAAAAATGTTAAACTCGCGTCAGGACACGTGACCCTGATCGAAAATTCGTAAGCGGCGTTGTGCACTTGTTTTGGAATGGGTAAAAAATGTTAAACTCGCGTCAGGACACGTGACCCTGATCGAAAATTCGTAAGCGGCGTTGTGCACTTGTTTTGGAAGGGTAAAAAAGGTTAAACTCGCGTCAGGACACGTGACCTGATCGAAAATCTTACGAATTTATCGTCTTTAGCGTTTTCACTTCTGCCGGCACTCCCGGAGTGCAACCCGTCGTTTTTTTAGAGCAACACGGTGCACACTCACATGTTGGTCCCTCTGAGAGTGAACATGAGTGCCGAGATCTCGCACCACGAGTGGAACACGCCGAGCAGCCACTCCTCGATGGGAGCGAACAGCGCCGCAGACTCGCCCGCAAGACGTTCAGCCTCTGCAACAATAAATACAACATCATCATCACCATCATCATTATCATCATCACCATCATCAATATTTTTATCATAATCATCACCATCATCATTATTTTTATCATAATCATCATCATCTTTATCATCATCATTATTTTTATCATTATCATCACCATCATCCTTTTTACCATCATCATCACCTATTTTTATCATAATCATCGCCATCATCTTTAACATCATCACCATTATCATCATCAGTATCATCTTTATCATCATCACCATTATCATCATCAGTATCATCTTTATCATCATCAGTATCATCTTTATCATCATCACCATTATCATCATCAGTATCATCTTTATCATCATCACCATTATCATCATCAGTATCATCTTTATCATCATCAGTATCATCTTTATCATCATCACCATTATCATCATCAGTATCATCTTTATCATCATCACCATTATCATCATCAGTATCATCTTTATCATCATCACCATTATCATCATCAGTATCATCTTTATCATCATCACCATCACACCATCACAA
Source organism: Caradrina clavipalpis (assembly GCA_932526535.1). Lineage (NCBI taxonomy): Eukaryota > Metazoa > Arthropoda > Insecta > Lepidoptera > Noctuidae > Caradrina > Caradrina clavipalpis. The sequence goes on from OW052117.1 coordinate 5,393,935, forward strand.
TCATCATTATTTTTATCATTTTCATCATAATCACCATTATTTTTATTATTTTCATCATAATCATCATCGTCATCATCATAATCATCATTTTAAGCCATCAACGTACACTATTGGACATAGCCATACCCTAGAGATAGCTACAATGACCGGTTCTGCAATATTGTAAAACTAACTTTTTCTTTTGATGTTGTGATGGCCCAGTGTTTAAACGCCCGCCTCTTATGCACGAGATTACGGGTTTGATAATGGGCAAGTACCAAAGACTTTGTCAATTCTTATGTCTTTACATAGTATAAAACCAAGTCGGTTCCCGCCGTCTCTCCCTGTGTACGGTAGGATCTTTTAAACTCAGCAAAGGATTTCAATAGGGTACTCTCGGTGGTTAATAAAAAAATATAAAAATCGGTACAAAATGAACTCTATGTAAAAATAAACATAGTTAAACTGATTTTGAGTCATAAATGTACATGATTGATTTATAATATTAAAATTAAAATATGATATTTTTAATCTGTATATCATGTGACTAAAAACACGAGCCGCCATGCTGTGACGTCATATTGGCAATAATAATTTGCTGTCACCTGTCAACCCTTTGTTTTTTGTTTTTTTTTCAAAAAACAACAATATAAATATGGAATGTAAACTTTTTGTGTAGATACAACAACTCGTACCTACAACAAACTTTAAACGTCAAGGTTTGTTTACATGCCGAAATGACGTCATAAACATGGCGGACAGCGCAGAAGCCTGTTTTCGCGGGAATAAATATATTTAAAATTTTGAAGTATTTTTATGGCATGAAAGCGGGTTTATTTCGCCGAAATATTTTTTTTGGTGTCTTTTAACGATGAAACGAACATATTATAGTACTTTGCCAAACAGAGTAGAATACCCTATTATACTATACAAGGTGTTGATTTGCATCCTCGTCAAATTCAAGGAGTTATAGTTAACTCCTTGAATCTTGCTGGTGATTCTTAACACGAATCAATAATAAAATAAATTGGTTTTGTTTTTTTCTTTTGCCGTGATTTTCCAATTCGAGCTAGCCATCTCGCCAGAGGGTTTAGGCGCTATGCACACATTGATATAGCCGCGCGACAACTCTGCCTACCGCATACGCAACTGGGCGATTCTGAATTTTGCAAGAGGAGTATTCTGGAATACTGTTATTTGATAGTTGCAACTAAAATAACCCTCCTTCTGGCGCAGTCGGGTAAAAACAAGTATTTATTAGATATTGGCCAGGTATCGTAATAATATTTGATCACTTCTATTTTTTTATGACAAGCTCCTAAACTTTGACGAGGATGCAAATCAACAGCTTGTATTACGTATAAAAAAAAACATCACGCTACGGCACATGGGACGTAACTTAACGCGGGTGAACTAAACCACACGGACGAAGTCGCAGGGTATAACTAGTACTAATATAAAGCTGATAACATACCCAAACCGCACACGTAGTGCAGTAAGGCAGCCTCTTCCTCGGCAGTCACCGCGGCGTCTTCAAAGTCGAGCAGCTCACTGCCAGACAATCTGAGGAAGAAAACATTAATTTGAGTTGACTACCAACACTTCAGGCAAATCACTTCGAAAGTCATCTCCAAACTCTGGGCTGTTACTGAGAAATTCCTAATTTCAAAAACCCAATAACACTTTTGCCCGACCTGGGAATCGAACCCAGGACCCCACGCTCAAGAGTGTGCTTGCCACCACGAGACCAAAGGGGCAGTTGGGGAAGGCTTCTGGTATTGCAGATGCGTATAGGCAGCGGTGACCACTTAACATTAGGCGTACCGTCGGCTTGTTTGTCATCCAATGATATATAAAAAGTTTATATGGGATATTTATGCGGAATATTGTCAGTGTGCCATTTTTTTTTAAATTAGAACACTCGCACACACGGCGCGGTCGAGCTCTGGATCTGTCTACATCTGACAGCTGTCAAACGTCACGCGTGTCAGTTCTTGACAACCCCGACTCGAACTCTATAGCAGCTGCTATCGATTTAACTATAACTAAAGTCATCACACGCTAATAGATGGCGCTGCTACTACTTAAACAAGCCTTTTACTTCATTCCTCCGAAATATACAGCAAAATTTTTTAACCAGTGCGTAAATTTTGCCATAATAAACTTCAACACGTTTTATTAAACACGTATATTTTATTTTGATATGTCTTAGTACTAAAAAAAAGTTATCGCTTACGAAACATGTTTACTTAAAAACCATATTTTATTGTCACTCGGCGCTAGCGCATTCCCCACCCCCTCACCCCAGCCATGCGCCCGGGCGGCGGACAAGAGTTGTCATTGATAGTATGGCGAATAGATTATGTCCTGGATGTTTTGCTTATTTCAAATTCGGATAAGGGTGAAATTTTTTTCTAAACTAAACACGGAAATGTGTTCTATTACTGACACTGAACTACCAAAAAAAATTTACGCACTGGTTAAAAACTTTTCCTGTATGTACTTACATGTCAGTTTGAGGCTCTAGAGGGGAGTCCTCCTCCAGTGGTATATCCTCCCGAACGCTTTCCTCCGCAGACGCGAGGAGCTGAAAGAAACAATACACATTTTATGAATCGTTTGATAAATACCTAATAGTTCTTTTAACCTTTTGAACGCCCCTCTTCCTCCGTCCCCTCCCAACTTCTCCCCCTTCCCCTCCCAACTCCTCCCCCCTTTCTCTGCCCACCCCCTCCCGTCCTTTCTTCCTTTTGAACGTCCCCTATGACATGGGACCTAAACATACCGACGAATTGTGTAATGTAATGTAATCCTCCAGACCGATTCCGGCCACGGCGACTAATCTTAATGCAGACTAGCCACGTACGCAGGAGATATTATAGTGCACAAGTGTGTGCGCAAACACAGGTGCACTCCCTCTTCCCTAACTCTCATAGCCCGATGGGACGGCAATCCGAGACGACCGGAGAGAGATCAGGCGCAGGACCAGGCGACACATGCTTTCCGAGGCACGGGGGTGTCACACCACCAACTTCCAAACTCCGGGCTGCTACTGAGAAATTCCTAATGGAAAAACCCAATAACACTTTTTGCCCGACCTGGGAATCGAACCCGGGATCCCTTGCTCAGCAGTCGCGCTTGCGACCACGAGACCAACGGGGCAGTCAACGAACTGTAAGTATACAATGGTACACCTCTGCCTAACCCTCACAAGGGAATATAGGCGTGATGATATGTTGTATGATTAAGAATCATTCCGTCATCACCGAGGGTCCGTAGCACCGCTAGAAGTTCTACCGAAGGAGTGGAAGATGGGTAAATACCTGCAATATATCCTCATGTCTTATGAGGAAGTGTTCAGGGTCGGGCTCCGGCGCGTCGGCACTCAGCAGCGGCAGCAGGAACTGCCCCATCGCGGGGGCCTCCGCCTGACAACAGAATAAAGATATATGTAACACGGGGCTTATCTTAAAGTACACTAGTGAACGTACTTAGGATGTAGTATAGTAAAAAAATATAGATAATTTAAATTAAAAAAAAAATGTGCACAAGTGTGTGCGCAAACACAGGTGCTCCCCTCTTCCCTAACTATCATAGCCCGATGGGTCGGCAATCCGACACGACCGGAGAAAGATCTGCTACTAAGAATTTTATAGAAAAACCCAATAACACTTTTTGCTCGACCTGGGAACGGAACCCAAGACCTCTAGCGTAGCAGTCGCGCTTAGAACTACTAGCCCAACGAGGCAGTTATTTATTTTTTTACTTTAGCATAAACAGAGTAACCGGATGCATCTGAATACCAGTGTTTTACAGATCCCTCTTGGTAAGACTGGTTGTCAGACTTCCCGGCTTCTGACTATCCGTAACGACTGTCATAGATCTACAAATAACAGCTGGGACCAACGGGCTTTACGTACTTTCCGAGGAACGGGGATGTCACACCACCAACTTCCAAACTCTAGGCTGCTAAAGTCTTAATAAATAAACAAAATGGTACTGACCGTAGCCTTGTGCTGGTAGCCGTTGCAGTCGACGTCGACAGCCGCCGCCTCCTTCAAGGACGAGCTGTCCGATGAGCCAGCTGCACAAACAACACATAATTCAGGCGTTATTCTGCCATAACAATCCAGTCCAAATGGAAGAAATTGGGGGAGGCCTTTGCCCAGCAGTGGGACAGTACGGGCTAAATAAAATTAAAAAAAAAAACGATCCAGTCTACGACGATCTAAAATTTCTACCATTTTCTGAGTACTTTTTTGTCAATATTTTTTAGCGGGATATATTAAAATCACTAAACTAAAACGTTTATTATTTATATATCCTACTAATATTATAAATGTGAAAGTTTGTGAGAATGGATGGATGGATGGATGGATGGATGGATGGATGGATGGATGGATATTTGTTACACTTACACGCTTAAACAACTGTTCAGTTTAAGTGCCAAATTTGTGGCAAAAAAAGTGCCAGATCTGAACAGATCTGGATGAAATTTGGCACTGAGATAGATTGTAGTGTGGAATGACACATAGGATAATTTGTATCCCGGAAAATGTTCGGATTCTGTGGGACTATATCCAATTTGACGCGGATGAAGTTGCGGGCAAAAGCTAGTATTCTTATACATTTAACTGCTTTCAAAGATTTTTTATCTATAGGTACAATAAAGTTGAAAAGTTTGTTTGTTTAATAGCGCAAATCTCTGTAACTAACAGTGGAATTGTAAAAAAACTTTTTGTTTATTAGAGCCAAATTCACGAGAAATCGTAAAGGCTACATAACATCACGCTACGACCAACGGAAGTGGAGTTTTAAGACAGAATGTTACTTCTTCATCGTGTGGGCAGTAAGGTCTAACGACCCCACACACCCTAGTGTCAGAGTTTCTAAACCGCCTCAAGGGCCTCTGACATGGTTACCGATGTCAGTGATGTTCAAGATAAACTTAGAAAGTACATATGACGTCTGTCTACTTACACGCGTCGTCCAGCTCAGTCCACTGGTCGTCGGAATCCGAATCGGCGCCGACGTCCGACGCGTCGGAGACGACCTCGACGCGTCGGACCCGCATGCAGACGGCGCGGCGCGCTGCGGCGCTGCGTCGGCGAGACATCTGCGGAGGAAGCCAAGTTATCACTATCTTACTACCCGCGGGAGACGCTCCAGGCGTCGGGAGCCGCGAGACGACTCCAGGCGTCGGGAGCCGCGAGACGACTCCCGGCCACCGTAGACACGGGTAGCTCACCGTCCGTACGTTAACTAACGACGGACCGTGTTGACGGCGCGTTCGTGTTCCACGCGCGCCTCAAAGAAATGCCAGCAAACATTCGGTGGGGCAACTCAGGACCGATGCCTGCCGGTTGTTCGAAAGAGATACCGCGCCCCTGGGACGCAAAGGGCACAAGAAGGAACATGGATGGGTTTTAGTCAGTAAAAGTCTGACACTCCCTCCCACTCCGCCCAGGGCGAGAGAAGTTATTTGATAATTTCCCAACCGTAAAAAAACGATTACTACTATATGCTATAAAACTGCCTCGTTAGCCTAGTGGTCCTAAGCGCGACTGCTACGCTAGAGATCAAAGTCAAATCATTTATTTCATTAAGACCATTAAAACGCACTTTTGAACGTCAATTACACGATATTACACGTATAATATTGAATATAGTTGCCCATTCCAAAAGGTAGTTTCGTATGGAGAAGAATGAGTAAGGAACTAGGATACCGACCCCCCCCCCCCCCCCATATAAAAAAAAACCTTTCTTCTAGTTTCACCACTTTCTTAATTGTATTTTTTAATCTTTATGTTGGCAGTCTTATAAAATTTGGCTAGGGCCAAATAAATTAGTGCTGAGTAAGTAGCAGATGACCCCAACTATCCACCATTTTCGTATGTTCAACGTTCTGCCAAACACCCTGAATTTTCTTTAGCATAGTGTAAAATGCGCTCCGACGCGGCCTGGTTGATGTAAATCATACATCATCATCATCTGCTTAACCTTTTCCCAACTATGTTGGGGTCGGCTTCCAGTCTAATCGGATGCAGCTGAATACCAGTGTTTTGAGTGACTGCCTATCAGACCTCCACAACCCAGTAACTGGGCAACACGGTACCCCTTGGTTAGACTGGTTGTCAGACTTCTTGGCTTCTGACTATCCGTAATGACTGTCAAAGATCTACGAATGACAGCCGGGACCAACAGCTTTACGTGCTTTCCGAGGAACTGGGGTGTCACACCACCAACTTCCAAACTCCGGGCTGTTGCTGAGAAATTCCGCAATGGAAAAACCCATTAACACTTTTTGCCCGACCTGGGAATCGAACCCGAGACCCCACGCTCACCAGTCGCGCTTGCAACCACGAGACCAACGGGGCAGTCGGGGTTGTCGGGGCGGTGATGTAAATCATACATAACGGTTCAAAAGATACAGCCCTGTGTCAGACAGACAGTAATAGTAGGCTAAAACAACAAAACGCCACCTGCTACGATCCTTACATACTCCTTTCACCTCCACATTCATACAACAGAGTGCCAAGTGTGAGTTTTTTCATTCACGTTCGATTGCGAACGCGTTAGAATTTTGTATAGGAAAACGGTATAGCGCCACCTGGTGGTCACTAGGAGAAACCTAATTTCTCATACAAAATTCAAATCAAATCAAATCAAATCAAATCATTTATTTCAATTAGACCATTTACAGGCACTTTTGAATTGTCAAGAAGTTACAGTTTAAAATTGAAGCTAGTTGCTCGTTCCAAAACGTAGGTCTCTATGGAGAAGAACGAGCAAGAAACTCCATGGACACTCTTTTCCTTCCATTTGGTTTTTACAAAGTCTTGGTTACATTATTCTTGTTGCTTCTATATGTGAAAACAATGAAGGTGAATATAAAAAATAACAAAATTATAATAACGATGTAAGACATGGCAGTTAAGAGATGACCAATCCCAACTGACAGCACCCGTTCACGAATATGACGCGTGCATCAGCACCGTTTAGCTCAACCATCTTGAAGGGAACCAAACGATCCAACCCACGCGCCACCGTCAGCAAGACATTAAAGTGAGCATGACAAAGCTCTCAACTGCCATGCTCAGTGTCCAACACATAGTAACTTAACAAGTAAATGGCTCCATGGTAGTCACATTTACAAAATTGAAATATATGATGTAAAATTATACAAAACTAAGGTCATCAGCGAACCTTTTCAAAAAATAAACTGTAGTAAGTAGAAAAAAATCAGTAAAAATTATAATAACGGTATACGTTATTAAGGTCAATAAAAAAGGTGCTAATAACATCGTTATGTTTAGAAAAAAAAATGTATATTAATTTGTGTGCCCGAGTGGCTGTGGAGCAGGACTAGCATTAAGCCAAGCATTTTTATCATTTATATAATCGTCTAATTTGTAATATGCTTGACTACATAGTGTGCGTTTTATACATGTTTTAAACTTTCTCTCATTTAGTTCGAGAATATTGAGCGGTATTTTATTATAACATTTTACACAGTACCCCATAAAAGAAGTGTGTACTTTTGACAATCGAAAACTCGGTTGCTCTAATTTATTCCTATTTCTAGTATTAAAATTATGTCTATCACCAACTTTTCTAAAATGATGAAGATTTTTCCGAACATGCATAATGTTTTCATATATATATTGACAAGGTACCGTCATGATATTAATTTTTTTAAACAATTGCCTTAGAGATTCGCGTCTGCCAAGATTATAGATGGCTCTGACAGCCCTCTTTTGCAAAATAAAAATAGATTCTATGTCTGCAGCCCGTCCCCATAGCACAATACCGTAAGACATGATACTATGAAAGTAGCTAAAATAGACCAGTCTCGCGGTATCCACGTCTGTCAATGGGGATAGTTTAAAAATTTTAACCACTACATTTTATATTATTTATTAAAAATTTAGACCATTTTGAGAAACTAATTTGAATATTTTGATGATTGGCTCAATGGTTATTTTTTAAAAAAATATTCAAATATATATATTTTTTAAAATAGATGACGTCATCATTGGCTCAAAAGATTGTGTCTTTGCCCAACTATTTACATAATTAAAAGTTTAAATCTGTCAACACAACGTCTGTCAAACGTCAATAGGCGTCATAACATAACTCATACATAAACAAATCTAAAATTGAAAATTTCAAACCGTAACTGTTAATTTTAAACAGAGAGTGCTTTTTTAAGGTGTTCACAATCGACGAGGTGACATTATTGTTCGGTTTCCTAAACCACAATGAGCGATGATAAACCACTTTTCTCGTAAATCTTCCCTTATACGGACAAAAATTTTGTTTGGACTATTATTGCTATTATTACTGCAAGTTGGAACAAAGCACTTCCTGTATTCCATAACTCTTACACTATAAAAATTGTCGAGTGTCGGAATAATGGAACAAGATTATTAGGAAAGTCGCAGGAATAATATTATTTTTGAAAAACTTTAAACTGTTATTAAGTTTCAAAAACTTTTGACATTTGCGTTATAATTTGACACTTGACAACTGGTTGACAATACTTGGCACTTACTTTTTTTTTATTTTCTGAGGCAACGATACAAAACGGCCAGCGCTGACCTAATTTGAAGGGCAATGAAGGTCAATCGTATTTTATCAAAAATATCAGTAAAATATGAATATTTTTCATTATTAATTAGTCCATAATGCTCAGTGACGCTATTCCTCGAAACGGGTTTTTAATTACAACATATAAAAAAAAATGAACAATGCCCATTGTCGGATTTTCCTGACAGCGTAAGCGGCTGAACTCAACCGCCCTGCAAGAGATGTTAAGTGAGGACCCCACTGCAGCTTTGAGTCAAGCGAAACCCCCAAGAAAACTGTCTTGTCGACGAATTCTAGTACTTCCTTATTCAATATAACGTTACATGCACTACTTCTAACGTTCGGTAAAGCAAATCTTATGCATTTAGTTTTATTCTCATTTAACACTAAGTTATTTATCGTAAACCAATTATGAACCTTAAGCATAGCGTTATTTACTTCGTCAAGGTGCTGTGCCCGTCTATTTACATTAAAAATCAGTGAAGTATCATCAGCAAATAACACCATTTTAGGTTGGTTTTTCAGTAAATGAGGTAAATCATTTATGTAGACTAAAAAGAGAAACGGACCCAATATTGAACCTTGCGGAACTCCCATCTTTACTTTCAAGCCTGATGAATTTACACCGTTTATTTGAACTTGCTGTAGTATATCATTTAATTTCAGTGAGCTAAGCGCTAGTTGACCGAGGCCGTAATGCTCAAGCTTCTGGAGGAGGGTCTCATGATTTACGCAATCAAATGCTTTTGAGAGGTCGCAAAAAATGCCAATGGCATCCTGTGAGTCCTCCCATGCATTAAAGATGTGCTTAATTAAAGTGACACCGGCGTCAGTAGTGCAACGCCCTCTGGTGAAACCAAACTGCTGGTCGTGTAAGATGTTATTACAGTTAAAATGATTAAGCATTTGATTGAGCATCACTTTTTCAAACACCTTGCTGAACAAGTGAACACCGGCAAAACCGAAACGGGTCTATAGTTATTAGTGTCTTTACTATCCCCGGATTTAAAAAGTGGTATAACTTTGCTGTGTTTCATTAAAGTCGGAAAAACCCCTTGGTCTACACATAAGTTAAATATTAAAGCTAAATAGGGTGCAACTGTCTCAATAATAGACTTACACACATTAGTAGACATGCCCCACATATCTTCTGTAACCTTGATCTTAAGTTGTTTGAAAGCCTTTATGACATCCACAGGGTTAATATGTCTAAATTTAAATTCCTTAGGACAGGCTGTAACATTCGCTCTTAATAAATCTATAGCAAGTGAGGGCGAGGAATCTAAAGTTTCTGTGGTTTTAATTGGGATATTGGTGAAGAAAGTTGCAAATTCCTGAGCCACATCGATATTATTGCTTATGAGACCTCGGGAAGTCTCCAGAGTGTAATCATTATTTTGTCTTTTATTTCTATTTGTTTCGTTGTTGATAATTTTCCAGACCATTTTTATTTTATTGTCTGCTGATTTTACCTTGTTGCTAATGTATAAGGCTTTAGCTGCCTTACATGTATTTTTAAAAATTTTAGAGTAAGTAGCAACATGCTTATTAAAAGTTACCGTATTTATATAAGGCTTAAGGCCATACAGCTCAAAGAGTCTTTCCCTACTTTTTCTGATACCTTTAGTCGCCCAGTCACTGAATAAAAATTTAGGGCAAATTGTTTTAGATTTTTTCTTAAAAATATTATTGAATTCCGTTTGCACAACTGAAAAAAAATCTTCATACAAAGTATCACCATTATTCATATTAAAGCTCTGAACACATAATTGACTCATTAAAGTGCTATTGAATTTATTTAGATTACCAGATGTTATTGGTCTTGACTGTATCTGCACTTTTTGTGATGGTGTGCTGTATTCAAAAGTAACGGTTTGTCCACTGTGATCAGAAGGAAGGTAATTTACAATGGCTTTATCTAAGTAGTCGCAACAACAAAAAACATTATCAATACATGTAGCAGTAGTTAAAGTCACTCTAGTTGGTTCTAGAAACACATTTGATAAGTTGAATGATTTAAAGAGATCTAAGAATCTACTGCTGTTCGAATTATTTTCTAAAATATTAATATTAAAGTCGCCACAAATGATTACTGATTTATTACCAGTTGCAAGTTTTGCTAAAACATCTTCCATAATCGACTCAAACAAAGAGTAATTTTGATAATTTGGGGGTCTGTAAGCGCACACTATGACATGCTTATCTAGCTCAACACAGGACAGCTCAATAATGTGTTCAACCGATAGTTCAACTATGTCTTTACGTGGCTTTGATTTAATACTGTTTTTAATTAAGATTAGGGAACCGCCACGCAGCATGGATTTGCGGTTGAAACAACTGCCCACACTATAATTATCATAATTAATTAACATTTCGTACTCTTTTAACCAATGTTCAGTAAAACAAATAATGTCGAACATGGTTTTTTCTAAAAACAGTTCAATTTCTAATTGCTTTGAAGAAAAGCCTTGAATATTTTGATGATATAATGCTAAGGAATGTTGTTTAGCCCCTTTCTTAGAATTTGTTAAGTAATTGCAAGAAGGTACCTTTTTTTTGTTGATAAGTTTAACTATATTGTTACTGGTACCTTCTGTTGTCTTAATGACTAGTTTAAAAGATTATTTGTTGGTACCACCCTAACATTAGTATTATTACTAAATATTGTGGTGCTAATTGTGGAAGACTTCGACATACTAATTATGTCTGAGTTTATATTAAAAGCTAATAGCCAAGCTATCTGACGTCTAAATCTAAATCAAACGCGCTCGCAATCGAACGTGAGTCGAAACAACTCACACTCAGCACCCAGGTCATACAAGCAGGCCGGTTACGATTACAGCGCACCCGACCGTTCTGAAGAACTTCACCAATAAGACAAATCCCATATTTTTTTTCATAATGGGACCAGCCCGCCACACTGTTCCCAAACCACTGCAACTCCTGTAAGCCAGAATCAACAGTGGCGACCACAAGAAAAGCGCCGAGACAATGAAGCTCGACGAGTGCCGGAGAAACGATTCAACTGTCTTGGATCCCGCAACGAAATTAATCAGAAAAGATTAGCGGAGGAGTAAGAAAACAAATCCCATCCATCATTAGTTCCTTACCTCCTTTCCCTTAGCAATGGGCCGCCGCCTCGGGGCCCGCTGGGGCCGCGAGTGACGCCTCTGCCGGCCCCCGCGGCCCCCAGACCAGGAGGATGATGAGGACCCACTGCCGGAGCCGCGGTGGCCCATCTGTGGAGGAAATTAACTTGAATAAGCAGACTTGAAGGTTTATTTAAAAACAACGGGCCGATTTATTTAGCTGCACACTGAGTGAATTTACACGAGTCACCTATTGTATATTATCTCACAGATGATTAAGTATTAATTCAATAATACTTCATCAACTGTGTGCAAGTTATATACAAGGCGTTGATTTGCAACCTCGTCAAATTTAAGGAGGAGGAATTCTATGCTCTTGATTCTTAACACGAACCGATTTCAATGAAATTTGGTACAGATATAGTCTGGGACCCGAGAAAGGACATAGGATAGTTTTCATCCCGGAAATCCCCCGGGAACGGGAACTATTAATCCACGCGGACGAAGTCGCGGGCAAAAGCTAGTCCTACTACTATTATAAAGGCGAAAGTTTGTATGTATGGATGTATGGATGGATGTTTGTTACTCTTTCACGCTTAAACGGCTGAATGGATCTGGATGAAATTTGGCACAAAGATAGATTATAGTCTGGAATAACACATAGGCTACTTTTTATCCCGGGAAAATGTACGGTACCCGTAGGATAACACATCAACTGTGACGCGGACGAAGTCGCGGGCAGAAGCTAGTTAAATAATACTTTAGCAACTGTGTGCAAGTTATAATTATACAAGGCGTTGATTTGCATTCTCGTCAAATTCAAGGAGTTAACTATGCTCGTGATTCTTAACACGAATCAATAATAAAATAAATTGGTTTTGAAAAAAAATTTTTTTTACGTGATTTTCAAATTCGAGCTAGGCATCTCGCCAGAGGGTTTAGGCGTTATTGTTTTTTTGCCTAAATTATACGTTATGTAATATTCTAAAATTTGGAATATGTAAGTGCTGTGCACACGTGTAAGTGACAAATTCAAAAAACGCGTTGCAACTGTTCGTCAATTGAAACTTGACTATTTTATAAGAAACTAGCTGTTGCCCGCGACTTCGTTCGCGTGGCTTATTTCACCCTCTAGGATACGTCTCGGGTTACCGCTCCCGTGTGTCATTGCGAGATGTAAAATACCCTATAACACTTACATATAACGTATTTTCTATGGGTAAAATATGTTTTAAAATCGATTCAGTAGATCCAGAGATTACCCCCTTGTGCCCCGCGGTATCACCCGCGTTACGTTAGGATTTTGGTTACTTTTCCGTTCCCGTGGCTCAAAGCGCGATGTTTTGTAGCCTATAATCTGTTATTCTGAGGCAACTGAGGTAAAGGCTACGGAATGTCACGCAGAGTCATTATTTTGCTGCGAAGTTATTTTAAAACTGTGATATCTCCTAAGCTATTTATTGAAATTAAATGATGTAAATGGCAATTTTGTTCAAAATTAAACACTTGTGATGAATAACGTATTTATGTTGATAAGGATTAATACTATGTTTATAAAAACACCTTCGCAAATAATGCATTATTTTAAAACAAATTGTCTGCCCATAAAAATGGCTATACTGAGTCAACCTTTAAAGTTAGGCATGTACTACCGCGGACTTTTTTTTAGAATATTTTAAGAGGAACAATTCTCTCATACATTATTTTTGCGTAACTTTAACCGTTTACGCAGCGCACGCAACAAAAGCCCTAAAAAAGAATATTTTTTCCCCGTTTTTGCCACATTTTTCATTGATGCTCCGCTCCAATTGGTCGTAGCGTGATGTTATATAGCCTATAGCACTCACGAATAACGTAGCTTTCTAACAGTGAAACAATTTTTAAAATTGGTTCATTACTTCCAGAGATTACCCCCTACATACAAACTTACAAACAAATTTTACCTCTTTATAATATTAGTATAGAAAGAAACTAGCTGACCCGCCACGACTTCGTTCGCGTGGTATCCTACCCCTACCCTACCCTACCCCTACCTTACCCGTACCCTACCCCTACCCTACCGACATTATAAGTATTATCACAAATCTTTTGTATGGGAGTATAGAAAATGTTGTTTTTAGACTTTTTCAGGTTTTTTTTTTTTTTTTCAATATTTATCCCCGTAAGAACCATCCTCGTACTTCAAGGAATATTTAAAAAAAAGAATTAGCGAAATCGGTCCACCCGTTCTCGAGTTATGCGCTTACCAACACATTTTGCGATTCATTTTTATATTATAGAAGCATTTGACTTTTTTTAGGTGTTTTATATTTCAACGTCAATATGTATGTCACATTTTAATAGACTACAGTTTTTAGGTAAAAAGATGTTATTTTTGTTTGATCTTATCCCGAAAAACCCACATTTTGATTATCCGAACTGATCTCGGTCCTAATTAGTTCGGATAATCGAGATTCTACTGTATGTTCGTTCCCCACTAGCTTTATCCCGCGGCTTTGCCCCCGAACGTCGGTTACAACGGATGCAGCGAAGTCGCGAATTATAAAGTAGCCCATGACCCAATGTCCGGCACTGCACAGCTAGGGCTTATGCCACAAAGCATAATACACCTTAGCCTTAAGACATTACAGTTTAAATTGCAATAATAAATCGTCGTAAGTATAAAAAAATGTTATGTAGCCAGGGTCAATGCGACGAAGCATAATACACCTTAGCTTTAAGATATTACAGTTGATATTGCAATAATAATTGTCGTAAATGTAAAAAAAATGTTATGTAGCCAGGGTTATTGCGACGAAGCATAATACACCTTAGCTTTAAGACATTACAGTTTAAATTGCAATAATAATTGTCGTACATGTAAAAAAATGTTATGGAGCTAGGGTTAATGCGACGAAGCATAATACACCTTAGCTTTAAGACATTACAGTTTATATTGCAATAATAAGTCATCGTAAATATAAAAAAAAATGTTGTGGAGCCAGGGTTAATACGACGAAGCATAATACACCTTAGCTTTAAGACATTACAGTTTAAATTGCAATAATTGTCGTAAATATAAAAATGTTATAGAGCTGAGCTGCCCATTGCTCACCGCCCACAGGCCTGGGCTTATTAATATTAAGAAACTAGCCTACCGCCTAACTGCCTCGTTGGCCTAGTGGTCCTAAGCGCAACTGCTACGCTAGAGGTCTTGGATTCGATTCCCAGGTCGAGCAAAGTGTTATTGGGTTTTTCTATAAAATTCTCAGTAGCAGCTCGTAGTTTGGATTTGTGCCCGGTTAATGGCAATAGGCTCGCCCCCTATTACATGGGACCTAACAACATAACGGCGAACTGTGGGTGCTACATTGATACACCTCTGCCTAACCCTTCGGGGAATTAAGGCGTGATGGTGTGTAAAAAAAAAAACAACCTATAAGTCGGTGCGGCCAGTGAGCTCCGCGCCTTAGTCACACACAGACGCGAGACACTGGGGCGTCAATCACGTACTTCCTAATTTGCAATTGAGAAAATCGTAATGTTAAGAGCGCCCGCAGACAGGCGTTGTCCTAACAGAACATAGCAAGTTCTCGCGAAATTTAGTTTTACTGCTGCCCCTGCTGAGCGAGGGGTCCTGGGACGATTTCCAGGTCAGGCAAAAAGTGTTATTGGGTTTTTCCATTAGGAATTTCACACGGGGTTGTGACACCACCGTGTCTCGGAAAGCATGTAAAGCTCCGATCTCTCTCCGGTCGTGTCGGATTGCAGTACCAACAGACTATGAGAGTTAGGGAAGAGGGAGTACACCTGTGTTTGCGCACACACTTGTGCATTAAGACTAGCCGCCGTGGACTAGAGAATTTCATTTTTTTATAGTTATAGAAATCTGCGATCAAACGTATTGATGTCGAATAACACACCATCACGCCCATATCCCCCGAAGAGTTAGGCAGAGGTGTATCAATGACCGGTGTACACCCACAGTTCGCCGGTACGTTTAGGGCCCATGTCTTCTTTCTTTATCGTGTGGGCAGTAAGGTCTAACGACCCCACACACCCTAGTGTCAGAGTTTAAAAACCGCCTCAAGGACCTCTGACATGATTACCGATGTCAGCGATGTCCAAGATAGACTTAGAAAGTACCTACATATGAATTAGAAAAAGTCACATTGGTACTTGCCCGTGCCCGGTTGCGAGCCCACAACCTCGTGGTACACTATCCAGGTCCCATGTAATAGGGGGCGAGTCTATTGCCATTAACTGTGCACGCTATGACCCACGGGAACGTAGTGCGGACAAGCTAGTCTATAATAATATTATAAAGAGGTAAGATTTGTTTGTGAGTTTGTAGCGAATAGGCTCAGAAACTACTGGACCAATTTTAACCTTTTTTTCACCAATAGATAGCTACATTATACTTGAGTAACATAAGCTATATAACATCACGCTACGACACACGGGAGCGGAGCAATAACAAAACGCGGGTGAA
The DNA here is from genome assembly GCA_932526535.1 of Caradrina clavipalpis. Lineage (NCBI taxonomy): Eukaryota > Metazoa > Arthropoda > Insecta > Lepidoptera > Noctuidae > Caradrina > Caradrina clavipalpis. The sequence continues at coordinate 5,410,063 of OW052117.1, forward strand.
ATAACAGTTTTTTTTTTAAGACTGGAAATCATCAAATAACTTCCCCCGCCCTGGGCGGGGCGGGAGTGTCAGACTTTTACTGACTAAAACCCGTCTATGTTCCTTCATGTGCCCTTTGCGTTCCGGGAGCGCGGTATCTCTTTCGATCAACCCGCAGCCCCGGCAGTGAAATAACCGATGGGAATAAAGTCGCAGGCAAAAGGCAGTTATTTATACAAATAGACTAGCTTTTACCCGCGACTTCGACCGCATCAAAGTTAATATATTATCCCACAGAAACTGTACGTTTTTTTGGGATAAAAAGTATCCTATGTGTTATTCCACACTACAATCTATCTTAGTGCCAAATTTCATCCAGATCCGTTCAGCCGTTTGAACGTGAAGAAGAGACAAACACACAAACTTTCGCCTTTATAATATTACTAGCTTTTGCCCGCCACTTCGTCCGCGTGGATTAATAGTTCCCGTTCCCGGGGGATTTCCGGGATGAAAACTATCCTATGTCCTTTCTCGGGTCCCAGACTATATCTGTACCAAATTTCATTGAAATCGGTTCAGTGGTTTAGGCGTGAAGAAGTGACAGACAGACAGACAGAGTTACTTTCGCATTTATAATATTAGTACGGATTGTGATTAGCAACAATAATCTATACTAGTAGAGACATTAATGACAAGAAAAGGCAGATTAAGAAATCTATTTAAAATAACAAGCTGTGTCTTGTTTGTTTAAATATAAATGTTTACAAACACAAGAACTGTTTGTATACAAATGGACTTCTTTTACATGCAAGAAGGAAATATTCTCTTCAAAGATAATGAGATTATCTATCTGCTTAGCCTTTTTCCAACTATGCTGGGAGCTGGATAAGCTCTTGACTCTAATCTTGGTCAGAGGTGACAGAGACAAAGTCTATGATGGAGTGAGCTTACCCAGAAGAAGCCTGTTCACTCTAACTGTGAAAAAAAAACCGTCACGCCTGTAATTCCCGAAGGGTTAGGCAGAGGTGTACTAATGTACACCCACAGTTCGCCGGAATATTTTTAGGTCCCATGTAATAGGGGGCGAGCCTATTACCATTAACCGGGCACAAATCCAAACTCTAAGCTGCTACTGAGAATTTCATAGAAAAACCCAATAACACTTTTTGCTCGACCTGGGATATCGAACCCAGGACCTCTAGCGTAGCAGTAGCGCTCAGGACCACTAGGCCAACGAGGCGCTGTGAAGAGATTAGGGTTGAATGCGTTCGGTAATACAGACGCAGGTAGAGAGTTCCACTCCTTTGCAGAGCCCATTATAAAAGGTGATAAGAAACGCTTATTGCGAATTGATGGAATTGCAACAAGGTGGGGGTGGTAGCTAAAGGTGCGTCTAGATATCTAATGGTAGAAGGGGGCTCCTGGAATGAGATTGTGGATTGCAATCTTAACGGATGCAGCTGAATACCAGTGTTCTACATGGAGCGACTGCCTATCTGACCTCCACAACCCAGTTACTGGGCAACACGATACCTCTTTATAAGACTGGTTGTCAGAATTCTGACTACGGTATTACATTTAAATGAAGACTACTTCTGTGAGTTAGCATGTTCTAATGGTATTACATACATACACTAACACATGGTCTATTACATGGGACTTAAAAAACATAGCAGCGAACTGTGGGTGTACATTGGTACACCTCTGCCTAACACTTGGGGGAATACAGGCATGATGGTATAATGGTACATAAACTAATGCCTTTTCCCATGGCAGTAATCAAATATGAACGTGGAGGACGCCTAGTATGGAGGCGTATCATTTTATTTTTCCTAATTGTCACCACTGGTGGCATTTGGGAACAAAAAGAGTGGCCATTCCCAATTGCCACCACTGGTGTCGCCACCACTGGTGGCAAATGGGACATTTTATGGAAAAAAAACCCATTTGTCACCAGTGGTGGCGTTGACAGTGGGGACAACTGGGAATAACCCGAAAGAAGTATGTAAGGATCGTAGCAGGTGGCATTCTGTGGTTTCTGCCTACCCGCATGGGAAAAAGGCGTTAGTTTCTTTCTTTGTAGAAAGAGGGTGTGTCATTAATAATAATAATAATAATAATAATAAATATCTTGGGACAACTCACACACGGCTATCTGATCCCAAGCTAAGCAGAGCTTGTGTTATGGTAACCAGACAACTGATATACATACTTATATAATTTATAAATACATACATATTATAGATAAATCACATCCAGACACAGAACAAACAATCATGCTCATCACACAAAGTTTGTCCTGGGTGGGAATCGAACCCACGACCTCCGGCTTAGCAGTCAGGGCCACTAACCACTAGACCAACAGGCCCGTCGTTTATTAAGTCATTAATATGTAAGGGAATCCCTGAGTTAAACAAAGTCCAGTTTCATAATTATGTCTGATTGACAGTATAAAGTCAAAGTCAAATAATTTACTTAAATTAGAGACTATTAAAAGGTAGGTACTTTTGAACATAACTAACAAGAAAATGTTAAAGAGTTGGACCTATTTGCCCCCCCCCCCCCCCCCAAAAGATATAGAAGAAGAGGCAAGAAACTTCATCCTACTAATATTATAAATGACTGCCCCGTTGGTCTCGTGGTCGCAAGGGCGACTGCTGAGCAAGGGGTCCCGGGTTCGATTCCCAGGTCGGGCAAAAAGTGTTATTGGGTTTTTCCATTAGGAATTTCTCAGTAGCAGCCCGGAGTTTGGAAGTTGGTGGTGTGACACCCCCGTGCCTCAGAAAGCACGTAAAGCCGTTGGTCCTGCGCCTGATCTCTCTCCGGTCGTGTCGGATTGCCGTCCCATCGGGCTATGAGAGTTAGGGAAGAGGGAGTGCACCTGTGTTTGCGCACACACTTGTGCACTATAATATCTCCTGCGTACGTGGCTAGTCTGCATTAAGATTAGCCGCCGTGACCGGAATCGGTCTGGAGAATTACATTATAAATGCGAAATTTTGTAAGTATGAATGGATGTCTGTTACTCTTTCACACTTAAATGGCTGATCAGATTTGGATGAAATTAGGCACTGAGATAGATTGTCGGGGCTGCGGGTTGTTCGAAAGAGATACCGCGCCCCCAGAACGCAAAGGGCACATGAAAGAACATAGACGGGTTTTAGTCAGTAAAAGTCTGACACTCCCTCCCGTCCCGCCCAGGGCGGGGAAAGTTATTTGATGATTTCCCGTCTATAAAAAAAAACTGATGTAGATTGTAGTGTGTAATAACACATAGGATACTTTTCATCCCAGAAAAATTGACAGACATTATAAATGCGAAAGTAACTCTGTCTGTCTGTCTGTCTCTTCTTCACGCCTAAACCACTGAACCGATTTCAATGAAATTTGGTACAAATATAGTCTGGGACCCGAGAAAGGACATAGGATAGTTTTCATCCCGGAAATCCCCCGGGAACGGGAACTATTAATCCACGCGGACGAAGTCGCGTGCAGAAGCTAGTAACTTATAAACATTTCTTCTACTAACTACATAACAGATTTTGATGCAGTTTTTACTGTTATTTCAAGAATTTATTCTGGATTTTTAGAAGTCACTAGCTTCACCCACGATTTTGATTACTGCTGCACCCCGTGAGTCGTAGCATTTTATTATATAGCCGATATACTATTTCTTCCAACCGGTATATGTGGAGATCTAAAGGGGAGGCCTATGTTCAGCAGTGGACGTTCTATGGCTGAGATGATGATGATGATACTATTCCATATCGGAATCTGGCTATCATACCAAAAAATATATTTTCTAATCTGACAGTTTCTTAATATAATAAGACTTAATATAATAATGCATGCAATAATAATTTAATTCATAATTAAGAAACATAATGTTGCGGTGCCCTAGCAGGGTTCATGTACGAAACTTATTATGTACTAGCTGTTCCCCGCGGTTTCACCCTCGCTGCTCAGCACCTGTTGGTCGTAGCGAGATGTTACATAGCCTATAGCCTTCCTCAAGAAATGGACTATGAAACACTAAAAGAATTTTCCAATTCCAACCAGTAGTCCCTGAGATTAGCGCGTTCAAACAAACAAACTCTTTAGCTTTATAATATTAGTATAGATTTGTAACAAGACCTTGTAAACGACATGAATGCAATAAATAAATAAATACATTCCAGAGATTAGTGCGTTTAAACTAACAAATTTCTCAGCTTTATTATGTGAAGATAATAAATTATTATTTTTCAAAGTCAAAGTCCAGCACATTTATTTTAATTAATCCATTATATTTCAAAGTCCAACACATTTATTTTAACTTGTAACTGACTTGTAAGAGATCTGAAATTACCATTCTGCCTTTCCATTGCAATTCACCTCTGACTAAGACAAGAGTCAAAAGCTTACCCATCCATACTAATATAATAAATGCGAAAGTAACTCTGTCTTTCTGTCTGTCTCTTTTTCACGCCTAAACCACTGAACCGATTTCAATGAAATTTGGTACAGATATAGTCTGGGACCCGAGAAAGGACATAGGATAGCTTTCATCCCGGAAATCCCCCGGGAACGGGAACTATTAATCCACGCGGACGAAGTCGCGGGCAAAAGCTAGTCTTGAATAAAAATAAAACATGAGTGATTCTTTTATAAAACAATCCTATGACAAACAAAATACTTTTTTTTTAGTAATTGGGAAAAAGAGACAACAAATGGACATTGTCCCATTCTAAACAGAAACAAAATGATTGGTGTTTTTTCATCATTTGTGTGGACAAACCCGAAATGAACACAAATATTTTTAGGAGAAACAGGAATTTAGTCACGTTGAGAGATTTGTGTGTATTACACATAGTATAAGTAGTAGAATAAGTAGCAGTAGTAGTAAGTGTGTAGTGTTATTGGGTTTTTCTATGAAATTCTCAGTAGCAGCTCTGAGTTTGGATTTGTGCCCGGTTATTGGCAATAGGCTCGCCCCCTATTAAATGGGACCTAAATATACCGGCGAACTCTGGTGTGTGGTGTACATTGGTACACCTCTGCCTAACCCTTCGGGGAATACAGGCGTGATGGTATACACATAGTATTTAGTTAAGTATGTTTCTATGAAGTGATAGAATTTTTCGTTGTAAGAATGAAGTCCTTTATTAATGACTTTTGTGGAAGTGAATAAAGCTATATGTAAATACATACTCAGTTTGACATGAAGTGTGTATCTATACATATAATAAAATCGTAACGCGGCCAATTCTGTACATTCAATATCCTACTACTATTATAAAGGCGAAAGTTTGTATGTATGGATGTATGGATGGATGTTTGTTACTCTTTCACGCTTAAACGGCTGAATGGATCTGGATGAAATTTGGCACAAAGATAGATTATAGTCTGGAATAACACATAGGCTACTTTTTATCCCGGGAAAATGTACGGTACCCGTAGGATAACACATCAACTGTGACGCGGACGAAGTCGCGGGCAGAAGCTAGTTTTTTATAAATAGTAATTCTCACATGTTAAATACATTATACTGAACCCAAAAAAATGGTTTTTAGAATTTTTGTCTGTTTGTTTGTATGTATGCGTATAACTTTTTAACTCCTGCACCGATTTGAACAAAACTTTTGGCATTGTGTTGGCAGTAACCTGAGCTGTAATCTTAGGTACAATTCATCACGCTATGTCACATAGGGGTTAGACAGGAACAGTATGAACACTATTAACTTAAAAATATTGAATGCGAACGAGGTCGCGGCCAACAGCTAGTACATAAATAAATAAAGAATACCAGCCTATTATTGTTTCAGGGGAGGGCAGGGCAAAGTCCTTTTCTCATACAGAGAAGGCACGAGCATTGATCACCATGCTTGCTCAAGGCGGATTGGCAATTACAGACTTATATTATTATAGGCAAATAAATGATTTGATTAGATTTAAAGTCCAAGTTTATGTGTATAGTTGTGTGTACATTAGTGTTATTAAACATAGAATAAAGATCCTAAAATATCTAATAAAATTAAATAAGTTGAAGCAAAATAGAGGGTACAAAACACTCATCACCAATTTCTGTACAACTAAGTAATATTTAACAAAAATAGAGACTGAGAAATGATTTTTTTATACAACTTTTTACATGAATTCTGTGTACATTATAATGAAAACCAAAAAACTACCTTTACTACCTTTGAACTTGTAATATTTTACCAAAACCACATGATGATTGCATTCAAAAACCCCAAAGTTAACTTCAAAATGAAGAAAACAAAAAAAATACTTGAATTTCAACACAAATAAGAATTGCAAGTTTTGTACTAAAAAATCAAGTACCAGGCAAACAGGTTTTGCTGAAGCTATTAGTAAGCAATCAATAACTTAAAAAGGTCTATCTCCATACTTGATTGTCACAAAATGTACACAAAATACATATTATAGGTATAATATTAGCCAATTAGGGTTCATTGACACTTGCATGCTAGCAAGGAGTCAAAGACAGACTTGAATTGTCAAGCCACAACCTAAAATGAAAGAGGTGGGTCCTGTCAGCCATATTGGCACTCACGGCTATTTCGAAGAGTGATGGAAAGTCCTGCTGCGGTTCACCGTCTGCTAAACCAGCCAGCAATCCAAGCTCCGCGCTCAAATCTGCCAGTTCAGCACCGATGCGATCCGCCCGATCCGCGTCACCCAATTCATCTTTCAGGATGTCTCCGATCTCGTCGGAAACCGCGGCCACGGCTGAAGCAACCTCGTCTGAAGGCACTCCCTCTTTGCCCAACCCCTCGCCACCACCGGCAAAAAGGTCAGCTTCATCTGCACTACCATTACCAGTACAGCTCAAACATTTCTCCATAGAAAACATCATTTAAGAACCGAATAACACAACTCATACGACAAACGTAACATCTAAAGTCACCGCTGGTCCTTTTAGATCACTCGAAAACAGATAACTCGGTAATTAAAAGACTTGAAACCATTTTTTCATCGGCTCCGATATACCCCGAAGTTTTTGACAATACCAATATGGCGACGATATTTTTAGGTATTTTGTGACCAGTTGCAAGCGGATAACGTGACAATATTGCATATGGCAATTTTCTATATAGGGGCCTATTTTTGCATTCTCCGAGCAAAATGATTGTTATCTAAATCTAGACACAATGAAATTGGATTTGTTATCATTTTGCTACCAGTTACTATTCTATTTTTTAACATAGTGTCCTTCTGTTTGCCGGTAGGTAACCCATTTTCAAAGAATATTTGTTAAAATGATTGAGGAGTTTTGATAATAGTCTGCTCAGAGAATAACCACCAGTGACCAGTCAAGTATTTAGCGTAGATTAACCTCTAGCTACTATAATATTCTACAGCATAAGGTATAGTGTAACGAAACGACGCCCTTTGTCTGCGTGCCAGCACTTAAAGACCTCAAAGATCAAGGTTATTATAGCCACGCGACAAAGGAATGTGATCTTTTATTACTCAGTCAGTGACAAATAACATAGTAACACTTTGGCCTGACTTGGTAGTTGAAGTCGGAACCCCGCGTACAGCAGACATACTTACGACTACTACACCTTCTTAGTCCAGTATTACATATTAAATTAATGCTGCTCCAACAGCTATTAACAAAAATAGTATAAAGCTATTGAAATGGCATAATGAGGTTGAAAATAACAATTTGCAATTCACTTCCTAACTTACGATGCTTTGACTAATTGAATTTGTGGGTGCTATTTCCCACTAGATGTCGGTAAATTATTTGAGCCGCGCCATCTAGCGTTGAATAGCATAACAATTATAAGATACTTTTCTTTTTCTTGGCAACACTTTCGATCAAGTCAGTCAAACGAATGTCAAACACATGACAGAATTTGTTTGACAGAAGCCGATTCTGCGCGAAATACATGTGAAGTTATTTTCAAAGATATTTATAAATTGTATATGAAAAGCTACAATGCAGGTAAAATGCCGCATTGCGATGCACGCTGTTACAAACATGCGATAATTGAAAAGTACAAACACGACGCTTAGTTAATTAAATTAAGCACATGGTCAGTTAAACAAATCATTGCATTTATGATTTTTTTTAAATCTAAAATTAGTGCTGTAACCAGGTCAAAAGTGAAAAGTACGAATAGTGTTTGTACCTATATGGTTCGAAATTCAAATAATGGCGGTACAAAACAAGGTTCTGTATGCTTTTCGGGGTTGGATAGCATTTGTAGCATTTATGGATTTAGGAACCGCTGGAAGGTCCTATATTGAAAGAAGATCGTTTCTAAGCAACGCCGGTGACGAACATTTAGATGGTAAGCCATAAATAAACCACAACTAACTTCACAAATGAGGTCTTGTCATGAAAGAGGTCGTATTCACTCTCAAAACCATAAAAAAATAATTGCCAGCTTATTATTTTTGCACAGCAGGTTAAAAGCCTCTTTTCTTACTGAGAAGACATGAATATTGATCACCATGCTTGCTGAAGGCTGAGTGACAACTCCAGGCCTTAAATACTTTCAAACCATATAAAAAATGAAAAAGATACTGTCTATCTGTATGTTTCACAACTAAACCTGTACAGTTTTTAATGTAATTATTTACAGGGTAAGATTACACCCTAAGAAAGTACATAGGCTTTTTATTCTGCCAGTTTGCCTGCATTCGTGATAATTGTCTTTTACCCAGACAAAAATGTGGGCTAGTTAATTATAAGTCCATGTTCCCTCAAAATGTTTTGCTTCACCAATGCCTGTGATGTCTAAGATTAACTTAGAAAGTACATCATCATCTTCCTGCCCATATCCCATTTTACTTGGGGTCGGCGCAACATGTTTTCTTCTTCCATTCTACCTGTCCTTCTCTTTTATATCATGCATCACACAATCCATTCATCTTCTCTATGGCCTCCCTCTTCCTCTACATCCATCCACATTTATATTCATAACTTTTTGGGTCACATGTGTCTCATCCCTCCTCTTCACATGTCCATACCAAGACAAACGGTTCCCTTTCAACTTTTCTGTCACTGGCGCTACTTTCTAGCTTAGAAAGTACATATGAATTGAAAAAGTCACATTCTACTTGCTCTTAGCATCTTCATCATCATCATCATCTCAGCCATAGGACGTCCACTGCTGAACATAGGCCTCCCCTTTAGATGTCCACATATACCGGTCGGAAGCGACCTGCATCCATAGCATCTTAACCACTGGCAAATATATTAATAATCTTCCCGGCCTTATCCCATGTTACTTGGGGTCAGCACAACACATTTTCTTCTTCCATGCAGTCCTGTCAACTCTCGTGCTATCACCAACTCCCTTCTCTGTCATATCTTTCTTCACATCCATTTTTTCTTTGACCTAATGCATCTCAGGGGCGAGCATGGTCGGACATCGCGCAGGGCAGAGAGGTTTGGAAGGAGAAAGGGGTGGCCTTTGCCCAGCAGAGGGAAACTGGATAGGCTATAAAAAAAAATGTATCTCAAATAAAATGAATCATCATCTGCTTAGCCTTTTTTCCCAACTATGTCGGCTTCCAGTCTAACCGGATGCAGCTGAATACCAATGTTTTACATGGAACGACTGCCTGTCTGACCTCCACAACCCAGTAACTGGGCAACACGATACCTCTTGGTTAGACTGGTTGTCAGACTTCTTGGCCCCTGACTATCGTAACGATTGTCAAAGATCTACGAATGACATCCGGGACCAACGGCTTTACGTGCTTTCCGAGGCACGGGGGTGTCACACCACCAACTTCCAAACTCCGAGCTGCTACTGAGAATTTGATATAAAAACCCAATAACAGTTTAAATAAAATAAATATAAATTAAAATATATATTTCAATTCCAGGAGACTTCACGATATCCCGCATGCTCGGCATGTACTCCTTCCTCAAAGCCTTAGCGCTTATACATTGTACGCTGTACATACACTACAGACCGTAAGTATTATCACAGATTAAATAAGTACAGATACTTCACTCAGTAGAAAATTTCCAATACCTACTGCTATAATAGCCTACTCCGTCGCGTCAACTCGCGTCAGCAACCACTGCAAACTAAAATGTGCCTAAATGCTCAAGCGTACAGTTGTGATCGCCTCGCACCGCGCGATCCCACAACAATCGTAGGGCCGCCTCTTCGATAAAATTAAATTAACATAACTTTTTGTGTCTATGTTATTGAGAACTGTGAATAATTAAGCTCTGACTTATATGTGGCAGTTTAAAATTGTATCGTAAATGTTTATAAAATATTTTTTTTATAAATTGGTGCTGACTGTGCAATACATCTAGATAAAACAAAATTATTCCTTCTTTTACTTGATTTGCACCCATCTACAGCACATAAGGCACCAGACGGCATCGTCGTAGGTAACGAATGAAACTATTAAAATTGAACAACGTGCGTGCGTGCGCTTGCGAAAACCGCACTGAATTTGGTTCGCAAACGGCCCGAGACCGCTCGGCCGGGCGGTAGGCAATTATAGCGCGCAAGTACATAGAGTGACGGAGGCCTGGTATTATCATATCTATATCTATATCTATACAGGAAAAAATTTTAACCAGTGCGTAAATTTTGCCATAATAAACTTCAACACGTTTTATTAAACACGTATATTTTATTTTGATATGGCTTAGTACTAAAAAAAAAGTTATCGCTTACGAAACATGTTTACTTAAAAACCATATTTTATTGTCACTCGGCGCTAGCGCATTCCCCACCCCCTCACCCCAGCCATGCGCCCGGGCGGCGGCCAAGAGTTTTCATTGATAGTACGGCGAATAGATTATGTCCATGTTTTGCTTATTTCAAACTCGGATAAGGATGTTTTTTTTTTTTTTTTAACTAAACACGGAAATGTGTTCTACTACTGACACTGAACTACCAAAAAAAAAATTACGCACTGGTTAAAAACTTTCCCTGTATATTATACTAGCAAACTGCCAGCTATTTCGTTCACGTGAATTATTTTAACCCCTATAAGTTACGTCTTAGGTTAATGCCCCCGTGTGTAGTACTGTGACGTTACATAGCCTATGTTGCTCAGGAATAATGTAGCTATCTATTGGTCTTCTTCTTATCGTGTTGGCAGTAAGGTCTAACGACCCCACACACCCTAGTGCCAGAGTTTCTAAACCGCCTCAAGGGCCTCTGACATGGTTACTGATGTCAGTGATGTCCAAGATAAACTTAGAAAGTACATATGAATTAGGAAAAGTCACATTGGTACTTGCCCGTGCCCGGTTGCGAACCCACAACCTCGTGCATGGGAGGCGGGCGCCTTAACCACTGGGCCATCACGACACTGGTCTGGTGGTATCTATTGGTGAAAAAAAGGTTAAAATTGGTGTAATCGTTTCGGAGCCCTATTCATTAAAAACAAACAAATAATCTTACTTCTTTATACTATTTATATTTATTATCTTAAGGTAAGTTTACTCTCGAGCGTTAACATGCACCAGAATATGTAGCCGCGTCCATCCACTACCTTTTTTTTAGCTTTTGAGCTCTTGACTCTAGTTTAGGTCAGAGGTGACAGAGACAAAGTCCACGATGGAGTGAGCTTACCCAGAAGGAGCCTGTTCACTCTAACTTTGAAGAACCTTTTGGATTCAATTCTTTTTTCTCATGTATGATGTTCAAAAGTGCCTTTTAAGTCTTGAAATAACTGATTTGACTTTGACTTTTGACTTCTTTCCAGGGTCGTCTCCTTGGGATACTGGTCCCTATCACTGACCATTATATTATATTTCTCGGAAGCATTTTATTTTCACTCCACGGATCTCAATTTCTACGTGGTCTTCCCCTGCGTGTTAAACAGTAAGTCTTTTATACCATACTTTATTTATTTAGTAACTAAAAAGTGCTACTAAGGTTACCAACATAGCTCTCAAAATACGGAACATGCATGAATTTTTTAAATCGATTTTATTAACACAGTATAAAAATAACTGCCTCGTTAGCCTAGTGGTCCTATGCGCGACTGCTACGCTAGAGGTCCCGGGTTCGATTCCCAGGTCGAGCAAAAAGTGTTACTGGGTTTTTCTATGAAATTCTCAGTAGCAGCTCGGAGTTTGGATTTGTGCCCGGTTAGTGGCAATAGGCTCGCCCCCTATTACATGGGACCTAAATATACCGGCGAACTGTGGGTGTGCATTGGTACACCTCTGCCTAACCCTTCTGGGAATACAGGCGTGATGGTATATTTTTGGTTTTATTTTTTAAAAAGTGCCACTAAGGGAAGGGTCCCTCCACCCACAAGGTGGACGGACGACCTGATTAAGACCGCAGGAAGACGCTGGATGCAGGCCACTACCAACCGGCCGTATTGGAAATCTATGGGAGAGGCCTATGTCCAGCAGTGGACGTCCTGCGGCTGATATGATGATGATGATGATAATGATGACTAAGGGAACTGACATAGATATAGGGAAAATGCATGATTTTTTTATACATATCGGATTTATTAACAAAATATACAAATACCGCTTTGCAGAGATGACAAAAAGATTGCCAATGTATTGGCCATATGGCCGATATAAGAATCTAAAACTATTAATTACGCACTGATTAGACAGAGAGATCCGACATGATCTGTGACGTCACATGTCACTACGGCCATATAAACTCCGTGTTAAATTTCGTTTTGCTAGAAAGAGATGTAAACAAATCTTCAATGGCTTATATCTTGAATTGTATAGTTATTCGAAAAATTATTTGACTAAACTGTTTCTTACATAAATGAGACTTGATTTATTTAATAAAAAAAAAAAACATGATATTCCCTATTTTGACCTTCGCATTCAACTGTACAATCCGATCCAAACTTAATGGCGGCTCGGAAATTAGCTGCAGTTGCTGGTTCGCGCAGATTTATTCAAGTAAATAATAATTAAGACTCCATTTGATTACTTCTATAGTATAAATATATATCTAGAAATCATTAAATGGAGCCTAAATTATTATTAAGTCGAATAAATCTGCGCGAACCTGCACTCGCAGCTAACTTCAGAGACGTCATTAAGTTTGAATCGTACTATACCTCCATCTTAAAATGACTGTTTTTTTTTTCAGTCCTCACTCTCCTAGGACTTATATACTTACCAAATAAGCTAAAACTCTTTGGACAAATACCTGGGACTTCCGGTATGGACAGAGAGGTGGATGATGAGAACACACAGATATTACGAACCATGGGCAACTTTAGACGACGGAAGCCTGGCAACACTGTTAAAAATAAACACATCTGATAGTGTTGCTAGCGGAAAAAAATTGGCTGTGTAGTTTTAGGTTTTTTGTTTGACTAATGTACGATTTGATGTGCTAAAGAGAATTCAGGCTTCTACTAAAAAGTTAAGGTTTATTTTTGAATGGAATTTATAATGCTTGCATACGAGTTCTAGGCAGTATAAATTCCATGCAAATATGAACCTTAACTTTTTTGTAGAAGCTTGAATTTTCTTTAGCACAGTGTGAAATGCCTCCGTTGGTGAAAATCGTACATTTATGGATCAGATTGAGAAGTATGTCTACTACTAGGGCTGCCATTACTGATAAAAAAAACTTTTAAAAACCCGGATATTTGGGTGAAATAGAGATTTTTCCGGACACCCCTGAAATAAATTTTAACAATAATTTTTTTAGCACCGTATTCGGCTCTTTATAATGAAAAAATTTGAACAAAGATTTATTTTAATTTATTGCTTATCTTTCATTTAGGCGACATAGATTTTTTTCTGGTTACCCCTAAAAAAATTTAAACACCATATTCGGTTTTTAACGACGAAAAACTTTTAACAAAGACTTGTTTTAATTTATCGCTTATCTTTTAATTAATCGGACACTCCGGACGATTCCCGGACACCTTCTAAACTAGGAGATATCCGGGGAAACCCGTACAGATGGCAGCCCTACCTACAACGTATTATACTATGACTGTGCTATGAACGTATAAATAAAATGTATGAGACTATGCCCATACAAATACCATGTATGACGAGACCGTTCCGTCACCGACCAAGACCGTCGCGTGCCATGCACGGGACATCAACAATTGGGTACTAAACATCATTAATAAATAACAGCCTCGTTAACCTAGTGATCCTAAGCGCGACTGCTACGCTAGAGGTCTTAGGTTCGATTCCCAGATCGAGCAGTGTTATTGGATTTTTCTATGTAATTCTCAGTAGCAGCTCGGAGTTTGTTTTTGTGCCCGGTTAATGGCAATAAGCTCGCCCCCTATTACATGGGACCTAAACATACCGGCGGGCTGTGGGTATAAATTGATACACCACTGCCTAACCCTTCGGGGAATACAGGCGTGACGGTATGTGTGTGTGAATTAGCGAAATAATGACGTCACAGTTTAGTATTGTCAAACAAAATCTATGGGACAATCGCGTTTTGACAGCTCATAAAAAGTAAGTCAATTGATTAGCGGTGTCATTTATCGACCTACTCAATCGACTAACTATTTATTGATTTTGAAGCAAATAAAAATCTAATTTTACAACAAATGGAAAATTAATTGAGATTTCAGGGCTAAAATAAAATGCTTTTTTAGAGAAGTTGCGTCTTGGAATTATTACTTAATGGTGTCTAACTACCTAATTGGCGAAAAAGTGACGTCATAGTTTAGTATTGTCATACAAAATCTATGGGGGAATCGCGTTTTGACAGCTTATAAAAAGTATGTTAATTGATTAGTGGTGTCAACTACCCAATTGTCGTTTCTCTAGTGGGTATAGTAGTCCGTGTCATGTTTCTTTCCGTGCTTGATACGTTCCTAGCACGTTCATGGTATGATACGGTGCGAAAAAAAATTGTTTTATCTAATTTTAAATTAAGTCTAAAACCATTTTCTTGGTGCTTGGTAGGCGATGAGTAAAAGCCAGGTATAGTCAAACGTAAAGTTGCGCTCACCGTGCGCATGCGCAGGTATCCGTAAATTGTATGGAACTGACATTCTGTACTGTGTGAAATCGTAGTGAAAACTTTTACCATGGATTCGGTGCATAATTCTAGAGAGCTAGAGATAAACTTTTTCGTTGTATCATCATCATTACATAGTATAAAACAAAGTCGCCCTATTCCCTTTGTGCTCATAAATCTTTAAAACTACGCAACGGATTTTAATGCGGTTTTTTTTTATAGATAGAGTGGTTGAAGAGGAAGGTTTATATGTTGAACATCCATTAAATAGTGGAGAAATACTGTTATTTTTAAGGTTTCTAATGTGATGTCGTAAATAATTTCATTTTTTCCGCTTACATTGCAAACGCAGGCTGAACCCTACGAGATTTATCAAAATAATGTACTAAGTATTGTACACATTGAAAAGGTCTACAGAAAACTCCGCGATGGTATATGTCTCTCTCTTTAGTATCAGCATTGCACCCGAGCGAAGCCGGGGCGGGTCGCTAGTACTAAAAAAAAAAACAAATAACTATATAGAACAATCATGTCATGACCACTGTGTTTCTTTTTATTTAAACAGCTGTCCCTCGCTAGGAATGTCTCCTGTGCGTTTACATATAAACTCATATACACCAACAGCCAGATTCGGAACAACTATCTGTAGGTCATACAAATATTTGTTCCGTGCGGGAATCGAACCCGCGACATGCTGCGCAGAAGCCAATCGCTTAGCCACTGCGCCCCTCATATATAAGTCTATGACGGCGCCAACCGTGTCGTCAAACTCTTACTTTTTGTAGTCTAAATTAAATCCATGGTTAAAAGTATATATACAGGGTGTTTGGCAGAACGTTGAACATACGAAAATGGTGGATAGGTGGGGTCATCTGCTACTTACTCAGCCTTAATTTATTTGGCCCTGGCCCCTGGATATTTTTTTTTTAATTTTTGCTTTCTTCTAGTTTCACGACTTTTTTAACTTTTTTTTAATCTTTAATGTTGGCAGGTTCTCATAAAATGATTGCTTTATTCAGATGTTAGCTTCAAAAAGAGTTATGAGTCCTCAAACTTACAGAAGGATGTAAAAAATATTTTAAAAAAATATCCAGGGGCCCAGGGCCCAATAAATTAAGGCTGAGTAAGTAGCAGATGACCCCACCTATCCATCATTTTCGTATGTTCAACGTTCTGCCAAACACCCTGTATGTCATAAGTATGACGTCACACCCACCTTGAATAGGTCTGTCACAGAAATATGTATTGACTATACCTGGGCTTGCGTCTTCACTGCATTTAATAATATTTTTCACTAAAAAAGGTAGTTGAATTAGTTTTTTTTGGCGGTCGTACATCTATGTGTGTTGTAAGTATACTCCGTTTGATAATATAATATTACAACGCTATCGTTATTTCAAAGTTAGCGTGTAATAGTAGTAGTTAATGTATAACGAAGCCCAAAGTTAAATATTCTTCTTATAATGTCGATATTTATTAAGTATATTCTGAACCGTACCTGGGTACCTTGTTCGTCGACATTTACAAGAAAAAAATATCACTTAAATGCTGCCATTTAAAAAAAAAAGTCCAAATTAAAGGGAGTATATCTATAAACATCATTGACTTGTATCTAAGTACGAACCCTACCTACTAAAAGAAGTTGCCGCCTTAGCGTCTCCATACACAACCGATTATCGTGCCGACTTTTAACAGTCTCTTCGCATCGACGAAAACATCTGTCAAAAATCGGCCCGATAATCTGTCGAAAATCGGCCCGATAATCGGTTAAAAATCGGCCCGATCGGGCATAAAATCGGTCGTGTGTGGAGACGTTTGAAACACAAAATAGCTTCCAAATAGCACGCGCTGACGTTGACTGAAACACAAAATGGCGGACCTGTCACAGTGTTGTTTTCCAGCCTTATTGTAGTGGAGTTGACGCTACTAGAAATACTGTATTTTCCTACTGCAGCCTTTCTATTCTTGCACCTTAGATTTTAAGTATTGGTTGTTTTTATTTGATAGCGCCATCTATCGTAGAGAGTGCGAAACGTATATTCTGGCTACCTAAAATAAGGCGAATCACACACTGCCCCGCACTACGCTCCGAGGTGCGTAGCGTCTTAGCGCTGAGACCGCGCGTGAACGCGTTCTCAGTGTGTTGCACTACGCGTGTTTTCTATTCAAACACAGATACTTGCAAACAACGTAAGCACACGCACTCACGCGCCACGCTCCGTGATGCGAGACAGTGTGCCAATCGCCTAACGTCCAGTAGTGCGATTCTCTAAAATGCAAAGTCGAAAACGAGTCATTACCGTGACGAGTCTCACTAAAGTGATCGCGCTCACTTCGATAACGAACCAACTTGTCATTGGTTTAGTATTCGTTCGCCGTGGTGACGTCACCGGCGTGATTGTGTTTAATAGAATACCATTTTGTAATCTCACTGCGGATTCAGCTTTCGAATTACGAAGTGAGGCTTAGAGAATCGCACTGCTGATTAATATGTAGAACGACAGAGCGTTGCCGCTCAGTCGACGCAGCGTCAACGCAACAACAGACAATGCCTGTGTGGCATCACCCTTAGTTAACAAGCTAGAAAACTTGTTGACTAAGGGTGATGCCACACTTATCCATGTATGGGTCACTATAAGGAGTAATCCATACATGATGGATGGTACAACAAATAAATGCAATCAATGATTTTCTCCTTTTTTAGTAGCTCCTTCAAGTATATACCTCTATGTAAGAGTGCCAATTATAAAGCAAATAATTTTATACATAACACAGTTTTACACGCAATAGTCAATTAGATAGAACTTTATTCATAGCAATAACAGACGTTGAACATGTTGCTAGCAACATGAAACATGTTGTTGAACAATGTTGTGCAACTTTGTTTTATGATTAATGTTGGGCATAAACATTCTTTGTTGATATCTGCAACAAAAAACATGTTGCTAAACAATGTTGTGCAACTTTGTTTTATGATTGCGAGGCGTAAATATTCTATGTTGATATCTGCAACAAAAAACATGTTTGCGAAACAAAGTTGTACAACTTTGTTTTTTAAACAATATGAGACATAAGGGCATTTTCATTTTAAATGGCGCAGGCTGTTTTTCGGTTGTCCCACGACTAAAATATGATGAAAAAAAATATTTGCAAACAATTTTTTTAAGAAAAATCTATTGTACCCTGTAGGTATTTTTATAAATATGTGGATTTAATTTATTAGTTCCTTATAGAGCACGTATTTAATTTTATTTAAATTAATAATGTTGCGGTAGCGTGTAAAATCATGATGTCCCCATGACAGTTTGCATCATTGCATTCAATTTTTTCGTTATTTTTTGTACGACAGCTAACGTAGCGACACTTTCATTTTATTGTTAGATAGTTAATTAATCATTTAAACTAAGCATTTCATCTCAGTTAGTGAAGAAAATATATAATAATTTAATAAAAAGCTTGTCCCACGAATTCGCGACTACCGGACATGTCCGGATAGTCACGCGGTTTTTACTATGAAATACACACATTTATCATCAAAATTCGGTTTTAACGGTAACTCTGGGTACAAATTTCAAAGTATGAAATGTTATTTTGAAGTTAGTCGCGCTAGGTGTCCAGCTAGTGCAGTAAGTTTTGCAGCACAATAAATGGTTAAAAAAGAACTGTTGTAGTTAGTAACGTTTTTTTTCATGAATATAAAGTTTGTCATTTTTTCTTTTTTAGGTATACATAACTTATACACTGCTGAAAGCATAAAAGTACAATTTTACAGCTTTCTGATAATATTGTTTGAGTATTTAAATTTAGTTTTAAAAACGATCTATATCCGTCACGTCCTGTTAGTAACTAGTTGTAGTGTGTAATTGTAGTAGTTTTTGAAGCCTATTAATTTTAACCTGCGCCATTTAAAATGAAAATGCCCATAAACATTGTATGTTGCTAGCAACATGTGTTGTAACAAAGTTGTGCAACACAAAAACATGCTACTGAAACAATATTGTAAAATACGGGGTGAAAAAAGACACAACATAGCCATTAACTACGTACACTGCCCATCAAACTAATTTCCTAAGTTTAACCGATTCCGTGCGGATGGCGCCGTAGAGGCGCCATGGGTATTTTCTGTGAATGGCGTGTGGCGCCCGAGAGGAGCCAAAATGTTTACCTGTAAAACTCATGAAAATGAATGACTCATGAACTGCAAAAATATGAAAGTCCCTGGCGCTTGGCGCCTCAGAGGAGCCACGAGAAATTTGTTCGCCGCCAGGCGTTATAATTTGAAAAAACTACGATCGCACTGAATCGGTTAACATTGAGTAGAAATTATTAATTATATTATAACTTTGATTTTGACGTGAAACATCTTTGAAATCACATACGGGTACCAAGTTAGAAAAGCGGACTTATAGAAAAAAATAAAACGAATTCAAAATAATGTTGGTGGAGTTTCTTGCTCGTTCTTCTCCATACAGACCTACCTACGTTTTAGAACGAGCAACTAGCTTCAACTTTCGAACTTCTTGACAATTTAAGTGCCTGTAAATGGTCTAATTTAAATAAATGCTTTGACTTTGACTTTGAAAACCGTTCCACGTAAATAAAAAAAAAAGTCACCCCCAATAAGAATAAAGATCGCTACCGCATCTAACAAAAAAGCTGAAAACCTTAAAACGGCTGAACCGATTTTGATAAAACATTCTAAAAACCATCACTAAGAAACCTGCTTTCAAATAAAAACAACTGCATTCAAATCGGTTCACCGGTTTAAGAGCTACGGTGCCACAGACAGACACACAGACACGTCAAAATTTAGAACACCACTCTTTTTGAGTCTGGGGTTAAAATTTACAAAAATATAAAATATAGCAATGATGGTAAGAACATACCCTTCGGCTAAATTAATTGTCTTTTTCCACCCGTTGTATGCGAAGGTATATATTCTACAAAGGTTATGTAATGCTATCTGTAGAGCAATCTCATCTGACCCGGACGTGCAGTGGTGCTAGAAAACAAAAACCGGACAAATACGAACAAAACTTGCACTCGAAGGGTTCCGTACCATTATCTATAAAAAACGGGAAAAAAAACAGGAAAATTCCAACTGTCACGGTTCGTGAGATACCTACTGCCTGGTGACAGACGGACGGACAGCGAAGTCTTAGTAATAGAGTCCCGTTTTGCCCTTTGGGTACGGAACTCTACAAAACGGCCAAGTGCAAGTCGCACACGACGGGTTCCGTAACTCCGTACAATATTTAACACTACATTAAAAAAAAACGCGGTTTACATTGAAAGAGCATTAAAGTACCTAATATTACTTTGCCTTGCGCAGTGCTGGGTTTTCAACGGTCGGTTCAGCGCCGAGAGTTGAAAATCCAACGACTGAAATTACAAAGTAATATTAAATGGTACTGTCGTAAGAGATGGCCGGTGGATCCCTGTTTCTTTAGGAAGGTTTTGTTATTAGTTCCATTTTCAACCACCGGGTCAGGTGAGTTTGTGGCGCTGTATACTATAGAATTATTAAATTGGGTATTGGACACCATTAATCAATAATTGCAAGACACAACTTCTCTAAAAAAGATTAAAAAATATTTCATTTTGGCCCTGAAAATCCGATTAATTTTCTATTTACAGTATTTTTTTTCGATGCTTTAAAATCAAAAATAAATAGTAACCCAATTGACTTGACAAAAAAGTGACGTCATAGTTTAGTATTGTCATAAATACTATGGCGGGAATCGCGTTTTGACAGCTCATAAAAAGTACGTCAATTGATTAGTGGTGTCTGTACCCAATTCTTTTATGTTACTCACGTTTGATGTTACCAAGAGTGTTTAGAATTTCTAGTCATTATAATTAAGTATCAAGTTTGAAGATAGAGGTATATAAATATTATCTGTAAGTACAGGAAGCACACATACCATCACGCCTGTATTCCTCGATGGGTTAGGCAGAGGTGTACCAATGTACACCCACAGTTCGCCGGTATGTTTAGGTTCCATGTAATAGGAAGCATGTTTAGTCAAATACAGTGTCTGTACTGTCCACACGCGCCTCAAAGAGATGGCAGCATAGTAGACGGGGCCCGCTAGCACCAGAGCCTGCCAGGGTTGCGTAATTAGTTCGAAAGAGTCACCGCGGCCCTGGAACGCAAAGGGCATTAAGAGGAACACGGATGGGTTTTAGTCAGTAAGAATCTGACACTACCTTAAAAACTTGATTGAAAAGAGTGTTCGTGGAGTTTCTTGCTCGTTCTTCTCCATAGAGACCTACCTACGTTTTGACATGATTTATCTTCAATTAACGATTTTTTGTTGCTTTTAAATCAATAGTTAGTCAATTACCTCGTTAGCCTAGTGGTCTTAAGCGTGACTGCTACGCTTGAGGTCTTGGGTTCGATTCCCATTTTGAGCAAAAAGTGTTATTGGGTTTTTTTATGAAATTCTCAGTAGCAGCTTGGAGTCGGGATTTGTGCCCGGTTAATGGCAATAGGTAGGCTCGCCCCCCATTTATAAGGGACCTAAAAATATACCGGCGAACTGTGGTTGTACATTGGTACACCTTTGCCTAACCTTCCGGGGAATACAGGCGTGATGGTATGTACTTAATCAATTGAGTTGGCAAATAAGTGACTTCATTTCACTATTGTTATACAAAATGGCGGTAATCGAGTTTTGACAGCTCATAAAAAGTATGTCAATTGACTAATATTGTCCTGCACTTACAGATAATTTTAATATAACCTCTAAAAATAAAGTTTTAACGCAATAAGCTCAATGACATGTGCTTTTTAGACAATAGATTTTAATTATTTAAGCAATGTATTTTGGAAATATATACCCAGTTACTTATTGAGTTATAAAACTCCAGATTTGTGATTAGTGATAGGTCAACTCGAGTTGAAGTATTACTCAGGTAACCTGGTAATTGGGTAGATGACACCACTAACCAATAATTCCAAGACACAACTTCACTAAAAAAACACTTTATTTTAGCCCTGAAAACCCGATAAATTTTTGAATAACTATTATCATCAATTTTTAGTTGCTTTGAAATCATTAAATAGTTAGTGAATTGAGATGACAAAAAAGTGACGTCATAGTTGAGTATTGACATAATACAAAATCTATGGCGGAATCGCATTTTGACAGCTCATAAAAAGTACGTCAATTGATTAGTGTGTCATCTACCCAATTGGACAAATATTGGCATATTTGTCCAATTATCAGGTTACTTGAGTAATACAACGTATACCCTACGTGTATTGGATAAAGTTGTTTTTTAATTAGCGATATACACGGTTACTTTTACATCGTTCTGGAGCCGAAACAGGAACTCCAGTCGAGTAATACCGAGTAATATATAGTCGAGTAATATTGGCGTTGTTATTTTTTTTTGAAACGTCTCTACCTTGTCCTTGAAATTTTTTTGGAATTTAGAGTTAAATATTAGTAGCTCTTCTGTCTGATCGATGAATGACTGCAAGGAAGCGTTACTTCGAGTTCTCACTATTTCACAAATTAAAAACATTGGTATTTTTTTTAAATAATAGTGCCAAGTTTCTGTTACTATATTAGAGCTCATGGCTTTCGGTTCCAGAACGATGTAAAAGTAATCTTTTTTTACTGCAACGCCATCTGTTATTCAAAATTGGAACTGAAAAAGTACAACATCATTTCGTCTTTTTTTTTTTTTTTATAGACGGGAAATCATCAAATAACTTCCCCCGCCCTGGGCGGGGCGGGAGGGAGTGTCAGACTTTTACTGACTAAAACCCGTCTATGTTCCTTCATGTGCCCTTTGCGTTCCGGGGGCGCGGTATCTCTTTCGAACAACCCGCAGCAACATCATTTCGTCTGTGGGTTGGTGTGTACCGCAAGTCAAGTTTGTACCGAGTTGGCACATCACTATTTGTAATCCGATGTCAGTAGCTGCTTGTATATATTTCCAAAGTATTATAATAGAAGGACCACAGTCACCAGTGCCATATCAAATTAGGAATTGTTACATTTTGACAAAATAAACACGGTTTGAAAAAATTTTGTCGTTTTATTTGAACTTTCCAATACCATACCTATATTTATTTTAATTAACTGCCTCGTTGGTCTAGTGCAGCCTTTCCCAAAGTGGGTGATAACGCCCCCTTGTGGGCGCTGCAGGCCTAAAGGGGGGCGGTAAGAGACCCAGAGAAAAAATGGGGGCGTTGTGTAGAGGCTTGGGGGGCGATTTGTAATTTCTCATCTAGCTAGGAGGACTCTTAGACACTAGTCTAGTGGTTCTAAGGGCGACCGCTACGCTAGAGGTCCTGGGTTCGATTCCCAGGTCGAGCAAAAAATGTTATTGGGTTTTTCTATGAAATACTCAGTAGCAGCTCGGAGTTTAGATTTGTGTCCGGTTAATGGCAATAGGCTCGCCCCCTATTACATGGGACCTAAATATACCGGCGACCTGTGGGTGTACATTGGTACACCTCTGCCTAACCCTTCGGGGAATACAGGCGTGATGGTATTTTTTTTATATTTTTTTACTTTAATTAAAGCGGTAACAATGTCACCAATTACAATAATTAAAGGTACACTTAAAAATGTAAAAAAAGAAAAATATTAAAAAGAAAAGAAAAAATAAAAATTTAAAATAATATAAGATCTCCTATATTTGAAGCAAAGCAGTTTAATGCCCCGTTGGTCTTGTGCTCGCAAGGCGACTGATGAGCGCGGGGTTCTGGGTTCGATTCCCAGGTCGGGGAAAAAGTGTTATTGGGTTTTCCAATAGGAAGTTTTGAGTAGCAGCCCGGAGTTTGGAAGTTGGCGGTGTAGTGACACGCCTGTCCTTCGGAAAGCACGTAAAGCCGTTTGTCCCGGATGACATTCGGGAATTGAATTAATTTTCAATAACCCGACAGAAGACTAAAGATCCCTACTGCAGCTAACAAAAGAGCTGATAACTTAAAAACGGCTGAACCAATTTTGATAAAACATATCTAGGAACATCGCCAGGAAACCTGCTTTTAAATAAAAAAAAACGTATTCAAATCGGTTCACCCGTTTAAGAGCTACGGTGCCACAGACACGCAGACACGTCAAACTTATAACACCCCTCTTTTTGAATAGGGGGTTAAAAATACAGGTTTTCTTCACTATATTATCCTTACTAATATTATAAATGCGAAAGTAACTCTGTTTGTCTGTCTGTCTCTTCTTCACGCCTAAACCACTGAACCGATTTCAATGAAATTTGGTACAGATATAGTCTGGGACCCCAGAAAGGACATAGGATAGTTCTATGTTCTATGTTAGGGGGTTTGGTTTCCGCACTTAGTCCTACAATGGACCATTGTGCGTGAGCCGTGGTGGGGGCTATTCCAACCAGCCCACCTCCCTCCAAAAGCAGATCAGTCTTCCCGGTCTTCTCAGGGCGTCCGCAAGGGATTTTGGTGTACCGAGGGTTTCTTTGCGGGTCTGGGCGACGCCGGTGCATTCGAGGAGCACATGCGCCACCGTTTCTTCTGCCTCCATGCACGCTCTGCATAGAGGACTGTCTGTGATGCCTAAAGTGTGGAAATGTTTGTTTAGTGAGCAGTGGCCCGTGATAGTCCCCGCCACCAGTCGCAGGCTAACTCTGTCTGTATTGTTTAGTTTTATGTGTAAGTAAAACTAGTTATATTATGTTTATATTATTTATTTGGTCCAGCATGACCGTCTCGTGATGTCTCTACAACAAGTAGTGAGTGCGCGTTTCCCCCGCTCCCCTCCTAACATCTTGAGCCTATGATGTTGACCGCGTTCCATCACTCATAATATTGTTACGTCGTACGTACGAGATCTTTCGAGAAAGAACGTGATTACAGTGTGTTTGCGCTAGAAACTTCGAGAAGCATTATTATTAGTTGGAAGTTAGTTGTCATTGTAATTTCGACCGTACGCCGAGGGCATAAGGTACCTATTTCTTTATTCGGTACAAGTAGACATTGCCAGAATGTTCGTGAACATTGGTGTGTTGTATAAAAGCACAAGCGCCGACAAACGAGGGTCAGTCTGATTCAGGCGATACAACGAAGCGAATCGAAGCGAACTAGAAGTGCGATATTTAAGCGAATAGTGATCGGTACTGTTTTTGTGATTAAGTTTAAGTGTTTTTGTGTTTAATAAAGTTATTTAATTGTCTGAGTGGTAGTAATTAATTTATCCCATACCCAGCTCGTAACAATTTGGTGTCAGAAGTGAGTGATAAATTATGCCGATTCTACCGAAGGACGACACGGACGGTATCCGTACCAGGAGTCAGCGACAGCAGGACATGGACCAAAGGCGGTTTGGAGGTTCTCCAACACAGACACCGGGTGGTGACCAGCCTACGTCAGTGCAAGTCGCTGGCCCATCTGCAGTTGCTACAGCATCAAGTGCGCCAGACTTGTCAGCTTTAATGGCGCTGCTACAGGAGCAGTCTCGCCGTCAAGAGGAGCAGGCTCGCCGTCAAGAGGAGCAGGCTCGCCGGTTGGAAGAGCAGTTGCAGCGAGACAAAGAGGAGCAAGCTCGCCGTCAAGAGGAGCAGGCTCGCCGGTTGGAAGAGCAGTTGCAGCGAGACAAAGAGGAGCAGGCTCGCCGTCAAGAGGAGCAGGCTCGCCATCAAGAGGAGCAGGCTCGCCGTCAAGAGGAGCAGGCTCGCCGGTTGGAAGAGCAGTTGCAGCGAGACAAAGAGGAGCAGGTCCGCCGCCAAGACGAGCAGATGCTTCTCATAAAGGATCTTCATGCAACTTTTGGCAAAGACCTAAAGGTGATGAAGGATCAGGTACAGCAGCACGAGAATCGCCTCTCAGAAGCCGAAGTTCAGATCGCTGGGGTGAAGAAGGCTTTGGGGGAACTGAAGACTGGAGACGTCACTGTAGCTTCAGTAGTTGCTGCACCTTCAGCGCGGGGCTTTAAGGTGCCTCCATTCGATGGCACATCTTCGTGGTCGGCTTATAAGATTCAATTTGAGGCCGTTATGAAGGCGAATGGATGGACAGAACCGCAAGCTATGACCGCGCTCACCTTGGGCCTTCGAGACCAGGCCCTAAACATTCTTGAGGCGCTCGGCAAGAATGTTACCTACGAGCAGCTGCTGGAGGCGTTAGAGTCCAGATACGGCGACGCGCACCTGGAGCACGTATTTCGTGCTAAGTTGAAGGATCGTGTTCAACGTAGTGCCGAGAACCTACAGCAGTGGGCCCTCGAAGTTGAAAAGCTGGTTCGGAAAGCATACCAGTCTGCCCCTGCACTTATCGATGGGAATCTGGTACAAGCGTTCGTTGATGGAATACGCGACCTAGAAGTTAGAGCCGCTGTGAGACTTGGGCATCATGAGACGCTGAAAGACGCCTTGGCCCATGCCTTAGAAGTGGAGGCAGTGAGGCAGGACCACCGAACGCACCGCGTCAGGGAGGTTGTAGCATCACCTGTACGCGACCGGCCGCAAGGGTATAGTCCTAGGTGCTACACGTGCGGAGAACGGGGTCATCTTCGGTCAAGCTGTCCTAAGCGCAGCAGCCCGAGAGAAGATCAGCAGGGAAGGGCGGCTGAAGTGACTGCCCAGCCACAGCAGGAAAACGAGGACTGGAGGACTGGGAGGCGGGTGCTGGCTGGTATTGGAAGAGCCCCGAGAATCTTGATCTCGCAAGCGCATGATGGGAACAGCCTGACCATCAAAGGCGAAGTCAACGGAACACCATGCAAACTGACGTTGGATACTGGAGCTTCTCACACGGTCGTCAATTCTCACCTAGCAAGTCGGTTTCTTGGGGACTACGTCGATAACCACGACCGTATACGATTACTAACAGCTACCGGTCAGCACATAATCGTCCGCGGCAAGAAGGAGGTGGAGTTAAGATTGGGTGATAGATGTTGCCACCCACAATCTGATGGAATGGTGGAACGATTCAACCAAACGTTGGAGAGATATCTGGCAAAAGTCGTGGAAAGCAGGCAAAGGGATTGGGACAAGCACATACAGCCGTTTCTACTGTCCTACCGCAGCGCAGTCCACGAAAGTACGACTGTGACGCCAGCCTTCGCGAACTTTGGAAGGGAATTACGGTTGCCTGCAGATTTAATCACTGGAACTCCTCCTGATGCTCCACGTAGTGTAACAGATTACGCAAATGATTTGCGTAACAAGTTGAATGATGTTTATGACCATATCCGACAATCCGGCCAACAGATGTCTGAGAAGATGAAGACCCGTTATGACCGCAAGGCAAACAGTAGGGGTTTCGACGAGGGCTCACTGGTGTGGTTACATAACCCAGTGCGGAGCAAGGGGAAGTCTCCGAAATTGCAAGCAAAATGGGATGGACCATACCGAGTCGTGACTAGGATCAACGATGTCACCTACCGAATACAGAAGGGTCTACGAGGTGCGCCTAAGATTGTTCATGTAGACCGATTGGCCCGATACTACGGGGCTAATGATGCTCGGGACGAGCATGTCTAAGGAGGGGGCAGTGTTACGTCGTACGTACGAGATCTTTCGAGAAAGAACGTGATTACAGTGTGTTTGCGCTAGAAACTTCGAGAAGCATTATTATTAGTTGGAAGTTAGTTGTCATTGTAATTTCGACCGTACGCCGAGGGCATAAGGTACCTATTTCTTTATTCGGTACAAGTAGACATTGCCAGAATGTTCGTGAACATTGGTGTGTTGTATAAAAGCACAAGCGCCGACAAACGAGGGTCAGTCTGATTCAGGCGATACAACGAAGCGAATCGAAGCGAACTAGAAGTGCGATATTTAAGCGAATAGTGATCGGTACTGTTTTTGTGATTAAGTTTAAGTGTTTTTGTGTTTAATAAAGTTATTTAATTGTCTGAGTGGTAGTAATTAATTTATCCCATACCCAGCTCGTAACAATATATATTGACATATTAATAATATGTTACATCTATCCCTTTTCTTACAAACAAAAAATATTAAAAAAAAAAACAAAATAAAATGTTTCACTTTTACAAAATTATACTTAACAAAAAATTTATACATTGCAACTAACATTGTAAGCCTGCTATCCCTTTTCTTACAAACAAAAAAAAAAACTACTATATAATGTTTCACTTTTACAAAATTATACTTAACAAAAATTTATACATTGCAACTAACATTGTAAGCCTGCAATTACTACAATCATACTTATTTCTAATTTTTCATTACCAAGCTGTATTACAATAAAATGTTAGTCCTGTACTGTTATTGATTATTATATCCACTGAATCTTCACACCCAAATACTTCTAAAACTATATTTGTCTCAGACCATTTAGGTGTGTCATCATCAACAATTTTCTTTAAGTCCCTTATTGACAAGACATTCACTTGGGCCCCAGTATCACATTTAAAATCCACATTCTTGTTTTCTATTCTTAATGTTAGAATCCACTCATTATTGTTATCGTTATTAACATAACCAATGTTATGACACCCTTTTATTAGTCATAAATTGTGAACATTATTATCTGCGTCCCCATTGTTATCACTATCAGACACCCTAATTTCATTTATCAGTTTACACCCTTTTTTAAAATGGTTAGGTTTTTTACAATTTGAGCAAATTTTTCCAAAAGCTGGACAATTTCTTGGCCCGTGCCGTGTTCCACATTTTTTACAATTGTAGAAATCCTTTGAGTCTTTGTTAGAAGCATACTTAACTTTAGTACCCGCTGACTGTTGTACATCAGTGGCTACTGTGCTCCGGACAATGTCCACCATCTTTGTCTGCTGGTTCATCATCTTACTGTGATTATTTGACAATTCTGAAGCCCTGCACATATCCACTGCTGTTTGTAGTGTCAGTTTGCTTGTTTCTAAAAATTTTCTCTGCAATTTCTGATCTTGAACTCCTAACACAATACGGTCTCTGAGCATTCTTTCTTCTTGTTCTTTAAAATTGCAATTCTTCACCAGTTTTCTTATTTCTGTGTAAAACAAATCGAAGCTCTCTCCTTCTTCCTGATTTCGTTTATGAAAGCTGTAAGTACTTATGAGTTCGTTCTGTTTTGGCTCAAAATAATCGTCCAACAGTTTTATGATTTGTTCATATTTCATCGATTCCTCTGTTTTTAGTACATTGAAATAAAGCTCCTGTACTTCGTGACCCACGCTATTAAGAAAAATGGCCGCCTTCCTTGTCTCAGAAAATCTGTCGAATCCAGCCGCCGTCAGGAATATTTGAAATTGTTGTTTAAATTTCACCCATTTAGGTAGCAAATCTCCCTGCGAGTCTAACCGCATGGGTTCTGGGATTCTGTATTCTACACTCGCCAGGCGCAGAAGGCGCCTGGACATAGGATAGTTTTCATCCCGGAAATCCCCCGGGAACGGGAACTATTAATCAACGCGGACGAAGTCGCGGGCAAAAGCTAGTTTTAAATAAAACATAGTTTGAAAAAATATATTATTCTTTTATTGAAAGTCTTAATAAATAAAGTATATAATTATTATAATAATTGTAAAATACATAACATTTTATTGGACGGGAACAATTATACAAAAAATGCCATCATTATTTCATTGTGAGAAAGGGATAGCGCTAACAGTCTGCTATACCTGTCTCCCTCCCACTCACTTCACAATACGATCCCTGATTTACTTACTATCAAGACAGCTGCAACACAGCAAAAAAACTTGCCATTTAAGTTAGGCTTTTAAGTTGTAAGCCTTAAAGTACATTTTGCAATGACAAGAAAATAAGGTGGCGAGCTTACTACAGAAAGGTTAAAAGTCATCGCTTACCGAGTTACTATCGACACTGCAAAAACCTTGGTATTTAAGTTAAGACCTTAAGCCGCAAGCCTTAAAGTACATTTTACGATCACAAGAAAAAAGGTGACGGCTCACGGTTGGATTTTTTGAAGCAGTAGTGCGATTCTCTAAAATGCAAACTCGAAAACGAGTCTCACTCAGACGACCGCTCTCACTTCGATAACGAAACCACTTGACCTTGCCGTGGTGACGTCACCGACGTGATCGTGTCTAACAGAATACCATTTTGTAATCTCACTGCGGATTCAGCTTTCGAATTACGAAGTGAGGCTTAGAGAATCGCACTGCTATACCGGTTGGACCGTTGCTGTGTCGAAGCGGTGCTGTTATTATAATTAAGCTTTTGTTGACTGACAGATAGTTTTAATAGTAGTCTGGGACGGGCGCGCACGCAATTTTGACAAAATCTTCGTAACGTACTGTGCCTGTATTAGTCACGTTGGCTTCACGAAATATATTGTCCACCTGTGGGGAAAGAACAGTTAAAAGCTATTCAAATTATTGAAATACCATCACGCCTGTATTCCCCGAAGGGTTAGGCAGAGGTGTATCAATGTACACCCACAGTTCGCCGGTATATTTAGGCCCCATGTAATAGGGGGCGAGCCTATTGCCATTAACCGGGCACAAATCCAAACTCCGAGCTGCTACTGAGAATTTCATAGGAAAACCCAATAACACTTTTTGTTCGACCCGGGAATCGAACCCAGGACCTCTAGCGTAGCAGTCGCGCTTAGGACCACTAGGCTAACGAGGCAGTCACATTATATTAAAATTCATGTTATAGACGGCACGTGGAAGGCGCATTGTTTAGTTGTTTTTAGTCAGTAAGAGTCTGACAGGCTAGACTTATAAGTGCGCCCTACTGAAAAAGGTTGGGAACAGTTTATGAAATTATTTTATGTACTGTGTGTGTGTGTGAAGTCTGACATCCAGTCTAGCCAAGAGGTATCGTGTTGCCCAGTTACTGTGTTGTGGAGGTCAGATAGGCAGTCGCTCCATGTAAAACACTGGTATTCAGCTGCATCCGGTTAGACTGGAAGCCGACCCCAACATAGTTGGGAAAAAGGCTAAGCAGATGGACTGTGTGTGTATTACTTTATGTATGTAACTGCCTCGTCGGCCTAGTGGTTCTAAGCGCGACTGCTACGCTAGAGGTCTTGGGTTCGATTCCCAGGTCGAGCAGTGCTATTGGGTTTTTCTATGAAATTCTCAGTAGCAGCTCAGAGTTTGGATTTGTGCCCGGTTAATGGCAATAGGCTCGCCCCTATTACATGGGACCTAAAAATACCGGCGAACTGTGGGTGTACGTTAGTACACCTCTGCCTAACCCTTCGGAGAATTCAGGCGTGATGGTATGTATGTATGCAGAGGACATAAGGTCCAAATTGTATAAATTAGTTATGATGTTGGGAAAGATTTCCAAGACCCTAATTATGTAATACCTCTCGGGCAGATAGGCCTTCGCCCCAGTTCTGCAGCAGGTTCCTCAGCTGCCTGGCTGGAATCACACCATTCTTATCTGCGTCACCCGCTTTGAACGCATTTACTACCTGAAAATACAATAGCACCAGATCAATAACTATTTTAGTATTTACTTTTTCATGATCATCATCATATCAGCTGCAGGATGTCCACTGCTGGATTTAGGCCTCCCCCATAGATTTATAAAAGTCTATCCACCTAGAAGGTGGACAGAAAACCTGATAAACTCGGCAGGAAAACGCTGGATGCACGCCGCTTCCAAACGTGTCGACGGCGCGTTCGTGTCCCACGCGCGCCTCAAAGAGATGTCAGCAAACATTCGGAGGGGCCACTAAGGGCCAATGCCTGCCGGGGTTGCGGGTTGTGAGCAAGAGATACCGCGCCCCCGGAACGCAAAGGGCACATGAAGGAACATGGACGGGTTTTAGTCAGTAAAAGTCTGACACTCCCTCCCGCCCCGCCCAGGGCGGGGGAAGTCATTTGATGATTTCCCATAATGAAACAAAAAAGACCGCTTCCAACCGGTCCTTTTGGAAATCTATTTGCTTTATATTTTAGCATGTTTATTGATGGCAAATACTGATACATGGATGGATGTCAGTCACTCAGTCACTCAATCACACCAGAACGGCTGAACAGATCTGGATAAAATTTGGCACAGAGGTAAGATTATAGTCTGGAATAGCACATAGGCTACTTTTTACCTTTTTACTTTTTTTTTTTTTTGACGGGCCTGGTGGTCTAGAGGTTAGCGGCCCTAACTGCTAAGCTGGAGGTCGTGGGTTCGATTCCCACCCAGGACAAACTTTGTGTGATGAGCATGATTGTTTGTTTGTTCTGTGTCTAGGTGTGATTTATCTATAATATGTATGCATTTATAAATTATATAAGTATGTATATCAGTTGTCTGGTTACCATAACACAAGCTCTGCTTAGCTTGGGATCAGATAGCCGTGTGTGAGTTGTCCCAAGATATTTATTATATTATTTATTTATCCCGGAAAAATGGACAGTTCCTGTGGGATAATTTACATCTTTGAAGTCGCGGAAGTCGCGAAGTCGCGGGCAGAAGCTAGTAATAACATAAATGTGACTCACCTCATTGGGAAGATTTTCAGCTCTGGAATGTATATGCATGACTTCTAGGAAGTCAGCAAACGACATCTTGCCACCTTTCCCTTTTAAATATCCTGAAAATAGTTAAAAAAAAAATGTATAAGTCATGAGACCTATGTCCATCAGTGGACATCCTACGGCTGATATGATGACGATGAAGTCATGTTTTTCTGGGGAAAAGTTACTCATTCATCACAAAGTGTTAGACTTTTACTGACTAAAACCCATCTATGTTCCTTGGCCCTTAGTAGCCCCTCCAAATGTTTGCTGACATCTCTTTGAGCCGCGCGTGGAACACGAACGCGCCCTCGACACGGTCTGTCCTGTCGTTAAGTTAACGTACGGATGGTGAGCTACCCATTGCTGTCCGTCCACAGTAGACCCGTGTCTACGGTGGCCGGGAGTCGTCTCGCGGCTCCCGACGCCCGGAGCGTCTCCATAAAGTCATGATGTGATCTGATCAATTTCGGCCAATGCACATGTGATTTATGGAACCGATCAGCTTTGAGAAGCGAGGATCTTCGCAAAGAAGATTGTTGGTGGTGGTTTCAAGGAACATTGCGGGTATGAGACCACACCCTCTATACATATAATAGACCAATATTAGTACTGAATGGGATTGAACCCGCAACAGAAAACAGCAGCCAATCACTTAGTCATTGCACCAACCGTGTTCATCATCATTATTATATCAGCCGTAGGACATCCACGGCTGACAAAGCATAATATGTACGTATATTAGACATATTATATTGTTGCAGCCCAGAATTTGGCCACTTTGACTGTGTTATAGGTGGCAGCCATAACTTAATTATGCTGTTGCAGACACCGGAGTCAGGTATACAAAATTGCCTGCCGAGGCTGCGGGTTGTTCGAAGGAGATACAGCGCGAACATAGACGGGTTTTAGTCAGTAAGATTCTGACAATCCCTCCCGTCCCGCCCAGGGCGGGGGAAGTTATTTGATGATTTCCTGTCTATAAAAAAAAAGGTAAACAAAATTGAACGCCTAAGTTCCACAAACCTATACATCTTACCAGCTAACTCTTGGATGGTGGGGCTCATTCCCAGAGACCGCATGACCACTGTGAGCTCATCCAGCGACGTGATCTGACCAGAGCGAGCAAATAGGTAGAAGCATTCACGGAACTCTGAAAATATATGTTTTCTTATATTGTCAGGTTTTGATTAATTTTGTAACAATAACCGGCTCTTATTAGAAGATTTAAAAAAATATTAAAAGAATTTTCTTTTCTTTGGAAAACTAGGGTTTAATTATTAACAGAAATTTAGTTCACCTTATAAATATTTTTACTGCTGGAAAAAATAGGGCATATATTTTTTCGAGGCAGTAAAAATAGTTATCTAGTGGTAAAATGGCTTAGCCTTTTCCCACCTATGTAGGTCGCCTTCCAGTCTAACCGGATGCAGCTGAATACCAATAATTTTGTTTGAATAAAATCGATAATCCGAAATCTCTTATACACACAACTTTCTAAATAAAAACGTCATTGGTACCGTTATTTATCGTAACAGTAAACAAACAATGGTTAACTCTATAATATCGTTCTTTTCCTTAGTTTAAATGTAGAATGACGAATCAAAATGGAATTTTAAAATTTGTTTTTGATATCGAATTTGATTCTTTGTTTTATTCACGTAAAATCTTATCAAGATCCGTGATAAAAGTAGAACATACCGTCTATGTCTTGTTCCTTGAAATAACGAGCCTGTAACAAAGGGATCGGGTATTAATAAACGGCACTTATTAATAAATCACACAAAGAATAACTTATAAATACCATTATTTTAGTTTTGAATAAGAATTTTCCAACAAAACTTTTTGTAAACTAAAGTTTACAACTGTACGGGAAGTGAACCAGATACTTTTTTGACAGTCTGTCAATGTCAAATCACTTTTGTTTGTTCCATATTAAACATAAACAATCATAATATCTTAAACATTACAATGTATAAACAATTTAAAAAAAAAACGCTCTAGAGTTTCCTCCTTTGGAAGCTCGTTTCATAAATGTTAATTATTTTAAAATTTATGTTAGTTCTATCAAATAAACTAATTATGTATTTTAAATGAATTAAGCTTTAAGGGCAGGGCCACATGTAAGTAAGGCCTCAGGTTAGTAAGACTCAGCCCTCTACGCTTCCTTTTTTCAATAGTTGTGTTTAATTATCTTTGATTTTAAGAAATACATACAATTTTTGCAACATATTTCATATGATATGCTGATAAAAAGCCTCGCGTCTAAACCTAAAAAATATTTTTACTCTGTGAATCAACATGGGCGACCAATCAGCTGACATTACTGAAAGTATATTATTTTTCCATGGTGTAATTATCTAAATTGGGTAAATTATTACATAAAACCTATTCCAAGGCAATTTTCAGTGATTAACTCGTTATTTAAGTGTTTTATTTACCTACATCAGTAATGGATATTGAGATATGCTTTGAGTGAGTATTAGCACGATTTTCTTACGAAATTGTAATAATTTTCATGTTAGTACCCGATAAGTTACCTTGTACTTAGATATTGATAAAAGTACAATAAACGTCCTTTGACCGTCGTAAACCTTGGCTTTGTAGATGTAGTGACATAAAATTATTAATGAATAATATCGATTTGTGTTCGTATTCAGTTATAATATAATATGTCACGTTACAATAAGAATCACACGACAATACATTTGTTTGTCCTTTTATGACTTACAATTGAATTTTCTAGGCAAAATTCTCGAAGTTTTAGAAGGTTTTTTGTGAGTAAAAGTCACTAAAAATGCATGTGTCTATTAAAACCAATAATACATATTACAATCAATCATGTATTTTATGACATAAGCCTTCAGAGAGGCCACAGTTTTATACTTACGTAAAAGGGGCCATGAATTAAAAAAAAAAAAAAGACAATTACTGGGCAAAGTTGAGGGAACAAAATGGAAAAAAAATTGACTAAGTTTCTGAACATAGATAAAAGTTTAATTTTAATTTTGTTGAAACAAATAAATTATCGTATTATGAATAGGTTATTCACATTCTATATGATGAAATTCGAATTATTACTTCGAAATTATCTTATCTGTTAAGATTGTCTCGATTACTTCACTTCTTAAAGTTAACAATTAGGTGTGTTTAATTATTAATTTATTTATTCATTATTTAAGGTCTACCAATTAATAAATATAATCTCTATGAATTTTATAAAAAAAAAAATACTAAAAAATGTTTAAATTATTGTAATACTTTTTTTTTAAAGTATGGAGTTTCTTACACTTTCTTCTCCATATCAAACTACATTTTGAAATGAGCAACTAGATTCAATATTATTTTTATTATTCGTAAATGATGTTCAAAAGTGCCTTAAAATGGTCTAATTGAAATAAATAATTTGACTTTGATTTTTTTGGCTTCATTTATTAAAAATAAGAGAGTTTTTATTTGTCAAGTAGTAGTCAGAAAGATGAAGCTAGTTGCTAATTCCAAATAGTAAGTTTCTATAGAAAAGAGAAAAGAAAGAAAGAAAAACCATTTATTCTTGCGAAAGCACAACACAAAAATAAAAAATAACATTAACAATAATCTATATGCGCCACTACCGCGCGAAAAGGCTGACGCTCAGCATAAGGCTGTGGCCAGTGCACGAGACACGGAACCACAGCTCTGGTTTTCAGCGATAGCCAGGGTGTCGCTGAAGAGGAAGAAACTCAATAGGCACTCTTTTAAAATCAATAAAATGTTACAAAATGTGTTTTTTTTTAGATCTTAACAGACAACTTTTTATTTTATTTTAGAATTTAGCTATGGTAACACCTAAAGAAATTAATAGTTAATTGGTAACACCAGTCTATTATAATCCCACTGCAGGGCAAAGGCCTATTCTCATACAGAGAAAGCATGAGCGTTGATCACTACGCTTGCTCAAGTTAGATTGGAGATTACAGACTTATATTAATTACTAGCTTTTGCCCGCGACTTCGTCCGCGTGGATTAATAGTTCCAGTTCCCGGGGGATTTCCGGGATGAAAACTATCCTATGGCCTTTCTTGGGTCCCAGACTATATCTGTACCAATTTTCATTGAAATCGGTTCAGTGGTTTAGGCGTGAAGAAGAGACAGACAGACAGACAGAGTTACTTTCGCATTTATAATATTAGTACGAAAAGTACGGATAAATCCAGGTTTCCTTCACTGAAGTCAGTGATTTCCAAGATAAACTTAGAATGTACAGTCAGCAAAAGAGATAAGTAACCAGGGTTGCTTAACAAATTCAATGTTTTTTTATAAACCGGTAGAAGTTTTCGAATGAAATTTACTTTGATTAACACGTTCAGTGCCACCGACTCGCCCGGAGAGTCCACGTAAATTTCATTCCAGCGCCGTAGACTCGCCCCGCGAGTTCAATGTTTTTGCTATTTTTTTCAACGTAAAATGTAGGCGGCACCCGAGAAAACATCGTGAAAATCGTAATGAAAGTATTGATAGAAAATAAATAGCTTATTAATTAAATTAAGTTTTATTTAAAAAGGACTACTGGTTTGAAAGAAAACTTCGACTATATTAGATGGTCTGGTTACTTATCTCTTTTGTTGACCGTACATAGAAAAACTCACATTAGCACTTGCCTGGATTTGAATCCACAGCCACAGAAAGGTAAATAAATAAATATCTTGGGACAACTCACACACGGCTATCTGATCCCAAGCTAAGCAGAGCTTGTGTTATGGTAACCAGACAACTGATATACATACTTATATAATTTATAAATACATACATATTATAGATAAATCACACCCAGACACAGAACAAACAATCATGCTCATCACACAAAGTTAGTCCTGGGTGGGAATTGAACCCACGACTTCCGGCTTAGCAGTCAGGGCCGCTAACCACTAGACCAACAGGCCCGTCAAAGGTGGGCCCCTTAACCACTGGGCCATTATGACAACATATCACCAAACGATAATTAATTCAAAATCATTATTAATAGGTATTATTGTACCTATTATAATCACTTCTTATTTGCTGCTTACCATAAATAAATGATTGTCATGTAAATATGTATATTACAAATAAACTGACAGTTATAAATACCAAGATTTATGTAAATACATTTATTATTTACTAGCTTTTGCCCGCGACTTCGTCCGCGTGGATTAATAGTTCCCGTTCCCGGGGGATTTCCGGGATGAAAACTATCCTATGTCCTTTCTCGGCTCCCAGACTATATCTGTACCAAATTTCATTGAAATCGGCTCAGTGGTTTACGCGTGAAGAAGAGACAGACAGAGTTACTTTTGCATTTATAATATTAGTACGGACGGATTATGTTTTTTTTCTAAATTTTATATTGTAGTAGGTATTACTGAGACTTCATCCTTGTAAATGTTGGTTATTGCCTCTTCCAAAAGGCAGTTTTGCATGTAGAATAATGATCGTCGCACTGCAGGGCAAAGGCCTCTTCTCATACAGAGAAGGCACAAGCATTGATCACTAAACTTGCTCAAGGCGGATTGGTGATTTGAGACTTAATTAAATCAACATGGAAAAAAAAACATTACAATCAAAAAACTCTTCATGTTTGATAAATTATCAAGCCAGGCCCACGATTTCGTCTGCGTGGCTTATTTCACCCGCCTTACGTTACGTCTTTACTTACTGCTCCGCTACCATTGGTCGTAGCGTGATGATATATTACCTATGCTCATCATCATCATCTACCTAGCCTTTTCCCAACTATGTTGGGGTCGGCTTCCAGTCGAACCGGATGCAGCTGAATATCAGTATTTTACATGGAGCGACTGCCTATCAGACCTCCACAACCCAGTAATGGGTAATACGATACTCTTGGTAAGACTGGTTGTCAGACTTTCGGGCTTCTGACTAACAGTAACGACTGTCAAAGATCTACAAATGACAGCCGGGACCAACGGCTTACGGATATATTACCTATGTTACTTCCTGATAATTTTTTAGCTATCTATTGGTGAAAAAATGGTTAAAATGGGTATCTTTAGTTACTGCTCCGCTACCATTGGTCGTAGCGTGATGTTATATAACTAATATTACTTTCTGATAATCTAGCTATTTTTTGGTGAAAAAATTATTAAAATCGGTCCAGTAGTTTCGGAGCTTATTCGGTATAAACAAATTAACAAAAAAATCTTTCTTAAGTATAGATAAAAAGTGTATTTAATGTTGTATAATTATAGCAAGTAAATATTGTAACTGCCTCGTTGGCCTAGTGGTTCTAAGAGCGCCCAGGTTGAGCAAAAAGTGTTATTGGGTTTTTCTATGGAATTCTCAGTAGCAGCTCGGAGTTTGGATTTGTGCCTGGTTAATGGCAATAGGCTCGCCCACTATTACATAAGACCTAAAAACATACCGGCGAAATGTGGGTGTACACTGGTACACCTCTGCCTAACCCTTCGGGGAATGCAGGCGTGATGGTATTTATGTGTATTGTAGATAATACTAAATTAGTGTAGATAAGAAAATTGAACTTCACAGGCAATTTTTGCCCGTTTTGTCTAATCTGAGTTGCCCTTGACTAAATTAGGAACTAACTTGACAATATTAATACATTAAGATAAGATTGTTGATCTTACTGCTTACGTACATCGCTGCAAAAAAGATCTCCACTTGATTTACTGCTATGCTATTCTGAAATAGGAGGAGAGGAGCTTGTGGCTAAATAATTACAGCCGCATAGACCGATCTTCCGGGTTAGGCCACGCTTGCCGAGGTTGGTCTGTGGATGGGTGACCATTTTACCATAGCGAGTTTCCTCCGTGCCTCGGAAAGCACGTAAAGCCGTTGGTCCCGGCTGTCATTTGTAGATCTTTGACAGTCGTTACGGATAGTCAGAAGCCAAGAAGTCTGACAACCAGTCTAACCAAGGGGTATCGTGTTGCCCGGTAACTGTGTTGTGGAGGTCAGATAGGCAGTCGCTCCATGTAAAACACTGGTATTCAGCTGCATCCGGTTAGACTGGAAAGCCGACCCCGGCTCCCGAACCCGGGACCCCTTGCATAGCAGTCGCACTTCCGACCACGAGACCAACGTTAAACAATGTTATATTTATCGATATTTTTCAAAATTTGCGGGGCCGGTTGTGTAATACCCCTTTGGCCCCGTAAATAACGGGGCCCTGGCCCCAAAAGCCTATACATCCGTCCCTGGGTATGTGATGTGTTTTTATACACAGCCTGTATAATTTTCTTTTTTTCTTTCTTTCAGGTCGAGTGTGCGCCGACAGACACTCGTATAAGAAAACATGGAAGAACCTATATATAGTATAAATCAAATACATTTGGACATACACAAAATCACATAGTTTAACATAAAAATCTTAAAAGTGAAACAAAAACAATAAAATAAGCTAAAAATCTAAAAAAAGCTTATGCAGAGATCTAGTCTCTATAGATTAAAATAATAGTGAAATTAGTTGATAATATAAAAAAAAGAAAAAATATTTATTTTCGTTAATTATTATTATTATTGTTATACAAAAGAATAGTTGACCGTTGATTCCATTTGTGTATCTGTATTAAAAATACGATAAAACTAAAATAGTTTTTAAAAAACTATTTTTAATGGTTACCAAAGATATATATATAATTGTGTAAAATAGTGTAAAGTTTGAGACGTTAGATGTTTGTCAATGTATGGAAGTTTATAGAAATTTGAAAGGGGGTAATTTTGATATGGCTGCGACGATGGTCGAGACACCACCGCCTCAGTTGATCACCACGATAGAATGGAGTATGATGGATAAAAATAAGTTTTTCCCGCTTTACACATTAAGTAGTTTCACAGGTAAGCCTCCATATTATTCTCTAGTATAGTCATCATCTGCCTAGCCTTTTCCCAACTATGTTGGGGTCGATTTCCAATCTAACCGGATGCAGCTGAATATCAGTATTTTACATGGAGCGACTGCCTATCAGACCTCCACAACCCAGTAATGGGTAATACGATACTCTTGGTAAGACTGGTTGTCAGACTTTCTGGCTCCTGACTAACAGTAACGACTGTCAAAGATCTACAAATGACAGCCGGGACCAACGGCTTTACGTGCTTTCTGAGGCACGGAGGATACTCGCTATGGTCACCCATCCACAGACCAACCTCGGCAAGCGTGGCTTAACCCGGGAGATCGGTCTATGCGGCTGTAATTATTTAGCCACGAGCTCCTCCGGGCTATTATTCTCTAGTATAGTACGATTCATTAATTCGATTCATTTCCGTGCCTCGGAAAGCACGTAAAGCCCGTAAAGCCGCTAACTAAAAGGTCTAACCCGCCGGCCACAGCCAAGCGCTTCATGCGACATGAGGCGCGACAAGCTTCGAGATGCAAAAACAAATGGTAGACAACGTATGAAGTATGCCACAGCTACCGGCGACACTACATGCGACGCTACACGGACAAGTAGCGCGACATGTAGCGGCTACAGAATGCGCGCTGTGCGAGTGAGACAAATGTACTAGCGAGTACATTTGTCTCACTTGCCGTCGCTGTCGCACCTACTCGAGCTGTGGCATACCACTGCAAATCGTGTCGCTGTCGCAACTCCTGTCGCTAAGCGTGAAGCGTCGCCAGAGACTGTGGCTCGTCCCTAACTGCCCCGTTGGTCTCGTAGTCGCAAGCTCGACTGATGAGCGTGGGGTCCCGGGTTCGATTCCCAGGTCGGGCAAAAAGTGTTGGGTTTTTCCATTATGAATTTCTCAGTAGCAGCTCGGAGTTTGGAAGTCGGTGGTGTAACACCCCCGTGGCTTGGAAAGCACGTAAAGCTATTGGTCCTCCGCCTGATTTCTTCCCGGTCGTGTCGGATAAAGAGAGTTAGGGAAGAGGGAGTGCACCTGTCTTTGCTCATACACTTGATATATCCAAACAGTTAGGTAAAAGTTCATAGCAATGTCATTTATTTGAAGTTTTTCTATACCTATTGACGTAGGAG
Organism: Caradrina clavipalpis; assembly: GCA_932526535.1. Classification (NCBI taxonomy): domain Eukaryota; kingdom Metazoa; phylum Arthropoda; class Insecta; order Lepidoptera; family Noctuidae; genus Caradrina; species Caradrina clavipalpis. The sequence goes on from OW052117.1 coordinate 5,451,343, forward strand.
TTACACGATTTTATTTTCGCGATTGTCATCATCATCTGCTTAGCCTTTTCCCAACTGTGTTGGGGTCGGCTTCCAGTCTAACCGGATGCAGCTGAATACCAGTGTTTTACATGGAGCGACTGCCTATCTGACCTCCACAACCCAGTAACTGGGCAACACGATACCTCTTGGTTAGATTGGTTGTCAGATTTCTTGGCTTCTGACTATCCGTAACGACTATCCGTCCGTTCGTTATTATCCGTTATTTGTCGTTGTTGTCCATTATTTTCGCGATTGTAAAGTTATGAAAAGTTCCGGAAACTTTTTTTATATCATTTACTGATACTTAGCTATTCTGCATTAATTTTGCTAGGTACCATATTTATTTATTGTTGGGGCAATCGCCCATACATCTATTTAGCCATCTCCTTTGAGTAACCTAGTGTTCGATTTAGCTCATTTTTTTTGGTATAGAAGAGACAGTTTTTATTGGCAACTATGTAAAGTATACAGACTATTATATCTTTTATCTTATCAAAACAGTGATTAGAACCTCGTTTATCTTATCTTTTCTTATTCACTATTTCCGCCCGCGATTCCATTCGCATATTTTTTTTCACCCATGTTAAGTTGTCTTTGGATACTGCTCCGCTCCTTTGTGTCGTAGCGCGATGTTATATAGCTTATATTGTGCCTTATGAATCTGGCTATTATATACAAAAAGAATTTTGAAAATCCGACTGATAGTTTCTGAGATTAGCGCGTTCAAACTGACAAACAAAAAAATTCTTCATCTTTATTATTTTCGGTATATAGACACTTTGAAAGAGCGATATTAATGATGTTTCCAAAATGGTTGCTAAGCAGGACCATAGATTATAGCATGAGTATAAAGTTTTTATTAGCAAACTAGGTTCTGCCCGCGATTTCGTTCGCCTGACGGTTGTTTATCACCAGTTTTATTTTTCTTGCGCGGAATCCTAATTCTTTTTCTTTTATCCAAACTTTCGCATTTATAATAATAATTTTCTCCAGACCACTTTCGGTCACGGCGACCAATACCAATGGTGACTAGCCAAGTACGCAGAACTTATTATAGTGCACAAGTGTGTGCGCAAACACAGGGGCACTCCCATCTTCCTTCACCCTCAGAATCCCACGAGACGGCAATCCGATACAACCGGGGAGAGATCAGGCGCAGGCATCCTAAGCACGGGGGGTGTCAAAATTCCACTCCACTTCCGCCACTGTTAAACTCCGCATCCGCCTCCGTTAAGAACACATCCGTTACAACCCAAATTGAAATACATTTAATCTTCTGCCGGGGGTTACTTAACATTTTCGTTATTTATTATCGACGGGCCTGTTGGTCTAGTGGTTAGTGACCCTGACTGCTAAGCCGGAGGTTGTGGGTTCGATTCCCACCCAGGACAAACTTTGTGTGATGAGCATGATTGTTTGTTCTGTGTCTGGGTGTGATTTATCTATAATATGTATGTATTTATAAATTATATAAGTATCTATATCAGTTGTCTGGTTACCATAACACAAGCTCTGCTTAGCTTGGGTCAGATAGCCGTGTGTGAGTTGTCCCAAGATATTTATTTATTTTATTTTATTACTTGTTTTCAGTTAGATGCGCGCTGTATCCGTTAACCCTTATTAAGACACAAATCCAAGTTCAGCGGAAAAAGGAAGCTTATAGCGGAGTGGCTGATGCCATCACGAAGATATATAGGAACGAGGGTGTCCCCGGACTGTACCGAGGGTTCTGGCTGTCAAGTGTGAGTATTATACATACATACATACATAACTCACTCCTTTTTCCCATGGGAGTAGGCAGAAACGTCTTTTAGTAGTCTCTAATTGAAGTAAACTATTTACCATCTCGTTTGTATTCCCCGAAGGGTTAGGCAGAGGTGTACCAATGTACACCCGCAGTTCGCCGGTATATTTAGGTCCCATGTAATAGGGGGCGAGCCTATTGCCATCAACCGGGCACAAATCCAAACTCCGAGCTGCTAATGAGAATTTCATAGAAAAACCCAATAACACTTTTTGCTTGACCTGGGAATCGAACCCAGGACCTCTAGTGTAGCAGTCGTGCTTAGAACCACTGGGCTAACGAGGTGGTTAGCTCAGTGGTTAGTTAGTTAGTTCTTTACTTATTTTAATAGTATTTTTTTCCACAGTTTCAGATAATCTCAGGCATATTTTACATAACAACGTACGAGGGAGTCAGACATGAACTGGGAAAATATGACGTCAGCCCGAAGTTGAAGGTATGTCAATTATAACTAGCTTTTGAACGCAACTTTTTTATATCATCGGATTGTAAACAAACCGACGGCCCACCTGGCCCTCTAGCCAAGTCGCAAACGATAATCGTAAACGCTCTGTAGTTGCCAATAGATTTTAAACTTTATACTCCAGAGCCTTAACTTAAAAATCTATTAAAGATTTCTAAGCGTTAGCGACTGGAAAGAACGAAAACCCTATGCAATCTTCATTAGATCTCCAACTTAAAACCAAGCACATAAAGTTGAAGATCTATTAAAGCCTACTCAGCGTTTGCGTTTATCGTTTGTTACATGGCTACTATTGGCTACAGGTGCTGATGTTAAGTGGTCACCGCTGTTTACATACATTTGCTATAACAGCCCAACTAGCAAAAAAGTTATATAAGTTTAGAATTATACGACTAACAGTCATGTAAGGGGTTTGAAATAGTTATGAAGTAACTAAACAGTTGTAAAATAGTATTCATTGCGACGCATTAGTTATATATATTTAAATCATATTAATGCGTCTGGTAAACGTCGTCTCAATTAATTTATAAGACGGTTATATAATGTTAAGTCGAGTAAACGTTTCAGTCGGACAATAGTGATGACTCGCCATGTTCCGTAAATTTAGAACCTTTTATTCAACATTTAAATAACAAACCGTTATGTAATGGTTTTATAGTTATCTATTATAAAATCGTCATAATAGGTCATATACAAAACCATTAAATAACTTTTAGTTGGAAACGTTATTCTAATATAACTGACTAGCTGTGCCCCGCGGTTTCACCCGCGTCTTTGGTTACTGCTCCGCCCTCGTGGGTCGTTTTAAATTTTTCTCGCCTTTTAAACCTTTCCTAGACCTCCACGAACATTTCAAGACTAAGATAAGATAAATCCGTTCAACCGTTCTCGAGTTTTGGCGAGACTAACGAACAGCAATTCATTTTTATATATATAGAATATTTTTATTCCTACAACGTGTGCCAATCTATGACTAAAATAAAATGTGATAAACTTAATGAGAGATTCACAAGCTTATCAACGCCAGAATCACCACGATGTCCCTGTGAATAAAACAGAAGTATTTCCATGACTATACGCAAAGGATTTTACTATTTTCCAACAGAACTCTAATTGTAACCGTCATGGTGGACGCCATAAATCGTATAAAAACATGTATACGACCAATAGTTATGTAAAGGTCGAAATGCAGTCGCCCAATGTCTATTGGCAATATGGCCGAGACTATTGCTGTCAATTAATATATTTTATTTTTATAAACAATATGAAAACTCCAATATTATGAAGGCCCATGAAAATATTGACAAAGATAACCATACATATCATCGAAAAAATTTAATTCCCATGTATAAGTCATCGCTCTTCATCTTCCACCGCAATATGCTTTCTCTATATTAAAGAATTCTTAATAATGATTCATACGACATTTTACTTAACTTTATAATATAATTTTGCCATAACACAATAAATGTCACACAAATCGTCGCTGACACTCTCATACGATGATATAGTTATTCATTGGATTACTAGACGATTACAAACCTTATTAGTTAAACTCACAACGTCTACGTGACTTTTACTCAACATAATTTGTCGCTAACGCGACTGCAACACGACCTTTACACGATTGAAATGTTATATAATCTGCGCCCAAACCCGCGTTATATTTACGTTTAAAAAACTATTATAAAACGTTTTCGTATGACTGAAAGTTAAATTGAAAACGTTATTGTAACTTTTATATGACATTATTTTGCTACTTGGGAGAGGCCTTTAGTTGCCATCCCAGAGACAAAGTTGAAATATGTCATGTGCCTGTAACTACACCGGCACCCATACCCTTTAAAGTAGAACACAGCAACGCTGCTTTGCGGCAGAAATAGGTATGGTGGTAGTACTTCCCCGGACGAGCTCCTTCACAAAGAGCTCTACTACTATTATAGTAATGTTCCAGTTTGTAGTTTTGTAGCTCAAGCTTTTATTTAACCCTTTAAGCACCGACACCGTAATATTACGGGCTCTAAAAACAGTGCCCGAATCGCCACACACGTATATTTACGTTATTTTATTGAAAAGTTCTCAGTACACAATGACAGTTAGATTATTAATTAAGTAAATAAAGCATTGATTTTATTTCCGGCTTTTAATTTTGTGAATAATTAAGGATTAAATGCATTGATATTAAGTATTCCCAACACTGTTCCAACTAAAGTGACAATCTTGGCGGTTAAAGGGTTAACTTGGTTTCCCTCGTTCGCCGGTTTGGGAAAAACTTGCGATTCATTTTTCGACCACTTCTCGACATCCAATCGGGCTTAAGTTTTGCACACACCCTTGGTTCTCTGGGGCTGCGGGTTGTTCGAAAGAGATACCGCGCCCCCGGAACGCAAAGGGCACATGAAGGAACATAGATGGGTTGTAGCCAGTAAAAGTCTGACACTCCCTCCCGTCCCGCCCTGGGCGGGGGAAGTTATTTGATGATTTCCTATCTATTAAAAAAAACCCTTGGTTCTGATTTCATTCATCCAATATGGCGGCCATAACAAAAAGGCGGATTACGTTTTTTATTTTTACTATGCGGTGTCTCGGGCAACGGCTGTTTTTAATATATATTATTTCAGTCTTTTATAGGTGGCGGGTGTGCGTCGATGGTGGGGCAAACGATCATTGTGCCTTTCGATGTGCTGAGCCAGCATCTGATGGTGTTGGGGCTCGTCAGAGGAAGATCGTCTATGAACAACCCGGTAAGATAATATACATCACATACCATCACGCCTGTATTCCCCGAAAGTTTAGGCAGAGGTGTGACAATGTACACCCACAGTTCGCCGGTATGTTTAGCTCCCATGTAATGGGGGCGATTGCCATTAACCGGGCACAAATCCTAACACCGAGCTGCAATCCGAATTTCCGAATTAATTTTCTCCGAATTTCATAAAAAAACCCAATAACACTTTTGCTCGACCTGGAAATCGAACTCAAAATCTCTAGCGTAGCAGTCGCGGTTATGACCACTAGGCCAACGAGGCAGTCAAGATAAGGTAAGATAATAATAATCTTGTAATACAAGAGGACAGCAGATAAAGCGAGAGCGGAGCATTTACCAAAGACGTAACTTAATACGGGTGATTAAAACCATTTTTTATTAAACCATGATTTTATAAAAAACCTACTTCCGCATCCGTTTTAGTTAACATCCGCCTCCGTTAACATCCGCCTCCGTCAACATCCGCATCCATTAACAACACATCCGTTACAACCGAAATTGAAATAAATTTTCTATTTTTTTACAGAAAATGAATCCTTTAGGCTTGGACTTGGACAAGCGGATGTCGAAAGCCGCGCTTGCCAAGGAGGTGGCGGTGCGTGTGTATCAGTTGCACGGGCCCTTGGGGTACTACCGGGGGTACACCGCCTCATTAGCCGCCTATGTGCCCAACTCCGCCCTCTGGTGGGCGTTGTACACAGCTTATCAAGGTATTTCTTATCGTGGATTTGACGGGCCTGTTGGTCTAGTGGTTAGCGGCCCTGACTGCTAAGCCGGAGGTCGTGGGTTCGATTCCCACCCAGGACAAACTTTGTGTGATGAGCATGATTGTTTGTTCTGTGTCTGGGTGTGATTTATCTATAATATGTATGTATTTATAAATTATATAAGTATGTATATCAGTTGTCTGGTTACCATAACACAAGCTCTGCTTAGCTTGGGATCAGATAGCCGTGTGTGAGTTAATTGTCCCTAGATATTTATTTATTTATTTCATTCAGTAGAACCTCGATTATCCGAACCTCGATTATCCGAACCCTCAATTATTCGAACGCTGATTTAGTTCATCCGAACCCTCAATTATCCGAACGCTGATTTAGTTCATCCGAATCCTCAATTATCCGAACGCTAACTTAATTTATCCGAACATTGGCGAGAATTTGTTCCTAAAAACGCGTGCGTTGAAGCTGTTCGTCAATTACAAATTAACTATTTTATAAGAAAAGCATTTGACTGTTTTAGGAGGTTTTACCCGACTGCGACAGAAGGAGGGTTATGTTTTTCGAGAGTATGTATGTATGTATGTATGTATAATTGTTTCGCACGCTCTGCAGCCTGAACGGCTCAATGGATTTTAGCTTGAGAGGTGTCGTTAGATTCGTTTTTACTGTGAGAGTGACACTGGGTATCCTACTACTATTATAAAGGCGAAAGTTTGTAAGTATGGATGTATGGATGTTTGTTACTCTTTCACGTAAAAACTACTGAATGGATTTGAATGAAACTTTACCACAATATAGCTTATACATCAAAATAACACATAGGCTACAATTTTTGACTAGACGGGACGAACCTGAAGTCCACGCGAACGAAGTCGCGGGCAAAAGCTAGTATCAGAATAAAAAAAAACAAAATGGCGGATTTTTGGCGCCAAATTCAAATGTTTGGATCGCTCTGCAGCCTGAACGGTTCGATGGATTTTAGCTTGAGAGGTGTCATTAGATTCGTATTTACTGTGGAAGTGACAATGGGTAAATAAAAAATAAAAAAAGTAAAAAATAAAAAACGGTAATTTAAAAAACTAAAAAACCCGACTGCTTTTCTAAGTATTTATGAAAAAGCCCTAAAACAAGAAAGTCGTTGTACCCGATTGCACTTAAAATTGTAGCAGTCGGGACCCATTCTAGTAATGGAGGCTTAGTGTATTGAGAGCACATACCTATATTACATTGCCGATGGTCCAGAATGGGTCCTGACTGCTACAATTTTTAATTTAACTTTTATATGTATGTAAAATTTTAATAGCCTGTACAGTTTTTAGGTGAAAATGTGTTGTTTTTGTTTGACCTTATCCCAGAAAACCCACATTTCGATTATCCGAACTTTTGATTATACGAACTGCCCCCCTAGCCAAGTCACAAACGATAAACGCAATCGCTGAGTAGGCTTTAATAGATCTTCAACTTTATGTGCTTGGTTTTAAGTTGAAGATCTAATGAAGATTGCATAGCGTTTTCGTTCGTTCCAGTCGCTAACGCTTAGAAATCATTAATAGATTTTCAACTTAAGGCTCTTGGGTATTAAGTTGAAAATCTATTGGTACCTACCGAGCGTTTACGATTATCGTTTGTGACTTGGCTAGGGGGGCTGGTCTCTTTCCCAATTAGTTCGGATGATCGAGCTTCTACTGTAATTCCTTTTAATGTTGTCTCCAGATGAGATGCTGAAGATAGCCCCGGCCTGGGTGTCCACGCTGCTCATACAGTGCGCCGCGGGTACGCTCGGGGGCTTCACGACTACCTTCCTCACAAACCCGCTGGACATAGTCCGGGCTAGGCTACAGGTACGTCCCGAGGGATAACATCATCATCATCATCATCATCATTATCATCATCATTATTATCATCATCATCATTATCATCATCACCATTATCATTATCATCATCATCATCATTATTATCATTACCATCATCATTATTATCATCATCATCATTATTATCATCACCATTATCATCATCATCATTATCATCATCATTTTTATCATTATCATCACCATCATCATTATTATCATCATCATCATTATCATCATCATCATTATCATCATCATTATTATCATTATCATCATCATCATCATCATTATCATCATTATCATCATCATCATCATTATCATCATCATCATCATCATCATTTAGCCCCCGCCTGGGTGTCCACTCTGCTCATACAGTGCGCCGCGGGTACGCTCGGGGGCTTCACGACTACCTTCCTCACAAACCCGCTGGACATAGTCCGGGCTAGGTTACAGGTACGTACCGAGGGATAACATCATCATCACCCCCACCAATTTGAGGATTGGACATTTTGACACCGTTGGACATTTTGAGAATTGGACATTTTGACACCGTTGGACATTTTGAGAATTGGACATTTTGCCCCTGAACGCAAGAAGTGTTATTGGGTTTTCCATTAGGAATTTCTCAGTAACAGCCCGGAGTTTGGAAGTTGGTGGTGTGATACCCCCGTGGCTCGGAAAGCATGTAAAGCTGTTGGTCCTGCGCCTGATCTCTCTCCGGTCGTGTCGGATTGCCGTGCCGGCTATGAGAGTTAGGGAAGAGGGAGTGCACCTGTGTTTGCGCACACACTTGCGCACTATAATATCTTCTGCGTACGTGGCTAGTCTGCATTAAGATAAGCCGCCGTGGCTGATCGGTCTGGAGAATATTACGCTTCTTCTTTATCGTGTGGGCAGTAAGGTCTAACGACCCCACACACCCTAGTGTCAGAGTTTCTAAACCGCCGCAAGGGCCTCTGACATGGTTACCGATGCCAGTGATGTCCAAGATAAACTTAGAAAGTACATATGAATTAGAAAAAGTCACATTGGTACTTGCCCGTGCCCGGTTGCGAACCCACAACCTCGTGCATGAGAGGCGGGCGCCTCAATTTTACGCTGATCTGATGGCATCGTTCCATTTCCAGGTTGAAGGCGTAGGCACAATGAGGGATATCTTCAAAACCCTCTGGGCAGAGGAGGGCCTGTTGGGGCTGTACTTCAAGGGTCTGTCAGCCCGCCTGCTGCAGTCAGCCTGCTTCTCATTCAGCATCATTCTAGGATACGAGAGCATCAAGCGTGTAGCTCTAAGCGATGAGTACAAGCCGCGAGTTCGCTGGTGATGTCAATAAATGTTCGCCGCAAATATAATGTTTTATTTCTTCCTGTATAAATGCGAAACTACCTTTATACAGGCATACATACACTATTGGCCTAGTGGTCCTAAGCACGACTGCTACGCTAGAGGTCCTGGGTTCGATTCCCAGGTCGAGCAAAAAGTGTTATTGGGTTTTTCTATGGAATTCTCAGTAGCAGCTCGGAGTTTGGATTTGTGCCCGGATAATGGCAATAGGCTCGCCCCCTATTACATGGGACGCAAATATACCGGCGAACTGTGGGTGTGCATTGGTACACCTCTGCCTAACCCTTCGGGGAATACAGGCGTGATGGTATATTATATTATTATATAAATGCGAAAGTTTGTTAGAATGGATAGATGGATGGATGGATGTTTGTTACTCTTTCACTCTTAAACGGCTGAACGGATCTGGATGAAATTTGGCACTGAGATAGATTGTAGTGTGGAATAACATAGCATACTTTTTATCCCGCAAAAATGTACGGTTCCCGTGGGATAACCAATGGAATATGACGCGGACGAAGTTAGAGCAGAATCTAGTACATACATAAACTCACGCCTTTTTCCTATGGAGGTAGGCAGAAACCATAGAACGCCACCTGCTACGATCCCTACATACTCCTTTCGCCTCCTCCACGTTCATACATCTGGTTATACAAGCACGCCGGTTACGAGTACTGCACACCTGACCTTTCTGAAGAACCTCACCAATAAGGTCAAGGTAGGTCTTTCTAGTATATTTAGTCCTGCTCTCATATAATAATACCAGCCTATAACTGTTCCACTGCTGGGCAAAAGCCTCTTCTCATACAGAGAAGGCACGAGCATTGATCATCACCCTTGCTCAAGGCGGATTGGTGATTATAGACTTAAATTAATTATAAGTCCAGGTTTCCTCATAATGTTTTCCTTCACCGATGTCAGTGATGTCCAAGATAAACTTAGAAAGTACACATGAATTAGAAAAAGTCTCTTTTGAACGCCAGAGCGTAAACACATCGGCGCCACTGCTACGCCAATTTTTGATTATTGTTTTTTTCTAGTGAAATGTAAGAAATGAATATATCTTTGTGCTATTTTACAATCCTACTAATATTATAAACGCGAAAGTTTGTAATCCTACTAATATTATAAACGCGAAAGTTTGTAAGTATGGATGTATGGATGTTTGTTACTCTTTCACGTAAAAACTACCGAATGGATTATAATGAAATTTCACACTAAGATAGATTGTAGTGTGGAATAACACATAGGATACTTTTTATCTCGGAAAAATCCCGTGGGATAATTTATATCCAACTAAACCCGAACGAAGTCGCGGGTAAAAGCTAGTATTTCATAAAATGTAGTTTTAAATAATAGAAAAGAGAAACACAAAAAACTTAATTTAGGACATTTTTAAGTAGAAAATAAGTACTTAAAAATTTCGTTTTCTTGACGGCTGTACCTAGTAGACGTCTGTGGCGTGTTTGACACGTTTTCGTTTGTCGGGTATAGCCGTCCGCGTCCGTGGCGGTCAAAAGATTAAACTATAACGGATCATGCCTCGTCGACCTTCCCGCCAAAATAAATCAATTATTTAAGTTATAGCAAATGCTAATTCACATTAATAGCGCAATTATTAGCAAAAATATTAAAAAAAAGCCGTCTCCTGTAAAATTTGGTTTTTGTCGGTTACGCTAAGTCGGCCGTAATGGCTCGATATAGTTACCAAAAATGGTACTAATTACTAAAAATAAAAAAAATAAATAAAAAATATACCATCACGCCTGTATTCCCCAAAGGGTTAGGCACAGTTCGCCGGTATATTTAGGTCCCATGTAATAGGGGGCGAGCCTATTGCCATTAACCGGGCACAAATCCAATCACCGAGCTGCTACTGAGAATTTCATAGAAAAACCCAAAAACACTTTTTGCTCGACCTGGGAATCGAACCCGGGACCCCTTGCACAGCAGTCGCACTTGCGACCACGAGACCAACGGGGCAGCTCCAATTACTTACTAATTACTTTACTCTGGTTAATTCTGAAATTCATCTGCGTGGACAGACGAAGTCGCGGGAAGAAGCTAGCTTGTAGTGTAAGTAAGCGATTCCCCACACTGCCGCAAGCAAACAAATATAGTTATTTATTTTATTGCAACATTACATCGATAAAGTAATAAAATAGCCGCAGTAAATAATTTTCTGTTTATAAAAACAATTTTGTTTTTTACTTGAAAATTTAAAGCAAAAATGAGAATGGTATTATTGCTCTTGGTGGTTGCTATAAGTAAGTACATCTTTACATAGTATCAAACAGGCAGGATAGTTTTAGTTTAGGCGATCAGCACACTGCCCCGCAGCACGGAGCGTGGAGCGTGAGTGCGTGTTCTTAAAGTGCAACCTCCACGGTCAGGACACGTGACAAATTCAAATATTCTTACGTTTTTTGCAATTTGCAAGTCAGTATTAGGTTTAATGTTGGTTAAAGTAAGATTCGCGGGCGTAAGAAGTATGTATTTTCAGAATCATAACCATTTAAGTTGGCAATAAAACTCCATAGGGCCAGGTAAACGGAAAGAATGACTACTTATTTCATGAAATCTTGATATTTTGGAATTATACCGACTTATGGAGTTATTTTACTGATTTTAGTGGTTAAAATTCCGAAAATACATACTTCTCACGCCCGCGAATCATACTTTAATCAGCATTAAACCTAATACTGTCTTGCAAGTTGCAAAAAACGTAAGAATATTTGAATTTGGCGGGCTACCGTGGAGGTTCCCCCTTAAGTATTGCGTTTGTATAGAAAACACGTGTAGTGCAACACACTGAACACGCGTTCACGCGCGGTGTTGCAGTTCACCAGAGCTCCGTTACCACGCACCACGCAGCGTAATGCGGGGCAGTGTGCCAATCGCCTTAGTGTGTAGTGTACACAGAGGCGCTGTGAATCTGCTCACAAGGATTTGGCTCAGCGTCACACTGGAAAAGATGCGTACATTGAAAATGGCTTTATCAAGGTGGAGAAGAAGAGGAAGCGGCTTTGTAGCAACCATTCTTCTCCATATAGAGACCTACGTTTTGGAACGAGCAACTAGCTTCAATTTTAAACTGTAACTTCTTGACAGTTCAATAGTGCCTGTAAATGGTCTAATTGAAATAAATGCTTTGACTTTGACTTTCAATTCTTTTGTCGATATTATGTTTCATTCTCATAGAAAAAAACGACGGGTTGCACTCCGGGAGTGCCGGCAGAAGTGAAAACTTAACGTTGTGCATTTTTGATATTTTGGAATGGTTAGGGAATAATTTTGCACGAATTGCTTTAATTATCAGTATAAAAGTTCTATCATTTATGTGGTACAATACAATATTTATTTATTGCGCTTAAAATCTTACGAATTTTCGATCAGAGTCACGTGTCCTGACGCGAGTTTAACATTTTTTACCCATTCCAAAAAAAGTGCACAACGCCGCTATAGAAGTTTTCACTTCAGAAAAAACTAACAAAAATCGGTTTTAAAGTCGTAATTTTAAAGGGTTCACGTCAAAACTAACGAGTTTATCATAGTTTCAGCAATACCTAAAAGCGTGAACGTCGCTATGGCAACGTCTCTCGCCTTTGAAGCCAAAAAAATGCACGAAAGAATAGCATCCATTAATAATATGAGAAGATTTATAGACAAAATGAACGCTATACTTCAGCCTATACCAGAGCCTGTCAAAACTGTCACTCTGAAGAGAAAAAAAGAAAGCAAATTTGGACAGGACCGAAGATTTAATGCCATAAATTTGTTAAAAAGTTTTATGAGTACCACACGTTGTACCGCCCCGTCGTCCGTCGTCGTTCCGAAGTATCGTCGGCGTCGACCAATGTTCAGTGCCTTCAACTAAAGAGAATCCGGTAGATGACATCACTAAAATATTAAATCCAAGACACAATTTCTCAAAAAAAATCTTTTTCACCCCTCAAAATCTAATTATTTTTTAAATAAACATTTAGATTTTTATTTACATGCATAATACCATCACGCGTGTTTTCCCCGAAGGGTTAAGCAGAGGTGTACCAATGAACACCCACAGTTCGCCGGTATGTGTAGGTCCCATGTAATAGGGGGCGAACCTATTGCCATTACCGGGCACAAATCCAAACTCCGAGCTGCTACTGAGAATTTCATAGAAACACCCAATAACACTTTATGCTCGTCCTGGGAATCGAACCCAAGACCTCTAGCGTAGCAGTCGCACTTAGAATCACTAGGCCAACGAGGCAACTCCGAGGCAATCCGAATGGTAGTTCCAGAGATAAGCCCCCCTAGCCAAGTCACAAACGATAATCGTAAACGCTCGGTAGGTACCAATAGATTTTCAACTTAATACCCCAGAGCCTTAAGTTGAAAATCTATTAAAGATTTCTAAGCGTTAGCGACTGGAACGAACGAAAACGCTATGCAATCTTTATTAGATATTCAACTTAAAACCAAGCACATAAAGTTGAAGATCTATTAAAGCCTACTCAGCGTTTGCGTTTATCGTTTGTGACTTGGCTAGGGGGGCAGGCGTGTTCAAACGAACAAAGAAAATACACTTTATCATTATATTATATTCGTACAGATTGTTAGCACCGCAGATGAACACGACAAACAATCAAGATTCTGAATCTTCTTGTTGCGAATCATCATCTGTGTTTGCCAAACTGTGGATCATATTTATCTGAACACCTTTAAAATCGAAAAATTTCAGATGTTCCTTCGCCTTCGGGAACTTGCACCGGTTATCTGTAATAAATATATATATATAAATAAATAAATAAATATACCACCACGCCCTGTATTCCCCGAAGGGTTAGGCAGAGGTGTACCAATGTACACCCACAGTTCGCCGGTATATTTAGGTCCCATGTAATAGGAGGCGAGCCTATTGCCATTATCCGGGCACAAATCCAAACTCCGAGCTGCTACTGAGAATTTCATAGAAAAACCCAATAACACTTTTTGCTCGACCTGGGAATCGAACCCGGGACCCCTTGCACAGCGGTCGCACTTGCGACCACGAGACCAACGGGGCAGTTATCTGTAATAAGAATGATAATAAGGCGATCGGCACACTGGCCCGCATCACGTAGCGCGGCGCGTGAGTGCGTGTGCTTACGTTGTTTGCAAGTATCTGCGTTTGTATATGTCGTAGGATAATTTGATACTTCGAATCTTCGCGGAAATCCTAGGGGTTTTGCGAAAACGCGGATAATTAGACATAGGCGAAAAATTATCAAATCTTACTGGACAAAGTCAGGATTTTTGCGAAAATACTCGTTATTATAGCAATATTGCGAAACGAAACGCTGGCTGTTATGAAATAAGAACGCTGATTGGTCGGTCAGCGCGTTCAATAAGAGATCGTCTCTGATTGGTTGACGTCTTAAATGTCAATCATTTGTTGCCGCACGTTATTTGTTTACGTTTGTGTCTGAGTTACATTGCAGAAGTGGGAACCAATTAGAAGTCAGCCAGCAAAATTGTAGCCAATCAGTGTTGAGCACATCAAATCTTACTATAGTAACGAGTATTTTCGCAAAAATCCTGACTTTGTCCAGTAAGATTTGATAATTTTTCGCCTATGTCTAATTATCCGCGTTTTCGCAAAACCCCTAGGATTTCCGCGAAGATTCGAAGTATCAAATTATCCTACGACATATATAAAACACGCGTAGTGCAACACACTGACGACGCGTTCACGTGCAGTGTTGCAGATCACAAAAGCTCCGTGAAGCGGGGCAGAGTGCCCATCGCCTCAGTATTTATAATCCACAGGGCAGCTTGTGGCGAGCTGTTGAGTAGTGTAAAATATGTACTCTGCAGACCAATTCCGGCCACGGTGGCTAATCTTAACGCAGACTAGCCTTTTGAACGTCAGAGCGTAAACGCATCGGCGCCACTGCTACGCCAAGCCACAAATTCAGCGCATTTCGATTACCAACATTTGGTTATTGTTTTAAATACTATTTTACAATCCGTACTTTCCGTACTTTTCCGTACTAATATTATAAATGCGAAAGTAACTCTGTCTGTCTGTCCGTCTGTCTATCTGTCTGTCTCTTCTTCACGCCTAAACCACTGAACCGATTTCAATGAAATTTGGTACAGATATAGTCTGGGACCCGAGAAAGGACATAGGATAGTTTTCATCCCGAAAATCCCCCGGGAACGGGAACTATTAATCCACGCGGACGAAGTCGCGGGCAAAAGCTAGTAGAGTATAAATCACACTAATATTATTTAAAGTTTATGTGTGTGTATGTTTGTCTCTTCTTCACGCTCAAATGGCTGAACGGATCTGGATGAAATTTGGCACTGAGATAGATTGTAGTGTGGAATAACACATAGGACACATTTTATCCCGAAAAAACGGGATAATACATCCGCTTTGACGCGGATGAAGTTTCGAGAAAAAGCTAGTAAATAAAGAAACTTGGCACCTTTCTTTTTGTCCAAAAGTCTCCTATCGCGGCATCTGATGTACCTCAATATTTGATCATCATCATTGAGTTCTGTGTATCTTCCCACTGGCATCATCTTCGGACCAGAGAGATAGGGCGCCGAAAACACACACGGCTTTCGAGATATCAATTCCAGTTCTGGCAATCAAGATAAAAATAGTTAGTACAGTTGTAGTAGAGCTCTTTGTGAAGGAGCTCGTTGGAGGCAGTCTTCTTCATCGTGTGGCCAGTAAGGTCTAACGACCCCACACACTCTAGTGTCAGAGTTTCTAAACCGCCTCAAGGGCCTCTGACATGGTTACCGAGGCAATTTCTGCTGCAAAGCAGCGTTGCTGTGTTCCGGTTTGTAGGGTATGGTTGCCACTGTAGTTACAGGCACATGACACATTTCAACTTTGTCTCTGGGATGGCAACGTATTTACAAGGTCTCTGGTATTTCAGATGTGTATAGGTAGCGGTGACCACTTAACATCAGGTGGGCCGTCGGCTTGTTTGATCCAATGACACAAGTGCGTGCGAAGGGCACGCACTAGTGTCCCAAAGGGTTTTTAAGGTTCCGTACCCAAAAGCGTAAAACGGGACCCTATTACTAAGACTTCACTGTCCGTCCGTCTGTCTGTCTTTCCGTCTGTCACCAGGCTGTATCTCATGAACCGTGATAGTTAGATAGTTGAAATTTTTACAGATGATGTATTTCTGTTGCCGCTATAACAACAAATACTAAAAACCAGAATAAAATAAATATTTAGAGGAGCTTCCCCACAACAAACGTGATTTTTTTGCTCGTTTTTGCTCGATATTGATAACAGGTAGACGCTTGATACTTATATATATTTACAGAATATTTAGTTATACATATTAACTTTAAAAATAAATTATTAAATCAAAATAAAACCAATATTTAAGGGGGCTCCCATTCGACAAACGTGTTTTTTTTTAATAGAAAATAAGAAAGAAAGAAAAACCATTTATTCGCATGAGAATGTGACGCAAATAACATAAACTTACTTAACCTACTTAAATACAAAAATATAATAATATACCATCACGCTTGTATTCCCCGAAGGGTTAGGCAGAGGTGTACTAATGTACACCCACAGTTCGCCGGTATATTTAGGTCCCATGTAATAGGGGGCGAGCCTATTGCCATTAACCGGGCACAAATCCAAACTCCGAGCTGCTACTGAGAATTTCATAGAAAAACCCAATAACACTTTTTGCTCGACCTGGGAATTGAACCCGGGACCCCTTGCACAGCGGTCGCACTTGCGACCACGAGACCAACGGGGCAGTTACGGTTAGTTAGTTAAATACAAAAACAAAAGCTTAAATAAAAAATAAAAATAAATGGAAAAAAAAATGGAATGGAATAAATGGATAAATTGGTACGGAACCCTTCGTGCGCGTGACCAACTCCCACTTGGCCGGTGTTTTATAGTCTTACCTTCGTTATCATGTTTGCATGAAAACATCCTCATGTGACATACACTATTAAACGTCTTGTAGATTCCGTGTTGGCACTTCCCACAGACCATGACATCTCGGGCCGGACATACGGTCGGACAGTCTTCGCCATATTCTGCCATATCTGTTCAAAAATATTAAATAAATAAATATCTTGGGACAACTCACACACGGCTATCTGATCCCAAGCTAACCAGAGCTTGTGTTATGGTAACCAGACAACTGATATACATACTTATATAATTTATAAATACATACATATTATAGATAAATCACACCCAGACACAGAACAAACAATCATGCTCATCACACAAATTTTGTCCTAGATGGGAATCGAACCCACGACCTCCAGCTTAGAAGTCAGGGCGCTAACCACTAGACTTGACTAGACCAACAGGCCCGTCAAATGGGGAAAATGTCAAATTAGGTTGCAGAGTTGCAGGGCGACTCCCGGCCAGTTGAGTGGCTCGCCGTCCGATCAGAACCAGCAGTGCGATTCTCTAAAATGCAAACTCGAAAACGAGTCTCACTAAAGTGATCGCGCTCACTTCGATAACGAACCAACCTGTCATTGGTTTAGTGTTTGTTCGCCGTGGTGACGTCACCGGCGTGATCGTGTTTAACAGAATACCATTTTGTAATCTCACTGGGGATTCAGCTTTCGGATTACGAAGTGAGGCTTAGAGAGTCACACTGCAGCAGTGAGATTCTCTAAGCCTCACTTCGTAATTCTAAAGCTGAATCCGCAGTGAGATTTCAAAATGGTATTCTGTTAAACACAATCACGAACACGAGCGTCACCACGCCACGGCGAGCGAATACACAACCAAGGTCAAGTGGGTTCGTTATCGAAGTGAGCGCGGTTACTTAAGTGAGATTCGTTTCGAGTTTGCCTTTAAGAGAATCGCGCTACAAGCCCGGGTCGAAGTCGCGTTGTGTTCCACGCGCGCCTCAAGGAGATGTCAGCATATTAGACGGGGCCCGCTAGGCCTTCTTTGGCCCCTGCCCCTGTAGCCATGTAACAAACGATAAACGCAAACGCTAAGTAGGCTTTAATAGATCTTCAACTTTATGTGCTTGGTTTTAAGTTGAAGATCTAGTGAAGATTGCATAGCGTTTTCGTTCTTTCCAGTCGCTAACGCTTAGAAATCTTTAATAGATTTTCAACTTAAGGCTCTTGGGTATTAAGTTGAAAATCTATTGGTACCTACCGAGCGTTTACGATTATCGTTTGTGACTTGGCTAGGGGGGCAGTAATAGATTTTACAAAATATCATCACCTAAGCAAAATAATTATTATACCAGCCTATAACTGTCCCACAACAGAGCTAAGGCCTCTTCTCATACAGAGAAGCCACGAGCATTGATCACAACGCTTGCTCAAGGCGGGTTGGTGATGTCAGAAATATTAATTATAAGTCCAGGTTTCCTCACGACGTCAGTGATGTCCAAGATGTAAAAAATGTAATTCTCCAGGCCGATTCCGGCCACGGCGGCTAACCTTTATGCAGACTAGCCCCGTACGCAGGAGATATTATAGTGCACAAGTGTGTGCGCAAACACAGGTGCACTCCCTCTTCCCTAACTCTCATAGCCCGATGGGACGGCAATCCGACACGACCGGAGAGAGATCAGGCGCAGGACCAACGGCTTTACGTGCTTTCCGAGGCACGGGGGTGTCACACCACCAACTTCCAAACTCCGGGCTGCTACTGAGAAATTCCTAATGGAAAAACCCAATAACACTTTTTGTCCGACCTGGGAATTGAACCCAGGACCCCTTGCACAGCAGTCGCGCTTGCGACCACGAGACCAACGGGGCAGTCAAAGATAACCAAATAAGTAAAGGTACTCGTAAGAGAACAAAACTAATATTGAAATAAAGAACGTACCTACTTTGGGCATCGCTGTAAAATAAACAATTTATAATAAATAAATAAATAAATATCTTGGGACAACTCACACACGGCTATCTGATCCCAAGCTAAGCAGAGCTTGTGTTATGGTAACCAGACAACTGATATACATACTTATATAATTTATAAATACATACATATCATAGATAAATCACACCCAGACACAGAACAAACAATCATGCTCATCACACAAAGTTTGTCCTGGGTGGGAATCGAACCCACGACCTCCGGCTTAGCAGTCAGGGCCGCTAACCACTAGACCAACAGGCCCGTGGCCCGGGGCCGTGGCGGGTATAAATCAGCTAATACCCGCGACTTTGTCTATCTGGAAGTCAGAGCTCTCTTAAGAGCGCGTATACAGAAAGTAGGCAACGTCGCAAACAGCTGTCCAATATTTCCCTGTTTTGATTAATTTGTCAATATTACTCTATGAAAATAAGAAATATGGCTTACTAATGAACTAGAATATTAATAATGAATTGATAATATTCTGAATATTCATGAAAAAATGACGAAAATAAACTTCAAAAGGGGGGGTCTATCAACATTTTTCATGTTATTCAATTTTTTAGAGTTTGTAGATTTGCTTTCTGTTTTTTGACACATCTCCGAAGTTTATGGGTCGATTTGGATTCTGTTTATTATTTCCAAAAGCTTATGAGTTGTTTTAACAGGTTTTTTAACATTTTTACTTAAAATTATCGACTACGAAAAGAAAGACGGAATCGAAGTCATTTCTTCGTTAAAAAATTGTGTATTTATTTTTTAAAAACTAGTGTAAAAAAGTTATAGATAGACCCCCCCTTTTGAAGTTTATTTTGGTCATTTTTTCATGAATATTCAGAATATTACGGGCGGTCACATGCGCATGGGCGACATTGTAATAAAGGTAATATAATTTTAGTGATCGCATTATGATTGTAAATTAATTTTCTAATAGGGGCGATCGAAGGAGTGCGTTATTTCAGTTACAAACATGTTATTATGTTTCATAGATTGTCACTGCACTCACAGCTAGCGAGAGTTTACCTTGCACCCTGTATTGAACAGTTGAACACGTACCTGCACTAAAGTTGGCAGATTCTTCTGAAAACATCGGGAAGTCAGCCGACTCTTCACTTTCTGGTAACTTCTTATTCAATGGTTCTTGCGAATATTCTGCCGAATTATATATATATATATATATATATATATATATATATATATATATATATATATTATACCGGCTGACTTTTTTTACCGTCTGGAGCGAAACAGGGTATAATAGGTGAACGAAGTAGAAGCCTTTGGCGCAGAAATATTTACATTTTTTTGTTTTAAATCCTTGTATGAAGTTATCCTATTAATAAATACTATTACTTATTTGAAGTAAACTTTTCATATTAAAACCAAAAAACAATTAAATTAAGAAAATACAAATAAACCAATAAAAACTGTATAAAAGTATTTTATGCGCACCCTACTCTATGCGCGGAAAGTATCAATGAATTCGTAGCGCCATTCAATCCTTTGATTGAAGCCGGCCGATAGGTAAATAACTGGACTTGCCGTCGTCGGCCTCTTTCATTCTATCATAATAATATCCTTTCGTACCTACGGGTATCGCTCACACAATATCGCCGCTTGCGCATCCCCCACCCGCACGCGTGCCCTTTGCGTATTGCGTCATCGCCAAATAATTCAGTCGCCCGCGATTAGTCATAGCGTGACGTCGATTGTTTACGTATTCGCGAGTGCGCCCAGTGATTGTTTCCGAAATGTCATACGAATACTCCAACGTTGAGTACCTTGCCATGGTGAAGTATTACTACCTATCTGGCCAAAATTTAAATGGTGCGAGGCGTATGTACCTACGCTGATGAGGAACACCTACAAGCGCTCAGACGGAACGGTGTCCCTGCTCCCAGACTCCCAGACAGACTTGATACTACGCACTGTTCAGTGGTTACTCGACCATGGCCAGTTCCAGTTTCCCAGTCATGCCAGAGGCAGAGGCCGGCCATCGCTGTCCATACACGTCGAAGACACAATGTTAGAAGACGTCCCTCTACTCTATCTGCAGGACATGTACCTACTTCCAGCACGACGGGTGTCCAGCTCACTACGAGCGATCTGTGCTGTGCGCGCATATTTAAACAATCAATTCGGTGATAAGTGGATAGGTCGAGGTGGACCTGTGAACTGGCCGGCGAGATCACCAGACCTAACGCCGCTAGACTTTTATTTGTGGGGCGAATTAAAACGCTTAGTGTACAGACACTGAAGAAGCTCGCAGTGTAAATGATTTAAAACAGCGAATAATACCTAGACGCTTTTAGAATTCTAAAAAGTGATAAAAAAGTCTAACAAATAATTTGCAAAAACGTGCTAATTTGTGTTTAGAAAGAAACAGTGGACACTTCGAACAATTATTGCGATGTCGCTGAAAAGGTAGGTACATTTTTAGGTACAATAATAATCATTCCCTAATTAATCTGTGCAATTGTTTGTAACTAAATGAGTTGAGTATGATCTTTCAAATACGCTTAGTTGAATTAGAACGTAAAAGTATGAAATAATGATCCAGATCACATCATTATTGTAATCGTAATAATCGGACACAAAATAAAAGTAGGTAGGTACGTAGCGCGGGTTTTTTAAACCTCGCGGCAACTCATGTTGCCGAGAGCAAAGTACCTAGCTGCTATGGTAGGCATTGTAGGTAAGTATTATGTTGTTCAGCGGTGTCAGCACTCAACCGCTGCACCGCTGCACCAACCGAGTCGTCTATTCTTTCCTTATTTTTAGGCAATTCGCTGATTCCACAACGCATCTGTTTCGATAGTTTTAGATTAAAATAATAGTAATTATTATTCATTATTAAAACCATCGAAATACCTACGTAAGTAGGTACCTAGGTACTTACGTATCAGGTTTATTTACATTAATATCAAAAGCTTTACCGATCTTAAATGAGACGTGTTTATGTTACGGATACTTTGAAATGTACCGATCTAATTATGCCTACTACAGCTGTTGTAGCTGTAGTAGGCATAATTAGATCGGTACATTTGTAGCAAGGTATCGTATGTAGGTACACGCGCAAATGTGTGCGTGAACAATTTCTGGAGCGGCGGACACGTAGAGCGAAAGATATGCATGCGTCTCGCTCACACTTCCATCATGTTTCATTCATTTGCGATGGCAGCCTACGCTATTTACTATCTCTTAATTTCGCTATTATTAATTTTACGCGAGCGCCGTAGGGAGTATCATTTTCATGTATTTTGAGGATATTTGGAACTTTTACCATCATAATGGTACCAAGAAAATATTAGCGTACATGGCTTCTATTCTACATACACGACATACCATATTGTTCTCCAGACGGTAAAAAAAGTCAGCCGGTATATATATTACTTAGTGTACTTAAATAAATAAATATCTTGGGACAACTCACACACGGCTATCTGATCCCAAGCTAAGCAGAGCTTGTGTTATGGTAACCAGACAACTGATATACATACTTATACAATCGTTAATTATACAGGAAAAGTTTTTAACCAGTGCGTATTAATATTATTTTTTTTGGTAGTTCAGTGTCAGTAATAGAACACATTTCCGTGAATAGTTAAAAAAATAAAAATAAAAATTTCTTCCTTATCCGAGTTTGAAATAAGCAAAACATGGACATAATCTATTCGCCATACTATCAATGAAAACTCTTGGCCGCCGCCCGGGCGCATGGCTGGGGTGAGGGGGTGGGGAACGCGCTAGCGCCGAGTAATAATAAAATATGGTTTTTAAGAAAACATGTTTCGTAAGCGAAAACTTTTTTTTTAGTACTAAGACATCAAAATAAAATATACGTGTTTAATAAAACGTGTTGAAGTTTATTATGGCAAAATTTACGCACTGGTTAAATTTTTTATCTGTATAAAAGAAAGTCGTGTTTGTTACAACACTTATAACTCGAGAACGGCTGGACCGATTGCCATGGTGTTTGATTTGTTGGATTTGTTTCCGTCCCGAATAGCAGAATACATCTTAAAAACAATGAAACGAAAAAAAAAACAGTCGGAAATGTCGGTAGGGGTAGGGGTAGGGTGAGGGTAGGGGTAGGGTAGGGGTAGGGTAGGGTAGGAGTAGGGTAGGGGTAGGATACCACGCGAACGAAGTCGTGGCGGGTCAGCTAGTATCAAATAAAAGTATAGATTCAGTTGTTATATCTAAGTAGTATCTAAGTACTAGCTGTTCCCCGCGGTTTCACCCTCGCTGCTCAGCACCTGTTGGCCGTAGCGTGATGTTACATAGCCTATAGCCTTCCTCAAGAAATGGACTATCCAACACTAAAATAATTTTCCAATTCCAACCAGTAGTCCCTGAGATTAGCGCGTTCAAACAAACAAACTCTTTAGCTTTATAATATTAGTATAGATAGTATAGCATTAGCGATTTTGTAATTATTATATATCATATATATTACTTACCCCGTTCGTCATCTTCTGTGTCATCATAGTACGCTGTGCCAATCATGAAAATAAAATGTGACTCTCGGTATCATTAAGTCTACTTTGACATTCATTATACTTGTATATCTATACGACCGACTAGCTTCTGCCAGCGTTTTTTATTTAAAACGAGTTAGGTAACGCCTAGGGTTGCCACCTGTACTATAATATATAGTATCGTACTATATTTCAGTCAATTGTACTATATAAGGTGTTACCAAAATATCTGCCACGGATTTAATGGGAGGTAGTATTGTGTTTAAAGATTACAATAGTGAAGATAAATTATTGATAATGTGTCATATTTTTTTTAATTTGTGAACCGCGTTGTGCAATGTAGAGTCAATGTTTATTAAATTACTTTATTTTCTCAAATTGAATTAACTATTCTGGGGTATGAAATTTCTTCACTATTGTAATCTTTACACACAATACTACCTCTCATTAAATCCGTGGCAGATATTTTGGTAACACCTTATATATCGGTCGAAAAACAATAGAGTACAAAAATATTTTTATCCCTAATTTGTCACATTGTCTGCTATTTTAATATGAATGTAAATTGTTTAGATTCCTATAATTATTTTAAATGCAATAGTTCATTGATGAATGATGATGAAAGCGAAGAGCAATAACAAATATAAAATATATGAAAAATACCATATAAGGTTTAAAAATAAATGTGTACTTGAATTTCCCAAAAGTACTGTATTTTTGCATCTTTTTGGGAAAAATACTATATTTGTCCAAAAAAAAGGTGGCAACCCTAGTAACGCCTATGGCTACTGCTTCGCTCCCGTTCGGCTGCCCCATTTCAAAACCTAGCAAGGACCTAAAACTAAATTTTATAGGAGAGCGAATAAACGTAAATTAGATCAGAGACGAGTAGTGCATTTACTGGGTATCGATGATTAAATTTCACCGCTTTAATGTGAGTTTTCAACGCTAGTGTTTTTGTATTTGGTAGGGACGTACTTAGATAGTCTTGGTTAGCAAAATTATGCAATAAAACGATTTTTTAAAAAAGTGTCCTTTACTAGGTTTTGAAATGGGACAGCCGCGTTGCTCGTAGCGTGATGTTCTGTACGTATAAACCTTCCTCTTGAATGATTCTATCTATTGATGAGAACCGAATTAAAATCCGTTGCGGAGCTTAAGGGTCGGTTCATATCTCATGACGGAAAATGCGTCGCGTTTTATCGGTCGCGTAACGCCAAAACAATCAAATACATAATAAAACATTCAACCTTTCACACCTAACCGATGATGCGTTAGCGCGTCTACCTAAGTAAGAGCGACGATACGCTCAGATGTAAGCGGCGGGAAGCCACTTTGTTTTATACTACGGAGAGTAACACATACCTGGGCCACCTGGGTCTGCAAAAATAGGCATCAATTTAATTTTTTATTCGAGATGGGAAAGCTCTTGACTCTAGTCTTGGTAAAAGGTGACATAGATAAAGTCTACGATAGAGTGAGCTGACCGTGTCGACGGCGCGTTCGTGTTCCACGCGCACCTCAAAGAGATGTCAGCAAACTTGGATGGGGCCACTGAGGGCCGATGCCTGCCGGGGCTGCGGGTTGTTCGAAAGAGATACCGCGCCCCCGGAACGCAAAGGGCACATGAAAGGAACATAGACGGGTTTTAGTCAGTAAAAGTCTGACACTCCCTCCCTCCCCGCCCAGGAGGGGGGGGGGGGGGGGGGGTCATTTGAAAAAAAGCATGAACACATCTTATGTGGTTATTAAAAATATACTTATGAATTATCACTCGAGGTTTTGACAAAAAGAATTTAAGAGAAACTTCTCCATTTTATTTCTAAAGGTACCAACCATTTGGTATGACGTCATTCAGTTAAATAAGGGTTACCGAAATATTTCTGTCCCGTTCTTTTTTCAGTAGCGTAATTTTGAGGTTGAAAATGAATACAGTGCAAAGAAAAAGCCGGTACCTTTATAAATGAATCGGTTGCAAAACTCAAACCTTAATAAATAGGGGTTTTCTTTGACGCACCACCTCGCCGCTCTGTCGTACACTTTTTTTCTTTTAAGACGGGGAAATCATCAAATAACTTCCCCCGGGAGGGAGTGTCAGACTTTTACTGACTAAAACCCGTCTATGTTCCTTTCATGTGCCCTTTGTGTTCCGGGGGCGCGGTATCTCTTTCGAACAACCCGCAGCCCCGGCAGGCATCGGCCCTCAGTGGCCCCATCCAAGTTTGCTGACATCTCTTTGAGGCGCGCGTGGAACACGAACGCGCCGTCGACACGGTCTGTCGTTATTTAATGAAGGTACGGACGGTGAGCTACCCATTGCTCACCGTCCACAGACCCGCGCCTACGGTGGTCTGTCGTTCACTTGAGGATTTAGTAATACACTAGTTCTAACGTGTTCGAGCCTTCGCTAAACGCCGCGCCGGCCGTATCGCATATTTTTTGGTACCGAAATCGTATATATGAAAGAAAGAAAGAAAGAAAGAAAAACCATTTATTCGCTGCGAAAGCGACGCACAACACAAAAAAAAATAAAAAATAAAATAACAATAACAAAGAAAAAAAGGAAAAAAAAAGTAAGTATAAAAGTTATGTAAGTAACTGTATAGCCCAACCTTTATTTATAAAGGAATCGGTAAAGCTCAACCTTGATCTAGAAGTAATACCGATATTTTTCAGGTATGTTAACCTCTTACCCGTTAAATCTGCTGGAGTTACTTGTTTTAAAGATTTTTCTTGTAGAGACGAAGGCTTGAGAATTCCGTAATTCACTACATGTCCGCCTATACCTGAAACAATAAAAACAAAATATAACACCAAAAAAAAAAACAAATATTACACCAGTTATGGAAAAATTTTTAACCAGTGCGTAAATTTTGCCATAATAAACTTCAACACGTTTTATTAAACACGTATATTTTACTAGCTTCTGCCCGCGACTTCGTTCGCGTGGCTTTATTCATCCACCTTAAGTTACGTTTTTTAATACTGCTTCACTCCCGTAAGTAGTAGCGTGATGTTATATAGCCTATAACCTTCCTCGATAAATGGGCTATCCAACAAAAAAAGAATTTTTCAAATCGGTGCAGGAGTTACTGAGTTATGCGCGTACATACAAACAAACAAACAAACAAACAATCAGACAAAAATTCCAAAAACTATAATTTTGGATTCAGTATGATGTATTTGACAAGTAGCAATCACTTTTCGAAAAAAATATTGAATGTACAGAATTGGTCTCGTTACGATTTTATTATATGTATAGATTTTGATATATCTTAGTACTAAAAAAAAAAGTTATCGCTTACGAAACATGTTTACTAAAAAAACCATATTTTATTGTCACTCGGCGCTAGCGCATTCCCCACCCCCTCACCCCAGCCATGCGCCCGGGCGGCGGCCAAGAGTTTTCATTGATAGTATGGCGAATAGATTATGTCCATGTTTTGCTTATTTCAAACTCGGATAAGGATGTTTTTTTTTTTTTTTTTAACTAAACACGGAAATGTGTTCTATTACTGACACTGAACTATCAAAAAAAAATTACGCACTGGTTAAAAACTTTTCCTGTATGCTGTTCCATTGCAGGACAAAGGCCCCTTCTCATACAGAGAAGGCACGAGCATTAATCACCACGCTTGCTCAAGGCGCGTTGGCGATTTCAGACTTATACTAATTATAGGGTGTCCTCACAATGTTATCACCGATGTTAGGGTTGTTAACACCGAGACGCGACGTTTTTTTTAAGGATGGAAAATCATCAAATGACTTCTCCCGCCCTTAGTGTCAGACTTTTACTGACTAAAACCCATCCATGTTCCTTCTGGTGCCCTTTGCGTTCCGGGGGCGCGGTATCTCTTTCGAACAACCCGCAGCCCCGGCAGGCATCGGCCCTGAGTGGCCCCTCCGAATGATTTGCTGACATCTCTTTGAGGCGCGCGTGGATCACGAACGCGCAGCTTAAAGAGATGACGGTGCAGACCCGCGTCTACGGTGGCCGGAAGTCGTCTAGCGGCTTCCGGGTGAACCAATTTTGAATGTGTTTTTTTTAAAGTGAAAACTTCTTTAGCGGCGTTGTGCACTTTTTTTGGAATGGGTAAAAAATTTTAAACTCGCGTCAGGACACGTCCTGACCCTGATCGAAAATTCGTAAGCGGCGTTGTGCACTTGTTTTGGAATGGGTAAAAAATGTTAAACTCGCGTCAGGACACGTGACCTGATCGAAAATCTTACGAATCTATCGTACAATATAGCAAGCGCAATAAAATGCACAATAAGTAACATGCACAACGTTAATATTCAAGTTTTCACTTCTGCCGGCACTCCCGGAGTGCAACCCGTCGTTTTTTTTTATTTGATAGCAGGTTTCGTAGCGATGGTTCATATACATGTACAGTGGCGACCAAAAGTCCATACCCAATCTCAAAACGTATTAGGTTGACGTTTAGTTTGACTTACGACCTTTTAATTTCAAGAATAGACACATGTATCATCGTTGTGAATGTAGTTCATAATTTCAACGTTTCTACATGAGACAAGATAGTCTAGTGGTTAAGCGCGCCCAGTAGACGGCGTTAATCAATGAGCCGTGAGTTCGAATCTCACATTATTTTTGTCTTTTTGTTTTTACTCAATTTGAAGAAATGGACAGAAATATAATATTCTTTATCTTGTTCGCTTTGTTCACACATTTCGTAAATTTAAAAGGGTAGTCGTAGAAAACTAATAAAGAATTTAGATTTATGTGAGGTAGACATGAGTTTTGTGCATATTTAACTTGATTGGAATGAGCGTTGTCGTTTGGTTGTGTTTGTTGGTTAGTAACGAGTGATTTAATAGATACCCGTAGTGGT
The DNA here is from genome assembly GCA_932526535.1 of Caradrina clavipalpis. Lineage (NCBI taxonomy): Eukaryota > Metazoa > Arthropoda > Insecta > Lepidoptera > Noctuidae > Caradrina > Caradrina clavipalpis. Next base: position 5,479,505 of record OW052117.1, read on the forward strand.
ATTGTAATTATTCTCGAAACGCAGGCAAATAATATTACTGAGGCGAGGGCGACTATTATTGGGCTGCATAAAAGTGGTCCCAATTAAAATCTTATGAAACCTGACTGAATGTGAGTATTATATTAACGAATTGTAAATTAAACTTTTATTTGAAATTTATACCTAAGAGACCTAAAGTTATTTGGTGGTATTTCGATTAATACTTATTATTGATTTTTAAATATATAATGACGCCAAAAAAATGTGTTTATTATGGAATTTATAAATAAATAGTTTTAATATATTAAAATTTGTTATACTTATTAAATAAATATTATTAAATTATATAAAAAATTAAGTCACTTTAGTATTTTGTTATAAATGCCTAATATTACTTTTTTTGTTGTTTTAGAGGAATACTATTATTAGTCTCCGAAGCAAGAAATACGAGGAAGAGGATAGATAGCCTAGCCTACCTACTCAACAGCGAAGTAGATTAAGTTTGGTGGTTTCGCACTGGATAACATACTGTTTACAACAACAGATGCTTGCATCATAAACCAGAAAAAATACGTTTTGTTTTTAATATGTGGGGATGGCGTGCAACAGTGCTACTTATGAAGAAGTATTAGACGGTGTTATGCAAGATTTAATAACCTGGATGTTTTAGTTTTAATAATTAGACGGTGTAACTAAATATTTAGTCATAATTATATTATATATTCGTAGATAGTTATTTAATGATCTTAAATTGAGGTTTAGTTTCAATCTTCTTTTCATCAAGAAAACGAATTATTAAACTATTACCTCACTAAGTTTATTGTGACGTTACATAAAAAAAACCTGTTCATAAAGTCTGAATTATAGTTTAGTTTTCAATTAACTCTGCTGAATACCAATTCAGAAACTTAATACGTGAGCATCACCAAATTTATTTGTGTTATTAAAATATCCTTCTCTTATTATGTTATTATGAATTTTATTGACTAAGTGGGTATTCAACAAAAAATCTTATGAACAGTTACAAGAGAACTTCTTTTATTTCGGCAGGAATGTGACGTTACAATTCTCATAAGTTTGTTAATTTTAAAAATAAATTTTTGTTATCACACAGCACGCCTTTTTTTCCTACTTCCAATTACAAAAAGTTAAAATAAAATCACATAAAAAGATAAATAAATAATACAATAACTAATATTTGCTTCTTATAAAAAATAAATAACAAGCATGAATACGTAATAATTCAACATAAACCTAAAAAGATTTTGCCTAACATTATTATGGTTTCAAGAAACAAAAAACAGCCACACTTAGTATAAGATTTGAACTCGGAATTCAATGATCGTAAACCCTTTCTTATCCAAACCAGCTGCCAGGACATGTTATAATTATGCGAAATTTAGCAATGCAATGGTAAGAATACGTCGCGCGTCGGGTAGGACTCGTACGGTAAACAGAAATATAATGCCATTTCGCGTAGTGCGACGATGGTTCATTAGTGTGTGTTATCTGTGGAATGTTGAGACATCACTCGTAAACACACATGCGCACGCGCTGACTGGATCGCGCCCGTGTTCATAGGAAAGTGAACCTTAGCGGGGGTATGCATTTCTGAGCGCTTACTGTACATCACAATCGGTTCAGCCGTTTCAAGGTTATAAACTCCTTTGTTAGCTGCGGTAGGAATCTGACGCTCATCGAGTATTTGCTTTACTTTTCTTATTGGGAGTATTTTTTTTTTCTTTTGAAAATGCCATCAGATTATAGTAGACCTATATTAATTGTTAGATATTGGTGTTACTACAAAAAAGTTCGATATAATGTGGTTCAAACTTAATGGCAGCTCAGAAGTAAGCTGCGAATGCAGTACGTCGATTCTGTAAAATTCAGACATGAGCTCGCATCTCACGTCGCTATTCACCCTCACTTCAAAATGACATTGATTTATTTGACACTTTGAAGTGCGAAGTGAGCGACGAAGTGACGGTGGAATTATCGTATAGAATGTCACTTCTTACGTGATCTCACACTTTATCTGTTAAAATTTCCCCGTCAATTTAGTTCAACTCGCTGACACGCTCGCAAGAGTGGCACTAGTGTAAATTCGAATTATCAACCGAGTTTTTAGAATGCCAATCAAGAAAGTCACAGCGGATTCAGATTCGAAGTTTAGAACGAGGTCTTACAGAATCACACAGCAGGTTCGCGCAGCCTTATTCAAGTCAACAATAATTTAGGCGTCTACAAATATTTATGCTAAGTATAGAAGTAATTAAAAGGAGCCTAAATTATTGTCGACTTGAATAAACCTGCGCGAACCTGCAGTGTGATTCTCTAAGCCTCACTTCGTAATCCGAAGGCTGAATCCGCAGTGAGATTACAAAATGGTATTCTGTTAAACACGATCACGCTGGTGACGTCACCACGGCGAACGAATACTTAACCAATGACAGGTTGGTCCGTTATCGAAGTGAGCGCGATCACTTTAGTGAGACTCGTTTTCGAGTTTGCATTTTAGAGAATCGCACTGCTGCACTCGCAGGCAACATCTGCACCGGTAACCATGTTACAAACGATAAACGCAAACGCTGAGTAGGCTTTAATAGATCTTCAACTTTGTGTGCTTGGTTTTAAGTTGAAGATCTAATGAAGATTGCATAGCGTTTTCGTTCGTTCCAGTCGCTAACGCTTAGAAATCTTTAATAGATTTTTAACTTAAGGCTCTGGGGTATAAAGTTTAAAATCTATTGATACCTACCGAGCGTTTACGATTATCGTTTGTGACTTGGCTAGGGGGGCTGAGCCGCCAGTAAGTTTGGATCGTAATCCACCTGTTCTCACCGTTGTACAATCTTATTCTTTCATTAAATTCGTCAGTTTCAGATTCAGTGCTTGCGGTGTAGAAAAAGTGTCTATCTTTTGCATTACTGGCATTATTTTTTCTCAATTTATTTCCTTTTGACAGCATCTTCATCTTTTTCCCAGCATGCCCATATCTCGATTTGAACAATAGAGGTAACTTTCCATTTTTCACTCTTTGTTTTTTCGATTTAGACGGTTTTCGTTTGCGGTTCCGGTTCCGGTTTCGGTGTCGGTTCCGGTTACGGTTTTTGCCTGTGAATTAAATTAAAAAAAAATAATATCACTTCAAGAACTGCCCCGGGGAACTGCCCCGTTGGTCTCGTGGTCGCAAGTGCGACTGCTGTGCAAGGGGTCCCGGGTTCGATTCCCAGGTCGAGCAAAAAGTGTTATTGGGTTTTTCTATGAAATTCTCAGTAGCAGCTCGGAGTTTGGATTTGTGCCCGATTAATGGCAATAGGCTCGCCACCTATTACATGGGACCTAAATATACCGGCGAACTATGGGTGTGGTACACCTCTGCCTAACCCGTCGGGGAATACAGGCGTGATGGTGATGGTATATCACTTCAAGTTTTGTCTATGGCATAGGTACAGAAAGAACCTTGGTTATCTGACCTAACTGGGGCCGGGACTAAGTCGGATATTCGAAATGTGGTTTTTTGGGACAAGATCAAACAAAAACAACATCTTTTCACATAAAAACAGTACCTACAGTCTATTAAAAGTTGACATACCAATTTTTTTAACACGGGAAATCCTCAAATAACTTCCCCCGCCCTGGGCGGGGCGGGAGGGAGTGTCAGACTTTTACTGACTAAAACCCGTCTATGTTCCATCATGTGCCTTTTGCGTTCCGGGGGCGCGGTATCTCTTTCGAACAACCCGCAGCCCCGGCAGGCATCGGCCCTCAGTGGCCCCTTCCAAGTTTGCTGACATCTCTTTGAGGCGTGCGTGGAACACGAACGCGCCGTCGACACGGTCTGCCGTTAGTAAACGTACGGACGGTGAGCTACCCATTGCTCGCCGTCCACAGACCGCCGCGTCTACGGTGGCCGGGAGTCGTCTCGTGGCTCCCGACGCCCGGAGCGTCTACCGCGGCGGCCGCTGGGACGGGGGGTGTCCTCTCCCTCTCCCGTCCCGCCGCCTCCTTCTCCAGCATTACAGCTTCGCAGAAGGAGGCGACTGCTTCCCATTCCCTCTCGCTCCGGACCATGGCCTGAACCAGTGCCGGACGCGAGAGGTCGCCCCCGCTGATATGTATAGCTATGTACTATTCCTCATTAAGCTGGCTATCATATTCAAACATAATTTAAATAAGACGATTAGCTTGTTTATGTTTACAAACTCTTCATCTTTATTATATTAGTGTACATAAACTAACTGCCTCGTTAGCCTAGTGGTCCTAAGCGCGACTGCTACGCTAGAGGTCTTGGGGTCGAATCCCAGGTCGAGCAAAAAGTGTTATTGGGTTTTTCTATGAAAATCTCAGTAACGGCTTAGCGTTAGGATTTGTGCCCGGTTAATCTCAACAGGCTTACCCCATATTACATGATTGGGACCTATTGGGACCATGGTGTACATTGGTACACCTCTGTCTAGCCCTTCGGGTAATACAGGCTTAATGGTGTGTATGTATGTGAATAGTTAATATAAAAAATACTTGCCACTAACTCGAGCTGAAAAACAAATTAAATTTCGTTTTATTTGTAAAGACAAATCCTAACTTACTACTGTGCTCAAATCATATTTTTTACAATAAAAAAATAATAATATATGCTGCCATCTGCCGATAGAAGTCTGAACTTTGGAACAAGGCTGTCGCACACGTCAGACAATCAGTGACCAATTATTTTTGTCGGAGAGAATGGAAAATATCAATTCTAATATACCAAGACACCGACACGACAAAAGTTCGTCCCACGCACACACTACAATATAATATAGGATAGTGCCACGAAACTATGGACTTATTAAACGGTCCGATTAATCGGTCCTGCGACTGCTGAGCGAGGGGTCCTGGGTTCGATTCCCAGGCATTAGCGTATCTAGAGATAATTTTCAGGGGGGGGCCTAAGATGCCATGGCCGATGCGATGCAATGCGGTCAGGCGGAAGGTGAGCCCTACAGCCTGGGGTGGGCACAAGACCATTCTGGGGTGGGCCCGGCCCACCCGCTCCCCCCCCCCCCCCTATATACGCCTATGTTCCCAGGTCGTCCGATCCCTTCCGTCCCTTGCTCGAGCCAGCCCGTGAGCTGAGCCTGAAGCTTTAAATTCGTCCATAAATAATAATGAATCCATCCAGCCTGTCCCTTTGCTGCCCTCCCCCAGCGACGCGACGCCCTAAGCCGAGGTTAGTACCCCACAGGAGGTGCCCTAAGCGTGTAGTCGGTTAGTTTTTAAGGCCTCACCAAATAACCTTGAGCATTCGTTCCCGCTTGCGACACACTAACGCGGCGCAAGAGATACGTAAGGAATACGCTCAGATTTTAGAGTAAAATCGATATAAAATCAAATTTTCGTGTTTTGAAAAAATAACTAGCATAATGTTCTTTATTAAATTACCTATTCATTAGTTTAAGTCGCAAATCAAAATAATGTTTACTTTACGAGGAGATGCATGTCAAAAATCATTGTTACTAAAAAGTTAAAAATAAATCTACCATTTTCGAGTCAAGATTATGTAGAAATTTAAGGTATGTTTTATTAGTTGGTGTTTCTATTTGATATAGAGAAGTGGGCTCCCAAAAAACTGCCCTAAAAACGGCTACCGCTGCGTTTTGCACGGCCGAAAACCGAAAAAAAAGATCAAATTTTTTTAATGAACACTTAAAATTTGCAGCACGGTTGGCGCCGTGGCTAAGCGATTGGATTCTGTGCTGCGTGTCGCGGATTCGATTCCCGCACTTTTTGGGACAAGATCAATAATAAAAAACAATACCGTTTCCTAAAAACTGTACAGTCTATTAAAATTTAACATACTATATTAACGTTGAAATATAAAACACCAAAAAAAAAGTCAAATGCTTTTAAAAATAGTCATTTTTTTTATTGACGAACAGCTGCAACGCGGTTTCAGCAACAAATTCTCGCCAATGTTCGGATAATTGAGTGGTCGGATAAACTAAGTCAGCGTTCGGATAATCGAGGTTCGGATAATCGAGGTCCTACTGTAGTTATAAATGAATGAGAAAAATTAGTAGTCAGATTTCATCCCCATTTATTTTTTTAAGTAATAAGGTGAATGTACAGTTCCTGAGGAACTTTGTCCGCCAGGTTGGGGTCCCAGGGATCCTTAATGGGGTGCTGGGGGTAACGCGGCATCCTTGTCGTTTCTGAGAAACAAAATGCAAAAGAAAAACTTTAAAAACAAAAAAAAAAATGAAAAAAAAAATGATAAAAAAAATGATAAAAAAAAATGAAAAAAAAATGATAAAAAATAATAATTAATATGTTATTTTTTTTAATAAAAGGATCTTAATCTCTTTATCTCTTAAAAAATCCTTCAAACTCAGTGTGTATTTCAATTATACAAAATAAAGGCAATTTTGTACTTTATATACAAGAATAAATAATTGAGTCTGGTTGGTATACAAAAAGTAGTTTTATTTATTATTTATTTATTTATTTTTACTTTAATTAAAACGGTTACAAGTGAACCAATGGAGAAGAACGGGTAAGAAACTCTATATTCTTTGAATCTTAATGTTTCACAAAGTCAAAGAATTTATTTCAATTAGACCATTCACAGGCACTTTTGAATTGTCAAGAAGTTACAGTTTAATATTGAAGCTAGTTGCTCGTTCCAAAACGTAGGTCTCTATAGAGAAGAACGAGCAAGAAACTCCATGGACACTCTTTTCTTTCAATTTGGTTTTAACAAAATCTTAGTTACAATATTCTTGTTGCTTCTACATTTGAAAACAATGAAGATGAATAAAAAAAAATAATATTAATAAAGACGTGAGCCATTGCAGTTAAAAGATGACCAATCCCAACTGACAGCGCCCGTTCACGAGCATGACGCCTGCATCAATACACAACACACAGTAGTAAAATATTTTATAAACAGGATTATACAAATGAATACTATGTTTATTACGAGTCAAACTTAATGGCGGCTCGGAACTTAGCTGCGAGTGCAGGTCAATAATAATATAGGCGCCGTTTAATTATTTGTAGATAATATACAAGGTAACAACAACCAACACATCACACAACAACAATAACACACAACACACCAACCAACAAACACAACACAACACACCAACAACCACAACACACCAACCAACAAACACAACACAACACACCAACCAACAACCACAACACAACACAACACAGCAACTACCTAGGTACAACTGCCTCGTTAGCCTAGTGGTCCTAAGCACGACTGCTACTCTAGAGGTCCTAGGTTCGATTCCTAGGTCGAGCAAAGTGTTATTGGGTTTTTCTATGAAATTCTCAGTAGCAGCTCGAAGTTTGAATTTGTGTCCGGTTAATGGCAATGGGCTCGCCCCCTATTACATGGGACTAAAAAAATATATTGGCTAACTGTAGGTGTACATTGGTAAGACCTCTGCCTAAACCTTCGGGGAATACAGGCGTGATTGTACATATATGTTGTTTGTTGAATTAAAAAACCTGCGCGAATCTGCACTCGCTGCTTACTCCCGAGCCGGCATTAAGTTTGAATCGTATATACCTTGCATCAGGGGCGGACTAACCCTAGCTGAGGCAGACAAAAGTAAACGTGGGCCCCCTTCTAAAAAAAATGTTATAGACATGTTGTAGAATTACTAGCATATAGAGAGTGCAATCCACGAAGACGCGCCCCACTACTATTCCTTCCAACCGTTTATAGTATATGTGTGCAAGCTTCCGTACACGACACAATGTTTGAGTGTTGTCGGTACACACTAATTACCTAAGAGTGCGCACGCACACTACAATGAATAGACTAATCAGCAGTGTGATTCTCTAAGCCTCACTTCGTAATCCGCAAGCTGAATCCGTAGTGAGATTACAAAATGGTATTCTGTTATACACGATCACGCCCGGCGACGTGACCACGGCGAACAAATACTAAACCAATGACAGGTTGGTTCGTTATCGAAGTGAGCGCGATCACTTTAGTGAGACTCGTTTTCGAGTTTGCATTTTAGAGAATCGCACTGCAGGAGAGAGCGTCATGGTCAAAATGAAAGATGCTGGAAAATTGGTGGGGCGCGTCTTCGTGAATTGCACTATCTGTAGTCATCATCATCTACCTAGCCTTTTCCCAACTATGTTGGGGTCGGCTTCCAGTCGAACCGGATGCAGCTGAATATCAGTGTTTTACATGGAGCGACTGCCTATCAGACCTCCACAACACAGTAATGGGTAATACGATACTCTTGGTAAGACTGGTTGACAGACTTTCTGGCTACTAATTACTAGCATAGCAACTCTTTGAAGTGTGTAGATGACACCACTAAGTTAATCAATTGACGTACTTTTTATGAGCTGTCAAAACGCGATTCCCCCATAGATTTTGTATGACAATAGCACGCTGTGACGTCACTTATCGGCTTACTCAATTGACTGACTATTGCTAATTTTAAAGTATGTCATTTTACAATAAATTGACAATTAATCGGTTCTCATGGGTAAAATAAATTGCTTTTTTAGAGAAGTTGTGACTTGAAATTATTGATTAGTGGTGGACACTACCCAATTGTGTAGATGACACCACTAATCATTTGACGTACTTTTATGAGCTGTCAAAACGCGATACGATGACGTCACTTCTTGTCAGCTTTTACTTTTCAAATTGTATTTTTCAAAGTTTAATCTTACTTTAATACCTACAATATCAGGGTCCATAACTGTAGTTTAGTTTTAAGCCTTATGTGACATATTTAAACATATTATGGTATGCAAATTAATGAGTGTGAATACAAAACTATGACATGACGTCACTTTTTTGACATCTCAATTAACTAATTATTGATTTTAAAGCAACTAAAAATCTAATTTTATAGTTATTTGAAAATAAATCGGGTTTTCATTGGCAAAATAAAGTGCTTTTTTAGAGAAGTTGTGACTTGAAATTATTGGTTAGTGGTGTCAACTACCTAATTTAACGAGGATGCAAAATTGGACCTTATATGTATAAACATAAAGTTGTCAATTGATGCTGTACTTACGTTCAACTTCAGGTGTTGTTGCTTTTTTTTCTGAAACCATATTGTTTAACTTAGGCCCGGGGCCCATTAGTGGCACGGTATAGCAAGGTATCTTTTGGCAACAAATAAATATATATCTTAATTCTATAGAAATAAAGTTGAAATTTCAATGTTAACGGTCACATTTACAAAAACTATATCGCGTTATGGTAACGACCGTTAACATTGAAATTTCAATTTTATTTACCTATGATTAAGTTATATTTTTCATCAATCATCAATTTAATCTATTGATTTAAACTTCTGCCTCGTTAGCCTAGTGGTCTTAAACGCGGCTGCTACGCTAGAGGTCTTGGGTTCGATTCCCAGATCGAGCAAAGTGATATTGGGTTGTTCTATGGAATTCTCAGTAGCTGCTCGGAGTTAGGATTTGTGCCCGGTTATTGGCAATAGGCTTGCCCCCTTATTACTGGGACCTAAACATACCGGCGAACTGTGGGTGTACATTGGTACACCTCTGCCTAACCCTTCGGGGAATACAGGCGTGATGGTATGTTAATGCAACAAAAAAGTACAAAGGCGGACTTAATGCATTAAGCATCTTTACCAGTCAGCCAACGGTGGTGAAGAGATAACTTGACAGATGCAAATTATTGTACGAGAGTACTGAGAATTACCTAATGGAAAAACCCAATAACACTTTTTGCCCGACCTGCGAATCGTACCCAGGACCGGTCATTAGTCGCACTGGCGACCACGAGACTAAGCAGTCAAGTACCTTCGTTATGACAGATATGATCAATAGATGGCGCCACCAGCATAAACAACCAATATGACCTCAAATGTCAAATCCTAATTAATATTACATAAGGTGTTACCAAAATATCTGCCACGGATTTAATGGGAGGTAGTATTGTGTTTAAAGATTACAATAGTGAAGAAATTTCATACCCCAGAATAGTTAATTCAATTTGAGAAAATAAAGTAATTTAATAAACATTGACTCTACTCTGCATAACGCGGTTCACAAATTAAAAAAAAATATGACACATTATCAATAATTTATCTTCACTATTGTAATCTATAAACACAATACTACCTCCCATTAAATCCGTGGCAGATATTTTGGTAACACCTTATATATATGCGAAAGTATGTTTGTTTGTTACATTTCCACGCCTACACCACTGAACCGATCGTCCTGAAAATTTGCATTTTAGTAGATAATAAAAAAATAAATAAATAAATAAAAATAAATAAATATCTTGGGACAACTCACACACGGCTATCTGATCCCAAGCTAAGCAGAGCTTGTGTTATGGTAACCAGACAACTGATATACATACTTATATAATTTTTAAATACATACAAATTATAGATAAATCACACCCAGACACAGAACAAACAATCATGCTCATCACACAAAGTTTGTCCTGGGTGGGAATCGAACCCACGACCTCCGGCTTAGCAGTCAGGGCCACTAACCACTAGACCAACAGGCCCGTCAAATAATGGATAATGGATTTCAAAAAGTACTTACTTTTTTTCAGAGGTATCATATAAGCTTCGGTACTTTCTGTAAAAAAATTGCAAAGAGAATTAATTCTTTAATCTATTATTTAGTTTTTCCTGTCCCGGTGTTAGTTTGTCTTTAATCAAATCTTGCAAGTTAAAGGAGAAGGATAGTGCTCCATAGTAACCTGGGCCCAGGTGTTAACTCAATCAAACTAATCTTATTTGAAAGAAGACATAATAACAAGACCTCACTGAAAATTTGGAGAAATTCGGCTATCCAGGAATCAAGTATTGTGTAATAAAACATGGGAAATACGTACACACTCAGAACGAAATAAAACGAACGACAGCCGGTATTTTTTCTGGCTGTCTGTCATATCTGTCACTCGGTGACTAGTGTTGCTGACCAAAGAAAATTAAAGAAACTCCATTCGCTATGTATCGATTCCACAAAACAATTTTTACTCGAATTTCATACATATTTTGTGATTTTACCGAATTATTCACTATCAATTAGTAAGAATTAAAGCATGTATTTAATCGATTTTTTATTCCATAACATTTTTTAAGTTTTCTCGCTTCCTAGATAGAAACATGGTACAGTATTTTGTGATTTCCTTTAGAAAAAAAAAACAGTTTATTAAGACACATTTCAACTAGTTAACTGCTGGGCCCAAGATTAGCCTTCTCCTTTGACCCACTTCCCAGTGTTCGATTAAGCTGAAATTTTGCCCACATGTGCACTTTGCATGACAATACAATATAATGATGTCAGAGAGTTGGTGTGATGATGGAGCCGGAAGGTGGCCGTCATCATCATCATATCAGCTGCAGGACGTCCACTGCTGGACATAGGCCTTCCCCATAGATTTCCAAAAATACCGATTGGAAGCGGCTTGCATCCAGCGTCTTCCTGCGGTCTTAATCAGGTCGTCTTTGCGACCCCATCGGCCATCAGCTCTGCATGCCCTATGCCCTGCCCACTGCCACTTCAACTTGCTGATTTTCAGCTTTTTTTTTACTTGCTTGGAAGGTGGCCATAGGAACTTAATCAAATCTTACAAGTACAATTACACCTACTTCCTAGTGTTCTATTGAGCTGGAATTTTAAATACATTTGCACATTGCATGACAATGCAATATAAAAGCTTGTTTATAAGAAAATATTTTTAGATAGATCTTGTTTTATTAATTTATACTAACGCTAGCTATACAGCGTGTATTTTTGTATACAGGCTGTATTTTTGAGACGGGTCACTAAACACAGGACCTTAACCGTTACAGTTACAGGAAAACGTTCCTTGGAGACCATCCATAACTTTTTGAGATATTCCGAACTGCATTCACAAATTTTGAAAAAAAAAAATTACACATACATACATACATACATAAACTCACGCCTTTTTCCCATGGGGGTAGGCAGAAACCACGGACCGCCACATGCTACGATCCTTACACACTCCTTTCGCCTCGAAAACAAAAAAAAAGAAACAAAACAAAAAAAAAAACGAAAAAAATTACAGTCAGCGACAAAAATGCTAAGATACGATTTTTTTGTATACCCATCCATTCTATTTTATGTAGGGATCGAAAGACTATGGAACCTATTAAGGTATGAGTAGGTAGAAATTACAGAAATCGCCAAAAACTTTTACCATGTGTTTTACCTGAAACCACCAATCGTATTAATAAAATATGATAAACCAGATTCACGAGACATTGTATTGACTGTATTTCATCACTAGAGGTCGGAGTTAAGTAGAGTTATTTATGTACAAACACTAATTTCATTCAGCGAAAGAATAAAGTGAGTATAAAAAAAAAAAAAAAAAAAACTTTTATTTCCAGACAACATAGGCCCACAATGTGTGTGCATAAAATTATCTTAAAAACTATCCTACTACTATTATAAAGGCGAAAGTTTGTATGTATGGATGTATGGATGTATGGATGTTTGTTACTCTTTCACGCTTAAACGGCTGAATGGATCTGGATGAAATTTGGCACAAAGATAGATTATAGTCTGGAATAACACATAGTCCACTCCTACTACTATTATAAAGGCGAAAGTTTGTATGTATGGATGTATGGATGTATGGATGTATGGATGTTTGTTACTCTTTCACGCTTAAACGGCTGAATGGATCTGGATGAAATTTGGCACAAAGATAGATTATAGTCTGGAATAACACATAGGCTACTTTTTATCCCGGGAAAATGTACGGTACCCGTAGGATAACACATCAACTGTGACGCGGACGAAGTCGCGGGCAGAAGCTAGTGTTAGTATAATCAGCCAGACATAAATATATATCAGCCACAGATAGCTCCATCAAGCATCATGCAGGACATGTAGCTTGATAAATCTACCCATGGTAGGCCCATCCAGCCTTTCAGCAAACACCCTCAGGATGCCGTTGGCGCTCTCTCTCTATATAAGGTGCTATAAAAATATCTGCCACGGCTTTAATGGGAGGTAGTATTGTGTTTATACAATCGACGTACTGGTCAAAAATTAATAAATACTTGTTTTTTTAGTGGTACAAGTTCGACAGTATTTCAGAATACATCTCTTTCAAAGAACAGAATCGTCCCGTTGCGTATGCGGTAGACAGTGTCGCGTCACTATATCAGTGTGTGCGTGCGGGGTCATCGCCCCGCCTGCCTAAACCCAGCGGCAAGATGGCTGGCTCGAATTACCTTTTAAAACAGCCTTTCCCAAAGTGGGCGATAACGCCCCCTTGAACTGCGGGTTGTTCGAAAGAGATACCGCGCCCCCGGAACGCAAAGGGCACATGAAGGAACATAGACGGGTTTTAGTCAGTAAAAGTCTGACACTCCCTTCCGCCCCGCCCAGGGCGGGGGAAGTTATTTGATGATTTCCCGTCTAGAAAAAAAAAAAAAAAAAAAACGCCCCCTTGAAAATGAATGCCACTATAGAAGGCAAGTACGCGAAAGGCGTTGTTTGATTAATTTTAGTAGAGCCCCCCCCCCCCCCGTCATGACAAATTTCTAAACGGGTATGGAAAAAAGGGGGGCGCTAGGAAATAATTTATTCTCAAAGTGGGCAGCAGAAAAAATAAGTTTGGGAACCTCTGTTTTAAAAGAAAAAAACTAAACACCTATTAAAGGCCTATTCAGACCTAAGCGGTATTCGCTGCCGCCTGTGGCAGAGAATACCCAGTGGGTATGCGGTAATATTACTGTTCACACCTAAGCGGTATTCGCTACCGTTCGTAACCCGCGCGGTATGTACCTCTACCCACAGCGGCAGCGAATATCGCTCAGGTCGCTCTAGCCGCGGTACTTGATACTAAATACCTGAGCGAAACCCGCGCGGTATGTACCTCTACCCACAGCGGCAGCGAATACCGCTTAGGTCTGAATAGGCCTTTATTCTTCTGTGGGTGTACATTGGTACACCTCTGTCAGCCTAATGGTGCTCCCACACTGCTGTTTAATTTTTTATAAACATAAATAAACATTTTCTAAACAAACATTTATTGATCACATTCACAACAAAGTCAAGAAATGTTTTCATGTTAAAACTCTACTGTTTTGAGGTCAACCTGTAAGATAGACAGCCTTACTTATAAAAATAACGCTGATTCATACTCAGCTACCTCTTATGTGACTGACTGAACGATGAAATACTATTTTAATCTGCCAACACTTAGACGTCAGCATAGAGCATGACCAAATTATTCGACTAAAGAACGAAATCGAACGAACAATTGAACATAATTGTCAAAATTTACAATAGAATCCATAGACCAAAAATGTCATCGTCACAGCTGATTGTAGCCCGCCATCTTACTTCCGAACTATACTTAAACAACGGGTCGCCGCTGTTTAAATCTGTCACTAAGCTAGTACATAACAACATCTCAACGCTGATTAACGTTTATGAGTAAGATTTTTCACCTGAGACACCGTTGAAAGTGGTTGCTATGTGAAAAGTAATTGATTTTTAGTCAAGGATTTGAGAGTTAATCAATTGATAAGTAGTTAAGTATTATTAACCGTTATTTTTATAAGTAAGGCTGAGAGTGTGTAAGTTAAATAAATAAATAAATAAAGAGTTGGTAACATTTCTAAACAAAATTGTCAGTTATCAAATTGTAACAAATGAAATATTTTGGTTAAGTAATAAAATATGAGTAAACATTTGCCATCAGTGTAGAGCAGTCAAAACATGTAACAATTCCTAATATAATGTAACAATTCCAAACATTTGTTACTAAATGTATTTAGTGTTAAAAATAAATAAATATCTTGGGACAACTCACACACGGCTATCTGATCCCAAGCTAAGCAGAGCTTGTGTTATGGTAACCAGACAACAAATGTTTGTAAACATTGTTTAACAGCAGTGTGGGAGCATCTTAGCCCTTCGGTGAATACAGGCGTGATGGTATGTTCCCTATTTCGACACCTGCAATTTAAAACGTTGTAACTCATTTTTTAACCCCCGACGCAAAAAGAGGGGTGTTATAAGTTTGACGTGTCTGTCTGTCTGTCTGTCTGTCTGTCTGTCTGTCTGTCTGTCTGTGGCATCATAGCTCCCGAACGGATGAAGCGATTTCAATTTAGTTTTTTTTGTATGAAAGGTGACTTACGTACGAGTGTTCTTAGACATGTTTGATGAAAATCGGTTGAGCCGTTTAAAAGTTATGGGGGTGAACGTGGGGAAGAAAAACTAAAAAGATTTGTCATGTGGGTTATTAAATTATTAGGAACCTATGTATTTACAGCTTAACAAAATCGACATTATAATAAATATGTACCTATAAAAAGTATAAAATAAAAATTAAATTAAAAATTTAAAAAACCCCCGACACAAAATCCTAAGTTCCCTTTAAAAAGTAAAAAAATAAAATACGTCGCGTTGGGGGACCGCTTGGGACGGTCGTACCCTAAATGCAACATCGGTCCCCCAACGCGACGTATTTTATTTTTTTACTTTTTAAAGGGAACTTAGGATTTTGTGTCGGGGGTTTTTTCACTACTTTCCAAGAGAGTGATTTCAAAATTCAAAATATTCTCACTTTGTTCCTATAAGTGCTAGCGCCTTCCAATTTTGTAAATATAATTAAAAAGGTGTTATCTACATTGCTGTATGACTAATATGTTGTTTCCTTATGTATTTTATATGTTTTTATGACTTACAATGATTTTTCACTAAAAACGGGTTTCCAAATTACAGTTGTAACTCAGACATACAATGCAATTTTAAAGAAAAATAAGTAAGAAATCTTACCAAGAAAAAAAATTGCATCTTATGTTACAATTATTGTTTTGTAAAATTATTATTACTTACCACGGGCAAACGTGTGTGTAACTAAAGATACCTTTTTTTCAGCGTAAGTGGACGACTAGTTACAGTGTTTTTATGCTAGCTAAAATCGTAACGGGAGTGAATTGGGTTACGAGGGTAATCGCAAAAGAAAGAGCATTTTTTTCTTATTAAACCTGTGCATAAAAGTCATTTTCGATAAAAAGTGAGATACAATGTTTTAAATGAGTCGACTAGTTTCAAAGTCGGCAATCTGACTTTTAGTAATTTTTTGGTTAAGTCAAAAAAACGCCTAACTCAACACACGCAATTTTATGGCTTAATTTTTGTATAGCAGATTACCGTTTTTGTTAGGTAGCTTCTAATTTAAACGATTTTATTCAAATTTATCTGTGTTACCACATTAATAACAAATTTTTTGAAAAATGCACAGATTGCCGTCTTTGAAACTAGTCGACTCAAATTGCAGGTGTCGATTTACTGTATTATTGATTCGCGTTGAGAATCGCCCGCGTAGTCACTTCTTTCAGTTTGACGAGGATTCAAAAAGCTATAACTTACCCATCTCGTCGGGTTTAGTAACATTAGCTGTAAAGATGAAAATAAGAACATTTATTAAACACATAAACTCCCGCTTTTTTCCCATGGGGGTAGGCAGAAACAACAGAACACCACCTGCTACGATCCTTTAATAAATAAATAAATATCTTGGGACAACTCACACACGGCTATCTGATCCCAAGCTAAGCAGAGCTTGTGTTATGGTAACCAGACAACTGATATACATACTTATATAATTTATAAATACATACATATTATAGATAAATCACACCCAGACACAGAACTAACAATCATGCTCATCACACAAAGCTTGTCCTGGATGGGAATCGAACCTACGACCTCCGGCTTAGCAGTCAGGGCCGCTAACCACTAGACCAGCGGTCGGCAACCTTTTGGCAGGCAAGGGCCACATGGTGGCAAAATGAGGTAGTGGCGGGCCGCGCTTTCACATAATTTTTAACCGACTTTAAAAGGGAGGAGGTTCTCAATTCATCTGTATGTTTTTTTTAAATGTTTGTTCTGCGATATTTCCGCCAATTATGATTAGAATTTGACGATATTTATTTGTTTGGTAGGTCATGCATCTGAAGTGGTCCCATAATTTTTTTATCGATATTTAATTTCTTGCAGGAAAATTTGAAATTTTCCTATTGCTTAATTCTAGCTAAAAAAGCAATAGGCCTAATTGGCCTATTGCTTTTTTAGTCGTCTCTAATGGCAATAGCAAGGGCAAAAGAAATTTTTTGCAGCCGCTGAGGACGATACAGAAGGAATAAGAGCGGATTTTTTAGCTGAAAAGGGTACACCTTTTATAGCAGAATTTTTGAGTCATAATTTTATTTTGCATAACAACTGATAGCATAAACCTCTTTTCGCAGAAAGTCATTTGGCATCACTTACTTGGGATACATTTATAACTCATAATTTTGTATGGCAGAATACTCATTTCGCATAAATTTCATTTCCATAATAATTAAAAAGCAGAACCATCATATCGCAGAAAATTCACAGGCAGAATCGTCTTTTGGCATACATTTCGTATCAAAGTCCCTAGAGATAGATCCAGAGCCCTCGAGGCTCAAAAAGCATAATCGGGGAGCCGCCCGCCACGCGGGGCTCAAGAGTTTACAAAAAAAATAACCACGAATTGGATGGCGGGGTCTGTTCGCTCGCTTCGCTCGCTCTCTAGACTCCGCCATCCCCTTCTAACCTAACCTGTCCGAGTCGGGGTGCCCCAAGTCCCGAGATCGCTTCGCTCGCTCTTTATAAAAGTTATACTAAAATTATAAATATGCCAAAGGTAATTATGCCAAATAAAATTCTGCCATCTTAAAAGTATGCCATTTTAAATTCGGACATAAAAACGTTCTGCCAAAAAATAATTATGCTATAAAAATATTATGCCTTAAAAACGTTCGTCTAAAGAAGTTTATGCGAAGTGAGTAATCACGCCTGTATTCCCCGAAGGGTTAGGCAGAGGTGTACCAATGTACACCCACAGTTCACCGGTATATTTAGGTCCCATGTAATAGGGGGCGAGCCTATTGCCATTACCCGGGCACAAATCCAAACTCCGAGCTGCTACTGAGAATTTCATAGAAAAACCCAATAACACTGTTTGCTCGACCTGGGAATCGAACCCAGGACCTCTAGCGTAGCAGTCGTGCTTAGGACCACTAGGCTAACGAGGCAGTTGTCTGATACTCAGTCCAAAATAGAGTATTCATGGTTTTAGTTTAAGGATAAATGTCCCTTACACCCGATATGGGTATTATATGTGATGCACATACTTTTTTAAATGTAAATTTTATTAATGGGTACGTAGCACTACCTCAACGATACTATCGTCAACGATAAAGTAACAATAAATGAAAAAGAAATGTGAAAAAATTATATAAAACTTAAAAGCGAACTTCAAAGTTCTTATATAACCGTACTTATACACATTTCAGTGTAACGTTTGAGGCTGTATTTGAGTGACTATTTTCTTATACGCTAGGTAAAATGTAAGAATTACAGTTTAATTTTCAAAACTGTCGCGGGCCGCAAGTAGGAGTGCCGCGGGCCGCATGCGGCCCGCGGGCCGCGGGTTGCCGACCGCTGCACTAGACCAACAGGCCCGTATATTATCTATACTTATAATAATATTATAAAGCTGAAGAGTTTGTTTGTTTGTTTGTTTGAACGCGCTAATCTCCGAAACTACTGGTTCGAATTGAATAATTCTTTTTGTGTTGGATAGTCCAGTTATCGAGGAAGGCTATAGGCTATATAACATCACGCTACGGCCAATTGGAGCCGAGCAATCCATGAAAATGTGGCAAAAACGGGAGAAAACAAAAACCCTTTTAGGGCTTTCGTTGCGTGCGCTGCGTAAACGGTTTAAGTTACGCAAAAATAATGTATGAAAGAATTGTTCCTCTTAAAATATACTACAAAAAAGTCCGCGGTAGTACATGCCTAACTTTTAAGGTTGACTAACTATAGCCATTTTTATGGCCAGAAAATTTGTTTTAAAATAATGCATTATTTGCGAAGGTGTTTTTATGAAGATAGTATTAATCCTTATCAACATAAATACGTTATTCATCACAAGTGTTTAATTTTGAACAAAATTGCCCTTTACATCATTTAATTTCAATGGATATCTTAGGAGATATCACAGTTTTAAAATAACTTCGCAGCAAAATAATGACTGCGTGACATTCCGTAACTTAGTAGGACCTAAAAACATACCGGCGAACTGTTGGTGTACATTGGTACGCCTCTGCCTAACCCTTTGGGGAATACAGGCGTGATGGTATTTTATGGGTTATAATAAGAATACAGAAATTTTATTTACTATAGTAAAAAAAATAAGGTTTCCCGAAAAATAAATTGCATCCAATGAAATAGTGAACGCGAACGAAGTCGCGGGCAACAGCTAGTGTACATATAAAACAATACTCACTCCTTGCAATCCGGAGCTTATAGCTTTTGGTTTTTCTTTTGACTCGAATGTGCGTTTTACCTGGTAAAGAATAGAGTTCTAATTAGTTTAGTTAAAAAAAACCGACCAAGTGCGAGTCGGATTCGCGCACGAAGGGTTCCGTACCATTTTCTATAAAAATGGCAAAAAAAACACGTTTTATTCGAAAAAATATTTTACTATAAATGAGGATTGATATTTTTTAATTTATATTATATAATATTACTAGCTTTTGCCCGCGACTTCGTCCGCGTGGATTAATAGTTCCCGTTCCCGGGGGATTTCCGGGATGAAAACTATTCTATGTCCTTTCTCGGGTCCCAGACTATATCTGTACCAAATGTCATTGAAATCGGTTCAGTGCTTTAGGCGTGAAGAAGAGACAGACAGACAGACAGACAGAGTTACTTTCGCATTTATAATATTAGTACGGATATTCCTTATTTCCCCGATATTGCAAACTACAAATTTTGATTTGCATTTTTGCCAGGAGATTCTAGTCTACCTGATGGAAATGTGGTGTGACCAGAATGGATAAGGTAAGGAATGAGTATATTAGAGGAAGTTTGAAAGTAGCGCCAGTGACAGAAAAGTTGAAAGGGAACCGTTTGTCTTGGTATGGGCATGTGAAGAGGAGGGATGACACACATCTGACCACAAGAGTTATGGATATAAATGTGGATGGATGGAGGGGAAAACGGAGGCCAAAGAAAAGATGGATGGATTGTGTGAAGAATGATATGAAAGAGAAGGGAGTCAGTGATAGTATGACGGCTGACAGGACGGCATGGAAGAAGAAAACGTGTTGCGCCGACCACAAGTAACATGGGATAAGGGCAGGAAGATGATGATGAAACTGAACCAAAGTCCAGTTTACCTCCATGACTTACCGGCTTCAGTTTTTTTCTTTCCAGCTGTTAGTGTAGCATTGTGACTGCAATACTTCATGGGCACGATTTTAGCTTCCACGTCTAAAATACAAATAAATTGGAATAAGTACTTGATGACTAAGATTATCTCACCCGATAATACGAGGTGTGCTGTCAAAGTAGTCAGGGCCGTAGCAAAATGTAGTCCTGTAGTTATTCTAGGAGCTTGCTTTTTTTAGCACTATAGAAATCCTGTAAACGTTTATAGAACCGCATTTAGGCGCAGTTTATAGGACTAAGACGCCCTGTAATCGTTGTGTAGCAGTCCGGTAATGTGCAATCGGATTTTATAATTATCTTAGTAGGTGCTTTTACAGGATATATTGTCCTATAAAGATTCGGTAAACGCACTGTCTAAGCACGATTAGTCCTCTAACGATCTAGTGCGTGACGCGAACTGGTGTAACCAGTCCTGTAACGATCTAGTGCGTGCCGCTACTGGTATGATTGGTCCCACATTGATCAGCTTGCAGCATTCGTTTTTAATCCTTTTTGCAAAGGGTAACAAAGGGTGTCCTGACAAAAAAATAAAGGGATGTATCCACATTATAATATAATTATTATCTCTTTGCATAACATAAGAGAATTTTGTCTTTTACTTTTTGTGTAAAGAATGCCTAATCAACTTGCGAAATTAATTTTATTGATAAAGTGTTCGAAGATAATGAGCATGTCTTCATGCCCCTTCCAAAGTAAACGTATTTATTAATTGTTTACTTGATAATTATTAACATATTTATAAGCCGCCATGGGATTGGATCATGTGCCATAATATTGCATTCATCAAAACCTTTATATAACTATTTTGTAATAGTAAGACTATATTTGAAAGAGTAATTTATAATAATTTATATAACTACTTTGAAGCTAATGACATATTTGCAGATGAACAATTCGGGTTTCGTAAAAACAGATCCACTAGCAGTGCTCTTCTTAACTTTTTAAGGTATGTAATGACAGGACTGGATAACAAGCAACATATAACTGCCATTTTTATGGATATGTCAAAGGCATTTGATCACGTGGATCATCAAATACTATTGAATAAACTAGAAAAATATGGGATTAGAGGAAATGCACAAAAGCTAATAAAATCGTATTTATCAAATAGACTTCAAGTGACACAAGTAACTAGAATAATGGGTGATAAAAATTTGGAGCAAACATATACGTCAGATCCTAGAACAATTTTGTATGGAGTCCCCCAAGGAAGTATCCTTGGTCCTCTCTTGTTTATAATCTATATAAATGATCTCCCGAAAATTATAAAACAGGAAATTGTATTATTTGCAGATGATAGTACAGCTATTTTTACGAACCAGGATAAAGATAATTATGAAGCCAATATTAACAAATCACTTGAAGATATTATCAAATGGTTAAGTGTAAACAAACTAAAAATAAATATAGAAAAAACACATTATATGACTTTTACAAATAAAAATTCTAATTCAAATAAAAAACTACATATACATTATAAAGGAGAACAATTACAAGAAGTGAACAATACTAAGTTTCTCGGTATTCATATTGACTCTGCACTAAATTGTAAAATACACGTTGATCATGTTTGCAAAAAATTAAACCAGTTTGCATATGCACTTTATATGTTAAGAAAAGTAGTTAACGAGGGAGCATTACTAAGTGCTTACCATGCATACGTAGCTTCCACACTAAAATATGGTATTCTTTTCTGGGGGAACTCAACTAATAGAGAAGATGTTTTTAAGGCTCAAAAAAAGTGTGTTAGAAGCATTTGTGGCCTTAAACAGACGGATTCATGTAGAACAGAGTTTACAAGATTGCATATTTTGACATTTCCATCACTATACATTAATGAAGCAGCAGTAATGATGAAACGCGATTTAAATAATTATGACACATTGAGAAGTTCACGCCATAAAAATGAATTAAGCGGCATTAGGTGTAAGACAGTTAAGTTTAAAACAAGTATATTTGGGATAGGGGTAAAAATCTATAACAAACTCCCAAATCATGTAAAAAGTAGTGTAAACTTACATAGTTTAAAAAAAAAAACTAAAGGAATTTTTGATAAGTAAAGCCTACTATTCTATCAATGACTTTTTTAATGACAAAAACACTGGTGTCGACACTTTTAGATAAGCTGTGCCAATTTTTAACAATGAACTAAATTTGTTTACATCAATAATGAATTTAATTTGAATGAAATTTATTAATAATTTAATTAGTATGAAATCAATGTATTTTAATCAATGTAGATTTATTTATTTGTATTGAATTATGAATTAACAAGTTATATTATTAATGCATGATGAATGATAGACGTTAACCTAGGACGAATAATGATTAAATGTTAAACAAATATTGAACCAGCAGTAAATATTATACACCTTATAGGTATGTTACAGCGATCCTTTATATAATAATCATACGAACTGACAATTACCTGTAACAAACAATAAATGAATTTGAATTTGAATTTGAATTTGAAGACTACTATATGACATACCTACTACGCCACCATATTATAGTTTTAGGGTTCCTTTAGAGAAATACATAATAAATACACCGCATGCCAATACATGTAATACTATATTATTTAATCAGTACTAAAATTATAAGAATAGTGTCAGAATTTTACAACACTTTCAAACTACCTCCATAAAATTTATTTCGACTTAGATGAAGAGTAGGCAGTGTAGGGATGCAAAACGATAAATCAATATTTAGACACTTGTACTACATTCTTTATTAATTTGTCTTCACTTTTAAGTTATTATTCGGTAAAAACGTTATTCTTGTGTTTTAATTTGATAATTACGAGAATAAGATCGCTCACGCGATGGTTTTTTTTCGCATTGTGGGCATCCCTAAGGCCGGTTACAGTGCTTGACCGATCGTCGGTGCGTACGTCAGTCGCGCTTGTCATTTTAATGAAAATTCACAAACCGTACAGTGCTGGACTGACCGTACGCACGCGTATATTGGTACGCACTGCGTACGAGGACCGTCGGTCGAGCGCGTCCGCATGCGTGCCGTCGGTCGACCGACGCGCTATGGAAACATATGAACGCGTTCAGTGCTGCACCGACCGGTGGACCGACCGCACGGATGTGCGTATCATCGTTGACGAAAAATTAAGTCTTTCCACCGGTGATACAGGAGCTCGAAATAAGTTTACGTGTTTTAAGTAGTCTTGTAACTTCGCTGATAGTTCATCAAAACTTTTGATCGACATTCTGAAGTAATTAAAAAACTTTTCTTCATCTTCGCGCAATAATGAATATATAATAGTGAATTCCCCTTGTAATGTTCTTTGGGCGACGATAGGGTGTACATGATATCGTCTACGTCTTCTTCTATTCCTAAAACGTCTACGAAGATAAAAAGCAGCTATTAAACAATTCGTAAACGGTTCCATTGCGTGCGACTGTACCAGTCCGGTCAGTTTGTTGGTCAGGAGAGCACTGAATGATACAAACTGACGGTCGGTTCAAGCGTATCGTCAGGACGGACCGTACGTACTGACGGTCAGTGGAGCACTATAACCGGCCTTAGTAAAGCATATTTTATTCTTTTATTTTAAATTGCAGAAAGTTCAGTTAAGGCTGAATTTGATGTAGGTACATATTATTCTTTATAGCCCATAGTTTTACAGCCTCTTGCTATTCACATTTTTTTCAAAGTTAGGACGGTTGTTATCACTATATTCATTTCTTTCGCTCTTGCTTTCATTATCTTTTTGGTTATTAGAACTTTCTGAAAAATAACATCGCAGTCTTCTTTTACTATTTAATTTTATGTTGTACGGAACCATCAAACAGTTCATGAGACTATTGTATTTAGGAAGAATCGACACGCACTCCGATTTTGATTTCATTTCAAGTAACTTTTTTGAAACTCTTCTTCGATAACTGCCACTACGTTTAAATTGTTTCCATTTGTATAGATCTATTTATATTTTTTTGCTTTCTCTGGCTAATAACAATATGGCAGGTTACTCTAGTCATCCAACAGCAAATGTAGGATACATATAAGCAGAATTTTACCTATTAACATCGGTGGGCATGCTAGTTTCGTGCTAACAATCCATTAGAAGTCGCGTCTCAGACAAATCAATCCTTTAACATGCTTGACCTATAACACCTATATTTAAGACGTTTATAGACGTGTATGTCTTATAGAAGAATGAAATAAGACGTTAACAAGTATAAACAATCTTATCAAATGCGTTTATAGAATCAAAATGCAATACTTGCTAATTAGTTTTATATTATGCGCTTATATAACTGCAAGATCTAGTAAAAATCGTATCTAGTTATAATATAAACGTCTATAAAACTAAGAAATAGGATCGAAAGTACTTGTAGCGCAAATCATCTTATGAGATGCTGTTGTGAGATCAGTAATCTTAGTCAAAGCGTCTATTAGATACGTATTAGACGTTTAGTCCTATAAGTCCATAACTATATGACTATTTTGCTACTTGGCGGATTGTCTATTCGGGGCCCCGCACCGGGTAGGGGCCTAGAGCCCCAGAAAAACATATTGAAAACTAGCTTCTGCCCGCGACTTCGTCCGCGTCATCCGTACTTTCCGTACTAATATTATAAATGCGAAAGTAACTCTGTCTGTCTGTCTGTCTCTTCTTCACGCCTAAACAACTGAACCGATTTCAATGAAATTTGGTACAGATATAGTCTGGGACCCGAGAAAGGACATAGGATAGTTTTCATCCCGGAAATCCCCCGGGAATGGGAACTATTAATCCACGCGGACGAAGTCGCGGGCAAAAGCTAGTCCTAAATAAAATACAACAAAAAATAATTTGTTAAACGCACGTAATCGGTTTAGTGGTTTAGGCGTGAAGAAGAGACAGACAGACAGACAGACAGACAGAGTTACTTTCGCATTTATAATATTAGTACGGATGGCAAACGAGCCTGCGGTCCATCAGATGTTACGTGGTCACTGCTGACTATAGATATCTGCAATACCAGAAGCCTTGCAAATGCGTTGCCATCCCAGAGACAAAGTTGAAATGTGTCATGTGCCTGTAACTACACCGGCACCCATACCCTTTAAACCGGAACCACGGTAATATTATTATAATATTACCGTGCCGGAACACAGCAACGCTGCTTTGCGGCAGAATAGGTATAGTGGTAGTACTCCCCCGGACGAGCTCCTTCAAAAAGAGCTTTATTACTACTAAAATCTTACCGTCGTGACATTTCATGTATTGCAGTTCGCATTTATTGGCAGCGATGACATGGATAGTCGATGTAAGGTCATGCCGTCTCATTTGCACACACTGCGGCTCTTCCACATTGGCACATTTGATTTTTTTACATTTGTCATTCATTTCTGGAACCATCAATTTTCTTTGTAACTTTGCAATGGCTTTCTCGCATGCTGTTGCTTGGATTACTAAAAAAAAAAACAAAGTTGGTTGATTTTTCAATCATAATTATCATAATATCAGCCGAAAGATGTCCACTGCATTTCATAATCAATATTCTAGTTCATTAGTTAGCCATATTTCTTATTTTCATACAGTAATATTGACAAATTAATCTAAACAGCGAAATATTTGACAGCTATTTGCGACGTTGCCCACTTTCTGTATACACGCTATTTATGTAAAATCAAAAAACATACCAATGAAAATAATGAACACACACACTTTCATTTTTTTATAAAGTTATTGCAATTCCAATTTTCCACACAGAATCTTTCATGAAATCATGTTGGAAGTACAATAATGAAACAGTATATGTAATAATTCTATTTTATCGTTATTTTTATGATTGTATGATACCAAAGTCACTCTTGTATGAAATTAAAGAATATTGGTAGCTACCTGCATGGGTATAATCTTTAAGGCAATGGAAATTAGTTGGTACCTATTAAGGTTGTAACGGAAGCCTTCTTAGCGGAAGCGGAAGCGGATGCGGATGTCAACGGAGGCGGATGTAAATAAAAGATTAAATTCATGATTTATCAAAGAATTTTCACAATATAACATACCATTACGCGGTGACGCCTGTATTCCCCGAAGGGTTAAGCAGAGGTATACCATTGTACACTCATAGTTTGCCGGTATGTTTTGGTCCCATGTAATAGGGGGCGAGCCTAATCAGCATCGCAAATCAGTTGCGTATGCGGTAGGCAGAGTTGTCGCGCGGCTATATCAATGCGTGCATAGCGCCTAAACCCTCTGGCGAGATGGCTAGTTCGAGTTGGAAAATCACGTCAAAAAATGCCCCGTTGGTCTCGTGGTCGCAAGTGCGACTGCTGTCGCCATGGGATCTGGAGGCGCTGATCCTCGCGCGCCTACACGAGTGGCGCGCGGAGGCACTGGGCCGGGGCGAAACTCCGCTGCCGCGGCAAATTGCCGCCCTGCGGACGGAACTCCGGCTCGATCTCATGGCGACATGGAGAGAACGACTGTCGCAACCTCGTGCAGGGCTCGCCTCGATTGAGGCGGTAAGACCCCTCTTTGAGGAGTGGCTGGAGCGGCGCCACGGCGCCCTCACCTACCGCCTGACGCAGGTCCTCACCGGACACGGATGTTTCGGGAGGTTCCTGCACCTCATCGGGCGGGAGGAAACGCCCGGGTGTCACCATTGTGAGGATCGCCCCGAGGACACGGTGGAGCATACTTTGGCGGTGTGCCCTGCTTGGGCTGAGCACCGCCGAGTCCTCGAGGCGGCCATCGGCGGCGGCGCCCTCTCGCGTCCGGCACTGGTCCAGGCCATGGTCCGGAGCGAGGGGGAATGGGAAGCAGTCGCCTCCTTCTGCGAAGCTATAATGCTGGAGAAGGAGGCGGCGGGACGGGAGAGGGAAAGGAGGGTCCCCCGTCCCAGCGGCCGCCGCGGTAGACGATCCGGGCGTCGGGAGCCACGTGACGACTCCCGGCCACCGTAGACGCGGGTCTGTGGACGGTGAGCAATGGGTAGCTCACCGTCCGTACGTTCACTAGCGACAGACCGTGTCGACGGCGCGTTCGTGTTCCACGCGCGCCTCAAAGAGATGTCAGCAAAATTGGATGGGGCCACTGAGGGCCGATGCCTGCCGGGGCTGCGGGTTGTTCGAAAGAGATACCGCGCCCCCGGAACGCAAAGGGCACATGAAGGAACATAGACGGGTTTTAGTCAGTAAAAGTCTGACACTCCCTCCCGCCCCGCCCAGGGCGGGGGAAGTTATTTGATGATTTCCCGTCTATAAAAAAAAAAAAAAAAAAAAAAGTGCGACTGCTGTGCAAGGGGTCCCGGGTTCGATTCCCAGGTCGAGCAAAAAGTGTTATTGGGTTTTTCTATTAAATTTTCAGTAGCAGCTCGGAGTTTGGATGTGTGCCCGGTTAATGGCAATAGGCTCGCCCCCTATTACATGGGACCTAAATATACCGGCGAACTGTGGGTGTACTTTGATACACCTCTGCCTAACCCTTCGGGGAATACAGGCGTGATGGAATATATATATACGTCAAAAAATATAAATTAAAAAAATATATATGTATTATTGATTCGTGTTAAGAATCACGAGCATAGTTTTAACTCTTTGAATTTGACGAGAATGCAAATCAACAGCTTGTATAAGCGTGAGCGGGCCGCCTTAAATTATCGCGTCGCCTTTCTATGCGCCCTAACTCTTAGATAGCCTGCAGCAGTCTATCTAGGTTTTCTACAAACACTAAGATTTTTACGCCGATGACCTGTGCCGTAAAACATTCCAGTTTTTTTTTTTAGTTAATTGATCCCAAGCGCGACTATTGATCGTGTAGTTTTGGGTTCAATTCCTAAGTGTGCATGGCTTGAACATTCAATCAACCAGTAGTAGGTAGGGTTCGATTCCCAGGTCGGGCAAAAAGTGTTATTGAGTTTTTCCATTAGGTATTTCGGAGTAACAGCGCAGAGTTTGGAAGTTGGTGGTGTGACACCCCCGTGCCTCGGAAAGCACGTAAAGCCGTTGGTCGTGCGCCTGATCTCTCCCCGGTCGTGTCGGATTGCCGTCCCATCGGACTATGAGTGTTAGAGAAGAGGGAGTGTATTGCGCACACACTTGTGAACTGTTATATCTACGTGTTTGGATGAGATTGGCCGCCGTCACCGAAATTCGGTTGAGTTCAGTGTCTGATTATCCGACTGCGGCGAACCAAAAAGGGTTATGATTTTGACCGGTATGTATGTATGTTAGTATGTATGTATGTATATTCATCTGTTACCTCATCTATATAAATAAATAAAATTGACGTGTTTGTTTGTAATTTCAAATTAACAGCTTTTCACTAAATGCACATAATAGAATATACATACGCTACATCAAAAAACCATTTTTTTTAATGTTTGTCTGTTTGTTCCGGCTAATCTCTGAAACAGCTGGACCGTTTTTGACGGGACTTTCACTAGCAGATATCGAATGTTATAACTTTTATTTTATTTATTGTATATATACCATCACGCCTGTATTCCCCTAAGGGTTAGGCAGAGGTGTACCAATGTACACCCACAGTTCGCCGGTACGTTTTAGGTCCCATGTAAGAGGTCGAGCCTATTGCCACTAACCGGGCACAAATCCTAACTCCGAGCTGCTACTGAGAATTTCATAGAAAAACCCAATAACACTTTTTGCTCGATCTGGGAATCGAACCCAAGACCAAACAAGATAACTATGTCAATACTATAATGATCTACCCGTAATCACTGAGCGCCTTGTATGTATTTTAATTTGAACCGAATTACGTACCTATTAAGAGACTAATCTCACCGACAAATTGTTACGAAGTGAGATGTACCTATTAAAGTTTTCAAATGTGTTTTATATTTATATATGGTTTAATTATGGTTATTTATTTATGGTTTATGTTTAATATATGGTTTATATATTTTAAAAAATATGAGGTCTGCCTCGTTAGCCCAGTGGTCCTAAGCATGACTGCTACGCTAGAGGTCTTGGGTTCGATTCCCAGGTTGAGCAGTGTTATTGGGATTTTCCATGATATCCTCAGTAGCAGCTCGGACTTAGGATTAGTGCCCGGTTAAAGGCAATGGCTCGCCCCCTATTACATAGAACTTAAAAACACCATCGAACTGAGGGTGTACATTAGTTACACGTCTGTCTAACCAGTGCCGTCACTAGGACAGTGCCAGTGGTGCCCAGGCACAGGGCGCAGACCTTGGAGGGGCGCAGATGACCAGACCAGGACCAGCAATTTTTTTTCTAGGGCGCAGTTATAAAAGTTTGCACAAAAGGCTATGACGTTATTGTGTCTAACTAACCCTCCGAGGAATAAGGCGTGATGGTAGTTGTGTTATGTATGTTACAGCAACGATGCGCGTCTTCGCCACCAGCGTTATCCACCAGCGCCGCACCCTGCTCATCGCCGTCGCCGCTGTCTCTGTCTCCATCCTCCTCTGGATTCCTCTCTACTCCAGCCCTCACCTGCAACACATCCTGCCAACACTTTCGGACCCTCATCGGAAGCCCATCACCTTCACCTCGTACTACCGCCTGCTCCCCCACCGCTACTGGCAACACCGCTCCACAAACCCGGAGGGCTACGCCTATGATGAGTCTTGCATGAAGTTGCCAGGTGAAAAGGATGTGGTGTACGCTGCCAGGTCTTGGCAACACTTGCAGGTTGCGGAGGGGAATGTTTACGTGTATGGTGCTTATTATGATGACCGGTTTGGAGAGCCCGTTGTCAGGATTCTGATGTATACTGACGTGACGCCGGCGCCAAGGCTGTTCTGTCAATTGTGGTGAGTTGAGTCAAAGTCAAAGTCAAATCATTTATTTCAATTAGACCATTATAAGGCACTGTTGAACGTCAAATAATTAAAAACTATTGAATCTAGTTGCCCATTCCAAAAGGTAGTTTCGTATGGAGAAGAACGGGCAAGAAACTCCATAACTGTAATAAGTACTTGAAGTATCTGCTCGTATATAACTAATAAATACAGCATGTCATGGAAAGAGTGTATAAATGTATCAAAGGCACGGATTATTTTGGCGTTAACAAACCACATAGCAATTTTTTTAATACCTCCTATACTCACAAAATTATAAAATTAAGAAATATTTAATAAGTAAAATATCAAATGTTTCCAATTACATTCTACACACCAAGTCAGCTGATCGGTGTCAATAAACTACGCACAAAGAAACAACTCCGTAAAAGATTTGTTTCTCTCGACACGTTTGTTATAAACTGCCCTCTTATTTTAAACATGCTTGGAAGGCAAACAAGCCGCCGGCCCACCTGATGTTAAGTGGTCACCGCTACCTATACCTAGACATCTGCCATCCCAGACACAAAGAAACCCCCCACGTGCCTGTTACTACACCGGCACTCACACCCTTCAAACCGGAACACAGCAACGCTGCTTTGCCGCAGAAATAGGTATGGTGGTAGTACTTCCCCGGACGAGGCTTGCTTACTAATGCTACTGCCTCGTTGGTCGTGTGGTAGCAAGCACAACTGTTGAGCGTAGAATCCTGGGCTCCACTCGCTTTGTACAGTCAACAAAAGAGATAAGTAACCAGGTTGTCAGGTATAGTTGAAACCTTTCAAATTGATGAAAGTCTTTTTTTTTTTTTTTTTTATAGACTGGAAATCATCAAATAACTTCCCCCGCCCTAGGCGGGGCGGGAGGGAGTGTCAGACTTTTACTGACTAAAACCCGTCTATGTTCCTTTCATGTGCCCTTTGCGTTCGGGGGGGCGCGGTATCTCTTTCGAACAACCCGCAGAAATTGATGAAAGTCTGCGATTTTAATTTAATTTTGATTAAT
Organism: Caradrina clavipalpis; assembly: GCA_932526535.1. NCBI lineage: Eukaryota > Metazoa > Arthropoda > Insecta > Lepidoptera > Noctuidae > Caradrina > Caradrina clavipalpis. The sequence goes on from OW052117.1 coordinate 5,510,554, forward strand.
GAACTGTTGGTTTTCTACTCAATAAATCAAATATTATTCAAAATCGTCGTACACCATCAAAACAAACTTCTCTTATATATCACGGCATAGTTACTTTATCTCTTTTGTTGACTAGATACTCAATACTCAATATTTATTGCATCTCCATAATGTATTCTTAGGTGATAAATTTAATATAGTTGAGATCATTATGGACCCTGTAGGGCACAGCAACATAGGGTTACGAGAGAGGAGGCCCTGTTTTAAAAGATAATTAAGTTGTACATAGAAATAGGTAATATTCCCCCCCGCGACTGCCCCGTTGGTCTCGTGGTCGCAAAGCGCGACGGCTGAGCAAGGGGTCCCGGGTTCGATTCCCAGGTCGGGCAAAAAGTTGTATTGGGTTTTTCCATTAGGAATTTCTCAGTAGCAGCCCGGAGTTTGGAAGTTGGTGGTGTGATACCCCCGTGCCTCGAAAAGCACGTAAAGCCGTTGGCCCCGGCTGTCATTCGTAGATCTTTGACAGTCGTTATGGATATTCAGAAGCTAAGAAGTCTGACAACCAGTCTAACCAAGAGGTATCGTGTTGCCCAGTTACTGGGTTGTGGAGGTCAGATAGGCAGTCGCTCCATGTAAAACACTGGTATTTAGCTGCATCCGGTTAGACTGGAAGCCGACACCAACAGAGTTGGGAAAAAGGCTAAGCAGATGATGATGATAGAAATAGGTAATATTAAATATGTATGACTAGGTTCCCGGATGACAACGTGCCCCAGACCACGGCGGCTGAGGCGCAGTACGGCTGGCTCTCCCACTGGGAAGGCTATATACACGGAGTCAACGAGCCCTACATCATGACCTGCAGGTACCGGCGGCATGAGCCGGACAAGGAGATGGCTCCAGTCGCGGCCGCCCTAGTCGCCAGCCCCTGTGGACACGCCACCAACGTCATGGACATTCAGGTGATTACAGGAGTTTATTAACCACTAGCTTTTGCCCGCGACTTCGTCCGCGTGGATTAATAGTTCCCGTTCCCGGGGGATTTCCGGGATGAAAACTATCCTATGTCCTTTCTCGGGTCCCAGACTATATCTGTACCAAATTTCATTGAAATCGGTTCAGTGGTTTAGGGGTGAAGAAGAGACAGACAGACAGACAGAGTTACTTTCGCAATTATAATATTAGTAAGTACGGATTGTTACAAAGGTTCCTTATATTTGTAGATCTTTGACAGTCGTTACGGATAGTCAGAAGCCAAGAAGTCTGACAACCAGTCTAACCGAGGGGTATCGTGTTGCCCAGTTTCTGGGTTGTGGAGGTCAGATAGGCAGTCGCCCCATGTAAAACACTGGTATTCAGCTGCATCCGGTTAGACTGGAAAGCCGACCCCAACATAGTTGGGAAAAGGTTAAGCAGATGTGTTACAAAGGTTCCGTATCCGCCGGGGGAGACACTCCGGGCGTCGGGAGCCGCGAGACGACTCCCGGCCACCGTAGACGCGGGCCTGTGGACGGCAAGCAATGGGTAGCTCACCGTCCGCACGATAAATAATAAACAATCTATACTTATATTATAAAGCTGAAGAGTTTGTTTGTTTGTTAGAACGCGCTAATCTCAAGAACTACCGGTCCGATTTGAAAGAATCTTGTGTTAATATATGCATTACTTGCAAAGGTGTTTTTATGAACATAGTATTAATCCTTATCAACATAAACACGTTATTCATCACAAGCGTTTAATTTTAAACAAAATTGCCCTTTACATCATTTAATTTCAATGAATATCTTAGGAGATATCACAGTTTTAAAATAATTTCGCAGCAAAATAATGACTCTGCAAGACATTTCTTAGCTTATACCTCAGAATAACAGATTATAGGCTACATGACATCGCGCTATGAGCCACGGAAAGGATCAGTAACCAAAAACCTAACGTAACGCGGGTGAAACCGCGGGGCACTGCTAGTCCTACTATAATATTATAAAGGCGAAAGTTTGTGTGTTTGTCTCTTTTTCACGCTCAAACGGCTGATTGGATCTGGCTGAAATTTGGCACTAAGATAGATTGTAGTGTGGAACAACACATAGGCTCATTTCATCTCGTAAAAACGTACGGTTCCCGTGGGATAATATGTCAACTTTGACGCGGTATAACGCCGGTCAGTACCCACCTTTATACTTGCTTCTGCCGGAAGCAAGTATAAAGGTGGGTACTGACCGGCGTTACGGGGCGTAATGTAACGTGTTACACTGCGAGCATTCGTGCAGTCAGTACGTCGTGTTACGGGGAAACCAGCGAGCAACGAGCCACTCGTTGCTCGCTTTGAGTGCTCCACCCGGCTGTCGGTTTTTTGGCGAATCCTTTGAGTGTTACGCGGTTCGGTCAGTACGCTCTTGCAAGTCGTCGTCGTCTCGAGCGCGAGTAATCACACATCGTTCCTCTCGTATTTATTTCTTAAAACATGGAGTGGCACAAAGAAAAAACTTTGTTTTTTATAGAAAAATACAAATTAAACAATAATTAAGTAGAATCAAAGATACAAACTCGTCCTCGCTGTCGGCCATCTTGAGTGAACTAATGGCGAAAGCGGAACACAGAGTTTTGACGAGCATGTTACGCCGATTTTAAAACACAGCGTAACATGCTCGATACGTACACGCTCGATGCGAATGTTACATTACACCTCGTAACGTTGGTCAGTACCCACCTTAGTTAAAATAATTATTTCAGAATGCTCCTTTCGGGGATTCAGACGACACAACGAAGAAAGTGCCGTCGTCAAGCAACGGCACGTCTGTTGCCGTTTGCGTGAAGTGGCTTAACTTCAGGAACGACGTGTCAGTGCAGATCATCGAATGGATGCAGCTCATGAAGCATTTTGGAGCTGAAAAAGTGTATTTGTATATCATCAAGGTATGTCTACTAATCGAAATTTGTTTTTTCAAACACGACACTTATGTACACGTAATATAAAGAGGAGATATGTTGGACATAGGCCTCCCTCATAGATTTCCAAAAAAACGGTTAGAAGCGGCCAGCATCCAGCGTCTTCCTGGCTGCCGGGGCTGCGGGTCTGCCGGGGCTGTGGGTTGTTCGAAAGAGATACCGCCCCCCCGCCCGGAACGCAAAGGGCACATGAAGGAACATAGACGGGTTTTAGTCAGTAAAAGTCTGACACTCCCTACCGCCCCGCCCAGGGCGGGGGAAGTTATTGGATGATTTCCCGTATTAAAAAAATTAAAATATGTATTCTATAACTGCCAGTGGCAGATTTACACATTCCCCAAGTATAGGCTTTGACATTTTTGCCGCCCTTACTTCTATATGTCAGAACAAAAAAAAAAGCGTCTTCCTGCGGTCTTAGCCAGGTCATCCATCCACCTTGCTGGTGGACGTCCTACGCTACGCCATGTATGTATATTTAATTAATTAATTAATAATACATTTTCAAGTAAATATATCTTCCTTTCAGCTACACCACAACGCTAGAAAAGTTCTGAAATACTATGAGGATCAAGGGTTTGCAGTGGTGACCGAGCTGTCTCACCCGCCGCAGCTGTCACAGCTCCATGTAGACCAGAACCATCAAGACTACTATGACCTCAGGCGGGAACTGCTGCCTCTCAACGACTGTCTATACCGAAGCTTAGGCAAGCATGACTGGCTCGCAGCCATTGACTTGGACGAACTTATTGTGCCAACGCCGTAAGTTTCCGGGCGCCGGGAGCCGCGAGATGACTCCCGGCCGCCGTAGACACGGGTCTGTGGACGGTGAGCAATGGGTAGTTCACCGTCCGTACGTTAATTGAGAGACACAGAGCGTGTCGACGGCGTGTTCGTGTTCCACGCGCGCCTCAAAGAGATGTTAGCAAGTCGGAGGAGCCAGTCAGGGCCGATGCCTGCCGGGGCTGCGTGTTGCTGGAAAGAGATACCGCGCCCCCGAAACGCAAAGGGCACAAGAAGGAACATGGATGGGTTTTAGTCAGTAAAGTCTGACACTAGGGCGAGGGAAGTCATTTGATGATTTCCCATCTTTAAAAAAAAAAACGCCCTAAGTACCAAAACTTTATTTTTCAAAAGTAAAACATGCTTAAATAATAATAATTAAATTACAACTATGTAGAGAAAATAAAAATAAAAAATAAAGGAAGGCATCAAAAAACTCATCCGCATCGCTGTCAATGGGACAAGTGCCCAAAAGGCTGGCAGCATTGCCACGTTGTATGGCAATGCTGATTCTTTGGCCCAAGGCCAGCCCTCTCTGCGGGTTGTTCGAAAGAGATACCACGCCCCCGGAACGCAAAGGGCACATGAAGGAACATAGACGGGTTTTAGTCAGTAAAAGTCTGACACTCCCTCCCGCCCCGCCCAGGGCGGGGGAAGTTATTTGATGATTTCCATTTTATAAAAAAAAAAAAAAAAAAAAAAAAAGGCCAGCCCTCTGGTCATGTAAAGAATCGACCAGTCGCTTAGTGATGTCCCGAAAAACTAGATGAGCGCTCGGTCTCTCTAAACCAGAGGTTCCCCAAGTTATTTTGTGTACTGCCCACTTTGAGAATAAATTATTTCCTAGCGCCCCCCTTTTTTCCATACCCGTTTAGAAATTTGTCATGACGGGGGGGGGGGGGGGGGGGGCTCTTTACTAAAATTAATCAAACAACGCCTTTCGCGTACTTGCCTTCTATAGTGGCATGCATTTTAATATAATGTTAATAATTGGAATGTTGACATTTTTAAAGACTTGGCGCCCCTATATCGCCCCCAAGCCTCTACACAACGCCCCCAATTTTCTCTGGGTCTCTTACCGCCCCCCTTTAGGCCTGCAGCGCCCACAAGGGGGCGTTATCGCCCACTTTGGGAAAGGCTGCTCTAAACATACCTATTTAACGCTAAATATGTTTAAATTATCATTCTGTCTCTGTCGCCTTCTTCTTCTTAGCGTTTTGATGACAAACTATATTATAATAAATAATATATTATAATACTAGCTTTTGCCCGCGACTTCGTCCGCGTGGATTAATAGTTCCCGTTCCCGGGGGATTTCCGGGATGAAAACTATCCTATGTCCTTTCTCGGGTCCCAAACTATATCTGTACAAAATTTCATTGAAATCGGTTCAGTGGTTTAGGCGTGAAGAAGAGACAGACAGAGTGATTATTATAAATTATCTGCCTAGCCTTTTTCCCAACTATGTTGGGGTCGGCTTCCAGTCTAACCGCATGCAACTGAATACCAATGTTTTACATGGAGCGACTGCCTATCACACCTCCACAACCCAGTAACTGGGCAACACGATACCTCTTGGTTAGACTGGTTGTCAGACTTCTTCGCTTCTGACTATCCGTAACGACTGTCAAAGATCTACGAATGACAGCCGGGACCAACGGCTTTACGTGCTTTCCGAGGCACGGGGGTGTCACACCACCAACCTCCAACCTCCGGGCTGCTACTGAGAAATTCCTAATGGAAAAACCCAATAACACTTTTTGCCCGACCTGGGAATCGAACCCGGGACCCCTTGCTCAGCAGTCGCGCTTGCGACCACGAGACCAACGGGGCAGTTAAGGCCATAATATAGATATAGTTTAAATAAATAAAAGTCATCTCCATTGTCCAGTCGAAGCACCTGGCAGGAACTGATAGAGTCTAAGCGGGCAGATACGTCGGGCATCCCATTTGATGCCATCATCTACCCGAACTACTTTGTATTGGACCGCGCCCAAATGGATCTGATGGGGCCTGCGCAGACGCGACTACTGTCCCACACTTGGAGGGCAAGGCATCAGAATGATTGTAAGTTTTTGAAGTGAAAACTTCTTTAGCGGCGTTGTACACTTTTTTGTAATGGGTAAAAAATATTAAACTCGCGTCAGGACACGTGGCCTGATCGAAAATTCGTAAGATTTTCAATCAGGCCACGTGTCCTGACGCGAATTGTCATGTTTGTGTACGATATCGCAATAAATAAATATTGTATTCTACCACATAAATGATAGTACTTTTATACTGATAATTAAAGCAATTCGTGCAAAATTATTCCCTAACCATTCCAAAATATCAAAAATGCACAACGTTAATATTCAAGTTTTCACTTCTGCCGGCACTCAAAAGGTGGCATGAGAGGCGGGCGCCTTTAACCACTGCTATCGCGACACATCGTAAGTTTGACTCGCTACAAGTAACGGGGAGACTACGGCTGCCCCATTTCAAAACCTAGCAAGGACCTAAAACTAAATTTTATAGGAGAGCGAATAAACGTAAATTAGATCAGAGACTAGTAGTGCATTTACTGGTGGTATCGATGATTAAATTTCACCGCTTTAATGTGAGTTTTCAACGCTGGTATTTTTGTATTTGGTAGGAACAATACTTGGTTAGCCAAATTATGCAATAAAACGATTTTTGGAAAAAGTGTCCCTTACTAGGCTTAGCGGTGAATGCTCATGCGCATCCCGCACCCCCGGCTATAGGCAGCGGTTGAACACCGCGGTGGTATTAGCCGGTAAGAGTCCGGCATGCCCCTCCGTCACCCCCACGACGGAGGAAGTCCATGAGGAGCTCCGCCGCGCACAAAAAAATGTGTTTTTTATATAACTATCTGCCTAGCTTTTTCCCCAGCTATGTTGGGGTCGGCTTCCAGTCTAACAGGATACAGCTGAATACCAGTGTTTTACATGGAGCGAGTGCACATCGGCCCCCCTAGCCAAGTCGCAAACGATAATCGTACACGCTCGGTAGGTACCAATAGATTTTCAACTTTATATCCCAGAGCCTTAAGTTGAAAATCTATTAAAGATTTCTAAGCGTTAGTGACTGGAAAGAACGAAAACGCTATACAATCTTCACTAGATCTTCAACTTAAAACCAAGCACATAAAGTTGAAGATCTATTAAAGGCTACTCGGCGTTTGCGTTTATCGTTTGTTACATGGCTACAGGGGCTGACCTAAATAACCTAGCTACTGGGCAATACTATACCTCTTGGTAAGACTGGTTGTCAGATTTTCCTTCCGGCTTCTGACAATCCGTGTCAAAGATCTACGAATGACAGCCGGAGCCAACGGCTTTACGTGCTTTCTGAGTCACGGGGTGTCACGCAACCAACATCCAATTTCAAAAAACAGAAAATTTCACAGTAGCAGTAGTAAATTTCAAATGGAAAAACCCAATAAAGGTCTACCAGAATTTGATGGCATTTTAAATCAAATAACGAGCCTTACGCGTACTTCCCTTCTATTATAGAATATTTTAATATAATATTAATCAAAAATTTTAATGAAAGAAGTCGTTTTTTATTATCTTTTTTTTGTAGAATCTCGCGTCACCCCTATGAACTTTCCACGGCGCCCAGGTTGGGAAGCCATGAACTAAAAAATAAACATACCATCACGCCTGTATTCCCCGAAGGGTTAGGCAGAGGTGTACCAATGTGCACCCACAGTTCGCCGGTACATTTAGGTCCCATGTAATAGGGGGCGAGCCTATTGCCATTAACCGGGCACAAATCCAAACTCCGAGCTGCTACTGAGAATTTCATAAAAAAACCCAATAACACTTTGCTCGACCTGGGAATCGAACCCAGGACCTCTAGCGTAGCAGTCGTGCTTAGGACCACTAGGCTAGCGAGGCACCCAGAGCCCTGAACTAAATGGTGCAAATGTTAATGTTCCAGTTAATCACTACATAAAGTCGTTTGTGAAGGTGTCTTCAGTCACGGCCATGCACAACCACGCTCCGATAGCCTGTCACAACGAGTGCAGAGATACCTTTATGAGCGATGGACCCGGCAAGCTGCTCCACTACAGAGCAAAGTGCTCGTATGATGAAGAGGACTGTGAGGCATTGCATGACGTCGTCAAAGAGGATAACCTCGCCCGGTGGAGGGCACTCGTGCTTGCCGAAATAAAGGAAGTGCTGAATAAATTGGGGCTTGAACCTCTTGAGTAATGACACTAATGACAGTTAAGTAACTAGTGTTGCCACGGTATTTTTTAAAAGAGAAATGGTAGTTTCTTTGTCATTCTGCGTAAATATGGTAGTTTCATAATTGTAATAGGCTGTTATTGTATTAGCATTTTGTTGTTTGTGAGTGTTTGTTCGTCCAGTATTTTTTGTTGTTTAAGGACGCTATTACATTTTTTTACCGGTATCACTCATTTTCAGGTACCAATTTAAAGCTTCAAGAAACGCAACTGTAAGGAAATCATATACCAAATTAAAGCTAATATCTTCATCTCCACATTCACAGCATAAAAATTGTATGGCCCCATACAAAATTTACATGTAACAACAATATTACCATCACAATAATCGTAAAAAACGGCGAAAAATGGGGTCTAATTAGGAACCATTATGTTGAATCCACTGCACATTTGTAACTTCAAAATAATAAATAATGATACCTTATATTGTCCTCTATACGTAGATGTAATTACTTTGTACTTAAATAAATAACTTTTTCATTTATAAGTAAAATTAAACGCGGGCGCACCATTCTTCATACATTTTCTGTTCACAACCAGTCAGTCCGCGCTCAAACGCGCTCGCGGAAGCACGGGTGTATCGCTTTTTTAGAAAAATATATTTACGTTCGTACCTACAAATAGACTGAGTGCCGTTCTGTATACTGCGGTTTAAAAAGTTGATACTTTTCGGGCCAAAATAAAAGTAAGTATGAATACCATGGTTATTACTAGACTTTTTTTTTTAAATGAGTAGATTTTGTTTACCTGATATAAAATTTAAGTATAAATATAATTTCTTAATTATCAAATTCAAAATGGCGGAAACACCTTTTTTTGGAAAAATCCGATTGATAGTAAATCTAAGTTTTTGAGGGTGGTGATTACGAAAAAGTTGGATAACTTTTTACCCGACTGCGACAGAAGGAGGGTTATGTTTTTATTCGAGAGTATGTATGTAAGTATGTAGGTATGTATGTAAGTATGTATGTATGTATGTAAGTATGTATGTATGTATGTATGTAAGTATGTATGTATGTATGTAAGTATGTATGTATGTAAGTATGTATGTATGTATGTATAATTGTTTGGTACGCTCTGCAGCCTGAACGGCTCGATGGATTTTAGCTTGAGAGGTGTCGTTAGATTCGTATTTAATGTGAGAGTGACACTGGGTATATCAAAATAAAAAAAACAAAATGGCGGATTTTTGGCGCCAAATTCAAATGTTTGGCACGGTCTGCAGCCTGAATGGCTCGATGGATTTTAGCTTGAGTGGTGTCGTTAGATTCGTATTTACTGCAAGAGTGACACTGGGTATATTAAAATTTAAAAAAAAAGACAAAAAAAAATGAAAAATAAAATACAGTAATTTAAAAAACTAAAAAACCCGTCTGCTTTTCTGAGTATTTATGAAAAAGCCCTAAAACAAGAAAGTAGTTGTACCCGTTTGCACTTAAAATTGTAGCAGTCGGGACCATTTCTGGAAATGGAGACTTAGTGAATTGAGAGCACATAGCTACCTATATTACATTCAGATGGTCACGACTGCTACTATTTCAAGTGCAAACGGGTACAACTACTTTCTTGTTTTAGGGCTTTTTCATAAATACTCAGAAAAGCAGTCGGGTTTTTTAGTTTTTTAAATTATTTTATTCAAGATGGCGGTTTTTTTTTTCTAGTACATTTGTGCGAATGACATTTCGTATACCCTTGGCGCAAAGGTACAATTGCGCGGACAGACATTTGCGCGAATTTCATTTCCGCGGATACTATTACCCGGAAGTATCTTCCGGGTAATAGTATCCGCGGAAATGAAATTCGCGCAAATGTCTGTCCGCGCAATTGTTGTTCTTTTGTACAAAGGGATTCGCGCAAGTATGTATGTACGTATGTATCTTTCGCGAAAATGTTTTACGAAATGTGGGTGAACTAATAGATACACCTCTGCCTAAATATAATTTTATACTATTTTAGCTTTTTCAAATACTGTACATTATTTTGTTGTGCGTTGATAAATGTAAGCTTAATTTTTTATTGTAGATGCCACGAATTCGTAAATTCGGATGTAGAACAAAAAAACCTATACACGTAGCAGGAAAGAAACGAGATGAGACTTTGTAAGTATTTTCATTCAGAATTCACTATTGATTTAATTAAAGAAATAATTCAATCAATTGTATAAAAATATGTATTTTTTTTAACAGTGAAAGCAGCTTAGATGTTTCCTTAAAGGATGAGCAGTTTGAAGGTTCAGTTGTAAGTTTATCTACGTCTGTTAATGATATTATTAAATTTTCCTTATGCTATAACATTGTAATTTTTAATTGTAGGAGCAGGAATGTCCAGTAAAGGAATATAAACCAAAAGGGAGAAGAATAGTTGAAATTGATTACTTTTTTGAACAGCTAATCCAAATAAGTAGTCACAGTTCTCTTTTTGAATGTGGTGTTAAGTATCTCACCATTATTAAAGAAAAAAGAGATGGCCTTCATTCAAAATATGAACTACTATGCAAAATGTGTGGTGAGAAGTTTAAGATCGAAGCAGTGCGCAGAGACGATAATAAAATGGATATAAATCAAGAAGTTGTGGCAGGAATTATATCTACTGGTGCTGGATACACGCAGCTTAACACTGTCCTTGCCCATGCTGACATCCCATCAATATCGCTGCGGTTGTATGAAGCAACCCACGATCGAGTTTGCCAATGGTGGGAACAAACGGCGGACTATTGTATGGCTGAGGCAGGGAAAGCAGAAGTCGAGCATGCAAAAAGTATCGGGAATCTGTCATCTCTAGGAACGCCAATGATAGCCGTAATTGCGGACGCATGCTGGAGTAAACGTTCTTATGGCACAAATTACAATGCGTCTTCTGGCACAGCAGCAATTATTGGCCAGCACAGCAAAAAAGTATTGTATTGTGGGGCGAAAAATAAGTACTGTATTATATGTACCCGCTCAGCAAACAAAGCAATTGAGCCCCCAGAACATAAATGTTTTAAAAACTTTAGTGGTCCCTCAACTGCCATGGAAGCTTCAATAATAACAGAAGGCTTTAAATGTTCCATGTCGGACCATGGGCTTATTTATTCTCATTTAATTGCTGACGGAGACGCCAGTACTTATGCTTGTATTAGAAATGCCCGACCTTATGATAATGTAACAGTTGGTAAAGTAGAGTGCAAAAATCATCTTTTAAGAAATTACTGTAAACACCTGCTGGCACTTTCAACTAACACCTCCTATCATATAAAAGCAAGAAAACTTATTAAAGACAAGTATTTACTGTTGCGATGGGGAGTTGACTCTTCTTTAAAATACTGGTCTAGTCAAGATATTTCGTTCGAAGAAAAAGTTAAAAATATAAAATTTGATATACAAAATGGGCCCTATCATATATTCGGTGACCACAGCCACTGCCCACCATATTTTTGCAAAAAAATTAACACTGAGAACTTTGTTCCTGAATTGATAGGTTTTGGAGTGTTCCAAAAAGTTACAGATTTGGCACATAAACTTTCGCTACATGCTTATAGTTTTGCGTATAACGTCTCGAATAACTTAGCCGAAAGTTTCAATGCAAGAGTTGCTAAACTTGTAGGAGGAAAAAGGGTTAATTACGCATTGAAAGGGTCATACAGCGGACGTTGCGCAGCCGCAGTTCTTTTATTTAATACCGGCACGCTTCAAACTATTGTACACAAATTCATTTTTGGGACAGATGCAAGCACTGAAATAATTCGGTTAGAAAGTAAACGAAAGGCAAACAACCAAAAAAGAAGCAGTATTAAAAAGAAAAAGTCCTACAAACGTGACACGGTGAAAGATGCTCACTATGGTGAAGCTTGCCAGAAACCAGATATGGATGTATTAGCATACAATAAAGCCAAGGAAGATTTTTTAAAATCATTAGCATCTTCTACAGAAGAGAAAAAAATAATTGAAAGGAGCACAATTTTACAAAGTGCAAGCCCGCTCTGGTTAGAAACTAGGAGAAAACTTCTTACAGCTTCCTGGTTTGCCAGAGTATGTAAGCGGCGTGCGAATACTAATTGCGCTCCTCTTGTTAAGCAAATTTTATATGGCAATGACTTGAGCAACGTCCCTTCTATAAGGCATGGCAAAAACAGCGAACATACAGCCCTCCAGGAATTAAAAATTGTGCTAAATATGGACATACAGGAATGTGGATTATACATAGACCACGAATTTTCATTCCTGGGCGCTACCCCAGATGGCAAATACGCACATGGTATTGTTGAAGTGAAGTGCCCATCATCAGCTTATGATATAGAACCCGATAAAGCTATCAAGCAAAATAAAATTGATTTTTGGCGGTACCAATCAGGTACTTACGTAATTAATACCAAAAGCAAATGGTATTACCAAATTCAGGGCCAATTACGAATAACTGGTCAAAACATGTGTGTATTTGCCGTTTGGACAGGGAATAATAAAATAAAATATGATTTCATAAAAAGAGACGACCAATTCTGGAAGGAAAACATGGAAGGACGATTAGTGAAATTTTATAATAACTGTTTACTTCCAGAACTAGTTGACCCTCGGTACCCTAGGTCTATGGACCTTAGAGACCATAGCTCACATGTAAGCAATGCTATATTGACGGAAAAAAATAATGTCTAAGTAACTAACTGATCGACTCCCTTGACAGTTATTATTTTGTAAATTGTTTAGTTGAAATAACTGGGATTTACTTTGACTTCGCATTCATAATTTTTATTTTTTATTCTTATTATACTTTTACATACTTCATTATACTTTTAATTTTATATTACATTTGTTTTTATTTTCATCAAAAATACTGAACCCACTCCCCAGCCCCATAGATAGTATAGTCGACTGCTCGGGCATCGAACATTTTCTAACCCAAAATAAATATTTAACTATAACAAGTAACCAATAACTTATAACCAGTATTTAAGTTATTTGGGTGCCTAAGTCCTAAGTAACGACTAATTTTGGTCAATCGGTACTAATAAAAATAAAATAATACTTTCAAGTATCCAGATTAGCTGAGTACTGTATAAAATCGAGCGAACAATGGTTTCCATGTGTGTGTGCGTGTAATATTGTTGTGTTGCGAGTAAGATACCTAAAATTGAGCGCTTTTAAAATGTGACAGCGTCCTTAATAAATAAATCTTAATTTTTAATTTTTTAGGAAGTTTTAGTGTAAAAAAATAAGGGAAATTATAAGTCAAGCCACAAAATTATTTATTGGGCAAGTGATTAAACTTCTAATTTTATAAGAAAGAAAGAAAGAAAAGTTAGAGTGAACAGGCTTCTTCTGGGTAAGCCAGGGTAAGCTCACTCCATCGTAGACTTTGTCTCTGTCACCTCAGACCTAGACTAGAATCAAGAGCTTAGCCATCTCGAATATAAAAAATACCCCATGGCACATAAAAAGGACTAAAAGAGTCTGCCCCTACGACCGATAATCGGTCCGATTTTTGACAGATTTCTTCTTGCCGGCGACAAGAAACTTTCAAAAATCGGCCCAATAATAATCGGTCCAATTTTCGGTCGTGTGGGGGCAGACCGTTTAGTCCTTTTTTTAGACGCTTATAGGTCAAAAGCGTAGGACGTCCACCAACAAGATGGACAGACGACCTAATAAAGGTCGCCGGAAGACGCTGGATGCAGGTCGCTTCCGACCGGTTTATGTGGACATCTAAAGGGGAGGCCTATGTTCAGCAGTGGACGTCCTATGGCTGAGATGATGATGATGATGATGATGAGGATGATAGGTCAAAAGAAAATACGCAAAATCCAGATTAAATTATTTATTTTTAATACATAGGCATCTAAGTATACACATACTAGCTTACAAATACAAATAATCGTATATACTGTAAGGTTGTTTACAAATACGTCTCTTTAAGGCTTCGCGTCCACGACCGACTTTTAGATCGGACTATTTGTCGGCCGTGTGCGTTAGTAAATTAGAATTCATTATGTTCTCGCCGACAAAACAATTCTGTCAATAATCGGTCAAAATGTCGGTCGTAGACAATCGTCAGACCATCGGTGACCGATTTTTTGTCGGAAAGAAAGAAATCATCCAACATTAAAGATTATAGAAATAGCGCACTAACAAGATATCGGAGAATGGAACATATTTATGAATTCTAATATATCAACGCACAATGTAAAATCAAATTGAAGAAAAAGAGTATCCATGGAGTTTCTTGCTCGTTCTTCTCCATAGAGATCTACGCTTTGGAACGAGCAACTAGCTTCAACTTTAACTGTAACTTCTTGACAATTCAAAAGTGCCTGTAAATGGTTTAATTGAAATAAATACTTTGACTTTGACACGTCAAACAAATCGGTCCTCGTAAATGGACCTCCGATAATCTGTCCTACAAAAAATCGGACGTGGGGGGTCTATAAACCATTCACTCTGTTAAAACTATTTGGACTTGCAACGATACGGTTGGCGCTATGGCTTAGCGATATGCTGCTGAGCTGCATGTCGCGGGTTCGTATAATAATACTTATTCCCCAACCTGGGAATCGAACCCAGGACCCCACGCTCAACAGTCGCGCTTGAAACCACGAGACCAATGGGGCAGTCAAGTCTTTCCAAGTAAAACAATATTTACATATACACGTATACCATCACGCCTGTATTCTCCGAAGGGGTACGCAGAGGTGTACCAATGTACACCCACAGCCCGCTGGTATATTTAGGTACCATGTAATAGGGGAGAGCCTATTGCCATTAACCGTACAAAAATCTTAACTCTAAGCTACTGAGAATTTCCCAAAAAAGCCCAATAACACTGCTCGACCTGGGAATCGAACCAAAGACCTTTAGCATAGCAGTCGCGCTTAAGACCACTAGGCTAACGAAGCAGTTACACTAACTCATCACCTTTAACATTAAAACAGTTTTATTACGGCCTGTTGGTCTAGTGGTTAGCGGCCCTGACTGCTAACCCGGAGGTCGTGGGTTCGATTCCCACCCAGGACAAACTTTGTGTGATGAGCTTGATTGTTTGTTCTGTGTCTGGGTGTGATTTATCTATAATATGTATGTATTTATAAATTATATAAGTATGTATATCAGTTGTCTGGTTACCATAACACAAGCTCTGCTTAGCTTGGGATCAGATAGCCGTGTGTGAGTTGTCCCAAGATATTTTTTATTTTTTTATACATGATTTGCAGAAATATGCTTATCAAGATGCTTATATAAGTTCTCTTTTTTAATAAATCCTTTCTGGCATATATAACACTTGAACGCTCGCTCCCCAGTATGCCTACAAACATGCTGTCGCAAAGTTTCTTTTCTAGAAAAAGATTTTGGACATATATGACATTTAAAAGGTTTTTCGCCCGTGTGTTTCCGAACATGCTCATTCAGATTATCCTTTCTAGCAAAACTGAACTGGCATCTATCACATTTATAAGGTTTTTCACCAGTATGATTGCGTAGATGCTTTTTTAAACTGTCCAAGTGTGCGAAATTTCTCTGGCATATAGTACAGTCATATGGCTTTTTACCAGTGTGTATTTTACCGTGTTTATTTAAATAATCCTTGCTTGGAAAGCTTTTTTGACATACCTCACATTGAAAAGGTTTTTCACCGGTGTGTAAACTTAGATGCAATTTTAAATGATTAGACTTATTGAACGCTTTATGACAGATATCACATTTGTAAGGTTTTTCACCGGTATGTATAAGAATATGAGATTTTAGGTGACTGGTTTTAGCAAAACATTTTTGGCATATACTGCATTCGTAAGGCTTTTGACCTGTGTGGGTTTGCATGTGAGATTTCAAATGATGATTTTTATTAAAACTCTTTTCACACAATTCGCATTTGTATGGTCTTTCTTGGGGAATTGGACTTGCAAATGAAATTTGTTCAGTATCGTTACAATTGTCAGTATCTGTGGCAGTTATTAGATGATTTGTAACTTGTGTTTCTTCAGCTATATACTGATCCAATGTGGGGTTAATAGGCTCTTTGATTTTATGAGATTCAGCTGTACAATTGTCAGGAGTAAGAATAACATTCCAGCTTGCTAGGCCATCGTTTTCATGAGGAGCTGGATCTATGACCTCTTGCTGTGGTCTTCTTTTGCCCAGCTCTGGTGGCTCTGCAGTCGATGTACCTGTAATTATAATTTCGGTTCTATTAATAGGTATCATAAATTAGATTCTGCCCGCAACTTCGGACGCGCCGGAAACATTTTTCTTGGATGAAAAATATCCTATGTGTTATTCCACAGTAAAATCTATCTGAGTGCCAAATTACGTTGACATCCGTTCAGCCCTTTGAGCGTAAAAGAGTAACAAACAAACAAACATCCATCCATCCACCCATCCTTCCATCCGTCCATCCATCCATCCATCCACCCATCCTTCCATCCATCCATCTATCCATCCGTCCATCCATCCATCCATCCATCCATCCATCCATCCATCCATCCATCCATCCATCCATCCATCCGTCCATCTATCCATCCATCCATCTATCCATCCGTCCTCAGCTCGCCGGAATGTTTAAGTTTTATGTAATAGGGGGCGAGAATATTGTCATTAACCGGGCACAAATCCTAACTCCGAGCTGCTACTGAGAATTTCATAGAAAAACCCAATAGCAATTTGATCGTCTGGGAATCGAACCCAAGACCTCCAGCGTAGCAGACGCGCTTAGCACCACTAGGCTAACTAGGCAGTCTATTTACAACTAGCCACAACTTTCTAACTTCTTGACAGTCAAAAGTGCCTGTAAATGGTCTGATTGAAATGAATTCTTTGACTTCCATACGATCTTTGTGTGTTTGTCTGTCCCCAAATAGTTGTTTCACAATAGGGAATATTCATATATATAAAAAAAAAATATATAATAAAAAATATACCATCACGCCTGTATTCCCCGAAGGGTTAGGCAGAGATGTACCAATGTACACCCACAGTTCGCCGGTATATTTAGGTCCCATGTAATAGGGGGCGAGCCTATTGCCATTAACCGGGCACAAATCCAAACTCCGAGTTGCTACTGAGAATTTCATAGAAAAACCCAATAACACTTTTTGCTAGACCTGGGAATCGAACCCGGGACCCCTTGCACAGCAGTCGCACTTGCGACCACGAGACCAACGGGGCAGTTAATATTCATGATTTTTTTTAACCGCATTTATTAAGAAAATGAGAAGAGTAAGAAGAGGAGAGGATGAGGAGGGGGAGGGGGGGGTGAGTGTTAAGAGTATGCTCAGATGGTTCGGTCATGTTGAGAGGATGAGTGAAAGGCGACTAACAAAAGGGATTTATATGGCAGATGTGAGTGGCAACACGTGGGAGGAGCTCGTGGCTAAATAATTACAGCCGCATAGACCGATCTTCCGGGTTAAGCCACGCTTGCCGAGGTTGGTCTGTGGATGGGTGACCATTTACCATAGCGAGTTTCCTCCGTGCCTCGGAAAGCACGTAAAGCCGTTGGTCCCGGCTGTCATTTGTAGATCTTTGACAGTCGTTACGGATAGTCAGAAGCCAGAAAGTCTGACAACCAGTCTTACCAAGAGTATCGTATTACCCATTACTGGGTTGTGGAGGTCTGATAGGCAGTCGCTCCATGTAAAATACTGATATTCAGCTGTATCCGGTTCGACTGGAAGCCGACCCCAAGATGGTTGGGAAAAGGCTAGGCAGATGATGATGTGAGTGGCAACACCGGGAGAGGATGCCCTAGAAAGACCTACCCTGACCTTATTGGTGAGGTTCTTCAGAAAGGTCGGGTGCGCAGTACTCGTAACCGGCGTGCTTGTATGACCAGATGTATGAATGTGGACGAGGCGAAAGGAGTATGTAAGGATCGTAACAGGTGGCGGTCCGTGGTTTCTGCCTACCCCCATGGGAAAAAGGCGTGAGTTTATGTATGTATGTATATTAACAAAATACTGTAGTGGAAACGACAAAAAGTGAAAAAAAGTCCTGTATATAGTTTTTAAGTTTATTCGTTACATACAAACATACAAATCCTTCCTATTTATAATATTGTGTTTATTAGTACTAGCGAAATATCCGCATCCGTTAAGTCTTTGGCTACTGCTCGGCTCCCGTGTGTCGTAGCGTGATGTTATATAGCCTATGTTACTCAGTGATAATGTAGCTATTGATAATTATCTATTGGTGAAAAAATGGTTAACATCTATCCAGTAGTTTTTAAGTTTATACAAGCTGTTGATTTGCATCCTCGTCAAATTTTAGGAACTTGTCATAAACAAATAGAAGTAATCAAATATAATTACGATACCTGGCCAATATCTAATAAATACCTGTTTTTTTAGTTGCAACTATCAAAAAACAGTATTCCAAAATACTCCTCTTGCAAAAATCAGCATCGCCCAGTTGTGTATGCGGTAGGCAGAGTTGTCGCGCGGCTATATCAATGCGTGCATAGCGCCTAAACTCTCTGGCGAGATGGCTAGCTCGAATATGAAAATCACGTCAAAAAAAAAAACACCTTATTTTATTATTGATTCGTGCTAAGAATGACGAGCAAAGTTAACTCCTTGAATTTGACGAGGTTGCAAATCAACGCCTTGTATAGCCTATGTTACTCAGTGATAATGTAGCTATTGATAATTGGGAAGATGACACGACATACTTTTTATGAGCTGTCAAAACGCCATTCCCCCATAGATTTTCTATGACAATACTCAACTATGACGTCACTTTTTTGACACATCAATTCACTAACTATTTATTGATTGCAAAGCAACTAAAAATCAAATTTTAAAGTTATTTAAATATTTATCGGGTTTTGGGGGGTAAAATGAGGTGTTTTTGAAGTGAAAACTTCTTTAGCGGCGTTGGGTAAAAAATGTTAAACTCGCGTCAGGACACGTGACCCTGATCGAAAATATTCGTAATTGGATCGTGGAAAATCGTGCAAAATCGTGGAAAATCGTGGATGGATGGATGGATGGATGGATGGATGGATGGACGGATGGACGGATGGACTAAATAGTACATGTGCTTGGATTAATGGTTTCTGTTATATACATAGTACTTTTATAATGATAATTATAGCAATTCGTGCAAAATTATTCCCTAACCATTCCAAAATATCAAAAATGCACAACGTTAATATTCAAGTTTTCACTTCTGCCGGCACTCCCGGAGTGCAACCCGTCGTTTTTTTTTTTAGAGAAGTTCTTTCTTGGTATTATTGTTTAATGATGTCATCTACCCAATTATCTATTGGTGAAAAAATGGTTAAAATCTATCCAGTAGTTTTTAAGTTTATACGTTACATATAAAATAAAAATATTTTCAAAAAAAAAAAATGTACCATCACGCCTGTATTCCCCGAAGGGTTAGGCAGAGGTGTACCAATGTACACCCACAGTTCGCCGGTATATTTAGGTCCCATGTAATAGGGGGCGAGCCTATTGCCATTAACCGGGCACAAATCCAAACTCCGAGCTGCTACTGAGAATTTTATAGAAAAACCCAATAATACCGATAACCAATAATAATAACAACAATATTTTTTCTATGAAATTCTCAGTAGCAGCTCGGAGTTTGGATTTGTGCACGGTTAATGGCAATAGGCTCGCCCCCTATTACATGGGACCTAAATATACCGGCGAACTGTGGGTGTACATTGGCACACCTCTGCCTAACCCTTCGGGGAATACAGGCGTGATGGTATATAACCCAATAACACTCAAATCTTTTCTCTTTATAATATTAATGTAGAAGAGTAGATGAAGATTAATAATTACAATTTATTTCTCTGCCGGTACTCTTGCATTCGTTGAGCTGCAGTTTTCGCTTGTTTCTTCAATAACTCACTACCGCCTCTCTTTTTCCCTCTCCACCTCCGTGTAGCCTCTGCTGACTTTGTCCTCTTTTCTATTGTCCTCTTCTCTATTTCAGAAGGTCCAAGAAGTTGATTGTCTTCTGATGCGTCAGTACTTCGAACATCTTCTGTGTCTGCTTCTTGTTGCTTGGTTAGTTGCTTAAGCCATGCTTTTCGCGCTCTAAACTCCCGACCACGTTCAGCAGAAGATTTCGCCGCTTTATTCAACCTATAATTTCATTATTTTAGTTTGGTGTATACCATCACGCCTGTATTCCCCTAAGGGTTAGGCATAGGTGTGCCAATGTACACCCACAGATTTCCGGTATATTTAAGTCCCATGTAATAGGGGGCGAGCCTATTGCCATGAACCGGGCACAAATCCGAACTCCGAGCTGCTACTAAGAATTTCATAGAAAAAAATTGGTTGCCTGTAAAGTCGGTATACGGGCGAAAGTTTTACGTGACAACGACTTTGAGTGGTAAAATAATTTTAATGTGAATATTCATTCGTACAGTAGGAAGAAGGATGAAATAATGTGGTGTCTGAATTTTGCAAAATCATCATTGCTTCTAGCTCTTGCATCACTTTGTCGATGTCAATATTGTTCTCATAAAGTTTTCTGCGTTCCATGATAGTTTCCTTGTTGTCATTGAATAATTGTATAAATTTATTACAATCAACAATGTCAGCGACTTCGTTGCGAAATGGCAAGTACAGCAGTACCATTTCACGTTGATAATTGACAGTTTCATCTATGTCGTAGCATCTATATCGTATGATTCGACCGATCAGACGTTTGCGATATCCTCTCGATGTCGTTCTTTCACCAGTCGGCGGTTCAGGATCGTCATCTTCATGCACGTTCAAGTCGTCTTCATTGTCAATGAAATCACGAGAGTTAGCATACCACGACGCAAACTCGGCCAAATATACATCTTGCAAAGATGGAGGTCTTTCTTCATACCGCTGAATGATGTTTTTAGTCCACACGTCTGTGCTGTCCTCTGCGATTCCTTCGCGATCCAATTGTTTTCGACGTTTGCGGCAACGTTGTCTCTCTGAGGGCCACACTGTTGGTATGTACACAATTTGACGGCTTGCTTCGCTCATCGGCTGTCGTAACAAATACCATGCTGCTTCTTGCGCCGACATTTCAACTGCATTGAGAAGTTTGACACTCAATGCTTTTAATTGACCAGTGTAATCGCGGTCAGGATGTTCTTCCATCATTTTAGTCAACTCTCGATTCAAGTTACCCATTCCACGAGCTGATTTGTTCACGTATTCCACGACGTACTGTGCGCAGCTGTATTCATCTAAGATAAACTGAATATCGATGTTGGAATTAATTTGACCAGCAAGGTAAGGGTTGAACGTGTTTGTCATAAGTTGATCAAAGTTACGTTTAAACAACAAAGTTGGCCTGCGAAGGGTTGAACGTACTATATCAAGATATGCATCAAATGTCAGACCATGTTCCCTCAGAAAGTCATCCATGCTAGGGTATGTACGTTCGCTGAGACACGTTCGCAGCTCCTTGGATTTTTTTTGGAATGTTGACCGGCGTCCATCAGTCTGAGGCATTGGAACCAAGACTCGAGTAGCAGGCATTGGCCAGTACGGGATCCCAAATCTGCAAGTCGGCTCACCTCGCTTCGTGCAGGTGAAAGTGTGCTTGTGAATTTGATTGGCGTAGATGGTCTCGTTGGGCATATCTTCTTTGGCGACAGAACTCAGCTTCTCCACGAGCTCGATGGTCATTGGCATATTTTCTGACACGGCCTCGTGTGGATCATTATTCAACCACACCAAAATGTGTGCGTGGGGGCTTCCTCGATACTGGAACTCAATGCGAAAGAAATAATCTTTAACAAAGTACTGGCCAAATGGATTATATGATTGTTTTGCCTTCAGCATATTCATCAATGTACCGACGAGTTTGTGGAAATATATGCAGCACGTAACTGGATCGTCGCTCACTAAGTTGCACCGCTCTGACGTGTTTAGATCTTCAGCAACTTTACCAGGATACTTGTTACTCAATTTGAGGAGTAAGTTCAGTAATATCAACCAGCGTACTTCGTTTGCACTTAAAGTGAGAAATATGGTCGGTTTACCTAGTTGACGGAGCATCGCAAACAGATCTTGTTTGCGAGAGGCCCAATACTGGACGGAATTGGGTACTGACTTCATGAAGGCAAGATTTTGAACGACAAATTCTTTATGAAATTCCGGCTCCTCCAACATGCGTCGAGTTACGTGTTCCGTGGTTGACACATTCCCAAATGTGCTGTAAATGCCATCTACCATGCGGAGACGTAGAATCTTCATAGCAACGTACAAGACTTTTTGAGGCGTGGCTCCGCGTCTGTCACTTCGTCGTAATTCACTGGTTGCCATCATGTAAGGTGTTACTGAAACTC
This sequence comes from Caradrina clavipalpis, assembly GCA_932526535.1. Lineage (NCBI taxonomy): Eukaryota > Metazoa > Arthropoda > Insecta > Lepidoptera > Noctuidae > Caradrina > Caradrina clavipalpis. The sequence continues at coordinate 5,532,770 of OW052117.1, forward strand.
CCATGTGGAAGCGACGAGGCTGGCCGTAGTATATTGCAGGAAATGATAGTTCTTCAGCATGACGGTCGTCAATGATGTTCAGAGGCATGGCCCGATGTCCTGGTGCGATGTCGAGCCAATCCTCTTCGTTCCACAGTAGTGTATGCTGCCTGGAAGCAAGAATTTCTGACTCCGGAGTACACTCGGCGGCGATTGTTTCGATTCGATGAGCCGAGTCATCCTGCAAACCTTCCTCTGGTGGCACGACAGTTTGCAGCCTTGACAAATCTACTTTGATATCGTACAAGCGATATAGACTTGAATTTTGAAGTACATCCAACCATTCTTTGATTGTCCTTTTGGACATGTAGCCGCTAATGTAATTTGTTTTGTGTGCGAGATTCCGTTTGATGTTGACATTAATGACGTCGTCCTCATCTAAATGCCGGGGCAAGCATTTTACCATGTCTTCTATGTTGAGTGGAACGTTGATCACTTGACCAATAATTCCATAAGAGAAGTCATGGCGCAGACGACGCACTTGCATGAATGGCAGACGTGGTGAGATTAATCGTTCACTAATTGGATCCAGTGGCGGTAAGCCAGGAGGTATTTCTGGATATGAGAAGCCATTCACTTTTGCAAGGGTAGGAAGCTTATGTTTGTTCAGCGAAAATCTACAGGAGTTGCAAATATGCGTATAATCCTCCTCGCGTAGTTGCCTATTTTCCTTAACGAACCAATCCGATATGACCTGTAGTTGTGCAGCAGTGATGATTTTAAGGTCATTCTTGAACCACAATCGGTCGCAAACAGAGCAAGCGTGGCCAAATTCGTTGTCCAGAAATGTAGTTTTAAACCTCTTTATTGACGACGACCATTTGACATTCCAGGTTGATTGTTCCGGTTGCACTGCTGTGTGAGTCGGTGGAGTACTTATTTGTGAAACAATTTGAGCAGCTCTACGCTGTCTGTAAGCACGTTGTCGCTGAGCGCTGGTCTGGGCAGTAACTGTTGTTTCCACTACCACAGGAGCAGACACTGTGGCTGACTCTAGCGTGCCGGTGTCAAGAGCTGAGTTGGCGAGTCTACGTTGCTTGCATCTACGTTGTCTTTCGGCGGCTGCTTTTGCAAAATCTGCTGCCTCTGCTGGAGTTCTTTCCGCGGCTTTACGTTTTCTATACATACTTTGTCGTTGCGCTTTGGCGTTATGGTGTGTGTGCGGCACAGCGAAAGGTATGGCAGACGTTGGCGGCACGATATCATCAGTCTCCATCGATGTACTGGACGTTGAAGGAATTTGTACATCTGGCTCCATTGTACTAAAATTGAACAAATTAGAAATTATTGTTTCTCATATTGACGTGACAACGTCTTATAAATTGGTTTGCCGGGTGACACTTCAAGAAACTGCGTTACGCTCCGCTCACGTTATGCGCTCACAATGAGAGCGAGTGAGAGGGACGCGTCCCTTCCACTCGGGCATGGTTAGCCCGCCTAAGAGCGAGAGAGACAGACATAAAAAGTGAAAGGCACGCGTCCATTTCATCCTTCTTCCTACTATACGAATGAATATTCACATTAAAATTATTTTACCACTCAAAGTCGTTGTCACGTAAAACTTTCGTCCGTATACCGACTTTACAGGCAACCAAATTTTTTTTAAATGTTTTCAAATACAGTGTCAACTCTTTATAACATCATTCTTTATAACGATAAACAGCCGTTTCGCTTTTGTTATTGTTAATTGCATTGAACACGTGCTTGGTTTGCTTGAAAATGATGGTCTCGAACTAAACATCTACGAATCGTACCTATTATCAGAAGTACTGGCAAAGCAAAAAACGTCAGGCAAAGTTAACTGACTATATGTATTAATTTTATCAAAAACATATTAAAGATTATAGTTAATTTGGTTGTTTTTCTTTCTTCACTCCATATAACAATAACTCTCTATAACGATAAAAAAAAATCAATCAGTTGTTATAAGTTATTAATAAATTTAACTTGTTTTACATTGGTGCCGATTCCCTTGTTCACAAACTAAACTAAAATTAGAGAATTGACATCTCTTACTAACATACAGCGAAAGAAAAGGACGGTAATACCTTAGAACTAAGTTAGAGATGTCAAATTAGTTTTGCCTTGAACTTTTCCGTGTTTTTAATCAACACGTTCTGACATGCCAATTAAAATTGTATAGAGGTTTTAGTTCAACTAAAATTGACAAGTCTTATTCACGTCCGTCCCTTTCTTGTTTGATTGGAAAGAAAAAGATAGAAATAGTCTAAATTAAGTTTAGCTTGTGCATAACAGAATCGACACCATTGTTATAAATATAAAAACTAAATTTAAAAGTTAGAACATTTATTTAAATCACATTAATTGTTAATATCAATCGATTTTAATTCAAAGTGTATTTTCTAAAAGGAGAAAACAAATTCGCATTTGATCTTTGAATTTGTAAATCGCGCGCTTACTACCTTGCGCAGTGATTGGTCGTCTCGGTTTGAATGTTTGAAAGTTTCGATTTGACAGGTTGGAGGTTAAACATTGTTATTTCAATTTTTTACATAGCAAGTCGCGCTCATTTTATCAAGTTAAACAAATTATTATTGGTTGAGAAACGATTTATACTACTTTTTTGATTGAAAACTACCACAACATTGTGATTACTACAACATAACCTATTCACTTACGTCTTAGTCATTTATTTCGTCATGTTATATTATCAGTCTGAAATTATTTACCTTTGCTGTTTGAATTGTTGCGATGGACGAAACTACCTTCACATTATCACTACACAATTGTTTTACAATTAACTGGCAACGTGTAAACTTGTATGCAGGCGCCTAAGCGAAATAGAAGCGCAAGACATGAACCGGTGTGTATGCCTATCTCTCTCACTCTCTCTCTCTCGCTCTGTCTCTCTCGCTCTTAGGCGGGCTAACCATGCCCGAGTGGAAGGGACGCGTGCCTCTCACTCGCTCTCATTGTGAGCGCATAACGTGAGCGGAGCGTAACGCAGTTTCTTGAAGTGTCACCCGGCAAACCAATTTATAAGACGTTGTCACGTCAAAAACCCAATAACACTTTTTGCTCGACCTGGGAATCGAACCCAGAACCTCTAGCGTAGCAGTCGTGCTTAAGACCACTAGGCAACTAAGTTTGAACTTGCACCAAAATGATGACATTCGCGTCCCGTGTATACTAGTATGGGTACAATTTATTTATTTTGGAAATCATCAAATAACTTCTCCCGGGTCGGGAGGAATTGTGTCAGTCTGTTTGTAGTCTGTCATTAGTAGGATAATAAGAGCTCTATTTCAATGCAGATACGATTGTTTTTACAAACTATAAAACAGCTCATAAAACCTTTCCTTTTTTTTTATTTTTTTTTTCTCAGAATGAGGTTAATTTAATTAAAGATCATTTGGGGTGTCTGAGGCCGTTTTCACATTAGGACGTCAGCAGCGCGACAGTAGCGCGGCAGAAGTACATTCCTTCACATTACAAGAACAGATCAAAGTTTAGGTCAGTATGGCGCACTTCATTTTAAAAATAGATGCTGTGGGCGACAGCTCTTCTGTTTTTAACCCCCGACGCAAAAAGAGGGGTGTTATAAGTTTGACGTGTCTGTCTGTCTGTCTGGGGCATCATAGCTGCCGAACGGGTGAAGCGATTTCAATTTAGTTTTTTTTGTATTAAAGGTGACCTATGTGCGAGTGTTCTTAGACATGTTTGATGAAAATCGGTTGAGCCGTTTTAAAGTTGTGGGGGTGAAAGTAGGGAAGAAAAACCGAATGTATGTAAATATACTCGAGTGGGGTCTCAAACTTAACAAAATCGACATTATAATAAGTAGGTACCTATAAAAAGTATAAAATAAAAAATTAAATAAAAAAATTAAAAAACCCCCAACACAAAAACCCAAGTTCCTAAGGGGTTTTTTAAATTTTTTATTTAATTTTTTTTTATTATAAAATTCTGTCGTGGCGACAGTCGCGCGACAGACGCGCTGCTAAAGTCGCCTACATGTGAAAGCGGTTTTGCGCATTTACCGATACACGTTGTATATGAGACCACTAGTGTTAGATATGCCAGAACACGCACGCTAGAGGCCCTGGGTTCGATTCCCAGGTCGAGCAAAAAGTATTATTGGGTTTTTCTATGAAATTCTCAGTAACAGCTCGGAGTTTGAATTTGTGCCAGGTTAATGGCAATAGGCTCGCCCCCTATTACATGGGACCTAAATATACCGGCGAAGTGTGGGTGTACATTGGTACACCTCTGCCTAACCCTTCGGGGAATACAGGCGTGATGGTATTTTTTTTTTTGCTATTAGATACACACTCACCTCCGAGATTTATGATCATGGCTCCCACTACTTTCAAAATCTTGCCTTGAATATGTTGTCACATACATTGTATTCACAATTTCCGTAAGTAATATCTTCTTAGCTGATGGTCCTGAAGCACTACCTTCACATTCAGAGTCTGCCCCACTTCCTGCCACAATTTCTTATTATTCACCCGAAAATTCACAAAAAAATGAACTTTAAAATGAATTTACAACAAACGAAGAATGTTAAAATTTAATGTATTGAACAAAATATTCATTTATAAAATTGTTCAAGAACGAAATGTAATTATGAAATAATTAAGAAATCACCGTTCGCGTAACGCTTGCAAAGTAAACGAACTAGTGACTGATATGAACTGGCTATAAGAGGAAGAGAGAAAGAAAATGTGCGGGCGCACCTCTCTCTCTTGCCCCTACAGTAATATACGAAACGTAACTCTCTCTCTGTCTATCTTCACTAACTTATATCTCCCTTTCACCTTCCGTTCGCATCGCCCAATCACACTTTTCGTAACGCTCACGTCACGTCACCAGCTTAACAACGGGTTAGAGTGCTTTTCAGCAGCGTCAAAGAAACGCTTGGTGATGCGTTTCATGACCTGCTGGATCGTGGGTTGATAGTTAGGTAAAATGGGTGACAAATTTATACTTTAGGGTAGCTTGTTTATCGATAAATCATTATAGATAACTAGCTGTTCCCCGCGGTTTCACCCTCGCTGCTCAGCATCTGTTGGTCGTAGCGTGATGTTACATAGCCTATAGCCTTCCTCGATAAATGGGCTATCCAACACAAAAAGATTTTTTTAAATCGGACCGGTAGTTCCTGAGATTAGCGCGTTCAAACAAACAAACAAACAAACTCTCCAGCTTTATAATATTAGTATAGATTAAATTTGGGGTAATAGATGATCAAATTGTATTTATGACCTATGGCGGTACCACCGCTGGACAAACGCTAGTGTGAAAGCGCTCTTAGTCAAAGTCAAAGCATTTATTTCAATTAGACCATTTACAGGCACTTTTGAATGTCAAGAAGTTACAGTTCAAAATTGAAGCTAGTTGCTCGTTCCAAAACGTAGGTCTCTATGGAGAAGAACGAGCATGTATTAGTTGCTAGTGAATACTTACTCGTTGACTGTACGGGGGGTTCCTCTTCTTCTTCAAACTTCATCACTATCACATCATCTTCCACCTCTGACTTTACATGCTGAAGAGGATAATCTTGTTGTACTTGGTAGCAATCATCTTGTTTGTCTGAATCTGTAAATAAAACAAAGTAATATATACATTAGTATTCTCTGCTAATCGTAATACAGACTAGCCAAGTCTGCCGAGGCTGCGGGTTGTTCGAAAGAGATACCGCGCCCCCGGAACGCAAAGGGCACATCAAGGAACATAGATGGGTTTTAGTCAGTAAACTTTAAACAGACTCCGTACCCAAGTTGGCCGTAGCAAAGACAATCTTCAACGGTGGGGTTTTGCAGATGGCACCGACCTTCAGTGCCTGTGCGGGGTCTCTCCGCAGACCATGGCCCACCTTTTATCTTGTGCCGCATGCCCTGTCACCTGCACACGTGAGGACCTAATGACTGCGTCGGCGGATGGTGTCGCCGCGGCCGAATTTTGGGTCAAACATAATATTTAACTATAAATTATATTTATTAACATTCTATTATTTGCTATCGATACGCTAAGAAGAAGATCAAACCGTACGCAAAATACGCGCTGAGACCTGGAGTTGCGGACACCAGCTCGCCATACTACTACTAGTAAGTCATGCCGCCACCGACCCTTAGGCGTCCGTCCTTTTTACCGCGAACGATAGTGCAATTCTTTGTCTCTCCCGTCCCGCCACCTCCTTCTCTAGCATTACAGCTTCGCAAAAGGAGGTTACTGCATCCCATTCCCTCTCGCTCCGGACCATGGCTTGCACCAATGCCGGACGCGAGAGGGCGCAGCGGTGCTCCGCCCAAGCGGGGCACACCGCCAATGTATGCTCTACCGTGTACTCGGGGCGATCCTCGCAGCGGTGACACCCGGGCGTTTCCACCCGCCCGATGAGGTGCAGGAACCCCCCGAAACATCCGTGTCCGGTGAGGACCTGCGTCAGGCGGTAGGTGAGGGCGCCGTGGCGCCTCTCTAGCCACTCCTCAAAGAGGGGACTTACCGCCTCAATTACGGCGAGCCCTACACGGGGTTGCGACAGTCACGCAGCGCCGGTGCCCGGCGGGCATGGGCGGCGCGGTATATCGCGCCTGTCAGACGCGGTCTTTATTGCTTCGCCGTCAGCAAAGCGCCTTAAGGATAAAATCTTACCATAACTTGGAGGTTCCCTTTTCAGCTGGATTAACTCAATTTCATATTGTTTCTGGCAAGGACCTGGTAGTTCTTTCTTGATAGCATCTTTTTCTACCAGACTATCTTCAACAATGCTTATGTTTTCTACTGGGGTCGTCGTGAACGCGCCAAACGATTGCGTCTGATTTCGGTATATGTCTGGGTTTAGCTGTAAAAAACATGATTAAAGATATAATATACATTCATAAATTCACGCCTTTTCCCCATGGGAATAGGCAGAAACCACAGAACGCCAACTGTTAAGATCCTTACATACTCCTTTCGCCTCGTTCACATTCATACATCTGATCATACAAGCACGCCGGTTACGAGTACTGCGCACCCGACGTTTCTGAAGATCCTCACCAATAAGGTCAGGGTAGGTCCTTCTAGGGCGTCCCCCCCCCGGCGTTGCCACTCACTTCTACCATAAAAATGACTTTCGCCTTTCACTCATTCGCTTAACATGACAAACAAGCCGACGGTCCACCTGATATTAAGTGGTCACCGCTACCTATAAACATCTGCAATACCAGAGACCTTGCAAATGCATTGCCATCCCAAAGACAAAGTTGAAATGTGTCATGTGCCTGTAACTACACCGGCACCCATAGCCTTCAAACCGGAACACAGCAGCGCTGCTTTGCGGCAGAAATAGGTATGGTGGTAGTACTTTCCCGGACGAGCTCCTTCACAAAGAGCTCTACTATAGTCTAAATCTTACCCTCATTGTGACATTTTGTGTATTCCAGTTTGTATTTATTGGCAGAAATTAGGCATTGGATACCTTACCTCGTAATTCTCTTGCATGAACAGCTGCTCGGACTGCAGACATTTCTTCTGCAACTGGCTGCATTGCTTTAGTTTTGTGTAGCAGATGTAACATACGGTCACCGGTCTATTGTCTTCAGTCAAAAACTAAAAGAAAAATAGTTAAAAAATTAGTATTTTGTTCACAACATTTCTTTATTGTTGTTTGTAACTGTCTTGTTAGTCTAGTGGTCCTAAGTGCGTCTGCTACGCTAGACGTCTTGAGTACAATTCACAGGTCAAGCAAAAAATGTTATTGGGTTTTCCTATGAAATTCTCAGTTGCAGCTCGAAGTTAGCATTTGAGCCCCGTTAATGGAAATAGGCTCGCCCCCTATTACATGGCATGTGCTGCATGACACAGGATGCAGGCTGCTTCCAACCGGTCCTTTTGGGGAACTATAAAGGAGGCCTATGTTCAGCAGTGGACGTTCTGCGGCTAATATGATGATGATGATAGTTGCAGTTTTTTGGTACACCTCTACCTAACCCTTCAGTGAATACAGGTTTCATAGTATGTTATTATAATGTGATTTGGTACCTTCTGTGTACCTTTACATACCTCTCCTGAAAAGTCCTATATGGATATTTATGGTATTTTTTTTTTTATATTTTAAAAATTAGGTACCCCCAGGCATTTCCCAGCAACAATTTCTTGTTAAATGTTACTCAATTTTGATGAGCACAATGAGTAGTTAACAGCAATGTGGTGTGTCTTGTTACATTTAGAACTTACCGGAACATCAGTCAGCTTCTCGTACAGTTCTTGCAGGCTCTTGTCGGTAACTACATACATGCGAACGTTCTCCACCCAACATATCCTACACAGGGGCAGTTTCGCCACTTTTTCCGTCTTAACAACACTGTTTATTGTTTGCAAAGACATTTCGATAATGGCTTTAGATATTTTTGATTATTTGAAAACACTTTAGGAGTAGCGGAGCTGGTCGCAGAGTAAATTAACTGATTATGCGGTCACCGCAGCTTAGCTGGCATGGCGGTCGGAGCAACCGCGCCGGGGCTACACTCACTGGAAAGTCCGAATAATCATATTATGAAGATTATATTTACAATAAGACCATATATATGGGACTAAAGATTTACTTTCAATTCATAAAAGAACAAAATACACAATTATTTTACACAAATAACAGCTCAGAAAATAGTCGATCAATAATACCCAAATACCGTAATACGACTGACAGTGACAGCACCACTGACAGTCGACGATTCGTCCAGCCGAAGAGCCTTCTCCTTCCTAATGCATATTTAGCATTTAGCTAATGAAATTTAGTTGCGAAATTCTGTGAAATGCGAATTCATCGCTTCGTATTTGTACTTCATACCTAATACCTACTAATCCTTTCAGCGTCAGTGTATAATATACGGTTATTATTGTCATGGAATTATTGCGATTTTGCATTAATTTCATGAGCATGCGAATTATTCCTGAAGAGGCTGCGACGCGACGAACGCGCTCTTTTTTTAATTAGCAAATTAACAATATTCGCATACTTTATCATCATTAATAATCGTTATATTAGCAAATAGCATGCTAAGACTCATGAATTCGCATAATGCGAAATCTCATTAATTCCCATCACTACTCCTCCATAGAGTATATATTTAAACTGGTATTCTCCTCTCTCCTATATATATCTATTAACTCATTATGTTACTCTGTGGTCTGGAAAATAAGCGATATTTATCGAAATTAGTTTATATAAATCGAAACTATTACATGGAAGCTTGGAACCTAAAAAGTTACCGGCGAACTGTGGGTGTACATTGGTACACCTCTGCCTAACCCGTACAAGAGAATACAGGCATGATATGTATGTATACATAAGTGGCAAGTAAATCTTCTTCTTTATCGTATGGGCAGTAAGGTGTAACGACCCCAAACACCCTAGTGTCAGAGTTTCTAAACCGCCTCAAGGGCCTCTGACATGGTTACCGACGTCAGTGATGTCCAAGATAAACTTAGAAAGTACGTATGAATTAGAAAAAGTCACATTGGTACTTGTCCGATCCCGGTTGCGAACCCACAACCTCTTGCATGAGAGGCGGGCGCCTTAACCACTGGGCCATCACGACATTACTGGCATTTATGGCAAGTAAATAAAAGTGTGTAAACCGAACAAGTTTGTAAATAATCATTTATTCGTGATAAACGTGTTGACAACAGGTATATACTGCTTCCTAGTGGCTGATAGATTCGACTGACAGTAGTAGTTGCATTCCATGACCCCAGTGAGGTTCCCTCGAGAAAGCCCCAGAGACGGACTTGAGAATTCTTCTAAACATCTGCTTAACTGTAACAATAAATAAATTATTAATTTAACTGCCCCGTTGGTCTCGTGGTCGCAAGCGCGAGTGATAAGCGTGGGGTCCTGGGTTCGATTCCCAAGTCGGGCAATTAGAAATTTCTCAGTAGCAGCCCGGAGTTTGGAAATTAGTGGTGTGACACCCCCGTGTCGTATTCGTAGATCTTTAACAGTCGTTACGGATAGTCAGAAGCCAAGAAGTCTGACAACCAGTCTTACCAAGAGGTATCGTGTTGCCCTTACTGGGTTGTGGAGGTCAGATAGGCAGTCGCTCCATGTAAAACACTGGTATTCAGCTGCATCCGGTTAGACTGGAAGCCCACGCCAACGCAGTTGGGAAAAGGCTAAGCAGATGATGTGCACTAGTAGCTAAAGACGTGGATTTCTTCAACGCATATCCGTTATGTAATGGCATGCTACGCGGTACCTGCCTCGTTAGCCTAGTGGTCCTAAGCACGACTGCTGCGCTAGAGGTACCGGGTTCGATTCCCAGGTCGAGCAAAAAGTGTTATTGGGTTTTTCTATGAAATTCTCAGTAGCAGCTCGGAGTTTGGATTTGTACCCGGTTAATGGCAATAGGCTCGCCCCCTATTACATGGGACCAAAATACACCGGCGAACTGTGGGCGTACATTGGTACACCTCTGCCTAACCCTGCTGGGAATACAGGCGTGATGGTATATATGCTACGCGGTAAGTGTGATTCAAAATGTCCGATGAACACTGACAACCCATTCTAAGGGTCATACTAGCGCAGAATCTATGAAGAAGAAGTGGTAATGCTTACTTGTACAGCTTTTTCTGGTGTCTCCGGAGAGTACAAGGCAGCGTCCCTCTGGAGCCCCATGGTGAAGTCCATGCCGAGGAGCAGGGCTACGGTACACTTGGTCCGGACTAGGGCTTCAGACACGGCCTGCAGCGCCCCGGGACGCAAGAGGAAATCCTGGCAAAAAAGAATCATCATCATCATCATTATATTCATCATCATTATCATCATTATCATCATCATTGTCATCATCATAATCATCATCATCGTTATCATCATCATAATCATCATCATCATCATCATAATCATCATCATCATATACATCATATTCATCTTATTAATCATCATAATTATCATCATCATCATCATCGTTATCATCATCATTGTCATTATATTCATCTTCATCATCATCATATTCATTATCATCATCATCATATCAGCCGCAGGAAGTCCACTGCTGGACATAGGCCTCCCCCATAGATTTCTAAAAGGACCGGTTGTAAGCGGCCTGCATCCAGCGTCTTCCTGCGGTCTTAAACAGGTCGTCTGTCCACCTTGATGGTCAATGGGGCCATAACCTTCTCTTATGTAATTACACATAGCACGCCTGTATTCCCAGAAGGGTTAGGCAGAGGTGTACCAATGTACACCCACAGTTCGCTGGTAAAGGTCCCATGTAATAGGGGGCGAGCCTATTGCCGTTAACCGGGCACAAATTCTAACTCCGAGCAGCTACCGAGAATTGCTCGACCTGGGAATCGAACCCAATACCTCTAGCGTAGCAGTCGCGCTTAGGACCACTAGGCTAACGAGGTTGTAGATTTAATTACACTATGATAATTATAAATGTCGTGATTGCCCAGTGGTTAAGACGCCCGTCTCTCATGCACGAGGCTGTGGATTCACGACCAGACACGGGCAAGTACCTGTGTGACTTTCTATTTTATTATTTGTCCATTGGATGGCAAACAAGCCCACGACCCACCTGATGTTAAGTGGTCACCGCTGCCTATACACATCTGCAATACCAGAGGCCTTGCAAATGCGTTGCCATCCCAGAGACTAAGTCAAAGTCATGTGCCTGTAACTACACCGGCACACACACCCTTCAAACCGGAACACAGCAACGCTGCTTTGCGGCAGAAATATGTATGGTGGTAGTACTTCCCCGGACGAGCTCCTTCACAAAGAGCTCTACTACTAATCTATTATAATTTACCTTGACAAGTATTGGGAAGCTCGGTATGAGTACATCACCAACTATCTTCACATCTTTTCTTAACATCTGTGCCGCTGTCAGTGTTGCCACATTCTTCCTTGCTGCCACTAAGGAATCAAGTTCTCGTTGTCTGAAAAGTGTAAAAATGTAATTCTCCAGACCGATTCCGGCCACGGCGGCTAATCCTAATGCAGACTAGCCACGTACGCAGGAGATATTATAGTGCACAAGTGTGTGCGCAAACACAGGTGCACTCCCTCTCCCTCTACTCTCATAGCCCGATGGGACGGCAATCCGACACGACCGGAGAGAGATCAGGCGCAGGACCAACGGCTTTACGTGCTTTCCGAGCCACGGGAAAAAAATGTCTGAAAAGTAAATTGACAGTCAAGGCATTTTTTAGGGTACCCTGCCCAAAGGGTAAAACGGGTCCACGTTCATACATCTGGTCATACAAGCACGCCGGTTACGACTACTGCACACCCGACCTTTCTGAAGAACCTCACCAATAAGGTCAGGGTAGGTCTTTCTAGGGCGTCCCCTCCCGGCGTTGCCACTCACATCTGCCATATAAATCCCTTTTGTTAGTCGCCTTCCACTCATCCTCTTAATAATATATATACCATCACACCTGTATTCCCCGAAGGGTTAGGTTAGGTTAGGTTAGTAATAGGGGGCGAGCCTATTGCCATTAACCGGGCACAAATCCAAACTCCAAGCTGCTACTGAGAATTTTATAGAAAAACCCAATAACACTTTTTGCTCGAACTGGGAATCGAACCCGGGACCCCTTGCACAGCAGTCGCAATTGCGACAACGAGACCAACGGGGCAGCTAGCCTCTTAATAATCGTGGGTATAATTAAGTTCGAACTGACCTTTCAGCCTTAAAATCGGTTGATTTCGTCAGACTCTCCAGGAAGGTCATTATATCCTTATCATGAGGAGTAGCCTTATTCAGTTCTTCGGAAAAATTCACCGTATCCAGAATAATTGTGGCTGAAATAAAGAAAAACATTTTAAACAAGATTTATCTAAAAACTGCCTGCCTCGTTTTTATTTTTCTACCGATGGGAAATCATCCAATGACTGCCCCCGCCCTGGCGGGGTGGGAGGGAGTGTCAGACTTTTACTGACTAAAACCCATCCATGTTCCTTCTCGTGCCCTTTGCGTTCCGGGGGCGCGGTATCTCTTTCGAACTACCCGCAGCTGCCTGTCTCGTTGGCCTAGTGGTGCTAAGCGCGACTGCTACGCTAGAGGTCTTGGGATCGAATCCCAGGTCGAGCAAAGTGTTATTGAGTTTTTCTATCAAATTCTTAATAGCAATTCGGAGTTAAGCTAGAGACAAACTGAGCCCACGTACGCAACGTATGCAACGCGTTATTAAATCTAAACGGTTGAATTTGTATGCCTAGACACACACTTATCATACGCAATACTGTCACTGCATTGCGTACGTGGGCTCAGTTTGTCTCTAGCTTTAGGATTTGTGCCCGGTTAATGGCAATAGGCTCGCCCCCTATTACATGGGACCTAAATATGCGAACTGTGGGTGTACATTGGTACACCTCTGCCTAACCCTTCGGGGAATACAGGCGTGATGGTATGTCAGACATATAGATCGTACTTACCGCGTAGCATGTCATTACACAACGGGTACGCGTTGAAGAAATCGACATCTTTAGCTAATAGTGCACATAAGTCTTTAATCCGTTGAGCGACCAGAGTGCAGCACGACCCTACCGTCTCTATGGTAGAGCGGACATCTTCTTTGTACACCCACCCTGAGTTGTCTATGGGCCTGCGAAAAAACGGATTTAGGACAAAGTGGTAGAGCTCTTTGTGAAGGAGCTCGTCCGGGGAAGTACTACCACCATACCTATTTCTGCCGCAAAGCAGCGTTGCGTTGCGTTGCCGTTTAAAGGGTATAGGTGCCGGTGGCAATAGGCTCACCCTCTATTACATGGGACCTAAACATATCGGCGCACTGTGGGTTTAAATTGTTTACATCTCTGCCTAACCTTTCGGGGAATACAGGTGTGATGGTATGTTATGTCGCTGCACCAATGTACACCACATTGGTACACTTCTGCCTAACCTTTCGGGGAATACAGGCGTGAAGGTATTTTTTTTTTTCGGATGGGAAGTTATCACAAGACTCCCCTGCCGTAGGCGGAGCGGAAGGAAGTGTCAGACTTTTACTGACTTAAATCCATCCATGTTCCTTCTTGTGCCCGTTGCGTTCCGGGGGCGCAGTATCTCTTGCTCACAACCCCTAGCCCTGGCAGGCATCGGCCCTTAGTGGCCCCTCTAATGGTTGCTGACATCTCTTTGAAGCGCACGTGGAACACGAACGCGCCGTACGTCGACACGGCCTGTCGTTAATTAAAGTAAGGACGGTAAGCTACGGTGGCCGGGAGTCGTCTCGCGACTCCCGACGCCCGGAGCGTCTTCCGCGGCGGCTGCTAGGACGAGAGATTCTGCGCCTCTCCCATCCCGCCACCTCCTTCTCTAGCATTACAGCTTCGCAGAAGGATGGCGTGATGGTATGATACCCTCACCTGTGGTCGATGATCTCGGTAACAAACGGAGCCAGGAGTTGGTCCCTACTGGCTAGTACATGGTGGTCTACCAACACCACGTTGGATTTGGACCGGTTCAACAATGTACTCCAGTCGTGGTCATCCCTGAAACACAATTAATAAAAAAAACGTAATATCATCATCTGCTTAGCCTTTTCCCAACTATGTTGGGGTCGGCTTCCAGTCTAACCGGATGCAGCTGAATACCAGTGTCTTACATGGAGCGACTGCCTATCTGACCCCCACAACCCAGTAACTGGGCAACACGATACCTCTTGGTTAGACTGATTGTCAGACTTCTTGGCTTCTGACTAACCGTCACGACTATCAAAGATCTACGAATGACAGCCGGGACCAACGGCTTTACGTGCTTTCCGAGCCACGGAGGAAACTCGCTATGGTAAATGGTCACCCATCCACAGACCAACCTCGGCAAGCGTGGCTTAACCTGGAAGATCGGTCTATGCAGCTGTAATTACTTAGCCACGAGCTCCTCAAAAGTTGCAAAAGCTATTACATACCTAAATGACCTATAATAATCTATGGAGCTGAAACGTGGACAACTGGACACTCACCGTGGGGCTGGTCCACAAGTTCGAGGTCGTTCAACGTGCGATGGAGAGGGCAATGCTTGGAGTTTCTTTGATGGACAGAATTCGTACTGAGACCAGAGAACTAAAGTCACCGATATTGCTCGCAGAATTAGCACGCTGAAGTGGAAGTGGTCCGGTCATGTCTGCAGACGGACAGACGGTCGGTGGAGCAGACGCGTGTTGGAGTGGAGACCACGTTTAGGAAAACGCAGTGTTAAATGCCTTACTGCACGGTGGACTAACGATTTAAAGAAGGTGACGGGCAGCGGATGGATGCGGGCTGCCCAGGACCGGGATGGTTGGCGAACTGACCCGTTGGTCTCGTGGTCGCAAGCGCGACTGCTGAGCAGGGGGTCCCGGGTTCGATTCCCAGATCGGGCAAAAAGTGCTGTTGAATTTTTCCATTAAGAATTTCTCAGTAGCAGCCCGGAGTTTGGAAGTTGGTGGTGTGACACCCCCGTGCCTCGGAAAGCACGTAAAGCCGTTGGTCCTGCGCCTGATCTCTCTCCGGTCGTGTCGGATTGCCGTCCCATCGGGCTATGAGAGTTAGGGAAGAGGGAGTGCACCTGTGTTTGCGCACACACTTGTGCACTATAATATCTCCTGCGTACGTGGCTAGTCTGCATTAAGATTAACCGCCGTGACCGGAATCGGTCTGGAGAATTACATATTACACATACAGCAGTGGACGCTACGGGCTGACAATTATGATGATGATGACATACCTGAACACCAGACTACTGTCATTAATCCCTTTACTTCTCAAGTAGTAGGCCACTTCAGTCTTCAGCTCATAGTCACACCGGTCCACATTCAGAACGGGCACAAATAGGTCATCTACTATGACCACATCTTTATCCCGATGCTCCTTCGTGCAAACTTTGCAACTTATTTGGTTATATTGCCAGCTTAGGAAACTGGCAAAGACTATAGCACTTACAGCTGAGTCTAGGTCACAACTTTCGTTCCCAATAACTAGAGTTAGGTTATTGTAGTCCTTTGTGTTCTAAAAAAAAACAAAAATATCAAATCGAAATGAAATCAATCAATTTGTGAACACAGTTATTACAATAAAGGTCTTAACTAATATGCTGTCAGTCGGAGAAAAGCCGCAAAAATTAAATTCATTTTCAAAATACCAGCCCATTAATTTCAGCCTATGTTATTAACTGCCTCGTTAGCCTAGTGGTCCTAAGCACGACTGCCTAACCCTTCGGGGAATACAAGCGTGATGGTATGTATGTAATGTCCCACTGCAGGGCAAAGGCCTCTTCTCATATGAAGAAGTCACTAGCATTGATTACCAGGCTTGCTCATTGGCGATGTACTTAAATTGACTGATGACTTAAATTAATTACAAGTCCAGCTTTCCTCACAATAAATCCCTAACCAAAGTCAATGATGTCCAAGATGATCTTAGAAAATACATATGAATTGAAAAAGTCACATTGATATTTGCTTGGTTTTAAACCCGTAATCTCATGCACGAGTGACGGCCTTAACTACTGGGCCATCATGACAATCAAGTTTTTTTTTTTTGACTGGTGTTAAGTGGTCACCGCTGCGTATACACGGGCCATACAAATATTTGTACCGATTGGGAATCGAGCTCACAACTAAATAGTTTTAAACTTTAGTAAATACTTTTGTTTCATATTTGTAAAATTGTGACAACTAAGTAAGTAGTAGTAGAGCTCTTTGTGAAGGAGCTCGTCCGGGGAAGTACTACCACCATACCTATTTCTGCCGCAAAGCAGCGTTACTGTGTTCCGGTTTGAAGGGTATGGGTGCCGGTGTAGTTACACGTACATGACACATTACACATGACACATGACACATTTCAGCTGTTTGTATGTGTAATTGTTTATGAATATGTTTGGTACAAAATGGCAATTAGTTTGATTATTTTGGGTTCGATTCCCAGGTCGAGCAAAAAGCGTTATTGGGTTTTCTATGAAATTCTCAGTAGCAGCTCAGAGTTTGGAATTGAGCCCGGTTAATGGCAAAAGGCTCACCCCCTATTACATAGGACCCAAAAACATACCGGCGAACTGTGGGCGTACATCGGTACACCTCTGCCTAACCCTTCGGGGAATACAGGTGTGATGGTTATTGAGCCAAAATGATCTATCAAAAATAAAATAGTACTATAAATTAGAAATGAAAGCTAAATTAATTTATTTGTGATTAGATTATCACTTCTAACATTTCAAAGACGAGGAATCAGTGTGTGAGTCATACTTAAATGTAGAATTAATGTTGTCGATAAAAATAATAATTAATCAAAACAAAACTATATTATTAAGAAAAAAGTTTTTTTCTTTGTTTGTACCGAATATGCTCCCAAGCTACTGAACCGATTTTCACAAAATTTTACCACTAATAGATAGCAAGATTATTCCTGATTAACATAGGCTATATAACATCACGCTTCGACCCACGGGAGCGAAGCAGTAACCAAAGACGTTACTTATATGACGGTTCGCTAGTTACTTATATAATTAAATTAGCAACCATTTTTTTATTTTTTTTAGTGGGACAAGCCCACCACACTGTTCCCAAACCACTGCAACTCCTGTAAGCCAGAATCAACAGTGGCGACCACTAGAAAAGCGCCGAGACAATGAAGCTCGGCGAGTCCCAGAGAAACGATTCAATTGTCTTGGATCCCGCAACGAAATTAATCAGAAAAGCTTAGCGGATGAGTAAGAAAAATATAATTTCCACTACTAATTTCCACAAATTAGCAACCAGTTGATTTTGTCAAGTCATATAACTGTGGAGGTCATTTAGAGGATCTTGGACACGTAAAGATGTTATTTAACCCTTTTTGTGACCCCAGCCGCCGACCGGCCTTCGTTAACATAATTTGCGACTTTTGAAAGCCGTATTAACTAGAGGCTTTTCATTGACAAAAGTGTAAGCAAAATATGTTCTAAGAACAAGATAAAAAGGTAAGAATAGACATAGTTGAAGACGAGAAGCCTTGTAGAAAAATATTGGAGCGTATTACCTACCAATTTGGTCAGAGTTGTAGCTAAAAACTCGTCCATAACGGCGTTCAATTTGTTAAAAAACTTTTCAATTCTAATTAATGTTTTTTAATTCATAAATTGCATTGTTATGACACATTACTACGATTATTTTGATTGTTTAAGTTTTGTTTTGTTTGAATAAATTATTTCAAGTGCAAGTTGAAGTACAATTGTCAAGACTCAAGTTGTCAATAATGTCAATGTCAAAATCAAATATAGAGTTGTCATCTCTAAAATCAAAAAACTACTATACCTTATTCTATAATTATAACATTACAATTACAACGCTTGAGCGGATGCAGAGGATCCGCTTTCGCTTCCGCTAAGAAGGCTTCCGTTACAACCCTAATAGGTACCTACTAATTTCCATTGCCTTGAAGATTATACACATGCAGGTAGCTACCAATTTTCTTTAATTTCATACAAGAGTGACTTTTGTATCATACAATCGTAAAAATAACGATAAAATAGAATTATTACTTATTTCCTTTTCATTATTGTACTTCCAACATGATATCATGAAAGATTCTGTGTGGAAAATAAGGAATTGCAATAACTTTATAAAATGGAAGTGTGTGTTTTCATTATTTTCATTGGTATGTTTTTGATTTTACATAAATAGCTTAAACACATAAAGCATTTATTTAAATTAGGCCATTTACAGGCAATTTTGAATTGTCAAGAAGTTACAGTTTCAAGTTGAAGCTAGTTGCTCGTTCCGAAACGTCTCTATGGAGAAGAACGAGCAAGAAAATCCACGGACACTCTTTTCTTTCAATTTGGTTTTTTACATAAACTTGGTTACAAAATTGTTATGTGAAAACAATGAAGGTGAATATAAAACAATTAAAAAAAAAGATGTAAGCCATGGCAGTTAAGAGATGACCAATCCCAATCAACTGACAGCATCCGTTAACGAATATGATGCGCTCGGTTACTTTTACATCGTTCTGGTCATAGGCGTATTTAGGGGGGGGGGGGGGGGTGTTCCGAGCCCACCCCAGCATGGTCTTGTGCCTACCCCAGGCTGGCTCACCTTCCGCCTAACCGCATTTCGTCGCATCAGCCATATCTTAGGGGCCAGCCCTGAAAACTAACTCTAGATACGCCAATGGTTCTGGTGCCGAAACACAGGGGAAATTGATTTTTCAATGGCTACTGTTCGCATGTGTAGCAGAGCGTCGATAACGTTTACACACATTTATATGCATTGACTGCAAAGGAGCGTTACTTCGAGTTCTCAGTATTTCACAAAAAAGGGTGTTTAAAATTTTCGTGTTATTTTTTTTTTGTTATTGCATGCAGCATGGTGTATTAAATTAAATTGCCAGTCATGACCTTCATGAAAACGAAGGTTAGTACGCAACAGTAAATCAACGTCTGATGAAAATCTTATAGCTAAAAACTTATTATCTAACAATTATTGCTAACTTAATGTGATAATGAAATGAAGTGACGCTTCAACAAACATAATAGTGCCTACGTAGAGTTAATATAACATCTCTAGTCTCATTTTACTCCACATTTTTTTCCTAACTATTAATTAATATTTACAACATGAAAATAAAATATAAAAACCTTAAGAATAATAAAAAAAGTGCCCAAAAGACTGGCGGCATTGCCACGTTGGATGGCAATGCTTAACCTCTGGCCAAGGTTAAGTGCCAATAATTTCTGTTCTCGAATGGAGACCACGCACCAGCAAGCGCAGCGTAGGACGTCTACCCACAAGGTGGACAGACGACCTGATTAAGACCGCATGGAGACGCTGGGTGCAGGCACCTCCCAACCGGTCCTTTTGGAAATCTATAGTGGAGGCCTATGTCCAGCAATGGACGGCTCCTGCGGCTGATATGATGATGATGATGATGAATAGTTTCTGGTACTATAATAGAACTTATGGCTTTCGGTTCCATATCGATGTAAAAGTAACCGTGTAAATAAATATACCTACCCTTTTTTTAAGGATTAGAAAACATCAAATGACTTCTTCGTTCCAGAGCCGCGGTGTCTCTTTCGAACTAATTACGCAAAGCTATATACCTACGCCGCGGTGTCACCCGCATACGGTTACGTGTTTTGGTTACTGCTCTGCTCCAACGGCAGCAAAGCAGTAATGTTCTAAACGTTTAAGCCATTCTCTTGAATCACTTTATGTATTGATGAAAACGCATAAAAATCCGTTGCGTACTTGAAAAGATCTAAGCGTACAAGACGGCGCGAAGCGACTTTATTTTATACCTATGTTTAAAAAGACTGACTATTAAAAAATTGCAAAACTCAAATGTCAATAGGCAGGGCATATAGCTCTTAGAGCAGACGGCCGTTGGGGTCGTAAGGCTCTCGAGTGGCGACCACGCACCGGAAGGCGCTGTGTGGGAAGGCACCCCACGAGTTGGACCGACGACCAGGTCAAGGTCGCGGGAATTGGGTAGATGCGGGCAGCGCAGGATCAGTCATTGTGGTTAGAGGACGCCTATGTCCAGCAGTGAACGTCGTTTGCCTGATATAATGATGATGATGATTGGGAAATCAACCAACTTTGTTTTTTTTAGTAATCCAAGCAACAGCATGCGAGAAAGCCATTGCAAAGTTACAAAGAAAATTGATGGTTCCAAAAATGAATGACGAATGTAAAAAAATCAAATGTGCCAATGTGGAAGAGCCGCAGTGTGTGCAAATGAGACGGCATAACCTTACATTGACTATCCATGTCATCGCTGCCAATAAATGTGAACTGCAATACGTGAAATGTCACGACGGTAAGATTGAAGCAGGAGTAGCTCTTTGTGAAGGAGCTCGTCCGGGGAACTACTACCATATACCCATTTCTGCCGAAAAGCAGCGTTAATGTGTTCCGGTTTGAAGGGTATGGGTGAAATTACAGGAACATGACAAATTTCAACTTTGTCTCTGGGACGGCAACGCATCAGCAAGGCAGTGGCAGCGGCAGCAGTGACATCTTAACATCTGGTGTTGAATTGCCATCCAATGGTATAAATAAAATAAATTAAAATTTAAGTTGTTTAACGTGGGTTGTTTAACATTGTTGTTGTTGTAGTTGTTTAACGATTTCAGACTTATATCCTACGCTTACTAATCGCGGAAATATTATAAATGCGATAAACTTTCGAATTCATAATATTCCCTTGGGATAGATGGATAAATGTGTTACTCTTTCTCGTTTAGGTAAACGGCTGAACGGATGGCACTGAGATACATTATAGTGTGGAATAACACATAGGATACTTTTTATCTCGGAAAAAAATATGGTTTCCTTCGGATAATATATCAAATTGACGCGGATGAAGTCGCGGGCAGAAACTAGCTTTTAAGATCTCCTTTTCTCGGCCTCTAGGCCCCTACCCAGTGTGGATTATTCCGGCCCTGACTACTTTGACAGCACACCCCGTATTATCGGGTGAGATAATCTTAGCCATCAAGTACTTATTGCAATTTATTTGTATTTTAGACGTGGAAGCTAAAATCGTGCCCATGAAGTATTGCAGTCACAATGCTACACTAACAGCTGGAAAGAAAAAGACTGAAGCCGGTAAGTCATGGAGGTAAACTGGACAAGCTTAAACCTTAAACGGCGTAAGTATAACAAGTACCCTTATTGGTAACTATATTTTCGAGCCGTTTGGGGTGGAAACCCTTAGTCCGTGGGGTCCGTGTGCCTATAGCCTTTTCAAGCAATAAATTGTTGAAATGTCAAAGTCAAAGCATTTATTTCAATTAGACCATTTACAGGCACTTTTGAATTGTCAAGAAGTTAAATTTGAAGCTAGTTGCTCGTTCCGAAACGTAGGTCTCTATGGAGAAGAACGAGCAAGAAACTCCATGGACTCAATAAATGGTCTAATTTAAATATACGCATGGAACGATTTCGATGTGGTTTTTTATTAAACTAATTATAACTCTTTTCTCTACTAGGCAAAGCGCACATTCGAGTAAAAAGACAAGCCGATAAGATCCGGAATGCAAGTGAGTAGTGTATTATATGTACACATACATACATACACATACATAAACTCACGCCTTTTTCCCATGGGGGTAGGCAGAAACCACGGACCGCCACCTGCTACGATCCTTCCACACTCCTTTCGCCTCGTCCACATTCATACATCTGGTCATACAAGCACGCCGGTTACGAGTACTGCGCACCTGACCTTTCTGAAGAACCTCACCGATAAGGTCAAGGTAGGTCTTTCTAGGGCGTCCCCTCCTGGCATTGCCCCTCACATCTGCCATGTAAATCCCTTTTGTTAGTCGCCTTTCACTCATCCTCTCAACATGACCGAACCATCTAAGCATACAGATGCAGCATGCGTATTATATGTTACTGTGAAAATTAATTTAATCACCACGATACTACATCAATGCTCGGAATCCCTATAGAACATAAATCTCAAAAACCAATGTACATATGACATATGTTTATGACTATGAGAGACTTTATTAAGGTGTACATTCTAAAATTTGGTAAATGCTTGAACATTTTATAATGGTTACAAATATACATGGAAAATTATTAAAACAAAGCACTCAGTAAATAAATATAAATGTTTACAGTGAATACTCAAGTCAATAGCACTTTAAGTCATTTCTTTATCGCCAGGTTCGCAGACAAACAGTGAGCTGCCATCTAAATTACCATTGAATAACAAGTTACCAGAAAGTGAAGAGTCGACTCACTTCCCAATGATTTCAGAAGAAGGTGCAGGTACGTGTTCAACTGTTCAATACAGGGTGCAAGGAAAACTCTCGTTAGCTGTGAGTGCAGTGACAATCTATGAAACACTACAGGAAAAGATATTTTTTCGGTTTTCAGTATCAGAACATACAAGCTGTTGATTTGCATTCTCGTCAAATTCAAGGAGTTAACTATGCTCGTGATTCTTAACACGAATCAATAATAAAATAAATTTGTTTTAAAATTTATATTTTTTGACGTGATTTTCCAATTCGAACTAGCCTTCTCGCCAGAGGGTTTAGGCGCTATGCACGCATTGATATAGCCGCGCAACAACTCTGCCTACCGCATACGCAACTGGGCGATGCTGATTTTTGCAAGAGGAGTATTCTGGAATACTGTTTTTTTAAAGTTGCAACTAAAAAAACAAGCATTTATTAAATATTGCCCAGGTATCGTAATTATATTTGATTACTTCTTTTTTTCTATGACAAGCTCCTAAAATTTGACGAAGATGCAAATCAACAGCTTGTATTTTGTTGACATGTCTGCCGCATGCCAGACAAACCGTGGAGCCAAGTAGCACAGTTGGAGTCCTGAGACAGCGAGACGGGGTCGCGGCAGGCCACGAAGGAGATGGCGCTCCTCCAAGACTGAAGGGATGAAGCACGGCATCGAGAAAGATGGAAGGAGTGGAGGGAGCCTATTGCCCAGGAGTGGGACAGAGCAGGCTCATCATCTTCCTGCCCTTATCCCACGTTACTTGTGGTCGGCACAACACGTTTTCTTCTTCCATGCCGGCCTGTCAGCCATCATGCTATCACTGACTCCCTTCTCTTTTATATCATTCTTCACACAATCCATCACGCCTGTATTCCCCGAAGGGTTAGGCTGAGGTCTACCAACGTACACCCACAGTTCGTCGGTACATTTAGGTCCCATGTAATAGGGGGCGAGCCTATTGCCATTAACCGGGCACAAATCCAAACTCCGAGCAAAAAACCATCCAATCCATCCATCTTTTCTTTAGCCTCCCTCTTTCTCTCCATCCATCTACATTTAACACACATTGTTTTGGGACAGAACAGGCTAATAAATAATATAAATTAGGCGTCGCAAGTAAAAGCTGATTTATTAAAAAAAATACTATTTTTACAGGGCTGGCCGAAGTTGGTATGTTCTTTCTTTCAATATTAATTGTGGAGGATTGGAATCCTATTATTAAGCCCACGCCGCATCTTCTGGCTGTCTATCTGTTTGTAAGCAACTAGTAATTATTTATCTACAAACTTGGGTACCATACTTATATGCCATGCTCTATCACAGGGATGGCGAACCAATGGCACGCGTGCCAGTAGTGGCACGCGACAAAATAATTCGGGCACGCCAATATATGACAACTGTATATGTATTTGATCGAAAACAATTTACAACAGCAGAAATCACACTAACCTTTTATTAAAATAAACATAAAATAGTAAATATTACGATTCTTGTACAAACTAGTTGCAAACAAAGAGTGTTAACAGCTTCTAGTTGTATTTTTCTCCATTCAATGACTAAGCCAAGATTCTTTGATGGCACGTCATAGTCACATTATTATTTTTCTATAAAAAATGGCACTATCACCGATAAAGGTTCGCCATCCCTGCTCTATCATTTTCATAGCAAATTAGTGACGACACAGTTTGCTATTGCCATAAGGCCATTCAGAAATGTATTCCTTGATCTTTTAAACTTTATTTTCTTTCTGCACACAAAGACCTACTAGAAATACTTCAGTGCTAAACGTTCTACTGACTATAAATCTGTGTTCCTAACAACATGAAAATATTTAGCCCCTAAAATTGGTGATAAATAGTACCTAAATCTGAGTGCAGTTTTTATCATAATTTGTGAATTGATTTACACTTAATTATTATATTTGGTGACATGGTTACCGTTTTAATTAAAGTAAATAAATAAATACAGCAAGAACTATTATTTATATTGTTTAGAAGAATATTTTAAACGATAAACTTTGGACTCTGATTTATGTTTTACAACTATTGCTATTTACGTCTTCTAGAACTGAAAAGACGAACAAAATAATTAGTACTATTAGCGCCATTACCGCCCCAAGTAGCAAATAGACACACTAAAAATAGAGCTACCAGCGCCATTACTGCCCCAAGTAGCGAATAGACACACTAAAAAAAAATACGTGTGGCACTCGGGGACTGCCGCGGTAAAGCTATTGCATAGCATTTTTTATCATTATCATTTTTTCATCCATCCATCCATCCATCCATCCATCCGTCCGTCCGTCCGTCCATCCATCCAATTGCAGTGCATCGTCTAACGTCAAACGACGTTTAGGCGTGTGTAACTCTTTACTGAACCGACTCACTGTTCCGAAACATCATACTGATCTGAAAGATTGGAACTTGAGTAACGTTTTAAATGCATCATTTGGAACACTGGATCACTACTTCGCGAACCGGATGAACGCGAGCGACGTCGCTCTCGCTCGCGAGTGAGAGATTTGAGAGAGACACAAACAAAGTCAAGAGCCGCCACCGCTAGCTAGCGACGAGTGATTCACTGAGTCACTGAGCCACTGAGCGAGATTATGTATATCGATCAGTGGCTCAGTGACTCAGTAGTGAACCACTTGGTTTTAATATGTATCCCGCTCACTCGCTAACTAGCGGGAAGCGGCTCAAGATTCAATGCACGTAACAATGCCCACTAAGGTGCTTACATATCAAATACTATTAGGTTGTTTTTTGTATGAAATAGGAAACTAGGTAGTTATCATTTTATTTTGACAAAGCTTTTTGAATTGTGTATGTTCGCGCAAATGAACAAACAGCTTCAGTAAAGCATGAAGGGAAATCGATTTTAATCAATTTGTTACAGTTTGCACATTTCTCTAAATAAAAGATCAACTTTTTGCCATCTAACATTTTTCTGCCTTAGCTTGACAGCGACGCGACGTTACAGATCATGATTCAAAACAGTTTATGTTTGTATCTTTTGAGCCGTTGCCGATGTTCCAATTGTTCCAAATGAAACATATCAGTGATCTGGAACAGTTGAGTGATACAGATGCAAATGATCCAATCGCAAAAATGATACACTTTGCCCATGCCTAGACGTTAGACGATGCGCGGCTTTCAACACGGGGGAGTGGGGGGGGAGTGTTAGGTTTTTTCGTTACGTAATTTCTGGATTCGGTCTCCACCGGGCCCGCGTTACAAGCTATGCAATAGCTTAAAAACCGTGCTACTACCGCCATTACCGCCTCAAGTAGCGAATAGGCAAACTAACGGTATAACGGCTGGTAAGATGAGAGTAAAAAACAATTTAGTATTTGGTAGTTTTTTTTTTTTGGGAAACAAAGGAAAATAAGCATGGATGAGAACTTAACCTGCCGCAATCGTAAATAAATCGTAACAAGCTCATTGCGTGATATCAATGCAGATTATTCTGTAATTTTTGAAACGATCATGACGGGCCTTTTTTTTATAGATGGGAAATCATCAAATAACTTCCCCCGCCCTGGGCGGGACGGGGGGAGGGTCAGACTTTTACTGACTAAAACCCATCTATGTTCCTTCATGTGCCCTTTGCGTTCCGGGGGCGCGGTATCTCTTTCGAACAACCCGCAGACTCAACAACAGTGGAACTGTAAGAGAACTTCAGGGAAAAGTGTACTCAAAGTCAAAGTCAAATCATTTATTCCAATTAGACCATTCAAAGGCACTTTTAGACGTCAAAACTATTGAATCTAGTTGCCCATAGTAATGCCCCTTTAAAACGTTTACTATCGACTTATAACGTCATCATTCTCACACAATTTATAATGATTGTCGCGAGATTTATCTGTGTAGATAAATTCCCTTGTTCACAAACTAAACTAAAATTAGAGAATTGACATCTCTTACTAACATAGAGCGAAAGAAAAGGACGGTAATACCTTAGAACTAAGTTAGAGATGTCAAATTAGTTTTGCCTTGAACTTTTCCGTGTTTTTAACCCCCGACGCAAAAAGAGGGGTGTTATAAGTTTGACGTGTCTGTGTGTGTGTGTGTCTGTCTGTCTGTGGCATCATAGCTCCCGAACGGATGAAGCGATTTCAATTTAGTTTTTTTTGTATGAAAGGTGACTTATGTGCGAGTGTTCTTAGGCATGTTTGATGAAAATCAGTTTAGCCGTTTAAAAGTTATAGGGGTGAAAGTAGGGAAGAAAAACTAAAGATGATTTGTCATTTGGGTTATTAAATTATTAGGA
Source organism: Caradrina clavipalpis (assembly GCA_932526535.1). NCBI lineage: Eukaryota > Metazoa > Arthropoda > Insecta > Lepidoptera > Noctuidae > Caradrina > Caradrina clavipalpis. Next base: position 5,559,749 of record OW052117.1, read on the forward strand.
ACCTATGTATTTACAACTTAACAAAATCGACATTATAATAAGTATGTACCTATAAAAAGTATAAAATAAAAAATTAAATTAAAAATTTAAAAAACCCCCGACACAAAATCCTTAGTGCCCTTTAAAAAGTAAAAGAATAAAATACGTCGCGTTGGGGGACCGCTCGGGACGGTCGTACCCTAAATGCAGCATCGGTCCCCCAACGCGACGTATTTTATTCTTTTACTTTTTAAAGGGCACTAAGGATTTTGTGTCGGGGGTTTTTTATTAATCGACGCGTTCTGACATGCCAACTATAATTGTATAGAGGTTTTAGAACAACTAAAATTGACAAGTCTAATTCACGTCCGTCCCTTTCTTGTTTGATTGGAAAGAAAAAGATAGAAATAGTCTAAATTTTTAGCTTGTGCATAACAGAATCGACACCATTGATTATGATGATGATTTTAAAATATTTAAACGATTTACTTATACGAGTACTAAAAAGCGACAAGCTTCGACGAGCCAGAGCGAAATGCGACGTTGCCACATCGTATGCCGCTAGTTTTATTATAACAAGATGATCCTAAATGTTTTATCATTGATGTTATCTTTTGTTTTTCTTTTTTTTCTCCCATGGGGAAAAGGCGTGAGTTTATGTATGTATGTATGTATGTATGTATGTATGTATGTATGTATGTAGGTATGTATGTGTTATTTTTCTATAGTGACATCCTTCCTACTACTATTATAAAGGCGAAAGTTTGTATGTATGGATGTATGGATGTATGTATGGATGTTTGTTACTCTTTCACGCTTAAACGGCTGAATGGATCTGGATGAAAGGCACAAAGATAGATTATAGTCTGGAATAACACATAGGCTACTTTTTATCCCGGGAAAATGTACGGTACCCGTAGGATAACACATCAACTGTGACGCGGACGAAGTCGCGGGCAGAAGCTAGTATTTTATAAATATTGTTTAACGATTTCAAGGGAACGCCCTCTGTTATTTAATGTACAAAAAAAAAAAAAAACAGTCAATCAATCAATCAATCAGTGTAAAAAATCGTTAAACTCGTTCGTTGAAATAGTTAAACTACTTTCTTGTCTAGTGTTTAACTACTTTACTGTATTGTCGTGATGTGGTCGTGATGGCCGAGTGGTTAGCCGCCTGTCATGCACGAGACTGTAAATATTTATTTATTTTATTTATTTAAAGATAACCAACTTCTATAAACAGTTAGCATGAGACATACAAGTTATAGGTTAATTAATACATAAAAAACATAAAATTTTAAAAATTACCCAGTATCATCATTACATAGTATGATGATAAGGCGCCCGCCTCCCATGCACGAGGTTGTGGGTTCGCAACCGGGCACGGGCAAGTACCAATGTGACTTTTCCTAATTCATATGTACTTTCTAAGTTTATCTTGGACATCACTGACATCGGTAACCATGTCAGAGGCCCTTGAGGCGGTTTAGAAACTCTGACACTAGGGTGTGTGGGGTCGTTAGACCTTACTGCCCACACGATAAGAAGAAGAAGTATAAAATAAAACAATATCGCTTTCTCTGTCCCTTTGTACGCGTTAATCTTTAAAACTACCCAACGGATTTTGATGCGGTTTTTTTTTAATAGATAGAGTGGTTAAAGAGGAAGGTTTATATGTATAATAGTGATGTCGTAAATAATTACATTTTTTCCGCTTACATTGCAAACGCAGGCTGAACCCTACGAGATTTATCAAAGTAATGTACTAAGTATTGTACACATTGAAAAGGCCTACAGAAAACTCCGCGATAGTATAATATACTATCGCGGAGTTTTCTGTAGGCCTTTTCAATGTGTACTGTCTATCTCTTACGGATATCCCACAAATCCCACAATAACACTTTTTTGTCATTTACTTTTTAATTAATGTATTAACTAATTTTCAAAAGTCAAAGTCAAAGCATTTATTTCAATTAAACCATTTACAGGCACTTTTGAATTGTCAAGAAGTTACAGTTTAAAGTTGAAGCTAGTTGCTCGTTCCAAAACGTAGGTCTCTATGGAGAAGAACGAGCAAGAAACTCCATGGACACTCTTTTCCTTCAATTTGGTTTTTACAAAGTCTTGGTTACAATATTCTTGTTGCTTCTATATGTGAAAACAATGAAGGTGAATATAAAAAATAATAAAATTATAATAACGATGTAAGCCATGGCAGTTAAGAGATGACCAATCCCAACTGACAGCACCCGTTCACGAATATGACGCGTGCATCAGCACCGTTTAGCTCAACCATCTTGAAGGGAACCAAACGATCCAACCCACGCGCCACCGTCAGCGAGACATTAAAGCGAGCATGACAAAACTATCAACTGCCATGCTCAGTGTCCAACACATAGTAACTGCAACCTAACAATATTTATAATATACAGATTACGTTGAATATGACGAAGATTGTCCGACCGTATGTCCGGCACGAGATGTCATGGTCTGTGGGAAGTGCCAACACGGAATCTACAAGACGTTTAATAGCGTATGCCACATGAGGATGTTGTCATGCAAACTTGTAAATGAAGGTAAGTCTATAGTTTACTCTACAAGGTGTAATTCCGCATATGGCAAGCGTTTAATAGACTGCGCTCTTAGGCAGGCCGTTGCAAACATGACCTAGCGACATGGGGGATTATAGTTTACACTTACACCAACACCCAGTGCGCGTGCGGTGCTCCTGACCAGACAGTGGCCCACTGACTAAGTCAGGCCTCCGTCACTCGTTCAAGGTTACTCTCTTAAGCGCCCGGACGCATCCATTCCAGTCGACTGTACGCTTGAGTGTACATACACCTACCGCAACAAAATAAACGATACTCGCGCCTTCAATAATGTCTAAACCTCCCAATGCAATTTGTAGTGTACAGAAAATACATATTTCAGTACATACAAAATACTATACCTTAATACTTTATAGTCACCTATTCTTTTGTGTAATCATTTCTCAACATAGATAGCCCTAGCGCTGTGTTGTATGACGCGCGTTATTGCTATCTCTCTCTCTCACGCACGAACGTTTTGTAGGTAATTATAGCGTTACGTGTTGAGTTTTCTCTATGGAGTGAAGTATCTGTACTTATCTGTGCTACAGTGCCCAAAGTGTCCCTACACCTGCTCACGCTACTGATGACGCGATAAATGTGGCCACGTACTAGGCACAAATATTATAGGATTATTATCGACTTGAAGAGAAGAACACTAAGTTTTGCATCCCCATTAAACTCAAGTAACTATTATGATAGCGATTCTCAACACGAAGCCATAGTAAAATAAGTTGTATTTTTTACCCGACTACGGCGAAGCAGAAAGGAGGGTTATGAGGTTGACCGGTATGTATGTATGTATGTATGTATGCATGTATGTAAGTATGTATGTATGTATGTATGGATGTTCATCTGTTCCCTCACAACTTCTAAGCCATCTATCGTAAATTGACAAATGAGGTGTTATTGGAAGCGTCTTGATCTTCCGCTGGTTATAGGCTACGTTATGTTGCAATAAATTGTATGTGGCGCCCTCTAGGGCTCATGAAGGTGTGAAATAATATTTTTTTTCTTCCAAATATGGTCGTGTTGCATATCAAATTAAAGGGCTTAATTAGCACATTTCAAATATTATATATATTGTATTAGTAAATTGTACATGACACCGTTTAAAACGCATTATAAACCTAGCTAACTAACTAATATTTTGTTTGTGACACCTAATAGATTATTCCATATATTGTGTACTAGCTTCTGCCCGCGACTTCGTCCGCGTCACAGTTGATGTGTTATCCTACGGGTACCGTACATTTTCCCGGGATAAAAAGTAGCCTATGTGTTATTCCAGACTATAATCTATCTTTGTGCCAAATTTCATCCAGATCCATTCAGCCGTTTAAGCGTGAAAGAGTAACAAACATCCATACATCCATACATCCATACATACAAACTTTCGCCTTTATAATAGTAGTAGGATATGTCGCAGTTCCAGTAATATTACGTATATAAATGTCTTAATTAGGAACCCCAAAATAATTTAAATAAAAAAGAAGTTTATAAAACTAAAACCCGACTACAAAAAATTCACGTTCTAAAAAGTATGAAACAAGATAACATTCTCATCTGAAAGCCGTGGTCTTATGCCACCTATTCCGGTAAAACAGTATGTGTATAGTAATAGAACATTAATCTTTAGCACTAAAGTTTAGGGCAAAGTGGCATACGACCACGGCTTTCAGATGAGAATGTTATCTTGTTTCATACTTTTTGAACGTGAATTTTTTATAGTCTGGTTTTTTTATTAAGCGATTTTCGAAATTCGAGCCAGCCATCTTGCCGCTGGGTTTAGGCAGGTGGGGCGATGACCCCTCACACAGTGATATATGCGACAGTTTTCTATTATGAGAAGACAAGATTGCAAAACTTCACCTTGTGGAAACAGTAAACAGCAGATTGTTTTTAACCGACGAATATTTACCAACATATTTACTTAGATGGAGGTGCTGATTCTCTTGTTCAAAAACTTAACTAAATTTAAGTTACCTATGTTCATATTTCTCTTTTCATTTCATTAAGAGAAGGACAGTTGATAAAATTTTAGTTCAGTTCTGTCAAATTTAGACACTCCATAGATAATTTAGACGCGATTAAAAACGTGGCGACTAGAAACACGCCGTCTAAACACGCTGTCTAATCTGACAGGACTAAACGATTAGGTTTCTTCTGTCCTTTTCTTTAAGAAATCGAAAGAGAAAGATGCATTTAATTTCATTTAACTTAAATTTAGTTAAGTTTGTGAACAAGAGAATCAGCACCAATATTTATCAAGGAGACCAATGGAAGCGCAAACTCTGTGTAAAATAAATAGATTTCACTATTTATTTTTAACCCTAAACGGCTCAAACATATACCTAGCTTCTAAGAAGGTTATTGTATTTGCACCGTTTGTGGTTTTGGGGACAAGCACCACAGACCATGTCACGCTAGGAAGATGGGTTGGTGCAAGGAGGTCGACACGCTGCGCCCATGAAGCCCGAGCGCGGTCTCTTGGGACGTTGGGACATTGTTGACTAGCCTTTTCTTGGCACAATCAGCATTGCCATACAACGCGGCAATGCTGCCAGCCTTCTAGGCACTTGCCCTATTGACAGTGATGCGGACGAGGTTTTTGATGCCCTTTAAGCTTCCTCCTTTTTTTTTTATAATTTGGACGTAGGTACCTACTTATAAGTTTTGTGTTTAAGAGCGTGCATTCAATTTTGCACAAGTCAAAATTTACGCGATCTATGGAATGGCGAGAGCGTGTTACGGCACACTACAATAGATTCTCTGTGTGCGTGAGCGCTATAGAGTTAGCACGAATCATTTTGATACTTTAATATAGTAAGGTCTATTTTATTGACTTTTTAGGATTTATTTGTTGAAATAAAATAAAATACGTAAAGTTTAAAGTATTTAATTTTAAAATCGTATATCTCGAATGGGCATTGACCGACTTTTTATTTTTATCTTAATTTTATAGAACTGGAATTGGTATCTCGAAAGCCGTGCGTGTTCTCGGCGCCCTATCTGTCAGGGCGAAATATGATGCCAGTAGGAAGAATTACAGAATACAATGATGAAGATAAAATATTGAAGTTCATCCAAGCTCGGGACAAAGGTGACAAGTTCTATTTTATTGCCTTGTAATGTCCCAGTCATATTGTGATGCTGGGTCAAGAGCGCTTACACAGAAAGTTGGCAACGTCGCAAACAGCTGTCAAATATTTCCCTGTTTTGATTAATTTGTCAATATTACTGTATGAAAATAAGAAATATGGCTTACTAATGAACTAGAATATTGATTATGAAATGCAATAATTAATATCGTAACACCGAATATTTAGTTTTAGATGTAAAAAAAGTATTTGGAAACTTTACAAATGCCTTTTTTGCACCTAAAACGGTTACAACATCAAATTCAGTGTTTTATTTGCAATTCATGATTAATATTCTAGTAAGGCGCCCGTCTCGCTCACATGGGTTGCGAGTCCGATACCGGACAAGTACCAATGTCACATTTTAAATCACATGTTGTTTTAACACTGATATCACTGACATCGGTGAAGGAAAACATCGAGAGGAAACCTTGAATTAAAAATATAAGTCTACCTAATAAAATATAAGTCTACCTAATAAAATATAAGTCTAAAATCGCCAATCCGCCTTGAGCAAGCGTGGTGATCAATGCTCGTGCAATCTCTGTATGAGAAGAGGCCTTGCCCTGCAGTGGATAACGGGCTGAAGCCACTTTTCACTCGGCGAAGGTAATGTCCGTTGATCACCATGCTCGCTCAAGGCGTGTTGGTGATTACGAAATGATAGTGCAGGTTTCCTTACAATGTTGCTCTTCACCGCCAGGCGGTGATGTCCAAAAAGAAACAACTGAGAAGGTACATGCAACATACATACATAAACTCACGCCTTTTTCCCATGGGGGTAGGCAGAAACCACGGACCGCCACCTGCTACGATCCTTACATACTCCTTTCGCCTCGTTCACATTCATACATCTGGTCATACAAGCACGCCGGTTACGAGTACCTACTGCGCACCTGACCTTTCTCAAGAACCTCACCAATAAGGTAGGTCTTTCTAGGGCGTCCCCTCCCGGCATTGCCACTCACATCTGCCATATAAATCCCTTTTGTTAGTCGCCTTTCACTCATTCTCTCAACATGACCGAACCATCTAAGCATACTCTTTTCAACCTTTGTCACTAATTTTTTTTTAAACTGCAACGTTGTCGTATAATTTCATTCCTCACTCTATCGTTCAACGTTACCCCACACATACTTCGCAAGGAACGCATTAATCCGACTTTCATGCCTCGTTTGCCATACCCAACATTCACTTCCATACGTAAGTGTAGGCACCAGCACGCCCCATTGTGTACAGCCAGTCGAGCCTTTTTGGACATCGACTGGCTGTTGTGTTATTACAAGACAACAGCCAACAAGATAATAGATAGTTTACTTAGCACAGATTATAACAGATATGTCAATACTTTGAGATGTCAAACAAAGTAGTGATGTGCCAACTTGAGCTGCGTGCGAAGTCAAAGTCAAAGTCAAAATCATTTATTTTAATTAGACCAATAAAAGACAATTTGAATGTTTTTGAATGATTTTGACAAGAAAAAATAACTAGTTGCCCTTCTCAAAAGGTAGTTTCGTATGAGAAAGAATAGGCAAGAAACTATAAATACTTTCCTAAAATAAAAATAAATATTAGCAATAATTTGTACTATTGCTTGATAATAATTTGGTGGTTTTGGTTTGACTGCTTCGGTAGCCTAGTGATCCTAAGCGCGACTGCTACGCTAGAGGTCCTGGGTTCGATTCCCAGGTCGAGCAAAGAGTGTCATTGGGTTTTTCTATGAAATTCTCAGTAGTAGCTCGGAGTCAGGATTTGTGCCCGGTTAATGGCAATAGGCTCGCCCCCTATTACATGGGACCTAAATATACCGGCGAACTGTGGGTGTACATTGGTACACCTTTGCCTAACCTTTAGGGGAATACTGGCGTGATTGTATGTATGTAGTATTTAATAATTTGGTCTATGATAGCCAGATTTATGAGACATAGTATCGGCTACAATTTTAACATTATCCTTGGCCCCACGGGAGCGGAGCAGTAACCAAAGCGGGGTATAGCTGGATTATTTATTTCTTTCAAATATACAAGCTGTTGATTTGCATCCTCGTCAAATTTTAGGAGCTTGTCATAGAAAAAAAGGAGTAAACAAATATAATTACGATACGTGGCCAATATTTAATAAAATGCTTGTTTTTTAGTTGCAACTATCAAAAACAGTATTCCAGAATACTCCTCTTGCAAAAATCAGCATCGCCCAGTTGCGTATGCGGTAGGCAGAGTTGTCGCGCGGCTAATCAATGCGTGCATAGCGCTAAACCCTCTGGCGAGATGGCTAGTTCGAATTGGAAAATCACGTCAAAAAATATAAATTTTAAAACAAATTTATTTTATTATTGATTCGTGTTAAGAATCACGAGCATAGTTAACTCAAATCAACAGTAATGCAAATCAAACAGCTTGTATACAAAGAATATTTTTAAATTAATAATTGATTTATATGATTAAATTAATCTAAACACAAGACTTATAATAAATAGTAGCCCACCGACATCGGGAACAGGGCCGGACCTACCGGTAGTCAGGGCTCCTGAGAAAGTAATCTCGGATTAATACGCGCCGTGTCAGCGATAGTCGAGGCTCTTAGCTCTCGGCTGTCACTACAATTGGCACAATGACTGCTGTACTTCCATCCCACAACCTCACCAGCCCAGTCAAGATACTTAATTTATACTTATTATACTACACGTAGACGGAATTACTGGAATCAAATGTAACAGTTCACATTAGGACCCATTAAGTTAATGATAATTGCAATCCGTGGTGCTTGGCAATCTGGGCTTCTCCCAGTTGTAAATAATCCCTTTGTGCCTATTGGCCTAATGCGGTTCTGTCTCCTGCTTGTTTGGAGGGAAATGGAAATTATATTTTTCTTACTCCTCCGCTAATCTTTTCTGATTAATTTCGTTGCGGGATCCAAGACAGTTGAATCGTTTCTCCGGAACTCGTCGAGCTTCATTGTTTCGGCGCTTTTCTTGTGGTCGCCTCTGTTGATTCTGGCTTACAGGAGTTGCAGTGGTTTGGGCTTTAAGATGACATGAAACACCAACCGTCAATTATCCCTGTATGCACTATGCAAGGGCATCCAAAGGTAACCTCCGGCTGGCTCTGGACTATGGCAGGAAATGGAAACAAAGAATAGGAGTATGGGTTTGGGTGACTTAAATGGACAAGTTTCCTGGTACTATGGTAGGCCCTTGCTGAATCAATGTTTTATGACATAGCATAAAATGGCTGGAGATGACTTGCACTGTCGATAAATGGGCCCCCGAACAGCCGCTAGCACGTAGTCAAACCGGCCTATGAAGGCAAGAGAAAGGTGGGAGCTCTGTTCATCGTTATCATTATTGTTGTTACAGGTTCGCCGAAGGAAAATCTCAAAATATTTAGACCTAAAAGGTTTCCTTTTCCTAAAAGAACAACAAGTTCTTGGGAAAAGAGACTAAGAGAAATAAGAAAAAAACTTATAAAAGAAGGAAAATTAGTAATTGATATTGATGTCACCTTCTGCTATAAATGCGAATACCATAGGAGCGCAACACAGAAATATACAAAACAGTAGAAGTGGCAAGGGGGCGTGTCCGTGTCTGCGAGACTTGAGCAAAATGCTCAAATACGGCGAAATGTGGCGTCATTCCGAACTAGGAGCGCACGCGCATCGTACTTACCATAAAATTCAAAATGAGTAGTAATAAAAGCTCCGACAAAAAAAGAAGAATTGTCCTTACTCAAAATATTAAATCTACTGCCTAAAATACTAACTTTCCGACTACTTTTGTCCGAATAAAAATGACGAAACGACCGAATGAGATACTGAAATCTTCGAAAAATAATCATGACTGTTTTTTGCTATAATACTTTTCTACCAGCATAAATTACGTTCTACTGAAAACTATGCTTTGTAATTTTTGTCTTTACTTGCCTACTATTAATTCATAAATTACCTTTCATATTTCATAGACTGTGGTGCTATTTTAACTGTAACATTATACTGAAAATATTATTCTGAGTGGTTATACAGAAACTTATAAAAAATATAAAAATGTACTTGTAACAATAACTTTTTCTTGCATCATATATCATGAATTTTACTTACCACGGGTATGCTTTGGTTGAAATTATAATATTAAACCAATAATTATTTAATTTTGTAACATAAACAGACAAAACACGCAAGGATCGGTCGTTGTAGAAAGTTCAAAGGCAGAAACGTCTTTTGGCATACATTTCGTATTAAAGTCCCTTGAGATAGATCCAGAGCCCTCGAGGCGCAAAAAGCATAATCGGGGAGCCCCGCTACGCGGGGCTCAAGGGTTTACAAAAAAAATAACCACGAAGTGGATGGCGCGGCGGGGTCTGTTCGCTCGCTTCGCTCGCTCTCTAGACTCCGCCATCCCCTTCTAACCTAACCTGTCCGAGTCGGGGTGCCCCAAGTCCCGAGCTCGCTTCGCTCGCTCTTTATAAAAGTTATACCAAACGAAATTATGCGAAATTATAAGTATGCCAAAGGTAATTATGGCAAATAAAATTCTGCCATTTTAAATTCGGACATAAAAAAACGTTCGTCTAAAGAAGTTTATGCAAAGTGAGTTAAGCCATATAGGTTTCGGAGTTTCAAGTTTCCGCCAAATAGAACGCACCCATTTTCATCATTATTGTGAGTTAAGAATCAGCATTGCCATACAACGTGGCAATGCTGCCAGCCTTCTGGGCACATGTCCCATTGACGGCGATGCGGATGAGTTTTTTGATGCCCTATGACCTTCCTTTCTTTTTGTTTTTTTTTTTAACTGTACATAGTTTTAAATTTAATTATTATTGTTTAACTAAGTTTTGCTGCATGTTAAAAAATAAATTTGATAACCAACAATAGAAATTAAAACAATTCATGCAACTTGTAAAAATATGATTATTTTGACAAAACCTCTGTTGTTGGTAACTTAGTAATTTTGTCGGAGGTTCAGTATTCTATCCGGAAGTTTAGTTTTGTTATTCGAAGATCCATTTTTTTTTAGGAGAAAATGTAATTTGAACATGCTCTTATTTGTTGTTAAATTGGATATTTTTTTTCGTTTATCTTTTTGGTTTTTTGTCGGTAATTCATTATAACGCTGGTTAATTAGAATAATAGTCGGCCACAGATCGCTGGAGATTAATTTGTTTTTCGGAACCATTATTGTAGTGCTTCGACCTTAACCTTGGCTGGGGTATGTAGTCGTACACTGGCTCACTGACACACCAAGTAGCTATCCTAACACGTCCGGTTGCGCCGGCGCTCATCGCAAGACTGACGGCCGATCCCGCCCCACCACTACTTGTGTGAGTGAGACAGCGTTAGTACCTCTTTGCATAGATACACAAACACTACATCTCTTCCTTATTTTAATGAAAGTTTTAGATATAATAACTTTTATAATATTTAGTTCTACATTTAAATTGACATCACTAATTATCCATTAACTTCAAATATCAAAATCCACCAAAGTTTACGATTAAGCATAACATCAATAATATTTCCAATATTCTGGTTTTAACAACCACTTTGTAATAACTAAATCGATTGAATACTTCCCTCACTTCCCAATTAATCTATCATTCAACCTTCAACCTCACAACGCTTCGCTTGTTTTTTTTTTTTTTATATTTCCCATCTGTTGATCCAAAACAGGATGAGCTGGGAGGGTAATTATATTTCAGATCACCCTTCATAAAATTGTAATCGGACTTCACTTAAGGTTGCTTACTAGTTAATAAATGGAAAATATTTTTCATCATTCCTGATGGTTGATGTTCTTTTAAAATAGTTCCTCTAGTCTAGTTTAAAGGAATCTTTTTCAAATGCTTTACGGGTCGTTATGAGAGCTGAGGCACGAAACCCCAATAAATTGAACTTCAACTACTTTGCAAAAGACAAATTGCAGTTATATACAGCTATTCGACTTTTTAACAAACTATTAGGTAATTTGGATTAGTCTAGCCTATTAAATAACTGCCTAATTTAAAGTCCAATTTTAAGTTTGGCTTATTGACAGATGTTTTTATATGGGTTCAGAGTATATTATGTCATGTAGTAAACTTAATAAGCTGTAGTTTACCTGTCAGGTAGTGCAGCTGATTCATTTTATAAAATAATACTAATTTAATTGTATATAATGTACGTAAAATTTAAAAAAATAAACAATTCCATTTTTAAATTATCGTAAATTGAAATTAATTGTAATTCTCAACTTTAACTTTGCATGCCGTTAAAAACGGTTAGACATGTAGTACTGTACAGGATTAACACCTTTGTACACACACCTTGTTTCGGCAAATAATTATATTCTATTCCATGGCATGACATATCTTATGCCTTTTGGAAAAACTGTTAATCAAATTAAAAACTTAAATTGTAAATTCTCATAGCAAATAAATCAGCAGTAGGCTTGCCAAACTTTCTTTCAATTTGTTTCAATGGATCTATTGATAATCCATACTCAGTATAAATGACAGCTTTTTTTTTTTCATTTGCCAAATTATCTTTAGATTTTTTACATAAGATTTACACATAAAATTAATTGATCTAGCTTTGTACCAATTCCATTTCTTCCTGCATCTTTGAGATGTGGGAATTGTACACTTACCCATTTTGTTAACATATGCTATGATGGTAGTTTTGTCAATCTAAAGAAGAATAGTACAATTACTTCTTGATTTCGTAAGCATTTCAAACCAAAATAAGCTGCCATTAATACTGATTTGTTTTCATGTCATCTTGGTTCCGACTGTGAGTATAGGTCTCCATCCAATACTCTCAATGTTCCAATGAGCACCCCAACCTAATAGAAACGCATCTCTATACACCTGTAAAAGTCCAATATGTCCTGTAATGTTACTTTTACATATCATTTAAATAGACACAAAATTACACAATTCACTGCTATACAAAATTCCAGGCAATACGTTAGAGTTCATTTTTCTTAATTTTAGCCTCCTTTCCTTTGATATTGTACCCAACAGAAAAATCTGAAATGTTTATCTACTTTTTTTTTTTTGTGACTGTACCATACATATTATGGAATAGTTCTCCATTCTGTCCTGCTACTAATGTGCCCAGTAATTGAGTAGAGAGAAAACATAGCAAATTCCAATCTTTATTTTCCAATAGTAATTCAAAACACATCGACGTGGAGTTATGAACCCAAGAAATTTGCAATATTTACTAGTGTTGCTTTTTTTTCAAAATTAATAATAAAGCCCAAGCAATTACTCATTGTCATTGTTCAGTCAATACATGAAATATCATCAATATAAAATGTATATTGTGGATAGGCAATTTACATTTCTTAGATAACCAACTACTGGTTTTAATAATTTGGTGAATACACTGGGTGCTATACCAACCCATATATGGCAATGCTGTAAATGCATAATTATAAAATGTCATGGAAATGAAATCAGAGATATTTTCTATGTACGTATAGATATGATTCCTTAAGGTTATGCCATCTATGTTGCACATAATATAATAATTATGATCAATTAACCTTATTGCAGTGCTAATTGCCTCCATCTCAAAATGGCAAACTGTTATGAACTTGTCAAAAGATTTTAAATCAAATATAAATCTTTTTAAATTATTATTATTTTGTTTTGTTTTGTTTTGTTTATGTATTCCCCTTTTGTGTAACGACAAGGAGTTATAGTTTTAACTGTAAAGGGTTAGTAATCCTTCCTTCCTGCCAGTGGAATTTCACTACTTAATAAATCATTTTTAGGGTATACATTTTAATAGGATTGGACGTAAAAGGAATATGTAGTGACACAGTACCTGTCACAGTTACCTAGTACCTTCATACCTCGAACCACCTTACCACCATAACAGTTACCAGTTACCAGTACCTCAGAACCAATACCATGTTTGACATCCATCAAGGATTAGACGCTTGACAACTGTTTATAAATAGTGTCGTATGCAACACAGCGCACCGCGCCCCGCGCGCCGCCTGACCTATGCTCTTCTCTTATTGGCTGATTTGTTTTAGTATTAAGATTACCATACCATACCAAACCACACCATACCAAACCGTATCGTACCATATCACTATACCATAACTAAGGTGTTTTTTTCTTGGAAAATAAAATATTGAAATACATTGAATCTGATCACATACATAGTACGATCCTGAGTTTTATTTACGACGAGACAGTACCTCTGCTCTATTAGCTACTCCAACGCTAAAAATATAATGTCCGTTAACCCACTGCAATATCATGAAGTCCTTTGTCAATGATATTTAATGTTTTTGCTGGAAAGCCATGCTCTTGTCTCTAGTTTCCCCAATTCTAGAGGTCACCGCTCCTACCCCTTTATTTAAGATCAAGGCATCCAGAAGTTGTCAACCTTTGACAAGTTATCATCACCCGCCCAGCCTTCTCCCAACTATGCTGGGGTCAGCTTCCAGTCCAACCGGATGCAGCCGAATACCAGCGTTCCACATGGAGCGACTGCTCATCTGACCACCACAACCCAGCAACTGGGCAACATGACACCTCTCAGTTAGACTGGCTGTCAGACCTCTAGGCCTCTGACCATCTGTAACGACTGTCAAAGATCTACGAATGACAACCGGGACCAACGGCCCCACGCGCCTTCCGAGGCACGGGGTGCTACACCATCAACCTCCAAACTCCGGGCCGCCACCGAGGAATTTCCACTGAAAAACCCAATAACACTCCTTTGCCCGACCTGGGAATCAAACCCGAGACCCCACGCCCATCCGTCGTGCCCGCGACCACGAAACCAACGGGGCAGTCAGGTCAATTTCAATTCAGGTCCCGTCATTTAACAAGTTATGCATCCCTAAAATAACTTCTTTCGCTTTCATAGATAGGTCAAGAGTCAGAACATAATTCCAGTATTTGCCATTGTTATTTTTAACGAAATAGGTCACAAAACGGGCACCATCCGTTCTATGACTTCAGAAAACACATTTATGCAGGCTTCCATCATCACTCATTATAATACTTCTGGTCATGAACGGCATCATCCGTTCTGACCAACAACATTTCATCATCATACTTTTAGTCATGAAAGGGCACCCTTTCTGACCAACTTTTACGAAAGCTTCAATCACTACTGATAATAACACTAATAGTCATGAAAGGTCATCAACCCTTCTGACTGACATCATTTTAACCTAGTAGTCATGAAAGGTCTTCAACCCTTCTGACCGACATAATTTTTGAAAGGTCATCAACCCTTCTTGCCAACATCATTTTAACACTTCAAGTCATGAAAGGTCATCAACCCTTTTGGCCAACATCATTTTAACACTTCAAGTCATGAAAGGTCATCAACCCTTCTGGCCAACATCATTTTAACACTTCAAGTCATGAAAGGTCATCAACCTCTCTGACCAACATCATTTTAACACTTCAAGTCATGAAAGGTCATCAACCTCACTGACCAACATCATTTTAACACTTCAAGTCATGAAAGGTCATCAACCTCTCTGACCAACATCATTTTAACTTCTAGTCATGAAAGGTCATCAACCTTTCTGACCAACAGTTGTCTCCAATTTAATGGTGACCCTGTCTCCAATTTAATGGTGACCATGTCTCCAATTTAATGGTGACCACATAATCTGTCTCCAATTTAATGGTGACCACATAATGTCTCCAATTTAATGGTGACCACATAATGTCTCCAATTTAATGGTGACCACATAATGTCTCCAATTTAATGGTGACCCTGTCTCCAATTTAATGGTGACCACATAATGTCTCCAATTTAATGGTGACCCTGTCTCCAATTTAATGGTGACCACATAATGTCTCCAATTTAATGGTGACCCCGTCTCCAATTTAATGGTGACCCTGTCTCCAATTTAATGGTGACCACATAATGTCTCCAATTTAATGGTGACCCTAATTTTCTGATTTTTTTAGTTCGTTAAAAACCATATTATTTCTATTCTATATTCCTAGGTCTTTACCTAATTATCTGCGTTTTATTTTTGTACGGTGTATCAAATACCTACCTATACTAAAACATTATCCTTTCCTCAATAGTTTAAAGTGTAGTTAAAAAGCTAAAAGCATGTACAGTTACTTTGTGTGCCTTGTAAGCCAATGTGCTTATTGAACCACATTATTATAAGAATGCTAATCTATTAAATCTTTGTTCGTTGTCAAATACTCTTAAATGTTTTCGATCATTCAGTTTACTAAACGGCTCCGTATACATAATCATTGTTTATATTTCACTGTGTTGATACTATAATCTTCAAAAGCGCTCACATTAGAAAAGTAAACGAGCAAAATAATGGTACGTACAGTGTAGGTACTTACATAACATATTTTCCGGTGTAAAATACCCAGTCCGGTAAGTTCCTATCACACTAGGTTCCATCAGCTATAATGTTTTGTTTACATTCCGATGTCGCACTGTAGACGTATTCGGGCCTAATCGTATTGTTTACGGTTTCGCGAACCGTACGTATACTAACTAATTAGGTATGTACTTTGTAATATAATAAATAAGAAACCTAACTTGGCTACTAATACAATTGACCACTGTTTATTTATTTATTTACCACTACTATTAGGTACTTCTTTTCGTATATTAATATGCCTTATCTATTTGCTATTATCTATTTGTATTTATCGCGGTAAAAAGACACTTTGAGTATTATGGTTTAATCGTTACCTACCTTCTTCAAATAAAAGCAAACTCGCATCGTATGAAATGCAGGGTCGACTAAATATTTTTTCCTGGTGCCTAATCAGGTGATTTTAATTGTGAATATTATCACTACCCTTGATCCTCGTCGCCACTTGTAGTGCTTCGACCTTAACCTTGGCTGGGGTATGTAGTCGTACACTGGCTCACTGACACACCAAGTAGCTATCCTAACACGTCCGGTTGCGCCGGCGCTCATCGCAAGACTGACGGCCGATCTCGCCCCACCACTACTTGTGTGAGTGAGACAGCGTTAGTACCTCTTTGCATAGATACACAAACACTACAATTATTATTTCCCATTCAAAATGCTGTGTTATGGGGTGATTTGTTTACTATATTTATATCTAAAATTGCGAAAAACAACAATATCGTAAAATATTCCTTACTTTTACTACTAGTGGAGCGCCTGGGGCGTTAAAAACATGAAAACCTAGGATTTCTGTTACAGTGAATGAAATTTTATAATTCAAAGTGGAATGTTTAGCTTATAATATATACAAAAAAGTTTACCTATTAAAAAATTGTGATCTCGATTAGAAAAAAAAAAATATGAAATTACTATCATTTTGATAGTTTAAACGATACAATAACTTATAATATTAGGCTGTAGAACATTTTTCTACACCAAAATTAAATTAATTTATATATTCATATAGAGATATTAATTAGGAAAAAAAATAAATGAAGGAAAATGAAAGAAAAAAAACAGACTCCGCATTCGGCCACCGAATGCGGCGGTCATTGAGGCGGAGCTGTACGAGGGATACAGAGAGGCGAAGACCGCCCTCAACGAGGCCATCTCGCGGGCCAAGGCTCAGGCCCGCGAGGAGTTGCTGGGGACTCTGAACGCGGATCCGTGGGGGCGCCCTTACAAGACGGTGCGGGACAAGATCCGCACCTGGGCCCCCCCGCTGACGCAGAGTCTCCGGCCGGAGCTCGTTGAGGACGTGGTGAGCGCTCTGTTCCCCTCGCGGGGAGAACATCCTCCCCCACCCATGGCTCCGCCGCCTGCGATGCCGGAAGCGGACCACACTGACGACGACACACCAGAGGTGACTGGGGTAGACCTGAGGGTGGCGGTACGTAAGCTGAAAGGCAAAAATACCGCCCCGGGACCCGACGGCTTGCCTGGGAAAGCCTGGGTCCTGGCCTCAGAGGCTCTAGGGCCCCGATTGGAGGGGCTCCTAAGCGCATGTTTGGAGAGGGGCCAGTTCCCACTTCGTTGGAAGACGGGGAAGCTGGTCCTCATTCGGAAGCCTGGGCGCCCTGCGGACTCACCGTCCACATACCGGCCCATCGTGCTGCTCGACGAGGTGGGTAAGCTCTTTGAAAGAGTTATTGCGGGCCGCCTCGTCGGGCACCTGTCTGGGATGGGGCCGGACCTTGCGGACTGCCAGTTCGGCTTCCGCAGGGGGCGCTCTACGGTGGATGCCATCTTGCGCGTGAGAGCTCTCTCGGCGGGGGATGCTGTGTCCCGGGGCAGGGTTGTGCTGGCGGTGTCGCTGGACATCGCCAATGCGTTTAACTCCCTGCCCTGGTCCTGCATTAGGGAGGCACTCCGGTACCACCGGGTGCCGAACTGCCTCCGTCGGGTGGTCGGGGCCTATCTGTGTGATAGAGCCGTGATCTACCCTGGTCGAAATGGTGAATGGAACCGGCGAGAGATGTCGTGCGGTGTTCCGCAGGGATCGGTGTTAGGGCCGCTCCTGTGGAACATCGGCTACGACTGGGTGCTACGTGCTGACCTCCCCGAGGGCGCCAGCGTAGTCTGCTAAGCGGATGACACGTTGGTCCTGGCGCAGGGGTGGTCGCACGAGGCGGCGGCCGACCTTATGACACGCGGGGTTGCGATAGTCGTCGAGAGGATCCGGCAATTGGATCTCGAGGTGGCCTTGCACAAGTCCGAGGTCCTGTGCTTTCATGGGCTTCGGAACGCGCCACCTTCGGGATCCCAAATAACGGTAGGAGGGGTTTCCGTCGGCGTTGGGTCGACGATGAATGATGATATATTCGTAACGTTGTCATTCCTTTATTTATTTTTTTAATAACACCTAAATCTGAATTGGTTTCGGAAGATGAACCCATTTTTTCACAGATAAGGCAGCTGTGCTCATTACTTGTACTACTGGTCCTTGATTCATCCATTGTTAGAAAACTGTGATAGAAAACAATTGAATACATGAGATGATTAATTTATTACATTTTTTTTTTCTTTTACTTAAATTAATCTTTAATTATCTATGTACCTATTATTTAATTTATTATTTAATAATCATTATGGTCATATTATAACCATCATGATCATATAATAAACTGCAGATTTTTAATGAGATTACCTACCAAATGAACAAATAAAAAATCTAACATAGAAATTCGATAGAAAAAAAACGTCTTCAATAAAACTTTTATCAGAAATAAACAACAAAATACACAACTTTTACTCTCAAATATATACAACATGCGCAGAACACGTGTCATTTATAACTAAAAAGTAGCTAGAAAAATGTCGTTTAGTTTTGGAGCAGCTGGTGTTGCCGTTCTCCCCTCTCCACGTTCTACTACCTGTCCAAGGTCGTTATGACCCTTCATACGCTCCAACATTTAAAAAAAAATTCATTTATGTCTATTTAGGTATTATTCAACGTATAGATACGAAAAAAAAATTACTTCAAATAAAATTACATGCTCAAGTATTAATTTTTTATAGTTTTTGTTTAAACAATAAAAAAATCAAAAGCACAAAAAAATTTTGGGTAAACTTTACACTTCATAGTATAAAAAAGAAAACCCCCCCTCGACCATTTAAATTCATTCACTGTAACAAAAGTCTGAGGTCAAAACCCCCAGACACTCCACTATACGTTATTTTTGTTCACTAGTGTCAAAGCGACTGTATATTTTTGCAACAAATACATTACTCTTTAACTACTGCCTAATTTTGTAGTTACGTAACTAGACAAGCAATGTAAAAATCACAAAACGACAGTTTCGCATTTTTATTTGTGCGTAGTACCGGTCGCAACAACTCGTCGTACAAAAAATAAAACAAAGTTTAACAAACAGTTTGGTTTTTTATTTACATCATACATACATTTTTATTATTTTATATCGTAATCGTAAACGCGTAAGTAACTAACGTCCGTAAAGTAAATTGATTAAATTTTAATTTTCATTTATTCATTTTCTTACGTATCATTTACAGTTTTAAATATTGATAACTAGCTGACCCGCCACGACTTCGTTCGCGTGGTATCCTACCCCTACCCCGCCTTACATGGGACCCAAATATACCGGCGAACTGTGGGTGTACATTGGTACACCTCTGCCTAACCCTTCGGGGAATACAGGCGTGATGGTATATTTATAGGTATATATTTTTTTAATATGATCATGGTTAGAACTTACCATGATCAAGCAGAACTTATTTTCTGACATAATAACAGCTGTGTGATTCTGTAAGACCTCGTTCTAAACTTCGAATCTGAATCCGCTGTGACTTTCTTGATTGGCATTCTAAAATCTCGGTTGATAATTCGAATTTACACTAGCGCCACTCTTGCTAGCGTGTCAGCGAGTTGAACTAAGTTGACGGGGAAATTTTAACAGATAAAGTATGAGATCACGTAAGAAGTGGTATTCTATACGGTAATTCCACCGTCACTTCGACGCTCACTTCGCACTTCAAAGTGTCAAATAAATCAATGTCATTTTGAACCTTAAGCGAAGTGAGGGTGAATAGCGACGTGAGATGCGAGTTCATGTCTGAATTTTACAGAATCTGATATTATACTTTTGACAGACTTTGGCTTGTTAAAGGTGTGACTACATTACCGAACCGATCCGGATGATGAAAGTAGCGAAAACGATTACGTTGTAATAGACTGCGCAACGATATTTATTTTTCAAATTATGATTCGCGCACTTTAGACGCCCAGAATACGTAATGACAACACCGTGATGCGTACTCGTGTCCGGCAAATACAGGGGCGGATCTATATATACAGGGCCCCATAAATATAAGGGGCCCCCAACCCTCATTGAAGACGAAACTAAAATTAAAAAAAATACATTGGTAATGATTTTTCCAATTTGTTTCCTACAGAAACCGTGTATATTATCATAGCAAACAGTTTTTTTTTAATGGCCTTAAGTTTGGTTAATTAGGTAGGGCCCCTTAGTACTGTTAGCCCAGGGCCCGACGAATGTACGGTCCGCCCCTGGGCAAATACATCGATTTGATGAACTATTTGACCAGTCTTGTCCCGACGTGAACATTAGCCACACACGCCAGTGTAGCCACACGGTTACAATTTAAACAATAACACCATTTTATTGTTCCAATTGAATTGAAAACAAAATGAATACGACTCATTCGAATCAAGTCCGCTACTGACGTATCCTTCATCATCTGCTTAACCTTTTCCCAACTGTGTTGGGGTCAGCTTCCAGTCTAACCGGATGCAGCTGAATACCAGTGTTTTACATGGAGCGACTGCCTATCTGACCTCCACAACCCACTATCTGACGTATCCTTATGGATAAAAACTCCCAAGCTAAAAATAAAAATTACAAAAATCCTCTGAGAGGTACTTATTATACCTTGATGAATATACACGCGTAGGTTTTCTTAATTTCATACAAGAATGACTTTCGTATCAAACTATCATAAAAATAACGATAAAATAGAATTAATTGAATTATTACTGATTAGTGTATTAATATTTTACTTCTAACATGAGTTACTGAAAAGAATTCTGTGTAGAAAATTGGAATTTCGATATCCCTACTAATATAAAATGAAAGTGTGTGTTTGCATTGTTTTTATTGGTATGTTTTAACTAGCTACCTACGTCGAGGTGTCACCCGCGTCCAGTGACGTCTTTATTTACTGCTCCGCTCCCGTACCGCAGGACCCAGGGCTCAGGCCCCTCTTCTCCACTGGGCACTCTTGGCACTTGCCCAGGGCCCCAGTTACGTCGGTGGCCCCAGCCTGCCCTCAAAATTATATTATTTATTTTGCACCCACCGTTCCATTCTGCGTATTTATTAGAATCGGGAATCGGAATAGACTCTAGTCTATGATAATACATTTGATTTGCAGTGCTTTTTACTACAAGTTTCAAGCTTATGAAATATTAGTACGTATTGTTTCTTTTATAACATTTAATTAGGTTCAATAATTGAACAGTGGAAGAAATCCTATTTGTCAAATATAAAAATAAGTAAAACACACATTCCCCGTGATTCTTACGTGCCCAGGGCCCCCAATAGGTTAAAGACGGCCCAGGACCGGGCATTGTGGCTATCTTTAGGGGACGCCTTTGTCCAGCAGTGGACATCGTCCGGCTGATATGAAATATGATGATGATTGAAAAATCGGCTCTTTTATGTTTTTTTAGTAATCCAAGCAACAACATGCGAGAAAGCCATTGCAAAGTTACAAAGAAAATTGATGGTTCCAGAAATGAATGACGCATGTAAAAAAATCAAATGTGCCAGTGTGGAAGAGCCGCAGTGTGTGCGAATGAGACGGCATAACCTTACATTGACTATCCATGTCATCGCTGCCAATAAATGCGAACTGCAATACGTGAAATGTCACGACGGTAAGATTTTAGTAGTAATAGAGCTCTTCATGAAGGAGCTCGTCCGGGGAAGTACTACCACCATACCTATTCCTACCACAAGGCAGCGTTGCCGTTTACCAGTTTTGTTTGTTCCCGAATGCAAACAAACAGTGTTTTGGTGATTGTAAATTGATTTTGTGATGAAAATAGTTGAAAGCTTTAGAATTAGTTTTATGATATTGTTGTGGAAGCATAATGAGTCTGAGTTAACCGAAGAAGTGCAATCAACAAACGAATATGGCTCCCCGAGTCAAATGACGTTCAACCAATCAGCGCGTGAGGTGCGTTCCGTTGCATTCGCATGTTATTTCACAATTTGACGGTTTCAACTTCGATAGATTATAATCTATCAAAATAATGCGTTAGAATTGTGAGCAGTAGGTATGTTACGGTACATCTTTCGACAGTTAGCAATTAGACGAGACAAGTTATAATCTAACGGGTTTTAAAATTTTACGGTGACATAAATAAATTCAATTTTTGGAATTTCATTTTCACTCGAACAAACGTTTTCAATATTTTTTTCGGGGGCTCTAGGCCCCTACTCGGTGCGGGGCCCCGAATAGATAATCCGGCCCTGACTACTTTGACAGCACACCCCGTATTATCGGGTGAGATATCTTAGCCATCAAGTACTTATTCCAATTTATTTGTATTTTAGACGTGGAAGCTCTAATTATGCCCATGAAGTATTGCAGTCACAATACTACACTAACAGCTGGAAAGAAAATAACTAAAACCGGTAAGTTATGGAGGTAAAGTAAGAATAAGAATAATTTATTGGTCCTTTGTTACAACACAGAATAAACATGAAAGTACTTAATATTATTATCGCTATGTAACAAATTTAATTTAATAAAGTGTTATAAATTGTACGGCGGTCCCCAAACTAGGCAGCGCCTGTATCTTGGGGGCCTGAGTTGCGCTTACATAAGTTTTAAATTAGGACATTAGAATTTGAGGTTGGACAGTAATCAAATCAAATGGTCTAATTGAAATAAACGCATGGAACGATTTTGATGCGGTTTTTTATTAAGCTAATTATAACTCTATTTTCTACTAGGTAAAGTGCACAATCGAGTAAAAAGACAAGCCGAAAAGCTCCGGGATGCACGTAAGTATTGTTTAAAAACTAATTTAATGTTACTACTTTCTATTATTAATGCAAATGTTTGTATGGATGGATGTTTGTATAGATGGATGGATGTTTGTAAATCAATCACACGTCAGATTAAAGATGACACGATAGATTAAAGATTATAGTCTGTTTGCTGCACACAACGCCATCTAGCGACGCCACGCGTAACTATCGTGTTAGTCGATACACAGTGGCGCCATCTGTGCGGTGTGCGCGAAAATTGAATCGGAGAGACGCGTGCGGCCCGGCCGTGAACGTATCCGTTTCCGGGTCTTCTTCTTACTGTGAACGAGTTGGTAACAAGTCTCCATGCTTTTATTTATTCAAGGAGAAGCCCTAACAGTCTGGAATAGGCGAATAGCACAGTAGCTGATTTTTATCTCGAAAAAAATTACGGTTCCCGTTGGTTAAAGGCCTATTCAAACCTGAGCGATATTCGCTGCCGCTGTGGGTAGAGGTACATACCGCGCGGGTTTCGCTCAGGTATTTAGTATCAAGTACCGCGGCTACAGCGACCTGAGCGATATTCGCTGCCGCTGTGGGTAGAGGTACATACCACGCGCGTTACGAACGGTAGCGAATACCGCTTAGGTCTGAACAGTAATATTACCGCATACCCACTGGGTTTTCTCTGCCGCAGGCGGTAGCGAATACCGCTTAGGTCTGAATAGGCCTTAATTAACAACTTCTGGCTAGATTCTGAAATCTATGCAGGTGAAGTTGCACGAGCAAGTACCAATGTGACTTTTTCTATTTCATTATTTTCTGAGTTTACCTTGGCTTAGACATCACTGCTGCGGGTTGTTCGGAAGAGATACCGCGCCCCCGGAACGCAAAGGGCACATAAAAGGAACATACACGGGTTTTAGTCAGTAAAAGTCTGACACTCCCTCCCGTCCCGCCAAGGGCGGGGGAAGTTATTTGATGATTTCCCGTCTATAAAAAAAAGCTTATGACATCACTGACATCGGTAAAGGAAAACAGAGAAAAAATATAAATATACCATCACGCCTGTATTCCCCGAAGGGTTAGGCAGAGGTGTACAGTCACGAGCAAAAACATGTATACACTTGGCAAAAATGAAAAGCAATTTTCTCGTGAATGAACAATTGCAACGTTGAGATAATATCGATTTCATAGTAATAAAGGATCCAGAATATGATATTCGTAACACCACTATATTTTAATTGATCCTTTGGGCAGAAACTGCTTTAGAATGTCGCTAAGTGTATAACATGTTGATGCTCGTGACTGTACCAATGTACACCCACAGTTCGCCGGTATATTTAGGTCCCATGTAATAGAGGGCGAGCCTATTGCCATTAACCGGGCACAAATCCAAACTCCGAGCTGCTACTGAGAATTTCAGAGAAAAACCCAATATCACTTTTTGCTCGATCTGGAAATCGAACCCAGGACCCCTAGCGTAGCAGTCGTGCTTAGAACCACTAGGCCAACGAGGCAGTTATTAAGTAATAGAATTATAGTAGGTAGTAATAGAGTAGGAACTGCCTCGTTAGCCTAGTGGTCCTGAGCGCGACTGCTACGCTAGAGGTCCTGGGTTCGATTCCCAGGTCGAGCAAAAAGTGTTATTGGGTTTTTCTATGAAATTCTCAGTAGCAGCTCGGAGTTTGGATTTGTGCCCGGTTAATGGCAATAGGCTCGCCCCCTATTACATGGGACCTAAAATATACCGGCGAACTGTGGGTGTACATTGGTACACCTCTGCCTAACCCTTCGGGGAATACAGGCGTGATGGTATATTGTATATTATTATATATATATTGTAATAGAGTAAGTATAGATATAAAAGTATAAAGATTAATCCTCTTTACATCTATCTTTGCAGGTAATTTAAATAAAACTGTCAATATTAGTAAGTATATACAGTACGGCCGACGTATCTTGGCGAGTCTGAAGTTAGCCGATTAGCTGCGCAGTAGACAATTATGTTCCTAAAAGATCCACTGCGCAGCCTAACGGCTAACTTCAGACTCGCCAAGATACGTCGGCCGTACTGTACATGCAAGATGCAGTGTTGCACCCTGTCAAATAGAAGGGGGTAGCGAGCGATACTAAGAATTCTTAACACGAATCTACAATAAAAATAATAGTTTTTAAAATCGAATTGCGACTTTAAGGCCTATTCAGACCTAAGCGGTATTCGCTACCGCCTGCGGCAGAGAAAACCCAGTGGGTATGCGGTAATATTACTGTTCAGACCTAAGCGATATTCGCTACCGTTCGTAACCCGCGTGGTATGTACCTCTACCCACAGCGGCAGCGAATATCGCTCAGGTCGCTCTAGCCGCGGTACTTGATACTAAATACCTGAGCGAAACCCGCGCGGTATGTTCCTCTACCCACAGCGGCAGCGAATATCGCTCAGGTTTGAATAGGCCTTTAGGGCCTCCGCCCACGACCGATTTTTTTGGACCGATAATCGGGCAGAAAAACGGGCACCGTTTTTTCAAAAATTTCAACGCCCACGACCGTGTTTTTGTCGGTGACTTTCGAGGGAGGAGCTTAAATAGCGGTCAAATTTTATATCGCAACTTTTATTTGACAGAGTTACCGATAGCACCCGATAGTATAAAAATAACGTTAATAGATTTAAGGTTATTTAAGTTACAATTTATCGTTAAATTGTTTATTGACGATATTTTTATCGTTTTTTTTTAAACAATTGATCCTTCTAAGATGGAAGTAGCGCCGGACGGAGGTGTGGCGGGTCGCCCACCTTAGCGTCGCGCTAATGTAGTGCCTAACAATACTTTGCCCGATTCTTACGAATGAGAATTGTACACGCTTACTTTTACATCGTTCTGAAATCAAAAGCCATGAGATCCATCATAGTACCTAATAGAAGCTATTGGCACTATTATTTTCGATAAATAACAAAAATAAATAAAATAACTCAAACATTTTTGAAATAGTAAGAACGCGAAGTAACGCTTCCTTGCAGTCAAGGCATATTTGTGTGAAAACCTTATCGACTATACATGCGTAAGGTAGCCTTTAAAGAATACATTAATCGATCAGACAGGAGCGCTACTAACATTTAACTCGAATTAACAAAAGAAAGTGACGAATTTCCAACATCTTTGAGACGTCTTAAAAAAAAAACACGCAATAATAACTATTACTCGACTGGAGTTCCAGTGTTTCAGCTGCAGAACGATGTAAAAGTAACCGTATATGTTATTATTAGACCTGGTAATCGAACCCACGACTTCACGCTGATCAGACGCGCTTTGCGACCACAAGCCCAATATAGTTAGTCAGTGACAATTAATATAAACGTACAAAACGGCAACTTACCTAATTTAACGGTAATAATAACGATTAATTCATATTCTATATTAATGTTAATTAACATTATATTACTGGTAATGTTATCAAATAACGTTTTTATAAAGTTACTTTTTTCAAAATTTTCGAGTTCATGGAAATTAACGTTACGTAACGATTATTATTTTTTGATTTCATAACGTTAACAAGCCCTGGATTTAAGTCATTACATATTTAGCAAGCTTAGTCGTTGAAAACGAATGTTATTTTCATTCTTAAGAATTTATTAAATTCGTTTGATTATATATTATTTTTTTAATCCATTAACGTTATTTTTATATTAACGGTAACTCTGTCAAAGGTAATTTTATAAATATTTACCGGTATTTAAAACCCTGCGTAAATCAACACAATATTATTTACTTATTGAAATCACAGACGATTAATTTAGAAAAAAATGATTTACCATATTATTAATAAATAAATAAGCTTTTTAATAATAAATTATTGTTATTATTCAAATGCTTCAAACTCATAAGTACTAACTTAACATAACACCACAATTGTACACTTAATTCGCAATAACTGCTTTTGACTTTAGACTTTTGACTTTAGCAATGACACAACGTTCTTCCCTAGTAAATCCATGACGCATAGGGTAAGTGCCCCAGTGAATGAACACACCCGAGTGAATTAACAAATCCGAGTATTTTCCAAAAAATAATAAACTAAAATATTACCTTCTACCCAACGCAGTATTTTTTTTTTTTGTAATTTCTGCTCTTTATTCTAATATAGTAACAATATTCATGTATTGCGATACTGTTCGTTTTAAAATGACGAGCGTTTAAAGTTGGCAGTGCTGGTGTACATTTTCTTTGTTCGGGCAAGAATTTAGGACTTGGGTCAGACGCAAATTTTTTGATATCACTTTGCAGCCGTAATTAAAGTATGTACTATAAGTTATTTATAAATTCGAGTAATGGGTAGTTATAATATATGTATCAAATCAATTTCATTCTTGCAATTTTAGCTAGTTTTAAGTAAATTATTGAGTGTTCCAGCATTGGCATTAAAAAACGTTTGAAATCCAGTGAATAAACGACCGTTAATTCACTGACCAATCGTTAATTTCATGAAATCTAGTGAATGAACTATAACATTTTCATCATGCTAAAATATAAGCTTTAGTCATAAAAATGTAACCAATAAATAAATGAATACCACATTTTGAGTTAGTAATCATCATTTTAGAGAACGGAGAACTAACAAATAGATCAAAGCTCTGAGACTCTAACTCCCAAGCTCATAAAGGAAAGACGGGAACGGAACGGGGAGTCTTCAGTGGGTGCAGGTTCAGTCGGAATAAGCTCGGCTTATAAGGCAGATCCTGAAATCCATCAAACGCGACACACCTCAAATGCTGACGAAGCTGGAGACCAACGATGGCAGGATCATCTTGTCTAAACTAGAACTTTTAAGGGAGGTAGAGAAGTTCTAAAAACCCGTCTCTAGTCCAACAAAAGACCCAAGAGCCAGACTGACCTGACACTACACCGATGAGTTCCCGGACGTCAGCCTATATGAGATAAATATGGCTTCTTAACAACTTAAGGACAACAAGGTGCCGGGGAAGACGGAATCACTTCTGTACTACTGAAGAGGCCTATGTCCAGCAGTGGACATCGTTCGGCTCATATCATGATGAATTGATTGTTGACGTTGGCTAGGCTTATGAAGGTATATAATGATTAAGTAAGAGATTGAAGGCTTACACTTTGTTAAAAAAAAAATGATTGTAGCAGATTTAGAGGCTAAGGATTTATGTTCATTTATTTATTCCATTTTGAACTGCATTTGATATAATAATAAGGATTTTTCGTAACTTTTAATTAAACAAAAACTTGTGTTCATTCACTGGTTCTAATGCTGTACATTTACTGGAAAATTTCATTCATTCACTGGGGTTTTAGGGTATTTTTCAATATATTGCCAAATATATAAAAAAGTATACAGGTTATGTCGTAAAACCAAGTTAAAAAATATTCTTTAGTAGACATAGATTACCAAAATATAAAACCGCATACTTTAGAGGCAACATAATGTAATGATTTTTTGAAGTCTGAAGATTGCTAAGTGTTCATTCACTGGAGCATTTACCCTATTTTCTATTTTTCACCGATAATCGGCGGCCAGGATGCGTAGATTTTGTTTTTGGACCGTTTTTTTCTCGGCCGTGGGCGTTGATGTACTAAAATCCATACGTTCCATTCTCGCCGAGAAAAAATCGGCCGTAAAAAATCGGTCGTGGGCGGAGGCCCTTAAGCATATCGTAGACATTGATGCTGATTCTTTTCTTCACAAACTTAAATAAATTTAAGTTAAATGCATCTTTCTCTTTCAATTTCTTAAAGAAAAGGACAGAAGATACATATTCGTTTAGTCCTGTCAAATTAGACAGCGCCTGAAGAAAAATGGCGTGTTTCTAGTCGCCACGTTTTTAATCGCGTCTTAATTATCTATGGAGTGTCTAAATTTGACAGAACGTAACTAAAATTTTATCTTCTGTCCTTCTCTTAATGAAATGGAAAGAGAAAGATGAACATAACTTAAATTTAGGTTAATTTGTGAATAAGAGAATCGTCACCACTGCCTACTGCATACGTAAAAAGGCGATTCTGTTATTCTAAAAGAGATGTATTCTGAAATAATGGTGCCGATTCCCTTGTTCACAAACTAAACTAAAACTAGAGAATTGACATCTCTTACTAACATACAACGAAATAAAAGGACGGTGATACCTTAGAACTAAGTTACAGATGTCAAATTAGTTTTGCCTTGAACTTTTCCGTGTTTTTAATCAATGCGTTCTAACATGTCTATTGTCTACTATAATTGTATAGAGGTTTTAGATCAACTAAAATTGACAAGTCTTATTTATGTCCGTCCCTCTCTTGTTTGATTAGAGAGAAAAAGATAGAAATAGTGTAAATTAAGTTTAGCTTGTGCATAACAGAATCGACACTACTGTTAAACTTAAAACAACTAAAATAGTTGGATGCCAATGCCTCTGGTCAAGGTAAAAGCCAGCCCTGGGGTCTTCGTGTTCCACGCGCGCCTCAAAGATGTCAGCAAATATTCGGAGGGGCCACTAAGGGCCGATGCCTGCCGGGGCTGCGGGTTGTGAGCAAGAGATACCGCGCCCCCGGAACGCAAAGGGCGCAAGAAGAAACATGGATGGGTTTTAGTCAGTAAAAGTCTGACACTAAAAGGGGGACGGAGGAAGTCATTTGATGATATCCCATCGGTAAAAAAAAGCCGAGGGTCACGAGAAGTGTCCACCCAATGCGCGACAATTCCTTGAAAAGGCTATGGGCACACGGAACCCTCGCGGCCTCGGCCCGAGGGTTTCCACTCCAAACGACTCGAAAATATAGTGTCTGTTTGAAGTCTTACATATACAGCTTTTACAAAATAAATATGAATGTATACACACAGGGGCGGACCGTAAATTCGTGGGGCCCTGGCCTAACAGTACTTAGGGGCCCTTCCTTATTAAACAAACTTATGGTCATTAAAAAAAAAACTGTTTGCTATGATAATGTACACGGTTCCTGAAGGAAACAAATTGGGACAATCATAACCAATGTATTTTTACATTTAATTAGAATGAAAAAAAAAAAAATTAAATTACAAACTATGTACAGTAAAAATAAAAAATTAAGGTCAAAGGGCGTCAAAAAACTCATCCGCATCGCTGTCAATGGGGCATGTATTTTTTAAATTTTAGTTT
This sequence comes from Caradrina clavipalpis, assembly GCA_932526535.1. Classification (NCBI taxonomy): domain Eukaryota; kingdom Metazoa; phylum Arthropoda; class Insecta; order Lepidoptera; family Noctuidae; genus Caradrina; species Caradrina clavipalpis. The sequence goes on from OW052117.1 coordinate 5,590,035, forward strand.
CGTCTTCAATGAGGGTTGGGTTGGGGGCCCTTATATTCATGGGGCCCTGGGCTGCACCCCAAAACGCCTAAAATATTTATTTATTTATTTATTTATTTATTTCCAACTTACATCTATCATTACAGACTACTCCATTGCGATAGTGTACATCATTAACCTTATCTTAAAAATAGATACTACAACTTATAACTTATTACAAATAATGCATTCTTTGTGAACTCACTCAGAGGACAACAGAATAGGTCCGTGTCACTAGCTATGAGGTTGAGAGTGCGGAGTGCACGCGTCAGTGGCGCCTCACCTAAAAGATTGGTTCGAGCGCGCGGCTCCGCCAACAGCCGTGGCTGTCGTCGTCGCCATACGTACCTGTCTGGCACACACAAACCTATGTTCCCTAATATGTCCGCATTATGTACCCTTCCTCTAAGTACTTTGAATATGTACGAGGTGAGTGCGATATATAGATCCGCCCCTGTGTACACAGAGAATACTCAAGTCTGCCAGTATTGCACTTTAGCTCATTTCTTTATCACCAGGTTTGCAGACAAACATTGAGCTGCCATCTAAATTATCTTTGAATAATAAGTTACCAGAAAGTGAAGAGTCGACTCACTTCCCAATGAGTTCAGAAGAATCTGCCAACCATAGTGCAGGTACGTGTTCAACTGTTCAATACAGGGTGCAAGGAAAACTCACGCTAGCTGTGAGTGCAGTGACAATTTATGACACACTATACACGAAAAGATTTTGTTGTTATTCCAGTAATAGAACACTAATTTCCATAATGTTTTCAAAACTTTGTGTTTTATTTTTTGCATTTTGGAACTGCAATTACAACTGTTTAGTTCGTATCTGATGAAATAAGTGGTCAGTAAGCCGCGTCGGCGCAGACTGAGCATAGTTTATACTAGGGATGCATCCGATACCGAATCCGATACCGATATATCGGTGATACTTCAGGTTTGCCGATATATTGGTATCGGCGATATTAGATACTTAAAAATAAAAAATATACCATCACGCCTGTATTTCCCGAAGGGTTAGGCAGAGGTGTACCAATGTACACCCAAAGTTCGCCGGCATATATAGGTCCCATGTAATAGGGGGCGAGCCTATTGCCATAACCGGGCACAAATCCTAACTCCGAGCTGCTACTGAGAATTTCATAGAAAAACCCAATAACACTTTTTGCTCGACCTGGGAATCGAAACCAGGACCCAGGGATTAGATACTTTAGTTTCCAAATGAGTTCTTTCGCATCTGAGAGACTATTTTCCACCACAGGTCTCATTCAAACAGACTTGCGAAATCGCCTTATTGCCCTCAAAACTTAAGAATACTTTGTTTTTTTAATAAATATCATACAAATGTTAATTTTGGTTACTAAAACTATTAATTACTTGTGTTTTATTTATTCTACCTTCCTTTTTGAATTTAATAAGCGTATCGGTATCGGTATCAGTATCGCCGATATTTTATTAGAGTATCGGTATCGGTAAAAAGGCGTATCGAGGCATCCCTAGTCTATACTTACCTATAAAAGAAGTTACAAATACATTTCGAAAACAATATTTTATTTTTTTATTATTAAACCAGATTAAAATAAACGAGTACGTGTGTAGGTGTAATAAACTAAGAGTTGCAACGTGGGTAACAATAAACTTTCCATGGCACTACTGGTTCGCTCGGTAGTATACCTATTTTTATCAGAACTAAAGTGTTTTTTAATCTCAGAGACTGATTTGACAGCTTCTTACGTCAAACTTGAAAGTAGTGTGCTTTATGTTCATGGGCCGAAAGCACATTATTTTTATATTTGACGTATGAAACTGTCAATTTAGTCTACGAGATTAAAAAACACACTATACTTTAACTTTATTTAGTTAAATGTTTGAAAGACTATTGCAGGCTAAAATATAACAAATTATGCGTCTCGTGTAAAAGCTCATTATTTATTATAAATTGACTATTTTTACAGGGTTGGCAGAAGTAGGTATGTTTTTTATTTCAATATTAATTATGCCTTCTTTCGGTTTTTTTTTAGGTATTTCTGATATAGATTAACGATTTTAAGGGCTGCCCCGTTGCTCTCGTGGTTGCAAGTGCGACTGATGAGCGTCGGATCCTGGGTTTGATTCCCAAGTTGGGCACTGTTTGCCGTTATTTGGTTTTTTCCAATAGGAAGGACTCACTTCAAGCCCGGAGTTTGAAAGATAGTGGTGTGGAGATATCACACCACCATCTTTCAAACTCCACTGAGTTTTTCCATTCAAAATTTCTCAGTAACAGCCCGGAGTTTGGAAGTTGGTGGTGTGACACCCCCGTGGCTCGGAAACCACGTAAAGCTGTTGGTCCCGGCTGTCATTCTTAGATCTTTGACACTTGTTGAAGCCAGGAAGTCTGACAACCAGTCTTACCGAGAGGTATCGTGTTGCCCAGTGACTGGGTTGTGGAGGTCAGACAGGCAGTCGCAGTCCATGTAAAACACGCACTTCAGCTGCATCGGCTTAGCTGGAAGCCGACCCCAACATAGTTGGGAAAAAGGCTAAGCAGATGATGATAAACGATTTCAAGGGAACGCCCTCTGATGTCATGATGTATTGTCGTGATGGCCCAGTGGTAAAGGCGCCCGCCTGTCATGCACGAGACTGTGGGTTTGCAACTGGGCACGAGCAAGTTTATCTTGGACATCGCTGACATCGGTGAAGGAAAATATGGTGAGGGAACCTGGACTTATAATTAATGTAAGTCTGAAATCACCAATCCGCCTTGAGCAAGCGTGGTGATCAATGCTCGTGGCTTCTCTGTATGAGAAGAGGCCTTTGCCCTACAGTGGGACAGTAATAGACCAGTCTTCTTCTTTCTTTATCGTGTGGGCAGTAAGGTCTAACGACCCCACACACCCTAGTGTCAAAGTTTCGAAACCGCCTCAAGGGCCTCTGACATGGTTACCGATGTCAGTGATGTCCAAGATAAACTTAGAAAGTACATATGAATTAGACAAAGTCACATTGGTAAAGTCAAAGTCAAAGCATTTATTTCAATTAGACCATTTACAGGCACTTTTGAATTGTCAAGAAGTTACAGCAAGTTGAAGCTAGTTGCTCGTTCCAAAACGTAGATCTCTATGGAGAAGAACGAGCAAGAACCTCCATAGACACTCTTTTCAAAATGGTTTTTACAAAATCCTGGTTACAAAATTCTTGTTGCTTCTATATGTGAAAACAATGGACGTGACTAAAAAACAAAAGAAATAATACCTAATAATAAAGAAGTCAACCATGGTAGTTAAGAGATGACCAATCCCAACTGACAGCGCCCGTTCACGAATATGAAGCGTGGGTCAGCACCACTTAGCTCAACCATCATAAAGGGAACCAAATGATCCAATCCACGCGCCACCATCAGCGAGACATTTAAGTGAGCATGACAAAGCTCCCAACCACCATGCTACTACATGGTACTTGCCCGTGCCCGGTTGCGAACCCACAACCTCGTGGTGGTTAAGGCGCCCGCCTCTCATGTAATACTGCTCTCTCGTAATACTGGCCTATAGTGTCGTGATGGCCCAGTGACTATCACGACACTATAGGCTAGTATTACTAGACCACTGTTTGCTACCTAACAATATTTTTGTATATAGATAAGGCGGAAAACGACGGAGTTTGTCCGACTGTGTGTCCCGCAAGTGATGTCAAGGTCTGTGGGAAGTGCCAGCACGGAGTCTACAAGACGTTTAGCAGCATATGTCACTTGAGGATGTTCTCATGCAACCATAATGATGAAAGTAAGTCTACGGAAGCCGCGACACGCCTTTTTGCCGATACGATACCGATACCGATACTCTTATAAAATATCGGCTATACCGATACCGATACCTTAACTGCCCCGTTGGTCTCGTGGTCGCAAGCGCGACTGAGGAGTGTGGGGTCCCGGGTTCGATTCCCAGGTCGGGCAAAAAGTATTATTGGGTTTTTCCATTAGGAATTTCTTAGTAACAGCCCGGAGTTTGGAAGTTGGTGGTGTGACACCCCCGTGCCTCGGAAAGCACGTAAAGCCGTTGGTCCCGGCTGTCATTCGTAGATCTTTCGCCGATATATCGGTATCGGAATCGGATGCATCCCTAGTCTATACAGGGATACGAGTTAAGTCAACCTTAAGATCCTTTAAGAGGTTGCAATTTCCAGCATTCCTGTCTGAAAAAAAATTGGGTCAAAATAACAAAATAAGGCGCCGTTTCCGTCACCAACAGCTGTCGTCAGCACAGCACGTCACGCTAGGCAGCTGGGTTGGCGCAAGGAGGTCGACACACTGCAGCCATGAAGCCCGAGCGCTCGCCTTGTCTTCCGGGACAGTTGACTGATCAACTCTTTTCTGATTAATTTCGTTGCGGGATCCAAGACCGTTGAATCGTTTCTCCGGGACTCGTTGAGCTTCATTGCTTCGATTTTCTGGTGGTCGCCACTGTTGATTCTGGCTTACAGGAGTTGCAGTGGTTTGGGAGCAGTGTGGCAGGGCTTGTCCCATAAAAAAAAATGGGTCAAAAAATAAAATAAGGCGCCGTTTCCGTCACCAGCAGCTGTCGTCCCAGCATAGCACGTCACGCTAGGCAGCTGGGTTGGCGCAAGGAGGTCGACAAACTGCAGCCATGAAGCCCGAGCGCTCGCCTTGTCTTCCGGGACAGTTGACTGATCAACTCTTCACATGACCAGATGGCTAGCCTTTTCTTGGCACAAGGAATCAGCATTGCTATATAACGCGGCAATGCTGCACAGCCTTTTGGCCACTTGCACTTGCCCTATTGACGGTCATGCGGATGAGGTTTTGATGCCCTATAAGCTTCCTCCTTCTAGGCACTTGCCCTATTGACAGTGATGCGGACGAGCTTTTAGATGCCCTTTAAGCTTCCTCCTTTCTTTTTTATAAATTCTTACAAGTTTTGTGTTTAAGTTAATTTTATTATTCTCATTTATTTATTTTTAGACATATTAAATACATTTTTAAATATTAATATAAAGAATAAAAACATTTAAAAATATAAAAAATAGTAGCCCACCGGCGTCGGGAACAGGGTCCAAGCCACCGGTGGTGGTCAGGGCTCCTGAGAAAGGAATCTCCTAACAATACGCGCCGTGTCTAGCAGTACCGCTTTCTGAATAAAGCCCTTGATCCAACCGCCCAACGAGAGCCTCCTTAGGTGTTGGTCGAGGCTCTAAGCTATTATGCCATTGGCCGTCACGACTATCGGCACAATGATTGCCGTATTCACATCCCACATGTCAACAACCTCGCGAGCCAGCAGATCAAGATACTTAGTTTGTTTATCTTTCTCAGCTTTCACGAGGTTCTCGTCATGCGGGACAGTAATATCATAAGTTAATTTTTATTATTATATTAATTTTCCAGAACTGGAACTGATATCTCGACAGCCGTGCGTCTTCTCGGCGCCCTATCTATCAGGGCGGAAGATGATGCCAAGAGGAAACATTACAGACCACAATGATGATGATAGAAGTAGGAGGTCCATGCGATCTCGGCACAAACGCATATCGTCACAAGAAACAGGTGACAGTTCTATTTTACACGCACCATCACGCCTGTATTCCACGAAAGGTTAGGCAGAGGTGTACCAATGTACACCCACAGTTCGCCGGTATGTTAAGGTCCCATGAACGAGTAATAGGGGGCGAGCCTATTGCCATTGACCGGGCACAAATACTAACTCCGAGCTGCTACTGAGAATTTCATAGAAAAACCCAATAACACTGCTCGACCTGGGAATCGAACCCAAGAGCTCGAGTGTAGCAGTCACGCTTAGGACCACTAGGCTAACGAGGCAGTCTCAGTCTCAGTATCAGTCTCAGTCGAGGTATGGTAATGCGCCTCCTTCTCACCGCTCTGGTTTCCTTACATCTTCTTTTCCTGTCCAGGCGGGTTTCCTATAGAAAGCTCGTCCTCCGAAGATCAGGATGGCCACCAGTCGGATCACGTTCAAGGTAAATAAAAAAAAAAAAAAAAACACGCTCAAGGTAAAAGCTCGCGAACATGTGTTCGCGAGCTTAGATTAGATTAGATTTAATTTGTTATATTTCGCCACCTATTCTTATCTCTCCCTACTTTGAATATTTTGTTTGTTTGTATGTATGTATTTATGTATCATTATCTGCCTAGCCTTTCCCCAACTATGTTGGGGTCGGCTTCCAGTATAACCGGATGCAGCTGAATATCAGTATTTTCCATTGAGCGACTGCCTATCAGACCTCCACAACCCAGTAATGGGTAATACGATACTCTTGGTAAGACTGGTTGTCAGACTTTCTGGCTTCTGACTAAAAGTAACGACTGTCAAAGATCTACAAATCATAAATGTATTTATGTATATATTATATATATTTTTAATTCTTGGAAATTTTCTCTTTCTTGCACCTACTTTATTCCGTCTCTGCATCACCCTTAGGTAGACTGGTAGAAAATGCCTAAGGCATTAAGTCCGCCTTTGTACGGTGTATTTTATACATTTTGTGCAAAAAGTTTTAATAAATAACATACATACATACATATCATCACGCCTGTATTCCCCGAAGGGTTATGCAGCGGTGTACCAATGTACACCCACAGTTCGCCGGTATGTTTAGGTCCCATGTAATAGGGGGCGAGCCTATTGCCATTAACCGGGCACAAATCCAAACTCTGAGCTGCTACTGAGAATTAATTCCATAGAAAAACCCAATAACACTTTTTTCTCGACCTGGGAATCGAAATCAAGACCTCTAGCGTAGCAGTCGCGCTTAGGACCACTAGGCCAACAAGGCAGTTTTTTTTTAACATGGTCTTTAAGTACGGGGTCCAAAATTTTGAAGTGACTTAACCGTGTCATGTGGATTATCAAACGAAAGGGCATCATGGGTACAAGCTTTTCAGATTTTTTATAATTTTTGTGATTTATAGTTTTCGATTTAATAAAGATAGAAATAAAAAAACTCGAAAAAAATCTGCGAGACTCGATTCGAAATTGCAAAGCAATAGCAAAAAAAGTACTGCTGACAGACAAAGTTGAAATGTGTCATTGGCCTATACGCACCCATACCCTTCAAACCAGAACACAGCAACGCTGCTTTGCGGCAGAAATAGGTATGGTGGTAAATGTAATGTTATTGTAATTCTCCAACCCGATTCCGGCCACGGCGGCTAATCTTAATGCAGACTAGCCACGTACGCAGGAGATATTATAGTGCACGAGTGTGTGCGCAAACACAGGTGCACTCCCTCTTCCCTAACTCTCATAGCCCGATGGGACGGCAATCCGACACTACCGGAGAGAGATCAGGCGCAGGACCAACGGTTTTACGTGCTTTCCGAGGCACGGGGGTGTCACACCACCAACTTCCAAACTCCGGGCTGCTACTGAGAAATTCCTAACGGAAAAACCCAATACCACTTTTTGCCCGACCTGGGAATCGAACCCGGGACCCCTTGCTCAGCAGTTGCGCTTGCGACCACGAGACCAACGGGGCAGTCGGGGGGGGGCGGGGGTATGGTGGTAGTGCTTCCCCGAACGAGCTCCTTCACAAAGAGCTCTACTACTACTGACTTCTACTTTTATTTATTTCTTTTGACAAGCATCAACCACGTCAAGTAAATCGATTTGTTTTGCGATACATTAACATTTTAACGAACAATATTACTTAATTAGCAAGAAAAGAATTTTAATCACACTAATGTAATTTAACACGCTAAAATATTAGTTAATATACTTACCACAGATTATAACAGATATGTCAATTATTTGAGATGTCAAACAAAGTAGTGATGTGCCAACTCAAGTTGCGTGCGAAGTCAAAGTCAAAGTCAAAATCATTTATTTCAATTAGACCAAGGCAGTTTTGAACGTCATATGCAAGAAAAAAATATCTAGTTGCTCCTCCTAAAACGTAGTTACGTATGAAAAAGAATGGGCAAGAAACTCCAAACTACAAACTCTTTTTAAAAACATGTCAACTGCACTCAAACTGCAAATGTACAGTCCGTCTGTCTAGAGCCTAAGAAGCCGCTGGCAGACTGACTAAGTACGCACGAGAAATTATAGTGCACAAGTGTGACAGGGGCGGATGCAGCCTTCAAAAAAGGTTGTGGTCACAGCTAACCGGAAATCGGAAATGTGAGTCGGAGAACGATCTCGCTCATGATCGATACAGTGTGAGTAGTGCGACTCACTCAAGTAACCGCGCTCACTTTGATAACGAACCCACTTGTCATTGGTTTAGTATTCGCTCGCCGTGGTGACGTCACCGGCGTGATCATATTTAACAGAATACCATATTGTAATCTCACTGCGGATTCAGCTTTCGAATTACGAAGTGAGGCTTAGAGAACCGTACTGCTGGTCTCTCTCTGGTTGTGTTGGATTGCCGAAGAGAGTGTGCACCACAAAAAAAGTACAAACTGCTAGCATTTTTTTTTAAAAGAGTTTGTATGGAGTTTCTTGCCCATTCTTTTCCATACGTAACTACGTTTTAGGAGGAGCAACTAGATATTTTTTTCTTGCATATGACGTTCAAAACTGCCTTGGTCTAATTGAAATACATGATTTTGACTTTGACTTCGCACGCGATTCGAGTTGGCACGTCACTACTTTGTTTGACATCTCAAAGAATTGACATGTTGAGAGGACAGTTGTGTGTAATGACAGAGGGACTGCATTTCAACTGCATTCAAACTGCAAATTTGCAGTCCGTGTGTCTAGAGCCTTAATGATTACGCAGTGGCCGGAATCGGTCTGGAGAATTTCATTTTTTAACCCCCGATGTAAAAAGAGGGGTGTCTGTCTGTCTGTCTGTCTGTGGCATCATAGCTCCCGAACGGATGAAGCGATTTCAATTTAGTTTCTTTTGTATTAAAGGTGACTTATGTGCGAGTGTTTTTAGACATGTTTAACAAAAATCGGTTGAGCCGTTTAAAAGTAACGGGGGTGAAAGTGGGGAAGAAAAATTAAAAATTGTGTTGGTCATTAAATTATTAGGAACGATGTTGCATTTAGGGTACGACTGTCCCGAGCGGTCCCCCCCCCCCCCCCCCCCAACGCGACGTATTTTATTTTTTTACTTTTTAAAGGGATCTTGTGATTTTGTGTCGGGGATTTTTAAATTTTAAATTATTTTTTACCCGACTGCGACAGAAGGAGGATTATGTTTTTCGAGAGTATGTATGTATGTATGTATGTATGTTTGTATGTATAATTGTTTGGCACGCTCTGCAGCCTGAACGGCTCAATGGATTTTAGCTTGAGAGGTGTCGTTAGATTCGTATTTACTGTGAGAGTGACACTGGGTATATCAAAATAAAAAAAACAAAATGGCGGATTTTTGGCGCCAAATTCAAATGTTTGGATCGCTCTGCAGCCTTAACGGTTCGATGGATTTTAGCTTGAGAGGTGTCATTAGATTCGTATTTACTGTGGGAGTGACAATGGGTAAATAAAAAATAAAAAAAGTTAAAAATAAAAAACGTTCTTATTACAGATCCGTTGTGCAAGGATTCTCCACTTATTCGAATCAACATTGATAAACTTTTCTGCATTAAATGCAGAAAATGAAGGTGCGGAAGACGAAGATTCTGAATATTGATTGTGTGTCATGTACACCTGCGGTGCTAACAATCTATACGAATATAATAAATTAAAGAGTTTTTTGTTTGTTTGTTTAAAACGCCAACCCTTTACTATTCAAGTTAGAGTGAACAGGCTTCTTCTGTGTAAGGTCACTTCATCGTCGACTTTGTCTCTGTCACCTCTGACCTAGACTAAAGTCAAGAACCAGAGGCGGATCGTAAGTTTATGGGACCCGGGGCTAACACCATTCGGGGGCCCACCTAATTAACCGAACTAATACAGTTTAGTATTTTTCTTTTTAAATTTACAATATTATGGTCTGTTGTCATCAATGAGGGTTGGGGCCCCTTATTACCCTTGGGGCCCTGGGGTGGAGCCCATATAGCCAATAACTAGATCCGCCCCTGTCAAGAACAAACCAATCTAAAAAAAAACGCACTTTATCTCTGGAACTACCAGTTCGATTGGAAAAAATCGTAATGCATAAGCCACATTCATAAGGAATAGTCATCATCATCTTCCTGCCCTTATCCCATGTTACTTGGGGTCGGCGCAACAGGTTTTCTTCTTCCATACCATCCTGTCAGCCGTCATACTATCACTCACTCCTTTCTCTTTCATATCATTCTTCACACAATGCATCCATCTTTTCTTTGGCCTCCCTCTTCCTCTATAATAGTATAGACTAGATAACTTTACGCCATAACCCGCGGGAGCGGAGCATTAACCAAAGGCATAACTTAACGCGGGTTAAAGAAAATACGCGCAAGATTCTTTTATGCGTTAATTGTAATACATGGGCTACAAAACTCCAGTCTGCACGTATTTTGTTTAATACATACATGCATACATTCACGCATTTTTCCATGGGGATAGGCAGAAACCACAGAACGCCACCTGCTACGATCCTTACATACTCCTTTCGCCTCGTACACGTTCATACATCTAGTCATACAAGCACGCCGGTTACGAGTACTGCACACCCGACCTTTCTGAAGAACCTCACCAATAAGGTCAGGGTAGGTGTTTCTAGGGCGTCCCCTTATGGTGTTGAATTCATATTTGTCATACACTATGAAGGACACTCAACGCCCATAGGCATCACTACAATAAAACGTCCATTGTGTCTCGTTTAGTGTCTTTTAAGAATTTTATAGAAAAAACGGTAATTTAAAAAACTAAAAAACCCGACTGCTTTTCTAAGTATTTATGAAAAAGCCCTAAAACAAAAAAGTCTTTGCACCCGATTGCACTTAAAATTGTAGCAGTCGGGACCAATTCTAGAAATGGAGGCTTAGTGAATTGAGAGCACGTAACTACCTATTACATTGCAGATGGTCTCGACTGCTACAATTTTTTTTCGCTTCTATATTTTTTAATCTGTGCCCTCTTGACTAATTACATAGTTCAGTTAATTATTTGTTTGCCTTACAATGTTGCTTAGTCTTCATTTGTCTTGCATACGGAATATATGTGGAAAACTTTTCTAACCATGAGGCTCGGTAAGATAAACTTTGGCGTTTAAGACTTAGGCCTGGTAGAATACTCAGATAAATCATCATCTGCTTAGCCTTTTCCCAACTGCGTTGGAGTCGGCTTCCAATCTAACCGGATGCAGCTGAATACCAGTGTTTTACATGGAGCGACTACCTATCTGACCTCCACAACCCAGTAACTGGGAAACAAGATACTTCTTGGTTAGACTGGTTGTCAGACTTCTTGGCTTCTGACTATCCGTCACGACTGTCAAAGATCTACGAATGACAGCCGGGACCAACGGCTTTACGAGCTTTCCGAAGCACGGGGGTATCCCACCACCAACTTCCAAACTCCGGGCTGCCACTGAAAAATTCCTAATGGAAAAACCCAATACCACTTTTTGCCCGACCTGGGAATCGACCCCGGGACCCCTTGCTCAGCATTCACGCTTAGCGTTTACACATCATCCATGTTACTTTAAATCTCGATTTTAATAAAACTGCCACCTAGGACGGTTCGGCCATTTTCCGAGTAAACGATGACTCTAGAAATTTCGCCTAATTACCGTACCCATTTTTATTTGTCACCGATTTGACTTAAATGCATAAAAGCATATTAATTAAAACAATAAATGAATGAGGCGTTAAATGCTTCATTAATTTATAGAATTCGTTCTTTGATGTGTTTCATGTTTTACTGTTTTTAAGTCAAATTGGTGAAAAATAAAAGACACTTTTTCGGAGAATGGCCTCTCGATTTTAACTGAGATTTTAACAAATTCTTTTTCTCTTTTCTTTTTCTTTTTTTTTAAAAAACGTCCCACACTAGGAATTTCTAATGTATTGTGGGTGCGATTACAAACATACATTACGCTAATGAAGTGTTACTGTAATGACCAGCTGTATGTACGAGGCGAAAGGAGTATGTAAGGATCGTAGCAGGTGGCGTTCTGTGGTTTCCGCCTACCCTCATGGGGAATAGGCGTGAAAATGTATAACATTATAAAATATAAATATATACCATCACGCCTGTATTCCCAGAAGGGTTAGGCAGAGGTGTACCAATGTACACTCACAGTTCGCCGGTATATTTAGGTCCCATGTAATAGGTGGCAAGCCTATTGCCACTAACCGGGCACAAATCCAAACTCCGAGCTGCTACTGAGAATTTCATAGAAAAACCCAGCAACACTTTTTGCTCGACCTGGGAATCGAACCCGGGACCTCTAGCGTAGCAGTCGCGTATAGGACCACTATGCTAACGAGGCAGTTGTATAACATTATTGTTTTTTTTTTATTGGAGGAATGATTTTGTTCTTGACTCTAGTCTAAATCAGAGGTGACAAAGACAAAGTCGGAGCGTGCTTCAAAAGTGACACATTAAGCTATGTTTACATATTATGATCTTGTGGACGTACCGTACCTCCGTTTACAGTGTCCGTATGGTAAAGACATTAGAACATATATTTCTTCGATTCTAACTACTGGACCATAGCGCTATTTTAATTATTTTAAATTTATTTTCCAGCTACCTTCCTACTTATCATCCAAATTGGACACACAATAGCAAAATCCATAGCGGACCCTCGCCCTTGCAACGATTCTACAGAGCAGGCCCCTCGATTAAAAGGAAACTATGAAACAGAAGCCAACACTAACTCGACACACATAAAAGATTCAAATAATAGAAAATCATTCTCCGAACCGATCAATGACAACGAAAGTCACGATACCACAGACAATAAAGCAGACAATCCAACCTCATTTGCATCAACCTCCAACAATCTACCAGAAAATCTTCCCCTTGTCAACAACGCCGTGAAGTTTGCTAACAATACGGAAAAAGAAAGTGTTGCCATAAATAAAAACCTACCAATACAGGAGAAAGTTTATTTCAAAACTATAGATCCTAAATATATTATCGTTTCTAGATTGGCAATGTCTACGAATAACAAGAATGTTACTAATGGTACTAAAAGGGAAGGAAATAATTTAAGTCTCGATGATTCAAATACAGCTAAAGTAATAGACGATTCTATTGGCAGAGAAGCAGTCCATGAGACACCAGATAAAGAAGCATTAGCTGACACAGACTCAGACATAACCAATATACGAGAACTAAGAAAACATTTACTCGATCACCTACTAGATTATTTCCTAAACATAATAAAAGATGAGAATTATATTCGCAATGATACTAGAAAGAATGGCAATGATAACATGAAAGTAGAAATAAAATTAAGAAATTATTATGATCCTCACCATTTGGATTTCGTTTTCGATGATGATGGTGAAGAATTTGATGATAACAGCCTTGATGATTATAGTAAAAATGATGACAACGAAGATGATTCACTGAATGAAGAATGGGAGACGAAAAATATTGATAATGATGGTTCAGTTGAAAATACGAGTGTAGCATATAATCCTCCTGGAAATTTAGAAAAACGGACGTTAAATTTGGAAGAAGAACTAATTACCAATAGCCCTGATAATGAATCTGAAGAAGAACTTAATAACAGTAGCCCTGCTGATGACTCTTCTCCCGTCACTCCAGAATATATCAATCCATATGAAAAAGAAAATGATTTTGATGACACCTTCCTAAATTCAACGAAAATATATGAAGATGCTGTCAATGATGAAATTAATGTAGTTTCAACAACCGAAAGACCTATTCCGGATGCAACTTTAAATGATGATGAGTTTACCATTGACAAATATATTTTAGACTATCCAGATGAAGAAGTAACGGATCAAATAGAATATAATATTAATGATGGCGACACGATACTCATTGACAATGACAGTTATGAAGATTATACTGATTCAGACGAATTTGAAGCTGTCAAAAATGAAACTATAGCGACAGAGCACGAAAATGAAAAGACTACAGAAGATGGTAGAAGGCAACAAAACGCAACCGGTACTTTGAATGCGAGCAATAATAAAACGCATGTTTTATTGTCTATCAACGAGACGTCAAATTCAAATAAAAATGGAACGTTATTTTCAAAAAAGGAACTCGAATCGAATACGTCAAAAATATTGGATATTCTGAACAAAAGTGTTGATGACATTGCTCCATGCAATGATAGACAGAAAATTTCGGCAAAAGTATCCATAGATAATCAAGGTGGAAATGAAAAATTCAAAAACAAAATCAGTGATAAATTAGTTAATAAAAGTAGCAAACTTATTAAAAAACGTAGTTGTAGAAAAAGTATAATATTAAATCTAAATATAAATCTTATTTAAGTTTTTTATAGACTTTTATTTTATTGCACCTCATCAGACAATCGGTGACCAATTTTTTTATCGGAGAAAATGGAACATATCTTACAAAAAGATGGTCCTCGAAACTATGGATTTATTGATCGGTCCGGCCTGGTGGTCTCGCGACTGCTACGCCTTGGGTTCGATTCCCAGGTCATGCTAAATGTCATTAGGTTTTTCTATGAAATTCTCAGTAGCAGCTCGGAGTTAGGATTTCTGTCCGATTAATGGCAATAGGCTCGCCCCCTTTTACATGGGACCTAAACATACCGGCGAACTGTAGGTGTACATTGGTACACCTCTGCCTAACCCCTCGGGGAATACAGGCGTGATAGCATGTTTATGGGTATTAAATTTATACAATCATTTTTACAGGTGCCTTAATTTTCATAATTATATGAACGTGAACACGATGTCCCAAAATAATTTCGTCCAACTAATTTAGTATGTCAAATGTGCTGAAATCAGCAATCATATAAACAAACCCAGAGGTCAAAGCTTATTTCCAATTTGATAAAATTTCTTGTAATAACAACACCAGCCTATTACTTGCAACAAACCTACTGTCCTATATTAAGCATAATATGTCGGAGCTCCTGCAGCCTGTGATACAGGATTATCCTAGTACAGGCATCTAACATTATTTTACCTACACTGTTATTTTTAGATTTATTCTGTACTAGCTTTTGCCCGCGACTTCGTCCGCGTGGATTAATAGTTCCCGTTCCCGGGGGATTTCCGGGATAAAAACTATCCTATGTCCTTTCTCGGGTCCCAGACTATATCTGTACCAAATTTCATTGAAATCGGTTCAGTGGTTTAGGCGTGAAGAAGAGACAGACAGAGTTACTTTCGCATTTATAATATTAGTAAGGATTTTATCTTTTGAATTTCTGAATAAAGATTTTATTATTATTTATTACTGCACTGCAGGCAAAGGCCTCTTCTCATACAGAGAAGGCACGAGCCATCACCACCCTTGTACGCGGATTGGCGAATTCAGACTTTTATTGATATAATAATGCGCGATTCCAGCAAATTTCTCATCATCATTTCAGCCTATAGCCGTCCACTGCTGTACGCAGGCCTCCTCCAAAGAGCGCCAACCTTCCTGGGCAGCCCGCATCCATCCGCTGCCTGCCATCTTCTTTAACTCGTCCTTCCACCGTGCAGCAGGGCGTCCCACACTGCGTTTTCCCAAACGTGGTCTCCACACCAACACAATGTTTGCTCCACCGACCAAATTTATGTAATTTCTCCAGACCCATTCCGGCCACGGCGGCTAATCTTAATGCAGACTGGCCACGTACGCAGGAGATAAGTGCACAAGTGTGTGCGCAAACACAGGCGCACTCCCTCTTCCCTAACTCTCATAGGCCGATGGGACGGCAATCCGACACGACCGGAGAGAGATCAGGCGCAGGACCAACGGTTTTACGTGCTTTATGAGCCACGGGGGTGTCACACCGCCAACTTCCAAACTCCGGGCTGCTACCAATAAATTTTTTTGTCTAACCTGAGAATCGAACCTGGGACCCCTTGCTCAGCAGTCGCGCTTGCGACCACGAGACCAACGGGGCAGGCCAAATTTATAGAGAATCCTGAAAACTATTTTTTTTTACGACAACTTTTTATGATACTTGTAACTTATTGAATTTCACAACTTTGCTATAAAATGGTCAGTGGAGCAGTACTTCAATTGTGTAGTAAGTAAGTCTTTTCTCGTCTAAACATAATCAAATATTCTTAGAAGTTATTGAACGTGTAACTTGATAAACGCACACCCGGCACACCTAAAAGCAGTTCGCTCAGAATCGGCTATTAAATCGGTTTCAGCCATTACTAAAATCGGTAATTTTGTATCCTAAAATAATTAAAACTACGTACGTGGAATCCAACGAATATTATACTTAAGTCAAGGCAATAAGGCTTTTTAACCTTTTAAACGCCACTGTCGTGTATACCCGACAAATGAAAACGTGCCCAACACGCCACAGTCGTCTCTAGACGACAAGAAAACTGCATTTTTTTATTAAACTGCATTTGTCGGCGTGAGCCAGGAGACGGACATGGGATACTTTTTATCCCGTTGGTAGGTAAGGTAGGTAGGTGGGTAGGTAGGGTAGGTTGGACTTGGATTGTACCGATTTTCAGGGCAGAACAACGCCTGCCGAGCCCGCTAGTTTTATAAAAAAACAGTAATAATATACACGGTCACTTTTATTTATTTATTTACTAGCTTCTGCCCGCGACTTCGTCCGCGTCACAGTTGATGTGTTATCCTACGGGTACCGTACATTTTCCCGGGATAAAAAGTAGCCTATGTGTTATTCCAGACTATAATCTATCTTTGTGCCAAATTTCATCCAGATCCATTCAGCCGTTTAAGCGTGAAAGAGTAACAAACATCCATCCATACATCCATACATACAAACTTTCGCCTTTATAATAGTAGTAGGATTAGGGATAAAAAACAGTAGTACAATGGCATGTTATACACTAATGACTTAAATTATAGCACTTATTGTACAACCAACACTATTATCCACTGATCACTATTATACAATAAGAGGTTAATGCTACGTGCGTTAAACACATTTAAAAAAATAAGTAAAAATTAAAAACTATTAGGGGCGTTCCAATTAAAAGGCAGAATAACAGAAAAAGAAACTAACATAGAAGTGAAGATAATAAAAGCATGGTAAATAAAACTATCAAATACAAGGTAATTTTTTTTTTACATCGTTCTAGCGCCGAAACGCAGGATCTCCAGTCGAGTAATAGGTACTATTGGCGTTTATGCGTACTATTGTTTCTGTTACTATGTTAGAGTTAATAACTTTCGGTGTAAAAGTAAGCGTGTATTTCAGTGCATAAAAGGAAGTTTTTAATTTTGAGTTTTCGAGGGTGTGCCTTATTCGACTTACGTTGTTGTATATTAGAGTCGGTTGGGGTTGAAACACTAGGGCCATGGGGCCCGAGCACTCATCTTGTTTTTCGGGACATCGCTAAGCGACTGGTCGAACCTTCACGTGACCAGAGGGTTGTCCGTTTCTTGGGACAAATAATCAGCATTGCCACGTGGCAATCGAGACGTCAAAAACAGGACCATCGAAAATCCACAAAAAAATAGGGACAATTACCTCCAAATAAAAAATTGGGACAATTCGAAAATAAATAAGATTATTTTCGAATTACGGAGTATCTTATTTTACCAATAATAATTGAAATTTAATAAAACACCAATTTATTTTGCCTTTCCAGGTATTCTAAAATGTTTAGAAAAGGCCATACCAGTTTATCTTGGATGTGTGCGTGCTTATATTAGGATGAACTAGTTTGGCCTAGTCTAAACTGATTTATCCTATTGGTCTTAGGATGAACTAGTTTGGCCTAGGCTATACCAGTTCATCCGATCGTGTATAGGACGAACTAGTTTAGCCTAGGCAAAACTAGTTTGTCCTGAAATCGGGTTTGTCCGGTAACATATACACACCAAACATAGTTTGTGCAACTGACATAAACTGGCATGTTTTTTTTAACCTTACCTTTCTCTAGGATCTTCTCCCGTGTCGTGGGTGCGTTAACAAACATATAAACTTACATACACAAACCCAGACCCGTAATAACTGTCTGTAGGTCATACAAATATTTGTTCCGTGCGGGAATCGAACCCGCGACTCGCAGCGCAGTTGCCACTGCGCCAACCGTGGCGACAAACTCAAAGTTTGTTCGAGTGACATAATATTTCAGGCACAAATTAAGAATGAGGCTACACTAGCGAAATTTTGAGAGTTGACACGCGCGTATTTTGAGCCGCGTATTTCAAAACCATCACCATCACGCCTGTATTCCCCGAAGGGTTAGGCAGACGTGTACCAATGTACAGTCACGAGCATCAACATGTATACACTTAGCGACATTCTAAAGCAGTTTCTGCCCAAAGGATCGATTAAAATATAGTGGTGTTACGAATATCATATTCTGGATACTATGAAATCGATCTTATCTCATCGTTGCAAACGTTCATTCACGAGAAAATGGCTTTTCATTTTTGCCAAGTGTATACATGTTTCTGCTCGTGACTGTACACCCACATATAAATTACCTACCCGCATTACGCGTACCTATTTCAATTTCTACTAAAACTGATGAATCTGTTCTTTTTTCTTACTCTTTATCAAAGATTACTGAGGTATTGGCGGATTTAGTGAATAAAACGATCACTCGATTCTTTGTGAAAATTTAATGTGTCAAAGTCATAACCGTTCAACATGACATTCAAAAATAGTGATACCAGAATATAATTCAAAATTGGCACAACGATAATATCGATATAAATTGTATTTCGTATCAGTAATTATTAAACGTTGAAATAATGTTTTAAAGGTACACAAATATATAAATAATACGATATTCTCATAGATTACAAAACCGACAACTCATTTTGCGTCGCCGTGTTAGCGAAACAGGGTTTTTGTATGAAACCGAATGTAGCCGAAATAACGCGACTTACAACTTAAAGAATTAGAGCGTTTCCACATTATCCGATCCGATATCGGTATCGGACACCGATACGATATCGGGGCAAGTAAAATGTATGAAATATGAACCTGCCTTTCACATTGTCCGTTCCGATATCAGATATCGGAGCCGACACCGATATGTTGCAGGCACTATCGGACGCCCGTGAGCCATCGGACGATAATGTTTGTATGTGTGCTATACGTGTATCTTAATTGTCTCTGTGTGCGTAGAGCCCGAGCCGAAAATGTGTGTCTTGTTTCTTGATACTGTTTGTGAGATGAATTAGCAAATAATTGAATGTGGATTCACTCATACGAAAGTAATTAAAAAAAATTCTAGGTGCGTTTTGTAGCTTGCTAAAAAGAGTATAAAATGCTCCCTCTGAATATCTAGCTTCCACAATGGGATGTAGGTATATATCCAATACTGTCTGTGGACAGATCTTTTTTTGCGTCTCAAATATAATAGATACTTACAGCAAATAAAGTTTTCTATTATAGTCTGCCATGATGACCTGCCCGCACTAAGCTATCGAGCAAATGGCCGTATCGGAACGATTTTGTCGGAAATATGTGAAAATAGCACATCGTGTCGGCTATCGGATGTCGGCTATCGTCGTCCGATACCGATATCGGATCGGATAATGTGGAAACGCTCTTACGCTCGTCTGGCGTCAACCTAAAATAACATTTTTTTGTTTCAGTATTATCAATAATAACTGTCAACAAACAAATAAAAGCAGAAGTTTTTTTACTGTCAAACGAGGATCACGCAAGTGAAAACAAGATAAGTTATGATAGCGTGGACAAAAATTATGAGAATGGCGAAGAATATACAACAATAATAAAGAATGACGAAAGAAAAAACAGCTTAGACAAATCGCTAGCAGAATTTAGCGGTGAAGACAATAATTTAGAATCAAATAAAAACCCATCACTGGTCAGTAATGAAATATTTTCATCACAAGAACCATTCGAAACCGATATAATTGAAGAATCATCTTTAAACTATGAAACAGATGAAGATAATAATAACACAGACGCACGTAGAACACAAACAACAATACCAGAAGTGCACGATTTCTTAAAATACAATTATCGTGATAAATCAATACTTCGCGGTCAAATAAAACGCAATCGTCTTAAAAGGAAAAGATATGAAGACAATTGGAACCATCCCGACGTTAATAGAAAGATGTATAAACGTCCCGATAGGCAACAACGGTGGCAACAACGTGATGAAATCCACAAAGATACCTTAAAGATAAAGAAGAGCGCACCAGCGTACACCAAGACCACAGATAACGTAAAGCATGATAAGAAGTATTTACACAGACTTCCTTTCTACGTTTCAACACAAACTACGCAAGAAACACCGCTGTTAAAACAATGTTTAATGGAACATGGTGAGGGTCGAAAACGACACGATCTTAATTCAACAATAAATCGCTTGGCCTCAGCAAAGTTATTAGATGTCTTGACCGACAAAGTAGCTAATCACATGCTGAAGAAATTGCAGAAAACTGTATCAACTCGCACATGGGGATCGAGCAAAACGAAATACCATACGAAAGGTTTACAATCTGCGAAAACTAACACGTTTTTGAGAGCGATTGTAAATAATACGGATTTAGATTCGAATAATGTTGAAAGGATTCTGAGAATGTACGTTAATGAGACATATTTACAGTCTGGGAACAAGACAGTTACATCGAAAAAATCTAATAAGACTTCTTCAATGATTGGAGGGATGACAAAGGAGAAAGCAAAAAATGGTAACAGTTTTTTGAAATCGCTCAATTATAATAGTAAAACAGGAGGAGATGTTGTAAAAAAATCGGATACTGTTGAACAGATTAATGTAATTTTCGTCCCCGAACACGATGGCCGCAGATACAGAGATACAGAAACTGTTTATCTGTACTAAAACGTACTTATGCATACGAAATACTATAGTAATCATAATAAAGCTAAAGAATGTTTTTGTTTTTTTTTAAACCCGCGAATCTATAGAACTATAAAAATACCAGTCGGATTGGAAAATATATTTTCGTATATGGTAACCAGATTCATAAAAAGTAATACAGGCTATAAAACATCACGCTACGACACACTTGAGCGTAACAGTTACCAGAGATGTATTTAACGCGTCGAGAAAAATCACTCGGTTGAAGTAGCGGTTATAAACTAATACAAATACATACAATCCCATTGATATATTAAAAGTAGGCCTCCTTTTAATGTATCAATGTACAATCCTCATTTCTCATTTCAATCCCACTCATTATGGAGTCTAAAAACTAAAGGACATACTATTTCCATGATTCAAAAGTAAAAAAAATAGGGAAAAAACAGAAACTTGAGTTCCGTGAATTTACCGTCATTAGTACCATAGACAATAAGCTTAGTTTATGTTTAGAAACAGTACAGCTCTATGCCGGGGAAATTTCAATTCTCTGAAATTAGTGATGTAGAACATTAATTTGAATGTTTGCTAAATTAACATCGATATTATTTCCTGTATTCTACTTGATTGTTAATACGTAAAATGTCTTCTTACAGTGATATAAAATCCAAGTAACGTCATGAATTATCAAAGAATTTTATACAGTCAAATCTGAGGCGTTATATTGTCTCAAAAGAAAATATGACTTACTAGCTTATAAACTCGGCAAATTAAAGATATTTTTTAGGAACAATGTTAACGAAGTACTCACTGGTACCAAAATATGTTAGATATTATACAGAAAAAGCAAAAAACTAGCAAATTAAAATAAACTAAAGGAAAATTAAATCTTCAAACCCTACCTGAATTTAAAGATTATTAAATTTTAAACAAAACAAAAATATTAATCGAGTTTTTTGATGGAAATCGAATCGATTTATCGACATTGATATGTTGCAAAGCGCTTTCATTCACTAATTTCACTATTCGCCAAATGTTTTTACATTGTCAAATTAGTTAGCATTCATAAAAACAAACGTTTTTGCGTCTTGCTTATTATTCCGTTTCTTGCTTTATGTTTAAAACTTTACAAATATTTATTAGAAAACATCAATAATAACACTGCACAAGACGCGAAAGCACAAGAAAATTACAGCAGCTAAATGCCTTGGTAAGTAAATTCGTTTTACGCAATATTTTCAAATCATAAAATAAGCAATATTTGCTTATTTTAGTAATTTAATCGTAAAGTTGTGATAAAAACTGGCGGCATTGGTGAAGGAAAACATGGTAAAGAAGCTGGATGTTAACATCATCATCATATCAGCGGCAGGACGCCCACTGCTGGACATAGGCCCCCCATTGATTTCCAATAAGACCGGTAGATATTATAATAAACATTAAGTCACCTTTAGCTAATGTTATGATCAATAGCGCTTTCTCTGATGGAGAAATTGCTTGCTTTACAACAGTGACGGATTTGCATATTTCTCAAGTTTAGGCTTTTAAATGTTTGCCCCCCTTACCTTTACAATTGCCAATTTCACTTGTAATAAGATTCTCATAAAACTGCCTCGTTAGCCTAGTGGTCCTAAGAGTGACTGCTATGCTACAGGTTTTGGTTTCCATTCCGACGAGCAAATTATTATTATTTATTTATTTCCAAAATTTATAAATTTACATTAAAATGTTTTTTGCCACACTACGAAAACCACTCAGGGTTTATCTGAGTGCCGGCGAGCCTCTCTTTTATACAATTTAAAGTTTAATATCTACAATTTATTTTTACGATTTATAATTTAAAATAAAATATAGTATTATAACTTGTATGATAATAATTGTACAGTCCTATGTGTATAAAAGCATTTTGATTTGTACTTGTAGCTTTTTTAATAATAATAAATATCTTGGGACAACTCACACACGGCTGTCTGATCCCAAGCTAAGCAGAGCTTGTGTTATGGTAACCAGACAACTGATATACATACTTATATAATTTATAAATACATACATATTAAAGATAAATCACACCCAGACACAGAACAAACAATCATGCTCATCACACAAAGTTTGTCCTGGGTGGGAATCGAACCCACAACCTCCGGCTTAGCAGTCAGGGCCACTAACCACTAGATCAACAGGCCCACCATTAACCATATAATAAAATGATTATTGAGTTTTTCTGTAAAATTCTCAGTAGCAGCTTGGAGTTAGGATTTGTGAATAGTTAAATGCCAATAGGCTCGCTGTAGGACCTAAACATACCAGGGAACTGTGGGTTTACATTCATAATTTTAATTGCAGTTTCTTACTCCTCTGCTAATCTTTTCTGATTAATTTCGTTGCGGGATCCAAGACAGTTGAATCGTTTCTCCGGGACTCGTCGAGCTTCATTGTGTCGGCGCTTTTCTGTTGGTCACCACTGTTGATTCTGGCTTACAGGAGTTGCAGTGGTTTGGGAAAAGAGTGGCGGGCTTGTGCCATAAAAAAAAAATTACATGCAGTGTTGCCAAAGAGGTTTCAATAATTGAACATAACATAATGTACCATCACACCTGTATCCCTAAAGGCAGAGGTGTACACCAATGTACATCCACAGTTCACCTGTATGTTTCAAGTCCCATGTAATAGGGGTGCGCCTATAGCCACTAACTGGGCACAAATCCTAACTCTGAGCTGCTACTGAGAATTTTATAGAATCCAATACCTAGCACTTTGCTCGACCTGGAAATTGAACCTAAGACCTCTATTGTAGCAGTCACGCTTATGACCATTAGGCTAATGACGCAGTTAACATAACTGGTACATAATTAATAAATATGTTTATATTAATATAAATCATATAATTATTTTTTCCTTGTTGCCTCGTTAGCCTAGTGGTCCTATGCGTGACTGCTACGCTAGAGGTCCCGGGTTCGATTCCCAGGTCGAGCAAAAAGTGTTATTGGGGTATGAAATTCTCAGTAGCAGCTCGGAGTTTGGATTTGTGCCCGGTTAATGGCAATAGGCTCGCCCCCTATTACATGGGACCTAAACATACCGGGGGACTGTGGGTGTACATTGGTACACCTCTGCCTAACCCTTCGGGGAATACAGGCGTGATGGTATATTTATTTTTTAATGTTTATTAATATAAATCATATAATTACTTTTTCCAGATAAAAATGGCTAAACTAATCGTAGGAGTTGGTCAGCCGTACACAATATCTTTAGACAGTATAGACTTGTCGCACCTCAGCAAGTACGTGGAATGTAGCAAGGAGGAGAAGCGGCAGCTGTGGACGAGGAGGTACCTGGATGGAGAGACGGAGTACTGTCAAGTTCTTATAGACACACAAAATGATGAGGAAGACTGTTATTCTGGTAAGTAAAGATCCTACTTTTTAACAGGCTTTTATTAGGTTGACCTGTGTGTATGTAACTATGTAATCAAATCTAAGAAAACTAATTTAACCATCTTCTAAAGATCGTAGCGTTGTGAAAATTGGCAGTTGTATGTGATTTTGATGACAATACAATAACATGGTACTGTCGAGCTGATCTGATGATGGAGCCGGAAGATATGAACTGGAACTTCATGATGGATGATGTATCATATTCGTGTTTAGACTTGTTAGAAAGGTCTTGTAATGAATGTTGACCATGATTAGGTTTCAAGGTCTGATGATGAAGCCGGAACATAGGCACTAGCATTCCATGATGAAATATCGTATCTTAGCCGTGTTTGGACTTGTTAGAAAGGTCTTGTAATGAACTTTGACCACGAGTAAAAGCTAAAGCGTGTTTTTTAGTGATTTTTAAACTATTAATTTTTCTTTTTCTTTTCGTAACGATGAAACATTTATTATTATTTATACTAGAGGTTCCTAGCCTTTTCAGACCGCCGCACACTTAAAGTTTGAGCAACTGTCATGGCGCCTGTGTCCTGACAGACTCTTGCTAACTAATAAAAACAACCTAACAACGCGCCTTCCTCGTAAAGTTCATGCTATAATAGAAAGGAGTTGCTTCTATAATAGCATGAATTTTTATGTAATGTTAATCAATCATTTGAATAGAATATTGAATGAATTCATTGAATTATTACAGATTTTTCAAACTTCATCCTTTTTTTTTATTTTTTTTTAAGTTTAGAGGAGCGCCTTTGCTATTGATTTTGCCTTCGCTATTGCTGTTGTCTTTGCTATACTAATTGCGCCTCCCCTATCTACTTTATTCGGCTCCCCAGGGTGGGAAGCTCCGATATATACTACACTAGCGCAATGTCCGCGAATTCGTCCGCTTATTTCACCCGTGTTAAATTGCATCTTTGGTTACTGCTCCGATCCCGTGGGTTGTAGCATGATGTTATATAGCCTATGTTACTTAATGATAACGAATCAGTCTGGAGAATGTATGGAGTTTCTTGCCCGTTCTTCTTCATACGAAACTACCTTTTGGAATGGGCAACTAGATTCAATATTAATGACTTTTTCATGTAATGACGTTCAAAAGTGCCTTTTAATGGCCTAATTTAAATAAATGATTTGACTTTGGCTTTGAATACATTTTACACTAAAACCATGGTGTTTCTTTTTTACAGAACCTTCCAACACATACATATGCCATATCTGCAACATAGATGTCCCCGTGATGTACACCAAACAGCACAACGACAGCATACAACATGAAACATTCAAAAATATATTCCAAAAAGTCTTAGAAAGGGTATCTAACCAAATAAACATCAATACAGATAAAAATGACAACGAAATAGACTATGAAACATACTACTGTGAACCTTGTTCCAAAGTGATTAAGATAGAAAATAAAATGAATCATGAATCCTCGAACTACCATATGAAGTCGCTAAAAGAAATCTCAGTTGTCAATGACTTTTATAAAATAATATATGGTATTAAAATCCCTGATATTACGGATGCAAGTGAAGAATGTTTTACTGAAGCAAGTGATTTTGAAAGTGAGCCTTCAAAGTCGACACCCTATGAGAAATATAATTTGTACCAAGCTTGCAGTCATAGTAGCTTGGACAGTGACGATGATGATTCCGTGGACCTTAGCCGGCTTACTGACTATCTACCAATGCTACCAGTACTGGGGAACACGGACACTGGATCTAAAACTCCAAAAACCAATAATCAGCAGCCTATCAAAGCGGAATCTTTCAAAGATCTTTTAAAAGAAATGATTAAAAAATACAGATTGAAAGTCAGCGTACCACAGGTCAGCGGTGATAACGTTTCTTTGGTCACAATCAACGGGGACAAATTCACAGTGTCACAAGAAAATTTTCAAGGTTTTACTTTGTTGAAAAATGGCATGTATTGCCAGATGTGTAAGGTGCTTATTCAAGATACGAAGGCACATGAAGTTACTGAAAATCATGTGAGGCAGATCTTTAGTCCGATCAACGAGAACTATGCTAGAACGGTAAGAATTACTTGTGTATTATTTTTTCTTTTTAATGTTCCGTGTTTGACTGCCCCGTTGGTCTCGTGGTCCCAAGCGCGACTGGTGAGCGTGGGGTCCCGGGTTCGATTCCCAGGTCGGGCAAAAAGTGTTATTGGGTTTTTCCATTAGGAATTTCTCAGTAGCAGCCCAGAGTTTGGAAGTTGGTGGTGTGTCACCCCCGTGCCTCGGAAAGCACGTAAAGCTGTTGGTCCCGGCTGTCATTCGTAGATCTTTGACAGTCGTTACGGATTGTCAGAAGCCAAGAAGTCTGACAACCAGTCTTATCAAGAGGTATCGTGTTGTCCAGTTACTGGGTTGTGGAGGTCAGATAGGCAGTCGCTCCATGTAAAACACTGGTATTCAGCTGCATCCGGTTAGACTGGAAGCTGACCCCAACACAGTTGGGAAAAGGCTAAGCAGATGATGATGAGTGTTCCATGTTAGCCCTGTGGTTGAGGTCGGGTAAGTACTACTAGCAGTAGAGCTCTTTGTGAAGGAGCTCGTTCGAGGAAGTACCACCACCATACCTATTTCTGCCGCAAAGCAGCGTTGCTGTGTTCCGGTTTGAAGGGTATGGGTGCCGGTGGTAAGAGACATTTCAGCTTAGTCTGTGGGATGGCTACGCATTTGCAAAGCCTCTGATATTGCAGATGTCTATAGGCAGAGATGACCACTTAACACGCTGTTGATGTGTATTCTCGTCAAATTCAAGGAGTTAACTATGCTCGTGATTCTTAACACGAATCAATAATAAAATAAATTTGTTTTAAAATGTATATTTTTTGACGTGATTTTCTAATTTGAACTAGCCATCTCGCCAGAGGGTTTAGGCGCTATGCACACATTGATATAGCCGCGCGACAACTCTACCTACCGCATACGCAACTGATCGCCCAGTTGATTTTTGCAAGAGTAGTGTTCTGGAATACTGTTTTTTGATAGTTGCAACTTAAAAAACAAGCATTTATTAAATATTGGCCAGGTATCGTAACTATATTTGATTACTTCTTTTTTTCTATGACAAGCTCCTAAAATTTGACGAGGATGCAAATCAACAGCTTGTATAGAAGTCAGACTGATACTAGCCGAACCCACAACAACTCATGCATGAGAGGCGGGCGCCTTAACCACTGGGCCATTACGAGCTTCATTTAACCTTTTGACCGCCGCGGTCATTTATAGATGACAAACCAAAATATGCCCAGCGCACCACAGTCACGATAACATGACATCAATGCGACATCGATGTAATTCCGAACTCACTACTATTTTGTAGGTATTAAAGGATGAATTCATAGCTTGGCGCTGCGGGCACGTTTTTATTTTTTTGACGTGGCCAAAGGGATAAAGAATAAACTTAGCATCTCATTTTTTGCCTACTGCCTCGTTAGCGTAGTGGTCTTAAGCGCGACAGCGACGCCAGAGGTCTTGGGTTCGATTCCCAGGTCGAGCAGTGTTATTGGGGTTTTCTATGAAATTCTCGGTAGCAGCGCGGAGTTAGGATTTGTGCCCCATTAATGGCAATAGGCTTGCCCCCTCTTACATGGGTCCTAAACATACCGGCAAACTGTGATCGTTTATTGGTCTCGGCCTTACCCTTCGGGGAATACAAGCGTGATGGTATGTATGTTTTTTTTTAAATTTCAGATCGACTTCATTTCGAACCATTGCCTGCTTTGCAATGAAGTGGTACTGAGAAGCTCTAGTCACCACACCTTCAGTGAGAATCATAAACGGCTTATCAAAGATAATCCGAGTATAAGCAAGACTTTCTGTGATGATTGTACCATATACGTTGACACGCCAAATTTTCCCGTTCACCTCATTTCAAAAAAGCATCTCAACGTATTGATGCAGAAGAACTCAATCACCAGTATTGATAATGGCAACACATGTTACTGCACTCTATGCAATGCAAATGTACATAAAAACAACTTAAGAAGTCATATCAATACTAAAACTCATACTATTGCAAAGAAAAATCATGAAATGGCTGTTTTCAATAATAAAAATCATGATCTTAACAAAGTGACGAACAAATCTAATGATACTACAAAATCTGTTGAAGCCAAACCGCTTAAGACTGCGAATTTGAGTAAAGAACTCAATCCCAAAGAAGGGAAAGTAGAAAATGGCTTGGCAACCAATAGCGCAGATACTAAAAGCTCTGATACAAATAATGGAATTGTAGCAAGCACTAGTGCTGATTCAACTAATTTGGACAAAGAGGTATTTAAATACAGCGACCAATTCGAATTCATAGACACGGCAAAGCTAAAAATCAAATGCAAAACTTGCTACATAACTATATACTATCAAGAAAGAAGTATAACAGAGCATATAGAAGGGAGACTTCACGCTGAAATGACAACAAAAAAGAAAATGACCAAATATAATAAACTCTTATTCTACACAGATGATACCAAAACTAGGGTCAAATGCGAAATATGTGATGTCAGCATTCCACCAGTGGAGAGAAATATAATTGAGCATATGGAAGGGAAAAACCACTTAACAGCCGAAGAAGAATTGCTAAAACTACACATGATAAAACCTAAAGCTTCTAACTACGAGTGTGAGTGCTGCGATCAGAATACCACTAACTATATTGAGCATATTAGAAGCCGAACCCATGTTCTAACATTCCTAAAAGAGTACACTATTGACAAGAACGAATTGAGGAAGTATGTTTACGAGAATGATGTTAGCGGTCCCGTCAGCCGTCGGAATAGAGAGTTGCACAGAAATTTAATGAAACATAATGAAATGAGGAAGATTGATGATTTTAGTTATTTCTGTGGATTGTGTCAAGTACCGTTGGGACGGATTAGCGAGATATATCATGTTCTTGGTGAAAGACATAGAATGAAACTAGACTAGGTTATACAAAACCTCGATTAACACCAGAAGTGGAAATTATGTTTTTTTTACTCCTCCGCTAATCTTTTCTGATTAATTTCGTTGCGGTATCCAAGACAGTTGAATCGTTTCTCTGGGACTCGTCGAGCTTCAATGGTGCCGATTCCCTTGTTCACAAACTAAACTAAAATTAGAGAATTGACATCTCTTACTAACATACAGCGAAAGAAAAGGACGGTAATACCTTATAACTAAGTTAGAGATGTCAAATTAGTTTTGCCTTGAACTTTTCCGTGTTTTTAATCAACACGTTCTGACATGCCAATTATAATTGTATAGAGGTTTTAGTTCAACTAAAATTGACAAGTCTTATTCACGTCCGTCCCTTTCTTGTTTGATTGGAAAGAAAAAGATAGAAATAGTCTAAATTAAGTTTAGCTTGTGCATAACAGAATCGACACCATTGTCACGGCGCTTTTCTTGTGGTCGCCACTGTTGATTCTGGCTTACAAAAGTTGCAGTGGTTTGGGAACAGTGCGGCGGGCTGGTCCCAAAAAAAAAGAACCTCGATTATCCTAATTAGGGTTGAGACTAGATCGGATAATCGAAATGTGGGTTTTTTGGGACAAGATCAAACAAAAACGACACCTTTTTACATAAAAACAGTACAGTCTATAAACATTTGACTATGTATATTAACTTTGATTATAAAATATCTAAAAAAGGTAAGTCTCGCAGCTGTTTGAGAAGGAGCGAGCAACAAATTCGCGCCAACGTTCGGATAATTGAGAGTTCGGATAATCGAGGTACTAGAGATTTTTGAATTGTAGAACAGGGCTGTCCAAACTTGTTAAGAATGGAACTCAATAATGTAACTATACGTAGTTCTCATTACTGCCGTTGTGTGTCGCTACTCTCTCGTACATTCTAAACTGTCATACAGCTACAGTCAGCAACAAAAGTCGATTAACAATGTTACTTTTACATATCATTTAAATAGACACGAAATAACACAATTCACTGCTATTCAGAATTTTAGGTAATACCTAAGAGTTTATTTTGTCTTAATTTTACATCCATTTCGTATTTCCTTTGATATTGTGCTTAATAGTAAGGCTTAAAAATCTGAAATGTTAATTGACTTTAGCTGCTTACTGAACCTGCCAAGTCGCAAACGATAATCATAAACGCTCGGTAGGTACCAATAGATTTTCAACTTCATACCCCAGAGCCTTAAGTTGAAAATCTATTAAAGATTTGTAAGCGTTAGCGACTGGAAAGAACGAAAACGCTATGCAATCTTCATTAGATCTTCAGCTTAAAACCAAGCACATAAAGTTGAAGATCTATTAAAGCCTACTCAGCGTTTGCGTTTATCGTTTGTTACATGGCTACAGGCCCAGTTCATGTTATTATAAATTACACGATTGAATATTTAATACTTGCTCACTATTCCTACAAAACTGGATGTGAAATTGGTCTAATACAAATTAATATATGTATTTACTAGCGACCTGAACACCACTTCGTCCGCGTGGTTAATTTCACTCGCGTTACGTCTTTGGTTACTGCTCCGCTCCCGTATGTCGTAGCGTGATGTTTTATAGCCTATGTTACTCAAGAATAATGTAGCTATCTATTAGTGGATAAATGGTTGAAATCGGTCCAGTAGTTTCGGAGCTTTTTCGATACAAACAAACACAATATTTCCTCTTCATAATATTTATATGTATTTAATAATCTGACGATCCTCTTTTGTATTTGCCGTTGATTAAAAACCAAATTTTGGTCGCACAAATATTAGCTTTGGACAGTTCTGTCTTAAAAGAGATATAGGAACTGAATATAATATTAATTAATAATAGATAATAGTATTAACCTTTTGACCGCCACTGTCATGCATAGATGACAAACCAAAATGTACCCAGCACGCCACGGTCACGATACCATGACAGACTTTTATACATAAATAAAACTCGTAAAACAACATCGATATAATTCCGAACTCACTACTATTTTGTAGGTATTAAAGGATGAATTGGTAGCTTGGCGCTGAGGGCACGATTTTGTTTTTTTTTGACGTGGTGGTCAAATAAAATCGTAGATAGGGTTACCAGCGATATTATATTTCCTTAAGTATTTTGTAATTTACTGAACACTGGGACTAGGGTTGCCAACTTTTTATTAAAAAGTAGAATTTATCTGATTTTAGAAAAGTAATTTTGAAACCTTCATGTTGATTTGGTTCAATGGCAATATGCTCGCCCCCTATTACATGGGACCTAAACATATCGGGGAACTGTGGGTGTACCTTTGTTACACCTCTGCCTAACCGTACCTGATGGTTTGTTGTTCTTATTGATTTTTTAAAGTTATATTTTTTTTGCCTTTCGTGTCTTGGCGTATCTAGAGTTAGTTTTCAGGGGGGGCCTGGCCCCTAAGATGCCATGGCCGATGCGATGCAATGCGGTCAGGCGGAAGGTGAGCCCTACAGTCTGGGGTGGGCACAAGCCCATCCTGGCGTGGGCACGACCCCCCCCCCCCCCCCCCCATATACGCCTATGTAACAATTTTTCATTTTTTTTAAAAGAATTGTATTATTCCAAACATTCTAAATTTAAGTTAATGTAGATTTTAAACTGAGTAGGGTGTGCATGACTGGTATGCATTGTGTAAAAAAAAGTATATTAGCGTACTCTACAGGCCACGGTGTTACCCTCGTTCAGTCACGTCTTTGATTACTGCTCCGCTCCCGTTAGTCGTAGCGTGATGTTCTCTACGTATAAACCTTCCTCTTGAATCACTCGATCTATTGACGAAAACCGCATTAAAATCCGTTCATCATCTTCCTGCCCTTATCCCATGTTACTTGTGGTCGGCGCAACACGTTTTCTTCTTCCATGCCGTCCTGTCAGCCGTCATGATATCACTGACTCCCTTCTCTTTCATATCATTCTTCACACAATCCATGCATTTTTTCTTTGGCCTCCATCTTCCTCTCTATCCATCCACATTTATCCACAAATCCGTTGCGTAGCTTAAAAGATCTAAGCGTACAGACGGCGGGAAGCGACTTTGTTTTATAAAAAGATAGAGATAAGAAATAAAGTTGAATATTCTATTTTATTTAATGACAAATGCAATCCGTGTTGCTTGGCAATCTGGGCTTCTCCCAGTTGTAAACATCCCTTTGTGCATATTGACCTAATTCTGTTCTGTCTCCTGCTTGTTTGGAGGGAAGTGGAAATTATGTTTTTCTTACTCCTCTGCTAATCTTTTCTGATTAATTTCGTTGCGGGATCCAAGACAGTTGAATTTTTTGTCCGGGACTCGTCGAGCTTCATTGTCTCGGCGCTTTTCTGGTGGTCGCCACTGTTGATTCTGGCTTACAGGAGTTGCAGTGGTTTGGGAATAGGGTGGCGGGCTTGTCCCTTAAAAAAATTAGTTAAGTGTTCGGTTGGCAGCCTTAGAGGACCCTATTTTTAGCAGTTAACCAATTTATCGTCACTTCCATTTTGGTTCATAATTACCAAGGACTGACACGTTTATTCTATGACGCGCCAGAGGCGTCAATTTAGTTTTAACGTGTTTTTCAATAATTAGGTAGATGACACCACTAATCAATTGACGTACTTTTTATGAGCTGTCAAAACGCGATTGCCCATAGATTTTGTATGACAATACTAAACGATGACGTCACTTTTTTGTGATCTCAATTCAGTAACTATTTATTGATTTCGAAGTAACTAAAAATCTAATTTTATAGTTATTTAAATATTCTTCCGGTTTTAGGGGTAAAATTAAGTGTTTCTTTTTTGTGAAGTTTTGTTTTGGAATTATTGCTTATTGGTGTCTTCTACCCAATTTTTATATGCCGCGCTGGGGGCGTCGTTGACCTCACTAAATATGACGACGACGCTGGAACCAGAGTGATCTAGGGCACAATAGAATGTTTCTGAGAAAATGAAGGAAATGCGTTACGCGTTATTATTGGTATTTATTTTATATTCATAGTGAGATGTTGTGATTTCTCAAGGAAAAAAATACTAGGAAGCACTTAGATCAGTATGGCCTGAAAGAATTATGATTTTTCCTTGCAATTGTGTAAAAGAACCATTTTTGCCAAAAATGTCACTTAGATCACTCTGGTTCTAGCATCGTCTATTTGCGTGGTAGTGACCACGAAACGATGTTTGTTAATTAGAAGACAATCTGATTTTCAGAGCAATTATTTTTTATTTAATTTTTTAATCAAGTTGCGTTTGTTATACTCTTATTCGGACGGAAAATTTTTAGACATATTTTTTGTAGTTATTTAAAAAAATGTTGTCAAGGCACTGAAAAATGATTGTGATATTTTATTTTATATTATACTGGTAGGATTATTATAATAAGAGATCTCTGTATTTATAATTTTAACTAAGTAGAAATGCTTTAACTATTATTTGCCGAATACTCTATTCAACCTGGTTTTATTATCTTGCACGCAATCACGCGATTTCCACATTTATTTTTGTAGAAATTATGTTCATTTTCGTTTAACCAATGGACACAGCTACAGTATATTACTGCTGCGGCCTGTGTTTGCCGTTAGTTTTAAATAAGACAAAAGGTAGTGTAAATTATCGCTAAGTCAAATATCATTTGAGTATTCGGAGGTAATAAAAAAATCATTGCAATACAAGTAGTTTTGCATCTTCGTCAATCAAGGAAGTAAGTAGGCTAGGCTAGGGATTCTTAACACGAATCAATAAGTTTAAAAAATAGGTATTTATTCTCGTAGTTGATTTTTTTATTCAATCTAGTCATCTTGCCGCTAGGTTTAGCCAGGCGGGGCGATGACCCCGCACGCACACAGTGATATAGTCGCCTGACACTGTCTACCGCATACGCAACGGGGCGATTCTGTTCTTTGAAAGAGTTGTATTCTGAAATGCTGTAAACAAAACACAACTAAAGGAGTTATAAGGTTTTCACGGGGTCGGCAACGCACAAGTGATGCCCCTGGTGTTGCAAGTGTCCATAGGCAGCGGTGACCGCTTAACATCAGGCGGTCCGTTAGCTTGTTTGCCACCTACAGTGGTATTAAAAAAAAACTAAAAAACACGTATTTATTAACGACTATGATTGGTGTGATTTTATTAGATTAAGTAATTTTTTCATGTATTTTATGACAATTTCCAGAAATTTTACGAGGATGGAAAACTACGCTTTGTATGTATGATAACGGGTAGAAAGAACATCGTATTGAAAAATGTTAGTCATCGCCTTAACCTTTTGAACGCCACCGTCGTGTATAGCCGACAGATGAGAACGTGCCCAACACGCCACAGTCGTCTATAGACGACAAGAAAACAGCATATTTTATTCACCTGGCGACGAACACATTTTTCGTAGCTCCTCTGAGGCGCCATGCCAAGCGCCAGGGACTTTCATGTTTTTGCAGTTCATGAGTTTTACAGGTAAACATTTTGGCTCCTCTCGGGCGCCACACCCCATTCACAGAAAATA
Source organism: Caradrina clavipalpis (assembly GCA_932526535.1). Taxonomy (NCBI): domain Eukaryota; kingdom Metazoa; phylum Arthropoda; class Insecta; order Lepidoptera; family Noctuidae; genus Caradrina; species Caradrina clavipalpis. Next base: position 5,624,688 of record OW052117.1, read on the forward strand.
CCCATGACGCCTCTACGGCGCCATCCGTACGGAATCGGTAAAACTGCATTTGTCGGCTATACACGACTGTGGCGTTCAAAAGGTTCAATTATCTAGTAAGGTTAACTTTTCTAAGAAACTATTATAAATTGAAGTGCAATTGTAGAAGTAATGGCGGCAAAAATGTCAAAGCCTATACTTAGGGAATGTGTAAATCCGCCACTGAAATTATCTCCTGCGTACTTGCAAAAGGTCAAAATTCCATCAGAGTCTGGTAGACCCCCTATAGTTCTTGTTTTAAAATGTTCTCTATGAAGAAGAATGAGCAAGAAACTGCACGGATTTAATCTGTGGTAACAAATTCGTACGATGTTCCTTTCTACGCGCATGTGTTACCATTTTATGTATATCGTTGATTTTTTACAATTTTATAAAGATTTTTTTAAGAATGTAAGTACAGAAATTTAATTAAAGTCTGTGAAAATAAAATATGTGTGTTATTTACTTCGATGAACTGCATCGTTAGCCTAGTGGTCCTAAGCGCGACTGCGACGCTAGAGGTCTTGGGTTCGATCCCCAAGTCTAGCAGAGTTATTGGGATTTTCTATGCAATTCTCAGTAGCAGCTCGGAGTTAGGATTTGTGCCCGGTTAAAGGCAATGAGCTCGCCGCCTATTACATGGGACCTAAACATACCGGCGAACTGTGGGTGTACATTGGTACACCTCTGCCTAACCCTTCAGGGAATACAGGCATGATGGTATGTATGATTTGTGTATATCTTTTGTTGGAGATCCTAAATAAATAAATACGAGTTTCTTTAACAAAAGTTGCTGTCAATCTTTCTTAAACTAAGGGCCGCTTTCACCAAAGTCACTCAACATATTTAGCGCCTAAACGTACGTAGAACATCGTTGCATCCCTGTCACATTGTTAGAAGGTGGCAGAGACAGAATGATAATTTAAACACAATCATCATCATGTAGCGTTATATAATATGGGTTTTTCCATCGGAATTTCTCAGTAACAGCCCAGAGTTTGGAAGTTGGTGGTGTGACACCCCCGTGCCTCGGAAAGCACGTAAAGCTGTTGGTCCCGGCTGTCATTCGTTGATCTTTGACAGTCGTTACGGATAGTCAGAAGCCAAGAAGTCTGACAACCAGTCTAACCACGGGGTACCGTGTTTTGCCCAGTGACTGGGTTGTGGAGGTCAGATAGGCAGTCGCTCCATGTAAAACACTAGTATTCAGCTGCATCCGGTTAGACTGGAAGCCGACCCCAACATAGTTGGGAAAAGGTTAAGCAGATGATGATGGTGAAAGTCGGCCTAAAAGGATTAAAAATAAAACGCCCACATAGATTTTCACATTACCATCATATTAAAATTCACTAAACATTTTGTATTTTATCTGTAGTGTGATAACGTTAAACTATCTAGCATCAAACTATAACATGCATACACTATCATATGTCAAAATTTACAATTAATTTACAAATCGACTGTTACTATTATCAATTGCGCCATCTGTCAAAGTGACGTTTATGTGACAGGTTGACGTTTCTAGAACGCTTCTGTCACTTGTTTGCTTGACAAAGACATTTAAACGTCAAATTGACATATCTAGAGACCGCGTTCCCGGTAAAAACTAGGCGGCCATGGTTGTATTGCCTCGTAACTGGCTTTACATAATATAATAATGACGAGAAACATTAATTTTTAATTTAAACAACGCAATTGATAATAAAAAAACAGTACTTAACATAGATTATGCTATAATTGTTTTTTTTTATTATTTTATTATACGGAGCTTGACATACCATCCCTTTTAAATTTAGGCACTTACGGAATATGCAAAAAGCTGGGTTCCTATATCGCTACCCAAAAACAAGGGGGAGAAATGGGGGGGGAGGGTTGGCAGTGACAGCAAAACCACGTTTTATTCACACTTGTAACTTTGCGCAGACGGGCGACTAATCTGTGCGACTCTGCGATTATTTGTGACAACACTATTACTAAGAAAGACTTCCTGTAATTTTATAAACGGCCAGTCCCTATTCGAGATTCAAATTTCTCTAAAACGAAAAATATTGTTTTCAATGTGCTCTCAGACACCTAATTGGACAAAAATAAAGGATTACAGTCGCCCGTTTGCAATACACAATAATTATATCTATACAGTACCCGAGACGGTGCTTACAATACGTTTAAACTAAAGTTGTCTCATAAACTGCTGAATAGATTAGGATATGATTAAATACTAACTATAATATAGTTTTTTCATGGGGTTTTACCTTAATTTTAAATTCTATTTAACGATAGGACGAATGAAAGGGACATTCGTAACGAAAACTCGAAAAACGGACGCCATTTGGACGTAGTTTCGGTAAAAGCATCGAACCCACAAAATTAAATTAACCTTTTGAACGCCAGAGCGTAAGCACATCGGCGCCACTGCTACGCTTAGCTACAAATTCAGCATTTCGATTAGCAATTTTTGATTTTGTTTTTTTCTAGTGAACTGTAAGAAATGAATATATCATTGTGCTATTTTACAATATTTCGTTAATGTAGTTTTAAATAATAGGAAAGAGAAACACAAAAAAACTTAATTTAGGACATTTTTAAGTAGAAAACGAGTACTTAAAAATTTCGTTTTCTTGACGGCTGTAGACGTCGGTGGCGTGTTTGACACGTTTTCGTTTGTCGGCTATAGCCGTCCGTGGCGGTCAAAAGGTTAAATTAAGTCACGTTGTACTAAATACATCGAAAATACATGTATTTATCTCTGGAACATTTTAACTGAATAAAAATCTTCAACATTTTCGATGTCTTCAGTATGTGTAGCTCAATTTTGAGGTTATAAGAATTAAATCCTTTTTGCGAAATCGCGTCCATTTTGAATCGATTAAGAAAACAGCTGTTTCATACAACATCTACTACATACTTGCTAATTGTATGAAACAGCCTTTTTTTTTAACTGACAAAAATGTTCACTCTTCCCCGATCTATAGAATCTTGTACGGACTCGAAACGATACGGTTGACGCAGTGGCTAAGCAGTTGACTGCTGCGCTGCGTGTAGCGGCTTCAATTCCCGCACGGAACAAACATTGTATGACCTACAGATAGTTGTTCCGGGTCTGGCTGTTTGTGTATGTGAGTTTATATGTTTGTAAACGCGCCCACGATACAGGAGATATTCTTAGTGTGGAGCAAAGTTTTTTTGCAGAAAAAGAAAAGAGAATTTCTAAGTCTCCGTTATAATGTCCCTCCCACCCGTTAGGGGACGAGTAGTAACTAAACTCAAAATAGCTACAGATTTGAAAACTGTTAAATTCTAAAGAAAGAAAAAAAAACTTATTACTATCCTTCAAAAGCGACCAAAAAATCTCATTTTTCAAAACTGTAACTAAATTTATTGACATCACAAACATGTATATTAATTTTATTATTTTTTTACAATTCATTTTTATGGCCTTTTTGCTCAAATAGTAAATTAATTTCAAAAATTTTCATCGATAGTAGGTTTGTTGATTACGACTTTATTTTGGTGGACACAGGGATGTAGTTAGGTCACCGAGGCCTGGGTGCAAAAATTTACTGGGGCCCGGGTGCAAAAATGTACTGGGGCCCGGGTGCAAAAATATACTAGGCCCCGGGTGCAAAAATATACTAGGCCCCGGGTGCAAAAATATACTAGGCCCCGGGTGCAAAAATATACTGGGGCCCGAGTGCGAAAAATATCTGGGGCCCAAACTGTTTTAATTCCACAACACCGTTGATTGTTTACACGCAAAATAAATTGTAAAGTACGTATTTAAAAACTTGTCAAAATCAAGTATGTTTTGCTAAACATGTGTGAAACAATATTGAACATGTTGTGTGGCATGTTTTTGACAAGTCTTTGTTTCAAACAATTGTACAACTTGTTTCGGTGTGTGTAAACGAAGCGAGAGACTTGTGCCCACTACTGGCCAAAAAGGTAACCACTGGGGGAAAAAAAACGATAATTTCTTATTTCAAAACCTACTACCGACCAGCGAAGTAAAACTAAAAATAATTCATTAATTAATTAATAGTAATAATAATGTTGGACTAATTCAAAAAATTCATCAGTTATAATATTATCTTTTAATTATGTTTAAATTGAAATGGCAGCGAAATATAAGAAAATAAGTTATTAATACAAGACTAGCTTACACCCGTGACGTCGTCACGTTATCGCTGTTACAGACGAAGTCACGGGATAAAAAGAAGCCTATATCCTGTCTTGGGGTTCAAACTCAACCCGTACAAAATTTCATCAGAATCGGTTTAGCCGAGAAAGCGAAACAGAAGGACAAAGTTACTTTCGCATTTACTGTCAAATTTCTGACAGCTGTCAAAATTGACAGCTTCAACTTTTCATTAATGGAGTCACGCGGTTAACTGTCAAATTTTGATTTGACAATTACTATTAGGGGTTTTGTTTTTCTTTGTAGAAAGGGGGCGGGTCATAAATAACTAAGAGAACCCCTGATAGTATAAAGATAGATCATTTGTATTTTTTTTAATACAATGATCATAAAGTAATCCAGATGAAAGGCGGTGAAAGGGGCGAGCCATAAATAGGTAAGTAAATAAAAGTAATAGGCAAGTATCTATGTCAGGGGATCTCCCTGACATCACTACATCTATATATAAAAAGAAAGTCGTGTTTGTTACAACACTTATGGGTAGGGGTGGGGTAGGGTAGGGGTAGGATACCACGCGAACGAAGTCGTGGCGGGTCAGCTAGTATAGTATAAAACAAAGTCGCTTTCTCTGTCCCTATATCCATATGTACGCATAAATCTTCAAAACTACGCAACGGATTTTGATGCGGTTTTTTTTAATAGATAGAGTGATTGAAGAGGAAGGTTTATATGTATTTAGTATCAGCATTGCACCCGTGCGAAGCTGCAGCGGGTCGCTAGTAGATACTAAAATAGACCTTTCGTTTTTTTGTAATACAATGATCAGATGGAATTGGGTGAAAAGGGTTGCATTTTTCCCAAAATCAAATTTCGCTGCCATTTCTAATTACAGCGACCGACGGCACATAACAATTTAGACTACTAATCGCTCTCGTGCGCTTAATCTAAAGTTCTAACCTTACTGGGGGCATCCGCGGTACATTACAAATATTTTAAACAAATCATAATTTTAATGCACTAAACAGTATTTCTGAAATGCAAACTGAAACTCGCGCTTAGTACTTGGGTGCTGGTAAAATTACCCGCGTATAATTTGTGGGCAAAGTTGTACTAATTGCCTCATATAGGCCTATTTTCATGAAAATTACTAAATACATTTAGTGCCTAAACGTATGTAGAACATCGTTGCATCCCTGTCACACTGTTAGAAGGTGACAGAGACAGAATGATAATTTAAACACATTTAGCGCAAAATACACTCCCGGACTCCTAAATCGAGCCACCTAGCATAATGAGTTTGTATCGTCCTTATCTTCAAAAGGGGGTGTCCCCCTGCCAAAGCCATTCGTGACACCTGCAGAGAATCCTCCACCTGGACATGAACTGCCATGGCCGATCTGGAAGTCTTTAAATAGACTCCGAACTCAGGTCGGTCGGAGCAAAGACAACTTGTTTAGGTGGGGATTCGGTGACGGTAGCGACTGGAGCTGTCTGTGCGGTACAGCACAAACGATGGCCCATCTCACATCGTGCCCTGCGTGCCCTAACAGCTGCACGCAGGAAGATTTAATGGCTGCCGCCGACAACGCAGTCAAAGTGGCCAAATTCTGGGCCGCAACCGCAACAATATAATATACCAATAATATAGTTTGTCATCGAAACGCTAAGAAGAAGATCTTCAAAAAATTATATGAATGACAAATGAATGAAAAATCAAATTCAGAACAATAGTATATGAGCCTAATGTTGATTATGCCAGCTACAAACTTGCATAAAAACATTTTGATCATTCATACAATTTTGAAAGTTATGGACGTTACTAAATCATTTTTAGGTGGCTCGATTTAGGAGACTGGGACTGTATGTTTAGTGAAAGTGGGGCTTAGAGCTGCACTTAGAATATTATAGTACGATCCAAACCTAATGGCGTCTCGGAAGTTAGCTGCGAATGCTGGTTCACGCAGGTTTATTCAAGTCAATAACAATTTAGGCTCCATTTAATATTATAGAAGTAATTGAATAGTAGTGTGTGTAGTAGTAGTGTCGTGATGGCCCAGTGGTTAAGGCGCCCGCCTCCCATGCACGAGATTGTGGGTTCGCAACCGGGCACGGGCAAGTACCAATGTGACTTTTCCTAATTCATATGTACTTTCTAAGTTTATCTTGGACATCACTGACATCGGTAACCATGTCAGAGGCCCTTGAGGCGGTTTAGAAACTCTGACACTAGGGTGTGTGGGGTCGTTAGACCTTACTGCCCACACGATGAAGAAGAAGATTGAATGGAGCCTAAATTATTAATGATTTGAATAAACCTACGCCAAGCAATCGATTAATCAAGAAGAATGGGTTAATCGATGTTGAAAGATAGATATCATATAACGGGATGAAACGGTATACTGGGGGGGTGAAACGGGGCGAAATTATAAAAGGGATTTAAACGTTGAAGATTATTTAATTTATTTATTTAACTAGCTTTAGCCCGCGACTTCGTCCGCGTGGATTAATAGTTCCCGTTCCCGGGGGATTTCCGGGATGAAAACTATCCTATGTCTTTTCTCGGGTCCCAGACTATATCTGTACCAAATTTCATTGCAATCAGATCAGTGGTTTAGGCGTGAAGAAGAGATACACAGACATAGTTACTTTCGCATTTATAATATAAGTACGGATTAATGAATATAATCCATACGTTGAAGTAACATAGATAATATCTCATTTAAAAATTCGCTCCGTTACACGACCGTCCGTACGATCGGTCTTTTACGGTAGTCAATAAAAATTAACAATCAATTATTGTAACGGGCACCAAACTCTCTTAATTCATTAATAATAAACTAAAACACAACAGACATACGGTTCAAAATTGCGTGCAAGACTACAACATGACGAGTGAAAATTTTGCAAGCAATTTTCAACCGTATTAACGAAAAATTTTAGTTGATTATCAATTAATAAATCATAGCTATTTGAGCCATAAGAAAGAAGTAGAAGAAGTTTGAGACGCTGGATGCAGGTCGCTTCCGACCGGTATATGTGGACATCTAAAGGGGAGGCCTATGTTCAGCAGTGGACGTGCTATGGCTGAGATGATGATGATGATGATGATTTGAGCCATAATTTCATATAGTCTATAACTATACCAGCCAAAAATGCAAATGGCTTCCCAGTTAAAATGGGCCTAGGCAGGACATGTCTAAAGCGATTGGCACACTGCCCCGCATCACGGTGGCGCGTGAGTGCGTGTGCTTACGTTGTTTGCAAGTATCTGCGTTTGTAGAGAAAACACGCGTAGTGCAACACACTGAGAACGCGTTCACGCGCAGTGTTGCAGATCACCAGAGCTCCGTTGCGGGGCAGTGTGACAATCGCCTAAGGGACGAGCCACAGTCTCTGGCGACGCTTCACGCTTTGCGACAGGAGTTGCGACAGCGACGGCAAGTGAGACAAATGTACTCGCTAGTACATTTGTCTCACTCGCACAGCGCGCATTCTGTAGCCGCTACATGTCGCGCTACTTGTCCGTGTAGCGTCGCATGTAGTGTCGCCGGTAGCTGTGGCATACTTCATACGTTGTCTACCATTTGTTTTTGCATCTCGAAGCTTGTCGCGCCTCATGTCGCATGAAGCGCTTGGCTGTGGCTGGCGGGTAACGTTCTATGGGCCCTTAGAGCCTAAGACTGGCATCTCAAAACGAACAGTTGTGGACACGGCAGACCACGAAAGAGATGGCGGAATAACTTGGTCGGTTTTCTTGAGAATTGGCAAGCCCATCACGCCTGTATTCCCCGAAGGGTTAGGCAGAGGTGTACCAATGTATATCCACAGTTCGCCAGTATATTTAGGTCCCATGTAATAGGGGGCGAGCCTATTGCCAAGACGCCAATTGCAATTGCCGATTTCGCAATTAATGGAGACCTTTGCCTAGCAGTGGGATAGCAGTTTTAATAGTTATACCTATACAGGTTGACTTTCAACTCTCAACACAAATCCCAACTTCCTTAACCGACTTTTGTTGCTGAACGTACCGACAAAATACTGCTACTTTTTTATAATATTCATCATCAGTAATACCAAACGCGAGTTTAAGTTTCCATTTCAAAAATCCAAAAAAAAAATCATAATTTAAATAAGAAAAATAGAAGACTAAAGATTTTTATCTCTGCCTACCCCAGTTTCTGACAGCTTTAGGAATAATGCTCACGGCTCCAACACAGCAAATAACTTTGCCATTCAAATTACGACTTTAAACCGTATGGGTTACAGTGTATTTTTAAATGACAAGGCAAAAGGTGACGGCTTGCGGGCAGTGTTTTGTTTTTTTTCTACAGCACACTATAAGCCTACTGCTTTGTCTGTATCTGCTAAGGCTTTTTAGCTTGGTGGGGCATTTCTCCCTTCCCAGACTGTGCCTTCCAGTGCGTGATGAGTTTTTCGCCGGATGCGGGCAAAGCCGGACCCGTTATTGCCATCTTTAGAGGAGGCCTATGTCCAGCAGTGGACATCCTTCAGCTGATATGATGATGATGATAAGACTCAAAGAATTCTCTAAAAAGAAAGTCTTAGTAAGAAGTCTCTGGTAGATCCCTCATTGCATTTTTTAAATGTAGTTGGATGGCAAACAAGCCGACGGCCCACCTGATGTTAAGTGGTCACCGCTGCCTATACACATCTGCAATACCAGAGGCCTTGCAAATGCGTTGCTATCACAGAGACTGTCCTGTGTACTGTTGGATTTTCAACGCTCGGCTCAGAGCAGAAAGTTGAAAATTCAACAACTGAAATCAACAAGTACCTATTGATGCCTTGCTCACTGTTGGATTTTCAACGCTCTGCTTAGTGCAGAAAGTTGAAAATTGAACAACTGAAATTACAAAGTACCATGGTACTGTTTTAAGAAATGATGTTAGAAGCTATCAGAAACTGTAGGTTCGATCTTATATGACCTGGCTAATAGTTGAACCGATTTAAAGTTGTCAATTATAAACTTTATATCTATAGATTTAGAATATATTTTTGAAAAGCTATAATCAAACTTAATGGCGGCTTGGAAGTTAACTGCGAGTGTAAGCTCCATTTAATTACTTCTTCTTCTTCTTCATCGTGTGAGCAGTAAGGTCTAACGACCCCACACACCCTAGTGTCAGAGTTTCTAAACCGCCTCAAGTGCCTCTGACATGGTTACCGATGTCAGTGATGTAATTACTTCTATAGCACATATAAAAAAAGAAATATTTAAATAGACTTGCCCCCTATGACATGGGACCTAAACATACCGGCGAACTGTGGGTGTACATTTTGTACACCTCTGCCTAACCCTTCGAGGTATACAGGCGTAATTGTGTGTATGTGTGTGAGTAATTAAATAGAGAAAAATAACCGAAAAATAGGAAATAATTAACTTACACTCGCAGCTAACTTCATTTCTTTAAAAATTCGAGTTTAAAACGAAATCGTGGCCATGATGAAAACAAACATAATTTTATTAATTTTACTTATTTTCAACACTATCTATAAAATTTAGGATTTAGGAAATATATTAATACGAAATTTGCGCAATTTTTCACAACGTGTCTCCATGAAAAACAAATGTTTCGCAACAACTTTTTGTTGCTTGCAACATTTGCTAAAGAGTGTTGCAATAGTAAAAAAAAACCGTGTGTTGCCAGACTTTTATCTACCACGAAAACAAGTATTTCTGTTTAATCGTTTGGTATATTAATTAAAAAATACAATTAATCGTTAATAAAATTTAAATTTTAAAATATTCACTTGTTGGAATGACTACTTAATTAAAAGAATTTTAATTTTAAAACTATACCAAACCGAAAAATAAATCGAAAATTTCATCTTTTTAAGCAAAATACTTACAAATTTTAACAGAAATATTCAACTAATCTCTTCTAACTTAACTTTGCCAGAAAGGTAAACAAAATTAAGAAATACATTCATTTTAATTTCACCCTTATTATTCCCAACGCTGGGACATTGCCCACTGCTGGGAACCAGAAACTATTTATCTGTTATTTCAAACATTATTTACCCCGACTACATTTCTGGCAAAGATTATTCAAGAACCCAAAATCGCGCGACCGGAAACGGAAGATTTGCAAAAAGAACAAAAAACAAAAAAGTTTCTAACCCCTTTTCGTATCTATGCTACATTATATCCTAAAGGTACCCATAAGACAATATAGTGTGCATTTTTTTTTTCATATACATGTTTTTTTTAATAATTATTATTATTATTTTTAAATATACAAGACGAATTTCTCATCGACTACTTAAATAGTTGAATGGACAGCCCTAAGTTAGGCTTTCAATTTTTTTTCCCATAATTTGAGACTGGCTGATTATACATTTTTTTCGTGGACAAGAGTCATATTGTCCTTCAAACGAAAAAAAAATGTCTGACCATAGAGTAAAAATATTAGTTATGGTGTGATGGAACCTCTTTTTATTAATGTAGCGGAAATGTTGCCAGGGTAGCTATCCAGGACCCAATACTCAATCGTTATCAATACTCCGTTAGGTACCGAAATAAAGCAGACTTTTTTAATCTATGGCGACAACAAACAGTCTCAAATCGAAAAAAAAAAGGTTAAAACTAATCTAATATTTTTATGAACTAATTATTCACAAAATACATTATTTTTATACACTATCATTTTTTTTTATTAATTTTTTAATTTCCAAAAAAAATGCAAATTTACTTCAAAAATGGAAATATCACATAACTATTTTCCAACTTTTAAACTATACACAAATCTGTACAAGGCTGTATATGCTAATACGTTTGCCTGCAAGTGTTGCCAGTTAAGGACATCAGTCAAAACGTCCCCAAACTGTTCAAGTGTTGCCAGAAGAGAAAAAAAACACTGAATTTTCACGAAAATCCTATCGTTTGCCTACAAATATGAATTTTGAAAACCGTAGTTACTATTTAGAAAAAAAAAACCAGTATTTTTTTTAATCTCTGGCTCACACTCTTTTGCGCTTAAAAAGTTCGAACGCCTGACTAATACCAATAGACAGGCAATATATCATATATATTTTTTTTTACCATGAAGGTTATTATTTAGCCAAAAACACCTATTTCAACCTACTTAGCGGAGTTCTTCCTCTGAATAACCTTTTCAGTTTTGGGTTTATCTTTCTTGTTCTCTATTTTCTCTGTGAGTTTCTTCTCTATTTTGGGCTGTGTCTGTGGTTTGTCTATGATCACCGCCGGTTTCTTAGGCTTGTTGGCTTTCGCCGCGGCTGCGTAGTTTATGGGTTTGAAACCGGAAGTCGGTTGCGTTTCCTCTACTGGCGTCGGTGGTTGTGGCTGTAAGTCAATTTTTTTTATTTCAATTAGAAGGTAGTTTTGAACTGAAAGAAAAAAATATAATATTGGATCTAGTTGCTAACTGCATCGTAAGCGCAATGACCTTAAGCGCGACTGCTACGTTAGAGGTCTTGGGTTCGATTCCCAGGTCAGGCAAAAAGAGTTATTGGGTTTTTCTATGAAATTCTCAGTCGCGGCTCGGAGTTGGGATTTGTGCCCGGTTAATGGCAATAGGCTCGCCCCCTATTACATGGGACCTAAATATACCGGCGAACTGTGGGTGTACATTGGTACACCTCTGCCTAACCCTTCGGGGAATACAGGCGTGATGGTGGAGTAAATAAATTCGTTAAACTTAACTTAATGCCGGGTGAAAAAAGCCACACGGACGAATTCGCTGGTAGGTCGCTAGTAACATTCATCATCATCATCTGCTTAACCTATTCCCAACTATGTTGGGGTCGGCTTCCAGTCTAACCGGATGCAGCTGAACACCAGTGCTTTACATGGAGCGACTGCCTATCAGACCTCCACAACCCAGTAACTGGGCAACACGATACCTCTTGGTTAGACTGGTTGTCAGACTTCTTGGCTTCTGACTATCCGTAACGACTGTCAAAGATCTATAAATGACAGCCGGGACCAACGGCTTTACGTGCTTTCCGAGGCACGGGGGTATCACACCACCGACTTCCAAACTCCAGGCTGCTACTGAGAAATTCCTAATGGAAAAACCCAATAACACTTTTTGCTCGACCTGGGAATCGAACCCGGGACCCCACGCTCACCAGTCGCGCTTGCGACCACGAGACCAACGGGGCAGTTCAGTTCAGGGTACAAAGAGCTCTTTTACTACTGACAATTAAAAGTTATATATTCTGACCTTCTGTTCACAGACAATAGCTATATCTTCAATCTTCTCCTCAATCTTAGTTTCACTCTTGACGCTTTTAACATCTTTTTTCTTGGGCGTAACTTTCGTTTCTGACTTGACGGTTTGTGGTTTAGTCTTACTCTTTATATCTGTTTTAATTGCTTTCTTTACATCTATTTTGGTTTTGGAATCCCTCTTGTCTTTGGGCCTTTTGTCTTGTTTGTCTATGGTATCTGCTGCGCTTACTTCTGGTGGGTCGGTTTGGGGTGACACTGGTTCTGGAAAAAAAAAACATTTTTGGTTACTTTTGACTTTTTAATAATGAATATACTGCACTATTATAACTACACTAAATAATATAAATACACGATTATAATATACTAAATATTTCTTGACATTCATTATTATTTATCTCTTGTGTATTATGTAACGAAATTTAAAATGACTAATGTAAATGCAATTGAATGGACTTTTATACATACAAAATTTGTACGCCGGCAAAACATGGACGCTCACAACAATATTATTAATACCTTGCATGTCTGATTACTCAGTTTATGTACACGCATGTTTGACAAATAAATTATCTTTCTTTCTTTCTTTCTTTCTTACTGCTTCGCTACGACTGAGGTCCCCAAGTTCCCAGGTCGAGAAGTATTATTGGGTTTTTCTATGAAATTCTCAGTAGCACCTCGAAGTTTGGATTTGTGCCCGGTTAATGGCAATAGGCTCGCCCCTTTTTAGATGTGTGGAGGTATGAGAAACAGGGTGTAAAGTCTGTCATCCTCCGTTGTAAAGACAGGATCCTCCGAGCAGACGGGTGTTGTGTCTGATGGGCTACAGCGCGACGGTTGTTGTCGGGATTGTGTACATGCTAACGTCGCGGACAACTTTGATAGTGCGATGTAGGCAACGTCAGTTTTGCCGTAGTAGTTGACATGCTGTGCGATAGATGTCGCTACACAAGTGAGTGACCTAAACATACGGTATGTTAATGTTGAAACGTTTTCTTTAAAAGATGGAGTTTCTTGCTCGTTCTTCTCCATAGCGACCTACGTTTCGGAACGAGCAACTAGCTTCAACTTTAAACTGTAACTTCTTGACACTTAAAAGTGCCTGTAAATGGTCTAATTGAAATAAATGCTTTGACTTTGACCTTACTGCCCACACGATAAAGAAGTCAAAAGGAGTATACCTTCAGTTTTGTCGTCGGTGTGTTCGCTAGCGTCGCTGGCGGCGGACTCTGCAGGTACGTGTTCTGTGGAGGGGGCGGAAGCCGGGCCTTCGGGGGGCTCTTGTCTTTCGTCTGCAATACGAATGTTCATTTTAAGTATTATTTATTTATTAAACTTTATGCACATAATGTATACTTAAAATATACCGTACAAAGGCGGACTTGATGCCTATAGATCTTACAGAATCTGACGGTATTTTAAAAGGTAAAAATAATGGGTACACCTTTTATAGCAGAACTTTTTAAGTCATAATTTTATTTTGCATAACCACTGATAGCATAAACCTCTTTTCGCAGAAAGTCATTTGGCATCACTTACTTGGCATACATTTAATTTTGTATGGAAAAATACTCATTTCGCATAAATTTAATTTCCATAATAATTAAAAAGTGGCAATAGGCTCGCCCCCTATTACGTGGGACCTAAATATACCGGCGAACTGTGGGTGTACTTTGGTACACCTCTGCCTAACCCTTCGGGGAATACAGGCGTGATGGTATATTTTTTTTTTTATATATTTTTAAAAAGTAGTACCATCATATCGCAGAAAGTTCACAGGCAGAATCTTCTTTTGGCATACATTTCGTATCAAAGTACCTAGAGATAGATCTAGAGCCCTCGAGGCTCAAAAGGCATAAACGGGGAGCCCCAAAAATAATATGGCAATAGTAGACTCTCCACACACAACCAATTTTTCGTCGGCCGTGTGCGTTAATGTGTGGCAATTCATTTTCCATTCTCAAAGAAATAAAGAAATAAATATCTTGGGACAACTCACACACGGCTATCTGATCCCAAGCTAAGCAGAGCTTGTGTTATGGTAACCAGACAACTGATATACATACTTACATAATTTATAAATACATACATATTATAGATAAGACACACCCAGACACAGAACAAACAATCATGCTCATCACACAAAGTTTGTCCTGGGTGGGAATCGAACCCACGACCTCCGGCTTAGCAGTCAGGGCCGCTAACCACTAGACCAACAGGCCCAAATCAATAAAAAATCAGTCGTGCTCGAAGTGGCATAGTGTCTTTCTACACCCGCTATACCTTCTAAGTTTATCTTGGACATCACCGACATTGGTGAAAGAAAACATCGTGAGGCTTGTGTGTCATATCAGCCGAATACGTCGGAAAGTAAAATCAGCTGCAAAACTTCGGTCGCGTACCTTCGGCATAGTGTGTTTAGACACCAAGAGTTCCACTACTCATCATCTGCTTAACCTTTTCCCAATTATGTTGGGGTCGGCTTCCAGTCTAACCGGAAGCAGCTGAATACCAGTATTTTACATGGAGCGACTGCCTATCTGACCTCCACAACCCAGTAACTGGGAACACGATACCCAACAAAGACGATATAAAGAGTTCTACTACTACTAAAAGAAGTTTAGAAGTCTACCCAACAGTTGAAAGGATATTTGAGTATGTTTCTTATAATAGTTATATACTTATTCTTTTAATATACACTCCCGGACTCCTAAATCGAGCCACCTAGCATAATATTTAGTAACGTCCATAACTTTAAAAATTGTATGAATGATCAAAAAGTTTTTATGCAAGTTTGTAGCTGGCATAATCAACATTAGGCTCATGTTCTATTGTTCTGAATTTGATTTTTCATTCATTTGTCATTCATATAATTTTTTGAAGATAAGGACGATACAAACTTATTGTGCTAGGTGGCTCGATTTAGGAGTCTGGGAGTGTATTTACCTGTGGCGGCAGGTACAGCTCTCGTAGGTACAAACTCCGCGGCGAGAGGGTTGAGCGTCGACCGCGACACCGTCTCCTCTAGAGACAGGGAAGGGCCTCCGTTGCTTGTCCTGGAATAACACAATATAATATTCAATAATAATATTAGGGATTATATATATTTAGGGAACTCTTTTCTTGGAACTCTGTTCTATGACGTTGTCTATGGTAGTTTATGTATGTCAAGCATCTATCATGTTACTCGTTGGTTTTTGTCGCGACTTGTAAATTGTTGTAATTATTATTTGAATTACCTAGTTCACTGATTGGTGTTTTATTTATCATTAAGTTTGTGTAAAAGTCCAGTTCAATCAGGTTATTTCTTTGTAACTTTTGTTTTGTTATTAAACATGTACGATAACTGTTCTTTTCTAATGATTTCTGCTTCTGAATCTTAATAAATCCTAAATATCTATATATATAAAAGAAAGTCGTGTTTGTTACAACACTTATAACTCGAGAACGGCTGGACCGATTGCCATGGTTTTTGATTTGTTGGATTTGTTTCCATCCCGAATAGCAGAATACATCTTGAAAACAACGAAACGAAAAAAAGAAAGTCGGAAATGTCGGTAGGGGTAGGGTAAGGTAGGGTAGGGTAGGGTAGGGTAGGGTAAGGTAGGGTAAGGTAGGGTAGGGTAGGGTAGGGGTAGGATACCACGCGAACGAAGTCGTGGCGGGTCAGCTAGTATATATATAAAAGAAAGTCGTGTTAGTTACACTATTTATAACTCAAGAACGCCTGAATCGATTTGGCTGAAAATTGGTGGGGAGGTAGCTTAGAACCAGGAGACGGACATAGGATACTATTTTTTTAGGTATGTAGGTACGGTAGGTAGGGTAGGTATGTAGGTAGATAGATAGTTAGGTACAGTTTGGTAGGGTAGGTCGGACTTGGATTTTTGTACCGATTTTCAGGGCAGGACAACGTCTGCCGGGCCCGCTAATATAAGCGAGTAGTCATAATCATAATCATTTATTTGTCAGAATATGGTAAATACATCAGAAATGTGGTGTTAATTTAAATAATAGTGTCACAGCATATCCTGCCATATAATGGCGTGCAAATTCGGAGTAGGTGGATACACTTTCTTAATACAGAATGGGTACAGAATGAGTAGTATATTTAAGAGTGGTTTATGGGGTATGTAGAGTGGTTGGTGAGTTGGTCGACCCCACAGATCCTTAGACCTTACTGCCCACACGATAGAGAAAAAAGAAGAATGCAAGTGGTGCTCACGTGGGGTAGTGTTGGTGGTTGTGTCCGTTGTGCGGCCTGGCGGCGCGGCTGTGTCGCTCGCGCTGCTCGTCCTCCAGCATCGCCTCTATGCACTGCTCCATCAGCGCCTCCTCTTCTAGCTGTTGCATCACCTGCAACACACACATACACAGTTCAATTAAACCGTCCATCACGCCTGTATTCCCCGAAGGGTTAGGCAGAGGTCGTACCAATACCAATGTACACCTACAGTTCGCCGGTATGTTTAGGTCCCATGTAATAGGGGGCGAGCCTATTGCCATTAACCGGGCACAAATCCAAACTCCGAGCTGCTACTGAGCATTTCATAGAAAAACCCAATAACAGTTTTTGCTCGACCTGGGAATCGAACCCTGGACCCCTTGCACAGCAGTCGCACTTGCGACCACGAGACCAACGGGGCAGTAAAACCAATTATTTATTATTGTACTGAACTGCCCTAATATAGGCAGTAAACACCATCGATTCAGCTGGCATAGAAGTGACGTCACCGTTCACTATTGCCAAACAAAACGTATGGAGGAATCACGTTTTAACAGCTTATAAAAAGTATGTCAATTTATTCGTGATGACTTTGCCTAATACTAATATTATAAAGAGGAAAGATCTGCATTTTTGTATGTAACAAATAAACTTAAACTACTGGACTGATTTTAAATTGATTTGATTTGAATGCTACATTATCACTGAGTAACATAGGCTATACAACATGCAATAGTAGCAATAACAATCCCTAGCAACATTACCATCAGCAATACTACCAATGGCAACATAACCCATGGCAATTTTACCAGTAGCAACATCACCCATAGCAACATACACCGCACACACTGGCAACATACACCGCCCACACCGCTCACCTGCTTATCGAACTCCTCCTCGTTCTCCATCCACATGTAGTCTGCGAAGTCGTCGGGCTGCGGCTGCGTCGGCACGGGCGGGTACGCGGCGGGCGGGTAGTACGCGCCGGCCATCACGTAGCCTGCGAGCATTAGAAGAGTTTAGTGGACTCATTGTTTGTGGTGGGTTGTGGTGGAGTGTGTTGGGTGGTGGTGGAGTGTGTTGGGTGGTTAGTGGGTTGTGGTGGGGTGTGTTGGGTTGTGGTGGAGTGTGTTGGGTGGTGGTGGAGTGTGTTGGGTGGTTAGTGGGTTGTGGTGGGGTGTGTTGGGTTGTGGTGGAGTGTGTTGGGTGGTTAGTGGGTTGTGGTCCGTTCCCATCGGTACCACATGTTGGATGCGTGTGGCGCGTACATTGCGGGTTAAGTGTAAGGTGTGTGTGGGTTTATTCTGTGGGGTGTAAATGTAGGGGGTGTGGTGAGTGTCGTGATGTCCCAGTGGTTAAGGCGCCCGCCTCTCAAGCACGAGGTTGTGGTTTGCAACCGGGCACGGGCAAATACCAATGTCACTTTTTCTAATTCATATATACTTTCTAAGTTTATCTTGGACATCACTGACATCGGTAACCATGTCAGAGGCCCTTGAGGCGGTTTAGAAACTATATGTGGGGTCGTCAGACCTTACTGCGCACACGATAAAGAAGAAAGAAGAAGTAGACTGGATTTTTTATCTACAAAAGCCGCTTGGGGTGGGTTGAGTGGTTGGTGGTAGTGTGTTGGGAGATTGGTGGGGTGTGTCGCGTGGTTGGTGAAGTATGTTTGGTTGTGGTGGGGTGTCGTGTACATGTGTGTACGTTACCTGGCATGTGCGCGCGCGGGATGTGGACGGGGTACACGGGGGGGCGGTGTATGCCGGCGTCTCCGCTGCCGACCACGCCTCCACCGACGCCGCTGTCTATTATTACGCCGTTTGGCTGAAAAAGATAGGGAAAATAATATATACACATATATATCACCACGCCTGTATTTCCCGAAGGGTTAAGCAGAGGTATACTAATGTACACCCACAGTTCGCCGGTATATTTAGGTCCCATGTAATAGGAGGCGAGCCTATTGCCATTAATCGGGCACAAATCCAAACTCCGAGCTACTGAGAATTTCATAGAAAAACCCAATAACACTTTTTGCTCGGCCTGGGAATCGAACCCAGGACTTCTAGCGTAGCAGGACCACTAGGTTATTATTATTATTATTTATTAGTTATTTAAAAGAATGGACTGCTCAGCACACTCACAACATTGTTTAAAAGTAATCGCAAGTAAGCTGCCTGTATACCAAATAGCTTTGTTGACTGTACGTGTTGCACTTGTTGCACGCGTCGCAACAACGCAAATAAATAATGCCAACGGCCACTTTTCACCATCGCAGCTCTCGCCATCGGCAGGGGCCCATTCTCACACCTTGGAACCCAAATGGTCCCGTACGGTACGGTTTTAGAGAAAATTCCTCGCACGTACGCTTAGGTCGTGGAATGCGCTCCCTGCTAAGGTATTCCCAAGAGATTACAGCATGGGGTTGTTCAAGAAAGGAGTTTTGAGGTTTTTACGGGGTCGGCAACGCACGAGTGATGCCTCTGGTGTTGCAAGTGTCCATAGGCAGCGGTGACCGCTTAACATCAGGCGGGCCGTTAGCTTAATTGCCACCTTCAGTGGTATAAAAAAATAAATAAATGAAGAACAGTCCACGTACCTGCCACTGGCCGTTCTCCTCATTGCCATAATAAGCTCCAACATTAGGTGACGTCTCCGGTATTTTCATAGTTTAGACTAACAGGTACACCTCTATCCACTTAAAAACTAATAAAAAAAAAAACTTAAACTTTTAGTCTATGCTTATTCTTGAGTTTACAACTTAGGCGGTTAGTTTTAGAATTTGAACAAATAGTAGCAAATTGTTGAGTTTAATATAATTGTGTCCACGTGTGCTGTGTTTGGTATGGTAGCTATCTTCATTTCTGGTGTTCTCGGCAACTGAAAGTAAATGAAAAACATCTATTAATAAATACAATATAACCTCGATTATCCGAACAAATTGGGACCGAGACAAGTCGGATAATCAAAAGTTCGGAAAATCGAAATGTAGTTTTTTGGGACAAACAAAAACAACACCTTTTCACCTAAAAACACTACACACACTGTTATTGACATAAAATTTCAATTTCTGTAATTATTATATTTATTATCATATTATATTTCAGTTGTAAAATTATTATTTGTTTAAATTTATATGGGTTAAAGACCTGAAATAAATGAATTATTATTATTGAAAAAAAATTTAGGATAATAAGCGGCATAAGGCGGGGCGTCTTTTTGCCCGCGAAGCAATAAAGACCGCGTCTGACCGTCGATGCCCGCGGCTGCCCTCACCCCGAATATACCTCTCAGATATGAAAGAAAGAAAGAAAGAAAAGAAAGAAAGAAAAACCATTAATTCGTTGCGAAAGCGACGCACAACACAAAAATAATAATAATAAGGAGGCTCTCGTTGGGCGGTTGGATCAAGGGCTTGATCCAGAAAGCAGTACTCCTAGACACGGCGCGTATCGTTAGGAGATTCCTTTCTCAGGAGCCCTGACCACCGGTAGCTTGGACCTTAGCTGTTCCCGATGCCGGTGGGCTACTATTTTTTATATTTTTAAATGTTTTTATTTTTTATATTAATATTTAAAAATGTAATTTATATGTGTAAAAATAAATAAATGGAATAATAATAATAAAAAAATATATATGGGATTTTCACGCTACAACACGTGGGAGCGGAGCAGTAACCAAAGACGTTACTAAACGCGAGTGAACACAATTGTTGTTGTTGGATGAGATGAACGAAATCAGTCCGGAGAATATTATTTTTATAATTACTTGCATTTCTTGACGACTGATATGATGTGACCTCTCCGTGTAATAAAAGTTCAGTTATAATCTATACTAATATTATTAAGCTGAAGAGTTTGTTTGTTTGAACGCGCTAATCTCAGAAACTACTGGTTCCAATTGAAAATATCTTTTTGTGTTGGATGGCCCATTTATCGAGGAAGGTTATAGGCTATATAACATCACGCTACGAGCCATAGGAGCGGAGCAATAACCAAAGATGTAAGTCAACGCGGGTGAAAAAAAAACACGCGAATTAAGTAGTGCGCAGGAGCAAGTAATATAACAAGAAATGATAAGAAATTGGGGTCCACGCAGATTAAATAATAATACCAGACGATTACTGTCCCACACTCCCAGTGCAGGGCAAAGGCCATGCACTTCTCAAAGTCAAAGTCAAGGCAATTATTTCAATTACACCATTTACACGCACTTTGGCACTTATATAATAAGCATTTAAGTAGTAGTAGAGCTCTTAGTAAAGGAACTCGTCCGGGGAAGTACTACCACCATACCTATATCTGCCCTAAAGCAGCGTTGCTGTGTTCCGGTTTGAAGGGTATAGGTGCCGGCGTAATAACAAGCACATGACACATTTCAACTTTGTCTCTGGGATGGCAACGCATTTGCAAGGTCTCTGGTATTGCAGATGTGTATAGGTAGCGGTGACCACTTAGAGAGCCTTCACACTAGCGTTTGTCCAGCGTAGGCGTTCGATGAACGTATGCGCAGCGCAGACGCCGCGATTACGCGGCGCAAGCGTCGCGTTATCACGGCGTCAATGCTAGAATAAAATATAATGAATACGATGAAACTACAACGCAATTGTGTGATGTCTGCGCCGCGTTACCCCAGCGTTCAATTGACTCCAGAGGAAACGCCGCAACAACGCGACGCTTGCGCCGCGTATACGCGACGCCTGCGCTGCGCATACGTTCATCGAACGCCTACGCTGGACAAACGCTAGTGTGAAGGCGCTCTTAACAACAGGTTGGCCGTCGGCTTGTTTGCCATCAAATATTGTTAGAGGAAAATCTTTTAAATTGTCAAGAATGTATTGTTTAACGTTTCTTGCTTGTTGCTAACTTCTCATACAGATAAGGCACGAGCATGAACCACACTTGACTTAGTAGACTGGCACTTTTAGACTTATCTATACTAATACTAGCTGACCCGCCACGACTTCGTTCGCGTGGTATCCTACCCCTACCCTACCCTACCTTACCCTACCCTCACCCTACCCCTACCTACCAACACTTCCGACTTTTTTTTTTCGTTTCATTGTTTTTAAGATGTATTCTGCTATTCGGGACGGAAACAAATCCAACAAATCAAAAACCATAGTTAGATTGTAGTGTGGAATAACACATAGGCTACTTTTAATCCCGAAAAAACGTACGGTTCCCGTGGGGTGATATATCAACTTCGACGCGGTCAAAGTCGCGGGTAAAAGCTAGTTTTGTTAATAAATGCAATTTAATAAAATCAAGTATATTCCCTATTACACCATGTATAAAATATTACATCATCTATAATGTGATAACTCGTTTTTAGAGTATTCATCAAACTTCTTGTCCATTCTTCTCCAAAGCCATCTAGGCAAGAGTAGGCAACTAGCTTAAGGTGGAACCTCCACGGTAGCCCGCGCAGTTCAAATTTGCTTACGTTTTTTGCAATTTGCAAGTTAGTATTAAGTTATATGTTGATTAAAGTATGATTCGCGGGCGTAAGAATTGTGTATTTTCAGAATTATAACCATTTAAATCAGCAATAAAACTCCATAGGGCCAGGTAAACCCAAAGAATGACTATTTCATGAAATCTTGACATTTTGGAATTATACCGACTTATGGAGTTATTAAACTGATTTTAATGGTTATGATTCTGAAAATACATACTTCTTACGCCCGCGAATCTTACTTTAATCAACATTAAACCTAATGCTGACTTGCAAATTGCAAAAAACGTAAGAAAAATTGAATTTGGCTACCGTGGAGGTTGCACCTTAAACTTACTTTTTTTTTTTTATAGACGGTAAATCATCAAATAACTTCCTCCGCCCTGGGCGGGGCGGGAGGGAGTGTCAGACTTTTACTGACTAAAACCCGTCTATGTTCCTTCATGTGCCCTTTGCGTTCCGGGGGCGCGGTATCTCTTTCGAACAACCCGCAGCCCCGGCAGACCTTAAACTTACTGACAAAATGACAGACTCCTTGACAGCTCAAAAGTGCTTGTAAATGGTTTAATTGAAACTAGCGAACTGCTTGCGACTTCGCCCGCGTGGAATATGTCACCCGCCTGACGTTACCTCTTTAGTTACTGGTCCGCTACCGTGGGTCGTATCGTGATGTTATGTAGCCTATCAGCATCTGCTTAGCCTTTTCCCAACTATGTTGGGGTCGGCTTCCAGTCGAACCGGATGCAGCTGAATATCAGTATTTTACTTGGAGCGACTGCCTATCAGACCTCCACAACCCGGTATTGGGTAATACGATACTCTTGGTAAGACTGGTTGTCAGACTTTCGGGCTTCTGACTAACAGTAACGACTGTCAAAGATCTACAAATGACAGCTGGGACCAACGGCTTTACGTGCTTTCCGAGGCACGGAGGAAACTCGCTATAATAAATGGTCACCCATCCACAGACCAACCTCGGCAAGCGTGGCTTAACCCGGAAGATCGGTCTATGCGGCTGTAATTATTTAGCCACGAGATGTTATGTTGTAGTGATGTTATATAGCCTATGACACTCACAAATAACGTGGCTTTCTATGGGTAAAAGAATTTTCAAAATCGATTCAGTAGATCCAGAGATTACCCCCTACAACCTCACAAACTTTACCTCTTTATAATATTAGTATAGATAAATGATTTGACTGTAATTGTAATGGCCCAAGGATAATACATCTGTCTAGCTTTTTTCCAAGTAAGTTGGGGTCAGCTCCCAGTCTAACAGGTTTTTTTTTTTTTAAGACAGGAAATCATTAAATAACTTCCCCCGCCCTGGGTGGGGCAAGAGGGAGTGTCAGACTTTTACTGACAAAAACCCGTCTATGTTCCTTTCATGTGCCCTTTGTGTTCCGGGGGTGCAGTATCTCTTTCGAACAACCCACAGCCCCGGCAGGCATCGGCCCTCAGTGGCTCCATCCAAGTCTAACTGGATGCAGCAAAATATTTTATTGCCATTAGTATGGCAACAAGCTCACCTAATATTAAGTGGTCACCACTACCTATAGACATCTGCCATACCAGAGGCCTTGCAAATGTGCTGCCATCCCAGAGACAAAGTTGAAATGTGTCATGTGCCTGTAACTACACAGGCACTCATACCCTTCAAACCGGAACACAGCAACACTGCTTTGTGGCAGAAATAGGTATGGTGGTAGGACTTCTCTAGACGAGCTCCTTCACAAAGAGCCCTACTACTACTAAATTATTATTTTTCACGGAGTAACAGCCTATCTGACCTCCACAAACCAGTTTATGGTCACCCAAAGATAATGAATTGCAGAATAAAAAAAGGTTTAGAACAGAGTTGCTACCTTTTTTTAAGCAAATACAGTACAGTTTCGAAAGTAAAAAAAAAAAGCACAAATTCGAGAAATGAAAGTATAAATTAATAGTGCATGTGTGTCCTTCATCGTGATTATCCGTTATTTTATTATTAATATAATAAATAAATAAATAATTAACCCGTTAGCTGCCATGTCAGGCCATGTGCCTGACAGGTCTGACCTTCAACATTTTTGAACTGGCAGTGAATTGTTCAATAAAATTTTCAAACATCAAAATAAGTATTCAGTATGATTCACCGGATACAATAGATAATATAAAGTATGTGTGGCATCCTTAGCCCCCCTGCATATAGCAAATAGTTCTATAGTTGCTAGATGTAAAAAATATTGTCTATATATTTATCATCAAAGTAAGACACAAGATTGGCTAAGAATTATTTAAAGATAATTTCCTTCTAGATAAGAAGATCTGCATCATGACATTTGGAAAAATCCTAACCATTATATTTGCTTAAAAAATAACCACTGAAGAATTCTGTTGAAGTGTTGATAAACTATCAAAAAATCGCGCCTAAACTCTCAAATTCCAAATTCAAAATAAATAAAGTACAAGTCTTCTACAAGTAAAGCTAACTAAAGAGGTTAGCAATGAACGAAATAAAAAAAAAGACTAGCAGTCTATTTTTCTTTCTTATCATTCAGAATCAAGACAGTGATAACATTGTAAAGAAAAAGGTTGATGAACTGGCTGGATATAAACACAACCTCTGTAGAGTTTCAATAATAAAAAGTTTAAAAACAATATGTCGTATTATCTATGTATTCTATGTTTAGTTCCCACTTACTGTCTGTACGCTGTCTAATAAGATTTCGTAGACGCGCAACACACGATAATATTATGAAAATGAATGTCAACAAAAGAAAGGTGTCCTGATTATTTAAATATTCAACTTTCTACTCTAGGCGGATATACCACGTACACTATTTACAATACAGATTACGCGCAGATGTAAATAAAAATTAAACTAAGAACAATACTTGCATTCGAGGGGCCAAAAATAGATCAACCTAGAAACTATTACAATAAATTGACCGACTTTCGTTGTAATCGATTTAATATCAGAATCGCTTACCGAGACATTCTTCAACAAATACAATTACAAATCTAACGTCGACACCGTGTAAATGCAATTTAAATCGGAAAATATTGAGTCTGCACGTGTGCGTTTAAATTGCTACGTAATCTACATTTAAGATACTCACTCATTTAACGCACATAAATAGTGCATACAACCATGGATATGTGTTCAATGTCCTCAAAATTTGTTTTTAACAAAACAGATGCACAAATAACTATAAAATAAGCACTATAACCTCCAATATCACAAATTCCACACACAAGATCACCAGCCAGTATTCGTGGCGGAAATGGCGACCGCTGTGAAGTTTGCGCGCTCCGACGTCTACGATCTACGCCTAACTTCGTTGTAAAATATTAACCGGCGTTTTTTTATAAATTCGCTGGGATTATTTTGTCTGAAATAAATGGAAATATGGATAATATTACCTTTCTACTAGACAATCATACTCTTGTAAATTTAGCTGAGCCAAAAGAGTTGTCAAAATGACGAGTGAGTTCTTCGTTCAAATGATTTATGACAAAATTTTATGGCATTATAGGTCAATGTTTTTTTTGATAAATAAAATTGAGAAAGTTTAATGCAAACTCATTAGAATTCATAAATTAATTATGAAAACAAACCTTTTTATTTGTGCAGTACTTTTATTTACTTCTCATTTTGAACGCGACGAATTTTTCAAACGTAACTCTGAACTCCGTTTCAAGCAAAATACTCTTAGGTCAATGTAATTATTTAAATGTATTCAAGAATTACGATTTGTCAACCTAAATTAACTTAATTATTATAATTAATTAAAGACTAAAAAAATAAAACATACTTTTATTTATTTCCAGTACGATACTTTAAAATTCCTCAATGTTTAAAACCGGTAATAACATGATAACGGTTGCGTAAAACAGAGCAAACTTGTCAATTCGCTCAAATGTCAACCATATTACGACTCAATCAAAATCGATGAAAAAAATTGTTTACCAACTTCTCTTTATTTTTACTTGAATGAAAACTTATAATACATCACAATGTCTGCTCCCTTTACTAAACTTGAAACTCCAATCAGTCAACTCTCCGTCGTATGCCGCGGTTGCTTAGCCGATTCAGGCGAAATGAAAAATATGTCTGAATGGGGAATTATTGATGATTACTTTAGAATAACCGCAATTGAGGTATGTTTATAATTATATATTAACTAGCTGACCCGCCACGACTTCGTTCGCGTGGTATCCTACCCCTACCCTACCCTACCCTCTCAACTATCCTATCTCTCAAGTTGGATCGAACTGCACATGGTGTGCGAATTTTATTATAATCGGTTAAGTGATTTAGGAGTCCATTGAGGACAAACATTGTGACACGAGATTTATATATATTAAGATATGAAAGAGATTTTGTCATCATATCAGCCGTATTGTCACCTCGTACACACCTCACCTACTACATACCAAATAACACTTTACTCAACCTGGGAATCGAACCCAAGACCTCTAGTGTAGCAATTGCGCTTAGGACCACTAGGCTAGGGAGTAAAGTGATAATGGGTTTTTCTATGAAATTCTCAGTTTAGTATGTATTAACATACATACATACATACATAAACTCACGCCTTTTTCCCATGGGGGTAGGCAGAAACCACGGACCGCCACCTGCTACGATCCTTACACACTCCTTTCGCCTCGTCCACATTCATACATCTGGTCATACAAGCACGCCGGTTACGAGTACTGCGCACCTGACCTTTCTGAAGAACCTCACCGATAAGGTCAAGGTAGGTCTTTCTAGGGCGTCCCCTCCCGGCATTGCCCCTCACATCTGCCATGTAAATCCCTTTTGTTAGTCGCCTTTCACTCATCCTCTCAACATGACCGAACCATCTGAGCATACTCTTTTCAACCTTTGTCACTACATCCTCTTTTAAACTGCAACGCTGTCGTATAA
Organism: Caradrina clavipalpis; assembly: GCA_932526535.1. Taxonomy (NCBI): domain Eukaryota; kingdom Metazoa; phylum Arthropoda; class Insecta; order Lepidoptera; family Noctuidae; genus Caradrina; species Caradrina clavipalpis. The sequence goes on from OW052117.1 coordinate 5,651,653, forward strand.
TAGCATCGCTGTAGTATGTATTAAATTAACCAATAATTTGTATGTCTGGTGCAAACTGTTAGAAGTTGGTTATCTTTAAATAAATAAATAATTTCAGTCAACAAGGACACCGGGTATATCAGAACTGCTGTGTGAGTCCTGCGAGGCAGCCATGGTCAGCTGCAAACAATTCCGAGACCGCTGTCAACTGTCCGACAAAATACTCAAAACATCACAGACAGTGCGGGTAAGCAATGTTATGATTATGGCAGAGTTGGTGCAGTGGCTGAGTGGTAGGCTATTGATCTGTGTGTCGCGGAATCTATTCCTGCATGTAAAGAAAGAAAGAAAGAAAAACCATTAATTCTCGCGAAAGCGACGCACAACACAAAAATAAAATTAAAAAATAACAAATACAATCCTTACTAATATTATAAATGCGAAAGTAACTCTCTGAACCGATTTTAATGAAATTTGGTACAGATATAGTCTGGGACCCGAGAAAGGACATAGGATAGTTTTCATCTCGGAAATCCCCCGGGAACGGGAACTATTAATCCACGCGGACGAAGTCGCGGGCAAAAGCTAGTAATCTATATGCGCCACTACCGCGCGAAAAGACTGACGCTCAGCATAAAGCCGTGGCCCGTGCACGAGGCACGGAACCACAGCGCTGGTTAAATAATATTTGCAAAAATTGAAAGAAAACAGTGTCCATGGAGTTTCTTGCTCGCTTTTTTCCATAGAGACCTACGTTTTGGAACGAGCAACTAGGTTCAACTTGTAACTGTAACTTCTTGACAATTCAAAAGTGCCTGTAAATGGTCTAATTGAAATATTTGCTTTGATTTTTTGTCTAACTTTGTTACCTTAGAAATGTCTCCTGTATGGTGGGTGTGTTTTCAAACATATTAAGCCATACAAATATTTGTTCCGTGTAGGAATTGAACCAGCAGTCAATGGCTTAGTCACTGCGCCAACCGTATCGCCAATAAATGGAGTTTCTTACCTATTCTTCTCCACATGAAACTATCATTCGGAATGGGCAACTAGATTCAATATTATTTTATCTTCTAAATCACATTTAAAATTCAAATTCAAATTCAAAGCATTTATTTCAATTAGACCATTTACAGGCACTTTTGAATGTCAAGAAGTTACAGTTTAAAGTTGAAGCTAGTTGCTCGTTCCAAAACGTAGGTCTCTATGTAGAAGAACGAGCAAGAAACTCCATGGACACTCCTTTTCTTCAATTTGATTTTACAAAATCTTGGTTACAATATTCATGTTGCTTCTATATGTGAAAACAATGAAGGTGAATATTAAATAATTAAATAATACTAATAAAGATGTAGGCCATGGCAGATAAGAGATGACCAATCCCAACTGACAGCGCCCGTTCACGAAATTTTGTTAATTGACTTTTAGACCCACCTACACAACAAATGACTAAAAACATTTAGTGCTTAAACATATTTAGAACGTCTTTGCATCCCTGTCACATTGTTGGAAGGTGACAGAGACAGAATGATAATTTAAATACATTTAGCGCTAAATACCTCCTCCTCCTCCTGAGGTCCTGGGTTCGATTCCCAGGTCAAGCAAAAAGTGTTTTGTGGTTTTTCTATGAAATTCTCAGCAGCAGCTCGGAGTTTGGATTTGTGCCCGGTTAATGGCAATAGGCTCGCCCCCTATTACAGTGGACCTAAATATACCGGCGAACTGTGGGTGTACATTGGTACACCTCTGCCTAACCCTTCGGGGAATACAGGCGTGATGGTATATAATTATACATATTTATTTATTTTTTTGCGCTAAATATATTCAGTGATTTGTAGTGAAAGTTGGCCCTAATGGTCTAATCAAAATAAAGGTATAAGTTTGACAAAAATTTTTCTTTGCAAATAAAACAACTTACTTCACAGGCAAAGAAGAAAGGGCAAAACACACCAAGAAACCAAGTGAACTGCATTCTCCACGATCAGAAACTGGCAGTCATGATAACCGCCCCAAAAACTGACGCCAAAATCAATCTTCCCTGCCCATTCCATTGCAAGGACAATTTCTTCAAAAAAACTGACTTACACAACCACCTGAAAAAGACTCACAATGTCTCGGAAAAGTTCCAGATAGACCTACAATATTACTGCTCAGAGCCAAACTGCCCATACCACATTACTTCTGATAAAAATAAATGGTTTTCCGGCAGAAAATTCTTGAATCAACACATGAATAAAGTTCATAAAGAAAAGACCTATCGATGTAACGCTTGCACTCAATGCTTTGCCACCGAATCTGATCTCCAACGACACTTAAAATACTGTAATTTCGTCTTCATCTGCCAGATGTGTGATCAAAAATATGACAAGAACGAAAAACTGATGGTACATCTCATGAGGAAACATCCTAACGTTCATAAGTTGTATAAGTATGAAAAAGCTGGTAAAAGAAAAGGTGATAACGAAACAGCAATTAGAAATAAAAGAACGAATGTTCTCGAGGGTTCTTTACCAGTTTCAGAAACAGTTGTGACAGAAAAAATGTCAGAAGGCATCATAACAGAAACGTGGATCTTCCACGAAATGGAGACTAAAGATGACAAGGCGACGAAATCGCGAGAAATTGACATCTGTGATAGTCCAATGAAGTCTTCAGCCACTCAAATACCTGAGGATATAAGGAACGATGTCACTTTGCCATCTTGGCAGTCGAAAGCCGACTTCGAAACGAAGACTGATGAAATTTCCACACAAGTTGCTTTTGAGGACCTCCTATCTTTAAAATCTCAGAATAGTGAAGATGAGATCTTCTTTTCTGACCCAGTCTCCCTAACTGACATTCAAACCCAAACCTTCCCACTAGAATTTGGGCTAAGCCGCTCAAATAAAGAGACGCAATCCTGCAAAAACTCCGAAACGCAATCCCCAGATCTAAGCATAAAAGAAACTCAGACTTGTTTCTGTCATTACGATTCTCCGAAGCCCAACTTTCGGTTATTTGATAGCCTGTCTTCCAGTCCAGCTAGTATTAATCATACGTCAGCTGAGACTCAAACTGCTGACCCGAGGCATTCGGTCCGGTCCGATGTAATGTTGAGCTTTAGTTCAGCAGAAACACAAACGTGTTTTGATGAGTCTAGCAATGATAGTATGTGACAGTACTCAACGTTTCTTCAGGAACGCAGCTTCGGGTTTTTAGCGGGTTAAGGGTTCGGGTACTTGAGCTAAGCTAGGCCTTTTTTTTTGTGAGCGAATAAAATGCCTAACGCATACCACGCCATCCGGGGAGACGACGTGGTTATGTGGGGCTTGCACCCACTAAAAACTCCGCGTGTGTACCTACTTTCGCCTTGATGAATGGGTCGCGAGAACTGCTACGCATGACGTTCGCGACCCATCCAGGGTGGCCCACATCTGGACTCCATCTTCTTTGCCCGCCCCCGGGCTCTCTCCTCCTTCAGCAATGTCCGGGTACACTGAGACATCACCACTACTCCAGGGACCATGCAGCATGGACGATAGAGTTCCCGATCTATCGTCCGCTGGCCCCTCTTATGGCGGCATTAAGTCGGCATTTCGCCGCATGCGAAACCCTCCGAGCTAAGCTAGGCCTGCATCGGATACATGTGCACCCTGCTGGGGATTTGAGTCGGGTGAGACATTACTGTAAAAATACTTCTTACTTCTTCTTTCTTTATCGTATGGGCAGTAAGGTCTAACGACCCCACACACTCTAGTGTCAGAGTTTCTAAACCGCCTCAAGGGCCTCTGACATGGTTACCGATGTCAGTGATGTCAAAGATGAACTTAGTAAGTATGAATTAGAAAAAGTCTTTTATTTATTTTGTCTTTTATGACAAGCTTTTGGATTTGACGAGGATACAAAACTGCAGTTTCTGTAGCTTAGCTCAAGTAGAACCGCAGCTTAACCGCTGATTTTCACCCGACTATGAAGCTCTTTGTGAAGGAGCTCGTCCGGGGAAGCACTACCACTACCGCTGTGTTCCGGTTTGAAGGATATGGGTGCCGGTGTAGTTACAGGCATATGACACATTTTCACTTTGTCTCTGGGTTGGCAAGCTCTCTGGTATTGCAGATGTCTATAGAAGATTTAAACGTACCTAGACGGGCGGCGGGAAGCGACTTTGTTTTAAACTATATAAAGATACTGCCGGCGAACTGTGGCTGTACATTGGTACACCTCTGCCTAACCATTCGGGGAATACAGGCGTGATGGTATATATATGTCACCGGAAAATAACAAGATCCGTAAGTTTATCAATTTACTAGGAAGTTTATAAACTTTCGTAAGATTCTAAACGGGAGATAAATTGTAATATTTTACGTCCACATTTTCGTAAATTTAACAATTTCCGACGTCATACGGTAAATTTATAAACTAACGAATATCTATTCGTAAGATTTTATATGGTTCGACCAATCACAGAAACTCTTTTAAATATACGATCTTTGAAATACGTAAAATAACACACTGCTCTCTGATTGGTCAATGTTCATAGTGGCAATGCTTGTGTCCAGCTGGCGGCCGCGAGGAAGGAGAAGTGACACGTGACAGCCAACCAATCAGATCGCGCGTAGCGTTTGGTTACTGCTTACTTATTATTTTACGAGTGAGTTCAGTAAGTTTATCAATTTACGAAAATGTGGACGTAAAATATTACAATTTATCTCCCGTTTAGAATCTTACGAAAGTTTATAAACTTCCTAGTAAATTGATAAACTTACGGATCTTGTTATTTTCCGGTGACATATACATATAAAGCTTGTATGTAATTTCGGTGCCCCCCCCCCCCCCCAGTCCTTTCAGGAGGAGTAAAGACTTGTCCCCCACACAGTATAAAAAAAATAGTACTTACATAATAAGTAGTTCAATTACTATATTAGTTAAGGCCTTGTATATAGTGAATCGCAGCTACTACCAGGGGCGGACTAAGTCTGACGAGCCCGGGGTGCAAAAAGTAAATGATATTAGTTCAATTGATATTATAAATATATTTGTAATCTAGTTAAAATTTTATAAATCACTAATTTTAGGTCGTTTTGTATCTATTGGGCCCCCAACCAACTCTTAAACAGCTTGTTAGACCTGATTATGAGGAGTTCTTGTCATTTGGGGGCCCACTAGGACCAGGGGCCCCGCCAGTAGCTACTAGAGATATTTTTCATATATTTAACACAATAATATGTTAACCTTTTGAACGCCAGAGTGTGAACGCATCGGCGCCACTGCTACGCCAAGCCACAAATTCAGCGCATTTCGATTAGCAATATTGATTATTGATTTTCTAGTAAAATGTAAGTAATGAATATATTATATTAATGTAGTTTTAAATAATAGGAAACTTAATTTAGTACATTTTTAAAGTACAAAATAAGTACATAAAAATGTCGTTTTCTTGTCGGCTGTAGACGACGGTGGCGTGTTTGGCACGTTTTCGTTTGTCGGCTATATCCGACCATGGCGTTTAAAGGGTTAACATATGTTATGTTGTGTTATGTAACTAGTACAATAACCCCTTTGTGCCTATTACCCTAATTCTGTTCTGTCTCCTGCTTGTTTGGAGGGAAGTGGAAATTATGTTTTTCTTACTCCTCCGCTAATCTTTTCTGATTAATTTCGTTGCGGGATCCAAGACAGTTGAATCGTTTTTCCGGGACTCGTCGAGCTTCATTGTCTCGGCGCTTTACTTGTGGTCGCCACTGTTGATTCTGGCTTACAGGAGTTGCAGTGGTTGGGAATAATGTGGCGGGCTTGCCCCAAAACAAAAAAAAATATGTGCTATAATTGTTATATTATTTCTTCTATGGTCCTCCAAGTTTCTTGTATCCACTTAGTATAGGGATCATCGTTTTAGTAGCAGTAGAGCTCTTTGTGAAGGACCTCGTCCGGGGTAGTCCTACCACCATACCTATTTCTGCCGCAAAGCAGCGTTGCTGTGTTCCGGTTTGAAGGGTATGGGTGCCGGTGTAGTTACAGGCACATGACACAGTTCAACTTTGTCTCTGGGATGGTAACGTATTTGCAAGATCTCTGGTATTGCAGATGTGTATAGGTAGCGGAGACCACTTAACATCAGGTGGGCCGTTGGCTTGTTTGCCGTCGAATGATATTAATACTTTTAAATAAAAGTTTTTTTTTAAATTTTAAATGTTAAAATTAGCCCAATAAGGTACATTTTCTTGTAACCATGTAAATACATTTAAGTATATTCTTATTTATGGACAAAACACGCGTGATGTTAATAATTTAATTAGTTTTAAGAATATTATTAGAATAAAATGTTATCTTCGTCAATTCGTTTTATTATATTCTTAAGCGCAATACACACTGAGCCCGCCGGGCCGCCGACAAACCCCGGCGACACAACCCGGCGGCCTGTATGAAAAGAATCATGTCGGCAACATACGCCCGCGCGTGTTGCCCGCCGACATGTTGGCGGCTTGGGTACGCCTGCGCTCAGTTGCTCGGTGACGCTCGACCTGTAGTCCTTTATCGACACGCGGCAATCACTGACTGCCAAATAAATTTCTCATCTCAAGCCGCCGACATGCCGCCGACCAAATTTTTCGACTTGTATTAAGTGAAGCCGCCAACTAGACAGCCGACAAAAAGTTGCCGACATTATGTCGGCGGCCCGGCGGGCTCAGTGTGTATTGCGCTGTACTGAACCCTTCTTCTTTTATTTTTTTTCTTACTGCCTCGTTAGCCTGGTGGTCCTAAACGCGACTGCTACGCTAGAGGTCTTGGGTTCGATTCCCAGGCCGAGCAAAAAGTGTTACTGGGTTTTTCTATGAAATTCTCAGTAGCAGCTCGGAGTTTGGAGTTGTGCCCGGTTAATAGCAATAGGCTCGCCCCCTATTACATGGGACCTAAACATACCGGCTGACTAGGAGTACACCTCTACCTAACCCTTCTAGGAATACAAGCGTGATAGTAGGTATGTGGTTTAAAAACAATAAATTATTTTATTCTTTACTGAGTTATGAAGTGACGTCATAGTTTAGTATTGTCATACACAATCTATGGGGAATCGTGTTTTGACAGCTCATAAAAAGTACGTCAATTGATTAGTGTTGGAATGGTGTACAAAAAAAACACAGGCAGATAATTCAAAAAAAGTTTAATAAATAACAAATAAACAAAATAAAAGAATATTTCCCCATAACATAATACATCTAAATTAATATTTAGGAACTAATTATATAAAAACACGTTATAACTAAATATGACGCTGCTGGGGCGTCAACGAATTAACGTCTTGACCCGCGGTAATAATTAACTAAAATGGAAGTAGCGACCTTCTTCATCGTGTGGGCAGTAAGGTCTAACGACCCCACACACCCTAGTGTCAGAGTTTCTAAACCGCCTCAAGGGCCTCTGACATGGTTACCGATGTCAGTGATGTCCAAGATAAACTTGGAAAGTACATTATGAATTAGAAAAAGTCACATTGGTACTTGCCCATGCCCGGTTGCGAATCTACAGCCTCGTGCATGATAGGCGCGCCCTTAACCACCGAGCCATCACGACATTGAAGTGGCGATGAATCGATGAAAGAGTAGCCTTTGTCCTTTCTTGGGGTTTAAGGTGCAACCTTCACGGTAGCCCGCGAAATTCAAATATTCTTACGTTTTTTGCAATTTGCAAGTCAACGGTGCCGATTCCCTTGTTCACAAACTAAACTAAAATTAGAGAATTGACATCTCTTACTAACATACAGCGAAAGAAAAGGACGGTAATACCTTAGAACTAAGTTAGAGATGTCAAATTAGTTTTGCCTTGAATTTTTCCGTGTTTTTAATCGACGCGTTCTGACATGCCAACTATAATTGTATAGAGGTTTTAGACCAACTAAAATTGACAAGTCTAATTCACGTCCGTCTCTTTCTTGTTTGATTGGAAAGAAAAAGATAGAAATAGTCTAAATTAAATTTAGCTTGTGAATAACAGAATCGACACCAGTATTAGGTTAGGATTAGGTAGTCAAGCTTATCATAATCTTGACATTTAATATGAAGCTTGACTTATGGAGTCATTTTACTGATTTTAATGGTTATAATTTTGAAAATACATAATTCTTACGCCCGCGAATCGTACTTTAATCAACATTAAATTATAATACTGACTTGCAAATTGCAAAAAACATAAGAAAATTTTAATTTCGCGGGCTAGTCGGAGCATTCACCTTAAGAAATATTATCTTTCATCCCCTATTTTATCCCCTTGGGGGTGGAATTGATCAAAATCCTTTCTTAGCGGATGCCTACGTCATAACATCTAGCATGTCAAATTTCAGCCCGATCCGTCCAATGGTTTGGGCTGTGCGTTGATAGATCACTATGTCAGTCAGTCAGACACCTTTGAGTTATATATATTTAGAAGAAGTATGAACTAGCTTTTGCCCGCGACTTCGCTCGGGTAAAGTTAAGTATTTACCACAAAACATATTCTATGCCACTCGGCAATAGTAAAACTTTCTAAGTTTCTATCAGTGAAAAACTGTTTGTAATCGTTCTAGTACTTTCAGAGATTTTACTACTTACAAACAAGCATACAATTTTAGCTCTCTAGAATATTATTTTAATAACCTAAGTATTTAAGTAGGCACATTACAGGAAATCACATTATTGTAATATTTTTAGGAAAATTATATTACATAATTATTTACAATTTTAAAAGAAAAGCTAACCTAATTAAAAACATAACATGGAATTAAGATTATACAGAGTGGAATTTTATAATGCTAGGGAAAGTACTCTAAATACCTTTTACTCAATGGAAACATTCCTTTATTTTTAAAAAGAAACAAAACTTCATTTAAATAATTTTGAAAATACGCTTGCCATTCCCGGGAATCGAACCGTGGCACCAAGCGTGGGGTCAAATTATACGCGGTGTAAAAAGACACATCATATAGCCGTTAATCCATTCAGTGCGGGGCGACGCACATGTGCGTTTTATGGACGCGCATGCGCGTTTCCCGCACTGAATGAGTTAACTACGCATACTGCCCAAATATAGACAAGATTATTGCAAATATGGGTATAGACACAATAGTTGTAGTGATATATCGAAGCTCAGCCACATTTTACCATTTGGCATTCAAGCATTAATGGCAGCTGCGGGCATCGACGGTCAGACGCGGTGTTTATTGCTTCGCGGTCAAACAGACTGCCCCGCCCGTCGTCTGCAAGCTCCTCAACCCGCCATCTCTCCACTAAACCTTACAGCAAGGCTTGGCGTTGTCCCCGCTGTCCTTCTGGCAGCACCTCTTCTTCTCCTCGACCCTTCTCCCCTTGCCCGCTAGAGGGCGGTCCTTCTCGTCCCATACTAGCACACCGTCGCACGCGCAGATCCGCTTCGGGTTCTGAAATATGCCGGCTGAACGGGCTATTACGCCACACGCGATGCTGGGAAAGAAAAATATTTATGTTGCAGTCAAAACTCTTAACCAGTCAAAAGTAGATAAGTGACAGATTTCTAAGAGTTTTGACTGATTCCACCAGTCAAAACTCTTAGAAATCTGTCACTTATCTACAATTAATGATATCTATTCCTTATAAAAGTAAATTATAGTATGCAAGAGCGAGCGAAGCGAGCTCGGGACTTCTTAACGTCGTTCGTCTACTTGTGAGTAGACTATGCCTTTTAAGCCACTAGGGCAATCTCTGGCTCTACCTCTAGGGCAAGAAAGTAGGACAATTATTTCACGTATAATCAAGTAATATAATTATATCACTAACCTTACGACAAAGAAAATGGCCAAGTAGTGGATGGCGGGGTCTGTTCGCTCGCTCTCTAGACCCCGCCATCGCCTTCTAACCTAACCTGTCCATTTCGGGGTGCCCCAAGTCCTGAGCTAGTGGCCAAATTCTGGGCCGCATCAATATAATTTATAATAATAGTATATATTATTTATTTATTTTTATTACAATATAGTTTGTCATCAAAACGCTAAGAAGAATAAGAAGTCCCGAGCTCGCTTCGCTCGCTCTTGCATACTATAATTTACTTTATAAGGAATAGATATCATTAATTGTAGATTAGTGACAGATTTCTAAGAGTTTTGACTGATTCCACCAGTCAAAAGTACTTTTGAAAAACCTGTTCAGTCAAAACTGACAGAGACAAAGACTGATTTTGCTAGTCAATAGTACTTTTGACTGGTTAAGAGTTTTGACTGCAACATTTATACATATACAAGGTGCTGATTTGCATCCTCGTCAAATTTTAGGAGCTTGTCATAAAAAAATTGAATAAAAATAAAAATAAACATACCATCACGCCTGTATTCCCGAAGGGTAAGGCAGAGGTGTACCAATGTACACCCACAGTTCGCCGGTATTAAAAATAGAATTAATCAAATATAATTACGATACCTGGCCAATATCTAATAAATACTTGTTTTTTTAGTTGCAACTATCAAATAACAAATATACCATCACGCTACAATGTTAAGTGCGAAGTACAAATGAGTACAACGACTTTCTTGTTTTAGGGATTTTTCATAAATACTCAGAAAAGCAGTCGGGTTTTTTAGTTTTTTAAATTACCGTTTTTTTTGCACCAGGTTTTTTTTATAAGCACTACTGCTTTTAGTATAATGGTAACACTTACGGGGTACCACTGTCGCCATCTATCTTCGAGGAGGGCGAACAACCTCGGCCGAGGTCGTCCTGCCCAGCAGTCACGGCTACTGACCGACCGATAATATCCCACACCTGGAACACAATAATACAACATAATCTATACTACCTCGAACTGCCTCGTTAGCCTAGTGGCCCTAAGCACGACTGCTACGCTAGAGGTCCTGGGTTCGTTCCCAGGTCGAGCAAAAAGTGTTATTGTGTTTTTCTATGAAATTCTCAGTAGCAGCTCGGAGTTTGGATTTGTACCCGGTTAATGGCCCCTTATTACATGGGACCTAAATATACCGGCGCACGTAATTAATTTAATAAGGATGCAATTAATCCGTACTTAATATTATAAATGCGAAAGTAACTCTGTCTGTCTGTCTGTCTTTCTTCACGCCTAAACCACTGAACCGATTTCAATTAAATTTGGTACAGATATAGTCTGGGACCCGAGAAAGGACATAGGATAGTTTTCATCCCGGAAATCCCCCGGGAACGAGAACTATTAATCCACGCGGACGAAGTCGCGGGCAAAAGCTAGTACCTTTATATGCCCGTTTAAGTTATTTCCTTCGCGATACGGAACCCTAAACGTACCTTTAACACTTCATCGACGATTCTGAAGGTGGCGCGTCCATTCTCATCGGCGACAATATTACCTAAGTCCCCCGCGTGTCGGCTGTCCTTGGGGTCGTTAGGACCCCCGTGCGGGGTGCCACACGGGTTGTAGTGATCCCCTATTGAACAGCAGCCCTGGAAATAATGGCTATACTGAATAAATGAAATAGTATGAATATCTAGCAAGCGTGACTATCGAGATGACTTTCGAAGTGATTTGCCTATTTCAGAATAGCATAGCTGGTAAGTCGTTTAAGTGTGAAAGGGTAACAAACATCCATTCGGATGAATGGATGTTTGTTACTACCCTTACAAACAGTGCAATCCACGAAGACGCGCCCCACTACTATTCCTTCTAACCGTTTATAGTATATGTGTGCAAGCTTCCGTCAATGTTTGAATGTTGTCGGTACACACTAATTACCTATGAGTGTACACGCACACTACAATGAATAGACTAATCAGGAGAGAGTGTCATGGTCAAAATGAAAGACGCTGGAAAAGTGGTGGGGCGCGTCTTCGTGAATTGCACTATCTGTAGCAAATATTTTTACAAAAAATTCTCACCCGACTCAAATCCCCAGCAGAGTGCACATGTATCCCGTGCAGCCCTGAAGGCAGTCCGTCGATGCTGCCGTCTGCCACCAGAGGCCCCTCGTCCGTCTGCTGGAACCGGATCACTCCCAGCACCTGACTCTTGCAGCACGACTGACTGGATATCATCGCTACTGCTGATTGAGTTTCTGGGGGGAAGAAAATTAACTGCCTCGTTAGCCTAGTGGTGCTAAGCACGACTGCTACGCTAGAGGTCTTAGGTTCGATTCCCAGGTCGAGTAAAGTGTTATTGGGTTTTTCTATGATATCCTTAGTAGCAGCTCGGAGTTAGAATTTGTGCCCAGTTAATGGCAAAAGGCTCGCCCCCTATTACATGGGTGTTCGCGACGTAATCCAAAATTTACTTAAGTACTGTAAGAGGTGAGAGAGGTGCGGGGCAAGCGGGGGGGCCGTGTCATCAACGCGCGCGCCCAGTGGTGCCGATCTAACGTTAGCAGCCGCCGCACGTCTCTCGCGCTCCTGTCTTGCCTATGTACCCTCGCGATTTTGAGAAATATACTGTCGAGTGCAATTCGGAGTTTTAATTCACCACATCAACCAGCACACAGTCTACAAGCTGGTCCGTCGAGCCGGATCTACGTGAATGCACCGTACTCCGCCGTGCACCATGGTGAACACAAGAAATACCGCGAAGAGGCAAAAAGATCTCGAAGCCGAAGCTGAACAGCGTCAGCCCAAGCAGGAACCATTGCCTAATGTAGTTCAAGCCAAAGAATCGCCGTTACCTGGAAATTCACACGAACAAACAAAGAATATCTGCGATAAAACAATTATTATGGAAGTGGGTAGTGTGAGAAAAAGTGAAAAACCTAAGTCGCTAAAGTCTAAGGTGACGAAATCTGCATCCTCGTCTGTCATGGCAAGGCAAAAGAAACTTGAACTAGAAGCGGCAGAAGCTAAAGCCCGCATACAGATGGAATTAATAGATAAAAAGTTGGCAGCTGATCTAGCACAATTGGAAGAAGAATACAGTTCACAATCAGAAGGAAGTGAAATACACACACACAATGAGGTTGAGAAGTGGTTAGAACGTAGTCAGCATGAACTGGAACCGCAGTCTGTGCCGCATAATGGTAGCAAAATGGACAGACCGCGCCCGCCGCCGCCAGCCCGCGACGGCACCGAGGACACAGTTCACCTTCTGGCGACTGCACTGAAGGAGCTAACCGCTGTCTCCGCCGCTGGTGGTTCTGACGCCAGAATGCTGAGCCGATTATGCACACCGCGTGACTTACCTTCGTTCTCCGGTGACCCGATGGAGTGGCTCCAATTCAAACAGGCGTACGAGGAATCAACACAAGTGTGTAATTTCAACGATAAAGAGAATCTGTGGAGGCTACGAAAATGTCTTCACGGATCAGCTAAAGAAGCAGTAACCGCTCTGCTGATCGGAGCTACCTCACCCGACATCGTGATGTCCACGTTGGAATTACAGTTTGGCAACCCGGACATTATCATTTCCAAGATAATACTAAGTGTCAATAAGCTCGCGCCAATATCCTCAGATTATCACAAAGATTTAGTGCCATTTGCGATTAAAGTAAAAAACTATGTGGCAGCAGTGTCAGCAATCGGCCATGATGAGTACCTGCGGGGCATGAATGTGGTTTCCATAATACTATCCAAGCTACCTACTGTATTGATATCGAAATGGGTCGATTACAGTTACCCGCTCATCAATAAATGCACAGAATCAAGGCTTGTTGTGCTATCTAATTTTCTAAATGAAGAAGCTATCAAAATATCAAAAACTGCCGTGTGCTTGACTAACGCCTACTGTGATAATTCTACAAAACGTAAACAAAGTGACTCTCATTACCGTTCACAAACATTATTAGTGCAAAATGAACTCAGTGAAGACAAGTGTAAGTTTTGCCGCGTATCTAAACATAAATTAACTGACTGTAAAAAGTTCAAAAAGACATTACGAAAGCACCGATGGCAATATGTGAAACGTTCCGGTTTATGTTACAAGTGTTTAGTGTCGCGTCACAACAAGGAAACGTGTCCGGCGGCTCCCTGTGATAAGGACAACTGTGGCCAGCCGCACCATCCTTTGTTGCATTTTGACTGTACGAACTCGAACTCTAATAATCAAGCGAGTGTAAACATAACCGAAATATCAGACAATGAAGTAAGTGAACCGCGTTCGGAAGTCGTTACGCATATCAACATGAACTATACAAGTACAATATTGTTAAAAGTCGTGCAAGTAAATATTCACGGACCTAATGGCATAATTAACGCGACCGCTTTGCTTGACGACGGATCGACTGTATCATTGATAAGTGCGGGGCTGGCCGCGAGGGCCGGGGTGCGCGGACGTCGGGAGTCTATGCATGTGCGCGGCGCATGGGACAATACTGAGCTAGTGTGCGACACGCAGGTGATAGATACAACGTTATCAAACCAAGATGGAACAATGTTTACGTTTAGCGCGCGCAGTGTAAAGGAACTAGACTTACCGAAACAAAGTACGAACTTAGTTAACTGTAATAAGTTTACGCATCTACAAAGACTGAAAGGTGATTTATGTTTTGGACATTTTAAGCCTGAAATATTAATAGGGCAAGATAATCTTCATTTAATCTTGCCACTGGAAGTGATAGTCGGTGGTCTGCATGAGCCCTGCGCCACCCGCACGCCGCTGGGCTGGTGTGTGCACGGCAGGGCGCCTACGAGCGTGACGTCACCGACGCGCGCGCCGCATGCAGCTTTATTTATCACTAAGTACGAAAACAACGATGACGTCAACGAGAACAAACGGTTGCTTAATGAATTACACGAAGAGGTTCGCCGTAACTTCGCCGTGGAAACCTTGGGGATTTCTGCTAAACCGCGGCTGAACTGCGATGATGAACGCGCCCGTGAACTGCTGGAGCAAACTTCAACTCTCGTTGACGGCAAGTGGTACGTCGGGCTACCCTGGAAGGACGAAAATTGCATAATGCCCGACTCATTCCCTCATGCAATGTCTCGTCTAAAAAACGTCGAACGTAAGATGAAGAACGACAACGGGTTTAAACAAAGATACGTGGAACGGGTTCAGCACCTACTGGTTAATGACTATGCTCATGAATTGGCTGACACAGATGTTACCCCACGTACCTGGTACTTACCTCATTTTGGAGTGGATAACCCGAACAAAACAAAACTTCGCCTAGTATTCGACGCGGCAGCTAAGACGAACGATTTATCTTTGAATCACTATTTATTGAAAGGCCCCGATCTACTTACGTCGCTTTTTGGAATAATGTTACGTTTTCGTGAGAATCGTGTGGCCGTGACAGGCGATATTAAGGATATGTTCCTGCGAGTTAAAATTAGATCTGAAGATCAGAATGCACTTCGATTTTTATACAGAAGTGAACCAGAAGGGCCAGTAAAGACCTTCGCCATGTCGTCATTGATATTTGGCGCGAATTGTTCGCCGTTCATTGCGCAATTCGTGAAAAATAAAAACGCACAACGCTTCGAGTCAGTACATCCATCAGCTACGCACGCTATATATCATCAACACTATATGGACGACTGGATCGATAGCCTGCCAGATGAACAGACCGCTATCCAGCTAATCCAACAAGTAAAAATGATACATCAACAGGGAAACTTTGAAATACGTAATTTTACAAGTAATAGTAAATCGGTACTCGATACTTTGCCAAAAGAGGCCCTCGGAGAGACAGCCGTAAGGTTTAAAATCGGCGAGCAGTATCAAGGCGAGCGAACACTCGGACTATTATGGCGACCCGATGAAGATACTTTAGGCTTCGATGTATCATTTAAGAAAATACCTATAAACATAATTAGCGGTAAACAAAGGCCTACGAAACGGGACATGCTTCGAGTGGTAATGTCAATCTTTGACGTTTATGGATTTCTTTCGCCATTCACTATAATTGGAAAAATTATTATTCAGAATACTTGGCGATTAAATCTTACCTGGGATGAACCTATACCCGATGACGTATATAGTGAGTGGTGTAAATGGATAGACCTGCTGAAAATATTACATAACGTGAAGCTACCTAGATACTACTGCGACGCAGCGAATACGTACCGCACCGGCGGCGGCGCGACTAGTGCCAAACCGGTTCCTCAGCTGTTATCACGAGACGATGCGCCCGCGCCGTTATCGTTGTCCGCTCCTCCGTCGCTAATGAATACTCGCTATACGAACCTACAACTACATATGTTTTGTGATTCATCGTCTAAAGCGATGTGTACGGTAGCTTACTGGCGTTGGGAATGCAATGGAATTTTTAACGTAACATTTATAGCGAGCAAATGCAGAGTGACACCTAATAAAAATATATCAATACCACGATGTGAATTACAAGCTGCTGTTTTAGCAGCTCGACTGGCGGATACAATTACTAAGGAACACAAAATAAAACCTGAGCGCAGAGTGTTTTGGAGTGATTCTAGTACTGCGTTATACTGGATAAGAAACGCGGCGCGTACTTATAAACCGTACGTAGCACATCGCTTGGGCGAGATTGATGAGTTGTCGCTTACAAATGAATGGAGATATGTACCAACAAAATTAAACGTTGCTGATATTGGTACGCGGATAATGTATGATTGTAGTATTCTGGAAAATGAATGGCTTAAAGGACCTACCTTTCTCCGTAGGGAAGAACGCGACTGGCCAACCGAAGTACAGACACCTGTAAATAAAAACGATTTAGAATGCGTCACTATGATACATAATAAAACAATAGACTTACCTGTGCCGGAACCAACTAGGTTTTCCTCCTGGTTGCGCCTACTTAGATCTACTTATATGGTACTTACCTTTATTAACCGATGTAGAAAACTTACCGATGGTAATGTCACTAGCATGGAGTGCGCTGAAAATTTATTGCTGAAGTACTCGCAGGCGCAGTCGTTTCTACAGGAAGTGAATGACCTAAAAAACGGGAAAAGTATACAGAAAAATAGTAAAATACTTACCTTGTCCCCGTTCCTTGACGAACACGGAGTCATGCGCGCTGGTGGGCGCATAGAAAAAGCCACTGATGTTTCACCTGAAACTAAAAGACCTGCAATTATGGATGGCCGTAATCATATTACACGGCTAATTGTTAAACAATATCACATAAACGCCGCACACGGTTATCAAGAAACAATTGTAAATAACTTAAAACAAAAATACTGGATTACTAGAATGAGACCTACTGTGAAAAATGTTTCATCTAAATGTATGATATGTCGGATTAAAAAGTGCAGACCTGAAATACCTAGAATGGGAGACTTACCTTATGCAAGGGTGGCTCATCATCAGCGTGCATTCACATTTTGTGGAGTTGATTTATTCGGCCCTATGGAAGTCACTGTTGGCAGACGTAGAGAGAAGAGGTATGGCGTACTGTTTACCTGCTTGACCGTGAGAGCTATACATCTGGAAACAGTCGCTTCGCTTACGTCAGACTCCTTCATCATGGCTCTCCGTCGCATGGCTGCGAGACGAGGTTGGCCTCAGCAGATATTTTCTGATAATGGTACGAATCTGCGAGGTGCCGATGCAGAACTCAAGAGGTCATTGAGAGAACTTGATGAAGAAACACTAAAGAATGCTGCCATGAATCAGGGCACCAGGTGGACTTTCATTCCCCCTGCTAGCCCACACTGGGGTGGGGCATGGGAAAGGTTAATCCGTAGCGTCAAAACTTCATTGAAAGTGGTTCTGAAAGAACGAGCACCAAGGGAAGAAACTTTAAATACTTTGCTAGCTGAGGTTGAAAATATGGTTAACAGCCGGCCATTGACCCACGTTTCAGTCGAGCCAAACAGTCCAGAAACGTTGACACCAAACCATTTTCTTGTGGGGTCGTCATCCAACTTGCCTCAAATAGGCATTTTCGACGGGTCAGAATTCTATTTGAGGAAACAGTGGCGTATTACCCAACTGCTTGCCGACCAGTATTGGAAACGATGGGTGAAAGAGGTTCTACCCGACCTAGTACCTAGGAAGAAGTGGCATGCTGAGCAGAGACCCTTACAGGTGGGAGATCTCGTACTGGTAGTGGAGCCTGACGGGCCCCGGAATGTGTGGCCGCGGGGCTTAATTCAAGAAGTCATGCCCGGAAAAGATGGCCGGGTCAGAATGGTTAAGATCAAAACCAAAACTGGGCTACTTACTCGATCTGCCACGCGCGTCGCTCGCTTACCGATTGGGGATGAGTGCTGCTAGTGCAACACTGGGGTGGGGCATGTTCGCGACGTAATCCAAAATTTACTTAAGTACTGTAAGAGGTGAGAGAGGTGCGGGGCAAGCGGGGGGGCCGTGTCATCAACGCGCGCGCCCAGTGGTGCCGATCTAACGTTAGCAGCCGCCGCACGTCTCTCGCGCTCCTGTCTTGCCTATGTACCCTCGCGATTTTGAGAAATATACTGTCGAGTGCAATTCGGAGTTTTAATTCACCACATCAACCAGCACACAGTCTACAATGGGATTTAAACATATCGGCGAATTATGAATGTACATTGGTATAGCTCTACCTAACCCTTTTGGTAATACAGGCGTGATGGTTTGTGTGTAATAATATTACGAGTTTATAGACGTAAAGTTTGTAAGGTTGTTGGAGGTAACCTCTGGACCTACCAAACCGATTTTGAAAATTATTTTCCCATAGAAAGCCAAGTTA
This sequence comes from Caradrina clavipalpis, assembly GCA_932526535.1. NCBI lineage: Eukaryota > Metazoa > Arthropoda > Insecta > Lepidoptera > Noctuidae > Caradrina > Caradrina clavipalpis. Next base: position 5,670,170 of record OW052117.1, read on the forward strand.
CCTATTTGTGAGTATCACAGGCTATGTAACATCACGCTACGGCCAACAGCTTTATGTGCTTTCCGAGGCACGGGGGTGTCACACCACCAACTTCCAAACTCCAGGCTGTTACTGAGACATTCCTAATGGAAAAACCCAATAATATTTTTTGCCCGACCTGGGAATCGAACACGGGGACCCCACGCTCATCAGTCGCACTATTGTTAAAGTAAATAAATAAAGAAACTTACCCCCAAACCCTTGCAGTACAGCTCTCTTCCCCGAGGTCTTGGTAACCATCTCAAGAACATCAGTGCTCGGCAAGGAGGTCTCTACCAAGATGGCACCATCTTTATAGACGGCCTCCTTCACTCCGTCCTGTGACTTCAGCTTGTTCAGCGTCTTCGTTAGTACTTCAGAGTCCACGTTAGAACCGAAATCTACTAGCACTTCCAGCTGTAAGAATAATATAACTTTAGTTGCAAATGCTTTAGCATAACATGTACTGTAAAGGTTCAGCACCGTAGCAACCTGGCTGAATTAGCTTTCTTTCAAACACGTCAAATCCCTTTTTGGAATTCAAATGTAAAGGTGCTCCCTCACCAGGAGCATTCACGTGTAATGTAACATTACCAATTTGAGCATTATATCAGTGAAGGAGGAGAACCGAGCATTACAATGCGCACCTTGGAATGATACAAAACGGACATACATCAGTGAAGGAGAAGAACCGAATGCATTGTAATGATACAATGGGTAATATCTTGATACAACTTGTAACATCAATGCGCCCCACTTCCCCCAGCCCCCCGCCCGCCCGCTCAGTAGCAGTGACCGCCTTGTCTGACATCTTGCTATGAAATGCTCAAAGTCGAATCAATATGTTACACGCAAATGCTCGTTACTCAGGGAGGTATTATTGTAATGTAATGATCAAAGTCGAATCTATAATGTTACAATACACGTGAATGCTCCCGGTGAGGGAGCACCTTAATAGGAATGAAAAACATTTTATATGTAATGGCATGGGCTGTATAACATGATGCTATAACCAACAGGTGTGGAGCAGTAACTAATGATGTAACTTGAAGCGGGTGAAACCACAGGGCAAAACTATTTCTTTATATTTTATACAATTTATTTTCATGTTATTTAGAATTTTTATGCTCTTCAGTGCATGAAATTGAATATTGAATAGCTATCAAGAAGGTAGACATTATCATACGACATACTGTATAGCAATGACCTTTGCCTCTTGTTTTTTAATTTAAAAACGCAATAAAAACAAACAATTCGTTTTGTTTGACTCAAGTTATTTTGCAGTTATTCGGCAATTTTATATCAATAATGTTTTTATAAAGCATGGTAGAGTACTTTCAAGGTTATTATCTAATTAATAATTGCATAGTCATGAATATGATGCATGTTTTTGGCGGTGAAAAAGTATTTACAAAATTTATCTGCAAATACGACTTTTCCTTTCTTTCAGCCGCTATAAACGGCAAAGTTCGCAATAAAACTTACCTTGGAGGTCAGCATGTTCGATCCTAAAAGCACAGAATACAAGATAATTATAATATTCTAGAAAATTCAGTCGCAATTTTTTTTTTCTATGTTTTCTCAAACGGAACCTTCAACTTCAACTTTTCGTTATTGGCTCTAGTTCGTAAGACACTACAATATTGCTAATATCGCGTCTACTATTATAGACCGTCAAACGCTGGTTATTAATTCGAGTTTTTCAGAATAAAAAATAATAAACAAATCGACATGCAATCCGTTTGTACTTGACAATTCGTGATTATGACAGGCAATGACAGCTGTTGTCAGTGTTGCCAACAAATTTTTCACAAACCCACAAATTCTAGCGTGTTAACCCACCAGAAAACCACTAAGTTTTGCTATCCTTCAAACCACCAGAAAACCACTAAAATATTTAAAATACTTTTTGGCTACTTACTACTTACCTACTCTTTCAAAGTTTATGTATATGATATTATACTAATTACGTACGTACCTTTGAATTTTGCAAGTGCTTTTTGGATAATCCATGATTCTTTAAATCTCCATAATGATTCCTTAAAATTGAACCACATAATTTGCACTTAGCAACTAGACCACCAGTACTTTCCACCACTTGTAACCAGTCCTTTAATTGTGAGTCACGTAACCAACTATCACGGAACTTTTGAGTATACTGTGGCTTAGGCATATTAGTTTTACAAAATTAATAAAATGAAAAATTCATTGTCGTGCCGATGCAAAACCAAAACTGTACTAACTAAGTTATATTTTTGTGCATGCATACGAAACAAACATATACAAACCTTCTTATTTCAAATCAGATTTGACCTAGTAGTCATACAAATAAAGACTATAATCAAAATAATTTAAGAAATTGACAAAATCTTTTCGGGGAATACCCGACAAACACCACCTAGCCTAGGAGTGTTGCTTACATATCAAAAAATATACCCATCATGTAATGTAAACGTTCAAGTTCTTTCCTGTAGATATGTAAATTGTGCTGGTGGTTAAATATCTAGCAGTACCACTAAATGAAACAATCTAAGCCACTAAAAAAATCCACTAGCCACTAAAACCAAAATTTGTCCGCTAAAATGCTAATCTAAACCACCAGATCTAGTGGAAAATCCACTGAGTTGGCAACACTGGCTGTTGTCAGTGATTAGTGATACCAACTTGAAGAGAATGTTCTCCCTAGAAATAACATCCAATCTCCCTAGATCTCCCAGCGCAACTTGTGTTGCAATGGCGTATAATATTTTGAAAATCGATCAAAAGCAAAAAGCGAAGCGATATTTGAGCAAAAGGAATAGTGGTCCTTAAAATAACATTGCAACGGTATAGAATATATGTTTTCAAGATAGTGTTTTTATTGTCATTATAATTTCTTGAATTAATTTTTTTTAGAATATCCCTACATACCCTTTGACGTGTTAGTTCTTCTTAAATTTCGGGGGAAAACCCAAGGTTGGCATCACTGAATGTTGATAGAAAATGACAATTTTTGAATAATGATCCCGTTCCATTCATCCATACGAGCTTTACTTTTCCATATCTGAAGCATCTTTTTCAAGTAATGTTGTTTCTGTCTGACTTACATTAAAAACCTAATCTATCTCTTTTACACATGTACAATGTACAGAGTGTGAAATGCAGTAGTTTAAACATTCTACACTATCTCGGCTGTATTTTCTTGCAGGGTTGCAGTTTCTCACATTTGGGAATTATTTCGGATCTCGCACTCAGCAGACGTGCTTGCGACAAAAACATACATACATAAACTCACGATTTGTTCCCATAGGGGTAAGCAGCAGAAACCACAGAACGGCACCTGCTAAGATTTACACACTCCTTACGCCTCCTCCACGTTCATACATCTGGTCATACAAGCACGCCGGTTACGAGTACTGCACACCCGACCTTTCTGAAGAACCTCACCCATAAGGTCAGGGTAGGTCTTTCTAGGGCGTCCCCTCCCGGCGCTGCCACTCACATCTGCCATATATCTTCTGAAGAACCTCGCCAATAAGGTCGGCAAAAATAAAACAAAAATATCCTAAAAATTCATTTATTAAAATTACATTTCGAGCAGAATATAAATAATCTTACATAAATACAATAAGACTAAATGAAGTAATATTCAATGTGCCTTATAATTAATACAACTATACTAGAAAGGTTTAGGTAGTTAACTAAATGTAAACAAAACAAACCACGTGACTCACGGATGCTAAACCTTTTACTTCAAATTTTAAAATCGTATTATTTAAATTAGATAAAATGATTGATAATACCACTGAACGTTTTATTATTAACGTGGCAGATAGTTCCTCAGATTCTGATTTAGACTAGAGCCTATTATTATACGACTTTAAACATTTTCTGTTCTTGTTTTATTACATGACCGTCGCAATTTTCAAAGGCGCCTGGTTAATCGACTAAACGTAATACCTGCCACTTTAGTTGCCATACTACATCACGGGCGTACTCTTAAATTTAGCGACGTTATCTAATTCATCGTATTTTCTAAAAGGTTTTGGGAACCTGTCTTTTTAGGCTCTTTACAATAGACAGATTACAAAATATTATACTATTTTATAAAACAAACAAAAAAGTGGTGTCCTAACAATGACATTTATGAAGAGTAGTTTACGAATAAATTATAAAGTTTAACATACATTAATAAAAGAGGAAAGTGTCGTATAAATCGAAATTAGAATTGATTTTGTTGTAACGTATTTTTAAACAAGGAAGTGTCAACTATAAAAAACCTTTTCTACGATTTGTTTACCTTTAGTTAACTACCTAAACCTTTTTAGTATAGGTATTCCCTATTAGGGTCAATTCATACTAGAGCAGAGTCGAAGCGTTTATCTGAAACATAACATAGCAAATTCAACCTTATCTCCGACAACGTTATGCACATATTACTTCTGAGATAAAAATAAGACGCGCGAATTCGCGCGCATTCGTCGGAAGTCGAGCGTCTGAGTGCGACCAACGCTGATTGGAGGATATGTTATACAATTGATGTAAAGTTTATTATCCAATATACAATTTAGTTGCAAAAGTCGCTTCTATGTAATTCCGCGGCGGTGTAAATTGAGCTTATAACGCGAACCAACGCAGCGTCCCTCGTTAGAATCAACTGGCAACTGATGTCCACTGAACTAAGAGATGTAAAAGCGGGCGGACACGCGCGAATTCTCGCGCATTCGTTCACCTTCCCTTTTGTAAAGAATTTGACGCTGCGACGCGTTTTGACTTTGCACTAGTACGAATTGAGCCTAAAGGCAGATTTAGACAGGGTTAGTGACTGGCGCCGAAATCGAGACAAGTCAGCGCTGACCCGAAAAAAACCCCGTATAAATTGATTTCAAGTTAGTACAGTGGCGGGAAGTCAGCGCTGACTTGTCAATTCGCACATCAATATTTAGAAGTCAGTCTAGGCGCGGGCACTGGCGCCGGTAACTGACTTGTGCACTGACCCTGTCTAAATCTGCCTTTACTAAAAAAATAATTCATTGCATTAATAATTTTTAAAAATGGTAATAATGGTTTAGGTTTCGAAGTTTATTGCCATGGGTTTAAAGAAGCCGACAGTTGCATTCCTTTTCCCATCATTGGGAAAGAGTCGCTATGGACCATGCCTGGGAATCTAGTTACTATTGTCACTGTTACATTTGTTTCTTACAACTTTGTCTCTGTGATGGCAACGCATTAGCAAGGTCTCTGGTATTGCAGATGTGTATAGGCAGCGGTGACCACTTAACATCAGGTCGACCGTCGGCTTGTTTGCCATCGAATGATATTAAAAAAAACACGCGTAAGACGCTGTAATTGGTTGTTAATAATTCAACCAATCACAGCGACGTTCGCGTGCTTTACGTGTTACATTAATTTTTCGATTGAAAAACCGGGGGAAGGCAATTTTCGCTATTTCGTGGCTGTATGTCCCCTCAATTCTACAAAACTGCACAATAGATATAAATGCGGTTTTCGACTATCATTTAGAGGAATTTATTACGGAAAATTCATGTGTAAAATGTATAAAAAATTACGGTTTTAGTAGTAGTACAATTGTATCAGTCTGAAATTACCAATCGGCTTGAGCAAGCGTGGTGATCAATGTTCGTGCCTTCTCTGTATGAGATATAATTTCCCATCAATGGGAATTACTCAGGCTAGTATTATTATACAATTAACATTTAAATATGTACCTACATTAGTTAATTGCACCATTGCGAGGTACTCATTGCTAGTCGAGAATAAATTTATAAAAGTGTTGTAATATTAAGTATTTACAACCTAAATACGAAGTAAATAAGGTTAATATTTACACAAATGCATATTATAACATATACATAGCGATACATTAGTATAATAAGTTAATAAAGAGTGTACAAAGACACTTAACGAAGCCGATAATCATTTTTTCCCATTATTGGGACACTTTCGGACCAGAACTGGGAACAAGATTCGAGTCATAAATAATTTAGGCTCTATTTAATTATTTCTAGATATATCTTTTTATTAGAGAAGTAATTTAATGGAGCCTAAATTATTATTGACTTGAATAAACCTGCGCGAACCTGCACTCGCAGCTAACTTCCGAGACGCCATTAAGTTTGAATCGTATTATACTTAGTTTAAGGGCGCAATTACTGGCTATGTATTGTGTCTTTTTACACTCGGTTTCTAAGCGGGTCGGCACATTCGGTTCGGTATTTCACTAAAATTCTCCTGGCCGAATTTCGGTCGCGGTAGCCAATTTAATGAATCACGGGATATCCTTAACCGATTTAATTCATAATACCGAACCGGTAATACCGAACCGGTAATACCGAACCGAATATGCCGAATCGTATGTGCAGCATCCTGACGCTTACCTAAGTTAAAAGCTAATCATTTGCCAACTGACAGTGGTAGTCACCACTTCAGTCTACATGGCTATTCAAATCAGCACGGCTTACAATTTGCCATTCAAATTACATCTTTAAATTGTGCGCGCTAAAATACAATTTACAATGACATGAAAAAAGGGCGGGCGGCGTGTTGCTAACGCTCGGACTTCCTAGATGGTGCTGTTATAATTAGCAATCATCATAAAGGCGCATTTTCATTGGTCATTAACACAGTCAGCAGGTGGGGAATCCCCGAATACGGACTATCGACTAATGAAAACGATTACAGCATGCGGGCGGCCCGCATGCTGTAAAGGCAAGTGTGAACAGAAATCTCCCGCACCCAGAATGCAAGCAATAACGACCAATAAAAATGAACCTTAAGATTTCGAGATGGTGCTGTAATAATTAGCAATATGGTGCAGCGGGGCAATCTCGACAGCGGGAAATTTCAACAAAATCTTAGTAAAATGTAGAAGTTATTAAGATTAGTTGAAATTTCCCGCTGTCGAGATTGCCCCGCTGCACCTTAATCATAATAAATACAGATAACTCACCACACTCGTCCCACTTTGAAAATCCAAATCTTATATTTCAGACCGTAATGTCCTCATAAGCATGAGTTTTTGATATAAAGTAAGTACATTCTTTATTCAAATCATTCAAGGACCAGAAAAAAACCACTTACCCGGTCAGCTATCACTGCTCTCCACCACAGCAACACACCACTCACTGTCTACCTCAGCTTCCACCTGCACCGTGGACTCCTGCTCTAACACCTGGCTATTCATCATCCCGATCAGCTCGGCATACTTTGCCCTTTGCTGCTCCGACATCACCGCTGGATTGTGGTTCTTCAAATGGTAGTTAAGATGGCTGCTTTGCTTGAATCTCTTGTCACAGATTCCACATTGAAATGGAGCTACGTTTGTGTGAGTCCTCATGTGTTGTTTCAAGTGCACGGATTGGCAGAATGTCTTGCTGCAGACCACACAGCGGTAAGGCTTGATCTTGGTGTGGATCCGGAGGTGTTGGTCGAGGCCTGATTTCTGGGTGAAGGCTTTTGGGCAGAAGGTGCAGGGAAAGGGGCGGTCGCCGGTGTGCATTCGCATGTGTTGTAGGACTCCGCCCTGGGGAGAAGAGAAATGTAAGGTGCAGCGGGGCAATCTCGACACAATCTTGACAGCGGGAAATTTCAACTAATCTTAATAACTTCTACATTTTACTAAGATTAGTTGAAATTTCCCGCTGTCGAGATTGCCCCGCTGCACCATAGTTGAAATATGTGAGTATTTTTTATCAAAGTGTGTATTTTGACTAAATTGACTATGCTGTAAAATGTATGAAACGCATGTGTAATAGGGAATTATGTATGTTTAATCCACATTCATGTAATAAACAGTTTAGTAAGACTATTTTTCGAATACCTATAAAAATAACTGCCTCGTTGGCCTAGTGGTTCTGAGCGCGACTGCTACGCTAGAGGTCTTTGGTTCGATTCCCAGGTCGAGCAAAGAACGCGGATCATGCGTCGCCGAATACCGGGCTCCTGACGTGTGATAACAGGAAGAACCGTGGGGTTTTAGTCCGACATACCTCTACGTTTACCCCAAACGGAGAGCTTCCATGGGGATTTCCCCAAGGAGAAAAAAAAAAGGTCGAGCAAAGTGCTTTTCTATGAAATTGTCAGCAGCAGTTTGGAGTTAGGATTCTTGCCCGGTTAATGGCAGTAAGCTCGCCCCCTATTACATGGGACCTAAACATAACGGCGAACTTGTGAGTGAACATTGGTACACTTCTGCCTAACCCTTCGGGGAATACAGGCGTGATGGTATGTAACAATACGTACATGCTGCGTGAACCTCTTGTGGCACACGCTGCACTCGAACGGCTTCAGCTTGACGTGCGCGATGGCTGTGTGCTCCGTCAGCTCCTTGTTAGTCTGATACCCCATGCCGCACACCTGGGGAGAAACATGGTAAACATTATATTATAAAGGTGTTTAAAACACAGGCGAAGTGCGAATCGGACTCACGCACGAAGGGTTCCGTACACAGAAATATAAAAACTTATCTATACTAATATTATAAAGCTGAAGAGTTTGTTTGTTTGTTTGTTTGTTCGCGCTAATCTCAGGAACTACCGGTCCGATTTGAAAAGTTATTTTTGTGTTGGATAGCCCATTTATCGAGGAAGGTTATAGGCTATATATCATCACGCTACGACCAATTGGAGCGGAGAAATCAGTGAAAAATTTGGCAAAAACGGGGAAAAATATTTGGGCGGGGGAAGTTATTTGATGATTTCCCAATTATAAAAAAAAAAGAATAACAGATTAAAGGCTTCATAACATAGCGCTATGAGCCACGGGAACGGATCAGTAACCAAAAACCTAACGTAACGCGGGTGAAACCGCGGGGCACAGCTAGAAATTAATATATCTGTGGTTCCGCACCAGTATCTATAAAAACGGCAAATTAAAAAAAACTTATGTGGAGCTATTAAATTATTTATTTTCAAAGTGAATATATAACTAAATATTCTGTGAATATTTCAAGCGTCTACCTGTTGCAGTTTTCAATATCGAGCTAAAACAATAAAAAAAACGTTTGTGAAATAAGCCACGTGGACGAAGTCGCGTTTATAGTGTTTGATATTTCTTGACCGCGCCTGCAAGTCCACGTGTTTCATCCATTCAGTGCAAGGCGACATGTGCGTTTTTTTGAAGGGCATGCGCGTTGTCCCCACTGGAGGGGTTAAGCACTAAGTACGCTTGGAATGGCGAATTTCTTGGAACGTCTAAAGTTGCTTGCTTTTATTCCACGTGCGAAAGCAACGGCCCGCAAAACTCGGACGGTAAAAATATATATATAGTGAAAAAACTAGTATTTAAGGCGTGCCATGTCGGACCGTTAAAAATCCGTTTGCCTTACAGTAAAAATTCTTGTAGTACAGTCAACAAAACTATTTTGTATGCAGGCTTTCTACTACACTGCCAATATTCATTTTTGTTGTATGCGTAATTACTTATATGACACACTTATGAGAGTTATCTATACTAATATTATAAAGCTAAAGAGTTTGTTTGTTTGAACGCACTAATCTCAGGGACTACTGATTGGAATTGGAAAATTCTTTTAGTGTTGGATAGTCCATTTCTTGAAGAAGGCTATAGGCTATGTAACATCACGCTACGACCAACCGGTGCTGAGCAGCGAGGGTGAAACCGCGGGAAACAGCTAGTTTGAAATAATTGACTGCTCAGCCAGCACACTCACAACATTGTTTAAAAATAATCGCAAGTAAGCTGCCTGTTTACCAAACAGCTTTGTTGACTGTACACAAACCAAAGAGTATGGAACTGTAAAATAATCACAAAATGCCCTCACCTCACAAGCAAACGGCGCCGGTGCCTCCTCCCCGCTGCAGGCCAGGGGCTTCTCACACACCTGGCACCTCAGACCCTTGCGTCTCCGAGTGTGTTCATCCCGGTAATGGATGGAGTACTCGCAGCAAGAGAAGAAGATCTGGTGGCATGTGCCGTCCGTCACCAGCGTGGAGGGTTGCAGGCACTCGAAGGGGCCACTGGAAAAAATACATACATACGGACTTGTTGGTCTAGTGGTTAGCGGCCCTGACTGCTAAGCCGGAGGTCGTGGGTTAGATTCCCATCCAGGACAAACTTTGTGTGATGAGCATGATTGTTTGTTCTGTGTCTGGGTGTGTGATTTATCTATAATATGTATGTATTTATAAATTATATAAGTATGTATATCAGTTGTCTGGTTACCATAACACAAGCTCTGCTTAGCTTGGGATCAGATAGCCGTGTGTGAGTTGTCCCAAGATATCTTATTTATTTATTATTATACCATGGGGAAGGGTTAGGCAGAGGTGTATCAATGTACACCCACAGTTCGCCGGTATGTTGAGGTCCCATGTAATAGGGGGCGAGCCTATTGCCATTAATCGGGCACAAATCCTAACTCCGAGCTGCTACTGAGAATTTCATAGAAAACCCAATAACACTTTTTGTTCGACCTGGGAATCGAACCCAAGACCTCTAGCGTAGCAGTCGCGCTTAAGACCACTAGGCTTTTTTTTTTTTTTTATAGACGGGAAATCATCAAATAACTTCCCCCGCCCTGGGCGGGGCGGGAGGGAGTGTCAGACTTTTACTGACTAAAACCGGTCTATGTTCCTTCATGTGCCCTTTGCGTTCCGGGGGCGCGGTATCTCTTTCGAACAACCCGCAGCCCCGGCAGGCATCGGCCCTCAGTGGCCCCATCCAATTTTGCTGACATCTCTTTGAGGCGCGCGTGGAACACGAACGCGCCGTCGACACGGTCTGTCGCTAGTGAACGTACGGACGGTGAGCTACCCATTGCTCACCGTCCACAGACCCGCGCCTACGGTGGCCGGGAGTCGTCACGTGGCTCCCGACGCCCGGATCGTCTACCGCGGCGGCCGCTGGGACGGGGGACCCTCCTTTCCTCTCCCGCAGAAGGAGGCGACTGCTTCCCATTCCCCCTCGCTCCGGACCATGGCCTGAACCAGTGCCGGACGCGAGAGGGCGCCGCCGACGATGGCCGCCTCGAGGAAGACCACTAGGCTAACGAGGCATTTCTTCTTTTATGTCTCCATGTTAATTAATGTAATTGGTGTTCATCATCATCTGCTTTAGCCTTTTCCCAACTGTGTTGGGGTCGGCTTCCAGTCTAACCGGATGCAGCTGAATACCAGTGTTTTACATGGAGCGACTGCCTATCTGACCTCCACAACCCAGTAACTGGGCAACACGGTACCTCTTGGTTAGACTGGTTGTCAGACTTCCCGGTTTCTGACCATCCGTAACGACTGTCAAAGATCTGCGAATGACAGCCGGGACCAACAGCTTTACGTGCTTTCCGAGGCACGGGAGTGTCACAACACCAACTTCCAAACAAATTTCAATCCGGGCTGTTACTGAGAAATTCCTAATGAAAAAACCCAATAACACTTCAACAATTATTGTAATTGGTGTTGTAACGCTTTAATCCGTACTAATCTTATAAATGCAAAAGTAACTCTTTCTGTCTGTCTCTTCTTCACGCCTAAACCACTGAACCGATTTCAATGAAATTTGGTACAGATATAGTCTGGGACCCGAGAAAGGACATAGGATAGTTTTCATCCCGGAAATCCCCCGGGAACGGGAACTATTAATCCACGCGGACGAAGTCGCGGGCAAAAGCTAGTAATCAATAAACGTCCTGTTAATGTTAATATCGACAGGTACCGAGTTACTAACGTGATGGGCTCCGACTCCTTCTCCTTCCGGGGCGCCTGCTTCTCTTCTCGCTCCTTCTTGACCACTCTGTCTATCCGCTTGCGCTTCACCTCGTTGAAGGCTTTTATTTTTTACCGATGGGAGATCATCAAATGACTTCTCCCACTCTAGTGTCAGACTTTTACTGACTAAAACCCATCCATGTTCTTTCTGTACCCTTTGCGTTCCGGGGCCGCGGTATCTCTTTCGAATAAACTGCAGCCCCGGTAACAATCATATAAACGTGGAAATATAAATCACATACCCGATTACATGGGACCTAAATATACCGGCGAACTGTGTGTGTACATTGGTTTACCTCTGCCTGACCCTTCTTGGAATACAGGCGTTATGGTATTTATAATCGAGATTCTACTATAATCAATAAATGTCCTGTAAATGTTAATATCGACAGGTACCGAGTTACTAACGTGATGGGCTCCGACTCCTTCTCCTTCCGAGGCGCCTGCTTCTCTTCTCGCTCCTTCTTGACCACTCTGTCTATCCGCTTGCGCTTCACCTCGTTGCCATCCTCTGCCTTGATGATGATGTAGCTCACGTCGTTGGAGGCTAGTGCCATGACGCTGGTGGGTTCCATCTCGGAGAACATCTGTTCGGTCTTTATTCGGATTATGGTGTCGTTTGATTTTGTTTTGCCCTGCAAAGAAGAATATGTTTTTTTTTTGTTATGTGTTTACTCTTGATTCTAGTCTAGGTCAGAGGTGACAGAGATAAAGTCAATGATGCAGTCAACGCTGAAGAAGCCTGTACTTTGAAGATATTGGAGTTCAATGCGCTCGGAAATATAGACACAGGTAGGGAGTTCCACCCCTTTATAGTGCGCATTATGAACGCGTTTGGTAATGCTTAGTGGGAATTGTATGAATGGCAACAAAGTAAACAATAAGTTTGCTCAGTAGTAGGATTGTCAATTGCGTTTTAAAATTGATACAGGAAGTCACTACGGAAAAATCGGCACGGCACGGCATGCTTTAAAACCCCGAATGGCGATTTGGCACTACGCGGCATGCCGAAGCATGCCACTACGGCACATTCGGCGAAAACACCACTGCACCCGTTATAAACCTTATTTCAATTATTTTAGCTGTCATAATCCTGTGAGCTATATCGGTCGCGGGACGCGGTAACACTGCGCAGTAAATGTTAGAACGAAACGGCAACTACCGCGTGTCGCGGTATGATTGTACCGAAAGAAAGTAATATGGATTCTAAACTCATTGAAATAAGGCTAAAAGAAATTCATCAAAAATAAAATCTTTCACAGTGCTGCCTTACGCCGCGACGTCAGTCAGCGCCAGACATAAATAGCCCATAGGGCCTCCGCCCACGACCGATTTTTTACGGCCGATTTTTTCTCGGCGAGAATGGAACGTATGGATTCTAGTACATCAACGCCCACGGCCGAGAAAAAAACGGTCCAAAAACAAAATGTACGCATCCTGGCCGCCGATTATCGGCGAAAAATAGAAAATAGGGTAAATGCTCCAGTGAATGAACACTTAAGCATTCTTCAGACTTCAAAAAATCATTACATTATGTTGCCTCTAAAGTTAAAGGTTTTATATTTTGGTAATCTATGTCTACTAAAGAATATTTTTTAACTTTGTTTTACGACATAACCTGTATACTTTTTAGATATTTGGCAATATATTGAAAAATACCCTAAAACCCCAGTGAATGAATGAAATTTTCCAGTAAATGTACAGCATTAGAACCAGTGAATGAACACAAGTTTTTGTTGAATTAATAGTTACGAAAAATCCTTATTATTATATCAAATGCAGTTCAAAATGGAATAAATAAATGAACATAAATCCTTAGTCTCTAAATCTCTGCGGGTTGTTCGAAAGAGATACCGCGCCCCCGGAACGCAAAGAGCACATGAAGGAACATAGACGGGTTTTAGTCAGTAAAAGTCTGACACTCCCTCCCACCCCGCCCAGGGCGGGGGAAGTTTTTTGATGATTTCCCGTCTATAAAAAAAAAGCCTCTAAATCTGCTACAATCATTTTTTTTTAACAAAGTGTAAGCCTTTAAACTCTTACTTAATCATTATATACCTTCATAAGCCTAGCCAACGTCATCAATCAATTCATCTTGATATGAGCCGAACGATGTCCACTGCTGGACATAGGCACTTCAGTAGTACAGAAGTGATTCCGTCTTCCCCGGCACCTTGTTGTCCTTAAGTTGTTAAGAAGCCATATTTATCTCATATAGGCTGACGTCCGGGATCTCATCGGTGTAGTGTCAGGTCAGTCTAGCTCTTGGGTCTTTTGTTGGACTAGAGACGGGTTTTTAGAACTTCTCTACCTCCCTCAAAAGCTCTAGTTTAGACAAGATGATCCTGCCATCATTAGTCTCCAGCTTCGTCAGCATTTGAGGTGCGTCGCGTTTGATGGATTTCAGGATCTGCCTTATAAGCCGAGCTTATTCCGACTGAACCTGCACCCACTGAAGACTGCCCGTTCCGTTCCCGTCTTTCCTTTATGAGCTTGGGAGTAGAGTCTCAGAGCTTTGATGTATTTGTTAGTTCTCCGTTCTCTAAAATGATGATTACTAACTCAAAATGTGGTATTCATTTATTTATTGGTTACATTTTTATGACGAAAGCTTTTATTTAACATGATGAAAATCTTATAGTTCATTCACTAGATTTAATGAATTTAACGATTGGTCAGTGAATTAACGGTCGTTTATTCACTGGATTTCAAACGTTTTTTAATGCCAATGCTGGAACACTCAATAATTTACTTAAAACTAGCAAAAATTGCAATGAAATTGATTTGATACATATATTATAACTACCCATTACTCGAATTTATAAATAACTTATAGTACATACTTTAATTACGGCTGCAAAGTGATATCAAAAAATTTGCGTCTGACCCAAGTCCTAAATTCTTGCCCGAAGAAAGAAAATTTACACCAGCACTGCCAACTTTAAACGCTCGTCATTTTAAAACGAACAGTATCGCAATACATGAATGTTGTTACTATGTTAGAATAAAGAGCAGCAATTACAAAAAAAAAATACTGCGTTGAGTAGAAGGTAATATCTTAGTTTATTATTTTTTGGAAAATACTCAGATTTGTTAATTCACTGGGGTGTGTTCATTCACTGGGGCACTTACCCTATGCGTCATGGATTTACTAGGGAAGAACGTTGTGTCATTGCTAAAGTCAAAAGTCTAAAGTCAAAAGCAGTTATTGCGAATTAAGTGTACAATTGTGGTGTTATGTTAAGTTAGTACTTATGAGTTTGAAGCATTTGAATAATAACAATAATTTATTATTAAAAAGCTTATTTATTTATTAATAATATGGTAAATCAAGGTTTTCTAAATTAATCGTCTGTGATTTAAATAAGTAAATAATATTGTGTTGATTTACGCAGGGTTTTAAATACCGGTAAATATTTATAAAATTACCTTTGACAGATTTACCGTTAATATAAAAATAACGTTAATGGATTAAAAATATATATAATCAAACGAATTTAATAAATTATTAAGAATGAAAATAACATTCGTTTTCAACGACTAAGCTTGCTGACTTAAATCCAGGGCTTGTTAACGTTATGAAATCAAAAAATAATAATCGTTACGTAACGTTAATTTCCATGAACTCGAAAATTTTGAAAAAAGTAACTTTATTAACGTTATTTGATAACATTACCAGTAATATAATGTTAATGAACATTAACATAGAATATGAATTAATCGTTATTTTTACCGTTAAATTAGGTAAGTTGCCGTTTTGTAAGTTTATATTAATTGTCACTGACTAACTATATTGGGCTTGTGGTCGCAAAGCGCGTCTGATCAGCGTGAAGTCGTGGGTTCGATTACCAGGTCTAATAATAACATATACGGTTACTTTTACATCGTTCTGCAGCTGAAACACTGGAACTCCAGTCGAGTAATAGTTGTTATTGCGTGTTTTTTTTTTAAGACGTCTCGAAGATGTTGGAAATTCGTCATTTTTTTTGTTATTCGAGTTAAATGTTAGTAGCGCTCCTGTCTGATCGATTAATGTATTCTTTAAAGGCTACCTTACGCATTTATAGTCGATAAGGTTTACACACAAATATGCCTTGACTGCAAGGAAGCGTTACTTCGCGTTCTTACTATTTCACAAATGTTCGTGTTATTTTATTTATTTTTGTTATTTATCGAAAATAATAGTGCCAATAGCTTCTGTTAGGTACTATGATGGATCTCATGACTTTTGATTTCAGAACGATGTAAAAGTAAGCGTGTTATTCTCACTCGTAAGAATCGGGCAAAGTATTGTTAGGCACTACATTAGCGCGACGCTAAGCTGGGCGACCCGCCACACCTCCGTCCTACGCTACTTCCATCTTAGAAAGATCAATTGTTTAAAAAAAAACGATAAAAATATCGTCAATAAACAATTTAACGATAAATTGTAACTTAAATAACCTTAAATCTATTAACGTTATTTTTATACTATCGGTAACTCTGTCAAATAAAAGTTGCGATATAAAATTTGACCGCTATTTTAAGCTCCTCCCTCGAAAGTCACCGACGAAAACACGGTCGTGGGCGTTGAAATTTTTGAAAAAACGGGCCCGTTTTTCTGCCCGATTATCGGTCCAAAAAAATCGGTCGTGGGCGGAGGCCCTTATTCTACAAATGATTAACATACATACATACATAAACTCAAGCTGTTTTCTCTTGGCGGTACGCAAAAAAAACAGAACGCCACCTGCTATGATCCTAACATTCTCCTTTCGCCTCGTTCACGTTCATACATCTGGTCATATAAGCACGCCGGTTACGAGTACTGCACACCCGACCTTTCTGAAGAACCTCACCAATAAGGTCAGGGTAGGTCTTTCTAGGAGTTTGTTGAACATACCTGCTTGTTCTCATTAATCTGTGTCCACACGGCCGGGTCACCGCTAGCGTACGCATCTATATGCTCCATACGGGCATGGTTAGAAAGCGCTACTTCACTTGCGAACCCTTTCCAGCAGAGGCGGCAGTGGATGGAGTCTTCATCATCCTGGATCACTTCTTTCTGTGATAATATAAAAATAATAAATGTCTTCATTTTTTGAACACCAGAGTGTAAACGCATCGGCGCCCCTTCCACGTCAAGCCACAAATACCTCCAAAATAATATATTACAAACAGAATACTTAATTTTGTATATTCATTTGGACCAAAATAAAATGTATTTTTGTTTTTTAATAGACAACTGTTGCGTATTGGCTACATTTTCTTTTGTCGGCTTTACACAACTGTGGCATTCAAAATGTTAATATAACTTCCTTGTTAGCCTAGTAATCGTAAGTGCGACTGTTATGCTAGAGGTCTTGGGTTCGATTCCCAGGTAGAGCAAAGTGTTATTGGGGTTTTATGCCATGAATAATTCAGCTAAATGTAAATGGCTATGAATTACTCAGTAGAAGCTCCGAGTTAGGGTTTGCGTCTGGTTACTGGCAATAGGCTCGCCCCCTATTACATGGGACCTAAATATACCGGCGAACTGTGGTGTACATTGGTACACCTCTGCCTAATTCTTCGGGGAAAACAGGCGGGTCACTGGGATAATAATGAGAATAGCACTATATACTAAGCCATTTGCCTCGTTTTTTCACTATTCTAAGACAGTTTTTGGGTAATTAGGCAGTTTACAGCCTGTGCTTAATTTATAAATGTAATGTTTACTGTACCTTTATTTTCAACCGAGCAGTCGGTATGACATTCACGTATCTTTCAGGCTGTTCCGACATTGTTACTCTTTCAGTATCTGAAAAGACATAAATATTGTTATTTTACAACAAAACATGATACAATTCATCTTAGTGTTATAATCGCATACGCTGCACTAGTATGCGTTTTTATTACGTAACTATATCATGTTTATAGGGTGTACGAACCTATGTTGCCTAAATTCTATGTAATTCATGTTTTTTATATGTAATATGTAATTATTTTTATGTTCGAAAGCAAGCAAGTATGATACGACAAAAGCATCGTCGTAAAATTATCCTACCGCATTACTACAGTTGTTTACACTAAATGTCACTTACAAGATGCGCTATTTTAAGATTCCATATGAAAACGAGTGAAATAATGAACAATATAGCAAAAATACAAAAATAAATTCAAACATAAATTAAAAAGCGGGAATGTAAAATTGTCAAAAATAACTTTTTCTAAAAAGAAAACCTTAGACTATGGCGTTGGATACAGCAAAAAAGGTAAATAATATTATTGATTTCTCTGACATGTGCATTGAAAAGCCTTGAATAAATCTGAAAACTAATCATTAACATAAAATAAGAAGAATAGAAACGAAAATAATGCAAAATAACAACATATTCACCATCCAAAACACAATTTTTCTGTCGTCCAAGAATAGATAGGCGTTTGTTTTTTTTTAATTAAAAAAAAGAAGACGAAAAAGAAAAAATTAAAAAAAAGTATGGCGTTTTATGAAATGTCAAATAAAATGACACTTACCGAAAAAGATTTTTGCACAGGAATGAGTAAATAAGTGGAATAACCATGAAATACGCAAAAAGTAAAGAGAATTTCAACACGGCGTGGTTTCACGTTACAAATCGAGAAACGACGCCATTTCATGACCATGTCTTGTAAAAACACCAATCTTGCTGCATTGTTGAAATATTTTTTGTATGGCAACACTAAGTTGAGAGACTAAAATAATATTAAAAATATTTTCAAAAATATTTTTTGTTTTATTAACTTTTAATAGAGATAAAAAATTATTCGTTACATGTGAATTTAGAAATGGCTATCTTGATATAATTGCTTCTGTCCCTGATTACATAGCATCACATTATTTTATCGATATCAAAGTTACTAAGGGAACTTAGTTACGAAACGGTTGTGTAAAAATAATATTTTCTTAAAATGGCTAAAGCTACAACTATAAAAGAAGCTATAAAAAAATGGGAGGACAAGTCTGGTGACCAAGCAGCTACAGCCACTGAGGTCAGCCTTATGTTTCAATGGCCTCCGATAGAGAAAATGGATAGTACTCTTGCGACCTTGACAAATTGCGAGTAAGTATATTATAATTGAACTAAATGTCAACAATAATCCATTAAAGAACATCTTTTAAACCATTTATCAACTACGGGAATGCTTAACAATTTTATTGGATTGTATAGAAAATGATTAATGAAGCTGCATATTATTATTCTAAGTTTAGCTTTATTCTTAGGAAAGAAAGAGTGACCTTAATCAATCCAAGATCTCTCATTTATCATAATTCTTAAATTACTAATTCTTTTCTGACTAAATGTAAAGTAACCAAGATAGTTATAAACTAAATCAAAACAATTTTTTGTTTTAACGTAACTTTATTTTCTGTTCAATCTGGCAACATGTTTTCAAATGTCATTGCTGTATTCGATGCCGCGCTTTTGGTGCCCGCGAAATTCAAATGTTTTTTCAGCTTGCTAAACGCGTAACTTAATGCAATTATTAGATTTATTGATTAGTTTTCTTATAGAATATTAATTATAGCCTGGTATGTTGGAATCACGTATAAAATCGTGAATCACAGAGTAAATATCTACATAGTATAAAACAAAGTCGCTTCCCGCCGTCTGTACGTTAACATCATTTAAATTACGCAACGGATTTAATAATAATAATAAATCATTTTATTGTCAGGCAACTGAGGCCCATAGATAAAATACACAAAATAATGTTATACAATAATAAACTAATACATATCAAAAACATAATTAAAAACTAATTGACACGTAAAGTCGGCGTCGTGTGTCGCGCGGTGTCGGGTATCCGGCCTCGGAATCGCCGGAACACTACACCTCTCGGCCAAAATTCCTCCTTCATAAAAGTCGACAGATGTTGAGTTGGCACCCTCACCACGAAGGAATTGAAACTCACGCCGTGGTGAGATTCCAACCGCTCGACCCTCAGAGTGAACTTGGTCTTGATGCTGATATACTCTACAATCTCCGCGACCTTTGTAGAGTGATGCAATCGGGACACGTACAGTGGCGTCACTGGTACAGCAGGACGCAGCAGGAAGTTCGGCCCGCTCGGTGCAGTACCGCACTGGTTGCGACAAGCTGGCTTCCTCTTTTTCTTCTGCACCTTGATAAAGCCATCTTTATCGCACGTATCTTGCTCGGTTTTACGCTGTGCCAGATCCTTGAGAGTAGTATCACAGCGCCTCTGCTTACCCCCTTTAACTTCATGCCGCTTGACTTGCGACACAGCTGGTTTGTTTGCAGCCACTATTGCAGCGTAGGCACGTTTAGGGGTCAACGTACCTACGCATGTCGTCACCTCAGCTGGTGTTGAGGCGGGGACGGCGGCGGCGGCGACGGGACACGATGCATCGCACACAATATTGGCAGCCGGTGACGCATCAAATTTCGCCGACTCAAAACTGCCGAAGGAAGCATTTTGCGCCCCGCGACGCGTGTTCACGTTGGAAGCGTCAGGTGGAGGTTGGATTTGAATGCGGTTTTCATCAATAGATAGAGTGGTTCAAGAGAAAGGTTTATACGTATAGAACATCGCGCCACAACCAATGGGAGTAGAACAGTAACCAAAGACGTAATGGAACGCGGGGTTTACAAGCTGTTGTTTTGCATTCTCGTCAAATTCAAGGATTTAACTATGCTCATGATTCTTTAACACGAATCAATAATAAAATAAATTTGTTTTAAAATTTATATTTTTTGATGTGATTTTCCAATTCGAACTAGCCATCTCGCCAGAGGGTTTAGGCGCTATGCACGCATTGATATAGCCGCGCAATAACTCTGCCTACCGCATACGCAACTGGGCGATGCTGATTTTTGCAAGAGGAGTATTGTGAAATACTGTTTTTTGATTTGCAACTAAAAAAACAAGCATTTATTAAATACTAGCTTCTGCCCGCGACTTCGTTCGCGTGGCTTTATTCATCCACCTTAAGTTACGTTTTTTAATACTGCTTCACTCCCGTAAGTAGTAGCGTGATGTTATATAGCCTATAACCTTCCTCGATAAATGGGCTATCCAACAAAAAAATAATTTTTCAAATCGGTGCAGGAGTTACTGAGTTATGCGCGTACATACAAACAAACAAACAAACAAACAATCAGACAAAAATTCCAAAAACTATAATTTTGGATTCAGTATGATGTATTTGACAAGTAGCAATCACTTTTCGAAAAAAATATTGAATGTACAGAATTGGTCTCGTTACGATTTTATTATATGTATAGATTGGCCAGGTATTAAATATTGGCCAGGTATCGTAATTATAGGTATTTGATTACTTCTTTTTTTCTATGACAAGCTCCTAAAATTTGACGAGGATGCAAATCAACAGCTTGTATAGCTATAGTACTTAATTAAAACATTATTTTGTTGTTGTTTATTTTGTCCACAGAAAACTGAGCTTATCTACAAATATGATTGAAAAAGTAACTGCAATGAATACGTTTAAGAAACTTCGTGTCTTGTCGCTGGGCAGAAATTATATTAAAGGTTTTACTGGGATGGTAAGTTTACTAATAAAATTCACACTGACTAGTATTTTGACTAGGTATACAGTACAGAATCTACGTCTTCTGACTATCCAGTCATTACGGATAGTCAGAAGCCTAGAAGCCTGAGAACCAGTCTAACCAAGAGGTATCGTGTTGTCCAGTTACTGGGTTGTGGAGGTCAGATAGGCTCCATGTAAAACAATGGTATTCAGCTGCATCCGGTTCGACTGGAAGCCGACCCCAACATAGTTGGGAAAAGGCTAAGCAGATGATGATGAATTATGGTTTGTCATCGAAACGCTAAGAAGAAGTAGGAAGATATAGACATAGTGTTCACCATGGAGCCATTTATTTGTTAAGTTACTGTGTGTTGGACACTGAGCATGGCAGTTGAGAGCTTCGTCATGCTCACTTTAATGTCTCGCTGACGGTGGCGCGTGGGTTGGGTCGTTTGGTTCCCTTCAAGATGGTTGAGCTAAACGGTGCTGATGCACGCGTCACATTCGTGAACGGGTGCCATGGCTTACATCTTTATTATAATTTTGTTATTTTTTATATTCACCTTCATTGTTTTCACATATAGAAGCAACAAGAATATTGTAACCAAGTTTTTGTAAAAACCAAATTGAATGAAAAGAGTGTCCATGGAGTTTCTTGCTCGTTCTTCTCCATAGAGACCTACGTTTTGGAACGAGCAACTAGCTTCAATATTAAACTGTAACTTCTTGACAATTCAAAAGTGCCTGTAAATGGTCTAATTGAAATAAATGCTTTGATTTGATTTGACATAATTATCTACAAATATTGTAACTGTAGACCACACCTTTTCAGGAGCCCCTAGGAGACAGTCTAGAAGAGTTATGGATATCCTACAACCTAATAGAGAAGTTGAAAGGAATACACGTGTTGAGAAGTTTAAAAGTGTTGTACATGAGCAACAATCTCGTCAAGGAATGGAGTGAATTTAATAAGCTGCAGGTATTTTAATATTAAAACAATGTTTAATTGTAACTCGCTTTTTAAAAGTTTTAGAGGGACTTCCTCTAAAACTTTATTTTAATTAGACCATTAAAGGCACCTAACACACTAACCTAACCTAACTCCGAGCTGCTATTGAGAATTTCATAAAAAAAAACCAATAAGACTTGGCCCGAGATGGGAATCGAACCTAAGAGTTCTAGCGTAGCGATCGCGCTTAGCACCACTAGGCTAACGGAGCAGTTAAAATGTAAAATTCTACTATAGAATCTAACAAATTCTTAAAATACTGGCAAAATGTGTATGTACAGTCAACAAGCTATTCGGTATACAGGTAACTTACTTGCGATTACTTTTAAACAATGTTTGTGAGTGTGCTGAGCAGTCCATTCTTTTACATAACTCTCTAAAGTGTGTAAAGTAATTACGCGTACCTACAATAAATATGAATATTGGCAGTGTAGCAGAAAGACGAATAATTTTCCCAGTATACCAAATAGTTTTCTTAACTGCCCCTCTAGCCAAGTCGCAAACGATAATCGTAAACGCTCGGTAGGTACCAATAGATTTTCAACTTAATACCCAAGAGCCTTAAGTTGAAAATCTATTAAAGATTTCTAAGCGTTAGCGACTGGAACGAATGAAAACGCTATGCAATCTTCATTAGATCTTCAACTTAAAACCAAGCACATAAAGTTGAAGATCTATTAAAGCCTACTCAGCGTTTGCGTTTATCGTTTGTGACTTGGCTAGGGGGGCTGTACTAATTTAATTGCACAATGAACTCACGCCTTTTCGCCTCGACCACGTTCATATATCTGGCCATCTGGCCATATAAAGCCTACGCCTGTTACGAGCGAGTGTCGTAATGGCAATAGGCTCGCCTCCTATAACATGGGACCTAAACATACTGGCGAAGAGTGGGTGTACATTGGTACACCTCTGCCTGACCCTTCGGGGAATACAGGCGTGATAGAGTATGTATGTAATCAAAGAAGCAAGAAGAGTTGTACCGTTGTTCCAGGAACTACCACACCTAGAAGACTTATTGTTCGTGGGCAATCCTCTGTACGACGCGTGTGAGTTAGATGTCTGGCGGTCGGAGGCAGCTCGGAGGCTGCCCAATCTAAAGAAGTTGGACGGGGAGACGGTGCTGCGGGAGGATGACCCGCCCATCACAGTCGCTGATATGCAGGTCAGTTTAACCTTTTGAACGCCAGAGCGTAAACACATCGGCGCCACGGCTACGCCAAGCCACAAATTCAGCATTTCGATTAGCAATTTTTGATTATTGTTTTTTTCTAGTGAAATGTAAGAAATGAATATATCTTTGTGCTATTTTACAATATTTCATTAATGTAGTTTTAAATAATAGGAAAGAGAAACACAAAAAATAATAATTTAGGACATTTTTAAGTAGAAAATAAGTACTTAAAAATTTCGTTTTCTTGACGGCTGTAGACGTCGGTGGCGTGTTTGACACGTTTTCGTTTGTCGGCTATAGCCGTCCGTGGCGGTCAAAAGGTTAAAAGGCTGGGTTTTTTTCTAGATCCTGGTCATCAAAATGGCAGGGCATTCCCAAAGAGGGCAAAGAGTGACAGCTACTTCTCCCTCTACCCTCTAGCCTGGTTTTTTGCTAGATCCTCGTCATCGTAAGGCGAGGGCATTGCCAAGAGCAAGAGAGGGCAAAGAGTGACAGCTACTTCTACCTCTGCCCTCTACCCTGGTTTATTGCTAGATCCTTGTCATCATAACGGGAGGGCATTGCTAAGAGCAAGAGAGGGCAAAGAGTGACAGCTACTTCTACTTCTGCCCTCTAGCCTGGTTCTTTGCTAGATCCTCGTCATCATATGGGGAGGGTATTGCCAAGAGAGGGCAAAGAGTGACAGCTACTTCTACCTCTGCCCTCTAGCCTGGTTATTTGCTAGACCCTCGTCATCAAAATGGGAGGGCATTGCCAAGAGAGGGCAAAGAGTGGTTGCTACTTCTACCTCTGCCCTCTAGCCTGATTTTTTGCTACATCCTCGTCATCACAAGGGGAGGGCATTGCCAAGAGAGGGCAAAGAGTGGCTGCTACTTCTACCTCTGCCCTCTAGCCTGGTTTTGTGCTAGATCCTCGTCATCGTAAGGGGAGGGCATTGCCAAGAGAGGGCAAAGAGTGACAGCTACTTCTACCTCTGCCCTCTAGCCTGGTTTTGTGCTAGATCCTAGTCATCGTAAGGGGAGGGCATTGCCAAGAGAGGGCAAAGAGAGAGAGCTACTTCTACCTCTGCCCTCTAGGCTGGTTTTTTGCTAGATCCTCGTCATCATAAGGGAGGGCAGTGCCAAGAGCAAGAGAGGGCAAAGAGTGACAGCTACTTCTACCTCTGCCCTCTAGCCTGGCTTTTTGGTAGATCCTGGTCAACTTAAGGCAAGGGCGCCGGCAAAGAGGAGGGGGGAAGAATGGTAGCTGTTCCTCCCTCTTATGACCCCCCTCCCCCCTTAGTCGGCCACTGAGTCAAAAAGTACTTATTCATTTTGCGTAAATAGCGGGCTTAGCATAATACCAGCCAGCTTAGTGACCGCGCGGCATACGACCCGACCACCATTAAATATACCTAGCTGTCACTAGCCGACGCCTATGATGACTTTTTCTAATTCATATGTACTTTCTAGTTTATCTTGGACATCACTGACATCGGTAACCATGTCAGAGGCCCTTGTGGCGGTTTAGAAACTCTGACACTAGGGTGTGTGGGATCGTTAGACCTTACTGCCCACACGATAAAGAAGAGCCGATACCTAGACAGTTTTGTTTTTGTTCGCAGCCCGACGGTGGCGACGGTGTAGAGACGCTGGTCAGTGCTGAGACCAACGATTGAAGTAACTGCTTCAAGCTGAAGTCTCCTAAATGCACGCTGAAGTTCATTCATGGAATATTTCGCTGTGTCTCTTGTTTTTGTTATAGCAAAATTACCCTAAAAGCTTCTCTGCAAAATAATGTATAACATAATCTTCTTATTTGGTAAATAAGAATAAAATTGGTTTGGGCACCGCTATTACTAATATGGCGTAACGCGGTGTCCTGCGTGAGCGACGAATACGACGCGACTCGACAAATACGACAGCACGCGACCAATTTTTTTTTTCAAGATGGGAAGTCATTTGATGATAATCAAATGACTTCCCCCGCCCTAGGCAGGGCGGGAGGGACTGTCAGACTTTTACTGACTAAAACCCATCTATGTTCCTTCTTGTGCCCTTTGCGTTCCGGGGGCGCGGTATCTCTTGCTCACACCCCGCAGCCCCGACAGGCATCGGCCTTAGTGGCCCCTCCCTATGTTTGCTGACGTCTCATTGAGGCGCGCGTGGAACACGAACGCGCCGTCGACACGGTGGCACGCGACCCTGCGAACGCGATCAACTCAATGGCATACCCTGCTTGCGGCCTGTATGGCAGTCTGCGCCGAGACGCGATTTAACGCGTACTTGTTTTCAAGGCGACCAGACGCGACACCACGAACAAATTATTATATTTACAAGCAAATTATACTGCACTTCTCCACGATTCGAAAAGTGACGACCAAAATCACGTAGGGCATTTGTCGCGTGTAGCATCCGTGTCGTGTCGCGTCGCATTCGTCGTACACGCAAGACACCGCGTAATGCGTGAAAAGGTCTTACACACATAATCAATATGTTATAATTATGATATGAAAACTATATTTCGAAGCAACTTTTCATACATCAATGACTTCAACCTATTCTCTATAACACAAAATGGCTGCGGAAAATACCAGGTATTTTGTACCAGGTATTGACAGGTATTTTGATTCGATACAAAGTATCAAAATCTCTAAATTATGGCTAGCGAGAACATTTCCATATATTTTATCTCCACGCGTTAAATATTTTTTTTTATATCCATCCCTTTCTTTCTTTATTAGAGAGAAAAAGATAGAAATACCGAAAATAAATTTAGCTAATGCACAGCAGAATAGGCACCATTTTGAATCAATCAATAAATAAAAAAATAAAACCACAAAAAGTTCATAGAAAAAAATAATTTTATTTACATAGTAATTGCTACTAAAGTTATATTTATAAACTATATTATTATTGTACACATCTTCATAGAAGGCGTTATTATACAAAATGAATTACTAATATTAATATTTATTTATGTGTCCATCAAATAATTCCATATAAATGTATTTCCGATTTTACTCTCTGGATTTTAAGAATGGCAAATCATTGTTTAGTGGTGTCAACTACCCAATTCCGAACTCACTACTATTTTGTAGGTATTAAAGGATGAATTCATAGCTTGGCCAGGCCTCCGTCACTCGTTCAAGGTTACTCTCTTAAGTGCCTACGGCAAACCTGCGCCCGGGCGCGGAATCCAGTCGGATCAGACAGCCCTTGTGTGACGCGCGTTATTGCTCTCTCACTCTAGCACAACACGACAGACGACGAAGTACATACTATCGGGCGTCTGCGTAAAGTACATTTTACCGCGCACGGCCGTTGTGTAGGTAATTAAAGCGTTAATTGTTGGGTTTTTTCTATGGAGTGAAGTATCTGTACTTATTTAATCTGTGGCTTGGCGCTGGGATCATATGACACTTACAAATAACGTGGCTTTTTATGGGTAAAAGAATTTTCAAAATCGGTTCAGTAGATCCAGAGATTACCCCCTTTTTTTTTTTTTTTTTTTTTTAGATATGGGAAATCATCAAATGACCCCCCCCGTCCTGGGCGGGGCGGGAGGGAGTGTCAGACTTTTACTGACTAAAAACCATCTATGTTCCTTCGTGTGCCCTTTGCGTTCCGGGGGCGCGGTATCTCTTTCGAACAACCCGCAGATTTAATCTGGCTTGGCGCTGGGATCCTATGACACTCACAAATAACGTGGCTTTCTATGGGTAAAAGAATTTTCAAAATCGATTCAGTAGATCCAGAGATTACCCCCTACAATCTCCCAACTTTACCTCTTTATAATATTAGTATAGATAAGTCTGTCACGGGATCGTGACCGTGTCGTGCTGGGCACATTTTGGTTTGTCATCTATATATGACTGTGAAGGTCAAAAAGTTAAGGGTAGGCGTTAACCGGGCTTACCAATGTGATTTATCTATACAAGCTGTTGATTTGCATCCTCGTCAAATTTTAGGAGCTTGTCATAGAAAAAAAGAAGTAGTCAAATATAATTACGATACCTGGCCAATATTTAATAAATGCTTGTTTTTTTAGTTGCAACTATCAAAAAACAGTATTCCAGAATACTCTTCTTGCAAAAATCAGCATCGCCCAGTTGCGTATGCGGTAGGCAGAGTTATCGCGCGGCTATATCATTGCGTCCATAGCGCCTAAACCCTCTGACAAGATGGCTAGTTCGAATTGGAAAATCACGTCAAAAAATATAAATTTTAAAACAAATTTTATTATTGATTCGTGTTAAGAATCACGAGCTTAATTAACTCCTTGAATTTCACGAGAATGCAAATCAACAGCTTGTATACCAATCACTGACATCGGTAAAGGATAAATATCACTTATATAAAATTAATATAAGTCTGAAATCGCTAATCCGCCTTGAGTAAGCGTGGTGATCAATGCTCGTGCCTTCTCTGTATGAGAAGAGGCCTTTAATCAGCAGTGGGATAATAATGGGCTGGTATTATTATTTTGTGTCATATCGTGACGTCAGACAGTAAGAGCGGGGGCACACGATGCGTTGCGGCGGCGGTGCGGCGCCGGAGCGGTGTCGCTGCGTCGTCTTACATAGAAATATCTGTGGCATGTCACACGACGCACCGGATTTGCAACCGCCGAGACGAGGCGGGGAGGGGTGAATGCGTTGCGACGTCGGAGCGGCACCGCTCAGCTGTTTATGCGTCACAAGGAAGGGCCAACAACAGAGGCTGCTGGCGCTGCGACATAACAACGTTGCGGCGCCGCAACGCATCGTGTGCCCTCGCTCTAAGCTGATTGGGGCGTGTTTTTTTGTTAAATATCTACATTATAGTATCTTTAGTTCTGTGGGACAAACATTACAATGTTAACTAATTCTGCCAAAATGAACTAACCCACAAATAATTACGTCTACTTGCCAAATGTGTTACATTACTATATAGTAATAACACCCACCTCTGCCTAACCCTTCGGGGAATACAGGCGTGATGGTTTTTTTTTAATAGTAATAACAGTTTAAGTGTGCGTTAAACGACTAAAATCATTACAATTTACTACATAAATGGGAGAAACGTCGTGGTTTGGTTTGTTTTGGCAGAATTATCTTATTTTATATTGAAAAGTGGGAGACAGCTTGGTTTGTTTTAGCAGAATTATACCAAAATTTTCTTTAAATGGTAGAAATGGCTTGGTTTATTCTGGCAGAAGTATACCAAAATTCTTATTGCAATAAAAAAAATAATTCGATGTAAGGATGACTCCTTATGGGACCCTAAAAAAAAATACAATTTCGTCTTTTCTTCCACGCAAAACTAAACAAAAATTTACAACCCAACATTTTTAATCAGACTTATCACAACTCAAATATTTTGAGTGTTACCCTCTATCTAGTTAGTATTCATTGAATATTATTTATTAATTTAAATCATAAGTCATTCTTTTCAACCCGTTCTTGTTCGTTCGTTCGGCCCTTGAGGCGGTTTAGAAACTCTGACACTAAGGTGTGTGGGGTCGTTAGACCTTACTGCCCACACGATGAAGAAGAAGATCAGCCGATCAAGTGCGAGCAACATACATCTCTGTTCAACACTTCAGATAATAGTGGCGTTGTTATACAGATTGATTTTAAATCCACGGCACTTTCAAGGGATGAAAAAACATAAGTACTTTCACCGAATACGAACAACTTTTACTACAGCCAAGCCGCAAACGATAATCGTAAACGCTCGGTAGGTACCAATAGATTTTTAACTTTATACCCCAGAGCCTTAAGTTAAAAATCTATTAAAGATTTCTAAGCGTTGGGGACTGGAAGGAACGAAAACGCTACGCAATCTTCACTAGATCTTCAACTTAAAACCAAGCACATAAAGTTGAAGATCTATTAAAGCCTACTCAGCGTTTGCATTTATCGTTTGTTACATGGCTACAGGGGCAGGACCAACACTATCTCTTAAACTCCAAGCTATCATTTGTAGATCTTTGACACGGATAGTCAGAAGCCGGGAAGTCTGACAACCAGTCTTACCAAGAGGTATCGTGTTGCCAAGCAACTGGGTTGTGGAGGTCAGATAGGCAGTCGCTCCATGTAAAACAATGGTATTCAGCTGCATCCGGTTAGACTGGAAGCCGACCCCAACTTAGTTGGGAAAAGGTTAAGCAGATGAGTAGATTTATTTTAACCGCGACTTCGTCCGCGTGGCTTATTTCACCCGCGTTTAGTTATGTCTTTGGTTACTGCGTCGCTCCCGTGCGTCGTAGCGTGATGTTATATAGCCTATGTTACTCAGTGATAACGAAGCGTTCTAACGGCAAAAGTTTTTTTGAAATCGGTCCAGTAGTTTTTAGTTTATTTGTTTCATACTGAAATACAAATCTTTCATTTTATATTATTAGTGTAGATGTAGATATTTAATAATAGCTGTTCCCCGCGGTTTCACCCTCGCTGCTCAGCACCTGTTGGTCGTAGCGTGATGTTACATAGCCTATAGCCTTCAGCCCTCAAGAAATGGACTATCCAACACTAAAAGAATTTTCCAATTCCAACCAGTAGTCCCTGAGATTAGCGCGTTCAAACAAACAAACTCTTTAGCTTTATAATATTAGTATAGATTTGATTGTTCACACCACCATTGATTGACATACTTTTTATGAACTGTCAAAATGCGATTCTCCCATACATTTTGTAAGGCAATAGCACGCTGTGACGTCACTCATCGGCCTAATCAATTGACTAATTATTTATTAATTAAAAAATATATATATAAATATACCATCACGCCTGTATTCCCCGAAGGGTTAGGCAGAGGTGTACCAATGTACACCCACAGTTCGCCGGTATATTTCAGGTCCCATGTAATAGGGGGCGAGCCTATTGCCATTAACCGGGCACAAATCCTAACTCCGAGCTGCTACTGAGAATTTCATAGAAAAACCCCATAACACTTTTTTGCTCGACCCGGGACCCCTTGCACAGCAGTCGCACTTGCTACCACGAGACCAACGGGGCAGTCCGGTACTTTTTATGAACTGTCAAAATGCGATTCTCCCATACATGTTGTATGGCAATAGCACGCTGTGACGTCACTACGTGGCCTACTCAATTGACTAACTATTTATTGATTTTAAAGTAAGTAAAAATCTAATCCGTACTAATATTATAAATGCGAAAGTAACTCTGTCTGTCTCTTCTTCACGCCTAAACCACTGAACCGATTTCAATGAAATTTGGTACAGATATAGTCTGGGACCCGAGAAAGGACATAGGATAGTTTTCATACCGGAAATCCCCCGGGAACGGGAACTATCAATTCACGCGAACGAAGTCGCGGGCAAAAGCTAGTTTACAATAAATTGAAAATGAATCGGTTTTCATAGGTAAAATAAAGTGTTTTTTTGGAGAAGTTGTGATTTAAAATTATTGTTTAATGGTGTCAACTACCAAATTAGTAAAAAAATAATATTTATGAGTACATTCACCCACTAAAAGTTGTGCAGTGAATAAAATCAACCTGTATTACCCATGTTTAAACAAATTTAGACCTTATTCCTATCGCTACAGGCTCTTCATTCACATGTATATTCTCCTCAGATGCTGAGCTGTTGTGATTGCGTTGCATTGTGGGCATATTTTCTTCGCTCTCAAGGATTGTAGCCAGCACACCTGGAAAATAGAATAATTATGTTAATTAGCTGAATAGTTCAATCGTATCTTTGTTTAAAAGCGCTGCTCTAGGGAATTCTCGATTTATTGTTTTTTTTTCTTTTCTTAGGCAAGGCGCAAACGTGGACACTTTTGTGTCTTGTGTCAAATACAAGCTACCGATGAATATTTTATTACTATAGAACCAGTATGAAACCTGGATCCACTCCCAGCGCATACGTAAACATTTTTTGTGTCCAGTTGCTTGCACTTAACACATACTCATGACGATCAAAAAGTGTTCGGTGTCGGTAACTGGAAACTAAGAGTGTCTACGTTTGCGCAGCGCCTTAATGTTGAATCTATACTAATATTATAAAGCTGAAGAGTTTGTTTGTTTGTTTGTTCGCGCTAATCTCAGGAACTACCGGTCCGATTAGAAAAATTATTTTTGTGTTGGATAGCCCATTTATCGAGGAAGGTTATAGGCTATATAACATCACGCTACGACTTACGGGAGCGAAGCAGTATTCAAAAACGTAACTTAAGGCGGATGAATAAAGCCACGCGAACGAAGTCGCGGGCAGAAGCTAGTCGTACTATAAGAGTGAGGCCAAACGAGCGTAATTGTGAGAGTCGTGAGCCGCAGAATTTACTTTCTACTGAAACGCACAACTCATTTTGCTTCGCCGTGTGAACGAAACAGGAGTTTTATATGAAACCGAATGTAGCAGAAATTACGCGACCGAAATTCTGCGACTCACGATTCACAAAATTACGCTCGTCTGGCTCCGCCCTAAAGGTGCGGGAAATCGGTGGATGCTGGCAGCGCAGGACCGGTCATTGTGGCTATGTTTAGAGGAGGCCTATGTCCAGCAGTGGATGGACGTCGATCGGCTAATATGATGACCCTTGAAAGAAAACCCTTATAAAGGATCCTTAAAGCTGGGGATACACACGCCCGTAGCTTGCACACTAGTATACCAGCTCCTTGCACGTGCCGGCTACTGTCATATGTATACGCTAACTGGCATGCCTGTAACTGGCATATAAGTAGCTAGCACAACATTTGATTTACTTGCATGCCCGTTGAGGGAGGGGACGCGGGGGGTTGCTTAACTGACACGTGTGAACTGAACTGTGTATACGCGATGGTGATACTGGCATGCAAGGGCACAACTTGCATGCCAGTATTACTTGCAAATGTATCCGCATTGTGCCAGTTACTCGTACATGCCAGTAACTTTCATGCCAGCTACTTTTCCGATTTACTGGCATGTGTATCCGCGCCTTTACTGGAATTAAGCGGCAATAAATCACGAGAAGAATCAATACAAGACACGGTTTGATCCCACCGAGGCGTGAACAGTAACGTGTTTTGTTTACTAGTAAAACTGTGATTCAAATGTGAAAATAAAAATGTCATGACACTGACATTCATGCTGCATTACTTCTATATCTTCATCATAATAAACCGTCTGTAAACATACCTTTATCAATGTCTACATAAACAGAATTTAAAATCACACATGTGAGCAAAAATTTGTGTGTAAACACCATTTTAACCCTGGAGTGGTCGCGCGGACTACATATGTAGTCCACGGTTGTTTAAACTGACATGGCTTTTTGCGCACTTTTTTTTCATAGCTGATTTAAACAAGATCGATGAAGATTTATGTTTGTTTTTCGTTTTAATTTCATTTTAGAAGAGTTAATTTGTCATATTTTAATAAGAAAATAATAAAACAATTAAATTTCATTTAAAAAACGACAAAACAAATTGCTACATATGTAGTCCGCGCGACCACTCACGTGACTTTTTAAGGCGCGACCACTGCAGGGTTAAATGTTCCATCTATGCCAAGTTCTTAACCGCATGTGTTTAAAGACGCGACAAAAATCGCCTAAAAAACGGAGCAGTGACAAACTCGAAGAAAAAAAAATTAGCTCTCGACCGGGAAGCGGAAAGTGCGACGCCTCTCCTTCAGCTTTCAGACGCCATTATTTCATCCGGTATTAAGTCGGGAAATATTTCGCAACAGCAGTAATATGATGATGATGATGAAACAAAACACTTACTTCGCAGTAAACATGCCAGCATTGTATGGACACTGTAGGCGACGCGTATTGTTCTAAACATATCAGACATTTCATCTGGAAAATAACAAAACTTGTATTAACATAACATACCATCACGCCTGTATTCCCCGATGGGTTAGGCAGAGGTGTGCCAATGTACAGTCAGCAACAAAAGAGATTAACATTGCAGATTTTTAAATAAGTAATTATTATTGAGCACAATATCAAAGGAAATACGAAGTGGGTCTAAAATTAAGATAAAATGGACTCTTAGGTAATGCCTGACTTTCTGAATAGCAGTGAATTGTGTTATTTCCTGTCTATTTAAACGATATGTAAAAGTAACATTGTTAATCAACTCACAGTTCGCCGGTATGTTTAGGTCCCATGTAATAGGGGGCGAGCCTGTTGCCATTAACCGGGCACAAACACTAACTCTGAGCTGCTACTGAGAATTCCACTAGAAAACCCAATAACACTTTGTATGATCTGGGAATCGAACTCAAGACCTCTAGCGTAGCAGTAGCGGAAGGGAGTGGAGCAGTATTCAAAAACGTAAAATAATCCACGCGAACGAAGTCGCGGGCAGTCTGCTAGTGTATGTATGTAAGTATGTATGTATGCATGCATGTATGTATGCATGAATGTATGTATGTTTGTTTGTTGGTATATTTACCTCTTCAGCTCCATTAGTCTTTCGTTCCAAGTCTTTAATTTTAGCTTTGAGTGCTTGAATTCTTGTCTGAAAAGAGAAAGATAATATATTACACCAATCTCCAAAGACAGCACGGTTGGCGCAATGGTTCAGCGATTGGCTGCTACGCTGCGTGTCGCGGGTTCGATTCCCGCACTAAACAAACATTTGCATAACCTACAGATAGTTGTTCCGGGTCTGGCTGTTTGTGTATGTGAGTTTATATGTTTGTGAACGCACCCACGATATTGGAGAAATTGTTGATCTGGGACATCGTTTTTAAAGAAAATAGCAAATAATAATCCTTTCTTAATAATCCTACTTCCTATTAACGTTATAAAGGCGAAAAGATGGATGGATGTTTGTTACTCTTTCACGCTTAAATGGCTGAACGGATCTGGATGTTTGGCACTGAGATAGATTGTAGTGTGGAATAACACATAGGATACATTTTAATCCCGGAAATGTGTTCGGTTCCCGTGGAATAAT
Source organism: Caradrina clavipalpis (assembly GCA_932526535.1). NCBI lineage: Eukaryota > Metazoa > Arthropoda > Insecta > Lepidoptera > Noctuidae > Caradrina > Caradrina clavipalpis. The sequence goes on from OW052117.1 coordinate 5,704,482, forward strand.
ATATCAAATTTGACGCTCCAAACTTTCTTGACAATTCAAAAGTGCCTGTAAATGGTGTAATTGAAATAAATGCTTTGAGTTTTGACGTGGACGAAGGCAACTTCTAGTAAAAATAAAAATGTACATTTAGATCAAAGCACTCACTTCAGCGCTAGCTTCAACTAATCCATTACATTTACTACTAGGTGCGGGCGCCGGCGTGTCACTCTCGCTGTTCTCTTCATGCGTTGTCTGCGCGTTTGTCTGTTCGTCTGCTAGCGGGTCACACGGCGGTAATTCTGCCTGGAAATTGAAAAAAAAAAACATTAATAATATCATAGTGTCAGGAAACTAGTCTATTTAAGCCACCCAAAACCATAGCCCTATTCTGTTTCCATATTCTGCAATAGTCCTGCGCCAGCCGGGGATTGTCCTTGGGTGCATTTGCATAGTGCAAACAGGGATAATTGTCGGTTGGAGTTCCATTTCATTGTAAAGCCATGTAAGGGGCCTCTGCGAGTTGGCTTCGGCTGCTCTTACGCCTTCCAAAGGTCCGGGACCCTAGGGTCCCGCGATAAGTTACCTAGTGGCAGAAGGGTTCGGCAGAGGTGCACCAATGTACACCCACAGTTCGCCGGTATGTTTAGGTCCCATGTAATAGGGAGCGATCTTGCCATTAACCGTGTACAAACCCTAACTCCGAGCTGCTACTGAGAATTTGTTAGAAAAACCCAATAACACTGCTCGACCTGGGGAATCGAACCCAAGACCTCTAGCGTAGCAGTCGCGCTTAGGACCACTAGGCTAAGTAATATTAAGTCATAAAGTCTATTGTGTACTCAGTACCTTATCTACTTACATCTGGTGCTATCCTGGACGGTGAGTACTGCGGAGGACCATACAGCTCTGTGTCTTCATCACCGTCTACCACCTAGAATAGATATAAACTAGGATTACTATCACAGATACATTAATAGGAAAAGTATTTTATTGGGGCGTAAGTTTTCACTAAATATATAAACTTAAAGGAGTACTAATAAATAAGTATTTGTTATTTTGATATAGTTTAGTAATAAAAATAGAAATTATTTTATGGTGCGGTTTAACCCTAGAGTTGCGGAATTTGTTCGAAAGAGTCACCGCGGCCCTGGAACGTAAACGGCTTTAGGAGCGGGCGGTGGAACGCGGATAGGTTTAGTCAGTAAGAGTCTGACACTCCCTTTCACTCCGTCCAGAGGGGAAGGAGTCACTTGAGATTTCCCAGCCATAAAAACATAAAAAGTATGGAGCATTCAAGTAGGTATGTCTTGCTTACCAGCGCCTGATCGTTGGAGGCCCGTCGCACGCAGGTGGCGTCGCGCGCCTCTGTGTCCTGCAGCGCGGTGGCCCGCACGCGCCACTCGCCGCACCACTGGTACTCCGCGCCGAAACCACCGCCGGAGGGCTCGTCGTTCTGTTGTTAAGACAACATGATTTTATACATCTAAATATTATATAACTCAAAGGTGACTGACTGACTGATTGACATAGTGATCTATCAACGCACAGCCCAAACCACTGGTCGGATCGGGCTGAAATTTGGCATGCAGGTAGATGTTATGACGTAGGCATCCGCTACGAAAGGATTTTGATAAATTCCACCCCTAAGGGGATAAAATAGAGGATGAAAGATAATACTTCTTAACGCGAGCGAAGCCGCGGGCAAAAGCTAGTGGTTTATATTACTAAGGGCCTGTGCACACCACGTTTTTTAAACGCGTCGTTGACACGCGTTTTAGAAACGTACGTCAACAGCGCGCTTTTCACTCCACATTGCAGTTTGATTATATCTGACTCACGTGCGTATCGCGTCTGTATAGAAATAAACGCGCGTCAACGGCGAGTTTAAAAAACGTGGTGTGCACAGGTTCTAACATTCAAGTAGGCAAGTAAAAAAACACTGTTTTGGGCACAATGTAACGCATTAAAATTGTGCTTATGGGTGCATGCAATAGCACAGAAGTCTTGATGTTAACAAGTAACTTTAGACTTGTTAAGTACACCATTGTTTACCTATCTATTTTTTACCTGTTGGTCTTGGATACGCGCGGACTAAACCGAGTTCCAGGCAGTATAAATTACATGCAAACATCAACGTTAACTATTATGTAGAAGCCTGAATTTTCTTTAGCACAGTGTGAAATGCGCTCCAGTGCGGCCCGGTTGGTGGAAATAGTACATATGAGGCTATGTTTGTGCACAATCTTGTGCACTATAATATATATGTCCTGCATACTCCGTCATGGCCAAAATCAGTCTGGAGAATATTCTTAAATTGTAACTGTAATTTATTTTTTAACCTGGATTATCAACTGCTGGATATTTGTAATGATTTATCTACTCACATCTATCATCCATCCATTCATCCATCTATCTATTGAGAAGCCGTTTCATCCGTGTCCACATACCTCAACATCAATGCTGCCATCCTCCGAGCTGGTGTCCGGCACATCCTCATCCAACTCCGCCCCCGTTCTCTTGAGACACCGGAGCGCGTGCCTCTGAAGCCTGGACACTGGTAGAGTTGTGTTGCAGACGGGACATTCTCCGTGCTGTGGGGGCGGGGTGCTGCGGCGACGGGCTCGGAGGCGCCGGAGACGGTTGGAGTGGACTCGCTGGAAGATTGTAGGATTTCTTTTTTACTGTCTTAAGAACTGGTCAGGTCACTCCAGTATTTTATTCGGTTTTTTATTTTATTCGAGATGGGTAAGCTCTTGACTCTTGTTTGTATTCAAACAAGCGTACAACACCACACTAGAGGTCCGTCGCCACGCACTATGGAGAGTGGCGTGTGGCAGTGTGTGAATCGCTTTAAGAATTGGTTAGGTCCTCAAATCTTGTTTACCATCTATGTTCTATGTTCTATGTTAGGGGGTTTGGTTTCCGCACTTAGTCCTACAATGGACCATTGTGCGTGAGCCGTGGTGGGGGCTATTCCAACCAGCCCACCTCCCTCCAAAAGCAGATCAGTCTTCCCGGTCTTCTCAGGGCGTCCGCAAGGGATTTTGGTGTACCGAGGGTTTCTTTGCGGGTTTGGGCGACGCCGGTGCATTCGAGGAGCACGTGCGCCACCGTTTCTTCTGCCTCCATGCACGCTCTGCATAGAGGACTGTCTGTGATGCCTAAAGTGTGGAAATGTTTGTTTAGTGAGCAGTGGCCTGTGATAGTCCCCGCCACCAGTCGCAGGCTAACTCTGTCCAGGCGCAGAAGGCGCCTGGTCAGTCCCTTCTCCAAACATGGCAGGGCCTCCTTGGATTGCCTGCACCCTGGTGTCAAGGCCCACCACTCCTCTGCTTGTGTATGTGTGTAGTCTTTCAACCAGCTCCTAAGCTGATTGAAAGGAATGGGCACTATTGGCTCTGGTCCGAAAGGTTTCGTGCTAGAACCCCTCCTGGCGAGTTCGTCAGCAGCATCGTTTCCTAGTGATCCACTGTGTCCTTTAATCCATTGTAGCGTCACCTTGTTACGGTTTTTTTCCGTGACGCGTTCTAGTGCGTTATGGCATTCCAGTATTAGTCTTGTTTACCATCACAATCTGTATTCTCCGAAGGGTTACAGATGTGATAGTAAACAACAACAAATCGCAGAGGAGTACCAATGTAAACACACCCACAGGTATACAGTATGTTGAGGACCCATGTAATATGAGGCGAGCCTATTGTCATAAACCGGGCACAAATCTTAACTCAGAGCTGCTACTGAGAATTTCATAGAAAATCCCAATAACACTGCTTGACCTGGGACTGGGAACCAAACCCACTAGCATAGCAGTCGCCCTTAGGACCACTAGGCTAACAAGGCAGTTAATTAATTTAATATATAAATATAGTGAAACTATGCTTCATTGAGAAATAATATGACATTTATGTTGTTAGGTATGTCCTGTCTTCAGAGATAGCATATTTATTATGTTGTGGTTTACATAACTTATCTTTTTAGATATAGGAGATAATAAATTTCAAACATTATGTAACAAAACCAATTTTATAAAAGTTTAAACATTCTACATTTCAAAGTTGATTAACAGTTGGTATAATATATAATCTGTGTAAATCTATCGATGGATTGTTTTGTTTATAAATGTCTTAGATTTATTGTAATTGGGTAGTAGACACCACTAACCAGTAATTCCAAGACAAAAGTTCTCAAAACAAACACTTTTTCTAGCCCTGAAAACTGATATATACTGATAAATTTTCAATTTATTGTAAAATTAGATTTTTACTTGCATCCAATTTAGTCAATGAGTAGGTCAATCTCACAGTGACGTCACAGTCCCATATTGCCAAACAAAATCTTGCCAAAATCAATGGGACAATTGCATGTCTACCTAATTATTTATACTCTATTTAATAGAGCATTAGAAAAGAACAGTAATTGTAGTTATAATGCTGAATTAACTGCATTTTGGTATTACAATTTTGATTATAAATGGCTATAACAGTAAAACTTCAATCATGCATTTATCTAAACTAAGCAGTGCAGCTTTTATTACTTTAAGTTTAAAGATAAAATTAAGTTTAATACTTAAAAATATTATCGCAAACAGAAGCTGTTCACAAACCCTAATAAATAAATATTTGTAAATAAAATAGCTTTAGAACTTATTGTTAATGAAGTTGTAGTGTGGTGTTGTTGTTTAAAATGCGTTGTCTAAGTTACTCTACACAACACAGCTTTGCTATCATGTAAAAAAGTTTTATGAAAATATTTTTTATAAAAAAGAAGAGCTTTGAAATTTCTTCCTAATATTCTGTCTTAGTTTCTGAGATAAAAGGCAGTAGAAACAAGAATTATCCTACATTATCTCAATTATTATAAGCAAGTAATAAAAAAAACTGCAATAGAAAACAACAAAAAGTTTATAAACACAATAAATTCCTCAAAAAAAAAGTTACAAATCCTACCATAGAATAACAGCTGTTCTTAATTTAAAAAACGAACTCACTTGGTAAACATCACTGCCCAAACATCCAGAAACATCCACTTCTTCTTCGGGAACATCGACACTCGTACTAGATCCAGGCACAGCCAAGTTGGTACTAGAATTAGCACTCAGCTTTCTTTTTGAACCACTACCAGACAATTTCTGCAATCTCTCGACTTCTAAAGACAAATGGGAGTCAAGTTCCCCTTGACGAATCGTACAACTGCACACCGGGCAACTCGGTAATTCGGTCACTTTCTTACGATTCCTCACACAATTCAATATAATACTATCATCGTACTGATTAAAACTAGTACTAGGCGTGTTATTTAACGAATTAGAACCCCCTTCCATGTTATTATACATCAAAATTGGTAACATTTCAAACGATTAAAAATTTTGTTGTTAAACTACACTGATTATAAATCTGTAAACATCACAATAATTTCACAATTAAATTGTGTTTTGAGAGTTTGGAAACGTTAATGGAAGTTCGGTTGTGCTTACGCAAGTTATCTTACAGACATAGTCGCGGTAATTTACGTAATAAAATAAATAATTTGAAGCAAAACAATAATAATAAGATCGTTTACACAACTTTTTTTTTTAAATTGCTTTGATTGGTATTTGAGTTGAGTGACATTTCTTAATCGCTTGGGTTGGGATGTCGCGGATACTAATGGGTTTAGTCGATTTTTGGAGGTATTAGTATGTTGACATTTTAGAATACAAATATATTATTGGGTCTTAGTTAGCTGGGTATTTAAGTCTGTAATGATTTTAATGTTTTTTTTTTAAAGAAAAATACTATTTGTTTTTTATTCGTACAGTTATGATGGTTGAAATAATAATCGTTAACGGCTCAAAATATCATAACAGTTTCAGTGCTAGTTCGCTTTGTATTATTTTTCTTATGAAAATTGATTTCTCATCATACGGAGCCTAAGTGTAGTGTTACTTCTTCCAACAATTGTCAGAATTCAATATCTGTTAAAAGTAACCGTACTATGCAATGTCCATCTTGTTGTAAACTCATTTCTTTTGTCTTCTCATACACATTAAACTATTATCATTACAAGCAGCAGCCTTTCACTTTGTCGATAGCTTGGTTCAATTCAGTTTATATTCGGAGGTTTCTTTTAATCTGCTGCTATTGCTTGCAGTCGTCCACATAAATAAGCTTCAACTTTATTGAGGCTTCTAAAGCTGTCTTAAATGTATTCAAGGCATTGACAATTCATAATGATTATTATTAAAACACAAAATCAAAATAATTAATTACATTTATTATTCTAAAAATACAATATTAATACATTCATTCGATTGTGTATCCTCAAATACAGATTTCACTTATTATTATTAAATACAAAAATATAAAGATTTTTCGTAATCGACTAAATAAAAAACCTTTTTATCAAGCCATCCTTATTTACTAGCGACAAGAATTTGGATCGTGGCTAAATTCGGAACTAACATTTTAAACGTATTAAATTAACTTTGACATTTTCAATCAGCGCCTTCCTACAATGTAAAGTGTATATTTTTACAAGTTTTTATTTAGTTTCATCTGCCCAGATGTTTGTTTGTCTGTAATCAAATATCCCGATATTCGATTAAGCTGAACTTTTGCGTAAATGTGCAATTTGCATGAGAATGCAGTATAATGATGTCCTATTGTTGATTTGCCGCCAAAATATTCAAAATATTACATTAATAATTATTCCAAGATTCCTTTTTTTGTTCACATGAATATTAATATCGTTTTTATTTTTTATATAAATCATTGAATGGCAAACAAGCCAACATCCCACCTGATGTTAAGTGGTCACCGCTGCCTATACACATCTGCAATACCAGAGGCCTTGCAAATGCGTTGCCATCTCAGAGACAAACTTAAAACATCTCATGTGCCTGTAACTACACCGGCACCCATACCCTTCACACCGGAACACAGCAACGCTGCTTTGCGGCAGAAATAGGTATGGTGGTAGTACTTCCCCGGACGAGCTCCTACACAAAGAGCTCTACTATTACTACAAGGCGTTGATTTTCATCCTGGTCAAATTCAAGGAGTTAAATATGCTCGTGATTCTTAACACGAATCAATAATAAAATAAATTGTTTTTGAAATCTTTTTTTTTGACGTGATTTTCTCGCCAGAGGGTTTAGGCGCTATGCACACTTTGATATAGCCGCGCGACAACTCTGCCTACCGCATTCGCAACTGGGCGATTCTGAATTTTGCGAGAGGAGTATTCTGGAATACTATTATTTTTGATAGTTGCAACTAAAAAAACAAGTATTTATTAAATATTGGTCAGGTATCGTAATTATATTTGATTACTTCTATTTTTTTATGACAAGCTCCTAAAATTTGACGAGGATGCAAATCAACAGCTTGTATATTCCTGATACTAAAACTTGACCAGTATTACAGTTTTTCTACTTCACAAAGACTCGAACAGCCTCCAATGAAGTCCCAGTTTCTAATTCTTCACAATTCTTCTCTATTTTTGTTTCGTGGATCCCAGATTTCGTCTTACTCTTCCTATTAATGGCTGGCTGTTTCAAATGCACTGTTCTGACGTGAAGTTTCAAGGAATTCGATTGGCTGAACGTTCTTGAACAATATTGACAGGTGTACGGTTTTGCACCTGTATGTACCTGGGGAAAAATGGTTAGATATTAGTACTATAGGTATAATAATTAAATAGCTGCCTTGTTGGTCCCGTGGTCGTAAGCGCGACTGCTGAGCGAGGGGTCCTGGGTTCGATTCCCAAGTCGGGCAAAAAAACCCAAATCTGGGGGTAGGCAGAAACCACAGAACGCCACCTGCTACGATCCTTACATACTACTTTCGCCTCGTCCACGTTCATACATCTGGTCATAAAAGCACGCCGGTTACGAGTACTGCACACCCGACCTTTCTGAAGAACCTCACCGATAAGGTCAGGGTAGGTCTTTCTAGGGCGTCCCCTCCCGGCGTTGCCACTCACATCTGCCATATTATAAATCCCTTAACCCCCCCCCCCCCTTCCCCTCTCTCCCTTCCTTCTCTTTTTGAGGGGGAATATATGAAAGTTTATACAAGCTGTTGATTTGCATCCTCGTCAAATTTTAGGAGCTTGTCATAAAAAAATAGAAGTAAGCAAATATAATTACGATACCTGGCCAATATCTAATAAATACTTGTTCTTTTAAGTTGCAACTATCAAATAACAGTATTCCAGAATACTCCTCTTGCAAAATTCAGCATCACCCAGTTGCGTATGCGGTAGGCAGAGTTGTCGCGCGGCTATATCAATGTGTGCATAGCGCCTAAACCCTCTGGCGAGATGGCTAGCTCGAATTCGAAAATCACGTCGAAAAAATAATAATTTCAAAAACCAATTTATTTTATTATTGATTCGTGATAAGAATCACGAGCATAGTTAACTCCTTGAATTTGACGAGGTTGCAAATCAACGCCTTGTATAGCTTATACTTACTCTGTAATGCCTATTCAAAGCCGGCTTTTGTGTAAACCGCTTCCCACACGCGGCACACACATACGGTTTCTCGCCAGTGTGAGTGCGAGTGTGTATCCGCAGCTGATTGCTATCCACGAAGTGCTTGGAGCAGGAGGAGCACGAGTACGGCTTCTCACCAGTGTGGGTGCGCTGGTGGTACTTCAGCGTCGCGTTAGACTGTTGGGGCAGAGGTTAATAGTAATGGTGGGTGTTGTGATTTGCTATTCGATTTTAGGTTTTAAGGATGGTGTTTTAAAGTTAATTTTACCATGGCTCCACCTACTTTGAGAATAAAAAAATGTGTGCTGATTTCATTTACAAGCGTTTAAAAAGGACTTTATCTAGCTGGCGTTAAGTGAAAATTATTTGAAGTCATTTAATATGTTCTTGAAATAAATGTTTTGATTATCATTAAAATTCAGAAATAAAAACCAGCTTTTTTTATATAATTTTATCCAAAACTCCGGCTTCACTCATTGGTGGTTCGGCTTTTCGAATTTAGGATCTGGCAACCCTAAACGCAGGTGACGCTGTATGCAGGCTGCTTCCAACCGGTTCTTTAGGAAATCTATGGGGAGGCCTATATCCAGCAATGGACGTACTGCGGTCAGCCGCATATCATATCAGTATGATGATGATGATGAATCCTAGATTGTGTACTTTTTTTATTTACTGATGGGAAATAATCATATGACTTCTCCTGCCCTAGTGTCAGACTTTTACTGACTAAAACCCATGCATGTTCCTTCTTGTGCCCTTTGCGTTCTGGGGGCGCGGTATCTCTTTCGAACAACCCGCAGATTGTGTACTCACCGTACATTTCTTCCCGCACACTTCGCAGACAATATTCTTATTATACTTGACTCCCAAATGAGTTCTGTTGATGTGCGCCTGCAGCTTGGAACGCGTCATGAAGTTTGAACCGCACTGTAATAAAAAAATACACTTGAAGCCATTTTTCACACGTAACATTTTTATTTGATGTTTAACTTCTACCAGCTCGCTTGACCATGGCCCACCTTCTATCTTGTGCCGCATGCCCTGTCAGCTGCACACGTGAGGACCTAATGACTGCGTCGGGTCAAACATAGTATTTAACAAATACCCTATTCAATTATTTATTTTCTATTATTTGCCATCGCTGCGCTAAGAAGAAGATGCTCGCTTTAAAAAAAAACACGTTTGAACGCCAGAGCGTAAACACATCGGCGCCACTGCTACGCCAAGCCACAAATTCAGCATTTCGATTAGCAATTTTTGATTATTGTTTTTTTCTAGTGAAATGTAAGAATTGAATATATCTTTGTGCTATTTTACAATATTTCATTAATGTAGTTTTAAATAATAGGAAAGAGAAACACCAAAAACTTAATTTAGGACATTTTTAAGTAGAAAATAAGTACTTAAAAATTTCGTTTTCTTGACGGCTGTAGACGTCGGTAGCGTGTTTGACACGTTTTCGTTTGTCGGCTATAGCCGTCCGTGGCGGTCAAAGGGTTAAATATTTATTTTATTCTGTTATTTAGTATTTGTTGTTATAGCGGCAACAGAAATACATCATCTGTGAAAATTTCAACGGTCTAACTATCACGGTTCATGAGATACAGCCTGGTGACAGACGGACGGACAGTGGAGTCTTAGTAATAGGGCCCCGTTTTACCCTGTGGGTACGGCACCCTTAAACTGCCCCGTTGGTCTCGTGGTCGCAAGCGCGACTGGTGAGCGTGGGGTCCTGGGTTCGATTCCCAGGTCGGGCAAAAAAGTTTTAATGGGTTTATCCATTTGGAATTTCTCAGTAACAGCCCGGAGTTTGGAAGTTGGTGTTGTGACACCCCGTGCCTCGGAAAGCACGTAAAGCTGTTGGTCCCGGCTGTCAATCGTAGATCTTTGACAGTCGTTACGGATAGTCAGAAGCCAGGAAATCTGACAACCAGTCTAACCAAGAGGTATCGTGTTGCCCAGTTACTGGGTTGTGGAGGTCAGATAGGCAGTCGCTCCATGTAAAACACTGGTATTCAGCTGCATCCGGTTAGACTGGAAGCCGACCCCAACATAGTTGGGAAAAGGCTAAGCAGATGATGATGATGATGTACGGAACCCTTAAATAACTAATACACAATGATGCTTACCTGGTTACACCTGAAGATTCGTTCCTTAGCGGTGGCTGGAGGTCTGCGCGCCCTCCGCAGCGCCTTAGCGTGCTCCTTCATGTGCGTCTCCAGGGACATGTGCCCTGTGTACTGCCACGGACAGATTGAGCAGCTCTTGCTACAAGGACATACACATGGTACAGTTAGCAACAAAAGTAGATTCACATTTCAGATTTTTTAATCCTTATTAGGGTGAATTCAAACCGAGACGCGACGCAGCGCGCACCTTGTAATAGAGTTACGCAAAATAAAACTTTATTTACTAGACAAAAAGATCGGATTTCATTAATTTTCATTGATTAATCCATATCCATAGGATTGTATTTTATTAATTTTACATAATTTAATTTAATTTAATTCAATTGAACATTCAAAGAAATTCAATTTGTCAACTATCAAACTAATTAAAACACAGGGGCCCGTGATCCTTATGGGGACCCAGGGCTCCCAATGAGTTAAATACGGCCCTGGATAAGAGCCGTTTTAAGCGCAATTGGGTAGATGACAACACTAATCAATTGACGTACTTTTTATGAGCTGTCAAAACGCAATTCCCCATAGATTTTGTATGACAATACTCAACTATGACGTCAGTTTTTTATCGACTCAATTCAGTAACTATTTATTGATTTCAAAGCAACTTAAAATTTATGATAATAGTTATTCAAAAATTTATCGGGTTTTCAGGGCTAAAATAAAGTGTTTTTTTAGTGAAGCTGTGTCTTGGAATTATTTGTTAGTGGTGTCATCTACCCAATTGTGAAAAAAATATAATTACCTCTCCTCTGTCTTGAGTGTATGTTGTACTGAGCACAATATATGTCGCTTCCACGCTTCAGAATTGTAGAACTGTATATTACATTCCGTGCAAAATCTTTTAGAGGCTGGATCTTCCGGGTCGTTGGGGTCAACCATCTGTAGAATGCAGAGAACGCATCCTTAGAACGATTAGAACAGTTACGCACTGCATCGGACCCGAATCCATATCCATATCATATCGGTACGTAAAAAAAAAAGAACATTTTTACAAAAAAGACGACCACCTTTAAAAATTATAAAGCGGCTTTGGTTCTGTTTGTTGTGTCGTATTGCCGCCGATTTCCAAAGCTAAAGTTATTTTTCACTTTTTAGATTGTTAAAGCGGTTGTCTTTTTTGTAAATAAGAATACAGGATAAGTTTTTAACCAGTGCGTAAATTTTTTTTGGTAGTTCAGTGTCAGTAATAGAACACATTTCCGTGTTTAGTTAAAAAAAAAAATAAAAAAAATTTCATCCTTATCCGAGTTTGAAATAAGCAAAACATCCAGGACATAATCTATTCGCCATACTATCAATGAAAACTCTTGGCCGCCGCCCGGGCGCATGGCTGGGGTGAGGGGGTGGGGAATGCGCTAGCGCCGAGTGACAATAAAATATGGTTTTTAAGTATACATGTTTCGTAAGCGATAACTTTTTTTTTTAGTACTAACACATATCAAAATAAAATATACGTGTTTAATAAAACGTGTTGAAGTTTATTATGGCAAAATTTACGCACTGGTTAAAAAAATTTCCTGTATATAAGGTGTTACCAAAATATCTGCCACGGATTTAATGGGAGGTAGTATTGTGTTTAAAGATTACAATAGTGAAGAAATTTCATACCCCAGAATAGTTAATTCAATTTGAGAAAATAAAGTAATTTAATAAACATTGACTCTACTCTGCATAACGCGGTTCACAAATTTAAAAAAATATGACACATTATCAATAATTTATCTTCACTATTGTAATCTTTAAACACAATACTACCTCCCATTAAATCCGTGGCAGATATTTTGGTAACACCTTATATATATTTCGCTTTTTGGTATCAACTCTCTGTCATTCAAATCCATAAAGGAACGGTAATACTAGGTAAATTATCAAGACCCTACTTAAAAGTCACAATTAGGTAACTATAATATTAAGTAAATTCGTTTACTTAGAAGATATACGATATTGCTTACGCGGGTCATTTAAAATCCATCCGCGGGCCTCATCATGGCCCGCGGGCCTGTGGTTGAGCAGCCTTGTCTAGAGAGTTATTTCGTACCTTTTCACCGTTGATGTGTGTTTTCCTCTTATGCATCTGCAGTCCGTGTTTACCCACGAACGTGTCCCCACAGATGTTGCACACGTGCTCCGTCGGGTGGCGCTTGCGCATGTGCGACAGGTATGACGTCGGCTTCCTGTGAGATTGGGGAGCTATGAGATGCACTGGCTAATATACACAAGTGCACAAGTAAACGAATTTATGGATTAGTAATGTTGATTCCTTGATAAATGTTATACAATCACGCCTGTATTCCCCGAAGGGTTAGGCAGAGGTGTACCAATCAATGTTAACCCACAGTTCGGCGGTATGTGTAGGTCCCATGTAATAGGGGGCGAGCCTACTGCCATTAACCGGGCACAAATCCTAACTCCGAGCTGCCACTGAGGATTTAGAAAAACCCAATAACACTTTTTGCTCGACCTGGGGAATCGAACCCAAGTTAAATGTTAATATTTGATTTTCATCTTGCCGCTGGGTTAAGGCAGTCGGGCCGATGAACCCGCACGCACACAATGATATATTTACCTGAATGTATGACTGCATAGTTGACATTCATATGTGTGTCCGTCATGCCATTTCTCGTGAATCCTTGCTTGATTACTGGAAAATATATAATATTTAGGGACTGTCAAACAAGGAAGTTCTTTTTTTTTTTCTTTTTTGTTTCGAGTTGGTTAAGCTCTTGACTCTAGTCTAGGTCAGAGGTGACATAGACAAAGTCTGTGATGGAGTGAGCTTACCCAGAAGAAGCCTGTTCACTCTAACTTTGAAGAGATTAGGATTGAATGCGTTCGGAAGTACAGACGCAGGTAGAGAGTTCCACTTCTTTTAGTTCTACACAAATAATAAATAAAATTAGGAGGCTCTCGTTGGGTGGCTGGATCAAGGGCTTGATTCAGAAAGCGGTTCTCCTAGACACGGCGCGTATCGTTAGGAGATTCCTTTCTCAGGAGCCCTGACCACCGGTGGCTTGGACCCTGTTCCCGACGCCGGTGGGCTACTATTTTTTATATTTTTAAATGTTTTTATATTTTTTTTATACTAATATTTAAAAATGTATTAAATATGTATATATCAATGAATAAATGAGAATAAAATTAAAGTGCCCATTTGTAATTTCAAAATAACAGTTGTCATATTATGAATGTTTACACGGTACTTTATTGGAATAATTATTTTTGTATATGATAACCAGATTCATAGAACTGGGGATGTATAGGCTATATAACATCACGCTACGACCTACCGGATCAGAGCAGTAAGCGAAGACGTAACTAAACGCGGATGAAAAATAACACACGTATGAGAGACTTCATACGTGTGTTATGTTTCATCCGCGTTTAGCAGGGTAGAAGTTCCTCCATACTTATATTATAAAGAGGTAAGATTTTTTGTTTTGTACCGTATAAGCTCCAAAACTACTGATCGATTTTATAAATTGTTTCACCAACATTATCATCTGCTTAGCCTTTCCCAACTGCGTTGGGGTCGGCTTCCAGTCTAACCGGATGCAGCTGAATACCAGTGTTTTGCATGGAGCGACTGCCTATCTGACCTCCACAACACAGTTACGGACAACACGATACCCAATAGATTCTTAACCAATTGATAGTAAAATTATCAGGAAGTAATATAGGCATATTATGTAAAGCTACTAATATACTAGGTACATTGCAATAACTTTTGTTACCATATTTATTGACAAATAAATTGATTTGATTTGCATAGGCAAATCAAATCAATTTAGGCAAATTATTAAATAATAAATTATATTATAGACTTGTGTGTTAAGGCTAAAAATGTGAGATCAAGAAATTAACAAATCTTTAACAACATACCTTGTATGAGAAATATATCCACACTTATTGCACTTGAATATGCGCACGTGTGCGTTGTTAGCGTGCGTGCGCAGTAGCTGCACGGAGCGGTAGCGCATGTGGCACACGTCGCACACGTGAGCCCCGCTACGCTGCAATACAACACATTATGTAAGCGTGCGTGCGCAGTAGCTGCACGGAGCGGTAGCGCATGTGACACACGTCGCACACGTGAGCCCCGCTACGCTGCAATAGAACACATTATGTTAGCGTGCGTGCGCAGTAGCTGCACGGAGCGGTAGCGCATGTGACACACGTCGCACACGTGAGCCCCGCTACGCTGCAATATAACGCATTATATTAGCGTTTTACTTACTTTAAAATCAATAAATAGTCAATTGAGTAGGGCTATAAGTGACGTCACAGCGTGCTATTGCCAAACAAAATCTTTGAGAGAATCGCGTTTTGACAGTTCATAAGACGTATGTCAACTGACGCTGTATGCAGGCCGCTTACAACCGGTCTTTTTGGAAATCTATGAGGAGGGCTATGTCCAGCAGTGGACGTCCTGCGGCTGATATGATGATGATATCAACCGACAGTTCAATTGGGTAGATGACACCACTAATCAATTGACGTTACTTTTTATGAGCTGTCAAAACGCCATTCCCCCATAGATTCTCTATGACAATACTCAACTATGACGTCACTTTTTTGTCATCTCAATTCACTAACTATTTATTGATTTCAAAGCAACTAAAAATCAATTTTTGTAGTTATTTAAAAAATCATCGGGTTTTTAGTGCTAAAATTTAATGTTTTTTTGTGAAGTTGTTTCTTGAAATTATTGGTCAGTGGTGTCATCTACCCAATTCCGTTCAAGATGGCCGCCACTCACCGCGTCGTGTTTGATCTGATGGTTGTCGTACGCGCGCGCGTCCACGAACCCCTTGTAGCAGAGAGCGCACTTGTAGGGCGACTGAGTGTAGTTGGAGGACGACGCGCGCGACACCAAGCTCTCCTGTTGCTGCTTCTTACTCAGTATTATCTAATCTAGGGTCGGTACATATCTGACGGAAAATGCGTCGCATATTATCGGTCACGTAACGCCAAAACAGTCAAATATATAATAAAACATTTAACCTTTCACACCTAACGACGAACCGACCCCTAATCTATCAAGTGTCTAATCTGTTTGGTACCAATTTTCCGTAATAGATGGCGTTGTACTGTAACGTCAGTTTTCTGCATCGCGCTAATAAGATTTTTCTACAAAACATGAACTCTCGATGTTTAGTTTAATAAATTGTCTTACTTTAGACATTGCGTTTTATTACCGCCACGGGAGATATTTTTGACACTTGACATTCTTGACACTCACTTTTTGACATTTATATTGTGTGAGTTTGACAGATTTGCTGGCAACTGACAGTTGAATTGTCAAAGTGATACGGTTCAAGATGGCCGCCACTCACCGCGTCATGTTTGATCTGATGGTTGTCGTACGCGCGCGCGTCCACGAACCCCTTGTAGCAGAGAGCGCACTTGTAGGGCGACTGAGTGTAGTTGGAGGACGACGCGCGCGACACCAAGCTCTCCTGTTGCTGCTTCTTACTCAGTATTATCTCGCTGCAGTCTGGTTTGCGAACTGGAAATGTAAAGTTCATTTATTAATTGACTTGACTTATTTAATTTTTTATTACTGTTTGATATATTTTATGTATTTCCGATTGACTTCTATTGAAATTTTATTAATAACATTACCTGACATTTATTATTTTTATGAATTGTGGCGAATTTTTAATTTTATATTATTAGTAGTGCATAAGCAGTAAAATAAAAATCAATAAAATTGCATGCCTTTAGGCTGATTATGGAGATACCAAACCTATTCAATGCAAACATGTTTTCATTTACCCATTTTCGCAATAAATGAGTTTGAAGTTTATAAGTTCTGGAGGGATTACTTAAAAACCTCAGACCAACAAAAAAAGAAAGACGGCGCGCCGCGAACATCAAAAGTGAAGCCATAAAACCGTGCTCCTGCAAGTAAACATACACGCTCACGCACACACCTACACTAAAACCATGCTCATCACTCTTAGTACGTCACGAGCAGTCACGAGTCGCCGTCAAGTAAACTTAGATTTAAAACATAGAATTATGCCTTCCTGTGTAGTGAAAAGTTGCAAAAACAACAGCAAATTACATAAAAAGTCTCACGGAATCACTTTTCACTTGTAAGTACATGAAATAACATCGTTTCTCTATTAATAAACTGTGAATTTTATGTTACTCGGAACACAAAACCTCAACGAACGAAAGCAGTGACATAAAGTGTGAGGGTTGCCATAATACGATTTAAAATTTCCCCATTCGGTTAATATAAATAATTATGATTTCTTACTACTAGTTTTTTTCTTTTTATGTATTTAATATTTTAGGTTTCCAATTAATAATTAAATAAAAAATAAATGGATAGTAGCTATAAGAAATAGTCGGAATGATCCAGAATGGTTGCCATCGAAAACCAGCGTGGTTTTCGATGGCTTTTTGAATTTAATAAAGTTGATTGAAAATATACGTTTTTGGAGTAGAAGCCTTCGCAACTATTGTGGTACAATACCATACTCAACAATATCTTACTCGTACATTATTATCCTAGTGCTACCCACAAAAATATCCCCAAATTATAGGGAAAAAATTTAACAAATGGCAACCCTTCGATACACACATAGATAAAAAAGTGGCTTCACTTTTGATGTTCGCGGCGCGCCGTCTTTCTTTTTTTGTTGGTCTGAGTTAAAAACTGGAAAAATGAGGCACGAAAGCGTGAAGCATGGAAAGAGTGGAGGGAGGCCTTTGCCCACTACAGGCTAACAAAAAAAAACTGCTGAGCAGAGGTCCTGGGTTCGATTCCCAGGTCGAGCAAAAATAGTTATTGGATTTTTCCATTAGCAATTTCACAGTAGCAGCCCAGAGTTTGGAAGTTGGTGGCTTGACACCCCCGTGCCTCGGACAGCACGTAAAGCCGTTGGTCCTGCGCCTGATCTCTCTCCGGTCGTGTCGGATTGCCGTCCCATCGGGCTATGAGAGTGTGGGAAGAGGGAGTGCACCTGTGTTCGCGCACACACTTGTGCACTATAATATCTCCTGCGTACTTGGCTAGTCTGTATTAAGATTAGCCGCCGTGGCCGGAATCGGTCTGGAGAGTTACATTACAAGAAGCAAAACTCTTTGCTAATACCAGGCCTCCGTCACTCGTTAATTCAAGGTTACTCTCTTAAATGCCTACGGCTCGCCTGCGCCCGGGCGCAACGAATCCAGTCGGCTGTCACGCGCTCGCTTGAGTGTACTATACCTACCGCAACAAAATAAACGATACTCGCGCCTTCAATAATGTCTAAACCTCGCAATGTAATTTGTAGTGTACAGAAAATACATATTTCAGTACATACAATAATACTTCATAGTCACCTATTCTTTTGTCTAATAATTTCTCAGCATAGGTAGCCCTAGCGCTGTGTTGTATGACGCGCGTTATTGCTATCTCTTTCTCTCTTACGCACTAACGTGTTGTAGGTAATTGGGTAGTTTCCACCACCATCGATTGACATACTTTTTATGAACTGTCAAAACGCGATTCTCCCATAGATTTTGTATGGCAATAGCACGTTATGACGTCATTATGTGGCCTTCTCAATTGACTTACTATTTATTGATTTTAAAGTAAGTAAAAATCCAATTTTGCAATAAATTGAAATATAATCGGTTTTCATGGATAAAATAAAGTGCTTTTTTAGAGAAGTTGTGACATGAAATTATTGGTTAGTGGTGTCAACTACCCAATTATAGCGTTAAGTGTTGGGTTTTCTCTATGGAGTGAAGTATCTGTACTTATTTAATCTGTGCTAATACTTACTTTTCTTCTTAAAACCCTTTTTCTTCTTACAAACTTCTTGCTCTTCTTCCACTTCTGTTTTAAACTTCATTAAAGGCACATCATCTTCTGAGTCTGATTCAGAATGATGCGGTGGTATATCATCTACATCTAGATAGTTATTTTCTAAATTTTCTGATACCAACTCTGTAAACAGGAATAATTTAACAATACAATACAATTATGATATTTTTTATTCAAAAAGTTAATCCTAATTCATATAATAAACAGTTCAGTGAAACTATTTTTCGAATAACTATGAAATTAAAAAAGATATAAGCCATCGAAGATTTGTTTCTATCTCTTTCTAGCAAAAAAAAAATTAACACGGATTTATATGGCCGTAGTGACATGTGACGTCACAGGCCATGTCGAATCTCTCTGTCTAATCGGTGCGTAATTCAGCCGATATAAGCATTTAAAGCTATTGTTATTTATTTCCCGATTTTAATTTTAATTTCACATGGATAGCAAACAAGGCGACAGCCCACCTGATGTTAAATCACCACAGCCTATAGACATCTGCAATACCTGAGGCCTTGCAAATGCGATGTCATCCCAGAGACAAAGTTGAAATGTATCATGCTGTAACTACACCGGCACCCATACCCTTCAAACCGGAACACAGCAACGCTGCTTTGCGGCAGAAATAGGTATGGTGGTAATACTTCCCCGGACGAGCTCCTTCTCAAAGAGTAATGTCGTGATGGCCCAGTAGTTAAGGCGCCCGCCTCTCAAGCACGAGGTTGTGGGTTCGCAACCGGGCACCGGCAAGTACCAATATGACTTTTTCTAATTCATATGTAATTTCTAATTTTATCTTGGACATCACTGACATCGGTAACCATGTCAGAGGCCCTTGAGGCGGTTAAGAAACTCTGACACTAGGGTGTATGGGGTCGTTAGTCCTTACTGCCCACGCAATAAAGAAGAAGACAAGGAGCTCTACTACTACTAACAACTAGTCTTGACAGAGCCTTCAGAACTCACCATCACTCCGCTGTTCCACCTTCAGCTCAACTTCATACTGCCTCTCGCAAGCAACCGGTAACTCTTCTTTGATAGCGTCGCTTTCTATCTGACAATCACCGAGTATACTTATGTGTTGTATCGATGTTTTAATGAACCCGCCAAAACAATCGAGCTCCCCTTTTATTTTAAATGGTTTTATCTGAAAACAATAAATTTTTGATTTTGAAAAATGTTAGCAGCACTAAGCTAGTTTCCTGAGACAGTGAGTCATGGTCACAGTAGGCCACATAGAGATGGCGGGATCAATTGGATGGATTCTTGCAAAATTAGAGGGACGCGCCAGGGAAGGAGTGGAGGGAGGCCTATAAACAGTAGTCCGACAAACAGGCTACGAAAAAAATAAGTAATGTTGTATTTGTTGTGTTTGCCCAGTGGTTAAAGCAGCCACCACTCATGCATTTTTTTTATTTCGGATGGAAAATCATCACATAGCTTGAGAGAGGGAGTGTCAGGCTTTTACTGACTAAAACCAATCCATGTTCCTTCTTGTGCCTTTTGCGTTCCCGGGGCCGAGCCTGGGGCTTTGCAACCAGGCATGGGTAAGTAGCAATATGACTTTTTTCTATTGTATATTCCAATCTTTTATTAATATTTTATTAGTATTAGTTTAGTGGGTAAATGCCGACGCTTCTCCTTGAAAGTAATTCTGGCAGTGCTCATGCTGAAATAACACCTGACAAGGGTCCTGATGGAACAGGGTCCGATTAAAACAAACCTCACCTCATAATCCTCATTCAGCATCCGAGCAAACAGCTCCTCGGCTTCCAAACACTTCCTCAGCAACTGGTAACATTGCTTCAGTTTAGAGTAGCAGAAGAAACAAGCGAGCATCGGTCTATTGTCTTCAGTTACAAACTGCAACAAATTATAAAACATTGAAGTTCCACATTCTCAAACCAAAAAAAGATTTTTTGTTTGTTTATTTGTACTGAATAAGCTCCAAAACTACTGGAACGATTTTAACCATCTTGCACTAATAGATAGCTACATTATTCCTGAGTAACATAGGCTATATAAAATCACGCTACGACCTACGGGAGCGGAGCAGTCACCAAAGATGTAAATTAACAAGGGTGAAAATGACTACGCAATTAAATTCGCGGTTCGCCAGTATAACAATAAATACGAATACAAGACTTACTGGAATATCAGTCAGCTTCTCGTACAGTTCCTGCAGGCTCTTGTTGACAACTACATACATGCGAACGTTCTCCACCAAACATATCCTACACATGGACAGTTTCTCCATAGTACTTGAATAAATGATTTTTTAACTACAAACTAACTGGTACGTTTAAATTGTCTTTTGATGTATTAAGTTATAGTTCTTTTACATAAAACTCTATAGGCCCTCATGCCGATATCTTACATTAACAAGTACTTTTTAGAAATTCATTATTTACAAGATATTTTGTGTTATGGGTGATATCAATAGTGTTAATTATTAATATTTGTAGCATTTCATTCTATTTAATTAAGAAAATATAGACAGTACGGCGTTCTTCATACATTTTTATATTAATTTAATCAATTGGTAAATATTTGTTTTGGAATAATACACCAAAAAGTTAAATTACAGGAACAAACGCGAAGCGGCGAACCCCTTTGCCGATTTTCGGAAACCAAACAATTTTGACAATGACAGTTGACAGTTTAATATGAATGCGTTCATTTTGTTATTTACTTTTTATATAAAAAAAAAAATTGCATTTGATATAATTATGTAAAAAGAAATGGGAATCTTATCTTACATTATCACAATCTATTAATTTACAGAAAATTCTAATATTTGAAAATTTTACCCTTGGTTAATGACATCTGTGAACGCAGCAAAACTCACAAACTAATTAGTTTCGATCACAGACTGACTGAACTCACCATAAGTCACTGTCATTAGTGTCATAGCATAGTGCAACCACGAAAACAGAAAACAAACAAAACCCCAACTCGAAACTCATAAACAATTCGATCAAAAACTCACGATTCAAAATCTAAAATACATACAAAAACAGCTAATTATCGAATCCGTAGTTCCTAAAAATTAGATAATAAATTAGCATTTTTAAAACAGAGGACAAATTAATATATTATACTTGTTTTGTTTTTAGATTCAATTTTTTTAATATTTTGCCAATGAAGTGAAATTCGAGTATTTCCCGAGGTTTATCGTGTATCGTGGTACCGCAGCATCAAAATGAATTCCCGATGCGAGTGGCATTAGATCGAAAGATTTTATTTATTTCAATAAAAAGTCTATTGGCTTTGTTAAATATTTACCTAATTTAGTTTCGGGAGCGAAATAATACTGTAATAAAACTATCTAAGTCGTCAAAGAAACGGATTTTAATGTAAGTTATGTTTTAATATGTTACCTTGTATCACTAATTCTATTTCATGAATACAAACAATATTCGTACTCTAAATACTTAGTTTATAGGCAAAAGTTGCAGCATAGGATAAACTTCTACAGCTATGTGACGTTTTGTTCATAACATTTATAAAGTACCTATCTATCTACCATTATTTTTACTTTTATTTAAGTACTTATTTCTTTAATTCCATAATGATTTTATTATTACCTATTGTAATTTATTGCAAGACATTTTTTGATCACCAGAACTTAGTAACACTTAATAAGAATAATTTGATTTTAGGTAAGTAATTTTTGCTTTTTGGTACAATTTTTATTGCATTTTATTTATTTAGTTAGGATCTCCAATTAAAGATATACCTAAATCATGACATACAAACAACAGTCAACAAAAGGTACTACATAGGTGTACTCCTTCACTTATAGGAGGCCACAGCATGCACAAGAAAATTAACAACTAGCTAACAAAGTAATCAGAATAAAATTTAGAAACAAAAATATTGAGAAAGTAACTGGATCCTGTTCCCAAAGCCAGTGGGCTACTATTTTTTATATTTAATAAATATTTTATGTGTTTTCATCATCATCATATCAGCCTTAAGATGTCCACTGCTGGGCTCCCCTGTAGATTTCTAAAAGGACCGGTTGGAAGCGGTCTGCAACCAATGTTTTCCCACTATTTTATTTATTTACAAATTAATGAGAATAATAAAATAAAATGAGTAAAGGAGGTCATAATAACAGTAGCTTAAAACAAATCCAATCAAAATAGGGATTTATAAATGTCTAAACAATTTATATTTTGTTCTCCATGTTGGGATAACAAATTTTAATGGATTTTAAATATCGTCCTAAAATGAAAGTTGTTCATAATGAATGGAATGGACAAAAATAATCCTAAATATTTTCTGTTCCAGGTCCGAACCTCCTAACCCAAACATCATCTACCTAGCCCCAACAATGTCGGGTTTCGCTTCCAGTCTAACCGGACCCAGCTAAATACCACTACTACACATGGAGCGACTGCCTATCTGACCTCCACAACCCAGTTACTGGGCAACATTATTCCTCTCGGTAAGATTGTCCATCAAACGAACCCAAGATGTATCAAAGTCAACTAGACTTTGTGTGCGATTACTGCTCAAGAACGTTCACAAGAAAATATAATTTACAAACTCATATAGAGAACTGTCATATCAACGCATCATGTCACTGTGACATCTGCGGGCAAGATTTTGGCAGCCCAGCCGGCTTACTACAACATTTATCCCGAGGTCACAATAATTACAACCAGCCTTTCCCAGAATGCGAACTATGCGGACGAATATTTACAAGAAAACAGAACATTATGTCCCATATGATCACCGTACATCTCCAAGGACTTGGATTTGACATACGCTGTAGACTGTGCAAGAAAACATTCACCACGGAACGGAACTTGAAAAGACATATTAATCAGTTGCATAACCCGGATGTAGAATATCCTACTTGCAATGATTGTCATAAAGTTTTTAAAGGGAAGCATTCATTAATTGCTCATATTCAATCGGTTCATAATGTCAGTGAGAAGGATGCTATCAAATGCCACCTCTGTGAGAAAGTTTACACGAACAACAGAAACTTGAAACGTCACATTGAAATGTTTCACGGTGTAAAAGGAGAATTTAGGTGTGATATATGCCCTAAAGTTTATACTTCAAATCAGAGTTTGAGACGCCATGCGAGGACGAGGCATACGACGGACAATCAGGAGCAGTTTTCTTGCAATTTTTGCATGAAACTGATCATAGGACGGGAGAATTTCGACAGCCATGTACAATACCATCATCATGAAACAGAAACAGATACTAAAATCGCGGATTTTGTCTGCGATTCTTGCGACAAAGGCTTTGAGGACGAACCTTTATTACGACAACACGTCAAAACGGAGCATTCTTTCAAGACTTTCTACAAGTATTGCAAGAATTCCTTGCTGAAACAGTACGGAATGGACACCGAAAACATTATTTACACTTGTGAATTCTGTGACAATTCATTTTTAACTGTATATGAGTTGAAAGACCACATGCGTGTCAATCATGATACTGAATACTCTCTTTCTACCTGCAATGTCTGCTTCGACAAGTTTTACAGTAAAGAAACCATGTTTGCACATAAAAATGTGTGTTTACCGCCGGACAACGTTAATTCTTGCAGCCACTGTGACAAGCTTTTTACCGATATTTCTAGCTTAGAATTCCATACGAGGATTTTTCATCCACAAGCTCAAATCGCTGATTCTAACATCTCATCTACCAACATCGATGAAGAAGTTTCTTTTAAGTGTAAGCACTGTGATCGTATTTATTACAGCGATAGATCTCTCAAGCACCATATAAAGTTGAAACATACGACAGATGAGGAAGTTGAATGCGAATCTTGTGGCAAAATTTGCAGCAACAAATACTATTTGGCATCACACATAAAAATCGTGCATAATAATGATTCTTGGTCCCGATGTGAGTACTGTGACAAGCAATTCAAATCTAAAAGAAATATAAGAAGGCATATAGAGCATACACATTTGGGCATGCAACGGTATAAGTGCATCGAGTGTGAGACGCTGTTTAAGGAAAAACGGAGCTTACGCAAACACGTTCGGACGAAGCACCCAAATTCGACAGCGTTCCCACAATGCCATATTTGCCACAAGCGTTTCGAATCAGCGAAATCTTGCAAGATACATCTGAAATTGCTGCATTCGTTCAATATGAATACGTTCCCGTGTCATTTGTGTTCGGTTTCCTTCAGTTCAAATGAAGCCCTAAAAATACATCTCCAGACTAAACACTTAGCAGAAGACCAGATTTACAAATGCGAAGAATGCAATTTAGTTTTCAAGGGACAGGAGAAATTCGATGCACATAACGATGTGTGCCACGTGAATTTAGTCTCTAATATCAAGCAGAAAGTACTGCCAAGATGCATTCTTTGCATGAAGGATTTCAGTACAAGGAAAACGCTAAAACGTCACATTAAGAAATTCCATGAAGAATTTGATGTGGATGAATTGGCTACATTCGGTTCTAGACGCAGGACGTTTACAGTCGATTGCGAGAATTGTATCAAGAATTTCAACGACGATTTTCATCTAAATGTCTACAATAAGTTGAAACATTTGAGAGATTCAAAAGTTTTTAAGTGCGAATTTTGTTTGGAGTCATACAATTCTCTGGAATTCGCGATTCAGAGGTATAAATTGACGAATGCTGAAGCTTGTAAAAGCAAGATGATTTTGAGCGAGCTGTGTACCACTGAGATGAGTGAAGAAGAGACTGATTTCTCTAACTTCGGAGCTCTACATGACATGCTGCCTGAAAGCACGACTTTGGACATAAAATTAGAACCATTTGATAATTTATCTGATACGGATATCAAGATGGAACCGCCTTGGCCGTAATTTGGGATCCAAGGGCCTCATAAAAGTCAGAAAGTCAAAGCAATTAGACCATTTACACGCACTTTTGAATTGTCAAAAAGTAAGAAGTTGAAGCCAGTTACTTGTTCCAAATCGTAGGTCCCTATGGAGAAGAACGAGCAAGAAACTCCAGGGACACTCTTTTCAATTTGGCTTTTACATAATCTTGGTTACAGTATTCTTATTGCTTCTATGAGTGAAAACAATGAAAGTGAATATAAAATAATAAAAATATAGAAAGATGTAATCTCAACTGACTGCAACCATTCACGAAAATTACATTATTTGGTATCCAACGGTCGTATGGAAAAGAATGAGCAGTAGTGCGATTCTCTAAAATGCAAACTCGAAAACGAATCTCACTCTAGTGACCGCTCTCACTTCGATAACGAACCCACTTGACCTTGGTTGTGTATTTGCTCGCCGTGGTGACGTCACCGGCGTGATCGTGTTTAACAGAATACCATTTTGTTATCTCATTGCGGATTCAGCTTTCCAAATTATGAAGACAAGCGAGGCTTAGAGAATCGCACTGCAGGAAACTTCAGGCGGTTGAAAATGGAAATAATGTTTTTTCTCTGCTTCTATATTATACCACGGTGGTAGCAATCAAGCGTATGGTGTGATGGTGAGTGGTAACAGCATCCTATGAACGCCTGCAACACCAGAGGCATCACACGCGTAGCCGACCCTTAAAAAACCGATTCAGTCCCATCTGCTGTTATTTTCTGATTAATTTCGTTGCGGGATCCAAGACAGTTGAATCGTTTCTCCGGGACTCGTCGAGCTTCATTGTCTCGGCGCTTTTTTGGCGGTCTCCACTGTTGATTCTGGCTTACAGGAGTTGCAGTGGCAGGGAATAGAGTGGAGGGCTGGTCCCAAAAAATAAAATACACTCCCGGACTCCTAAATCGAGCCACCTAGCATTATGAGTTTGTATCGTCCTTATCTTCAAAAAATTATATGAATGACAAATGAATGAAAAATCATATTCAGAACAATAGTACATGAGCCTAATATTGATTATGCCAGCTACAAACTTGCATAAAAACTTTTTGATCATTCATACAATTTTTTGAAGTAATGGACGTTACTAAATCATTATGCTAGGTGGCTCGATTTAGGAGTCTGGGAGTGTAGATAAGTAGTATATAGGTACAAGTGATATAAAAATGAATCGTGTGGGGTTGTGTCGGGGCACACGGCCGTTGGTTTAACGAAAAACGTCTATGTCAGCGAGTCGCTTTTAGTGTTAAACATTGAAACCTATTTCGTTACAGTCCGCTTTTCTGACTTGCTACCCGTATGTGATTTGAAAGACGTTTCTCGTCAATAATCCGTTCAGGGGCAAAATGTCCAACGGTGTCAAAATGTGTTGGACATTTTGAGAATTGGACATTTGGGTAATTGACATTTTGACACCGTTGGACATTGCCCCTGAACGCAATAACGTTCTATACTAGAAAGGTTTAGGTAGTTAACTAAAGGTAAACAAATCGTAGAAAAGGTTTTTTATAGTTGACACTTCCTTGTTTAAAAATACGTTACAACAAAATCAATTCTAATTTCGATTTATGCGATACTTTTCTCTTTTATTAATGTATGTTAAACTTTATCATTTATTCGTTATCTACTCTTCATAGATGTCATTGTTTGGAAACCACTTTTTTGTTAGTTTTATAAAATAGTGTAATATTTTGTAATCTGTCTATTGTAAAGAGCCTAAAAAGACAGGTTCCCAAAACCTTTTAGAAGATACGATGAATTAGATAACGTCGCTAAATTGAAGAGTACGCCCGTGATGTAGTATGGCAACTAAAATTGCAGGTATTACGTTTAGTCGATTAACCAGGCGCCTTTGAAAATTGCGAGGGTCATGTAATAAAACAAGAACAGAAAATGTTTAAATTAGATAAAATGATTGATTATACCACTGAACGTTTTATTATTAACGTGGCAGATAGTTCCTCAAATTCTGATATAGCTAGAGCCTATTATTATACGACTTTAAATAATACGAATTTAAAATTTGAAGTGAAAGGTTTAGCATCCATGAGTCACGTGGTTTGTTTTGTTTACATTTAGTTAACTACCTAAACCTTTCTAGTATAGGTATAAAAATGGCAACTTGTAACATTTCTGATTGACAGATCTGATTTTGTAAAGTAAGAAACAACTGTATTCTACTTAATTACCCGTAGGTTAGGCATCATTTAAGAAAAATGTGTATATAAGCCACATCAAGCTATCCAAATCTGCCAAATTTCTTTGATAGTTTTTCAACTTTATTGCAAAAGAATAAAGTTCATGTTCAGTTGGGAATTTGACAGTTTGGATTAGCTTCCTGTATTCATGCATCTGTATGTTAAAAAAATAGGATTGTTCCTATCTGCCATCCTCTTTTGTCCCCTTATGGGGACAGATCAGAAAAAACGTTTGATCTGTCCCCCTGTTACCAACTAGGGGAGATGGTGAGGCGGTACGAGTGAAATTCGAACTGTCCCCTCGTCAATTTGTCCCCTTAAGGGGTCAAAGCAGGGTGACAGATCGGAATAATCCAAAAATTAAAATGGCGTCGTGTTTTGACGTTTAAGAAACACATAGGTGTTTTGAATGCTTATTAATAATCATGTTTCTGAAATCCTAGCTAAAGTTTAAGTTGCGACTGATAAATATTATTAGATAGAAGATACTCAAATATTACAATTAAGTCATTTTAAATATATCATTTAAAATTTTAACTCTTCATTGGTCCTGATTCTCTTGTTCACAAACTAAACTAAATTTAAGTTAAATGCATCTTTCTCTTTCGATTTCTTAAAAAAAAGGACAGAAGATACATATTCGTTTAGTCCTGTCAAATTAGACAGCGCCTGAAGGAAATTGGCGTGTTCCTAGTCGCCACGTTTTTAATCGCGTCTAAATTATCTATGGGGTGTCTTTTGACAGAACTTAACTAAAATTTTATCTTCTGTCCTTTTTTTTAATGAAATGGAAAGAGAAAGATGCACATAACTTAAATTTAGGTTAGTTTGGTAATAAGAGAATAGTCACCATTGTTTTGTAACTAAATATTTAGATATTCTGGCTGTAAAAAGACACTACACATACACTTTTTAAAAAAAATTGGATTTTGCGGGCAATTTCTAAAAATGATAAAAATAATCTCTGGAAAGAAATCTGAGGAACTTTTAATCGTTATTTATGTTGCAGTCAAAACTCTTAACCAGTCAAAAGTACTATTGACTAGCAAAATCAGTCAAAAGTAGTTTTGACTGAACAGGTTGGTCAAAAGTACTTTTGACTGCAAATTTGCGGTCAAAAGTAGTTTTGACTGGTGGTATCAGTCAAAACTCTTAGAAATCTGTCACTAATCTACAATTAATGATATTTATTCCTTATAAAAGTAAATTATAGTATGCAAGAGCGAGCGAAGCGAGCTCGGGATTTCTTATTCCTCTTAGCGTTTCGATGACAAACTATATTGTAATAAAAATGAATAAATAATATATACTATTGTTATAAATTATATTGATGCGGCCCAGAATTTGACCATCAGCTCGGGACTTGGGGCACCCCGAAATGGACAGGTTAGGTTAGAAGGGGATTGCACTTCTTGGCCATTTTCTTTGTCGAGGAGCCCCGCTTCGCGGGGCTCCTCGACTATGCCTTTTAAGCCACTAGGGCAATCTCTGGCTCTATCTCTAGGGCAAGAAAGTAGAACAATTATTTCACGTATAATCAAGTAATATGATGCCGTCCTGTCAGCCGTCATACTTTCACTGACTCCCTTCTCTTTCATACCATTCTTCACACAATCCATCCATCTTTTTTTTGGCCTCCCCCTT
This sequence comes from Caradrina clavipalpis, assembly GCA_932526535.1. Classification (NCBI taxonomy): domain Eukaryota; kingdom Metazoa; phylum Arthropoda; class Insecta; order Lepidoptera; family Noctuidae; genus Caradrina; species Caradrina clavipalpis. Next base: position 5,733,628 of record OW052117.1, read on the forward strand.
CCTTTCCATCCATCCACAATTATGTCCAAAACCCTTTTGGTCACATGTGTGTCATTCCTTCTCTTCACATGCCCATACCAAGACAAACGGTTCCCTTTCAACTTTTCTGTCACTGGCGCTACTTTCAATACGGTTCAAGGTTAGTGATATAATTATACTAGCTTCTGCCCGCGACTTCGTCCGCGTCACAGTTGATGTGTTATCCTACGGGTACCGTACATTTTCCCGGGATAAAAAGTAGCCTATGTGTTATTCCAGACTATAATCTATCTTTGTGCCAAATTTCATCCAGATCCATTCAGCCGTTTAAGCGTGAAAGAGTAACAAACATCCATACATACATACAAACTTTCGCCTTTATAATAGTAGTAGGATTACTTGATTATACGTGAAATAATTGTTCTACTTTCTTGCCCTAGAGATAGAGCCAGAGAATGCCCTAGTGGCTTAAAAGGCATAGTCGAGGAGCCCCGCGAAGCGGGGCTCCTCGACAAAGAAAAAGGCCAAGAAGTGCAGTCCCCTTCTAACCTAACCTGTCCATTTCGGGGTGCCCCAAGTGCCGAGCTGATGGCCAAATTCTGGGCCGCATCAATATAATTTATAATAATAGTATATAATATATCATTTATTTATTTTTATTACAATATAGTTTGTCATCGAAACGCTAAGAAGAATAAGAAGTCCCGAGCTCGCTTCGCTCGCTCTTGCATACTATAATTTACTTTTATAAGGAATAGATATCATTAATTTTAGATTAGTGACAGATTTCTAAGAGTTTTGACTGATTCCACCAGTCAAAACTACTTTTGACCGCAAATTTGCAGTCAAAAGTACTTTTGACCAACCTGTTCAGTCAAAACTACTTTTGACTGATTTTGCTAGTCAATAGTACTTTTGACTGGTTAAGAGTTTTGACTGCAACATTTACAACAAAAAGAATCTATTTCGTCAGTGAAGTTCTAACAGTGCGCAAGTCATTTTATGAGTGTTTTGAGATTTGAATGTCATTGGATAAAGGTTAATGGCGCGCATCGCTTCGACCAATCAAAATACTATACCCTGACCAATAATATATTATGTAGTATTTATCAAGTAACGCCTTCGTATTGGTCTTAAACGTAAGTTACATTAATTTCATACAGTTTTTTCACTCTCCTGTCAAGTAGCCATTTTTGACTTACGGACTGTTAGAACTTCACTGACGATTTGCCCATTTTCTAAAGGTAATTTCGCATGGAGAAGAAAACTGCTACTTACTTTTAAAACGTTTTACAATATTTTGTTTAGTTAATAAGTACATTAATTATACCTACAAGGTGCAGTTTGGCATCTTCGTCAAAGTGGGTAGATGACACCACTAATCAATTGACATACTTTTTATGAGCTGTCAAAACGCGATTGCCCATACGGCTGTCCCATTTCAAAACCTAGTAAGGGACACTTTTTCCAAAAATCGTTTTATTGCATACATTTTGCTAACCAAGTAAGTCCCTACCAAATACAAAAACACCAGCGTTGAAAACTCACATTAAAGCGGTGAAATTTAATCATCGATACCCAGTAAATGCACTACTCGTCTCGTCTCTGATCTAATTTAAGTTTATACGCTCTCCTATAAAATTTTGTTTTAGGTCCTTGCTAGGTTTTGAATGACAATACTAAACTATGACGTCACTTTTTTGTTATTAATTCACTAACTATTTATTGATTTCAAAGCAAACAAAAATCTTTATTTGTATGTAATTTTAAAATGTACCTATCGGAATGTTTTCTTGGTTAAAATGAATTATCAGTAGTGCGATTCTCTAAAATGCAAACTCGAAAACGAGTCTCACTCAATTGACCGCTCTCTTTTCGATAACGAACCCACTTGACTTTGGTTGTGTTTTCACTTGCCGTGGTTACGTCACCGGCGTGATCGTGTTTAACAGAATACCATTTTGTTATCTCACTGCGGATTCAGCTTTCGAATTACGAAGTGAGGCTTATAGAGAATCGCACTGCTGGTGACAACCTCCTGAAATTTGACGAAGATTCAAAACTGCAATTAATTTCACACAAATATGATGTATCTACCTTAAATAAAACTGCAATAAGTACTTGTATTACAAATTAAGAAATTAGGTTCAGCTAGATCATGTTTATACATTTATATTGGCAACTAACTAATGGTAATAGGCTCGCCCCCTATTACATGGGACCTAAACGTACCGGCGAACTGTGGGTGTACATTGATACACTCCTGCCTAACCCTTCGGGGAATACAGGCGTGATGGTGTGTGTATTTTGCAACTGTAGACAATCAGTGTCCTGTCCCTAACATTGAAACAAATCATGTAATTAATAATTTTGTGTAATTAATAAACAGCTGTAAAATAAAGCCGTTCAATTTTATATTTCGTTTCTTTATCGTCACTAAATACTTTGCTTAGTTTATCATCATCATCTGCTTAGCCTTTTCCCAACTGCGTTGGGGTGGGCTTCCAGTCTAACCGGATGCAGCTGAATACCAGTGTTTTACATGGAGCGACTGCCTATCTGACCTCCACAACCCAGTAACTGGGCAACACGATACTTCTTGATTAGACTGGTTGTCAGACTTCTTGGCTTCTGACTATCCGTCACGACTGTCTAAGGTCTACGATTGACAGCCGGGACCAACGGGTTTACTTTGCTAAGTTTATCCTGGACTGAAATTGCATGGCATCATCAGCCTACAACAGTCCGCTGCTGGACATAAGGCTCTCCAATTGCATACCTCCTAGCTTGTTTCTCGGCAACTCTCATCCAGTTTTATCACGCTATGTCAGAGGTGTTAGGCAGAAACAGTGTGTACACTCTTAACAAATATTGAACACAAACGAAGTTAGTGATGAGTAAAACAATATTATGTAATATTAAACGTTTATTCAAAACTTTGAACTTTTCCTCCTCAAAGCTGGCCGGTTTAACGGCAGCTTTAATTGAGCGTACTTCTTAGTACCCACAGTGACTAGAGTGGCACCCGTCAATGCAACCTTGGACGTGACAGTCCGTTGCGTCAACTTCAACTCCTGACACAACTCAATAAAGTCAAACTTAAAATTGTTAACGAGAAGAATGAAAACTAACGCATGGCACAATGATTTGTCTTTGTACTGCGGAGACCTTCCTCTTTTCCCGTTAACGTTACTCAGGAAATTATTTAAGACAATCTCGTTAAGAGTCACGGAATACGGACAAGCTGTGAACGTCTTCTTACCAATATCCTTCATTAACGTTGAATATAACTGCAATAACGTCTGTGCGTATACTAAAAGAACGGTATTTCTTTTTGACAATTCCTTCGTTGCTAACGATTTTAAGAACGGATTCAGGTCTGAAGTGAACTTTGTGCCTTGTATCTCCGAATAAATTTTATCGATCTGTTCTGGTGTCAATATCGCATCAATATCGTAAACGTCTTCAACTTTAGTTGCTTCACGGTTTATAGTAGGTATATAGAACTCATCCGAATCAGTCTTGTTATAGGAAGAGAGATCTAGTTGGTCTTCGGTAATGCTGTCCGTTACCGTTTGCATTTGTTCCGTAACCGTCTGCACGTTTATCTTTAATTTTTCACGTTGTTCCATTATTTGTTTGTGTTTTTTTGATCCGAACTTTCTACTGAGCTCCAAGTAGCTTGTGTCATTGACCTCCGTGGTGTCTAAGCTAGATTTCATTTGAGGTTTTAATTCTATAGTTTCAGTTTCAATTAAACGCACTTTCCCGGTCTTTTTATCTCGTGCTAGTATCAAAGTCTGACCTAAATCTTCTCTATCTTCTTCCCCGCTGTATACTAAGTCACATAACTCCGTAGCCACGGTTTTTTTGCCGGATTTTTCGTCTTCAAGTAGTAAACATTCATTTGTTTTGAATTTTTGTGTCACGTAACCATTTTGGAAGTTGACTACCATTGGGTAGACGGTGTCTTTTGGACATACTTCGTCTATATGAAATTGAGGCATTGGGTTTGTTTTAATTACGTGAAATTCACGTGCGTTACTTATTATCGATATGTACTCAAACAAGACACATAAAGTTAGGTTAGCTAGCTGTCAAAAAGACAGGCATTGATTGATGGTTTTTCGTTCTGAAACATTTTAATTTTATAATAACTATAGTGTGTTTTTTAATCTCGTAGACCAAATTGACAGTTTCATACATCAAATATAAAAATAATGTGCTTTCGGCTCATAGACATAAAGCACACTATTTTCAAGTTTGACGTAAGAAGCCGTCAAATCAGTCTCTGAGATTAAAAAACACACTATAGCTTCTGTCAGAAACTTCTTTCGCATGGACTTTTTCACCCACGTTAGGTCTTAGATTATTGCTCCGTTCTCGTTGGTCATAGCGTTATGTCCTATACGTATAAACCTTCTTCATGAATTACTCTATCTATTGATGAAATCCATTCCATAGTTTAAAATATCTAAGCGTACAGACGGACAAACCTAGACGGCGGAAAGGACTTTGTTTTATATTACGTAGAAATGTTTAGAACATATCTAATGTTTATAACAAATGAAACACAACCATTCATGCATTGCTATTCGCTTTCATTTATTTCATTAACAAAACATAAAAATCAACGTACCTTATAAGTTAAGTATAATTATTATACTGTAAAAAAGTTGATTATGAGTATAACTAGCTACTGCTTCTTTGGTTACTGCTCTGCTCACATTGGTCGTAGCGTGATGTTCTATGCGTGCAAACCTTGAATCTATATTCATTCTATTTATTGATAAAAACCGCATTTAAAATCCGTTGCACTGTTTAAAAAGGTAGAAGCGTACAGAGAAACAGGCAGTGGAAAACGACTTTTATTTTATACTACGTAGAGATAATTATCCATAATCAACTTTTACAGTAGGTAGGTCCAGAAGGCATTATTAATACGTCAAAAAATAATGTATCACATAACATAGTAACTAACACGAGGGTTGCCATGTTTTAGTACAGGAAAAAAGATCAACAAAAATGTAAAAATTAGAGAATTAAATCTTCTTGAATTAATATTTTGAATATGTACAGTAAAATTGTGAAACTCAATTGGTAATGGGAAGGCCACATAGCTCGTAGAGCGGACGGCCTTTGGAGTCGTGAGGCTCTCGAGTGGCGACCACGCACCAGAGGGCGCAGTGTGGGGAGACCCCACGAGGTGCACCGACGACCTGGTAAAGGTCGCGGGAAATCGCTAGATGCGGGCAGCGCAGGACTGCTCATTGTGGCTATCTTTAGGGGAGGCCTATGTCCAGCAGTGGACGTCGTTCTGATAATGATGATTTTGAATATTTTGGGAAGGAAGAGGCCTTAAAAGCAGGGACTTGAAACGTTACTCAAAATAACGTTACGCGTAGTTCCAGTACCGATAATTTGTACCGTTCCACCAGGATCGTAACAAAATTAATACCTTGGCTATAACAATACTGACAAACGGAACGAAATCTTAAAGTGTTCACTAACAATATTATCAATATATCGTTATTAGTATAACGATATAATAACGTTATTCATTACAGTGGTGGCTTGTGCCGAGGCTACCGGGCCGCGGGCGACGACGGAGCGGTAGTCAGCGAGAAAAGTTCTTAAGAATAACGTTACAAATGAATCTGTAACGTTTCACCTGTAACGTTATTACAAGCGGATAAGCTTAATGTTACTGATACCTGTAACGTTAGGTACTTAAAATTTTGTTCTACGAAAATGATATTCTTTAACGTTTCTTTCTTGTAACGTTATTGGTATTTTTAAGTTTTAGTATCGTTACAAATTTTGGAACGTTATATGATAACATTAATGATAACGGAACGAAATTCATTTCGTTTTCAAGTCCCTGCTTAAAAGGCGGCAACTCCAGTGGAATCTAGTAAAATATTAAAATGAATGCATATTTTTAATATGCCTGAACAAATTATACTTAGTATGGTTACTATAAGAACAATGATTGCATTTGTATATGTTGCCCTTATGCTTAGCCATATGTATGGCAAAACTTTTACGAGAAATAGTATTGAAGTCACATATTTCACACTTTTTTACGTCCGGATAATAAACCCGCGCTTTTTCTTTTTTTATGACATCTCCGTGAAGAGAACAATGCCTTTTGAGACACCATTTGTAATTAGTTTGATAAGGGCAATTTTCGCAACGGAATTCAAATGTGTTTGAATGCTTTCCAACGTGTTTTTTATATCGGAACTGTCTGTTAGTTCTGTACGGACAAATTTCGCAGTAAAACTTCCAAGTATCAAGATGATTTGAAGCATGTTCGTTTAAATTTTTTATTCCTGCGAATGTTTTTTCGCATTTTTCGCATTTGTGTCTGGTTTTATTACTATCGGAATCTTGTTTTTCGTTTTCGATACGCGGTATTTTTTTTGGAGAATTAGTTTTGATACTTGATTTATCGGTAGAGTTTTTGCTGTTTTCTTCTGTGATGTTCTCGTCGATAAAATGAAAGTGTTCCGCAGTTAAATAGTCTTGTGCATCAATGTTGTTATGTTGGGGTTTTGTAGAACTACCTATAAAAATAAATAAATAAAATGTTACTTACATCCAAGGTGACTTTTCAGTCACCAACCATCTTTCAGAGGTTGAAAGTACTCATGAATATGAACAACTTTTATACTGGAAGTCCAAATGATAAGCTATTCCATACAAAAATGCAATGGAACACCATCAAAATGTATGGAACAGCTGACGGTTTTTCATATTTCTGAGGGTAAATTCCGGATCATCAAATCACTTCCCCCGTCCGAAGGGAGTGTCAGACTTTTACTGACTAAAGCCCATCCATGTTCCTTCTTGTGCCCTTTGCGTTCCGGGGGCGCGGTATTTCTTTCGAACATCCCGCAGCCCCGGCAGGCATGGGACCTGGCTGGCCCCTCCAATTTGCTGACACCTCTTTGAGGCGCGCGTGGAACACGAACGCGCCTTTGATTGACTCGGTCTGTCGTTAATATTTCAGAGGGTTCCGTCAGACTCTTTCTGACTAAAACCAATACCGGTGTCACACTTAGCTGGGGATCCCGGGAACGTACGCGCCATGGTAAATAACCTACGGGATGCCATTCCGAAAATAAAAAATAAAACTCACTGATTATTTCTCTGTAGTAATTAGCCGAGTTATATTTGCTAAGGTTGATGTGTAAGGCGTTTGCAAACTCACTGCCGTAGAACACCATCAGCTCTGTGTTGCGAGGAATAATTTTAATGGTCCTGAAATATTAAATACAAATAGATCAGGCACAGGACCAACGCCCAGACACGGGGGTGTCACGCCCACCAACTTCCAAACTGCAGGCTAGTATTGAGAAAGTCCTAGTGAAAAACCCAATTACAGTTTCTTCCTTGACATAGCCAAAGAGCAGTCGTGGACTAACGGAGAGCCCCGGTTCGGGGGAGCCCCAATTCTCGAGAAATTTTCTTACCTAAATTATAAATCTGCTCATAGCAGTCCTGACCCACCGTGGGGTGTTTTAGTCGTTGACGTTGTTTCGATAAAAAACTACGAATCCATCTGGGGAAGTACTATCATACCTATTTCTGCCGCAAAGCAGCGTTGCTGTTTGAAAATGAAGGGTATGGGTGCCGGTGTGGTTACTTGCACATGACACATTTTAACTTTGTCTCTGGGATGGTAACGCATTGGCAAAGCCTTTGGTATTGCAGATGTGTATAGGCAGCGGTGACCACTTAACATCTGGTGGGCCGTCGGCGTCGGTCTGTTTGCCATCATACAAAAATAAAACCTTTGTGTTTTCCTACTCGGGGCCTATACTAAAACTACTCAAGTTGGGCAAAGCCGGGCGTACCTGTAACATACACATATCATAGGTTTAAAGAACTTTATTTCTCATAAGAACTTAAATAACAGTTCGCTTAAAATGAGATACATAGTAAGTTATTATAACTAGTATTATTAAAATTAGTTATCCTAGGGTGCTGGAGACATAGCATTTGTTAGCATAATATATAATTATGTGATATAATATATATATGTATTATTGTGTTCTATGTTATATCAAGTGTTGTGATGTATTTTCTTAATCTGTGTTTGAATGTGTTTACATTGTCGCTTTTTTTAACATCTTCCGGCAAACTATTGAACAGTCGTGCTCCTTCAAACAAAATCGTTTTTCTGCCATAATTAGTGCGCGCTTGCGCTGGTTTCAACTGGATTTTATTTTTGTTCCTTACGTTGTATGTTATATTTTTCTTATGTAGTTGTATGTTTGATTGTACTGATTTGGTGATAATTTTTTTAATAAGGACGCAAGTGCAATAAGTGTAAAGTTGAGTTATATTGAGTAGTTTAGTTTTTTTGTATAGTATTCTTGTCGGAGTTAAATAATGATAGTGAAATAGTGTTTTTATGATTTTGTTTTGTGTTCTTTGAAGTGGATCTAAGTATGTTTTTGCGGCCGACCCCCATAGTTCAACTAAATATTCAAGATGAGATTTAACTAAAGAGTTGTATATTACTTTACGTACTGTTTTGGAATGCAGTTTGAGACTTTACGTAATGCGGCTAGTAATGACGTTAGCTTTGTTTTAATATGGTCAAATCAAATCAAATCAAATCAAATCAAATCATTTATTTCAAGTAGGCCATTAAAAGGCACTTTTGAACGTCAAAAAAAATTAAAACTAATGAATCTAGTTGCCCATTCCAAAAGGTAGTTTCGTATGGAGAAGAACGGGCAAGAAACTCCATACATACTCTTTTTAAAAAAAACGTATTACATTATATTGTACAATTACATGCATTCCATAATAAAATATGCTAATGTCAAAACGATCTGTTAACAATAAAAGTCACTCAAAGTACTACAATGCGTACTAAGTGCCACGAATTAAGAAATGAAAGCTAAACCAATTGTAATACTTAACACCAATATTGAGATCGAAGATGATCACTTCTAACATTTGAAAGGCAACGAATCAGTGTGTGAGCCATAGTAATCACCAAAAGTAACATTATTGTCTAAGAGAAAAAAAGAAATAGTAATAATAGTCAAAAATAAATTACTAATTTAATTAGCAACCAGTTGATTTTGTCAAGACTAAATTGTCCAGTGGAGCAGGACCAGCATGTTTCCAAGCATTTTTATCTTGGATATAATCCTCTAATTTGTAATATGCTTGTTTACAAAGTGTACTCTTAATAATATTTTTAAATTTAGTTTCATTTAGTTTTAGTATATCGCAAGGTATTTTATTGTAACATTTAACACAGTACCCCATGAAAGATGTGTGCACTTTTGATAATCTAAAAAATGGTTGTGCTATTTTGTCCTTATTTCTGGTATTAAAATTGTGTCTATCACTTATTTTATCAAAAAGATGTAGATTTTTTCTTACATACATAATATTTTCATAAATGAATTGACAGGGCACTGTCATAATATTAATCTTTTTAAATAGTTCCCTAAGAGATTCGCAGCGACGGAGATTATAAATGGCTCTGACAGCTCTCTTTTGTAAAATAAAAATGGATTCAATGTCAGCAGCCCGACCCCACAGTAAAATGCCATACGACATAATGCTATGAAAGTAGCTAAAATAGACCAAACGCGCAGTTTCGACATCAGTTAACTGTCTAATCTTCCTAACAGCAAAAGCTGCTGAGCTTAGCCGCCCTGCAAGAGATGTTATATGTGGTCCCCATTGTAATTTCTCGTCTAGCGTGATTCCTAAGAAAATAGTTTGATTAACAAAAGCCAGTTTTTCGCCATTCAATATAAGGTCACATACATTACTTCTAACATTTGGTAAAGAAAATCGAATACATTTGGTTTTCTTTTCATTTAGTACCAAATTGTTTACCGTGAACCAATTTTGAACCCGAAGAATTGAGTTATTTACGTCGTCAAGATTATTGGAACGTCTGTCTATTTTAAAAATTAATGACGTATCATCCGCAAATAACACCATCTTAGGTTGATTTTGCAGTAATTGTGGCAAATCATTTATATAAGCTAGAAATAGGAATGGACCTAAAATCGAACCTTGAGGAACTCCCATTGTCATTTCAGACCCCAATGAGTTTACGCCGTTCACCTGAACTTTAACCTGTCTATTTTCCAGGTATGATCTCATTAAATCAAGAGATGTGTTTCTAATGCCATAGTGCGCCAGTTTCAATAATAGCGTCTCATGGTGCACACAATCGAACGCTTTTGAGAGGTCGCAAAAGATTCCAATGGCATCCTTTGCTTCCTCCCAGGCAGTAAAAACGTTTTTTATTAAGGAGACACCGGCGTCAGTTGTACAACGCCCTTTGGTGAAACCGTACTGTTGTTCGTGGAAGATAGAATTTTTATTAAAGTGACGCAACATTTGACTGAGTAATAACTTTTCAAACACTTTACTGAGAACTGGCAGAATTGACACCGGCCTATAGTTGTTGAGTTCCTTACTATCACCGGACTTGAATAATGGAACCACTTTACTGTGTTTCATAAGATCCGGAAACACTCCCTGATCTACGCTTGTATTAAATATGAAAGCTAAATAGGGCGCAATAGTTTCTATGATAGATGTGCAGACTTTTACTGACATTCCCCAAAGATCTTCTGTTGATTTCATTTTAAGATCTTTAAAAGTTTTTATTATAGCCTGGGGATTCGTATGCTGAAATCTAAACTCCAAAGGGCACGCATTTACATTATTTCTAAGTAGTGCAACAGAAAGCGCGGGTGAGGAATTTAAAGATTCTGTTGTTTTCAGAGGAATTTTAACAAAAAAGTTTTCAAATTCCTGAGCTACTTCTATATCTGAGCTTACTGCCCCATGCGGAGTCTCCAAATTATATTTAGTACTACGCTGTGTCTTCCTACCTGTCTCATTATTTATTATTTTCCAGGTAGTTTTAATCTTATCATCTGCGGATTTAATTTTATTGCTAATGTAAAGTGATTTAGCTATTTTGCAAACACTTTTAAAAGTTTTTGAGTAATTTGCAACATACTGATGAAAACTTTTATTAATTGTGTGCTGCTTTAGTCCATAGAGTTCAAATAATTTCCCTCTGCTTTTACGTATGCCTGGAGTCGCCCAATCACTAAATAAGAACTTTGTGTTAATATTTTTAGTCTTAATTGGAAAAGTGTTACTAAATTGAGTGTCTAATATCGAAAAAAACTCGGCATATAACTCATTTGGGTCACAAATATTATTAAAACTCTGATGACACAATTTACTAGACAAGGAATTATTAAATATTTCTAAATGTGTACATGTTATTGGCCTATACCTTATTTGAATTTTTTGTAAAGGTATGTAGGCGCGAAACGTTATGGTTTGTCCACTATGGTCAGATGGCAGTTTATTAACAATTTCTTTATGTAAGTAATCACAATTACAAAATATATTATCAATACAAGTAGCAGAAGAAACTGTCACTCTTGTTGGCTCTATAAAAACATTTGACAAATTAAATGACTTAAAAAGGCTCAATAATCTAATACTATTACTGTTATTTTCTAATAAGTTTATATTAAAATCGCCACATACGATGATTGATTTACTAGTGGAACTAACTTTTTTTAACACATCTTCCATTACAGAATCAAACACAGATAGATTCTGGTAACTTGGAGGTCTGTATACACATACTATAACATGCCTATCGAGCTCAACACAGGACAATTCAATAGTGTGTTCAACCGATAATCTGATGATATCTTTACGTTCTTTAGAATTAACCGAATTTTTAATTAATATTAATGATCCACCATGAATCATGCGTTTTCGGCTGAAATGGCTAACTACACAATAATTTTCATAATTTATAGACATTACTTGATGTTCTTTTAACCAATGTTCTGTTAAGCAAATAATGTCAAACTGAGTTTTTTCTAAAAATAATTCTATTTCCAGTAATTTGGAAAGACAACCTTGAATATTTTGATTTAATAATTTTAAAGTATGTTGCTTCCCCTTTGGTATTTTATTTGCTAAATGTAAATTGCCAGAAGATATCTCTTTATTATTTACTAATGTTAATTGGTTATTTGAACTGGAAAATTGTGAATGGATAACTTCTGTTGTCTTACAAACTAGTTTAAATAATTATCCGGAGTGTTCTCCATACCTACAATGGAATTGTCTGAATGAATTCCAGCGGAAAGACTATACCCTACCTGGCTGGTAGTGGCCTCCAAGGTTATTGGTATTGTAGGTGGACCCTCCTTCGTACGACATGAGGATTCACAATAATTATTCACTGTGTTGTTAGTATAACTAGACAACACAGGTTCGTCTCTTATGCTACAATGCGTTATATTATCTATAACATTATTAATCTTATATGCTATCAACATAGCAATCATATGTCTACATTCACCAGACAGAGATAAACTTCTCTGAGTTAATTTAAACCCACTAACAAATTTATTAGTGTCAAAAAATAATAATTTGTCACTATGACAGCATGTCAACCTATGTATTATATTATTTAGTTTTAAAATATTACTATTTTCCTTATCCGACATTGTCTGAGAATAGGGAAAAGCACACAATATTATCTTCCCTATGTTTAATGTTAATAAGGTGTTCACACCATCCACTACATCCTTTTTGGTAACATCAGTACTATTACCTAATAATAGAACCATTGTAGAATAATGGTCTAGATTTGATTTGATTATTCTTCTAATTATTTGTAAATAACTTATGTTGTGGTAACTATGATTGGTGAAGCTATGGCTTAGGTAATTGTGTAGTATTTTTCCAAAGCCAGATCCTAGTTCGTCACAAAAAAAAATGGATTTTTGAATATCCTGTGCATTAACACAGGTCTCTGCTGGAAGAGCCAACACCGGAGGAGACATGTCAGGCTGAGGCTGAGGAGCCGAAGGTTGGTTAGCACAACTACATGAGACGGTATTAGTCAGAGACTCACACCTCTCAGCGTTGAACTTAACCAAGTCCAGTAATTCCCCAGCCTCAAACAAACGTTCACTGAGTTGTTGTTGTGACAACTCATATTTTTCAAAGATATCCTTCAGCAAATACTCCTTGTATAATAAGTCACTACGGAGTTGCTGAGTATCAGTTTCATATTTATTTAACTCAATAGTACAACTGGTTACTTTCTTAGTAAGCATAACACGTTCCTTTCTGAGGGAAAGATTTAATTTTAAAAGATGTTGTTTTTTAATTGCTTTCTGTGACCGTTTTATGAATTTCTTGATTTTAATGTACCTTTTTAATTTTTTGTGACTCATAATAGGGTGAATTGGGATGGTGTCATCACCAGTCAAATCTATTGTGACAGTAGACTCACACACTGATTTTGCCTTACTACCTACCAACTCCTGATATAAGTTATTAGTGTTTATTACTTGTTCATTCACTTTGACAGACTCTAAGTGAGATAGGGCCTTATGGGCAGTACATAATTCTTGCTCAAGGCAAGTTATTCGCTTTAAAGCAATGTGGTGGGTATCACTGCACTCTTGGAATGATAATAGGGTGTCTTGTAGTTTACTGTGTTGGTCGGCTAAGTCCATATGCTGTATGTGCAGCTCAGCCAGCTCATTCTTAAGGAATGTGTTCTTGTCTACAATGTTCTTAACTTCCACCTCACTATCATCTCTTTCCTGTAGCAGCTGTTTACACTAAGCCTTAGAAGCCTCGAGCTCCTTTAACGTTGATCTGAATTTAACTTCCATCTCCCTAATTGTAGCACTGCGGGTCATCATTTTGGTTTTTGAAGATGTTAGTTACCTGGAATGAGTGAAGTTGTGCAGCTGAATAAAAGTGCAAGGGGAGATGTTTTTTTTTTATTGTATTAGTAGGAGGTAGTAAGAAAAAATTATAATTAAGTAAATGAAATAACAATTATAAAAAGAAAAATATCTACTAAGAATAAAACAGAAAGATGGGAATGTTAAATATAAGTACAAGTAAATAGGAATCAGTACAATAAACTAGTTTGAAAGTTACATATGTACAAGTTAATGACATGACATCTACAAGATTGGACTAAGTTTAGTAAAGTGATAAGATATAAAGATAAGAAATATATATTGAGCTGCTAATAGGTTTATCTTGAATAGTAATTCATGCAGTGTTTATTGTCTGGGCGAATGTTTTCGTCGTCGATTTTGCTTCCACAACTTGTCAAGCAAAAGGAGACATAAACCGTGCCAGTGTGTGATGGACGAAGCTCAGGGACCTGAGCAGTATTTCGTGATGTTCAGTAGTGTAGTCTGTAAATACAGCATAAATAAAACAAAATACTCCCCGGGTTCGTTGGTAGTTCAAATCCTTCACCGTTAGGTTAGTTGATTGACAGCCGGTTTTTGTCGTTTTGCTGCGCGAAGTTTTCGCAACAAAAACACTGTACAAACACTGTACGTAGTACTTAACACTTATTTTAACTATATTACACTAAGTTACAGTAATTTTAAAGACTTTTATTAATTTAATAAGATATTAAAACTAAGAGATCGTAAATTTGACGACCGGCAACCAGTGTTGCCAGCAAAAAAAAGTGTGGTCGATGTGAAGTTTCCAGGTAAGTTTCTCGTCTACGTGTAGTCCTAAATATTTTTCGTGGGTCGATCGTTTCAGAACTTCTTTATCTACTGTTAGTGGTGTAAATTCCGGTAACGGTTTGTTTTTGGCACGAAAAATCATAAAAGATGTTTTTGCGGCGTTAATAGTAAGTAAGTTATACTTTAGCCATTCGTTCAGTATATCAAGGTCGTTTTGTGCGTCCGTTATAATGTTGTGAATGGATTCATTGAAGTAAAATAGACATGTGTCGTCAGCATATAAAGTTAAGTGCCCTTTAAGCCCTATTTTGTTGATATTATTAATATATATAAGAAAGAGTAATGAGCTAATAACCGAGCCTTGAGGACAGCCGTATGTAATGTTTTGAACGGAGCTAGTGAAATTGTCTAATTTAACTACTTGTTGCCTATTTTGCAGATATGATGTGAATATATCGAGGGCGCTGCCTGTGATACCTATGTTATTTAGTTTCTGGATGAGCTTTTGATGACTCACTGTATCAAATGCTTTTTTTAAATCAATAAAGATCCCTAACACAATATTTTTTTTATCAATATTTGTTTTTATTTTTGTTATTAAGTCTACTGCAGCTGTTAAAGTGCTTGACCTAGCTCGAAAGCCATACTGTTGGTCTATCAAAAAATTCTTTTCATTTAGGTATTTATATAAACGATTATATAGAACTCGTTCGAATATCTTTGATATCACTGGTAAGACCGACACCGGCCTGTAGTTACTCGGGTCAGTTCTACTTCCGGACTTAAAAATAGGACTGACCCTAGCAATCTTAAGTGTATCGGGAAAAAGACCTCGTGATAGGCACACGTTTATACAGTCAGCTAATCTCCCAGTTATTATAGGTTTTAAACATTTAATTGCCTTAGTGCTGATGCCATCTAGGCCTGTGCTTGTGTTGCTGTCAAGGTCATCAATAATTCTAGATATTTCATCTGTGTTACATGGGGAAAGCTCGTTAAGTGTTATTTTGTGTGTGTAATTGTAATCGTACATAAGAATATTACCAGTGTTTACATGATATGTGATAGGAATTTTGTTAGCTAGGTCTGCGCCTATTGATGAGAAAAATGAGTTGAACAGGTCACATATTGCATTACCTTCTGTAAGTAGGCCTGATGTCGACATTAGTTTAGGAGGGGCACGGCTGTTGTCCTTAATTTTATTTAAAGCTAAATTATTAATAAGCTGCCACATTTTTTTCGGTTGATTGTAGTTATTTTTAAATAGGTTAAGGTAGTACTTCTTCTTTTGTGTCTTGATTAGATTTTTCACTTTGTGTTGTTCTTCGTTGAAGTTTTTCTTAAGGTCATTGTTTTTTGGATGTGATTTTGTTTGTTGCCATAATATGTTTCGTAGGTTTATTGAGTTGATAATATCTCGGTTTATCCAATCATTTTGCGGTAGGTTTAATATTTTTGTTTTGTCTATTTTGCTCTTGTTGAGCTGTTCTGAGATAAATCTTTCAAGGTAATTATAATCGTTATTTACATTGTTGTAGGTAGCTGTTAGAGCGCAGTTGTATAGTTTTGTGTAATCCAGTGCTGTGTAATGATTTTTCTTGTTTGCCTGCGGCTTCAAGCTGCCTATTTCCAGAAATATTTGTTTGTGATCTGATAGACTCGACTCCACTATAGACATGCTAAATGAGTGGTTGCTTATATTTGTGCATATGTGGTCTAGTATGCTGTTCGTTTTATGAGTTTCACGAGTGCTATATAATCTATGTGTATTATTTAATATTTCGTACCCAGTTCCTTTAATTTCATGTAAGTACTTTGTGCTTTGATTGTTCTTGTTCAGAAGGTCGATATTGAAATCGCCAAACACTATTGTTCTTCTTCGTTTTTCTAATTGCAGGGTGTATGTTTCTAAGAAGTTATTGATATTTGACTCACCAGGTTTATATATTACTCCTACGTTCAGCGACAGCTTCTCAATGTGTATCCATAAATAGTGGTTCCCATTTTCACTTAGGTCTTCTGTTATTTCAAACATTATGTTGTTGTGCACGTATATGGAGACACCACCACCTTTGCGATTTTGTCTGTAGTTGTAAACATGAGTATAGTTTGGTAGTTGGTATAATTTTGCGTCGTTTTCTGAAGTTATCCAAGTCTCGGTAAATACTAATAAATGAATGGTCAGTGGAATTGCTTTTAATATGCATTTAATCTCGTCTAGCTTGCCAGGTTTCCGGATGCTATGTAAGTTGGCATAGAAGAAACGTAACGAGGACGGGTGAAGTGGGATGTCTTCGTAGTTTTTTGCTAAATGATGAGTTAGTCTACTTGTATGTTTTGTATTTAGTATTCGAGAAGTTACTGGTTTTTTTGGTTGGTTTTGTTTTCTCATAGAGTCTAGATTTAGATATAGCATTAAGTTCTGGGGCAACAGCTACCAATACAATATAAATGCTGCTTTCGTTATGCAGAAGAGAGCCTTGAGAACTATGCTTCGCATTAAACAAACGGATTCTTGTAGAGATCATTTTAAGAAACTGCACATTCTTACAGTACCATGCCTCTATATCTTGGTTCTGCTTAGTCATTTCATTAAAAATATCCATAAGTTTGAGACAGAAGAACAGAGACATATCAGAATTAAAACGCGAAGAAAGGATCTACCTAATTTATTACAGCCTAAGCTTAATGTCGTTAAACATGCCTCAAGAGTGCAGTCAGTAATTATGTACAATAAACTACCTGTACAATTTAAAAACTCTATGAATCCACACGAATTCAAGAGAAAGTTAAAGTCGTTGTTGTTGGAGAAATGTTATTACAGCATAGATGAGTTTCTCAAAGATAAAAGTATTTGAACTAATATGTGACTATATTTAATGACATAAATGTATTATTGAACATTCTATGATTATGAATTTTATTGACATAAAATCTTTGAAATTAATTTTTAATTGATATTAAGTTGAATTATTATAATAATGTTGACCAAGACTAATAATGTTGACCAATGTGTAATGTAATATTTTTGTTTTTCTAGTTTACGATAATTATTAATCTTTGTGTATATTTATTGTTAAAACTACTATTCGACACAAATGTAAATTTGTTGAAGAAATAAATAAATAAAAACGATGGTTGGTGTTCCTTTGATATATTTGATAACTATGTTACTTTCGCCGTCTGCTACTCGTTTGTTAAATTCCTCCTTCAAAGACTGTAAGTATCGTTTTTGTGTCGGGGTTTGGTCAGAGTAGATTTTTATATTCTCAGGTATTTTTTTCTTATTCTTTAGTAGGTATCTCGGAGTTTCTGAATCTTTGAAGCAAACTTTTATAGGTCTGGTTTTATCTGGTATATATTTACCCAATCTAATGGTTTTAATCGGTTCGGGACAATCCTCATACACAGTTAATAATACTTTCTTGACTTCATCATTATCGAAATTTCTCCTTAATTTGAAATCTTTGTTGTTTTTTTCCAATATACCCACTACAACAATATTTTTTTCGCGTTCACATCGGTCCTTGAGTTCAAGGATGAGGTCTTGGTGATTTAAGACGGGCGGTTCCGATGATGTACTCGTACTATTTATATGATGTTGATTTTTAATCTGGGATATATCACTTTCTATTATTTGAATTTTGTTTTTGTTTTCAGTGTTTTCGCATTTAATATGTTCTATTTCTTTGTTTATTTCATCAAGTCTTACTGTAAAATTCTCAGCTGTTGATTTTATTATTTTTATTTCAGTTTTAATCTCTGATATTTCTTCCTGTATGCGGTTTAGGTTTTGGTTTTGAGTTTCACCAAACTTCTCCAAGAAGTTCATCACATCTTTACGGAGGCTATCAAATATCATATCATCACGTCTGTATTCCCCGAAGGGTTAGGCAGAGTACACAATGTACACCCACAGTTCCCCGGTATGTTTAGGTCCCATGTAATACGGCAAGCCTATTGCCATTAACCGGCCAAAATACTAACTGCGAGCTGCTACTGTGAATTTCATAGAAAAACCGGATGGCACTTTTTGCCGGAAACCAAGACCTCTAGCGTAGCAGTCGCACTTAGGAGCACTAAGCTAACGAGGCAGTTTCCGACATCCATGGTTCCACACATACATACATATGTACACTCACTCCTATTTCACATGGGGGTAGGCAGAAACCACAGAACGCCACCTGCTACTATCCTTACATACGCCTATCGCCTCGTCCACGTCCATACATCTGGTCATACAAGCACGCCGGTTACGAGTACTGTACACCCGAACTTTCTGAAGCACCTCACCACCAGTAAGGTCAGGGTAGGTCTTTCTAGAGCGTCCCCTCTCGGCGTTGTCACTCACAATGGTTCCGTACCTGTAATATAGTTGTCCTTTATACTGGTATGCGAGAAGATTCTGTTCTTTCCAATGCCTGGAACAGTTGATGAACCGCATCCAGTTGGAACGGTCGCAGTCCGCTGCGTCCACTACGTGAGACCGTCTGTTGTTGCTAGTGTATATCTAGGAAATATGGCAATTAAATCTTTACAACACAGTTTTAAGTTATTAGTAGGTAGATGACACCATTGAACAATAATTCAAGACACAAATTCTCTAAAAACCAGCTCGGAGTTTGGATTGGGCCCGGTTAATAGCAATAGGCTCGCCCCCTATTACATGGGACCTAAATATACCGGCGAACTGTGGGTGTACATTAGTCCACCTCTGCCTAACCCTTCGAGGAATACAGGCGTGATGGTATATAAGATATCTAAAAAAAAAAATACCCCTGAAAACCCGATTAATTAGATTTTTAGTTGCTTTGAAATCAGTAAATAGAAATCAGTGAAATGAGATGTTAAAAAAGTGACGTCATAGTTTAGTATTGTCATACACAATCTATGGGGGAATCGCGTTTTGACAGCTCATAAAAAGTACGTTGCTTGGTTAGTCTCATGTACCTAGTTCAGGGCGAACCTATTGCCATTTACCGGGCACAAATCCTAACTCCAAGCTGCTACTGAGAATTTCACAGTAAACCCCAATAACACTATTTGCTTGACCTGGGAATCCAACCCAAGACCTCTAGCGTAGCAGTCGCAATCACAGTGCTTGCACGCATCGACACCTCGCAAAAAGAGGCAACGACCATGGATTGAAACACAACGAGATTATTACCTGCCAACAGTATGCAGAGTCAGCATTTTGAGTCCGTTGTCCCCGATAGGGCCCGAAGCGCACCCCGCGTGGTAGTGTGAGTGTGGTGAACACACCCAAACCTGCATCTAAACGGCACCAATACATTATTATTATTCATACATACATCGGAGGAGCTCGTGGCTAAATAATTACAGCCGCATAGACCAATTTTTCGGGTTAAGCCACGTTTGCCGAGGTTGGTCTGTGGATGGGTGACCATTTACCATAGCGAGTTTCCTCCGTGCCTCGGAAAGCACGTAAAGCCGTTGGTCCCGGCTGTCATTTGTAGATCTTTGACAGTCGTTACTGTTAGTCAGAAGCCTGAAAGTCTGACAACCAGTCTTACCAAGAGTATCGTATTACCCATTACTGGGTTGTGGAGGTCTGATAGGCAGTCGCTTCATGTAAAATACTGATGGGTAGTTTCACCGACATCGTTTTTTGAGGTTCTTCGCGTGAAATCACTGTGTAAAATGTATATATAAAACCATTTTATATTTTTTCGAGTAATATGAAAACTAGCTCATATGAAGGCACTAGTATAAATAAAAAACTCTGAAATATAAATTAAAAAAAAAAAGAAATATGTCTGTTTCTCAATAACGGTGGTGTGTCCGCGATTAACTTTTAAGCGCATTTACCTCATTAAATACGTTGTGAAGGAAATTTAGTACTTATATTGCACATTATTATGTTGGTCTATGCATAAAGCATCCATATTTATTACTTCCTTTACTTCTGGTATCATGCAGACATTAGAACCATCATGATAAGGAATGTCCACGCGAAAAGTGCAATATCGGTGTGTTTTGTTGAAATCGATCTATAACGTAAACAAGTCTATTCTAACGAACAATCTCCTTGCGCACACGTAGGTCCAGTCGTGCTCTTGCGTTCTCGCAGTAGTGAGGTGTCCGATCCTGTCGAGGTTTTGCGCCAATACCTAAGTACTTTTTTTTTCCAAGAGGGAATACGAAATTATGCAATCTCGGTGGGTTACTGTACGAATGAATGTTATTTTTTTACGGTACGGTACGCGAGTATGTTATGTGTTAATGGGTACCCTTAGCCACCATATATTTTAAATACCTAAAGCATAAATAATTTTGTTTTTATTTAATTTTTTCTTCATGTTTCTCATTTCGGTGGTGCAATATCGGTGGTTTCGGTGGTAAGTTTATTGCCACCGATATAGCATCAATACTAAAATGGCTGTGGGTTCATGTGACTTTGGTAAGATATTTTCTTCCAATTACCTAGGTAAATCGTAGTTACCTACCTAAAACGCCAGCAGTAAGCTCGTCACTGCTGCGTCGCTAAAACAGTGCAGTAAGTAAGTAATGCAGTAATGAAAATACATACTTACTGCACTGTTTTTTTCTTTAACCGATGTGAGGTTCTGTATTCGATGGATGGGATGGATGGGATCGATTAGAAAGAAAGAAAGAAAAACCATTTAGTTGTATCGGATGGATTTGATGCATCGGCTGGGTCTAATGCATGATGCATCTCGGATGAAACGGATTATCGAATACATCTCGGACGGATCGGATGCATCCGATACATCCATAACGGATGTAACGGGTGAAACGGATGAATCGGATAAAACGAATGTACCGGATATCTCGGATGGATCAGATGCATAGGATTTTTTTATTTTTTTATTTTTTATAGACGGGAAATCATCAAATAACTTCCCCCGCCCTAGTGTCAGACTTTTACTTACTAAAACCCGTCTATGTTCCTTCATGTGCCCTTTGCGTTCCGGGGGCGCGGTATCTCTTTCGAACAACCCGCAGCCCCGGCAGGCATCGGCCCTCAGTGGCCCCATCCAATTTTGCTGACATCTCTTTGAGGCGCGCGTGGAACACGAACGCGCCGTCGACACGGTCTGTCGTTGTTTAGGAACGTACCACAGACCCGCGCCTACGGTGGCCGGGAGTCGTCTCGCGGCTCCCGGCGCCCGGAGCGTCTACTGCGGTGGCAGATGCATAGGATGAATCAGATGTATCTCGGATGGATCGGATTCACCGGATGAATCGGATGAAACAGATAAATCTGATGCACCGGATGAATCGGATGAAACGGATGTATCGGATGCATCTCTTATGCATCGGATACACCGGATGAATTGGATGAAAGAGATGTATCGTATGCATCTCGGATGGATCGGATAGATCTGATGCTCCGGATGCATCTCGAACGGATCAGTTGGATGATGAATGATTTTGTGTTGTAGTTGAAAGAAAAGCAGATTATGTACCTCGCTCGACGTGACTTCTTGTTGCATTCGTGTTATTAGAGCCCTCGCTGGCGCTCAGGCTCCAATCTCACACTCGGCGGGACAAGAAGTCACTTACTGCTCGGTGCGGTATTCTACTAGGGTAGTTTAGCCGGCTTGCCGGCCACCTCTAGTTTTCGGCCAGTACGTTGTTATATTAATATAATAAGGACACTTTAACCTACCCATTTAAAAAAACAACGCCTACTTAATGTATTGGTATAAACCCTACAACTTTTGAATTTTGTAGAATTTTAATGATCCAACTGTGTCGTCTGTGACCCTCCGAAAGTCTTACAGTGCACGCGTGTGTCGAAATTAGTGAAAAAAATAGTGCGCGCATAATTTTTGCAAGCTAAGTTACAAAGTTGTTTATCGGTTTTATAAATATAATTATTGTTCTGTGCACGGGAGATAAGTTTAATTAGTGTTATTTTAATTAAAATGGAAGAAAGATAATGTTATTTACGTTTAAATTTGATGGCCGGTAAATTAGATAATGATTTGGGGGACTATTTACTTCTCGGCCGGCCGGCCGAAAACTAGAAGAAGACCGTTTATATTTAATTGATTCTTTTGATTATTAAATAAGGAATTCTTTAAAAAGAAATGCTTTATACACAAAGTAGAACCGCTTCTCATTTGTGTAGTCAGATGTCGGCCGCATGTTTTGAGCTAATTATATGGTAATAACACTTAATAGTTATTGAATATTTGACGGCCGAAAATTAGAATTTTAATATTTACCTTTCGGCCTAAGCTAATCGATAGGGTCGAAAACTAATAATTTACTAACTGATTCTCGGCCAATAAAAGCTAATGATAATAAATCAACTAACTGAATCGAAATCATCACTCACACGAACAATACAGACATAAAGGGACTTCCCCAAAATTTTTCTTATTAGCTAGTTAGAAAATTAAGCAAGTTGATCAACGGCCGGAAACTAATTATTTTAAATTTGTTTTTCGGCCGTGTTTGAAGGGATGGTCGAAAATCAGTTTAAAAAATCGTATTTTCGGCCAGTCAAAAAGCAGATTTTTTCCATAATCTCAATTATTTTTGCTATGCCATATTATCCTTTTTCCTTTTTGACCAATGTTCCTACTATTATGTTTAAAATATTTCTATATGCTTAATATTTTAATTAAAATCGTTGATTCATACGTATTTTTTGCTTTTAATCCATTATAGAACCTACTAGTTAGCAAATATAGATCATTTTTCAAATAGCAGATTAGTGGCCGAGAACTAGCAAAATAATGGCCGGAAACTGAAACAGGTGGCCGAAAACCGGTGAAATCGCTATTTTCAGACATTTTAATTTTCAGTAATTTTAATTTAACGCTGACGAGTAAAAGGTCTACAAATATCAAAACTACATTATATTTCGAGTTCAAAAATATTTAAGAAACTAGTCTGCGACTTTAATGTCATGGAGAAAAATCGTCACAAAGTCACACGTTCGCTTAAGTGGCCGAAAACCGGCTAAGTTACCCTATTACACCTGAGAGGTATTACAATTAACTGGATAAACTTTGGAGGGTAGTATGGTGAGAGGTAGTACATATTTTAAAAATACGTACATATTCTAAAGTTAATTTAGTAAATGTGTTAAATGTGGTCTATGATCCATGTCAAAAGATGCAGTATCGAATACAGACAAATAAACTTATTTTACACCTGCTATACCCGCCTGTGCAGCCGCTACATAATGTTGACAACGGCTAAGTTGTTCTTTGTTTAATAACTGTCATGGTACAATACGAAAATTCCATTTTGGTGGGTGTTGCAATTTCGGTGAACAATTTTCAATTTCGGTGGGTTGGAAATTTCGGTGGAAGTCATTTTTTCAAAACAACTACAGTTGTTTGTTTCTTACTAAAACATCTAGAATACTAATGTGTTCTAGAATAAAACAAGTTTATTTTTTCATCCGAAAACCTACAAATAAAAAAATCCACCGAAATTAGTAAAAAATTGAGCCTGCGTGAAATGACCCTGATATTCAGCTGCATCCGGTTCGACTGGAAGCCGATTCCAACATAGTTGGGAAAAGGCTAGGCAGATGATGATGACATACATACATACACAAACTAAATGTATATACAAGCTGTTGATTTGCATTCTCGCCAAATTCAAGGAGTTAACTATGCTCGTGATTCTTAACACGAATCAATAATAAAATAAATTCGAACTAGCCATCTCGCCAGCGGGTTTAGGCGCTATGCACGCATTGATATAGCCGCGCGATAACTCTGCCTACCACATACGCAACTGGGCGATGCTGATTTTTGCAAGAGGAGTATTCTGGAATACTGTTTTTTGATAGTTGCAACTAAAAAAACAAGCATTTATTAATCGTAATTATATTTGATTACTTCTTTTTTTCTATGACAAGCTCCTAAAATTTGACGAGGATGCAAATCAACAGCTTGTATAACTCAAAGGTGACTGACTGACATAGTGATCTATCAACGCACAGCCCAAACCACTGGACAGATCGGGCTGAAATTTGGCATACAGGTAGATGTTATGACGTAAGCATCCGCTAAGAATGGATTTTTATCAATTCTACCCCCAAGGAGATAAAATAGGGGATGAAAGTTTGTATGAACAAACAATTTGAAAAACAAATATGACGCGGAGGAAGTCGCGGGTAAAAGCTAGTACATACATAAACTCATGCCTTTTTCCTATGGGGGTAGGCAGAAAGCGCAGAACGCCACCAGCTACGATCCTTACTCCATCCATACTCCTTGCGCCTCATCCACGTTCATGCATCATATTATTATTCTTATTTCAGAATTCAACATCGGCGGATATGCTTTATTTTTTAATTAAAAAAGCTAGATATTCCGTGCGAATTTACCGGTACGTCCCGTCATTGGTTACAGTATACAGACCACAGAAATAGTGATACAGACAAACTAAAAAATAATTAAATAAAAACGGTAATTTAAAAAACTAAAAAACCCGACTGCTTTTCTGAGTATTACCTAAAATTGTAGCAGTCGGGACCACAGAGCGGCAGACTGCGATGAAAATTTCATATTGGTAGATCAAGAAGTTTTTTTGCAGTCGTGTGAAAATAAAAACAGGCGGATAGCATTGGGGTATCTAGAGTTACTTTTCAGGGGGGGGCTGGCCCCTAAGATGCCATGGCCGATGCGATGCAATGCGGTCAGGCGGAAGGTGAGCCCTACAGCCTGGGGTGGGCACAAGACCTACGCCTATGGCACGGTATAATAATACAGTAGTGTAACTCGGCCGCATGACAGAAATAAATGCCTACAGCCGCGCGGTACGTAAACATGCGTTAGAGGCTGCCCGTCTCCAGTATTTTAATGTGTCTGCACCGCGCGCGCACCCCAGGATCGAGGCGCGTAGGTATAGCTCGCGTTTCGTCCGTTTGTATGAAGTTGGAGTACTGTATTATAATATTACCGTGCCTATGGTGGATAGTGTATTTCACTTACCAGGTATAGTGGAAGGTGCAAGGTGTAGAAACACGTGAGGTATAGTAAGAGCAGCGCGGGGTACGTACGACGGGAAGTTAGCCTTTACTGGAACCTACGTTAAAGAAAGAGTTAGCAGATAATGCAGCATAGACAACCGTATTTAATCACTTCATGCCGTGGCCTTTATTGGACTGCCCCGTTGGTCTCGTCGTCACAAAGCGCGACTGCTGAGCAAGGGCTCCCGGGTTCGATTCCCAGGTCGGGCAAAAAGTGGTATTGGGTTTTTCCATTAGGATTTTCTCAGTAGCAGACCGGAGTTTGGAAGTTGGTGGTGTGACACCCCCGTGCCTCAGAAAGCATGTAAAGCCGTTGGTCCCGGCTGTCATTCGTAGATCTTTGACAGTCGTTACGGATAGTCAGAAACCAAGAAGTCTGACAACCAGTCTAACCAAGAGGTATCGTGTTGCCCAGTTACCGGGTTGTGGAGGTCAGATAGGCAGTCGCTCCATGTAAAACACTGGTGTTCAGCTGCATCCGGTTAGACTGGAAGCCGACCCCAACGCAGTTGGGAAAAAGGCTAAGCAGATGATGATGCCGTGGTCTTTATGGTTTTAAAAACCCAAGGAAAAAGAAACCCAAGACCTCTAGCGTAGCAGTCGTGCTGAGGACCACTAGGCCAATGCGGCAGTTCTTGAATATATAAATAAAACAAAAATACCTTATTGTCAGGTATGACAAGCAACGGTCCATGCACGGAGCAGTAGTCATACACGAAGTCAGAACATAGTTCGCAATCTGGGAATGAAAAACAGTAACTATGTTAACGTATAGGCACCCCAAGGTGTTTCTAAAGCTAGAATTAAATTTTGGGTTGATAAAAATGTACTTATGCATATGCAAAATGAACTTAGGTAGAATTGGGTAGATGACACCACTAACCAATAATTTCAAGAAACAACTTCACAAAAAAACATTTAATTTTAGCACTAAAACCCGATGATTTTTTAAATAACTATAAAAATCGATTTTTAGTTGCTTTGAAATCAATAAATAAATAGTTAGTGAATTGAGATGACAAAAAAGTGACGACATAGTTGAGTATTGTCATAGAAAATCTATGGGGGAATGGCGTTTTGACAGCTCATAAAAAGTACGTCAATTGATTAGTGGTGTTATCTACCCAATTGGTTAGTTGACACCACCATCAATTGACATACTTTTTATGAACTGTCAAAACGCGATCACAGATTTTGTATTGCAATAGCACGCTGTGACGTCACTTATCGGCCTACTCAATTGACTAACTATTAATTTAAAGTAAGTAGGTAAAAATCTAATTTTGCAATAAATTGAAAATTAATCGGTTTTAGAGGCCCTGGGTTCGATTCCCAGGTCGAGCAAAAAGTGTTATTGGGTTTTTCTATGAAATTCTCAGTAGCAGCTCGGAGTTTGGATTTGTGCCCGGTTAATGGCAATAGGCTCGCCCCCTATTACATGGGACCTAAGTATACCGGCGAACTGTGGGTGTACATTGGTACGCCTCTGCCTAACCCTTCGGGGAATACAGGCGTGATGGTATATATAATCGGTTTTATTGGATGAAATATAGTGCTTTCTTAGAGAAGTAGTGACTTGAAATTATTGGTTAGTGGTGTCAACTACCCAATTACTTGAAATCTCTTGGATACATTTTGATGTCTTTCTGCAAGTTTGAACTGACGGGCCTGTTGGTCTAGTGGTTAGGGGCCCTGACTGCTAAACCGGAGGTCGTGGGTTCGATTCCCACCCAGGACAAACTTTGTGTGATTAACATGATTGTTTGTTCTGTGTCTGGGTGTGATTTATCTATAATAAGTATGTATTTATAAATTATATAAGTATGTATATCAGTTGTCTGGTTACCATAACACAAGCTCTGCTTAGCTTGGGATCAGATAGCTGTGTGTGAGTTGTCCCAAGATATTTATTTATTATAAATCTGCTTAGAACGTAATCTTGTAGGTAAAAACCCTTCGAAAATAAACATTGAAATAAGTACGAATCAAAAGTCTATTTTTATTACCTTACAACTTACAGCTACCGATTTTCCAACCTATGGTTATACTCGATGGCTCTATTTAGGAGTCCGAAAGCGCATTATAATAACACAGTCTGTTATCTATACTAGAAAGGTTTAGGTAGTTAACTAAATGTAAACAAAACAAACCACGTGACTCATGGATGCTAAACCTTTCATTTAAAATTTTAAAATCGTATTAATTAAAGTCGTATAATAATAGGCTGTAGTCTATATCAGAATTTGAGGAACTATCTGCCACGTTAATAATAAAACGTTCAGTGGTATTATCAATCATTTTATCTAATTTAAACATTTTCTGTTCTTGTTTTATTACATGACCCTCGCAATTTTCAAAGGCGCCTGGTTAATCGACTAAACGTAATACCTGCAATTTTAGTTGCCATTATTACATCACGGGCGTACTCTTCAATTTAGCGACGTTATCTAATTCATCGTATCTTCTAAAAGGTTTTGGGAACCTGTCTTTTTAGGCTCTTTACAATAGACAGATTACAAAATATTATACTATTTTATAAAACTAACAAAAAAGTGGTGACCAAACAATGACATCTATGAAGAGTAGTTTACGAATAAATGATAAAGTTTAACATACATTAATAAAAGAGAAAAGTATCGCATAAATCGAAATTAGAATTGATTTTGTTGTAACGTATTTTTAAACAAGGAAGTGTCAACTATAAAAAACCTTTTCTACGATTTGTTTACCTTTAGTTAACTACCTAAACCTTTCTAGTATAAGTTTTTTTATAACGGACCAATTTTCTTTTTAGCAAAGCTTTTTCAACTTTTATAAATAAAAAAATATTAAAATGTACTTACAAAGATATTGATCAAAACTAGGCTCTTCAGGCTCGTAATAACTAAAATGTGTTCTTTTGCGTAAATTACGAGACATTTTTTCTTCAAAATATCAATTAATTATTCTTAAAATTTAAACAAGAACAACAATCAATTATGAAAACAAACTTATTTATTTCGAAAACTACCGCGTTTTTTTTTCTTGTAACGTAACGTCAATTTTGACATTCAGCCTATCGATGGAACAATGGCGGGAAAATATTTTGATGAAATTAAAAATTGACTTTTTTTGTACTACTTATACTTTGTGATCCTTATCACAATATCGGATGTAAAAACATTTTTTTTTCTCTTTATTTATTTAGGGGCATTTATCACCATGGACATAAGAGCCCCCCCCAACGTTACCTATACTATTTTTTTTTTAATCGTCCCATACTACGATTTTTTTTCTGGATCTTGGGTGCGTTTACAAACGACTATTTGTTCCGTGTGAGAATTAAAACTGCGACACGCAGCACAGCAGCCAATCGGTGTCCCTTCGTCCAGCATACTCACCATGGAATCCTGATATTTCATGAATGTCAAAAAACTGTTCTGAAATAGTGCTAAATAGTGCCCAAAGGAAAAAAATAGTGCTCTTGTACTTGCGAAGTTATAGCCATAGTTCGATGAGTATGCTGGACGAAGGTTTCGCCCAGCATACTCACCTCCGTCCGGAGAATCTGTATACGCTTCAAACATAATTCATACTTCAAAAAATAGTTCCCAAATAGTGCCAAACGGTGCCCAAAAAGAAAAAACAGTGCTCGAATAACTTCGGAGTTATAGGCTTCGTTCAGTGAGTATGCTGGGCGTAGGTTCTACGCCCAGCATACTCACCTCAGTGCGCGAATATCGAACGAGCTATAGGTACAATTTACGTCTCAAAAAATTGTGCTTGAAATAGTGCCCAATATCAGTCCAATTTTTGCTTGACTTTTGACCTAGAAAACCATTAAATTTGATTGTAAACTTCTACATACATTACATTGAGTACAGTCGAATACAATATTATTAACTTTCTTTCTAACAATTTTTGTCTTGTGTAAATTATTAATTGTCTATGTAAGGGAGTATTTACTTTAGAATCGCAATATTATTAATTACACATTATTTTAATAATACTTTATAATAATATGATTAAGCCTTCGCGCGTCGCATGGGACCCCGGTAGCTAGGAACAATGATTTTATATATTTTGTCTAGATCACGGCGCTTGAAGGATTAAGATATCAAATGAAGTAAATCATGCATGAAAAATAAAGTTGCTGTTATTAATGCTTACATTACAACTGACAAAATTATTCAAAATAATCGTTTTCCGGATCAAGGACGGTACCACAACGTTTACGGAATTGACCTGTATTCCTCATGTGATAAAGTTCAATATAGTGTGGCAGTAATGGATGCACGTACGGTCAATAGGTATGGGGCTTACGACGCGCGGCGCCCGCGACGCAAATGAATATGTTTATGTTTAAATACTAGATGGCGCTGCCCTAACATCTTACGATTATTAGACAAGACTGATCTGTATTTTGAAGGTGATAAGGGTCCATTTTGTGTCACAAAGCAATCGAAACGAACAAGCGCTTCTCAGTTTCTTTGTTTGTTTACTTCGTCGCACATCATTATAATAACGCCGGCTTTTGAGTTTGACTACATAGTGGGTTGCAAAACCAAACAATGTGTTGGTGATGTCATTATTTACCTATATCAAATTGTGTCTAGTACGTAATCAATATAGGAGCTGCACCCAAATCAGTAAGTATATTTCAATTTATAATAGTGGCATTTAACTAAATTGATTTTACACTCATTCATTAATTGCACTGTAAAACTAGGTAGCAAGCGAGTTGTTTTTTACAAAAACACGTTCATTTTTTCGTTGAATATGACACTGTACACTTAAAATTAAGGACATGCTTAAGAAGTTTTAAAAATGGGTACCTACTTAGTTACTTTTTTAAAGGTTTGATGTAGGTAGGTACACACATAATAACGTAATGTAACTTGTTTGTTTATCTAATTGGATCTCACATATATATATCATATACAATATTAAAACTACAATTTTTTCTATTTACATTGATTATATTATGAATGTTAACAAAAGCTGTGAACTAGTTAACTAGAATTCTGATTACTTTGGCCCTTTAAATAGTAATAAATAACGTAAGTAATTAAAAATGTTTTTTATTGCTAAACCTTTCATTGATGAAACTATTGGAAAGAGTTTTAAAAATTTGTATAACTATGTCACAGTACTAGTTTTGACTGGTTATAAGTTTTGCCTGCAACATAATTATATACAAAAAGAAACTGTATAATTTCCTTTTTACAATTTTTCAAGATATTAATTTTATTGGCTGCAAATGACTGTTTTTATTCAGACAAACACACAATGCAATGAAGTAATAGACTTCATTTACGCTTAAAGTTTCATTCATTTATTATTATTTATAAAATATATAATAATGCATTTAATCGAAAGTTTTTGACATGTGAGAAAATACCATAATTATTTCCAATAACATGAAGTCTACAATTAGAAAGTTTAATATTTTTGTCCAAAAACATGTGTCGACGACTGTACCCCATTTTACGTTAGTATGTAGAAGTTTACATTAAAATTTAATGGTTTTCTAAGTCAAAAGTCAAGCAAAAATTGGACTGATATTGGGCACTATTTCAAGCACAATTTTTTGAGACGTAAATTGTACCTATAGCTCGTTCGATATTCGCGCACTGAGGTGAGTATGCTGGGCGTAGAACCTACGCCCAGCATACTCACTGAACGAAGCCTATAACTCCGAAGTTATTCGAGCACTGTTTTTTCTTTTTGGGCACCGTTTGGCACTATTTGGGAACTATTTTTTGAAGTATGAATTATGTTTGAAGCGTATACAGATTCTCCGGACGGAGGTGAGTATGCTGGGCGAAACCTTCGTCCAGCATACTCATCGAACTATGGCTATAACTTCGCAAGTACAAGAGCACTATTTTTTTCCTTTGGGCACTATTTAGCACTATTTCAGAACAGTTTTTTGACATTCATGAAATATCAGGATTCCATGGTGAGTATGCTGGACGAAGGGACACGCCAATCGCTCTCGCTCACCCACTGCCCAGACCGGGCCATCACGTGTTCTTTAAAATTTTTTTTTATCCAAACCATGCCTTGGAACCTTCTGGTTATGGAGATATTAAAGGTCAACGTTCTCTCTTCCTTTTTTATATTAACTGTACATACTTAGTTTGTAATTTAATTATTATTTAGTTTTAACTTTGTAGTTTAATTATTAAGGTTTGACGTTCTCTTTAACTCATTCTTAAAAAAAAAACAGTTTGATATGTCATCATCATCAATTGTCAGCCGAGAGACGTCCACTGCTGGACATAGGCCTCCCCTATAGCCACAATGCTCGGTCCTGCTTTGCTCGCACCTAGCGATTTTCCTCGACCTTTACCAGGTTGACGGTTCACCTCGATAAACGACACACCTAAACGTTAAAAACCGCGACGACCCTTTTACAAGCTGTTGATTTGCATCCCTAAATATTCGTCGTCCCTATTCGACGTAATATATTTTTAACCATTTCAGCAAGAAAAAAGAAATTTAAAATTCTCAACTGGCTTAGTTGCCGGTCAAATTCCAGTGACAATTCGCAATTTCATGTCATCACGTGATGTATTCAAATAAACGTCAATCTACTGTCAAACAGAAATATGTCAAGATTTTCAATGTATTTTGGGTTCTAATAAACAGAAAATTGACAAAACCTAGAACTGTCACCGTTATATTGTCAAATGTCACCTGTCAGCTTTATTAAATAGGGCCCTGGTCAAATTCAAGGAGTTAACTATACTCGTGATTCTTAACACGAATCTATAATAAAATGGTAATTTAAAATTCATATTTTTTGACGTGATTTTCCAATTCGAACTAGCCATCTCGCCAGAGGGTTTAGGCGCTATGCACGCATTGATATAGCCGCGCGATAACTCTGCCTACCGCATACGCAACTGGGCGATGCTGATTTTTGCAAGAGGAGAATTCTGGAACACTGTTTTTTGATAGTTGCAACTAAAAAAACAAGCATTTATTAAATATTGGCCAGGTATCGTAATTATATTTGATTACTTCTTTTTTTCTATGACAAGCCCCTAAAATTTGACGACGATGCAAATCAACAGCTTGTAGTATTGAATACACCTGAAAGAAGTAAATACAAAAAAAAAAAACGGGTTGCACTGCGGGAGTGCCGGCAGAAGTGAAAAAGCTAAAGACGTACACAAATACGATAAATTCGTAAGATTTTCGATCAGGTCACGTGTACTGACGCGAGTTTAACATTTTTACCCATTCCAAAACAAGTGCGCAACGCCGCTTACGAATTTTCGATCAGGGTCACGTGTCCTGACGGGAGTTTAACATTTTTTACCCATTCCAAAAAAAGTGCACAACGCCGCTAAAGAAGTTTTCACTTCAAAAAAATGTTCTTCAGAAAGGTCGGGTGCGCAGTACTCGTAACCGGCGTGCTTGTATGACCAGATGTATGAATGTGGACGAGGCGAAAGGAGTATGTAAGGATTGTAGCAGGTGGCGTTCTGTGGTTTCGGCTTACCCTCATGGGAGAGAGGCATGAATTTATGAATGTGAATATTTTTTTTTTGAGGAATTAAATAAACCAAAATTACAAGCATTTTAAATTATTTATTTACATAATGAATACGAAAGAATTACGACCAAATATACAGACTAGGATCAGTAAAGTAGACAGACAGAAAATCACAGGTCTTCACTTAGAAAATAGATACTAAATATCATTAAAAAAGTCATGATTTATTTATACTAAGACTAAATATATTTTTCAAAAATTGTTTAAGAGCGTGTATACAGAAAGTGGGGAACGTCGCAAATAGCTGTCAAATATTTTGCTGTTTAGATTAATTTGTTAATATTACTGTATGAAAATAAGAAATATGGCTAACTAATGAACTAGAATATTAAGGCATAAAGTCCGCCTTTGTACTTTTGTTGCATAAAGTTTAAATAAATAAATAAATATTGATTATGAAATGCAATAATTAATATCGTAACACCGAATATTTAGTTTTAGATGTAAACAAGTATTTGGAAACTTTACAAATGCCTTTTTTACACCTAAAACGGGTACAACATCAAATTCAGTGTTTTAATTGCAATTAATGATTAATATTCTAGTTCATTAGTTAGCCATATTTCTTATTTTCATAGAGTAATATTGACAAATTAATCAAAACAGGGAAATAATTGACAGCTGTTTGCGACGTTGCCTACTTTCTGTATACGCGCTCTTAACAGTAATTTCATATTTTTATTAAATCTATTTAATCATACACAGGGGGTACATGTGGGTGTACATTGGTACACCTCTGCCTAACCCCTCGGGGAATACAAGCGTATATACATTTATTTTATTTTATTTAATCATTCATCCACGAAATACTCACTTTTAAAATCATCAATACAACTTTCTAAAACATAGAAAATCTTATAATAGGCTTATGTACCTACTGGTACAAAAAATACAACATTTAAAAATCTTGGCAAACCTTATATTTACTAAAGAACTGCCCGCGACTTCGTCGGCGTGGCTTATGTCACCCGCCATAAGTTACGTCTTTGGTTAATGCTCCGCTCCCATGCGTCGTAGCGTGATGTTGTGTAGCCTATGTTACTCAGGAATAATGTAGCTATCTATTGATAAAAAATGGATATAATCGGTCCAGTAGTTTTGGAGCCTATTCGTTATAAACAAACTAAAACATTTAGTCCCTAATACCTACAAAATAGTAGTGAGTTCGGAATCATATCGATGTTGTTTTATGATTTTTATTTACGTATTTTAAGTCTGTCACGGGATCGTGACGGTGGCGTGCTGGGCACATTTTGATGACGGTGGCGGTCAAAAGATTAAAATCGTACTGTTTTAAGAGAAGTTGGGTAGGCCCCCTTATCTCCTAAACGGCTGGACCGATTTTAATGAAAACTACGCCTACATATTCTCCTTTAAAACATCATCCTGACTATGCCTTAGCATATGCTTTTTCAAAACATGCGTATCCCTAAAACTCCGCTTACACACTTCACATCTGTAAGGTTTTTCACCAGTGTGTACTAGAATATGTCTTGTTAATTGACTCCTACTACTGCATTTATACTGACACATCTCACATGCAAATAACTTCAAGCCATGCGTTTGTACAATATGCTTATTCAAAGTCCCCCTAACATAATAGCTTTGCAAACATATCTCACATTTGTAAGGTTTTTTACCAGTGTGTATTACAATATGCGTTGTTAAATTCCCTTTATGACTAAATCTGCGTTGACATATGTCACATTGGTAAGGTTTTTCACCAGTGTGTATTCGTATGTGTCTTGACATTTGGTATTTAAAGCTGAATTTACGCAAGCATATTTCGCATTGAAATGGTTTTATACCTGTGTGTAATCGAATGTGTTGTGATAGATTGCCTTTAGTATTAAATCCACGATGACAAATATCACATTTAAAAGCATCATCACTGAATCTGCGTTTTTTTCTTTTAACTTTCACTTTAATTTGTTGATCTGTTTGATTTGAATTACGTTTTATTTGATTTGAACTAGATTTGATTTGATTTGAACTAGATTTGGTTTGATTTGAATTACGTTTTGTTTGATTGGAACTACGTTTGGTTTGATTTGAACTAGATTTGTTTTTATTCGTTCTACATTTGATATGATGTGAACTAGATATGATTTGATTTGAAGTAGATTGGATTTGATTTGAACTAGATTGGATTTGATTTGAACTAGATTGGATTTGATTTGGACTGGATTTGATTTGATCTGAACTAGATTTTATTTGATTTGAAGTAGATTTTATTTGATTTGAAGTAGATTTTATTTGATTTGGGCTTCGTTTTACTTGATTTGAAGTCAATTTTATTTGATTTGGGCTTCGTTTTATTTGATTCCAAGTCGATTTTATTTGATTTGAACTACGTTTTATTTGATTTGAACTCGATTTTATTCGATTTGAACTAGATTTGGTTCCATTTGAAATACGTTTTATTTCATTTGAACTAGATTTGCTTTGATCTGAAGTACGTTTGATTTCTTTTGAACTAGATTTGCTTTGATCTAAAGTACGTTTGATTTGATTTAAACTAGATTTTATTTGATTTGAACTACATTTTATTTCACTTAAACTAGATTTTATTTGATTTGAACTTCGTTTTATTTGATCTGAACTACGTTTTATTTTATCTGAACTACGTTTTATTTTATCTGAACTACGTTTTATTTGATTTGAACTGGATATGCTTTGATTTGCACTACATTTGATTTGATTTGAACGACGCCGTACACATTTAAAAGGTCCTTTGAATTTAGTAACGCGGTTAGAAGTACGAAGTCGAGTGTTCCGTGCAATGTCAGGGTCTGATGGTGTATTCTTCTTTTGCTTGACTGTAATTGTTTCTCCTGGTTGCATTCCTCGTAAGTCAAGTCTCGCTATCTTCACGATAGGCACCCCTGTGATAAACAAAATTGGTTAATATAATCATCATCACTCCGAACCACCATTAGCCATTTGCTGAGCGTCAGCCGTTTTGCGTGGTTGTGCGTGGTGCATATTTCCACAGACATATTTTTCTTTTTTATTAAAGCTTTTGATTTCGTTTGAGATGACAAAAAAGTGACGTCATAGTTTAGTATTGTCATACAAAATCTATGGGGGAATCGCGTTTTAACAGCTCATAAAAAGTACGTCAAATGATTAGTGGTGTCATCTACCTAATTGATGGAATGGCAAGAAGGTGAGGGTGGTATAACTAAATAGTGCTTACTTTTATTATCAATGGCTTTTTGTTTCTCCATAGGCGCTTCTTGTTTATCTTCCACATCAGTTTTAGAAGAGTGCGGTGTTACATCTTCTGGTCTAGAATGGTGTGGGGATATATCCTCTGGTTCAGAGTGATGTGGTGGTAAATCTTCTTGTCTAGAATGATGTGGTGGTGTATCTTCTGGTTTAGAATGTGGTGGTATTTTATCTATTGGTGGTATATCTTCTGAGTCAGAATAGTACAGTAGAATATCTTCTGAATCAGAAAGGTCCGGTGGTATATCTTCTGATACAGAATGGTGCGGTGGAGTATCTTCTGATTCAGAATAATGCGGTGATACATCTTCTGATACATGATGGTTCGTTTGTATATCT
Source organism: Caradrina clavipalpis (assembly GCA_932526535.1). Lineage (NCBI taxonomy): Eukaryota > Metazoa > Arthropoda > Insecta > Lepidoptera > Noctuidae > Caradrina > Caradrina clavipalpis. The sequence goes on from OW052117.1 coordinate 5,770,265, forward strand.
TCTGTTTCAGAATAACGCGGTGACATATTATCTTCTGATTCAGAATAATGCGGTGGAATATCTTCAGGTTTAGATTTGTTCGGTGGTATATCTTCTGATTCAGTATAATGCGGTGGAATATCTTCAGGTTTAGAGTTGTTCGATGGTATATCTTCTGATTCAGAATAATGCGGTGGAATATCTTCAGGTTTAGAGTTGTTCGGTGGAATATCTTCTGATCGAGAATAATGCGGTGGAATAACTTCTGATTCAGAATGGTGCGTTGGTATATCTACTGGTTTAACATCGTGCGGTAGTATGTCTTCTGAATAAGAATGGTGCGGTGGGATATCTTCTGATTCAGAATAGTGCGGTGACATATTTTCTTCTGATACAGAATAGCGCGGTGGTACATCTTCTGATACAGAATGGTGCGTTGGTATATCTTCTGATTTAGAATAATGCGGTATAATATCTTCTGATTCAAAATGGTGCGTTGGTATTACTTCTGATACATAATAATGCGGTATAATATCTTCTGATTCAAAATGGTGCGGTGGAATAACTTCTGATTCACAATGGTGCGGTGATATATCTTCTGATTCAGAATAGTGTGGTGGTATATCTTCTGATTTAGGCTGAAGCGGTGGTATTACTTCCGATACAGAATGATCTTCTGATACAAAATGGTCTGGTGGTATATCTTCTGATGCAAAATGGTCTGGGGGTATATCTTCTGATACAGAATAATGCTGTGGTATTTCTTCTGATTCAGAATAATGCGGTGGAATATCATCTGATACAGAATGGTGCGTTGGTAAATCTTCTGATTTAGAATAATGCGGTATAATGTCTTCTGATTCAGAATAGTGTGGTGGTATATCTTCTGATTCAGAATAGTGTGGTGGTATATCTTCTGATTCAGACTTGAGCGGTGGTATTACTTCCGATACAGAATGATCTTCTGATACAAAATGGTCTGGTGGTATATCTTCTGATACAGAATAATGCTGTGGTATTTCTTCTGATTTAGACTGGAGCGGTGGTATTACTTCTGATACAGAATGATCTTCTGATACAAAATGGTCTGGTGGTATATCTTTTGATACAAAATGGTCTAGTGGTATATCTTCTGATACAGAATAATGATGTGGTATTTCTTCTGATTCAGAATAATGCGGTGGAATATCATCTGATACAGAATGGTGTTGTGGTATATCTTCTGATTTATAGTGGTTCGGTGGAATATCTTCTGATATAGAACGGTGCGTTGATACATCTTCTGATACAGATTGGTGCGATGGTATATCTTCAACATCTGACAAGCTGTTGAGAGGATGCTTCAGTCCTAGTTTTGAAAAAAAAACAAAGCAAATGTGAATACATTCTTTTTCATGTTTGAAGCAATAAAAGCAAAATATTTCTAACGGTCAACGTTCTCGCAGCCAACTAGAGACTTTCAATTTATTCACTAACTAGTACTTACTTGTATCCTCTATAGTTTTTTGTTTCTCCATAGGTGCTTCTTGTTCTTCTCCAACTTTAGTTTTTGGCTCTATTGAAGGTACGTGATCATCGGAGTCTTCAATAATATAAGTTGGTGTATCTTCTGGTTCAGAAGAATGTGGTGGTATATCTTCTGGTTCAGAAGAGTGTGGTGGAATATCTTCTGGTTTGAAATAGTCTGGTGGTGTGTTTAGTGGTTCAGAATGGTGCGGTGGTAAATCTTCTACTGGTAGTTGTTTCAGTTCTAGTTCTGTAAATATACAATTAGCATCAGAGCAATACTTATTGATAAATTCATATTTGATACTAGCTGCAACTCGCGGCTTTGTTCGCGTTAATTTTGTATTCGCATAACCCATCATCTGCTTAGCCTTTTCCCAACTGCGTTGGAGTCGGCTTCCAGTCTAACCGGAGGCAGCTGAATACCAGTGTTTTACATGGAGCGACTGCCTATCTGACCTCCACAACCCAGTAACTAGGCAACACGGTACCTCTTGGTTAGACTGGTTGTCAGACATTTTGGCTTCTGACTATCAGTAACCACTGTTAAGGATCTACGAATGACAGCCGGGACCAACAGCTTAACGTGCTTTCCGAGGCACGGGGGTGTCACACCACCAACTTCCAAACTCCGGGCTGTTACTGAGAACTTCCGAATGGAAAAACCCATTAACACTTTTTGCCCGACCTGGGACCCCATGCTCACCAGTCGCTCTTGCGACCAGGAGACCAACCCGCATATTTAAATTAAATATTGTGTTAAAATAAATAAAATTTCTGAAATAAAAGTAGCCTAAGAAGTTACTTCTTATAACATTAGCTATCTGCGAGTGAAATTCTCGTCAAAATCGGTCTAGCCGTTTTAGAGATCAGCCGGAACAAACGGACAGACGTAAATTTTAAAAATTGTTTTTATTAATGTAAGTTCCGTATATACTTTCATAATATGCATTTGGTAAAAAACTGTTAACTTGAAATTACACAGAAAACAGATTACTTCAATTTTATTTATTTATATAGATACAGATAGTATCCCCATAAATATTAATAAAAACAATTTCAATATTTGTATTCTTAAATAAAACTAACTGTTAGTCAGAAGCCCGAAAGTCTGACAACCAGTCTTACCAAGAGTATCGTATTACCCATTGCTGGGTTGTGGAGGTCTGATAGGCAGTCGCTCCATGTAAAACACTGGTATTCAGCTGCATCCGGTTCGACTGGGAGCCGACCCCAACATAGTTGGGAAAAGGCTAGGCAGATGATGTATTCTTAAATAATCACATATTTTTTTGTTGAAAACATACCATCACTTTGATATTCCTTCTTTGGCTCAATATCATCTTGTCTCTCACAAACTGCTGGCTGTTCTTGTTTGATAATATCACTCTCTTTTTGGCATACAACAACATCTATAGTTATATGTTCGATTGGAGTTTGAACGAAGCCACCGAAGAACTCTAACTGGTCATAACTTATTAAAGGATTTGGCTGCAAAAAGATTATTGAGTTAATATCGGGTGTAAGGGACATCTATCATTAAACTGAAACCATGAATTCTCTATTCTGGACTGAGTATCAGTCAACAAGATTTTTGAAGTGAAAACTTCTTTAGCGGCGTTGTGCACTTTTTTTGGAATGGGTAAAAAATGTTAAACTCGCGTCAGGACACATGAACCTGATCGAAAATTCGTAAGCGGCCGTTGTGCACTTGTTTTGGTATGGGTAAAGAATGTTAAACTCGCGTCAGGACACGTGACCTGATCGAAAATCTTACGAATTTACGGTACGATAGCGCAATAAATAAATTTTGTATTATACTCGTACCACATAAATTATAGTACTTTTATACCGATAATTAAAGCAATTCGTGCAAAATGATTCCCTAACCATTCCAAAATATCAAAAATGCACAAGGTTAATATTCAAGTTTTCACTTTTGCCGGCACTCCCGGAGTGCAACCCGTCGTTTTTTTTAAAGGAAAACCATAATAAAAGTAAATTATGGAGGTTTTTATTACTTTTCTGCTAAGTGAAAATTGGCTCTTATTCCTTCTGTATCATCCTCAGCGGCCGGTGAAAAAATCTTTTGCCTTTGTTTTAGGTCAACAAATATCGTTATTGCCATTAAGGACGACTAATAAAGCAACAGTTTTTAAAATGTCATAAATGTAAACGGGTTGCTGTACATTCGTCACAAAGTAAATTCGCCACATTTTGAAAAATCCATGCATTGAATGTAAATACGTCACATGTATTTAAAATATGTGTAAATTCGTCACAGATGCATGAGGGTTATAGTAAAATTGACACAAATCCTTATTTATTTATCTGATGTAGCGATAGCAACCGACATTATTGATTTTTAGCGCTCGAAATTAAAGATACTCTTGCACACGCTATCAAGCTCTTGCCAGTTAAGCACATGCCCTACACCTGAATGACATTGTAGAGAAAACGAAGTTAGCCATGTGTGCTGCATTAACACATATAAAGGAACAGGACATTGAAAATGCTTGGTTCGTCGGCGATGTGACGAATTTACAACAAACAAAATTAATATATTGAGAATTGTGACGAATTTACACATACTTTTTTTCGTGGCGAATTTACTATGTGACGAATGTACAACAACCCATGTAAACAACTACATTCGACAAGAGTTCAGCTTAACATTCAACACTCAACAGTACAGTTAGATGTGAAATAAAGACACAACAGGTGTGAGCTGGAGACAGATCACTTCCATATGAGAAGTTATGAGAATAAATGTCTGTTAACAAATCCCTCACCTCATGATCCTCATCCAACATCTGTGTGAACAGTTCTTCGGCTTCTAGACATTTTCTTTGGAATTGTGCACATTGCTTCATTCTAGTGCAGCAGAAGAAACAAGCGAGCATCGGTCTACCATCTTCAGTTACGAACTGCAACAAAAATACTCATAAACCATTTTGTTTATGAATAAAATTCGCTTTCAATTCGCCTTCGCATTGAGAATTCGCAATTGTAATACAATCTATAAGAATATTTAAAGTAGGACTTAGAACTAACAGATCAGATCATTTCAATCAATTCGCGAAGTAGCTCTATATGAACTTACCGGAACATCAGTCAGCTTCTCGTACAGTTCCTGCAGGCTCTTGTTGACAACTACATACATGCGAACGTTCTCCACCAAACATATCCTACACATGGACCGTTTCTCCTTTTTCACCTTAAAAAAATCACTTTAGTTATTTAGTGTACACCAAATGGAGCGGAAATCTGACGTTGAGAGATCGCCTGATCTCTCCTGACTTCTATATCATAAACTAGCTGTTCCCCGCGGTTTCACCCTCGCTGCTCAGCACCTGTTGGTCGTAGCGTGATGTTACATAGCCTATAGCCTTCCTCAAGAAATGGACTATCCAACACTAAAAGAATTTTCCAATTCCAACCAGTAGTCCCTGAGATTAGCGCGTTCAAACAAACAAACTCTTTAGCTTTATAATATTAGTATAGACGTATAGATATATGTATAAGGTGCTATAAAAATATCTGCCACGGCTGCAATGGGAGGTAGTATTGTGTTTATAGATTACAATAGTAAAGATAAATTATTGATAATTTGTCATATTTTTTTCATACAACAAATTGTGCGTAAAAATTTGAATTGATTTATTCGCATAAAACCATCCTTCAATCGTTCGCAAAACGCCGGCGCCGTTCATACACTGTTGCCATTCTTATCAAACAATGCCGCTGCGCCCCCAACCTCACCCAACCGACCGCCCGCTCGCCACCGCCAGTTGCCATTAACCATTCTGGGGTACGAAATTTCTTCACTATTGTAATCTTTAAACACAATACTATCTCCCATTAAAGCCGTGGCAGATATTTTTATAGCACCTTATTATCTAGAAGTAATTAAATGGAGCCTAAATTATTATTAACTCGAAACAATAAACCTGCAAACCAGGCCCTCTAGACAAGTCGCAAACGATTATCGTAAACGCTCGGTAGGTACCAATAGATTTTCAACTTTATACCCCAGAGCCTTAAGTTAAAAATCTATTAAAGATTTCTAAGCGTTAGCGACTGGAAAGAACGAAAACGCTATGCAATCTTCACTAGATCTTCAACTTAAAACCAAGCACATAAATTTGAAGATCTATTTACTTGTTTTGGTGGGGGTTCGGTGACGGTAGCGACTTGACCTGTCTGTGCGGTACAGCACAAACGATGGCCCATCTCTCATCGTGCTCTGCGTGCCCTAACAGCTGCACGCAGGAAGATTTAATGGGTGCCACCGACAACGCAGTCAAAGTGGCCAAATTCTGGGCCGCAACAATATAATATTCCAATAATATAGTTTGTCATCGAAACGCTTAGAAGAAGAAGATCTATTAAAGCCTACTCAGCGTTTGCGTTTATCGTTTGTTACATGGCTACAGGCCCAGCACTCGCAGCTAACATCCGAGCCGCCATTAGGTTTGAATCGTACTATACTTACTTCAGGTCTTGATAAATCACTAAATGGAGATGTAGACACAGAGTCCAAGTGCGGCTTCAATGGTGCTGTCATCTGATCGGCCAATCTGACTGCTGTTTGACTAGCTGTACTAATAAATGTTTTAGTCTCATATACTTGAACTGATCTATCTACCATTTTTCTTCTTACTGGTAGTGGTTCTTCAAGATTGTGTTGAACTGCAAAAAAGGCTTATAAGTCACCTTGAACAAGTGCAGTGATCAATGCTCGTGCCTTTTTTTTTTTATAAGACAAGCCCGCCACACTGTTCCCAAACCACTGCAACTTCTGTAAGTCAGAATCAACAGTGGCGACCACAAGAAAAGCGCCGAGACAATGAAGCTCGACGAGTCCCGGAGAAACGATTCAACTGGCTTGGATCCCGCAACGAAATTAATCAGAAAAGATTAGCGGAGGAGTAAGAAAAAATGCTCGTGCCTTCTCTTTGCCCTCAGGCCATTGCACTGCAGTGTGAAAATAATAAGCTTGTATAATTATACAACCTGTTTTTTATTATGTCCTATAACTCTAGCTAGGGTATGAATGAGACAGTACGAAGAAAAAACTTACCAAATAATTTAACTAAGTTGCGAATATTAATGTTAATCACTTTTACGTGGATATGACGTTACATTTAATTAGCTTAAAATTATGAATGACTAGCTTTTGCCCGCGACTTCGTCCGCGTGGATTAATAGTTCCCGTTCCCGGGGGATTTCCGGGATGAAAACTATCCTATGTCCTTCCTCGGGTCCCAGACTATATCTGTACCAAATTTCATTGAAATTGGTTCAGTGGTTTAGGCGTGAAGAAGAAACAGACAGACAGACAGATCGCATTTATAATATTAGTAAGGATTAACAAAACACAATCTGCACTATGCCGCTTCGTAAGGAAAGGAAAGATTCGTCATACGGGTGTAAATTTTTTACATTTATGACATCTCCAAAACTAAGCATTTTTGGACCACATATTCTAGGACTTTTTGTGTTATTTTTACTTAAAGAATATAACCGTTAAGATATAGGATGAAAAAAAAGTATGTACAAACCGTGACATGAAAGATGAGACTTGACCTCCAACTTTATTATTTTGTAATAAACATTGTGAAGAATTCTTATAATATGTTGTTTTAATTCCAATGTCATCGAAAAATCTCTGAATAGATATGTCACCGTAAAATTGTAAATACCGTTAGATTATAAACTATCTCGCGAGTTTGTAAACTGTCGAAAGATTGTGAACCTCAACGTACTGCTTACAATTTAACGTATTATTATTCGGTAGATTGTAATCTATCGAAATGAAACCGTCAAATTACAATCTTAAAATCGTGAAATTGTCAACTGTCCAAAGGCTGTCCCTGATTGGTCGGCTTTATAGTAGACCTCTTCTGTGTCCATAGAGTTAGGAATGAAACACAGGTATCAGTCAAATAAAATGAATGCACTTCAAGAATTGTGACATCAAGTTTTATTCATTACTTAGTAGGTAATCAATAATTCTGACATCACATGGTAAGAAAAAGTTGTATCAAAATAAAAAAAAACAGAAAGGTAACAATATTTTCTTCTCAAACATAAATTAAAATTGAAAAAATAATGAATTTTTCTCTTAGAAAAAAACGATAACAAAATGAAATCAAAATTTAAAAAGCAAATCAAAAACATATTAACGTTTTCGAAAATGTAACAAAATTGTCTATTAGATAAAAAATATGAAAGTAAATTGCACCAATAAAAATGATAAAATACTTGATGGCACAATTCTTGAAGTGCATTCATTTTATTTGACTGATACCTGTGTTTCATTCCTAACTCTATGGACCCAGAACGGTCGACTATAAAGCCGACCAATCAGGGACAGCCTTTGGACAGTTGACAATTTCACAATTTTAAGATTGTAATTTGACGGTTTCATTTCGATAGATTACAATCTACCGAATAATAATACGTTAAATTGTAAGCAGTACTTTGAGGTTCACAATCTTTCGACAGTTTACAAACTCGCGAGATAGTTTATAATCTAACGGTATTTACAATTTTACGGTGACAGATATACAAAAATAATGGATAACTATTTCGTACACTTAGTACCTGCGCAAGCTCCAAATACTGACACTCGCCAAGTCTCATCTTTCGTGGCACGGACTGTATATGGTATGTAAATAAATAAATACAAAACAGACATACCGGAACTTCCATCAAAATACCGTACAACCGAACTACTATCTTCAACAATCATTTCATATTGCTCACAAGTCATTCTTCTGCGTTTCTTACGTATAATATACGGCTGTTCTACAACATTAGCTGTTGGTGTTTCTCTGTCAGATTGGCATGTAAACTTAGTGGGTACACATTCAGGTTTCATTCGCACTTGGGACACCGATCCCATCAAATGGTACTGCATATAATTTACCATATCATTTGGTAGCTGAAAGAAGAATAAGATTTTCTAGTGTCAACACGTTGACTACATCTCTACGCTTTTTTTTTATTGATTGGAAATCATCAAATGACTTTCCCCTGTCCCTGGGCGGGACCGGAGGAACTGTCAGACTTTTACTGATTAAAACCCATCTATGTTCCTTTATGTGCCCTATGCTTTCCGGGGGCGCTGTATCTCTTTTGGACAACCCACGGCCCCGGCAGGCACATCTCTAATTCTCTACGCTGATCTTATAGAACTGGCTACAGACTAGGTGTTGGCTGTGGGAAAACATGGTGTCTGCATGTTTGTGAAGAGACACAATACATGTGCTTTCCTGCAGTCTTCTTATTGTGTGGGCAGTAAGGTCTAACGACCCCACACTCCCTAGTGTCAGAGTTTCTAAACCGCCGCAAGGGCCTCTGACATGGTTACCGATGTCAGTGATGTCCAAGATAAACTTGGAAAGTATGTATGAATTAGAAAAAGTCACATTGGTACTTGCCCGTGCCCGGTTGCGAACCCACAAACTCGTACATGGGAGGCGGGCGCCTTAACCACTGGGCCATCAAGAACAACAACCCTGTTCAACAGTTTCCTGCAGTCAACGAGTTACGTACGATTTCCACCAAATGGGTGGGGAAATTCACACTGCTTAAGAAAATTGAAACTTCTACATAATTGTTAAGGTGCATGTTTGCATGGAATTTATACCGCTTCGATTAGCATACGCGCGGTCCTAACCTAGTTCTGGGCAGTATAAATTCCATGGAAACATAAACCTTAACTATTATATCGAAGCTTGAATTTCTTTAGCACAGTGTGAAATGCGCTTCTGTGGTGTTTGTTGGTGCAAACCGTACATTAATTTTGCCCCATACTAAGAATTTCTCCCATTTTTTTTTGTGAATTTTTCCCGGCTTCAGCTCCCAGGTCGAGCAAAAAGTGTTATTGGATTTTTCTATGAAATTCTCAGTAGCAGCTCCGACACAACGGCGGCGACGACGGCTCCGATACAAACTCCGAGCTGCTATTGCCTATTGCCATCAATAGGCTCGCCCTCTATTACATTGGTACACCTCTGCCTAACCCTTCGGGGAATACAGGCATGATGGTATATTATTTACTAAAAATTTCCCCTATATTGTGGGTGCATTTACAAACATATAAAATCGCATACACGAACAGCCAGATCAAGAAGAACTATCTGTAGTTCGTACAAATATTTGTTCTGTGTAGAAATGAAATTAGCCATATGCAGTGCAGCAGTCCATCGCTAAGCAGTTGTTAGTTAGTTGAGTCATTTAAAAGCTCTTTCTTGATTTAATTTTTTAAACCGACTCATTCTCACACCAGTGCGACTTTGCGTAAAAGCAAATTTAGAGAGGGTCAGTGACTGGGGCCGAAATCGAGACAAGTCAGCGCTGACCCGAAAAAAAACCCCGTATAAATTGATTTCAAGTCAGTACAGTGGCGGGAAGTCAGCGCTGACTTGTAAATTCGCACATGAATATTTAGAAGTCAGTCTAGGCGCGGGCACTGGCGCCGATAACTGACTTGTGCACTGACCCTGTCTAAATCTGCCTTAATATGCTTTTTTTTTCTCAATGGAAATCATCAAATGACTTCTCCCTCCCTGGGCGGGGCGTTTGATGCATACATCATTATTATTAAAATTTATGTAGATTCTAGAACATGCAGCATTAATACAAAAAAAAGAAGACTAAACTAAAACCCATCCATGTTCCTGTGCCCTTTGCGTCCGGGGGCGCGGTGTCTCTTTCGAACAACCCGCAGCCCCGACAGGTATTTTTGATTTGCCATCAATACGCTAAGAAAAATAATATCTGAAATCGCTTTTGCGCCCCAACCAAGAGTGGTGACTAATGCTTTCGCCTTTGTAACAAAAAAATAAAAATACTTACATCGAAGTGGTCTTCACAAAAATAAATTGAGCAATTTGAAGTAGTTGTATCGGCGGGATTCCGCCGGGCAAGCTTCAGCCATTGGTCCCGCACTGTTTTCTTGTTTGGTACGTAAATAAATAATTTATTAGGCGTTGTTTTTGATGTGTTTTTGCACTGAGGGACCGCACACAACTTGTAAAATCTAGAATTCATTTTTAATACACGATTTATTTCATATTTTGTTGACTTAGACAGGTGCGTTGTTTTCTTGGACATAGACAATAGACATAAACTAAAGCAATTTTAAGCAAATAAGCAATATTGTTTATTGATATTTTAGGTTAGGACGCCAAGCAGTGTTGCCAGACATGATTTTTGGTCCTCAAAAACTAGCTACAAATACATTAAACGTCCGTGGGTATTGTAGTGCCATAAATGACGTAAACATTGTTATTCTTTATTTTGAAATTGCTCTAATGCTTTTCTTTTGGCAAACGTTTCTATCAAAAGATTTATGTTTCTTCAAAAATTTTATTCGCGCTGGCAATCTACTGTTTTCCGACGAACATGAGAGTTCGCTAATTCTGACGTTTGTAGGTAGTAGACTTGGTAAGGGCTCGTTCATATAGACCAGTCATATTTACAGGATCGTTTATAATTTCAAAACGGATCCGTCTCTACTGGAGGTGATGTTTACAACCCATTTACAGTACCTATTTTACCTCACGTGGCTTCAATCAGACTTAAACTTCTTTCTTTACTCCGTGGATTTAACGGATCAGTGTTTTGATACTGTTGTCTATGTGAACTCAAATATCATAAATACCTAACTACATTTATGTCATACTCATCACTGAATAAAAATGTAAACTCGACTGTACAAGAACAAAGTAGGGTCTGCCCCCAAGACCGATAATCGGCCCGAGTTCTTTGAAATGAAAAATCATGTTATGAAAGAAAGAAAAACCATTTATTCTTGCGAAAGCGACGCACAACACAAAAATAAAAAATAACAATAATAATAATGTGCATACGCCACTACCGCGCGAAAAGGCTGACGCTCAGCATAAAGCCATGGTCCGTGCACGAAACACGGAACCACAGCGCTGGTTTTCAGCGTCAGCCGGCGTGTTGCTGTCTCGGAACTATAAAGTAGTAAGTTATAATTCTTTATTTCTCAAAATCTTGTGGGTACAGTGTAAACAAACATATTTAATTATCCCATTTATCCATATTTTAAAGCATAAATAGTCGCTAATTTGATTACAGCTAGCAACCGTAACGTTTGCTAGCTGATTGAATTTAGTCTCTCAATTGACTAAACGTCAAGTTTATAAAAATAACCGACTCCGCTTGCAAACGGCCATTCGTGTTCTAACCGTCGCGGTCGTCGAGTTACATGCTAAGTGTAAGACTGTGTGTGTGTATAACTATAAGTATTGTACCTACGAGTATTTATGATTGTGTTGAACAATAAAACTAAGAAATATTTAAGTGAGTTGTTATTTCGAAACAAGTGATAAAAGATTTTGGAGTTGGATTACAACAGTAAGTACGATCCTTTTTTTATAAGACTGTGGTAGAAAACTAGCTTATGGCCCGCCTGATAATGAGTGGTTACCATAGCCTACGGACCGGGGCCGACCCTTACAAAATATTTCACTCTTCTCGTCTCTTGGGAAAACATCGGTAGGGAGCTCATTCCACAACCGAAGCGTTAGCGAGAGGAAAATCCTTTCAAACCGCACAGTGCGCGATCTTTTAGGCTGCAATGTGTGTAGATGAGCTCCGACAATGGCGGCGAGTGGTCGTGGTCATCATATCGAACCATTCCTCAGAACATAACTCATTGCATAGAGGCTGACTGTTTCCTCATAATCACCTAACCTCGTATTTTGTAAGAGGAACCTCTTGTCTGGCAACACTGACGCCATGACACTTGCGTTTTCGCGCCATTTTATAAGTAGACAGAAAAAAAAATGCATTCGATTGACTTGAAACTTAGTTTATTGATGAAATATTGTATTTTGTTTTGGTAATTACAGACGTAGTACATTATTTATTTATTACAACATGGAAGTCTAACAGCTAAAAATAACTTAACAACAAATAATTAAACAATATTCGACAGAAAGTCAATGACAAGTCTTTTCTTTTAAACTTCTAATAGCATTTGTGCTTTAAACATACAAACGGTAACATATTTACATAATTATAATAGTTATAACAACTAAAATAGCCATGTGGTTTGCAATTAAAGTAAAAAAAAAATTAGTATAGGTAGATATCTAACCAGTAGGTAGGGGATTTCAAAATCTGTCATTTTCTTCAAGTGTTATACTACTATATCTAAATATTATGCAATTATAAATGGGTAGTATTTAATCCTACAACTCTAAATCCCATTTTTTTTTAATACTGGATTGCACACTAAAGAGATTGGCACACTGCCCCGCACCACGCAGCGTGGTGCGCAGCGACGGAGCTCTGGTGATCTGCAACACTGCGCGTGAACGCGTTTTCAGTGTGTTGCACTACGCATGTTTTCTGTACAAACGCAATACTTGCAAACAACGTAAAGCTGGGTACTCACTAAGCAGTGTAGCACGTAACGTATCAGATACGGTATCAAGTGAGTACGTAGGCACGAGCCCGCTGCGAGCCGTTCGCGCGTGGTGCGCTGTAAGCTCTCAGTGACCCGCCGAGTGGCGGTTTCACTGCGAACAAAAAGGCGGCTAGGAAGCTCGTAGCTAGATACGCGGAGGACCGTGGACGAGCCGTACCCACTTGCAGGTTGATACCGTATCTGATACATTGCGTGCTACACTGCTAAGTGAGTACCCAGTAGTGTTGCCTAACTATCGATTGTCTATCGATAGGTTGTCGATACTATCGTGACCTCGAAAAATAGTCACAATATCGATAGCCCTATCGATAGTATTGAAATTTTACGATCGATATTGTGACTATTTTTCGAGGTCAACTATCGATACATCAACTATCGATAGTTAGGCAACACTAGTACCCAGCCTTAGAACACGCACTCACGCGCCACGCTCCGTGATGCGGGGCAGTGTGCCAATCGCCTAACTAAATCAAATTTAACATACGTACTGTTTAATGGATTGCACGAAACTCTTTTACTGAGAGATAAATATGTATAAATTTATATTTTTCAGTCGTTTGGGGTTGAATCACTAGGGCCATGGGGTTTTTCGCCACATCACCAAGCGAATGGTCGAATCTTCACGTGACCAGAGGGCTGGCCTTTTCTTGGGCCAAAGAATCAGCATTGCCATAAAACGTGGCAAGATGTTGCCAGCCTTTTCGGCACTTGTCCCATTGACAGCGATGCGGATGAATTTTTTGATGCCCTATGAGCATCCTTTTTTTATAAACTGTACATAATTTTTAATTATATAAGTATGTATATCAGTTGTCTGGTTACCATAACACAAGCTCTGCTTAGCTTGGGATCAGATAGCCGTGTGTGAGTTGTCCCAAGATATTTATTTATTTAATTTAATTAAAATTATTGAAGTTCCTACCTTAGTTTTATCTGTGAAAATTAATTTTCAGAGAGATTAATCTATTTGATTTAAAGTTCATTTCAGATCAAATATTTTATATTATCACTAAATAGATGTAACCAATATTTTATGTTACGAATTTTCAGACCAAATATTATTACAAGTTTGGTTGTAATAAGTGATTCCGAGACCATGTCGACGGCGCGTTCGTGTTCCACGCGCGCCTCAAAGAGATGTCAGCAAACATTCGGAGGGGCCACTAAGGGCCGATGCCTGCCGGGGCTGCGGGCTGTTCGAAAGAGATACCGTGCCCCCGGGACGCAAAGGGCACAAGAAGGAACATGGATGGGTAAAAAAGTCTGACACCGAGGGCGGGAGAAGTCATTTGATGATTTCCCATCGGTAAAAAAAGGTGGTCACAGTTCTAACTTAACCTAACATTTTGCATTTAGTGTGCAAGTCAGTATATTTATTATACTTTGTGGAGTTACATATTTCGTTTGCTTAAATTGTAAATAGAGGTGCAATTAAAAAATCCCCTTTATACTAGTTCTGCCTGTGACTTCCTCCGCGTCAAAGTTAATATATTATCTTATTGTAAAGTAACTGTACATTTTACCGGGATTAAAAGTAGCTTAATAGCTATTCCAGACTATCATCTCTATGGCAAATTCATTCGTTTCAAATCCGTTCTGCCGCTTTGCTCCACAATCACATCATTTATTTTCAGTCAGATCATAATAGAAGCAAGATTTTTAACCTTTTGACTGCCGGTCATGTATCGGTGACAAACCAAAATGTGAACAGCCGCGGTCACGAGCCCATGACAGATTTTTATACGTAAATTAAACTCGGAAAACAACAGCGATATAATTCCGAACTCACTACTATTTTGTAGGTATTAAAGAATGAATTCGTAGCTTGGCGCTGAGGGCAGGTTTATGATTTTTTGACGTGGCTGTCAAAAGGTTAAAATTACACTTAATTTTTACTTTTACAGGCTCTAGTCAGGTATGTAACCAGGGTGGGTACGAGCATGAGTTGTCAAATGTTGCTTGCGTCCGAACGTACGGTCACATATCTCACACTTGTAAGGTTTATCACCAGTGTGTATTCGTGCATGAATTGTTAGCTGCCACTTACGTCCGAACTCACGGTTACACAACTCACATGTATGAGGCTTTTCATCGGTGTGTTCTCGAGCATGAGTTATTAAATTACCCCTTTCTCTAAAACTTTCAAGACATATTTCACATTTATAAGGGTTTGCGTCTTCGTGTTTTAGAAGATGCTTGTTGTAACTGCCCTTTTCTGTAAAACGACGCTTACATGTTTTACATTTGTAACGTTTTTCACCAGTGTGTATTCGCATATGTGATCTTAAATTACTCTTTACACTAAAATTGCCCTTACATATATCACATTTGTAAGGATTCATATGCATTCGAACATGTAATTGATAATTACACTCGATACCAAAGCTATGCTGACATATTTCACATGTGTAAGGTTTTACATTAGTGTGTACTCGAATATGTGTTTCTAAATCACTTTTCGTATCAAAAGAACACAGACATATATCACAGTCTAAAGGTATTTCATCAGTAAACAGTTCATAACGTTGTTTGTCTTGTTCTACTCTATTATTAAGCACATCAAGTTCGTATGGTTTATCAACCGCGAGTATTTGGTTATGTTGTTGTACATTTTCTATTCTATTAGAATTAACCTGATCACATTCGAAAGGTTTTTCACCAGTGTGTATTTGATTAGGTGGTACATTTTCTATTCTACTTGAATTAAGCTGATTGCATTCGAAAGGCTTTTCACCAGTGAGTATGGGATTTTGTTGTACATTTTCTACTCTATTTAAATTACGATCACTTTCAAAAGGTTTTTCACTAGTGAGTATTTTATTATTTTGTTGTAAATTTTCTATTCTATTAGAATTAAGCTGATCACGTTTGGGAGGATTATCACCATGTTTGTGAATACGCCGTTTGAAATCTTTTGCTCGAACTAAAAAAGGCTCATTGCGTTTGGAAGGTTTTTCATCAGTGAGCGTTTGTTTACGTCGTTTTGAATTGTCTGTTTTATTTAAATTAAGTTGATTACGTTTGACAGGTTTGTCACCATTCAGTATTTGTTTATGTTGTTCTACATTTTCTACTCTATTTAAATTAACCTGATCACGGTCGATAGCTTTTTCACCAGTGTGTATTTGATTATATTGTTTTACATTTTCTTCTCTATTTACATTAAGCTGATTACATTCTGAAGGGGTTTCACCAGTAGCTACTTGATTATGAGGTTTTATGTTTTCTGCGCTATTTGAATTAAGTTGATTATATTCAGAAGGGTTTTCTACAGTGAGTATTTGATTGGGTTGATTAAGATTGTTTGTTCTAATTAAAAAAAGCTGATTATGTTTGAAAGGTTTTTCGCCAATGATTATTTGATTATGTCCGTTTAAATTTTCTACTCTATTTAAAATAACCTGATTACATTCGTTAGGTTTTTCACTAGTGATTATTTGGTTAATTCGTTTTACATTTTGTCCTCCATTTATACTAACCTGATCACAGTTCAAAGGTTTTTCAGTAGTGAGTATTTGATTATGTAGTTTGAAATTTTCTGGTCTATTTAAATAAACCTGATTAAATATAAAAGGTGTTTCACTAGTGAGTATTTGATTATGATGATTCACATTATCTGGTCTGTTTAAATTAAGCTGATCACAATTGTATGGGTCTTTGTAGATTGTAACAAGCTTAAACGCACGATTTTGAGTATTCTGTATGATTCCAGAGTTCGATATGTTGTTCGATTTCATTTCTGATTGTTTCTTTTCTGGTTGTTTATTCTTTGTTTGCTTGTTTTTATTTGTTTCTTGTCGTTTTCTTCTTCGGGAGCTATGTTTCGACTTCTTTTCAGAGGGCTTTCCTAACGTTTTGATCTGGTTAGTAGCTAAAATAAAGGTAAAATATAGTTATTAGTTTATTGACTCCGAGTACAGTCAAACAGAAAGTGGATAATCTAACTACGCTGCAATGGGATGGGGATCTAGCGGGTGTGCCTGTCGGGGGAGCGGTCAATGTTTATGCGAATCCCGCACCCCCGGCCATAAGCAGAGGAGGAACACCGCGGTGATTGTACCCGGCGTGTCCCGCCATTGACCCCCACGACAGAGGAAGTCCATGAGGCTTTCCACCGCGCAAAAAATAGGTTTAGTGAGTGTGCAGCAGAGGCGTAGCTAGGTAACCAACGGCGCCGTCATACAATCAGATCTCCGTCATCCATGAGTCTCCAATTAGGAAGAAATATTGACAGACCGAAGTAGCCGTAGTGCTGTTTGTATGACGCTTTCGCATCACATCGAATTCCAGTTGGATATGCCAAAGATGGCCCCTGAATTACTTGGATTTGGATCAGAGTTCCGATTGGTGCGTAAGCAATATCGAAATTTGGTCAGAGTTTGACTCTAATCGATCGGACCGTATTTTCACGAATTGGGATCGGATGCAGTGCGAAACCGCTCCAATATAGTATAAACTGCCGAACCAAATATTACATTTAAATGTTTAAAATAATCAAGAAAAGTACTTTTCTACGGCCAACGTTCTGCGATCGACCGAAGACTTTCAATTTATTAATTTTCACTAAATAATACTTACGTATATTCTCAATGGGTTTCTGTTTCCACTTAGGCCTTTCAAGTTCTTCTCCAACTCTAGTTATTGGGTCGTTTGAAATTATAACATCATCATCATCTGAGTCTTCAATAGTATAAGTTGGTATTTCTTCTGGTTTAGAATTCTGCGTTGGTGTTTTAAGTGGTTCAGAATGGTACGGTGGCGTGTCTACTGTGTCAGATAAATACAATGGTATATCTAATGAATCAGAAAGAAATAGTGGTAAATCTATTGATTCCGAATAAAGCAGTGTATCTTCGGACTCAGGCTGAAATGGTGACATTATATCCCTCGATTCAGATCTACATGGTGGTATATCTATTGACTCAGAAGATGGAAGATCTTCTGAATCAGAACGATATGCTGTTATATCTACTGAATCCGAACGATAGGGTTGTATATCTTCTAGCTCAGAAAAGTGAGGTGGTATATCTTCTGATTCAGAATTGTGCGGTGGTATTATGTCTTCTGATACAGAATTGTGTGGTGGTATTACTTCTGATACAGAATTGTGTGTTGGTATTACTTCTGACATAGAATGGTGCGTTGGTATATCTTCTGATACAGAATGGTGCGGCGGTATTACTTCTGATATTGAATGGTGCGTTAATATATCTTCTGATACAGAACGGTGCGTTGGTATTACTTCTGATACAGAATGGTGCGGTCGTACATCTTCTGATATAGAATGGTGCGTTGGTATATCTTCTGATACAGAATGGTGCGTTGATATATTTTCTGATACAGAACAGTGTGTTGTTATTGCTTCTACATCTGCTACATCTGACAAGCTATTTAGTAGATGTTTCAGTCCTAGGCCTGAAAAAAAGAAACAAAAAGCATCAGGAGCAACACTCATTCTTCTGTATAAATAAAAATAAATGGCTAAATGTGTTGCTATGCGCAAAACTCGAGAACGGCTGTCCGATTTGGCTGATTATTTCATTGTTGTGCTGGCAATTTTTTTGCAGGATGGATGGATTGATAGATGTTTGTTACTCTTTCACGCTTAAACGGCTGAACGAATCTGGATGAAATTTGGTACTGAGATAAATTGTGGTGTAGAATCATCATACGATACTCTTCAACCCGGAAAAACGTACGCTTCCCGTGGTATAATATATAAAATTAGACGCGGAGGAAGTCTCGGGCAGAGCATAAGCTAGTTAGAAAGAAAGAAAATCCATTTATTGGCATTACAGCAAAATGCAGCCAAAAATTCTAACAACCAGTCTAACCAAGGCGTATCGTGTTGCCCACTAACTGGGTTGTGTAGCTCAGATAGGCAGTCGCTCCATGTAAAACACTAGTATTCAGCTGCATCCGGTTAGACTGGAAGACGACCCCAACATAGTTGGGAAAAGGCTAGGCAGATGATGACGGCATTACATCAAAGTGGATAAAACTATTAAAAAACAGGCGAACTTTACCTGTGCTTTCACAGTCCTCCGGTTCAATGACCCCATCTTGTCTTTCACAAGCTGCTAACAATTCATCAATTATAGCATCACAGTCTTTTTGAGTTCTCTCCTCGGGCCCAAGAGCTCCATCTTTTCTCTCACAGACAGCTAAAAGCTCTTCTATAATTGCATCACATTCATTTTGACTATCATCTACATCAATCGTTATATGCATCACTGGAGTCTTAATAAAACCCCCGAAAAATTGCAACTGTTTAGGGTTTATCAAATTTGGCTGTAAAAAGTTGATTATAAGATTAATAGTTAACTAAGTTTTAACTAACTTAACATAACTTATATTATACCTGCAATGTTGCTGTGCCCTAACAGGTTCATAGCTGTACTTTAGCTTTAAGCCATAAGTACCATCGTTATACATTATGTTATGCAAGTTAATAAGAATAATTATAATAATTCACTTTTTTTTTAATTGTGTTGGATGACATTGACAAACAAGCCCACGGCCCATCTGATGTTAAGTGGTCACCTCTGCCTATAGACATCTGCAATGCCAGAGGTCTTGCAAATGTGTTGCCATCCCAGGAATCAAGTTGAAATGTGTCATGTGCCTGTAATTATACCGGCACCTATACCCTCAAACCGGAACACAGCAACGCTGCTATGCGGTGTTTGTGGTGGTAGTACTACTACAAGGATGAGCTCTTTCACAAAGAGCTACTACTAAAAATACTAAAAACCATGGCAAATCAAAAAGGAGGGTTATGACTTTGACCGGTGTGTATGTATGTAGGTAAGTATGCTTGTTTGTTCATCTGTTCCCTCATAACCTCTAAACTACTTATCATAATTCGATAAATGAGTGTTATTTGAAAGAGTCTTAATCGTCCGCTAGTAATAGCCTTATGGGGTATGTGATGTCACATTCAATTCACAATGGTGGCTTACTAGTAATCCTTACTAATATTATAAATGCGAAAGTAACTCTGTCTGTCTGTCTGTCTCTTCTTCACGCCTAAACCACTGAACCGATTTCAATGAAATTTGGTACAGATATAGTCTGGGACCCGAGAAAGGACATAGGATAGTTTTCATCCCGGAAATCCCCCGGGAACGGGAACTATTAAACCACGCGGACGAAGTCGCGGGCAAAAGCTAGTCAGAAAATAAAATGAAAGTTATTTTGTTCTGTTTGGTGTCTGAAAGGCTTTTAGAAGCACATTTCAAAAGTGTGTATAATTTGTTCCTCAAAAATAATTTAAATAAAAATACTACTACGACTAAGGCTGAGGCTACATGCGACAGATGAGCGGTTGAAACAAATAAGTGAATTCTCACATATATGGCTACACTGTATATCAAATATTAGTAGCGATCTTCGATTTATTTATGCCACGGTAATATAATAATACAGTAGTGTAACTCGGCCGCATGACAGAAATAAATGCCTACAGCCGCGCGGTACGTAAACATGCGTTACGGGCTGCCCGTCTCCAGTATTTTAATCTGTCTGCACCGCGCGCGCACCCCAGGATCGAGGCGCGTAGGTATAGCTCGCGTTTCGTCCGTTTGTATGAAGTTGGAGTACTGTATTATAATATTACCGTGTTTATGCGATGGGAACAATATTACTGTAATCGGGCGGGTCGCTACCTAACATTGCAATTCCGAACTATCGACACTTGCTCCTATAATTATTTAGTTTTAGTTAATTTTTAGGCACTGTAATTTTATGGAAAATCTTGTTATCTGTTTGGTTTTATGTACACTTTTTGTAAACATTTTTATTTGAATAAAAAAAAAAAACCTGGCATCGGCTACATCAACATATCAGCAAATTTATTAGAAAACTTCTCACTTATACGAAAATACGCAAGATCTTCGCTAATAATGTAGCCATACCATGTTTATCTCGTTTCGCTCTTCCAGTCGCATCGCAAATCGTTGCGTACTGTAGCCTCAGCCTAACTACTGATAAAGGCCTATTCAGACCTAAGCGGTATTATGTGCGTGTGAACTGAGAGACCACACTGGGAATTCGCGAAATAAAAATCCTAGGATTTAGTAGTAGACTTAAAACAATTGTAGAACGAATCTGGGAATTTGTAGGCAAATATACTAAAAACTACGACCCATAAAGTGTGGTCCCTCAGTTCTCACAGACGATCAGCCAGATCTCGGAAAGTATCCTAAAAAAGAAAGTTTTGTAAATACAGACATTTAGTAGAGAATTTGGAAAGGAATATACTAAATAACAGACCACAGAGCATTAAAGATAAACAAAATATAACGACTGCACTGTGGTCCCTCAGACCACATAACAAAGATAAATATTTTAGTGAATATTACTAATTAAACCGTTCTTTTTCTACATAAAGTTTTAGTAGAAGTCTTAACACGTTTAGTAAAAAAGAAATGGACCGAAAATACTGAAGATTTTTGAAGATAGCGATGATTAAAGCTGGTCCCTCAATCCTCTCCTCCACTGACATATTATTATGTGCGTGTGCTAGCTGCTAGACGAGAGGAATATCAGAAAGTCTAATGTACTTAACTTTTAGTAGTAAGTTTCTACTATATAATAGGTATCTAAAATTGGGTATTTCTTACCTCTTAGCTGAGATAATATTATTTTTTTAGTCCTATGAAAATAGATAGAGCAGGGTGACCACACAATAAAACAAAATGTAGACAGTACTATTATACTATACATTAGACGAAACGAAAACAAACGGTTGTACGGTTAATTTAATGCGTTAAGTTAATTTGAGCGTTTCTTTTGCTATGATGAACAATATCTCAAACTTATTGAAAGTACTGGGGCGGAGCACCGCCGCGTCCTTGTGGCGGTAATCGGCGGCGGCGAACTCTCGCTTCCGGCCCTGGTGCAAGCCATGGTCTGGAGAGAGGGAATGGGAAGCAGTCACCTCCTGCAAAGCTGTAATGCTAGAGAAGGAGGTGGCGGGACGGGAGAGGCAGAGAAGAATCTCTCGTCCCAGCAGCCGCCGCGGGCGGCGCTCCAGGCGTCGGGAGCCGCGAGACGACTCCCGGCCACCGTAGATGCGGGTCTATGGACGGTGAGCAATGGGTAGTTCACCGTCCGTATGTTAACGACAGACCGTGTCGACGGCGCGCTCGTGTTCCACGAGCGCCTCAAAGAGATGTCAGCAAACATTCGGGGGGGCCACTAAGGGCCGATGCCTGCCGGGGCTGCCGGTTGTTCGAAAGAGATACCGCGCCCCCGGAACGCAAAGGGACAAGGAACATGAATGGGTTTTAGTCAGTAAAAGTATATGACACTCCCTCCCACCCCGCTCATGGCGGGGGCAGTCATTTGATGATTTCCCATTGGTAAAAAAATTATAATTGAAAGTGCTGACCAACTAATACGTTTATACTTACATTCATTATTAGTGATTCGTTAATTTTGTAATCTACTTTTTACTAAATACACATAAGCCATGTAAAATAGCAGTAAAATAACCGTACACCCTTGTTATCGTTTCGTCTAAATAATTATATATTAAATAAAGTATAATAGTACTGTCTACATTTTGTTTTATTGTGTGGTCACCCTGCTCTATCTATTTTCATAGGACTAAAAAAATAATATTATCTCAGCTAAGAGGTAAGAAATACCCAATTTTAGATACCTATTATATAGTAGAAACTTACTACTAAAAGTTAAGTACATTAGACTTTCTGATATTCCTCTCGTCTAGCAGCTAGCACACGCACATATGTCAGTGGAGGAGAGGATTGAGGGACCAGCTTTAATCATCGCTATCTTCAAAAATCTTCAGTATTTTCGGTCCATTTCTTTTTTACTAAACGTGTTAAGACTTCTACTAAAACTTTATGTAGAAAAAGAACGGTTTTATTAGTAATATTCACTAAAATATTTATCTTTGTTATGTGGTCTGAGGGACCACAGTGCAGTCGTTATATTTTGTTTATCTTTAATGCTCTGTGATCTGTTATTTAGTATATTCCTTTCCAAATTCTCTACTAAATGTCTGTATTTACAAAACTTTCTTTTTTAGGATACTTTCCGAGATCTGGCTGATCGTCTGTGAGAACTGAGGGACCACACTTTATGGGTCGTAGTTTTTAGTATATTTGCCTACAAATTCCCAGATTCGTTCTACAATTGTTTTAAGTCTACTACTAAATCCTAGGATTTTTATTTCGGGAATTCCCAGTGTGGTCCCTCAATTCACACGCACATGCGGTATTCGCTACCGTCTGCGGCAGAGAAAACCCAGTGGGTATGCGGTAATATTACTGTTCAGACCTAAGCGGTATTCGCTACCGTTCGTAACCCGCGTGGTATGTACCTCTGCCCATAGAACCAGCGAATATCGCCCAGGTCGCTCTAGCCGCGGTACTTGATACTAAAAACCTGAGCGAAACCCGCGCGGTATGTACCTCTACCCACAGCGGCAGTGAATATCGCTCAGGTCGCTCTAGCCGCGGTACTTGATACTAAATACCTGAGCGAAACCCGCGCGGTATGTACCTCTACCCACAGCGGCAGCGAATATCGCTCAGGTTTGAATAGGCCTTAAGTATGAAACCAGAAAATATTCTCATCTGTACGTCGATTCTGTAAAATTCAGACATGAACTCGCTAGAACTCATGTGTCGCTCTCATGCGAATAAATGGTTTTTCTTTCTTTCTTTTATATATAAATATACTATCACGCCTGTATTCCCCGAAGGGTTAGGCAGAGGTGTACCAATGTACACCCACAGTTCGCCGGTATATTTAGGTCCCATGTAATAGGGGGCGAGCCTATTGCCATTAACCGGGCACAAATCCAAACTCCGAGCTGCTACTGAGAATTTCATAGAAAAACCCAATAACACTTTTTGCTCGACCTGGGAATCGAACCCGGGACCCCTTGCACAGCAGTCGCACTTGCGACCACGTGACCAACGGGGCAGTTTCTTTCTTTTCTTTCTAATTATCCGAACTAATTGGGACCGAGAATAGTTCGGATAATCAAAAGTTCGGATAATGGAATTGTGCGTGTTTTGGGATAACATCAAGCAAAAGCAACACCTTTTCACCTAAAAACTGTTAAGTCTATTCAAATGTGACATACATATTAACGTTAAAAAATTAAATTTAAAATTTAAAAAATCTTAAGTTCTATTTAAAAAGTAAAAAAATAAAATACGTCGCGTTGGGGGACCGCTTGGGACGGTCGTACCCTAAATGCAACATCGGTCCCCCAACGCTTACTTACTTACTTAAGTTGTAAATACATAGGTTCCTAATTTTTTATTAACCCACATGACAAATCATCTTTACCCATCACAAAAAAATAATCATCATTCATAATTTTATTATTATTCATTCTTTAATCATCTTTTCTATCTTTGTCTTTTTTGGTTTTGACGGGCCTGTTGGTCTAGTGGTTAGTGGCCCTGACTGCTGAGCCGGAGGTCGTGGGTTCGATTTCCACCCAGGACAAACTTTGTGTGATGAGCATAATTGTTTGTTCTGTGTCTGGGTTTATCTATAATATGTATGTATTTATAAATTATATAAGTATATATATCAGTTGTCTGGTTACCATAACACAAGCTCTGCTTAGCTTGGGATCAGATAGCCGTGTGTGAGTTGTCCCAAGATATTTATTTATTATTATTATTTATTTAGTTTTTCTTCCCCACTTTCACCCCCATAACTTTTAAACGGCTCAACCGATTTTCATCAAGCATGTCTAAGAACACTTGCACATAAGTCACCTTTAATAATAAAAAAAAACTAAATTGAAATCGGTTCATCCGTTCGGGAGCTATGATGCCACAGACAGACAGACAGACACGTCAAACTTATAACACCCCTCTTTTTGCATCGGGGGTTAAAAGTATAAATCACCTAAAAAAAGCCAAATGCTTTTCTCATAAAATAGTCATTTTTTATTCAGGAACAGCTGCAACGCGTTTTCAGCATCAAATTCTTGCCTGTGTTCGGATAATTGAGAGTTCGGATAATCGAGGTTCTACTGTAATACTCAAAGAAAAAAATAACTGAATTATTAAAACTAACTAATTTTTTTAGGGGATAGCAGATTTTTTTGACATTCGGAGTCAGTTGTAGAAATATGCGCAGTACATAATTTTCTTTATCCTTTTTTAAGATGGTGCTCTACGCTGGGAATTTCTCTTATGTCTATTGTACTTTTTAATTGTCAAGAAGCTAGACGGGAACTTTAAAGTTACTTATTCCTAAACGTCCCAGCGGCCGCCGGGAGCCACGAGACGACTCCCGGCCACCGTAGACGCGGGTCTGTGGGCGGTGAGCAATGAGTAGCTCACCGTCCGTACGTTCACTAAACAACGACAGACCGTGTCGACGGCGCGTTCGTGTTCCACGCGCGCCTCAAAGAGATGTCAGCAAACTTGGATGGGGCCACTGAGGGCCGATGCCTGCCGGGGCTGCGGGTTGTGAGCAAGAGATACCGCGCCCCCGGAACGCAAAGGGCACATGAAGGAACATAGACGGGTTTTAGTCAGTAAAAGTCTGACACTCCCTCCCGCACCGCCCAGGGCGGGGGAAGTTATTTGATGATTTACCGTCTATAAAAAGAAAAAAAAAAACTTTTTCCTAAACGTAGGACTGTATGAAGAAGAACGAGCAAGAAAGTCCACAGGCGCTCCTTTCAATTTGATTTTTACTAATTAAAATTCACAGAGTTTTAATAAATAGAACCTAATCAATTCTATGTGGAAAAAATTTAAAAAACCCCCAACACAAAAACCTGAGTTCCCTTTAAAAAGTAAAAAAATAATAAAAAAATACGTCACGTTGGGGGACCGCTCGGGACGATCGTATCCTAAATGCAACTTCGGTCCCCCAACGTGACGTATTTTTTTTATTATTTTTTTACTTTTTAAAGGGAACTCAGGTTTTTGTGTTGGGGGTTTTTTAAATTTTTAATTTAATTTTTTATTTTATACTTTTTATAGGTACCTACTTATTATAATGTCGATTTTGATATTTACAGACATTCGGTTTTTCTTCCCTACTTTTACCCCCACAACTTTTAAACGGCTCAACCGATTTTCATCAAACATGTCTAAGAACACTCGCACATAGGTCACCCTTAATACAAAAAAAAACTAAATTGAAATCGCTTCATCCGTTCGGCAGCTATGATGCCACAGGCAGACAGACAGACAGACACGTCAAACTTATAACACCCCTCTTTTTGCGTCGGGGGTTAAAAAACAATGAATATGAATCTAACAATAGGTAAAAAAAAAAACGACAAAAGAATTGTAAAAAAAAGAAAACTTTCTGAGTTTATCTTGGACATTTATTTCTTTATTAAAACAGGTTCACAAACAGTATATAATGTGCAACATATCTTATGTACAAGGCGTTGATTTGCAACCTAGTTAAATTCAAGGAGTTACCTAACTATGCTCGTGATTCTTAACACGAATCAATAATAAAATAAATTGTTTTTTTTTTGACATGATTTTCAAATTTGAGCTAGCCATCTCGCCGGAGGGTTTAGGCGCTATGCACACATTGATATAGCCGCGCGACAACTCTGCCTACCGCATACGCAACTGGGCGATTCTGAATTTTGCAAGAGGAGTATTCTGGAATACTGTTATTTGTTAGTTGCAACTAAAAAAACAAATATTTATTAGATATTGGCCAGGTATCGTAATTATATTTGATTACTTCTATTTTTTTATGACAAGCTCCTAAAATTTGACGAGGATGCAAATCAACACCTTGTATAGGTTGTTACAGTCTTGGGCTTCGCAACACTCGCAAATTACATTTACAAAATTAAGCAATAACATAACAAAAAAATATATACTTAAAACTGAAATTAAAACGAATGGCTCTACAAATTAAATAGGTAGGTACAGAACAACAGAAAACTGCTCAAAAAGAAAAAATAATACTTCAGCTTACAAAATAATAACATGCTTAAAAAAAAAACAATTAGGCTAATACTTTGCAAACTAATTACATATAATATTATAACTTAAATTAGCACAAAAATAAGGCATAAAAATTAGTAAAAAGAAATGAGAGCAATACTAATAAAAAAAATGTAGTGCATATACCATTACGCCTGTATACCCCGAAGGGTTAGGCAGAGGTGTACCAATGTACAACCACAGTTCGCCGGTATATTTAGGTCCCATGTAATAGGGGGCGAGCCTATTGTCATTAACCGGGCACAAATCCAAACTCCGAGCTGCTACTGAGAATTTCATAGAAAAACCCAATAACACTTTTTGCTTGACCTGGAAATCGAACCCAGGACCTCTAGCGTAGCAGTCGCGCTTAGGACCACTAGGCCACCGAGGCAGTTAAACAATATAGCTAATACTTTGGAAACTAATTACATACAACTTAAATAAGCACAAAAACAAAGCATACAAAATTAGTAAAAAGAAAAGAGATCAAAACTATAAAAAAAATGTAGTGCATAGTAAATATAATGAAATAAAAAAATCCAAGGCATCATGCATACTATCATAACATAATAAAACATAAAAAAACGGACATAACTAAAAGCCCTTATTATCTTGTTGTTTGAAAACTTATTTTAACAAATTTAATATGATTAACATCTGTAACTCTATGGCAAAAATTAAGACAAAAAAAAACATAATTTTGAAATATGAACATAAAATGAATAGAGCAATCTATTAATTTTATGTACATACAGATTACAATAATAATAAAAAAATATAAATAAAAAATTGTAGCTGGCATAGGGAACACGGTGCAAGCTACCAGTGGTCCGGGCTACTGAGAAATAAATCTGCTAACAATACACGCAGTGTCTAGGAGTACAATCGCCCAACGAAAGCCTCCTAAGATGTTGGTTGAGGCTCTTGGCTATTATACCATTGGCTGTCATGGTTATTAGCAGAATCATTACATTTGTCCCAAATAATAGGGGGTGAGCCTATTGCCATTAACCGGGCACAAATCCAAACTCAGAGCTGCTACTGAGAATTTCATAGAAAAACCAATAACACTTTTTGCTCGATCTGGGAATCGAACCCAGGACCTCTAGCGTAGCAGTCGCGCTCAGGACCACTAGGCCAACGAGGCAGTTCGGTATTATTTTCTGTTTCTAGATTTTATTAAATTCTATTCCGATAACTTTGTTAGCTAGTTGTTAATTTTCTTATGAATGCTGTGGTCTCGTATAAGTGAAGGAGTACACCTATATAATACTTTTGTTGTATATTGTTTGTATGATGTGATTAGTGTAAATCTCATGGTACGGTCAGCAAAAGAGATAAGTAACCAGACTGTCTAATATAGTTGAAGTTTTCTTTAAAACCGGTGGTCATTTTTAAATAAACTTTAATCCATTTAATAAACTCTTTATTTTCTATTTATAAAAATAAAATTCATTAAAAAACTCCCATCGGTTTTTGTAAAACTTTGATTTCATTAAGGGATCCTGGATACTTATCTCTTTTGCTGACTGTACATAAATTAAATAAATATAATGCTAGCTCTAAATAAAATGGAAAATTATTTGCCGGGACTGCTGTTTTAATGGGTGATACTCAACTGTACAGTTTGGTGTGAAATAAACACAATAGGTATGACCTGGAAACAGTTCACCTTCATTGTCATTGGATGGTAAACAAGCCGACGGCCCACTTGATGTTAAGTGGTCTCCGCTACCTATACACATCTGCAATACCGGAGGCGTTGCAGATGCATTGCCATTTCAGAGACATATAAAATGTTTCATGTGCCTGTAATTGGGTAAATGACACCACTAATCAATTGACGTACTTTTTATGAGCTGTCAAAACGCCATTCCCCCATAGATTTTCTATGACAATACTCAACTATGACGTCACTTTTTTGTCATCTCAATTCACTAACTATTTATTGATTTCAAAGCAACTAAAAATCGATTTTTATAGTTATTTAAAAAATCATCGGGTTTTTAGTACTAAAATTAAATGTATTTTTGTGAAGTTGTTTCTTGAAATTATTGGTTGGTGGTGTCATCTACCCTATTACACCAGCGCCCACCCCCTTCAAACCGGAACACAGCAACGCTGCTGTGCAGAAGAAACGGGTACAGTGGTAGTACTTCCCTGGATGAGCTCCTTCACAAAGAGCTCTACTTCTACTACAGTTAGGATACAACGTCTGCTACAGATTCCCTCACCTCATATTCTTCATCCAGCATCAAAGCAAAAAGTTCCTCGGCTTCCATACATTTTTTTTGCAGTTTTAGGCATTGTTTTAGTTTGGCATAGCAGAAGTAACAAGCGAGCGTCGGTCTACGATCTTCAGTTACGAACTGCAACAAAAGTAATATAAGATGTGATTTATTTATTCTGTAAAACTAGAGTACAGTTTGACTGCCTCGTTAGCCTAGTGGTGCTAAGCGCGACTGATGCGCTAGAGGTCTTGTGTACGATTCCCAGGTCGAGCATTGTTGTTAGGTTTTTCTTTGAAATTCTCAGTAGCAACTCGGAGTTAGGATGGTATCTTTAGGTCCCATATAATGGTGGGCAGGCCTATTGCCATTAAACGGGCACACATCCTAACGACTCGACCTGGGAATCGAACCCAAGACCTCTAACGTAGCAGTTACACTTAGGACCACTAGGCTACGAAGGTAGTATTTAAATTGAAATTACAATGTTAAAAATATATGGTATATGGTTATTGGTTGCATTGTTTATTTATGTCTTCAACTATTTTGTTTGTGAATAAAGTAGTTTTTCAATCACAAGGTTTTAGTTTAATAATAGTATTATCTATGTCTAATAGTATATATCTCTATAACAATAGTATATAGAATAGAAAGTGTGCGAAGTACTCTTAACCGGCGTGCTTGTATGACCAGATGTATGAATGTGGACGAGGCAAAAGGAGTATGTAAGGAGCGTAGCAGGTGGAGTTCTGTGGTTTCTGCCTACCCCCATTGGATAAAGGCGTGTGTTTATGTATGTATGTAATAATAGTATATATCTCTATAATACACTCCCGGTGAGTTTGTATTGTCCTTATTTTCAAAAAAATATATGAATGACAAATGAATGAAAAATTCAGAACAATAGTACATGAGCCTAATGTTGATTATGCCAGCTACAAACTTGCATAAAAACTTTTTGATCATTCATACAATTTTTTAAAGTTATGGACGTTACTAAATCATTATGCTAGGTGGCTCGATTTAGGAGTCTGGGAGTGTAGTAGTGTGCAATCTTTATGGAAGGCATACAGTGGACTTCAGTTGCCTAATATGTAAGTAATGTATTTATTTACTTGCATTGAATGTAGATAAATAATATAATTATGTGTTAAATAAAATATTTTTGATTCCTACATTATGCTCCATTATTAACTAATACTACAAATGACATAAAATATATAATATTTATTGACAGCAATGCAGATGAGTTTTTTGATGCCCTCTATGCTACCATTTTTTTTTATAAATTGTTTATATTTTGAAATTTTAATATTGTTGTTGTGCTTAAAAATAATTACCTAATGTCAAATTAATAAAGAAAAATGACCTAATGTCAAATTAATAAAAAAAAATTATCTAATCAATGGACATAGTAAATTCAATAGAGTTGTCATTTTAAAAATCTGATACAGATAAATATAATTTTTGACCTTTTAATTAATTTATTACTATGGTAATTTCTAAATCTTGTTATAATAATATGGTGATGATGCATACTTGTGAATACTGTGGTTTCTTATAAGTGAAGGAGTACACCTATGTAATACCTTTTGTTTACTATTATTTGTATGTCCTTATTTGTGTATATCTTTTGTTGAAGATCATAGACAAATAATAATAAAGCTGATAGTTTTTCCCTTTGTTTGTCAAATTAGAAACAATCTTTTGTAACTGACAGCCAGATTCACAAGGAACAGCATAGGCTTTATAACATCACGCTACAACACACGGGAGCAGAGCAGTAAGCAAACACGTAACGTTAACGCGGATAAAAAATACTACGCAATCGAAGTCGCCAGCAGAGTATAAATATATTTATAGAAAGAAGAATAGTTGGATGTAAAGAACTTAATAGATACCTAATTTATTAATTTAAATAAAAAAATAAAGAATCGGGTCATTGGATACAATAGTGCTTGATAAGTGTCCAAGTAATGAGCCCAAGTACCATAAAGTACGTAAAACAAAAAGGTTTTATTTCAAATCGATTCGACAAGAAGTGTCTCACTAAATAATTCAAGTCAATCAATTCCTCGGGGTCACTAACCTCAATATCAGTCAGCTTTTCATAAAGTTCCAGCAAATCCTTATTGTCAACTACAAACATACGAACGTTCTCCACCAAACATATCCTACACATTGACAGTCTTGAATACATGGTTACACAATTAGTTGGCGCGGTTTTACTCGTATTTTGTTATTATCTCGACATGACACTGCGGGGCAATTCGCGCTCCCGGCGTTTCATCAGCAGGCAGTCATTATTCATTTCTGTACAATGTCTTTTCAATGAGAAAATTTCAATCGATACAACCATAGAGCTAGATCATAGATTATACACTTGAACCTAGATGTTCTTAATTTAGTGACGTATGTCTATGGACTAGACTCTATCTAGGCATAATTAATAAAAATGGAAATGATGAAGCCTTGAAATGTCAAATAACACAATATGGCCGCCGTTTTTATTTATTTTTTATAAGGAAGACTATGAATAATGGGAATAGGCTCGCTCATATTACATGGGACCTAAATATACCGGCGAACTGTGGGTGTACATTGTACACCTCTGCCTTCTTCTTTGGGTAATACAAGCGAGATTGTATGTATGTGTGTATAAAGGCAGGCATGATAAATTCTGACATTTATATTTTCTTCATGCAAATACCTGCATACTTATTATTATCTTATTACACTAATGCAGTGCTAACAGGCAATACCTAGTGGATCTAATTATAAATCTAAATTATATAAGGAACCACTCAAACGAACATTAAATATTATTAGAAGCAGTATAGCCGTTAAGGAGTTCAGAGACATACACACGTACAGAATTATTATGTGTACCAAGTTTTATATTAAAATTAGGTGGAGACGGCGGAGTAGCGGCTGTTTCAGAACTAGCTACGTCGTAGCGCTGTAAGCTACGCGATAGCTCTGGGTTACGCCGTAGTGCAGCTGGCTACGCCATATTCCAGTAGCGCATCTGGCTACTACGTAGCGCAACTGCCTACGCCGTAGCACATCAGTTGGACGCCACATCAGCGCAGCCGTAGCTGAAAAGTAAATGGCGTAGTGCCGCAGTCTACGCCGTAGCGCAACTGCCTACGCTGCCTGTAGGACAGACGTCTACGCCGTAGTGCAGCAGGCAGAACCGTAGTACAGTTGCAAAACAAACTCATAGCGCAGTGAGTGGGCTACGTTGTAGCAGAGCGAGCTACACAGTTCCAATATCTACTACGTCGTAGCAGATGGAGCTACGGCGTAGCAAAAACGAAATAGTTTTTTTTGCGTAGCGTTTATTTCAACTAAACCATTTATAGGCACATTTGAATTACCAAAGAGTAGGTCATTTAGTGAGATGAAGTTAGTAACATACGACAAACGAGCCTATGAGGCAGCGTCACAGATTAAATAATAATGTCAACGATCTTTGTAGTAGCTACGGCGTAGCACCGAACAAGTGTGCTACGCAACTACTTCGTAGCAACACAAGCTACGCCGTAGCAAAGTAAAATAAACATAACAATGCAAATAAACGACGCACAATTTTTTTGAACAAAGAACTAAGTGACAATCCAACACAGTTGCCAGCTCAAAAAAACAAAACAATATTTTCAACGGCAACATTGCTCTATAGTTCTGACGTTCATTCAAAATATCGATTAACCCACCGCGCAAACTCGAATCAAGACATTAGTGAGCTTACACGTCAAGTAGGAAACACACACGATTTTGTACGGAAGAAAAAATAATAAAAGAAAAACGAGAAAAAAAATAAAAAAAAACCAACGGTGCCAAGAAACTGCCGCCAAAAAGCATCGTTCCATTTTCAAATCAAAGACAAAAATGTGGCGCGTTCATCCGTGATTCTTTTTACGCAAAAAAGATTTAATCGAAATTAGTCGTTTCGCATTTTGGTGGGTTATTATTGAATTTTAAAGTTTCGCAAATTAGTTACAACGGCGTCTTTAAAGAGTGTTGGTAATTTTAAACAAATGTTTATTACGGCCCGTGCCGTGCTAGCTAATGCGTTTAAGTTAGAGAGTACGGAATCAGAAGATCATTTTCATTGTATATCTCTGCCTCCTGATATTAAAAAGCAGCTATGTCACTGCCCAGAGAATTCCACTTCAGTCAGGTAAGTTTTAGTTATTTTTAAATTAGAATTTATGTGATAGGTACTCAATTTATTTATTTTTACTAATATTAAATACATTTTTAAATATTAATATAAAAAATAAAGACATTTAAAAATATAAAAAATAGTAGCCCGCCGGCGTCGGGAACAGGGTCCAAGCCACCGGTGGTCAGGGCTCCTGAGAAATACTATACTTATTATAATAGTTTTTTATTTTTGTGTTTTCTATTTTTTATATTTTTGTGTTGTCTTTAATTATTCTTATTGGTAACAACTGTAACCGTTTTAATTAAAGTAAAATAAATAACATAAATAATACAATTGTATTGAAGTCAAAACTGTACGTCTTATATTAAAAAAAAAAGTAATTGCTATGAGGTCTTGGAATGATTCTAATTCCGAAAATATTAAAAAAAAAACATGTTTTCTGTTTGTTTGTTTGTTGAAGCATCACGCAAATACTGCCGGACAGATTCTGTTAATTTTTGTATAATTTAGTCAGCACCAAAATTCGATAAAATATTACTTTACTTATCATTTATAAAGACACGAAATAACACGATTCACAGCTATTCAGAATTTTAACAATACCTAAAAGTTCATTTTATCTTAATTTTAAATCCATTTCGTATTTCCTTTGATATTGCGCTCAATAATAATGATTTAAAAATCTGAAATGTTAATGTACTTTCGTTGCTGACTAAAGTAGCTTCCGCTCTCGACTTCGTTCGCGTCGGGAATAATATATTATCCAACGGGGACCGTAATTGTCTGCCAGTTTATTTTACTCCTACCAGTATGATTTTTGAATCTGTAGATCTTCCATCCTAAATAAATAAATAAAATACTATAAAAAAAACTCTGCCTCGATAGCCTGGTGGTTCTAAGCACGACTGCTACGCTAGAGATCCTGGGTTCAATTTCCAGGTCGAGCAAAAAGTGTTATTGGGTTTTTCTATGAAATTCTCAGTAGCAGCTCGGAGTTTGGATTTGTGTCCGGTTAGTGGCAATAGGCTCGCCCCCTATTACATGGGACCTAAATATACCGGCAAACTGTGGGTGTACATTGGTACACCTCTGCCTAACCCTTCTACAGGTCTATCAATAATGCCATCAATGTCAATTGATTTCCAACGCAATTTTAAACAACATTTTTCTTTTTTTTAATTAACCTGACGTGCAAAGGTATTGTTTTTTATTATTATTTAAACTTTACGCAACAAAAAAGGTACAAAGGCGGACTTAATGCCTTAAGCATTACCTATGAACCAAGTGTGGTCAAGAGATAACATCCCAGGTGGTAATTGGGTAGATGACACCACTAATCAATTGACGTACTTTTTATGAGCTGTCAAAACGCGATTCCCCCATAGATTTTGTATGACAATACCAAACTATGACGTCAGTTTCTTGACATCTCAATTCACTAACTATTTATTGGTTTCAGAACAACTAGAAATCGTTTTTGGTAGTTATTTCATTGTTCATCGGCTTTTTAGGGCTAAAACTAAGTGTTTATATTTTTTTTTATGGGACAAGCCCGCCACACTTTTCCCGAACCACTGCAACTTCTGTAAGCCAGAATCAACAGTGGCGACCACAAGAAAAGCGCCGAGACAATGAAGCTCGACGAGTCCCGGAGAAACGATACAACTGTCTTGGATCCCGCAACGAAATTAATCAGAAAAGATTAGCGGAGGAGTATAAAATTTCCACGTCCCTTCAAACTAGCAGGAGACAGAACAGAATTAGGCCAATAGGCACAAAGGGATGTTTACAACTGGGAGAAGCCCAGATTGTCCAAAGTGTTTATTTCGTTTTTTTTTTAATGTTTTTTTCGGTTTTTATTTTTTTGTGTTTATTTTGTGTTGTGTTTAGAGTTTTTAGTGTTTTTTGTGTCTTGAAATAATTGGTTAGTGGTGTCATCTACCTAATTATTGTACGAGAGTAAAACAACAAAATTAATGATTACAAAACAAAATGCCTGTAGTGTCAAACGGAATTTCTGCGTCATTCCTAGTGGTGCATCATTCTATAGACGCGGTGACCCAGTTCGCCGTCCATTGCTCCCTGCGCAGAATGGCTACCCAAGCAGCTTTTAACCTGTTAAAAGACAATGCTAAAACGTTTTTCTATACTGCTTAGTATTTTATAGAGGCAAAATTTTGTTGTTTGTTTGTATTGAATAGGCTCCAAAACTACTGGACCGATTTTAATCATTTTTTTCTCCGGTAAATAGATGTATTATTTCTGAGTAACATAGGATATATAACATCACGCTACGACGCACGGGAGCGGAGCATTAACCAAAAACGTAACTGTTAATATTATAAAGAGGTTAGATTTGTTTGTTTGTATTTAATAGGCTCCGAAACTACTGAACCGATTTTGAGCATTTTTTTACCAATAGATAGCTAAATTATTTCTGTCTGACATAAGCTATATAACATCACGCTAAGACGCATGGGAGCGGAGCATTAACCAAAAACGTAACTGTTAATATTATAAAGAGGTAAGATTTGTTTGTTTGTATTGAATAGGTTTCGAAACTACTGGACCGATTTTAATAATTTTTTCACCATTAGATAGCTATATTATTTCTGACTGACATAAGCTATATAACATCACGCTACGACGCACGGGAGCGGAGCATTAACCAAAAACGTAACTGTTAATATTATAAAGAGGTTAGATTTGTTTGTTTGTATTTAATAGGCTCCAAAACTACTGAACCGATTTTAACTATTTTTTCACAGTAGATAGCTATATTATTTCTGAGTAACATAGGCTGTATAACATCACGCTAAGACGCACGGGAGCGGAGCATTAACCAAAAACGTAACTGTTAATATTATAAAGAGGTTAGATTTGTTTGTTTGTATTGAATAGGCTCCAAAACTACTGAACCGATTTTAACTATTTTTTCACAGTAGATAGCTATATTATTTCTGAGTAACATAGGCTGTATAACATCACGCTACGACTCACTTGAGCAGAGCAGTAAACAAAGACGTAACTGAACGCGCGTTACCCCGCGGCGTGTACAGCTAGTAAATATTTATAAATCTGCAAGCCTATAGAGTTTTATCTATAGATAGGTTATAAACGTTGTAGGTATGCTGGCAATACTACTGCTTTATTAGCCTAGCTAGTGGTCCTAAGCGCGACTGATACGCTAGAAGTCTTGGGTCCGATTCCCAGGTCGAGCAAAGTGTAATTGAGTTTTTCTATAAAATTCTCAGCAGCAGCTCAGAATTAAGATTTGTGCCCGATGACAATACGCTTGCCCCCTATTACATGGGACCTATAATCAAATCGGTGAAGTGTAGGTGTACACCTCTGCCTAACCCTTCGGGGAAGACAGGCATGATAGTATGTATATGTAATGATATATTTAATAGCGTCAGCTTCTAAACAGCTATATTTGAGTCATGTTCTCTGAGAAATAGTCACAATTAGGTATTGAAGTAAACATACCATAATTAGTACAATTCCCCTTTGGGGAATACAGGCGTGATGGTTGGTCATGTTTACTGAAAATAAATTGCGTCGCAGACTTCAGCGCAGGCTGAGTCACTCTCCACTTGCCCCAACTGTGCAATCGTGTTGCATAACTCGCTTATGCCCGTGGCTTCGTCTACGTGAATATTGGTTGCCTGCGACGTTCAATTTTTCAAAGTCGCTTCCCGCCGTATGTCTCTTTGCACGCTTAGACGCTATTGAACTACGCAACGGATTTTAATGCTGTTTTATCAATAGATAGGCTATGATCAACGGTGGCGTAGCTTTAATTAAAGACGTAATTGGAAGCAGGTGACGCCGCGGGATATGTAACTAGTATTTGTTTATTTATTTATTTATTTATTTATTTATTTAATCTTTATGTAACACAAAGTACAAAGGCAAACTTAATGCCGTCTTAAGGCCACCCAGGGCCGATGCCTGCCGGGGCTGCGGGTTATTCGAAAGAGATACCGAGCCCCCGGAGCGCAAAGCTAGAAGTAACATGGATGAGTTTTAGTCAGTAATAGTCTGACACTCCCTCCCGCCGCGCCCAAGGCGGGAAAAGTCATTTGATGATTTCCCATACGAAAAAAAAGGCATTCTCTACCAGTCTACCAAAGGTGGTGAAGAGATAACATGGCAGATGCAAATTATTGTACAAGAGTAAAACAACAAAAGGTGATACTTACTTAAAAAATAACTTAATGCAATCATACCATCACCATCACGCCTGTTTTCCCCGAAGGGTTAGGTAGAGGTGTACCAATGTACACCTAGAGTTTGCCGGTATATTTAGGTCCCATGTAATAGGGTAGGTATGTTGTCCAACGCAATTATATACATAAATTAAATTGTACATATATACTATACTACACACACTAATAATAGTACTACATTATAATATTATAGTACCGTTTAACCAACATAGAACAAAAAAAAAACGGTTAGAAAATTCAAATTTCGCGCGCATTAGAATTCCATTTCCGAATACCTCAGTACCAGAAACCATGGCCTACGGTAATAATTGCTCTAAGTAGGTCAGTATATTGCTTCGGCTTACAAATTGCAGAGAACTGACCGCATTTCACACTAGCGGCCGTAGAGTTCAATTACCGCATTAATGTAACGACCTTGCGTTGCCTGTAGCGTCTATTTTTTATTTGAAACTGGTGAAATATGGAAATAAACGTGAAAGGGCTCGTTTTTGGCAGATTTTTTAAATATACAATCACGCCCGTATTCCCCGAAGGGTTAGGCAGAGGTGTACTAATGTACACCCACAGTTCGCCGGTATATTTTAGGTCCCATGTAATAGGGGGCGGGCCTATTGCCATTAACCGGGCACACATAAAAACTCTGAGCTGCTACTGAGAAATTTATAGAAAAACCCAATAACACTTTTTGCTCGACCTGGGAATCTAACCCAGGACTTCTAGCGTAGCAGTCGTGCTTAGGATCACTAGGCTATCGAGGCAGTTATTTATTTGAATTAGAACATAAAAAGCCAGTGTTGAATGCCTTCATCATTATCATATCAGCCGAACCACTTTCAATGTTGGGCATAGGCCTTCGCATCCAGCGATTTCCCACGACCTTTACCGCGTCTATCACGTAGGAGGCCTTCCCACTCTGCGCCATCCGGTGTGTGGTCGCCACTCGAGAGTTTTACGATCCTAAAGGCCATCTGTTCTACAAGCTATGTGCCCTGCCCATCACCACTTGAGTTTCGCAATTTTAAGAGCTTTTTTTTATATCACTGGAGGTGGCAAATAAGCTAACGGCCCGCCTGATGTTAAGCGGTCACCGCTGCTTATGGACACTTGCAACACCAGAGGCATCACACGTATTTCAATTTTAAGAGTTATATCTTCATGCATTGATTCTGAGTATATTATTAGTCACTCCATGAGTAAACCACATATGTATAAATATTTGTAGTAAACATCCATTGCATATTTTACTGGCTTTTGAACTAACTATAGATAATGACGCCCAAATGGGACTTTTCAATTTATTCAAAAAACATTACAAGACGTAACGATTAACTTGGGAAATTATAATTAATGATTTTAAAAAGTAGAAATGCTTGTAAATATTCCTACACTTAATTAAACTACTTTTACTAGTACACGTACGACTGCGAGTCCCATGTTGGGCGCTAATGACACTAATGGCGCCCAACTGGGGCTTTTCATTTTTCTTATAAAAACGTTACAAGACGTAACGATTAACTTGGGAAATTATAATTGATGTTTCAGAAAAAGTAGAAATTCTTGTGAATATTCCTACACTTAATAAAACTACTTTTACTAGTACACGTACGATAGTAAGTCCCACGGTGGGCGCCAATAACCCTAATGGCGACCAACTGGGGCTTTTCAATTTTGTTCAAAATTAAACACTTGTCATGAATAACGCTTTTATGTTGATAAGGATTAATACTATGTTCATAAAAACACCTTCGCAAATAATGCATAATTTTAAAACTTTCTAGCTATAAAAATGCCTATAGTTAGACAACCTTAAAAGTTAGGTATTTACTACCGCGGAATTTTTTAGTATATCTTAAGAGGAACAACTCTCTAATACATTATTTTTGCGTAACTTTAACCGTTTACGCAACGCACGCAAAGAAAGCCCACAAAAGAAATATTTTTCCCCGTTTTTGCCACATTTTTCATTGATGCTCCGTTCCAATTGGCCGTAGCGTAATGTTATATAGCCTGTAGCCTTCCTCGATAAATGGGCTATCCAACAAAGAAAAGATTTTTTTCAAATCGGACCGGTAGTTCCTGAGATTAGCTTGTACAAAAAACAAACTCTTCAGTTTTATTTATATTAGTATAGATGTTTTAGAAAAAGTAGGAATGCTTGTAAATATTCCTAGACTTAATTAAACTACTTTTACTAGTAAACGTACGACAGTCCCACGGTGGGCGCCAATAACACTAATGGCGCCCAGCAGGGACATTTATGTTTACATAAACATAAATAACTCTCTATAACTCTGAAGAAAGTAATAGGACTTATCTTAATTAGTTTGTTATTACCCGACTATGGCGATGCAAAAAGGAAGGTTATGGTTTTGACGAGTATGTATGTTAGTATCTTTAAACGCAGTCTGTACGTTTTTTATAGTCAATTTGTAAATCTAGCTTCTCAGTAAGAGAATTGTTGTTAATTCTTTATGAAAAAATGTAAGTTCTATAATTTGTGTGTTCATCTGTTCCATCATAGCTTCCAAACTACTTATGTTACTGCCAATGAAACCTCATTTTTCCAATTATCCTTCTTTAATATTAAGGAAGTGCGGAGTTAGAGCATGAGTTACCATCTTATTCTGTAAAAATCTTTAATTAATTATGGTGAAATGAACTTTAGATGAGTTGTTACCGTTGACCGAAGCCTGTTTTTAAAAAAGACCTGCTTAATAAGAACTTGGGATACTTTTCATTCAGGTAAAACGTTCTCGGAATGCAGTTTCGCCAGCATGAATTTCAGAAAACAGAACAAAAATAACACAACATTTTTATGTGTTATTTTTGTTCGGCGGCTAAAAGTTCTAGTACGTAGGGCTAGTCGATGAGGCGACAATTGGGCGGGCCCTAATGGTCATAGACAGCGGTGGATGTTTTTCAGATGACTGATTTTGACGATGTTGACATCACTGTGGAACTTTTATACCTACTGCCCTATTTAGAGTAAGTTTTTTGAGTATCGTTGGATAAGAAGAATAATAAGAGCTGATCTTTCGATAGTCACATAACCTTAATCAAAAGAGTACCTAAATATGACAATTTGACATATTGACAAAAACTGTCAAACCGCCATATTTATTCCTCCGTTGAGAGGCCTCTGACGACTTAAAAATCGGTTCTAAGAAGAACATTTTCATAGTCACAAAAAAAAAACCTTATTAACCTTATAGGTACAAGTAGTATACATTGTAACTTATTAAATCACACTTCACGTGTTTGTCTCTTCTTCACGCTCAAACGGCTGAACGGATCTGGATTAAATTTGCACTGAGATAGATTGTAGTGTGGAATAAAGCATAGTATACTTTCTATCCCGGGAAAATGTACAGTTCCCATTGGCGTATCTAGAGTTAGTTTTCAGGGGGCATACCACCGTCGATGCGATGCAATGCGGTCAGGCGGAAGGTGAGCCCTACAGCCTGGGGTAGGCACTAGCCCATTCTGGGGTGGGCACGGCCCACCTGACCCCCCCCCTCTATATATGCCGTGCGATAATATATCAATTTGACGCGAAAGAAGTGGTGGGCAAAAGCTAGTTTGAATATAATACATCAATTTCAAAGAAGGAGATCCCCAACCTAGGCGTATACTTATTTCTTGAGGATCGGGATGGATGTTTGTTTGTCAGTTGTAAACATCCCCTTGTGACTATATGGATCAAGTTCTGTTCTGTCTCCTGCTTGTTTAGAGGCAAATGAAAATAATTTCCTACTCCTCCTATAATCTTTTCTGATTAATTTCGTTGCGGGATCCAAAACAGTTGAATCGTTTCTCCGGGACTCGTCGAGCTTCATTGCGTCGGCGCTTTTTTGGTGGTCTCCACTGTTGATTCTGGCTAAATAGTGAGGCGGGCTTCTCCCATTAAAAAAGCCTTCATTTTGTTGTAGTTTATTCAGGCGAATTCGCGAACAGAATCTAGCTATTAGTGACACACCTCATGTCATAGTAATATGGCGTTAAGTGTACCTACAATAAAAAGTAGTAAACCATGACTCAATGACCGGGGGCGGCATTGTTTTTCATTATTTGATTTACATTTTATAGTATATGGCAATACCTAATTGTGAGAATTTTTCAGAGAACATGACTCAAATATAGCTGCTTAGACGCTGACGCGATTAAATATGTCCACGTTTAACATACCATTGCAGACCAGTCATATTGTTTATGTACTAGCTCATGCCCCCGACTTCGTCTGAAGGGTATTTTTTGTTAACACGGCGCTTTAAATTCTTCATAAATTAAGCCTAAGTTACCGTTTAGGAGATTAACCGGAACAAATAGACAGACAAAAAACATTCATATTTCTGTTAGTAAAAAGCTCACTGATTCATTATTTTCAAATCAGTGTGTAATGACTTAGTAATATGGTTTTAGTTTGCTTCATACTGGGTATTTCTCTTGTATCGTGGGTGCGTTTACAAACACATAAACTCACATACACAAACAGCCAGCCCCGGAACAACTATCTGTAGGCCATTCAAATATTTGTCCCGAACTTACGACCGCTAATTACTCAGCTACTGCGCCAACCATGCCCACGACAATGTTGTAGTTGATTCGCACCCTAGCACCGTGTTCCCATCGCGGTTCGAGCACTGATAATACCGTGAGCAAATACTCTTAACTGACCAGAATCATGATCACGATGATTTTATGATTTTAGTAGTAGTAAAGCTCATTGTGAAGGAGCTTTCCCGAGGAAATTCTACACCATACTTATTTCTGGCGCAAAGCAGCGTTTCTGTGTTCCGGAGTGACTAGCATGGGTGTCGTGTGTCGTGTCGGTGTAAAAAATTACAAGCACCAGATAATTCAACTTTGTCTCTGTGATGGCAACTCAAGGCCTCTGGTATTGCAGATGTGTATAGGCAGCGGTGACCACTTAACATCAGGTGGGCCGTCGGTTTGTTTGCCATTCAAAGATGTTGCATGATCCATTCTTTCAGTTCTGAACTGCCTCGTTAGCCTAGTGGTCCTAAGCACGACTGCTATGCTAGAGGTCCCAGGTTCGATTCCCAGGTCGAGCAAAAAGTGTTATTGGGTTTTTCTATGAAATTCTCAGTAGCAGCTTGGAGTTTGGATTTGTGCCCGGTTAATGGCAATAGGCTCGTACATGGGACCAAAATATACCAGCGAACTGTGGGTGTACCGTGTACATTGGTA
Organism: Caradrina clavipalpis; assembly: GCA_932526535.1. Lineage (NCBI taxonomy): Eukaryota > Metazoa > Arthropoda > Insecta > Lepidoptera > Noctuidae > Caradrina > Caradrina clavipalpis. The sequence goes on from OW052117.1 coordinate 5,813,038, forward strand.
CACCTTTGCCTAAATCTTCGGGGACAAAGGCGGGATGGTATGGATTCTTTCAGTTCAGGGTTGTACGATCATAAAACAATTTCAATCAATCTTTTAACCTTCCATTATCCCTCGTTTTTCCGTCGACCTTGGACTCGGTCACGATATAACTGAATTATCATTTCAAATATTGGTTTTATAAACTGTATGTCGTTTCGTTTAATGAGGAAGTTCGTTTTACGGGAAAATTTTATTAGTTCCTTGTAGTTGATTGTTTCAATTGTAATAGTAGCCTATTCTTGTCTAACTGAAAGGCAAGGGCCGGCGCCCGTACTCAATACTCGTACCTTCTCTAGGTACGAGTATTGATCACCTCGATTGATCGTCTTCCTTCACCGATGTCCAAGGAGCCAAGTTAAACATAGAAAGTAGATATGAAATAGAAAGAGTTATATTCTTCTTCTTTATCGTGTGGGCAGTAAGGTCTAACGACCTCACACACCCTAGTGTCAGAGTTTCTAAACCGCCGCAAGGGCCTCCGACATGGTTACCGATGCCAGTGATGACCAAGATATATACTTGAAAATATAACATATGAATTTCAAAAAGTCACATTACTTAGTCACGTTATTTACGATTAGGTATCGTTTGCGACTTGTCTAGAGGGCCGGATGTATGAATGTGAAGGAGACAAAAGGAGTATATAAGGATCGTAGCAGGTGGCGTTCTGTGGTTTCTGCTTACCCCCATGGGAAAAAGGCATGATTTTGTTTTTTGTTTATGTATGTATGTATGTATGTCTGAACTCAACGCAGACGTAGCCACGGGTTAAAGCTAGTATGTATAAAACAGACAACCGTTTTCCATTCTTCCTAGTTTGGGAACGTAGTCTGGTTAGTATTGATCGTAAGGTCAACGGTCCCGGCTGTAGTCTGCTAGTGGGTAGTGTGGGGACTAGAGTGTCTGCGCTTAATATGCTAACTTTGACTTTTATAGCGGACAGAATAAATATATTATTACTAGCTTTTGGTCGTAGCTCCAACCACGTGCAATCTATATTTATAACTAGCGACCCGCCCCGGCTTCGCACGGGTGCAATGCTGATACTAAATACACTACAAAAACATAGCGGCCCGCTCCGCCGCAAACGCTACGTCCCGCAATTTTTAAATCTGTAATATCTTCGAAAATATTCATTTAAATCATATGCTGTAAAAGGCCATATAGATCTATATTAAATCAACAATGTATTTAAGGTATTTAATTGGATAAGGATTAATGCTGTATTGGTTAAAATCGCTTCGAAAATTAGTTAATAAATTAATTAAAAAGTAAATGACAAAAATGTGTTATTGTGGGATATCCATAAGAGATAGACATATACCATCACGGACTTTTCTGTAGGCCTTTTCAATGTGTACAATACTTAGTACATTATTTTGATAAATCTCGTAGGGTTCAGCCTGCGTTTGCAATGTAAGCGGAAAAATTTACGACATCACATTAGAAACCTCAAAAATACCAGTATTTCTCCGCTATTTAATGGATGTTATTATACATATAAACCTTTCTCTTTAACCACTCTATCTATTAAAAAAAACCGCATCAAAATCCGTTGCGTAGTTTTAAAGATTAACGCGTACAAGGGGAAAAGGGCGACTTTGTTTTATACTATGTAATGATATTACAAGCATTAAACTATCCACGACTTCGTCCGCGTCGCTTATTTCACCCGCGTTAAGTTAAACGTCCTTGGTTACTGCTCCGCTCCGCTCCGCTCCCGCCTTTTTTTTATAGATGGGAAATCATGAAATAACTTCCCCCGCCCTGGGCGGGGCGGGAGGGAGTGTCAGGCTTTTACTGACTGAAACCCGTCTATCTTCCTTCATGTGCCGTTTGCGTTCCGGGGGCGCGGTATCTCTTTCGAACAACCCGCAGACGACGTTATGTTTCTCAGTGATAATGTAGTTTTCTACCGGTAAAATATTTTTTTTGAAATCGGTCCAGCAGTTTTTGAGTTTATTCGTTACATACATAAATACAAATCTTTCCTTTTAATAATATTAGTATAGATAAAGAGGTAAGATTTTGTTTGTAACGATTAAGCTCTAAAACTCGCAGGGGCCAATAAGAGTCGATGCCTGCCGAGTCTGCGGGTTGTTCAAAAGAGATACCGCGCCCCCGGAACGCAAAGGGCACAAGAAGGAACATGAATGGGTTTTAGTCAGTAAAAGTCTGACACTCCTTCCTGCCCCGCCCAGGGCGTTGGAAATCATTTGATTATTTTTCATCTTTAAAAAAATCTCTGGACGCTCCAAAACTACTGGGCCAATAGTAACTATTTTCTCGCCAATAGATAGCTATATTATTCTTGAGTAACATAGGCTTTTTAACATCACGCCACGAGCCATAGAGGCGGAGCAGTAACCAAAGGCGTAACTTAAAGCGGGTGAAATAAGCCTTACCGACGAAGTCGCGAATAGTTTGCTCGTACTGAATAAAGCCTTCGAATTAAATAAAAATATAACGTACAAAGCGTGGTACAAACGACACTGATTTAAAAATCGATTAAAATGACGTTACATTGTAATCTGTGACGTTACACAGCGCTCTTGCTAGGCCGTGTTTACGCGCGAAAACCCGCCATATTGGTTATAATACAAGATAATAATATTATATGGCAATAAATAATAAAAAATAAATAAAAATGTATAAAAAAAAAGATGTATGGATTGTGTGAAGAATTTTATGAGAGAGAAGGGAGTCTGTAACATCATGACGGTTGGCAGGACGGCATGGAAGAAGAAAACGTGTTGCGCCGACACCAAGTAACGTGGGATGAGGGCAGGAAGATGATGATGTGCTAGAAATCATGATAAATAAAAATGAAGGGTTAAATTAGAATTTTTTGATGCCTTATAGTTTTAGTTTCTTTTTTATTATTAGGTATTAAGTTTATTTTATTTTAAGGCTGTAAAAATTTTTTGTCACTTAAAAAGTCATCTAATCTATAATTATAACTCAGCTATAAAACCAAAACATTCAAGCAACCCAAACCCATAGCCCTATTTTTTTTTTGTTTCCATATTCTGCAATAGTCCTGCGCCAGCCGGGGATTGTCCTTGGGTGCATTTGCATAGTGCAAACAGGGATAATTGTCGGCTGGTGTTCCATTTCAGTGTAAAGCCATGTAAGGGGCCTCTGCGAGTTGGCTTCGGCTCCTCGTACGCCTTTCAAAGGCCCAGGACCTTAGGGTACCGAGATTGTTAACTCCTATAACGTTTTTCTAAACTTCTGAACGCGAACACATTTTAAGGCATCAGGTTTTTTACAGACAATAATATCTGTGCCCAAACGATTCAAAATAAAGTTTATTTTTCACCGTCTACGAAGCTACCTCGCTATCTCCAAACTGCCACAGCACGGTACGTCGGAAATAAAATCAATAAGCGAGTTTACATTGCATGCCGTCATGCCAATTTTTACTAAAGATGGCTGCCAAAGAAGCTTTTAAAATGATAAAATTTTAAATGTCAAAGGTTTATATCTTCTGCATTATCTTTGGTTTTAAAAGTCGATGTTTTTTTTATGTCGTTTAAGGTAATCATTCTTTTTATGGGACAAGCCCGCCACACTGTTCCCAAACCACTGCAACTTCTGTAAGCCAGAATCAACAGTGGCGACCACAAGAAAAGCGCCGAGGCAATGAAGCTCGACGAGTCCCAGAGAAGCGATTCAACTGTCTTGGATCCCGCAACGAAATTAATCAGAAAAGATTAGCGGAGGAGTAAGAAAAATATAATTTCCACTTCCCTCCAAACAAGCAGGAGACAGAACAGAATTAGGCCAATAGGCACAAAGGGATTATTTACAACTGGGAGAAGCCCAGATTGCCAAGCACCACGGATTGCAATTATCATTAACTTAATGGGTCCTAATGTGAACTGTTACATTTGATTCCAGTAATAGGTATGGCAAAAACGCTTGAACGCACGGAAATTAGTTCTAGTTTCTACAAGGTCCGCGTAATAAACAACACCGGATATAGCCTGTACACTATCTAACATAATATTTCGCTCATTCTGCCAAAGAATACACTCCCATAAGATGTGATGAGCAGATTGTTCATATTCACAGTCAGATGTAGAACATTGACACAAAGGAGAGGCAACAAGCTTAAAAGAAAATAATTTACTCTTAAAGTTGCCATGACCTGTGAGAAATTGGGCAACACAGTGGTCCACCTCCAGCCATGTTCTGGCCAGCCGTTCGCGAACTGAAGGAAAGAACTGATGGAGGTGCCGGCCCTTGATGGAATTATCCCACCTACATTGCCATTCAGATAAAAGTTCCTCCCAGACATCAGTCTGCGGTTTAAATAATCTAGAGATCTTAGCACGGTCACGTTGAGTTAGAAAGTTTGCGTCCATGGTCTCTCGCGCGGAATAGTACATTGCAGCACGTCGCTGCACCTCGAGATCGACTGGAAGTACACCTGCAAGTACTGGTAGTGCTTCAGTACTAACGGTCCTATACGCTTTGCATAAAAATATTAAAGCTAACCGTTGGCTTTGAAGCAATTTACGTCGTACCGCCCCTATGGTGGCCCTATCGGCCCAAACAGGTGCACCGTAGCACATACAACCTAGGTAGGTAGCTGCATAAATAGTTTTCAGAGTTAAGAAAGACAGACCCCAAGTAGCTTTAGAAATTCTCGTTAGGGCATAAAAATTCTTTTTAGCTTTTTCTCCGACTATGTTAATGTGGTCAATAAAAGAAAAGTTCTTTTCTAAGACCATACCAAGGTAGCATACGGATTGTTTTCGTTTGACGGGAACGTTATTAAATTTAATACTAGGCCAAGATTTAAGATCACCTTTTAACATAAGTTGATACGTTTTTTGCGGTGCAAAGGTTAAACGGTTCCGATCGCCCCACTGTGATATTAAACGTAGGCATGTGTCAGCTAAATTCTCAAGTCCAGTTTAAGGTAATCACACCACCATCGCCCTCACGCCATTCCCCAAAGGGTTAGGCAGAGGTGTACCTATGTACACCCACAGTTCGCCGGTATATTTAGGTCCCATGTAATAGGGGGCGAGCCTATTGCCATTAACCGGGCACAAATCCAAACTCCGAGCTGCTACTGAGAATTGCATAGAAAAACCCAATAACACTTATTGCTCGACCTGGGAATCGAACCCAGGACTTCTAGCGTAGCAGTCGTGCTTAGGGTTGTCAAAGGTTTATCTTCTGCATTATCTTAGGTTTTAAAAGTCGATGTTTTTCATGTCTTTTTACGGTACGTATTTATTCTCTAACTGCCTCGGTAGCCTTGTGGTCTTAAGCGCGACAGCTACGCTGGAGGTCTTGGGTTCGATTGTCATGTCGAGCAAAGTGTTATTGGGTTTTTCTATTAATTTCTCAGAAGAGCTCGGAGTAAGGATTTGTGCCCGGTTAATGGCTCGCCCCCTGTTATATGGGACCTGAACATACCGGCGAACTGTGGGTGTACATTGGTTACACCACTGCCTAACCTTTCGGGGAATACAGGCGTGATCGTAGGGTAACTTAGCCGGTTTTCGGCCACTTAAGCGAACGTGTGACTTTGTGACGATTTTTCTCCATGACATTAAAGTCGCAGACTAGTTTCTTAAATATTTTTGAACTCGAAATATAATGTAGTTTTGATATTTGTAGACCTTTTACTCGTCAGCGTTAAATTAAAATTACTGAAAATTAAAATGTCTGAAAATAGCGATTTCACCGGTTTTCGGCCACCTGTTTCAGTTTCCGGCCATTATTTTGCTAGTTCTCGGCCACTAATCTGCTATTTGAAAAATGATCTATATTTGCTAACTAGTAGGTTCTATAATGGATTAAACGCAAAAAATACGTATGAATCAACGATTTTAATTAAAATATTAAGCATATAGAAATATTTTAAACATAATAGTAGGAACATTGGTCAAAAAGGAAAAAGGATAATATGGCATAGCAAAAATAATTGAGATTATGGAAAAAATCTGCTTTTTGACTGGCCGAAAATACGATTTTTTAAACTGATTTTCGACCATCCCTTCAAACACGGCCGAAAAACAAATTTAAATTAATTAGTTTCCGGCCGTTGATCAACTTGCTTAATTTTCTAACTAGCTAATAAGAAAAAATTTGGGGAAGTCCCTTTACGTCTGTATTGTTCGTGTGAGTGATGATTTTGATTCAGTTAGTTGATTTATTATCATTAGCTTTTATTGGCCGAGAATCAGTTAGTAAATTATTAGTTTTCGACCCTATCGATTAGCTTAGGCCGAAAGGTAAATACTAAAATTCTAATTTTCGGCCGTCAAATATTCAATAACTATTAAGTGTTATTACCACATAATTAGCTCAAAACATGCGGCCGACATCTGACTACACAAATGAGAAGCGGTTCTACTTTGTGTATAAAGCATTTCTTTTTTAAGAATTCCTTATTTAATAATCAAAAGAATCAATTAAATATAAACGGTCTTCTTCTAGTTTTCGGCCGGCCGGCCGAGAAGTAAATAGTCCCCCAAATCATTATCTAATTTACCGGCCATCAAATTTAAACGTAAATAACATTATCTTTCTTCCATTTTAATTAAAATAACACTAATTAAACTTATCTCCCGTGCACAGAACAATAATTATATTTATAAAACCGATAAACAAATTTGTAACTTAGCTTGCAAAAATTATGCGCGCACTATTTTTTTCACTAATTTCGACACACGCGTGCACCGTAAGACTTTCGGAGGGTCACAGACGACACAGTTGGATCATTAAAATTCTACAAAATTCAAAAGTTGTAGGGTTTATACCAATACATTAAGTAGGCGTTGTTTTTTTAAATGGGTAGGTTAAAGTGTCCTTATTATATTAATATAACAACGTACTGGCCGAAAACCAGAGGTGGCCGGCAAACCGGCTAAACTACCCTATGTGTATATTTATTCTCCAGACCGATTTTAGTCACGGCGGCTAATCTAAATGCAGACTAGCCACGTACGCAGGAGATATTATAGTGTACAAGTGTGTGCGCAAACACAGCAGGTGCACTCCCTCTTCCCTCACTCTCATAGTCCGATAGGACGGCAATCCGACACGACCGGGGAGAGATTAGACGCAAGACTAACTAACGGCTTTACGTGATTTCTGGATCACACTATCATTTTCCAAATTCCGTGAAGAACCCAATAACACTTTTTGCCCGACATTTGAATCGAACCTAGGAACCCACGCTCGACAGCCGTACTTGCCACCACGAGAACAACGGGGCAGGTCTTTTTAGGTTATCATAATTAAGATTATAAACAGATGTAGGTAGTCAAATATGAACAAATAGCGGAAGCTATAAAAAAAACCGGGTTGCACTCCGGGAGTGCCGGCAGAAGTGAAAACTTTAATATTCAAACTGACGCGAATTGTCATATTTGTGTACGATAAATTCGTAAGATTTTCGATCAGGTCACGTGTCCTGACGCGAGTTTAACATTTTTTACCCATTCCAAAAAAAGTGCACAACGCCGCTAAAGAAGTTTTCACTTCAAAAATATATTTATTTAATTGATTACCTACACAAGTGCTCAGCATGAGCGTTATGACAAAGAGAACCCTTAAATCTAAGTTACATGGACTTATATACTAATGGAGGGTTTACATGTGTGTATCGGTGGCTGGACTTCCCAATGGGACAATAACAGGAAGCTCTCTTCATGTGTCGATTTACATTACTGATTGTTTGGCGATCATTTCTTGGATATTTATTCATCATCATCTGCTTAGCCTTTTCCCAACTACGTTGGGGTCGGCTTCCAGTCTAACCGGATGCAGCTGAATACCAGTGTTTTACATGGAGCGACTGCCTATCTGACCTCCACAAACCAGTAACTGGGCAACACGACACTTCTTGGTTAGACTGGTTGTCAGACTTCTTGGCTTCTGATTATCCGTCACGACTGTTCTTGGATATTTATATTAAATAATATCTGGAATTGCTAATTGGTGTGACATAATCAGTTTATCAAAACAGTTCTTCGTAAAGGTTGGCTATGCATAACTAAATATACAAGTATAAAAGTTAACTACGCATACTGCACACAAAACATTGAGTAACAATGTTTCATTATTGGTAAATAACCATCCATCACGCCTGTATTCCCTGAAGGGTTCGGCAGAGGTGTACCAATGTACACCCACAGTTCGCCGGTATATTTATGTCCCATGTAATTGGGGGCGAGCCTATTGCCATTAACCGGGCACAAATCCTAACTCCGAGCTGCTACTGAGAATTTCATAGAAACACCCATCATAAAAAAATAATCATTCTAGTACCTATATGTGATAGTGCCCTTAATCTGAACGGTAGGGAGTGGGTTTGCGCCACACCCACATGTTCTACTATACCAGCCTTTCCCAAAGTGGGCGATAACCGATAACCCCCCCTTGTGGGCGCTGCAGGCCTAAAGGGGGGTGGTAAGAGACCCAAAGAAAAAATGGGGGCGTTGTGAAGAGGCTTGGGGGGCGATTTGTAATTTCATCTAGCTAGGAGGACTCTTAGACACCCTTAGAAGGGAAGTACGCGGAAATCGTTGTTTGATTGATTTGAGTAGAGGATCCCCCCCCCCCCCCCGTCATTACTAATTTCTAAACGGTTACGGAAAAAGGGGGGCGCTAAAAAATAATTTATTCTCAAAGTGGGCAGTAGACACAATAAGTTTGGGAACCTCTGCACTATACCAATGGTTGTACCTTTTAAAGGTTAGGTCATACCTAAAAAGTATAAAAAGACACTTAACAAACCCGACATTTTCCATGTTCCAAATCTAAATTATGATTACCTAATAGCCTCGTTAGCCTAGTGGTGCTAAGCGCGGCTGATACGCTAGAGGTCTTGGGTTTGATTGCCAGGTCGAGCAGCTAAGTGTTATTGGGTTTTTCTATGAAATTCTCAGTAGCAGCTCGGATTTAGGATTCATGCCCGGTTAATGGCAATAGGCTCGCCTCCTATTACATGGGACTTAAAAAATACCGGCAGTCTGTGGGTATAGATTGATACACCTCTGCCTGACCCTTCGGGGGATACAGGCGTGAGGGTATCTTTGTATGTAGATAAAGAGTTCATCTCAAGCTTCACCTAAATTCATTGAGAATTGTTAAAGAATAGGCCAGATATTACGCAACGAAAGTGGGCTGGGCGTCATTCTTTAGCAAAAGGTCACCACAGCCATTTTCTTTAATGGCGGGCTATCTATATCGTGAATGAATGAATGAATGAATGAGTGAATGGAATGGAAGTATCATTCATTTGGCCTAATAAGTTCCTGCCCTAAAAACAAAGTCGCTTCCCGCCATCTTTACGTTGCGATCTTTTAAACTACGCAACGGATTTTAATGCAGTTTTCATCGAAAGATAGAACTGCCCCGTTGGTCTCGTGGTCGCAAAGCGCGACTGCTGAGCAAGGGGTCCCGGGTTCGATTCCCAGGTCGGGCAAAAAAGTGGTATTGGGTTTTTCTATTAGGGATTTCTCAGTACCAGCCCGGAGTTTGGAAATTGGTGGTGTGATACCCCCGTGCCTCGGAAAGCATGTAAAGCCGTTGGTCCCGGCTGTCATTTGTACATTTTTGGCAGTCGTGATGGATAGTCAGAAGCCAAGAAGTCTGACAACCAGTCTAACCAAGAGGTTGCCTAGTTACTGTGTTGTGGAGGTCAGATAGGCAGTCGCTCCATGTAAAACACTGGTATTCAACTACATCCGGTTACACTGGAAGCCGACCCCGACGTAGTCGGGAAAAAGACTAAGCAAATGATGATGATGACTTGTGTATATTGGAGATCCTAAATAAATAAATAAAAAACACTTTTTGCCTGACCTGGGAATTGAATTCGGGAACCCACGCTTATCAGTCGTGCTTGCAACCAGTTGTAGATAGGTAGTTAATAGATAGGTTCTCAGAATTTCAACCTACGTGATATGCTTCGACGATTTTTGTCGCCATTTTGTGGCACTCTACGCAAATGAACTTTAACAGTAAAAATGTGGGCGAGAAAGGTCGGCAAGCTTTCAGTAAGCGTTTACTGTCCATTTTAAATTAAAAATATTAAATTGGGATTTTCTATGAAATCCCCAGTAGCAGCTCGGAGTTAGGATTTGTGCCCGGTTAATGGCAATAGGCTCGCCCTTACATGGGACCTACACATACCAGCGAACTGTGGGTGTACATTGGCACACCTCTGTCTAACCCTTCCGGGCATACAAGTGTGATGGTATGTGTGTGTACGATAAATCAACAAAGACTAGCGAATTGCCCGCAACTTCGTCCGCGTGGGTCATTTCAGCCGCGTTAAGTTACATTTTGGTTACTGCTCCGTTCCCGTTCGTCATAGCGTGATGTTATATAACCTATGTAAATCAGGAGTAATGTAGCATTCTAAGGGACGAGCCACAGTCTCTGGCGACGCTTCACGCTTTGCGACAGGAGTTGCGACAGCGACACGATTTGCAGTGGTATGCCACAGCTCGAGTAGTTGCGACAGCGACGGCAAGTGAGACAAATGTACTCGCTAGTACATTTGTCTCACTCGCACAGCGCGCATTCTGTAGCCGCTACATGTCGCGCTACTTGTCCGTGTAGCGTCGCATGTAGTGTCGCCGGTAGCTGTGGCATACTTCATACGTTGTCTACCATTTGTTTTTGCATCTCGAAGCTTGTCGCGCCTCATGTCGCATGAAGCGCTTGGCTGTGGCTGGCGGGTAATGTTGAAAGAATTTTTTAAATCTGTCCCGTAGTTTTTGAGTTTTTTCGTTACATACAAATCTTTCCTTTCTATAGGTACTACTAGCAAACTATCAGCGACTTCGCTTTAAGTTACTGCTCCGCTCCCGTGGCTCGTAGCGTGATGTTATATAGCCTATGTTACTCAGTGATAATGTAGCTTTCTAACGGCAAAAGTATTTTTGAAATCGGTCCAGTAGTTTGTGCCCGGTTAATGGCAATAGGCTCGCCTCCTATTACATGTAGGGTTCCCAGATTGAAAAGTCGAAATTCCGGAGAAAATTCCGGACATTGGATGAAATTTCCGGATTTCCAAAAAAAAAAATTGCCACTATCATATCTTTCTTCCCATATACTGACCTCTATAAATATACGCGTATATTATCTATAATATACGCGTATATCATCAAGTAGTCAGTGCCGCCACAAATCAAATAAAAAGAAAATAACCAAAAGTGGAGGAAAGATGCCATCTCTTGATGATATTTAAAACTAACCTATCTGAAAATTGCTCATTGCGAAGGAAACGCCTCTCCTCTGATGCGCGGTAGGGATGTGAGATTTATGGAATTGTGGTTTTTACTTAAATTGTAGAAATTCCTGACGGCTTAGGATTCCCCCCGCATTCCGGACATAGCACTAAATTTCCGGACATGTCCGGAAAATTCCTGACATATGGCAACCCTAATTACATGGGACCTAAATATACCGGCGAACTGTGGGTGTACATTGGTACACCTCTGCTTAACCCTTCGGAGAATACAGGCGTGATGGTATTCGGTCCAGCAGTTTTAAAGTTTATTCGTTACATACAAATCATACCTCTTTATATTATTAGTAGCTATTAAGCAAGCTATATTGACTTGTTTCTCTTTCTTTCCTACGCAGTCTGACAGAGACAGCAATAGACCTGTTGATAACACCATCACGCCTGTATTCCCCGAAGGGTTAGGCAGAGGTGTACCAATGTACACCCACAGTTCGCCGGTATATTTAGGTCCCATGTAATAGGGGGCGAGCCTATTGCCATTAATCAGGCACAAATCCAAACTCCGAGCTGCTACTGAGAATTTCATAGAAAAACCCCAATGACAGTTTTTGCTCGACCTGGGAATCGAACCCAGGACCTCTAGCGTAGCAGTCGTGCTTAGGACCACTAGGCCAACGAGGCAGTCACCTGTTGATAACGTCTTTAAAAATAACACACCACTTAATATTAACACGAGAGAAATCAACAGAATCCATACAAATTACTTTGCTTCCTAAAATAGACGAGAAATCATGTTATAACATTTCAATTCATCTGCCTAGCCTTTTCCCAACTATGTTGGGGTCGGCTTCCAGTCGAACCGGATGCAGCTGAATATCAGTATTTTACATGGAGCGACTGCCTATCAGACCTCCACAACCCAGTCGATACTCTTGGTAAGACTGGTTGTCAGACTTTCTGGCTTCTGACTAACAGTAACGACTGTCAAAGATCTACAAACGACAGCCGGGACCAACGGCTTTACGTGCTTTCCGAGGCACGGAGGAAACTCGCTATGGTAAATGGTCACCCATCCACAGACCAACCTCGGCAAGCGTGGCTTAACCCGGAAGATCGGCCTATGCGGCTGTAATTATTTAGCCACGAGCTCCAATGTTATGTTATAATATTTCAATTACTTACATAATATTACAACTGTAATACGAAACCGAACTCAGAGATGTAGAAAATAAAACTTTGCCTCTTGAACAAGTTTTAAAGGAAAACATTATTGTTTAACTGCCCCGTTGGTCTCGTGGTCGCAAGTGCGACTGATGTGCAAGGGGTCCCGGGTTCGATTCCCAGGTCGAGCAAAGAGTGTTGTTAAATTTTTCGTTTAGGAATTTCTTAGTACCCCTGTGCCTCGGAAAGCATATTATGTGAAGCCGTTGGTCCCGACTGTCTTTCGTTGATCTTTAAGAGTCGTTACGGATAGTCAGAAGCCGGGAAGTCTGACAACCAGTCTTACCAAGAGGTTTTACGTTGCCCTGTTACTGGGTTGTGGAGGTCGGATAGGCAGTCGCTCCATGTAAAACACTGGTATTCAGCTGCACCCGGTTAGACTGGAAGCCGACCCCAACATAGTTAGGAAAAGGCTAAGCAGATGATGATTGTTTAACAAGCTAAATATACCGCGGTGTCACAGATTAAATTCTGTTACGACTTTGGTCACTGCCCCGCTCCCGTTTCTCGTAGCGTGATGTTACATACATGCATACCACCATGAGATTACAAAATAGTATTCTGTTAAACACGATCACGCCGGTGACGTCACCACGGCGAACGAATACTAAACCAATGACAAGTTGGTTCGTTATCGAAGTGAACGCGATCACTTTAGTGAGACTCGTTTTCGAGTTTGCATTTTAGAGAATCGCACTACAGTTCAGCAAACAGCTACAGACAAGACTTTTTAATCAAAATCCTTTTAAAAATCCAATAATATGGTACAAAAGTTACAAATAAGTATGATTGATGACTCCGTAGCATGTGTATGTTGTGGAAAATTGGTCCTACATCGATTTTACAATGAATGCTTTGAAACTCATTAGCGGTTTTATCACATACACACACAATCACGCCTGTATTCCCCGAAGGGTTAGGCAGAGGTGTACCAATGTACACCCACAGTTCGTCGGTATATTTAGGTCCCATGTAATAGGGAGCGAGCCTATTGCCATTAACCCAGCACAAATCCAAACTCCGAGCTACTACTAAGAATTTCATAGAAAAACCCCATAACACTTTTTGCTCGACCTGGAAATTGAACCCAAGAACTCTAGCGTAGCAGTCTTCCTTAGGACCACTAGACCAACGAGGCAGTTTATAGATATACTGTCTATTTAAATATCTAGAGATACTCTCCCTCTCTCTCCCTCTTTCCCTCCCCCTCCCCTCGACCCTGGAGGCCACAGCATATAGTAAAACATTCACTCGATAACCTAGAATAGAAAATTAAATCGCAGTGCTTTGAAGCACAGCTCGGCGAATCGATATCACGGCATGTCTAACTAATGACTAACCTTAGTTTAATATGCAGTAATGTTCTGTCACACATACCATCACGCCTGTATTCCTCGAAGGGTTAGGCAGAAGTGTACCAATGTAGTACACCCACAGATCACCGGTATGTTTTCTTCTTCTTCTTAGCGTATCGATGGCAAATAATAAAATATAAATAATTAAATAAGATATTTCCTAAATACTATGTTTGACCCAAAATTCAGCCACGGCAACACCATCCGCCGACGCCGTCATTATTAGGTCCTCACGTGTGCATGTGACAGGGCATGCGGCGCAAGATAAAAGGTGGGCCATGGTCTGCGGAGAGACACCGCACAGGCACTCAAGGTTGGTGCCATCTGCAAAACCCCACCGTTGAAGATTGTCTTTGATAGGGGGCGAGCCTATTGCCATTAACAGAGCACAAATCTGAACTCCGAGATCTAACATTATACTTCGCCTACCTTATTAAAATTTTATAATTCCTCTTAAAATCAATACAAGATTGATTTCCTTGGAATAACGACTCCGGTGAAGTTTAATAAAATCTATATGTAGTAGTAGTATTAGGTAATATAATATAGGATCGAACATAGCGGCGAACTGTTGGGAATACAGGCGTGATTTTATGTTATGTTATGGTATCTTATGTTGTGTTATCGAGCCATTACTGCCGACTTTGCGTAAGCGACATTTTTACCTAAACTGCGTTTTTCATCACAAACGACATTTTAAACTATAACGGACCATGCCTCGTCGACCTTCCCGCCAAAATAAATCAGTTATAAAATTTAAGTTATAGCAAATGCTAATTCACATTAATAGAACAATTATTAGCAAAAATATTTAAAAAAAGCCGTCTCCTGTAAAATTTGTTTTTTGTCGGTTACACTAAGTCGGCAGTAATGGCTCGTTATAGTCGTTATGTTATGTTATGTTATGTTCATGTCTGTATTATCTTCGCAGGAGCTGTCGAAGCTCGACACTCAGGTGCTCGGCTCGTCGGCACCTCCGACGTCGACTGCTCTGTCATGCTCCATCGACCTGCCGACAGATGTCATCGCAGAGGTAAGGGCTAACACGCACTGCCGACTTGTCGCCGGAGGTTTAGACGACAGCGACTGGGACTTTCTTGGTCGCCGGTCGCTTGGGCGACTCGCCGCGCAGTGGCGAAGCGTCTGCTGGTCGCCGAGAACCAATAGCTTGTTTTTTTTAAATATTTTTATATACACCGTGCTACGGAAAGTGTATATCTATACAAATGGTGTGAAGAGTGTATCCGGTACTGAAACTCGATACAAAATTTCAGCTCAAAAGCTTTTAAACTTTGTGCGTAGTTTATTGACACCGCTAAGCTAATTTGAAATAGTGATGTGTACTAGACTAGGCCATACCAGTTTATCCCAGAGTGTACGTATTTATATCAGGATCAACTAGTTTAGCCTAGCCTAAACTGGTCTATCCTATCGGGCTTAGGAAAAAAATTGTTTGGACTAGGCTACACTAGTTATTCCTATCGCGTATAGGAAGAACTAGTTTAGCTAGTTTTAACTACTTATACCTTTTCCGTAACACGACGTAAAACTTGTTTAAAGTAGTTATAAATAAATAAATAAAAATAAAATTTCTTTATTTCAGGCAAGTCAACATTGTTTACATACACCCATAGATTTTAGCTCATACAATTTATTTATTTTGAATTATTATTATTGCAGTGCTATTAGAATTATCATTTATTTATTTTGTATTACATATTATTTACATTTTTAAATATTAATATAAAAAAAAACATTTAAAAATATAAAAAATAGTAGCCCACCGGCGTCGGGAACAGGGTCCAAGCCACCGGCGGTCAGGGCTCCTGAGAAAGGAATCTCCTAACAATACGCGCCGTGTCTAGGAGTACCGCTTTCTGAATCAAGCCCTTGATCCAACTGCCCAACGAGAGCCTCCTCAGGTGTTGGTCGAGGCTCTTGGCTATTAAGCCATTGGCCGTCACAACTATCGGCACAATGATTGCTGTATTCACATCCCACATGTCGACAACCTCGCGAGCCAGATCAAGATACTTAATTTGTTTATCTTTCTCAGCTTTCACGAGGTTCTCGTCATGCGGAACAGTAATATCAACGATCATTAGAATATTAGAATTATTATTATAAAAGAACAATGCTCAAAACGTCCCCACCCTTGTAGCACTTTGAGACCTATGTCAATCGAAGGGCCATAGCCATCTTATCATTTTATTGTATGACAGCGAAACTGAAATGTCTGTCCGAAAAAAGTTATATTGAAATAAAGTACGTTAATATTTCCAGACTTAATTATAAAAAATATTTTGTTTTTACTATTTATTTTTATTTGAAAACTCCTTAAAACGTCCATGATCACTCCACGAAAACGATATTTAACAGATTTTTTGGCTACCCATTGCTTACCGTCCACAGGCCCGCGTCTACGGTGGCCTGTAGTAGTCTCGTGGCTCCCCATGCCCGGAGCGTCTCCCGCGGTGGCTGGGAAGGGAGGTTCTACGCCTCTGATGTCCCGCCACCTCTTTCTCTAGCATAACTCCTTCGTAGAAGGAGGTGTTTGCCACTCATTCCCTCTCGCTCCGGACCATGGCTTGCAGCAGGGCCGGACGCGAGAGTCCGCTGCCGCCGATAGCCGCCACGAGGACACGGCGGTGTCCCGCCCAAACGGGGCACGGTGCGCTACGGTGTTCTCCACCGTGTCCTCAGGGCGATCCTCTTAGTGGTAGGCTAGCAACGATGCGGCGATATTCAAGACTCTGGAATCTAGTCCTAACTAATGAGTCGTTTTTAATGAGCCTCTTGGCACATCTATCGATAACTTCCAACGCCTCCTGTTGCTATTTAGCTGATCCATCCCAAAAGTGCGAACAGTAATCCATGTATGATCGAACTTGTGCTTGGTATAAGTTGAGCAGCTGTGCCGACGTGGAGTACTTTCGCACCTTTGCAAGAATTCCCAGATTTTTGGCAGTTAACTGGACCTAGGATTCGGTCAGTGATCGGGGCGGATACAAGTCTAAAAGCAGAGGCCAGATGGAAAGGCATCTTCTTAGCAGAGAAAAGACACGCCTGGGTCTTAGTTGCATTAAACTTGACCAGATTGGCATTACCCCAGTCGGAGACTGCCTTTAGGGACAAGTTCAAGCGCTAGGCCATAGGCTCTCTAGGAATCCGGATTTCAGCCGTACTGGCACGTGCGCTGGATATGTAACTCTCTACAACCGTGCTATAATCTGCACACCCAAAGGTACTGGGTTTTAGCAGATCGTTAATATGCAGCAAAAAAGGGTTGCAAAGAGTACCAAGCCCTGAGCCCCAGCATTAATAGCCATTCGGTCAGGCGAGCAGCCATCGACGACTACTAGAATTGAACGATCACTCAGGGAATCCGATATCCATGCACAGAAACCAGCCAGCAAGCCATATGATGAAAGCTTGCTAATAAGACCATCATGCCATACCCTATCAAAGGCCTTCGAGATGTCCAGGGAGACGGCAAGTGCTTTCCCATACCTCTGAATGGCCTCACTCCAGATGTGAGTGGCGTACGCGAGAAGATCCCCAGTGGACCGATTTCGGCGAAAGCCACATTGACGACCACTGAGGAGGTCATTAGCTTCAAGGTACGCCAGGAGCCTGTTATTGAGGACACGTTTCATTGTCTTTCAGATAATGGACATTAATCCAGTCTCGAAAGGGAGTCGAAAGAGGCGTGTCAGTACAGGAAACCATTCAGGTGCACTGGTCCTCAAAACTATAGCTGGAATACTATCTGGGCCGCTGGCCTTGTTCGCCTAACGCTTTTTGAACCTCCTTTTGGCAAATACGAGTAGCAGACATTGATGTCGTGCTGCCAGGTAAAGTCGGGGGAGTCGCGTCTCCTGCATCAAGACAAGATTCGTAGATTCTGCAAATAAAGAAGCACATAGGTTTGCTTCCATTACACTTTTTCACTATTTTGATTCCAACAGTTGTTTAAAACTCCGACTGAAACTATTTAATTACCCTTCAGTAAAAAAAAAAACTCGGTAAAAAAAAAAAAACATCTTGAGCTGTCACCTTTTTGATATTTTTTGCCATATTTTTAATAACAAAGAACAGTAAAAGGCAACATTATTGTGACTTGCGACTGCAGATTCTCGTTTCTTCAAGTCGATATAACTTTTTTCCGACAGACATTTCAGGATCGCTGTCATACAATAAAATAATAAGATGGCTATGGCCCTTCGATTGACATAGGTTTCAAAGTGCTACAAGGGTGGGGACGGTGCCCATACATTTTTGAGCATTGTTCTTTATGTTGAAGTTAAAATTAAAATTAGATTATATAATAGAATACATTAAATTAAAATTAAATTATGTCACGAAGCGTAGTTATGTCAGATATACATCAGGTACCTACCTACATAGTCAATATATTATTTACTAGCTTCTGCCCGCGACTTCGTCCGCGTCACAGTTGATGTGTTATCCTACGGGTACCGTACATTTCCCCGGGATAAAAAGTAGCCTATGTGTTATTCCAGACTATAATCTATCTTTGTGCCAAATTTCATCCAGATCCATTCAGCCGTTTAAGCGTGAAAGAGTAACAAACATCCATACATCCATACATCCATACTTACAAACTTTCGCCTTTATAATAGTAGTAGGATATTATCACACATCATTTGTATGATCTACAGATCTTTTTTTACCGGCCTCTGATATACGGCTGATGGCGTCTGGATACATAAATTCACACCTTTTCCCATTCGTCAATGATATACACGGTTACTTTTACATCGTTCTGAAGCCGAAACACAGGATGTCCAGGCGAGTAATTGGTAATATAAGTTTTGTTGTCTTTTTTTAAGACGTTTCACAAAGAATTTTATAATCACTTTTTTGTCATTTGAGTTAAATGTTAGCAGCGCTTCTGTCTGATCGATGAATGGATTTTTACCCGACTGCGACAGAAGGAGGGTTATGTTTGTATGTATGTATGTTTGTATGTATAATTGTTTGGCACGCTCTGCAGGCTGAACGGCTCGATGGATTTTAGCTTGAGAGGTGTCGTTAGATTCGTATTTATTGTGAGAGTGACACTGGGTATATAAAAAAAAAACAAAATGGCGGATTTTTGGCGCCAAATTCAAATGTTTGGCTCGCTCTGCAGGCTGAACGGCTCGATGGATTTTAGCTTGAGAGGTGTCGGTAGATTCGTATTTACTGTAAGAGTGATACTGGGTATATTAATTTCTTTTTTAAAATACTAAAAAAATAAAAAATTAAAAACGGTAATTTAAAAAACTAAAAAACCCGACTGCTATTCTTTAAAAATCCCTAAAACAAGATAAATTGTAGCAGTCGGGACCCATTCGGGACCATCTGCAATGTAATATAGGTATGTGCTCTCAATTCACTAATCCTCCATTTCTAGAATGGGTCCCGACTGCTACAATTTATCTTGTTTTAGGGATTTTTAAGGAATAGCAGTCGGGTTTTTTAGTTTTTTAAATTACCGTTTTTTTCAAAGGCTACCGTTCGCGTGTATAGCCGGGTGTCGATAAGGTTATACACACATATATATGCATTGTCCGCATGGATCACAAATTACTTTATTTTTTGATGTATTGAAGATAATAGTAGGTACCAATAGTTTTGTTCTTTCATAGAGCTTATGGCTTTCGGTTCCAGAATGACGTAAGAGTACCTAACCGTGTATAATATCTCTGTGAAGCGGTAAGCCATGTTTCCACAACATATGCAAGTCTTTCTCCGTCCCCAGGCGGTCCTGTCCCCGGATAAGGCGGGCTCCCTGCTGTCGGTGCAGTCGGCGCCCACTGAGCAGCGGGAGCGGCCAGCCAGCCTGCTGCTTGAGTTGCCACTAGCTACGGTAAGTACACACAGCATCCGCTATGCCATACCCTTTTTTTTTTTTAAGACGGGAAATCATCAAATAACTTCCCTCGCCCTGGGCGGGGCGGGAGGGAGTGTCAGACTTTTACTGACTAAAACCCGTCTATGTTCCTTTCATGTGCCCTTTGCCGCGGTATCTCTTTCGAACAACCCGCAGCCCCGGCTGTGCCATACCCTAAGGGACGAGTTTTAAATCGTCAGATCATCATCTTCCTGCCCTTATCCCATGTTACTTGGGGTCGGCGCAACACGTTTTCTTCTTCCATGCCGTCCTGTCAGCCGTCATGCTATCACTGACTCCCTTCTCTTTCATATCATTCTTCACACAATCCATCCATCTTTTCTTTGGCCTCCCTCTTCCTCTCCATCCATCCACATTTGTATTTATATCTCTCCTTCTATGTTTAAGAACTTAGATATGAAGATTAAATAAAAAAGGTTTATTATTATTTTCAGTTTTATCGGCGGTTGAATTATTTTGTTAAAAAGTTGTTCAATAGCGCTCTCCTGTCATGTTGCAGCAAGTAGGCGCGTACCTGTCAGCGATGTCCCCGACGGAGCAGGAGGAGGACTCTCTGCTGACCCTCTCGTCGGTGACGGCGCGCCCTCTGCTGGCCGCCTCCAGGAAGCTGCGGCCTGCACCCGACTCCTCCGCTGAGTAAGCACCGGGGTCTTTCTTATAGAAATAACGCAAAATAAGACTTAGCTACCTCTCAATTGAATAACTCTCTTATTTTTCACATAGCAACTACTTTCAACGGTGTCTCAGATAAAAAATCTCACCTATAAACGTTATTCAGCGTTGAGAAGTTATTATGTACTAGCTAAGTGACAGAAAATTTAAACAACGGCGACCCGTTGTTTAATTATAGTTCAGAGGTAAGATGGCGGGATTCAATCAGCTGTGACGATGACTTGTTTGGTCTATGGATTCTATTGTAAATTTTGACAATTATATTATTTCTTAATTAACTGCCCCGTTGGTCTCGTGGTCGCAAGTGCGACTGCTGTGCAGGGGGTCCCGGCTTCGATTCCCAGGTCGACCAAAAAGTGTTATTGGATTTTTCTATGGAATTCTCAGTAGCAGCTCGGAGTTTGGTTTTGTGCCCGGTTAATGGCAATAGGCTCGCCCCCTATTACATGGGACCTAAATATACCGGCGAACTGTGGGTGTTCATTGGTAGACCTCTGCCTAACCCTTCGGGGAATACAGGCGTGAAGGTATATTATTATAATATTATTTGTTGTCATCAGGAGCACGGCCCCCCCGGACGGCGGGTACGGCTGGGTGGTGGTGTTCGGCGCGTTCATGGTGCAGTTCTGGGTGGCGGGGCTGTTCAAGTCCTACGGGGTGCTGTACGTGGAGATCATGGAGACCTTCCCGGACTCCTCGGAGTCTGTCGCCTCCTGGATCCCGGCTGCGCTGTCTACGCTGTGTCTTGCTCTTGGTGAGTGCTTTATATTATTTATTTATTTATTTAACTGGCTCGTTGGCCTAGTGGTCTTAAGCGCGACTGCTAAGCTAAAGGTCTTGAGTTCGATTCCCAAAAATAAATGTAAGTATACATAAAATACAATCGCAACGAGGCCAATTCTGTGCATATTTTTTTTTTCAAAGTGATAGTTGCTACATGTTAAATACTGGACCCAAAACAATAGTTTTTGGATTTTTGTCTGTATAGAAGTTTTTACGTACCCTCATAACTTTAAAAGTAGTACACCAATATGAACAATTGTGTTGGCAGTAACCTGAGGTCAGGGCCGTCTTTATCGTATTGGGGGCCCTGGGCACAAGAATTACGGGGCCCCTGTGTGTTTTACGTATGTTCATATTTGCCAAATTAAATTTCTTTCACTGTTAAATTGAATCTAATTAAATTATATAAAAGAAATAATACTAATATTTCATAAGCTTGGGCAGGCTGGGGCCCCCGATATTCCCGGGGCCCTGGGCACCTGCCCAGAGTGCCCAGTGGAGAAGAGGGGTCTGCCTGAGGTACAATTCTCTTCTCTCTTTCTTTTGTTTTTTCTTTTTTAAAAAGAAACGTTGCCCCACACTAGGAATTTTAGGTACAATTCACCATGCTATGTCATAAAGGGGTTAGGCAAAAACAGTTTTTATTTTTTCTTATTATGTACTGTTTACTGTTAGCAAGCGAAACAAGTCACGGGCAACAGCTAGTAAATAAAATAACACATACCATCACGCCTATATTCCCCGAAGGGTTATGCAGAGGTATACCAATGCACACTCACAGTTCCACGGTATGTTTAGGTCCCATGTAATAGGGGTGAGCCTATTGCCAACAACCGGCCACAAATCTTAACTCCGAGCGGCTACCAAAAATTTCATATAAAAACCCAATAACACTTTTTGCTCGACCTGGGAATCGAACCCGGGACCCCTTGCACAGCAGTCGCACTTGCATCCACGAGACCAATGGGGCATTTTCATTTTTCATACCAAACAATACTCCAAAGTCACGATTATTGTCCTTTCAATAAACCTTCTTCTAATAATAACGTACACCTTCCAGCGCCGCTGTCTTCAGCCTTATGCGAGAAGTACTCCTGTCGCCTGGTGGTGTTCATCGGAGGCCTGTTCTGCGCCACCGGCCTCGCCCTCTCTTACTTCAGCCGGGGACTACTGCACCTACTGCTCAGCTTCGGAGTCATGACTGGTAAGACTAGATAGTCTTTTTATTACCCGACTGCGACAGAAGGAGGGTTATATTTTTCGAGGGTATGTATGTATGTATGTATGTAAGTATGTATGTATGTATGTATGTTTGTATGTATAATTGTTTGGCACGCTCTGCAGCCTGAACGGCTCAATGGATTTTAGCTTGAGAGGTGTCGTTAGATTTGTATTTACTGTGAGAGTGGTGACACTGGGTATGTCAAAATAAAAAAATCAAAATGGCGGATTTTTGGCGCCAAATTCAAATGTTTTTATATTTCTTTTGATAAATCGTTGTCCCACACTAGAAGTTGTCCTGTATCGTGAATGCGTTAACACACAATCAACAATCTGTAGGTCATACAAATATTTGTTATACTAGTAGTTTTTGAAGTGAAAACTTCTTTAGCGGCGTTGTGCACTTGTTTTGGAATGGGTAAAAAATGTTAAACTCGCGTCAGGACACGTGACCCTGATCGAAAATTCGTAAGCGGCGTTGTGCACTTGTTTTGGAATGGGTAAAAAATGTTAAACTCGCGTCAGGACACGTGACCTGATCGAAAATCTTACGAATTTATCGTACACAAACAAATATGTCAATTCGCTGCCGCGAATAAAATGCTCAACGTTAATATTCAAGTTTTCACTTCTGCCGGCGCTCCCGGAGTGCAACCCGTCGTTTTTTTTTTAAAAACATCGTTGGATGGCAATCTAGCCGACGACGGCCCACCTGATGTTAAGTGGTCACCGCTGCCTATAAACATCTGCAATACCAGAGGTCTTTCAAATGCGTTGCCATACCAGATACAAAATTAAAATGTCTCATGTACCTGACCCTTCAAACCGGAACACAGCAACGCCGCTTTGCGGCAGAAATAGGTGTGGTGGTAGTACTTTCCCGGACGAGCTCCTTCACAAAGAGCTCTACTAGGTACTACTCAAACTCCGTAGTAAGATAATTCTACTCATGTTGGTTTCAGGAATCGGTGGAGGTCTATCCACAACTCCTGGCATTGTCATCGTGTCCCAATACTTCGATAAACACAGGTAAATAATATTAATAAGGCAGCTTGTGGCGAGCTGTTGGGCAGTAGCGACCCCACGGACAAGCCCGCCACACTGTTCCCAAACCACTGCAACTCCTCTAAGCCAGAATCAACAGTGGCGACCACAAGAAAAGCGCCGAGACAATGAAGGTCGACGAGTCCCGGAGAAACGATTCAACTGTCTTGGATTCCGCAACGAAATTAATTAGAAAAGATTAGCGGAGGAGTAAGAAAAATATAATTTCCACTTCCTTCCAAACAAGCAGGAGACAGAACAGAATTAGGCCAATAGGCACAAAGGGATTATTACCCAACGGACCTGATCTCCCGGGAGAAGTCTTGTTCTTCATCTCTGGCTTGCCTTTATTGGCCGGCCGGAGTGAACACTAACGAGGAACAGAGCTCCCACCTCTCTCTTGCCTTCATTGGCCGGTTTGAGTGGAGATTCGCAAGAGCAGACGGGCTTTGGGGAAGGAAGTAATTCAGTAAGGTGGTGGTAGGGATCTTGACCGTAATTCCGGGATTGTCCTGATAGCCGTGAAATACCTGTCCACTCCTCAAGCACCTCAGTATGTGTTGTCCCCTTGTGGCTACGTGACTAAGTGCTAGAGACTGTTTTCGGGGGAGCATTTATAGAGTGTGCAAGTTACCCACTGCTATTTTAGCGTGTCATACAAACATTGAGGCAGGTGCTATAGTCCTTCTATAGTGCCATGTAAGCAGTCCACTTAAGCCACCCAAACCCATAGTCCTATTCTTTATTTCCATATCTTGCAGTTATCCTGCGCCAGCCGGGGATTGTCCTTGGATGCCCTTGCATAGTGCATACAGGAATAATTGTCGGTTGGTGTTCCATTTCATCGAGCCTTCTAAAAGATCTAAGCGTACAGACGGTGGGAAGCGACTTTTTTTATACTATGTAAAGATGTTGTAAAATAAATTATATAAACATATACCCATCTCTTTCCAGGGCGTTAGCTAACGGCATATGTGTGAGCGGGACGGCAGCTGGTAGCTTCGTGTTCCCGATGCTGATTGAAAAGCTTGTAGATATGTATGGATTACATGGAACTGTGTTGTTACTGGGTAAGTTCATATTTTTTTTTAACGTTTGAGTGAAGAATGAGATTATACTATAACTTTGCGGATTCAAAAAGTACCTATATGTACTAACAAAATTTAGCATTTTTATAATATTAGTAGGAAGTAGGACAGTAGGATTATAGTAGGAGTAGGATAAGTCCTAAATCACCAATTCGTATTGAGGAAGCGTGCTGATCAATGCTCGTATCTCCTCTAAATGAGATCTCCTCTGAAGGATGCCCTCTGTTTGGGATAAACGAAGAGTTATGTCGGTCTTTTATCGACTGTTCTTTCTGTTACCATTAGTCAGGAGACCGCGGATCCGCGGATTAGCGTTCGAGGCCTTTGCCCTGCAGTGGGACAATTATAAATTGGTGGTATATTGTAACATACATAAACACACGCCTTTTTCCCATCGGGGTAGGCAGAAACCACGGACGGGAAAAAGGCGTGAGTTTATGTATGTATGTATGTATGTAACATTTGTGTGGTCTCCAGGAGGCGGTATGCTCCATGTCTGCGTGTCGGCCACGCTGTACCGCCCCGCGCCCGTCAGCTTCAACACCTCGACCCTTGCAGACAGGACACCAGCCACCACCACCACCACGGAACACACCACGCTGCTGCATGACATACAAGAAGGTAAGGGTACCGTCAACTCTGTCAGGGTTGCGGGATTGATTCGAAAGTCTTACCGCAGCACTGGAACGCAGAGAGCATTTTTGTTTAATGGGACAAGCCCACCTCAATTCCTCATTAGCCTAATGGTCCTAAGCTTGACTGCTACGCTAGAGGTCTTGGGTTCGATTCCCAGGTCGAGCAAAGTGTTATTGAGTTTATCTATAAAATTCTTAGTAGCAGCTTGGAGTTAGGATTTATGCCCAATTAAGAGCAATAGGCTCGCCCCCTATTACATGGGACTTAAACATACCGGCGAACTATGGGTGTACATTGGTACACCTCTGCCTAACCCTTCGGGGAATATAGGCGTGATGGTATGTGTGTTCGATGTTGCGGTTGCGGCATATTGTTAACGGCTGTGATGTGTCTAAACACCCCGTATGTCTTTTCCAGATCAAGGCATCATGTTCAAATCTGACTCCTCAAAGGACAACCGCCTCCAGAGCCTGTTCCAGCCGGACAACGAGCTGACCCTGAACCAGAAGAACCTGCTCCTCAACGAGGATAAGAGGACCAGCTTGATCACTGAGATCATGCACCCAAGCTTGATTGAGGTTTGTACCTTTATGTTAGATTTTCTTTACGTATTTCGAGACCTCGAGGGTCCCGAACCTTTGGAAGGCAGGCGTACGAGGAGCCGAAGCCAACTCGCAGAAGCCCCTTACATGGCTTTCCAATGAAATTAGACACCGACAATTATCCCTGTATGCACTATGCAAGGGCATCCAAGGACAATCCCCGGCTATTTTTTTATAGATGGGAAATCATCAAATAACTTCCCCCGCCCTGGGCGGGATGGGAAGGAGTGTCAGACTTTTACTGACTAAAACCCATCTATGTTCCTTCATGTGCCCTTTGCGTTCCGGGGGTGCCGCCCTTAGTGCCCATGCGCCCTTAGTGGTGCTGACATCTGTTTGAGGCGCGCGTGGAACACGAACGCGCCGTCGACACGGTACAATCCCCGGCTGGCGCAGGACTATTGCAGGATATGGAAACGAAAAAAGAGTATACGTTTGGGTGATTTTACCCAAGCCTATTAGTCTTATAAGGTATTGATTTGCATCCTTGTCGAATTTTAGGAGCTTGTCATAGATAGAGAATAGAAGTAATCAAATATAATTACGATACCTGGCCAATATCTAACAAATACTTGTTTTTTTTAGTTGCAACTATCAAATAACAGTATTCCAGAATACTTCTCTTGCAAAATTCAGAATCGCCCAGTTGCGTATGCGGTAGGCAGAGTTGTCGCGCGGCTATATCAATGTGTACATAGCGCCTAAACCCTCTGGCGCGATGGGTAGCTCGAATTTGAAAATCACGTCACATAAATTTCAAAACCAATTTATTTTATTATTGATTCGTGTTAAGAGTCACGAGCATAGTTAATTCCTTGAATTTGACGAGGATGCAAATCAACGCCTTGTATAGTAGTTTACTTTACCCACAGTTTACCGGTATGTTTAGGTCCCATGTATCTAATAGGGCATGGGCCTAAACACACCGGTGAACTGTGGGTGTACATTGTTACACCTCTGTCTAACCCTCCGGGGAATAAAGGCGTGATGTTTTGTGATATGTTATTATTGTTTGCAGGTGGCCCGCCAACAGATGCAGAATCAGCATTCTGATTCCGAAGATTCTGAGGGCCTGGATGTTTTAGGAGTAGTTGGTAAGTATAAGTTTAAGAGCTCGTGGCTAAATAATTACAGCCGCATAGACCGATCTTCCGGGTCAGGCCACGCTTGCCGAGGTTGGTCTGTGGATGGGTGACCATTTACCATAGCGAGTTTCCTCCGTGCCTCGGAAAGCACGTAAAGCCGTTGGTCCCGGCTGTCATTTGTAGAACTTTGACAGTCGTTACTGTTAGTCAGAAGCCAAAAAGTCTTTTTTTTTTTTTTTTAGAGATGGTAAAATCATCATATGACCCCCCCCCCCCGTCCAGGGCGGGGCGGGAGGGAGTGTCAGACTTTTACTGACTAAAAACCATCTATGTTCCTTCATGTGCCCTTTGCGTTCCGGGGGCGCGGTATCTCTTTCGAACAACCCGCAGAGCCAAAAAGTCTGACAACCAGTCTTACCAAGAGTATCGTATTACCCATTACTGGGTTGTGGAGGTCTGATAGGCAGTCGCTCCATGTAAAATACTGATATTCAGCTGCATCCGGTTCGACTGGAAGCCGACCCCAACATAGTTGGGAAAAGGCTAGGCAGATGATGGTAAGTATAAGTTTAACTTGTGTGTCTGTCTGTGGTATTGTAATGAACACACTATACTAAGACGATTATTATTACAGCACATTACAGTGCATGCAAAGATTTCGACGTTTCTTTTATTTAAAAAGTCGTTGAAATACCACAAAAAGTGGGATAGTGAGATTGTTCCGAGAGAAATTCAATTTTAAGGTAAAAGTCGGGATGTCCCGAAAAAGCCGGTACGTCTCAAAAAGTCCTCTATGTCCCGAAAAATCAGTACATCTCGAAAAATACTTTACGTCCCTAAAAATACTTTACTAAACTACTACTTTAAAAAAATCGGTATATCCCGAAAAAATCGGTACATCTTATAGGTAATTTAAAAATGCTTTATTTTTTTCTCAGGTTTGCCGAAAGAGGTGGTTCGCCTCCGCTTGCGACCTACCCGGTCGTCCTCCATCTTACATTCAGTTGAGGACCTCTCGACAGACAGTACTTGTGTCTACAAGGCGAGGCGAAATCTTAGCAGGTACGAGAGCAAGTCACAAATAAATAAAATTGAAGTATCTATTTGTAATGTCAAAATAACAGCTTTTTCTATACTCATTTTATAAAGAGGAAAGATTATTTTGTTTGTTTGTTCGGAATAAGCTCCAAAACAACTAGACCGATTTTAACCATTTTTTCACCAATAGATAGTTACTTTATTCCTGAGTAATATAGGCTTTAAAACCTATATTACCCAGGAATAATATAGCTATATATATGCAGCTATACGCTTATGCACATAATACATCACGACTACGACTCAGGGCGCGCGGAACAACAACTTAAGACGTAACTTAACGCGGCTGAAATAAGTAACGCGGGCGAAGCCGCGAGCATAATCTAGTAAACAATAAAATGTGTCAGGATCTCAGCTTGACAGTGATGGTTTATTTAAAAAAAACAACAACAACTTTAAGGTCTTGTCTTCTTCTTAATCGTGTGGGCAGTAAGGTGTAACGACACACACCCTAGTGTCAGAGTTTCTAAACCGCCTCAAGGGCCTCTGACATGGTTACCGATGTCAGTGATTTCCAAGATAAACTTAGAAAACTACATAATGACGGTCGACTGCCTCGTTGGTCTAGTGGTCCTAAGCGCGACTGCTACGCTAGAGGTCCTGGGTTCGATTCCCAAGTCGAGCAAAAAATGTTATTGGGGTTTTCTATGAAATTCTTTGTAGCAGCTCGGAGTTTGGATTCGTGCCCGGTTATGGCAATAGGCTCGCCCCCTTTTACATGGGACTTAAATATACCGGCGAACTGTGGGTGTACATTGGTACACCTCTGCCTAACCCTTCGGGGAATTCAGGCGTGATGGTATACATATATATTTACCCGACTGCGACAGAAGGAGGGTTATGTTTTTCGAGGGTATGTATGTATGTATGTATGTATGTTTGTATGTATAATTGTTTGGCACGCTCTGCAGCCTGAACGGCTCGATGGATTTTAGCTTGAGAGGTGTCGTTAGATTCGTATGTACTGTGAGAGTGACACTGGGTATATAAAAAAAAAAAAAATGGCGGATTTTTGGCGCCAAATTCAAATGTTTGGCTCGCTCTGCAGGCTGAACGGCTCGATGGATTTTAGCTTGAGAGGTGTCGGTAGATTCGTATTTACTGTAAGAGTGATACTGGGTATATTAATTTCTTTTTTAAAACACTAAAAAAATAAAAAATAAAAAACGGTAATTTAAAAAACTAAACAACCCGACTGCTATTCTTTAAAAATCCCTAAAACAAGATAAATTGTAGCAGTCGGGACCCATTCGGGACCATCTGCAATGTAATATAGGTATGTGCTCTCAATTCACTAATCCTCCATTTCTAGAATGGGTCCCGACTGCTACAATTTATCTTGTTTTAGGGATTTTTAAAGAATAGCAATCGGGTTGTTTAGTTTTTTAAATTACCGTTTTTTTTATTTTATATGACGGTCTTGTAATACGTAACAATTTCTCTCCACAGCAAATCCCTGTACATTCGCCCACCACCGAGCCGACTAATCCAGAGTAAGCTAGCAGAGCCCATCGTGATCAAGCAAGAAGAAGTTCAGAAGGAGGATGTCCAGATCGAGAAGAAGCGGTCCGGATGCGTTGAGGTCATATCTAGGTGAGTTTTTAACAATAAATAAATAAATAAATATCTTGGGACAACTCACACACGGCTATCTGATCCCAAGCTAAGCAGAGCTTGTGTTATGGTAACCAGACAACTGATATACATACTTATATAATTTATAAATATATACATATTATAGATAAATCACACCCAGACACAGAACAAACAATCATGCTCATCACACAAAGTTTGTCCTGGGTGGGAATCGAACCCACGACCTCCGGCTTAGCAGTCAGGGCCACTAACCACAAGACCAACAGGCCCGTCAGTGACAATAGTTCATCATCATCATCTTCTGCTTAACCTTTCCCCAACTATGTTGGGGTCGGCTTCCAATCTAATTGGATGCAGCTGAATACCAGTGTGTTACATGGAGCGACTGCCTATCTGACCTCCACAAGACCACAACGCAGTTACTGTGCAACACGATACCTCTTGTATTTATTAACAGTTGAACCTCGATTATCCGAATGTCGAATTAGTTTATCCGAACGCATAATTATCCGAACGTTGGCGCGAATTTGTTGCTCGCTTCTTCTCAAACGGCTGCGAGACATCTTACTTTTTTTAGGTTTTTTTTTTCTATTTCAACGTTAAACAGGGTGTTTGGCAGAACGTTGAACATACGAAAATGGTGGATAGGTGGGGTCATCTGCTACTTTCTAAGACCTGATTTATTTGGCCCTGGCCCACTTTTTGCTTTCTTCTAGTTTCAACACTTTCTTCTTCTTCTTAGCGTTTCGATGACAAACTTTATTATAATAAATAAATAAATAAATAAATAAATAAATAATATATACTACCTATTATTATAAATTATATTGATGCGGCCCAGAATTTGGCCACTTTGACTGCGTTGTCGGTGACCAAATTTGACCACTTTCTAAACCCTCAGGGTCTGCCCCCATGACCGATTATCGGTCGTGGGGGCAGACCCTAAAGTGTTAATTACTATAAAAAAAATACTCTTTAAAGTAAAGAAACCAGTGAAACTAAAAGAAAGCAAAATATTTTTTTTATCGAATAAAAATGTAAAATAAAGTACAAGCTGTTGATTTGCATTCTCGTTAAATTCAAGGAGTTAACTATGCTCGTGATTCATAACAAGAATCAATAATAAAATCATTTTTTTTTAATATATTTATATTTTTTGACGTGATTTTCCAATTCGAACTAGCCATCTCGCCAGAGGGTTTAGGCGCTTTGCACGCATTGATATAGCCGCGCGACAACTCTGCCTAGCGCATACGCAACTGGGCGATGCTGATTTTTGCAAAAGGAATATTCTGGAATACTGTTTTTTGATAGTTGCAACTAAAAAAACAAGCATTTATTAAATATTGGCCAGGTATCGTAATTACTAAAAATAAATAAAATATAAAAATTTTACCTTGAAATAAAATTTGTATTATGTTTCCTGAGACGTCCGAAGTCCATTATGAGAGTACATCGTCTTTTTCCCGCGCATCCTCGCTAAATGACGTAAATCCGTCACGTGATTCTACCTAAGCGCCACCCGTGTCCTAATCTGGAACTAACTTTAACCACACAGAGCAAGCCGCCATACTTTGTCATTGTTCGGCTCATAATGGGTATGATGATGATGGTATACACCAGGAAGAAATTATATGGACTTCGGACGTCTCAGGAAACATAATACAAATTTTATTTCAAGGTAAAATTTTTATATTATGTGTTCCGTTCGACGTCCGAAGTCCATTATGAGAGATCTGTTTGTTATCTCCTGGTGGCTTGCTTAGTGAAACGCAACAATGTGATTAATAGTTATATTTTTGTATTTAAGAATACAGAAAAAGAAAAGAAAATAAGGCGTAATTTGTTTCAAATAATGATCAACAATCCTTAATAAATTAAAGTAAGTAATGTATTTTACTGTTCGAAAATCAGTTTTATTCAGTAACTGCAAAAAATTGAGAAAGAGATTTTTCTGACTCAATACTATTGAGGCTGGAATTTGCTACCTCTCTAAAATAATATTTTCTAAAAGTATCTTCATGGCGCCAGTTGGCCTTAGCTAGAATATCGTTGACTGGATATTTTTCTAACCAGTTCAGCGATGAAACAGCTGACCTAAAACTACCAGGAGTAGCTTCTATTCCGGCTTCAGATAGAGTTCGCCTTATCCAACCACCTATAATTGCGGGACTAGCTGGTTTACGAGGCTCCCTGGTAGTGATAAATAAATTTGTTAGGGGACCTCTGAAGTTCTTTGAAATGTCTATTAATGTTCGTATCCAAAATACAGGATTTGTATTTTTATCAGGTGAAGCTAGCAAAGTCCAACTCGATTGTTGGTATGACGCTGAATCAGTTTTTGAACCAAATATCGGATGCAAGGTTATTGAATTACCATTGTCCCTAAAATGTTTAGAATCACAATGTAAGAGAGTCAAATCGTGAACTCTACGTCCAGAAGCCAATAATAGTATAGTGGCTGTACGCCTAGAAACATCATATAAGCTTTGTAAATTAGCATCTGTATTTTTTAAGAATTGAATTACTAGTCTTGCATCCCATATTGGCAATTTCGGTGGAATCGGTCTAGCTAAAGATACAGCTTTTAAAATATGCTTAACCAAGTGATTTGACGAAATCTTTATATCGGATACCGTTTCACAAATTGATGCAATTACTGATTTGTGCACAAGAATAGTACGGTAAGCTAATCGATCCTCAAGAAAAAGTTTAGCCAAATACCGGGCTACATCGGCAGGTGCCGGACGATGACCATTCAGATTATTCTGACTACACCAAAGTACCCATTTGTTCCATATAGGAGTATAAGTTTTAATTGTAGAAGCTCTCCAACACGTTGACAAGAGCTGCTTTTCTTCAGTAGACCAACTTTGTGTTAAAGAGTCCCAGCCGAAATGAGCCAGGCTTCCAGCTGTAGGTTGTGTATTTGAGCTGGAGGTCGCCCGGTCACTGTGTCCACTAACGTTGTCTTGAGGTTCCTGATTTTCATAGGTCGTGTTAGAGCACGGCTCTTCAAATCTGGACGCCAAAAGGGTTTCTTCCACTTGGGTGCTACTATTATAAACATGCCTTTCGACGAGTTGAGATGGTGTAACACGCGAGGCATCAGGGCTGGTGGTGGAAAGACCCATGCGAGGTCGTAACTCCAGTATCTGCTGAAACCGTCGTGAAAGCAAGCGCTCGAGTCTGACAAGTCTTGAGTAACATAATTGCATACGACGTGAGCGTCCTGTGAGGCGAATAAATCTATGTCTGGAGTTCCCCACTGGTTGAATATTTTGCTTGTTGCCTCGCTCAGCAGATGCCATTCGGAGCCGTTTCGATTTCGAGAGAGGTGATCGGCCTCCGTGTTGTACAGTCCCGGAAGGTGGTGAGCGACTAGTACAACATTCAGACTGTCCGTCAGTGCCAGTAACTGTTTCGTCAATTTCAGGAGATTTTTTGACTTCGTTCCGCCTTCGTTTTTGATATACGACACTACTGTTTTGTTGTCGCTTTGCAAAATTATGGTTGAATTTTCTAGAACCTTTGCTTCTAACGATATTGCTGCTATCACTGCATACATCTCTTTCAAGTTGAACTTTATCTGATTTTGATTCCAAGTCCCTTTCAGTGTTTTGTTGTTCACGATTGCCCCCCACTGAATATCCGAGGCGTCTGTGACAAGGTAATTCACTTGTGACATCCTGGGATGAATACAAGATTTCTGGTTGACATTTTCTAGCCACCATTCTAGTTCTAGTCGTACCTCGTCTGTGAACTGGATCGACTGAAGAGGACTTTTCTGAAGACGCTTGCTGTGGCGCTGCAGCGTACGGCAATGCAACCTTCCCCGGAGGGTGATGAAGGTTGCAAAGTTGAGATACCCTAAGAGGCGTTGCGCCTGCTTGAGGGTCCAACTGCCGGCTGCTAAGCGAGTCAACAGGCACTGACGGATCTTGGAAATTTTGTCTAAAGGTAGACTCTTGGTGTTGGATTGCGAGTCCCAGACAATTCCCAGGAATTCTATACACCTTGTTGGGATAAGTATAGATTTTTCCGTATTGATATTCCAACCTAGGGAGGTGAGGAATTCTATCGCGAACTGAACATGAGCTTTTAGCGTGTCCCTGTTTTGGTGGACTATCAAGTAGTCGTCCAGGTAAAGAACCAGGCGAAGACCTTTGCTGCGTAACTGTTCGGCAGTCCAGTTCGTGACTGACGCAAACATTTTCGGTGCCGATGCGAGACCGAAGGGTAGACATGTCATCTGTAGCAGCCGACCTTCGTAGCTTATGCGCAGAAAACAACGGTGTTGTTGGGAAATCCGCAAATGATAATAGGCTTGGCTTAAATCGAGTTTGACCATCCAGTCGCCCGCTTGTATGAAATTGGGCATTTGGTGATGATGAAAGAGGTGAAAGCGTTTCGGTTGCAAAAATCGATTTAATGCCTTCAGATTGAAAATAACCCGATTCTTCCCGCTGCTTTTTGTTATTATGAAAAGCGGGGATATGAAGGATGGGGTCAGAGGCGCATGCTCGAGGATTCGACTTTGAATCATGGCTTGAATTTCCATTGACATTGCCGAAGAGTGTGGGGTTTGAAATTTTGTCATGATGTCCAAAGAAGGGAAAATAAGTGGCGGTGTCTGAATAAATGGAATGCGAGCTGCAGAAATTAATTTGAGAATCATTTTGGGTGCTCCGAGTTGAGCCCACACCCCTCGATAAAGCATTAGACAGCCGCCCATGAAGTTCAAGTCATTTGTGTCTACTCCTGTTAGATTCACCTTTGCGCCCCCCTCCTTTCTTTTGATCTTCAAAATTTCGCTTTTTGTTTTTACCATGCTTGAACTTACTTTGTTGGAAACGAAAGGGCTTTTCACGGGAAGTAGAAGCAACTGGTGACTTTGGAGGCATCGGCGATTTAGCACGTGCCGAAAATTTAGAAGTAGACACGGTATCTTTATTTATTTTATCAATCCCGCCTATTTTCTGTATATAAGCTGCTAAATTTTGAGGGTTGAACAAATACTCCGCAGAAGGTGGTATTTTTTCAATGTCTTCGCGTGTATATTTTCCTTTTAATCCTTTAAGAAGCGCTTTACGCCGTAGCTCTAAAGCCTCAGCACGCTTGCCGCAAATTATTTGTGAAATGTCGTTAGAAATAGTCTTGTAATCGGACTCAGTACCAAATAATTCTTTCAACTTATCGTAAATTGTATTTGACGTAAGTTGTGCATCTGGTTTAGCAGACCATTCAATTAAATTACGTAAAGCCACATTCACGGACTCATTTTGAGCCAAAAACGCATGCGACAAGGCAGCAAAGCTACGCTCCGTCTGTTGTAATTTATGCGGTGCAAAACGATCTCCAAAACGCCTCAGCTCCTCATTCACTTTCAGCTCAGTGAACGCCGGAAAAGAAACATATTTCTTTTGCACCTCCGTGTAGCGCACAGAATTCCAATCGAAGGAATCGAACCTTTGCATTGAAATTAACTTTGCCACGCGGTCGGGATCTGCTTTAGGTACGGACGGTTCCTTAATAGACACCTTTAGGTCAGCAATGTCATTAATTTCCGTCAACGGCCGTAAAAATGGATCATTCATCTAAAGGTTTACTCACTGGTCCTGGAACAGGCCTCGCAGAGGAACCAGAAGCACTCGGTTGCATTGCAGCGTAATTCGCACAAAATATATCATTAATATGACTTACCAGCTGCTGCGAAATCACATCAAACCTTCGATCCATTTCTTGAAATATGTCGTGCGATCGGCTTCGGCGTTGTCTTTTAGACGGTGGTTCATCCTCTTCGCTCGAACTTGCACTTGATGATGACCTTGACTCACTTGCAGAAACGCGTGCGTTAACATTTTTACGTAAACGAGTTGAATCTTGATCACAAATAACGTCCGTGATATTGTTAACCACTGGGTCTGTTCTTTCACCGTTATTGTCCATTTTAATAACGAACGCACACAAATTCACGTAACGAAAAAGAAAAAATCGTAACTTTCTACTTTAATCTTGAAAGTTAAAATAATTTTTCACAAAAAAAAAAATCTAAATGTGGGTATGCTAGATTTTTCTAAGTTTAAAAATCTAACGAGATACGCGCGGTATGAAAAACGACGCAACAATGACAAAGTATGGCGGCTTGCTCTGTGTGGTTAAAGTTAGTTCCAGATTAGGACACGGGTGGCGCTTAGGTAGAATCACGTGACGGATTTACGTCATTTAGCGAGGATGCGCGGGAAAAAGACGATGTACTCTCATAATGGACTTCGGACGTCGAACGGAACACATAATATTTAATTACTTTTTTTTTTCTATGACAAGCTCCTAAAATTTGACGAGGATGCAAATCAACAGCTTGTATATGCAAATATTCTCTATTCAAAAGTGTGTGGTCTAATTAAATATGAACTTTGACTTGACATTCCGCCATCTTATTGTCCACAGATACCTAGACGTGTCCCTACTAAAGTCGTGGCGGTTCGGTCTGCTGTGTGCGTCCGTCGCTCTCATGTCCTGCGGCTCTCCCTACGCCCTGTACTACCTCCCGGCGTACACTGTGGCTGCTGGACACAGTAAATCTGCCGCAGGTGTGTATCTACTTGCATTTTGTTCCTACGCCTGATTTAACCACACCACACGCACACATATACACGCTCCGAGCACACAGAAGCAAGAGGTTTTGTGAGGTTGTAGGGGGTAATCTCTGAATCTAGTGAACCGATTTAGAAAATAATTTCACACATAGAAAGCCACGTTATTTGTGTGTACAAGCCCGCCACACTGTTCCCAAACCACTGCAACTCCTGTAAGCCAGAATCAACAGTGGCGACCACAAGAAAAGCGCCAAGACAATGAAGCTCGACGAGTCCCAGAGAAACGATTCAACTGTCTTGGATCCCGCAACGAAATTAATCAGAAAAGATTAGCGGAGGAGTAAGAAAAATATAATTTCCACGTTATTTGTGTGTGTCATGTGCTATATAATATGTGGCTACGACACAAGGGAGCGGAGCAGTAACCGAAGATGTAACTTCATCATATCAGCCACAGGACGTCCACACGCTCGCGATGGCCGGGAATCGCCCCGCGACTCCCGACGCCCGGGGCGTCTTCTAGTGTTGTGACGGAAGGGCGTGATTTTTACAATACACCTTCAAGTGATAGGGCCTTAAAATTAAGTTGCATTTAAGAATTTGTCAGTGTCATGAAATAGTACAGTGCCCAGTGGGGGCTCTAAGGCTGAATCCTGAACTATGCGTATCCATGGCAACAGTCTCTGACAAGATGTTCCGACCCCACTGTTTAATATGATTGTGTATTCCAGGTCACCTGGTGGCTATTAGCGCTGTGCTGGACTTGTGTGGGAGACTCGGCCTGGGCTGGCTCTGCGATCTCCATCTGTTTTGCAGAAGAAAGGCCTATATTGTCAGGTGAGTTTAAATATGATAATCGGGTACTTGAAACCGTTCTTTTATCTTTAGTATAAACGCATTTGCAAGGTCTCTGTTATTGCAGATGTGTATAGGCAGCGGTGACCACTTAACATCAGGTGGGCCGTCAGCTTGTTTGCCATAAGTAAAGTGACATAAAAAAATAATAAAAAGTAATTATTAATTATAGACCAGGTGTCGTTATTTCATTTCATTGTGTTTTTATGACCACTATGGGTATTGGCTGTCATTCGCAGATCTTTGTCAGTCGTTACGGATTGTCAGAAATCAGGAAGATATTCAGTCTTACCGAGAGATATATTATCGTGTTCCCCAGTAGCTGGGTTGTGGAGGTCAGATAGGCAGTCGCTCCATGTAAAACACTGGTATTCAGCTTCATCCGGTTAGACTGGGAGCCGACCCCAACATAGTAGGGGAAAGGCTAACCAGCTAGATAGTGTATTTTTTATGTCGACATAAAAAAGACACTGGTGCTGATTCTCTTGTTCACAAACTTAACTAAATTTAAGTTATGTTCATCTTTCTCTTTCCATTTAATTAAGAAAAGGACAGAAGATAAAATTTTAGTTAAGTCCTGTCAAATTTAGACACTACATAGATAATTTGGACGCGATTGAAAACGTGGCGACTAGCAACACGCTAATTTTCTTCAGGCGCTATCTTATTTGATAGGACTAAACGAATATGTATCTTCTGTCCTTTTCTTCAAGGACTTGAAAGAGAAAGATGCATTTAACTTAAATTTAGTTAGGTTTGTGAACAAGAGAATCAGCACCACTATCTACCTATTTGTCACTTTTGAACTGTCAAGAAGTTACAGTTTGAAGTTGAAGCTAGTTGCTCGTACCAAAGTGTAGGTCTTTATGGAGAAGAAGGAGCAAGAAACTCCATGGACACTCTTTTCTTGTAAATTCTTATGCAACCATGTCTTGTAACTATATTTGCAAAATTAAACAGTTTATTTTAATATTCTCCACAGCATACTAGTCGCCGGGATTGCAGTTCTGACTCTGCCTAGCCTTAAGTCTTGGTGGGCACTAGCCATCGCTTCTGGTAAGTATTTATTGGCAACATTAATAATACATACACACATACATAAACTCACGCCTTTTCCCATGGTGGTAGGCAGAAACCACGGACCGCCACCTGCAACGATCCTTACACACTCCTTTCGCCTCGTCCACATTCATACATCTGGTCATACAAGCACACCGGTTACGAGTACTGCGCACCTGACCTTTCTGAAGAACCTCACCAATATGGTCAGGGTAGGTCTTTCTAGGGCGTCCCCTCCCGGCATTGCCACTCACATCTGCCATATAAATCCCTTTTGTAAGTCGCCTTTCACTCATCCTCTCAACATGACCGAACCATCTAAGCATACTCTTTTCAACCTTTTTTTTTTTTACTTTTTTTTCAACATTAATTATAATACTAGCCTAATATTAGTAATAAGCATAAGTAATGCTATGTGATTCCAGGTGTTACTGCCTCGTTAGCCTAGTGGTCCAAAGCGCGACTGCTACGCTAGAGGTCTTGGGTCCGATTCCCACGTCGAGCAGTGTTATTGGGTTTTTCTATGAAATTCTCAGTTGCAGCTCGGGAGTTAAGATTTGTGCCCGGTTAATGGCAATAGACTCGCCTACTACATGGGACCTAAACATACCGGCGGACTGTGGGTGTACATTGGTACACCTCTGCGTAACCCTTCGGGGAATACAAGCGTGATTGTATGTATGTATCTTCCAGGTGCCTACGGTCTCTGCCTGGGATGCTGGTTCCTTCTGGTACCTGTTCTCTTGGCTGATGCGTTCGGAACAGCTCGTATTGCCTCGTCTTATGGTCTGGTGAGGATGTTCCAGAGTCTTGCAGCTGTGTCTGTTCCACCAACAGCTGGTAAGTAGAATCAGTATCACTACTTCTAAAGAAATCAAATTTGTTCCAATAAATATCGGTTTTCCAGGGTCTTTTTTTCGTGGAATCCTTATTCTCTTTCTTAAATAAAAGTAGTCTAAGTTACTCCTTGGAATTTCAGCTATATGCTGCAGTTCCTTCCTAAGTTCCGTCAAAATCGGCTCAGCCGTTTAGGAGATCAGCCGGAACCAATTGGCAGACAAACATTTTATAAAATTGTGTTTTCTGGTTCTAGTTAATTGTATAATACTTTCATATAATATGCGTTTTGGGAAAAGCGTGGCGAGCTTGACACATTAAAAAAAAACGACGGGTTGCACTCCGGGAGTGCCGGCAGAAGTGAACACTTGAATATTAATTCGTAAGATTTTCGATCAGGTCACGTGTCCTGACGCGAGTTTAACATTTTTTACCCATTCCAAAACAAGTGCACAACGCCGCTAAAGAAGTTTTCACTTCAAAAATGCACTTTGTAAGAAATTGTTATTTTGAAGTTACAAACAGACAAAGAATCAGCCTTTTATTATCCCACGCAGGTCAAAGGCCTCTTTTCACGGTTGAAGCACGAGCATTGATCACGACGCTTGCTCAAGGCGGATTGGCGAAAGACGCACTTCAATTTAACTTATTATATGTGTAGTTAATCTATGGACCACCACATCAGGAAGGAAAATCGTGCCCTCAGCCACGGTAATATTATAATACAGTACTCCAACTTCATACAAACGGACGAAACGCGAGCTATACCTACGCGCCTCGATCCTGGGGTGCGCGCGCGGTGCAGACAGATTAAAATACTGGAGACGGGCAGCCTCTAACGCATGTTTACGTACCGCGCGGCTGTAGGCATTTATTTCTGTCATGCGGCCGAGTTACACTACTGTATTATTATATTACCGTGCCTCAGCGCCAAGCTACGAATTCATCCTTTAATAGGTACCTACAAAATAGTAGTGAGTTCGGAATTATATCGATGTTGTTTTATCAGTTTTATTTACATATAAAAGTCTGTCATGATATCGTGACAGTGGTGCGCTGGGCACATTTTGGTTTGTCATCTATACATGACTGTCACAAAGATAACCTAGTTTTTATGTTTACAGAATTATATCGATGTTGTTTTATAAGTTTTATTTACGTATAAAAGTCTGTCATGGTATCGTGACAGTGGCGTGCTGGGCACATTTTGGTTTGTAATCTATACATGACTGTAGCGGTCAAAAGGATAACCTTGTTTTTTGTTTTTTACAGGGCTTCTCCGCGATGTGACGGGAGGCTACTCCTGGTGTTTTTACGGCATGGGCTCCTGTATGGTCTTAGGCTCTATCCCAGTCCTAGCTTTCCACTTAAGCACTAAAAACGAGGATACAGATTCTTCCGTTGATTGAAGAGTTTAAAAAAACCTGTTCTTTAACAAAAATGTGGATAGAAAAATATCTTTTCAAAATGGTGGTATAGCAATTTGTTTCAATTCTGCTCAAATGAACTGTCAGATGTAAATTTTTCCCGATTTTTCAAATAACTCCCGTTGTTTTTTAATGATTTTTAAATTTTAACGCTGATTAATTTTAATTCTTTTCTAATGTACACTCAACTGTTTTTGCACACGTTTGACATATTGAATTAGTTTGACGTAATTAGAATTATCGGGAGAGTTTGAGTTTGGGTCTTTTTTGCAGAATTAGAGCTTTTTGGGGTCATAAACACTGGTTGTACCTACTAGGGCATAAGAAGACTTTAGGGTAGGTAATTCTTGGGGTCAAAGTGTTGTCGGTAATTTTTCGGGATCTTAATGGTGAAAATGTGTTTGTAACCTATTTATGTAACTGTGTATGTACTTATATGTATGTGTTAACACCATAAACCAGGGATTGGATAAAAGGATGCATATTTAACTAAATATCAAGAGTTGGCTTTGTGTGGAAAGGACTTTAAAATCCCGAGATTCCGGGATAGGTAGAGATTGACCAAATTAGCGTACTGATTGTAAACAAATGGATGTATATTTACCTAACATACACTTATAACTATATTTATATGGTCTTAGCTGTCATCAAAATTACGAGAGAGAGAAAACGACGAAAAAAATATCATTTGATGTGTTATGAAATCCCGATATCCCGGGATTTTTTTCTTCAAACCAATTATTTGTAGAAGTTGTAGGTAGTCATACTTTCTTAGCAAGAAAATACCTTTAGAAAAATATGTATTCTATTATCTGATTCCTAGTTTTAAGTCAGCCAATGGCAAGTCGAGATTTAGAAAAAGATTGTCTTTGTACTGCGCCATCTTCTTTGACAGTGACAGTCTCTTCCTGAAACTCAATCAACGTGTCCTAAACACGCGGGTAGTAATTAAAATGCCAAGTTAAATGCAATGTAGATAGAAATATTAATGAATGTTAAAAGGAAGGAAGGGAATGTTTAAAATATCTTTTTATTTGGTCGTTAATTTGAAAGAAAATGTTTGCTATCTCTGGCTGGTAATATGAAAAATACAAAAAGTTTACAATGTCTATTTCTTAATTTTAAAAGTGCAAAAATGTATGCAATTTATAACACACATACACACCAACATAAGCGGTTGGACTTGTAAAGCGCGAGCCGCGCATGCGGGCTCCCGCATGCGGCGCGCGCATCCGTCAGTAGGACATATGGGTTTTGTTTTATCGTCAACGGTCCCATAGTAATTTGTTAATATTATAATTTTGTATGCATTTACTGATCTTGTGTGTGTTCTCTTGTGTATTAAACAGTTTTTCGTGATAAATAACTTTCTTTTCACTTGACTAGTGGCATCACCATTACAGTGGCGCCCAACGTGGGGCGACACTGCAATGTTAGTGTGTATGTGTGCTATAAATTTCTGTTTATTAATTTGAAATATGTAAAAAATTGGAATTCCTTTCATTATTTCGAATGATATAAAAAGATTACACGACCGTTAATTTAAAAAATGCTTAACTAAACTACTGAAATACATTTTATGATTTTAGTTACGCTTACGAGTAACATAGACTATGAATTTCTGTTTCGTTTTGAATTCATGTATTTGCGGGTAGTGGTCGTCACTCTCTGAGATGACTAGATACTATAATTATTGTGTTATAATTTCTTGATAAAAACTGCATTCGATTGTAATCTAAATGCATTGGCGTATCTAGAGTTAGTTTTCAGGTGGGGCCTGGCCCCTAAGATGCCATGGCCGATGCGATGCAATGCGGACAGGCAGAAGGTGAGCCCTACAGCCTGGGGTGGGCACAAGACCATTCTGGGGTGGGCCCGGTGTCTAAATAAAGGCACCTATTTCAGGTGTATCTAAAATATTATTCACGTCCTCATTCAAACTCTTCGGCAGTACGCTACACATTTCAGGAAAAATAAAAATATTGTTTCTTTAGTGAAAAATCTTAACTCTCAATTTGGGTTATTTTTTTATTCGATATGTGTAAGCTCTTGACTCTAGTCTTAGTCAAAAGTAACATAGACAAAGTCTACGATAGAGTGAGCGTACCCAGAAGAAGCTTGTTCACTCTAACTTTGAAGAGATTAGGGTTGAATGCGTTCGGAAATACAGACGCAGGTAAAGAGTTCCACTCCTTTGCAGTGCGCATTGTAAAAGAAGATTGAAAACGCTTAGTGCGAACCAATGGAATGGAATGGTTTTGCCTCATTTAGGTAGAAGGGGTACAAAGAACACAGGGCCCGTCTAAGGCAAGCTAAGCCTTTGTTAAAAATATAATCTTTGCAACATATTAGTATTTTTTTTAAAGACGGGAAATCATCAAATAACTTCCCCCGCCCTGGGCGGGGCGGGAGGAAGTGTCAGACTTTTACTGACTAAAACCCGTCTATGTTCCTTCATGTGCCCTTTGCGTTCCGGGGGCGCGGTATCTCTTTCGAATAACCCGCAGCCCCCGCGACATTTTATGTAGTATGAGCGAAGACTTAAAAGTCTACAAAAATAATGAGAAAAACACTATTTAAAAAATAAGTACTTTTAGGATCGTAGGGTCTGAAATATATGTTGCTAGCGTTCGAGTGAGCTAAAATCACCCTTTTTGTGATATATTCACGGAAAGATATACTTAATAACTAATGAATAACTCGAACTATAAGTACTAATATATAAAACTGTAGAGTTTCTTTTTTATTTGTTTAACGGCACTGTCGGATTCGACAAAATATCCATACCTCGAAATAGAGGGTCAATTTCAGAACTCCATAGCATTAGGTGCCTTTACCTTAATTTATATAATTAAACTTGACCGCCACATCGAAAATGTAAAAATGTGCCCTCAGCGTCAAGCTACGAATTAATTCTTTAACGCTTCATGCGACATGAGGCGCGACAAGCTTCGAGATGCAAAAACAATGGTAGACAACGTATGAAGTATGCCACAGCTACCGGCGACACTACATGCGACGCTACACGGACAAGTAGCGCGACATGTAGCGGCTACAGCATGCGCGCTGTGCGAGTGAGACAACTGTACTTACGAGTACATTTGTCTCACTTGCCGTCGCTGTCGCAACTACTCGAGCTGTGGCATACCACTGCAAATCGTGTCGCTGTCACAACTCCTGTCGCAAAGCGTGAAGCGTCGCCAGAGACTGTGGCCAGTCCCTTAAACCAAAAAAAAAATACGTATTATATTTTTACGTATATTTATTTATGTATAAATAAATATAAAAGTCTGTCATGGTATCGTGACCGTGGCGTGTTGGGCACATTTTGGTTTATCATCTATGCATGACTGTGGCGATTAAAAGGTTAAAAATGAAATGATGATTTAAACGCTTGAATACTGGTTGTCGGCCATGCTGCATGATTAGGAAGGTGAATAATTAAATGTTATAACTCGATGTTGCTTTGTGTGTTGTAAAGATTAGAAAAACAAGGTATATTGTTATACAGTAGGCCATATGTGACTATAAGTAGTATTTCTCTACTCGCTAGTTTTATTTATTTATCTAGCTTTTGCTCGCGACTTCTTTTGCGTAGTATTTTTTATTAAGTTAAAATTTGAAAGACACGTGGCGCCATCTATTATTATAAGAAAGTTATTGTGGTTTTTCTCGGGAACAGTACTTTTTTTCGGGATATGAGATGACCTATGTCCGTTTCTGCACAACGTATATATGCAAAATTTCGGGATGGTCTGTTCATTGGTTTACGAGTTAAAAGGTAACAAACAAACAAACAAACAATTATATTCCCTACTATATTATTACAATAATTTAGTTTCAAAGTCAAATTGTTTTAAATCATGTGGCCTGCTGTACAATGAAATGTATTATAAAAAGTCTGTGATTAAGAGAATAAAGAGGTATACCTATGTATCTACCTCTTTCTTCTCTATTAAAGTGATGGTCACTAAGTGACGTCAATGGGGATTGCAAGAGAGAAATTATTGGATAATATCGATTTATTTTAAGCATTGTATGAGATAGAAAGCCTTTAGTTTTGGTTACGTA
Source organism: Caradrina clavipalpis (assembly GCA_932526535.1). Classification (NCBI taxonomy): domain Eukaryota; kingdom Metazoa; phylum Arthropoda; class Insecta; order Lepidoptera; family Noctuidae; genus Caradrina; species Caradrina clavipalpis. The sequence continues at coordinate 5,857,476 of OW052117.1, forward strand.
ATGTAATTACAAAATAATTTATCTTAGAGTGTATTTTTTTATCTGTGGGACTAAATTGACAGTTTCATATGTCAAATATAAAAATAATGTGCTTTTAGCACACATCTAGCCTTTTCCCGCCTATGTTGAGGTCGGCTTCCAGTCTAACCGGATGCAGCTAAATACCAGTGTTTCACATGGAGCGACTGCCTATCTGACCTCCACAACCCAGTTACTGGGCAACACGATACCTCTTGGTGTAAGACTGGTTGTCAGACTTCCCGGGTTCTGACTATCTGTAACGGTAAGAAAGCTGTCAAATCTGTCTTTAAGATTATTAAAATTAAATGCTCTTTAGTTATTAAAATACTTTATTTGTATCAATTTTTTAAAAGGTTTTTTCAAGAATTTATTTGCAATTACTTTGCGTTCCATGTCATAGATTTTAATTTAGCATAGACTAAAGAGAAAGTACTTATATTTTTGTTAATGGTAGTTACAATTTGGGAGGATTGCACGAAATTATTTTAATCAGTACTTAATTAAAATAATTTATTTGAAGATCAATGTTGCCTTTTAAACGTAGCACAGCGACCTGCAAGTAACTTGCACAATTGTGTTACTTGCAGGTATAAGTGTCAGTGGCGAGGGGTCAATTCTTAACCGAAGCAAAATTTGCTGAACTCTTTGTGTAATTGCAAGAAGTATAAGCATTTAAAAAAATATCTATTCTCTGACTATACTAACAGGCTGACTTTTTACCGTCTGGAAAAAATGGGTATAGTATACTGTAATGGTCAACGAAATAGAAGCCTACGGCACAGAATCTTTTTTTTTTGTCTTAATCTATGAACTGTTTTATTGTGAAAAATATTCCTTACCATTTTTTTTCCACACGGCAAGAAAGTTATCTGGTATTTTTGAATAACGAAGATACTGCTGGCTGTATCATGTTTCAATGATAGTAAAGTAGTTCTTGTTTCAAACTTCTGAAGGGGAGTCATAGGAATCGAGTTGTTTGAATTCCTGGCCACTGATACATACCTACGTGCGGCTTTATTTATCTGATTCGTGGTCACAGACGCTCCAGGGGCGTCATATACAAATATTCAGTGAGGCCAATGACACACCTAACGCGGCATATAAAAATTATTAAAAAATAAGTTAATAGGTACTAAATATGACGCCACTGCCGCGGCATCGAACAAACGTTTTGGCCCGTGGTAATAGTTAACCACAATGGAGGCAGCGATGAATCGGTTCAGCTATAAGTTATAAAGTAGTCCAATTGACTGTACGTTTCGTTTAAAATGATTGTAGTAGGTGTCTACTAGAAGTTTCAAATGATTTGTTTTAATGGTTGTTGGAAGCGTTAATCCTTACCTTTTAAACTATTTTGTACTCCTAAGTAGCTAGATATCACAATAAATTCATTAAGGGGCTGGGTTTTCAATAAATATGTAAATTTTATCTAAAGAGTAAATATGGAGGTTTGATATATTGTCTATTGAAATCTGTTGAAGCGACATCTATCGCTCAAAATGCGAACTACAACTGACGTTTCCTATATCGCGCTGTCAAAGTTCTAGTAGCAGCGCGCAGTAGTCCACCAGACACAACACACGTCTGCTCGGAGGATCCTGTCTTTACAACGGAGGATGAGAGACTTTACACCCTGTTTCTCATCCCCCCACACTGTCAAACATTAGAATTCCGATAAAAGTTACCTATCGTTTGAAAAATTAGCCCTAAGTTAACTTAAATAATTTAAAACTTAAATGTCTAAAACAAGTGCGTATATAACTTAAATAAATTCACTTTTTATTTACAATTCTGTAGTTGTATGCAAGTACCATTTGAAGTATTGTAAATGTGGTGCTTGCAAGTTATAGTGACGTTACTTGCGCAAGTAACTGCTGTACTTTTTCTTGCATTCCTAGTCGAAATGTGTCAAAGCACTCTATGAATTAACCTGCAACATTATATCATATAGTTTTTATTATATTTCGAAACATATTATTTCAGAGAGATTGTTCTGTCATTTTTAGTCAAATAGCTACATTATTTAGGAAATCACGCATGTATATTTAGAAAAAGAGCAACTGCAACTGTAATCTATTTAATATTCGTGAAGAATAATGTCTGATTGCATATTAAGACTATTAATACTGTACTTTAGATAATATTAATTAAATAAAACGATCATGACTATCAGAACTTGTAATGACGTACTTAGACAGTTGAATGACAGCTGTCAGATGAGTAAAGGTGACAGTTGACAGGTGTTTTTAGTGATGTCTGGTTGCGTTCCATTTAAACTATTATAATAATTCTAAAAAAAAACATGATTCCTGCTCCTCTCTGACATTTTATGTTCGAAATATAAAACTATGAATAGAAAAAAAAACAGTAGATGTAATGTGATAAACAATAATATCATCATTCTAGACGTAAGTGGTGTCGACAGTCGTGTTTTGTTTCTAATTGTAGGCACGTGTTGACTTTGTGCAAGTTGTACGCCTGCAAGTACTTGCACGCATATAGTTTACTTTTATTTTTCGTCAAAACTGAGCGCATAAGCAAAAAAAATGGCTTGGGACAGATTCTGCTACAAAAAGTACACTTTTAGTAACTTTTAGAACCAGTAACGCCATCTATTACCGCTTATCAGTACTACTTTTACCACAAGATGGTGCAACTTTGTTCACACGTATCATATTATCATATACGATCCAAATATACATATTCAATGAGTTTTTGAACTATTTTAATAAAAATAAATAAATGTAACCTATTCTAATTGATGTGTTCAAACACTTACAGGTAATTCCTCTTCATGTAGAACAGAGAAGTAAAAAGTAATATTCTTTTCGAGAGAAAAGAAAATGGAGGCAGCTATTACTTAAATCATTATGCTTGAAGTCTGCAAAGACTTTTGTCAGCAAAGAACATTGCCAAATTGAAAAGAGATTAAGTTTTTAAACTAAACTTTTTTGTTTATTATCTGTATCTAGTCGTCTATACTCTATGGTACCATCTGTCAATAATAAAAATGGCGCCAAATCCTTAGAATACGTATTTCTATTTATAATAAAACAAAGTCGCTTCCCACCGTCTGTACGCTTAGATCTTTTAAGATACGCAACAGATTTTAATGCGGATTGCATCAATAGATAGAAAGATTCAAGAGGAAGGTTTATACGTATAGAACATCACGCTACGACTAATGGAAACTGGGCAGTTGCCAAAGACGTCACTGAACGCGAGTGACACCGCGGCGTACGGTGTATGTAGGTAGTTTAGGATAGATATTATTTTTACTTCTCTGTTTAAGCTCAAACAAATAGATTGTAAATGTTTTACTAAGAGAATTGATTGAAATGGTGTTTGTAAAGATTTTTTGGATCCGCGATTAAATTCATATACTTACCATCATCACGTCTGTATTCCCCAAAGGGTTAGGCAGAAGTGTACCAATGTACAACTGGTTTCTAGGAAAACAACGGATTTACAAGGCCTCTGGTATTGCAGATGTGACCACTTAACATCAGGTGGGCCGTCGGATTGTTTACCATCCAATGATATAAAAAAAATACATAATAAATCAAATCTACTGTTTTGTCGATCGTGAAAAATGAAGGTTTAAATAAGAAGGAATCATCTAAGGATTTATCAATTTAATCACGGATTGAAAAATCTAAATTGTAATGTCGTGTAAAAATAATGCTTCAAAATACCAGCTTTGTGTATATTATAAATGTAAAAAAAGCAATTAAACTTCGTGACTATGGCAGTGGTTTTTAAATTCTAACATGGCATTTTATTTCTTCACCAAAATCGTATCTAATTTGAACAAGAAATGGGAAACTTATCCTAGCACAGTGCTGCCATAGTGACTTAGCGGCGTCTCACGGAACTAATGTAACGACTGCAGTGTGTAGCTTGTAAGAAACATTGTGTTAATGTCTATGATCAATTTTAAAAACATTATTCTGTAGATATTTTTCTTTTAAAATGACTATTAATAACAATAAAAAGATCAAACGTTTTTTTTAAGTATATCTAATTCATTCCAAAATTTTGCTTTGTTTATTTAGCGATATTCGTACTTGTACTAGTATTGTGAATAGCGACATCTATATTTTAAACATGTAAACTTTCTGACGTACGCCAAGGATAATGTTTTTAAAAGTGATAAAATTAAAAACTACATTCGAATGAAAAATGAAATAAACTGATAGTAATAAGTGTAATTAGTATTTTATTTATAGCTAGCATTTATCCGCGAATTCCTCCGCGTTCTTTGTCTTACCGATTCCAAATACAGCACTCGGGGATTAAAAGTTAGGTACGGGATGTAAAGTGGCTAAGTTTTGAAAATAAAATACCTGCCACTAGGATGTGACTTTCAAATAACTTGGAGAAGTTATTTGAAAGTCATGTGTGTGTCAGACTTTTACTGACTAAAACCCGTCTATGTTCCTTCATGTGCCCTTTGCGTTCCGGGGGCGCGGTATCTCTTTCGAACAACCTGCAGCCCCGGCAGGCATCGGCCCTCAGTGGCCCCTTCCAAGTTTGCTGACATCTCTTTGAGGCGCGCGTGGAACACGAACGCGCCGTCGACACGGTCTGTCGTTTGTAAACCTTTATCGAAAGTGCTCAATAGACTGCGCACCCAAGTAGACCGCTGCAAACAACGTAGTGAAATGGGGGATTATTGATTCAGCACCGGGCATAAGCGAGTAAGAAATAAAAGACCTTACTAACTCAGTTACATTATAATTACAACAATACAATCATTTTACAATTACCAATTTATAGGAATTTACAGTTCCCAACACTGGGAATTTGTGTGTAACGTAATCCCAGCAGTGGGAATTGGTTTATTTGGCAGTTCCCAACGATGGGAGCTTGTGTGTTTGGAATGTCCCAGCAATGGGAAAACGTTGAAGTGTTATAACAGAGTAACAGTGTATTTTAAACACAGCATTGCTTTGCTTTTCTTACAGTTTTCCCTTATCTTTGACAAAAAGCAGCTTTGTCGGTGAAACGGTATATCTTCTGGATAAAGTCTTGAAGTTGGGCGACGGACAGTAGCTAGGCGAGAGAGAGGCGATCCTCCTTGGTTTAATATCCATGTGAGTCGTCTCCGAGTAGGATAAATTTCTCGCGTAACTTTTGTCAATGGTGCGAAACACGAACACTGGTGGGGACTTGGCTGAAAGAAATATAAATATTTAATGGTGAGGTTCTTCAGAAAGGTCGGGTGCGCAGTACTTGTAACCGGCGTGCTTGTATGACCAGATGTATGAATGTGGACGAAGCGAAAGGAGTATGTAAGAATCGTAGCAGGTGGCGTTCAGTGGTTTCTGCCTACCCCCATGGGAAAAAGGCGTGAGTTTATGTATGTATCAGTGGCGTAGTTTGCCTTACACGGGCCCCATATTAAAATTTATTAGGTGGCCTTTCTACCTAACTCCGCCAAAGCCGAAATGTATGATGCAAGCCGCGTTCAACCGGTCCTATTGTAAATCTATGCGGGAGGCCTATGTCCAGCAGTGGACGTCCTGCGGCTGATATGATGATGATGATGATGATCTGACCGCGACTTCGTCCGCGTCAAAGTTAATATATTATCTCACGAGAACCGTACATATTTCTGGGATAATAAGTATTCTACGTGTTATTCACCACTACAATCTATCTCAGTGCCTAATTTTATTCTGATCCGTTCAACTATTCCAGCGTGATTGAGTCACCAACATCCATCCATTCTCCCAAACTTTCGCATTTATATTATTTATTTATTTAAAATTTATGCATAAATAAAAATACAAAGGCGGACTTACTGCCTTAGGCATTAAGAAATATTATTATTATTTAATATAAGTAGAACAGTAGGATAATTATTGTTAGTAGTAGTAGTAGTAGAGCTCTTTGTGAAAGAGCTCTTTTGGGGAAGTATTACCACTATACCTATTTCTGTCGCAAAGCAGCGTTGCTGTGTTCCGGTGTGAAGGGTATAGGTGCCGGTGTAATTACAGGCACATGAGACGTTTCAACTTTGTCTCTGGGATGGTAATGCATATGAAAGACCTCTCACTCACACTCTTTTCATTTTTGAAGTGACTTGAACTTCTTTAGCGGCGTTGTACACTTTTTTTGTAATGGGTAAATAAATGTTAATTTGGGTACGTATTTGAATATCGAAAATTAAAATACCTACGCTTAAAATACCAATGTTCAAAACATCGAAAATTTAAATATCGATTATATCAAAATGTCGAAAATTGTTATACCTAAGCTTAAAACGTCGAAGATTGAAATGCCAAGTGATTAAAATTTCGAATGATTCAAAATATCGAATGACATTATGCCTAAGTTCAAAATATCAACATTTCATACATCTAAATTCATAATATCTACGTTAAAAATACCTACTAGTTGAAATACCGAAAAATTTAAAAATTATGATTAAAATTACCATCTAGCAGCAAACAAGCATGCAGCAATCATGCAACATGCAAGCAAGCATGGTTTCTGTCACGGCTCCGGCGCTGCAGGGCTCCGGCAGTCCCACGCGAGCTTAACGTCGCAGATGGTCTAAACGCTCACCACCGCAGCTTCGGCTTGTTGGCCGGCTTAGCCGGCCAACCTCAGCTGCGGCGGCGGGTGTTAAAACCACCTGCTCCTCAGCTCGCGGGCTGCCTCGCCCCTCCGCGCCTACGCGATTCTAAATTACACTCTAGGGGTAGGGCAGACAAGACTACGTGGAGTCGGTTTTGCAGCGATACGTTTCTGTCACTAACTTTAGTAGCACAACATATTGACTTTCAGAAAATATTTTAATTTAAAGACCTAAATAATACCTTCACGATTGACCTATGCTTGTACACTAGACACTGATTTTCATGGATAAAATAGGTCGAAATTGTTCCAAAACCGAATTGGGGCACCCCGAATTTACGTAGTCTTTTGGCTGTTACCCCTAGAGTGTATATAAAAATCCGGAGGCGCGAAGGGAGGGAGCCGAAGCTGCGGAGGTGAACATGGGTGCCTATTCTTTGTTACGCAAGGGCGAAGGGGTTGCACTTCCCGTAGCGCCGGAGACGTTGCAGAAGCAACCTTTTTCCACTCATACTACTTATATCAAATTTTCGATATTTTAACTTGTAGGTACGTATTTTTAGGGTGAATTAATGAATGTATTAAATGTTGAAAATTAACCCATTTTTACACGTAGGTATATTAATTTTCGATGATCAAATATTATATGTACCCATCGATATTTAGGACGTTCGATAGTTTGTACTTCGATATTTAGGACATTCGATAATCTGTATTTCGATATTTGGATCTTTCGATGTAACTTTTGTAGATATTTAGATTTTAGATATATTGGACGTAGGATATTTAACCATTCGATACTATAAACTTTCGTTATTTTAATTTTCGGTTTTATGGTCGTTCGATATTTCCATTTTCGATGTTATGAACATCGATATTTTAACAGTAGGTATTTTAATCTTCGATATTCAAATACGTACCCGTTAATTTCGCGTCAGGACACGTGACCTGATCAAAAATTCGTAAGATTCTCGATCAGGTCACGTGTCCTGACGCGAATTGTCATGCTTGTGTACGATAGCGCAATAAATAAATATTGTAATCTACCACATAAATGATAGTACTTTTATACTGATAATTAAAGCAATTCGTGCAAAATTATTCCCTAACCATTCCAAAATATCAAAAATGCACAACGTTAATATTCAAGTTTTCACTTCTGCCGGCACTCCCGGAGTGCAACCCGTCGTTTTTTTTATACAAAATCTTGGTGTCACTATACTTGTTGCTTTTATATCTGTTAGTTCTGTTCCCACCAGCGAAATCTTCTTGACAACTTGCGCTATGCAACTTATTCATTTTTCCCAATGATGGGATTAGTGGAACTTAGCACTGTACCTATAAAAACCGGCCAAGTGCGAGTCAGACTCGCACACGAAGGGTTCCGTGCAATATATTACGTTTGTTGTGTGGGAGCCCCCTAAATATTAATTTTATTCTTAGTTTTATTTGTTGTTATAGCGGCGACAGAAATACATCATCTGTGAAAATTTCAACTGTCTTACTATCACGGTTCACGAGATACAGCCTGGTGACAGACGGACGCGGGACGGACGGACAGACAGACAGACAGACGGATAGCAAAGTCTTAGTAATAGGGTCCTCTTTTACACATTTTGGTACGGAACCCTAACATTCGCTTGGAAAGGACGAATTGTTACGCAAAGGGGTACAAATACTAACGTTTCTTCACTGACTTCTTCCTGGGGGTCAATGCACTCGGCTTGCGAACGGGTTCAGGAGGAATCTTGATCACTTGTTCACTTTGTGGTTTACGTCTAGGTTTGTTAGGCGCAACCTTCACTAATGGTATACTGCAACAAGACAATGCATTCTACAGACTGATCCCTAATCTTAATGCAGATTAGCCAAGTACGCAGGAGATATTATAGTGCAAACTCAGGTGCACTCCCTTTTCCTCTAACTCTCATAGTCCGATGGGACGGCAATTAGACACGACCGGAGAAAGATCAGGAGCAGGACCAACGGCTTAATGTGCTTTCCAGGGCACGGGGGTGTCACACCACCAACTAAACAATCTAAACTCCGGGCTGCTACTGAGAAATTTCGAATGGAAAAACCCAATAACACTCGACCTGAGAATTGGCCCCAAGATCTCTAGCGTAGCAGTCGCGCATAGGTCCACTAGGCTTTTTTTTTACCGATGGGAAATAGTCAAACGTGTTCCCCCGCCCTGAGCGGGGCAGGAGGGAGTGTCAGACTTTTACTGAGTAAAACCCATCCATGTTCCTTCTTGTGCCCTTTGCGTTCCGGGGGCGCGGTATTTCTTTCAACACTTCTCTTATCTTATTTTTCGAACCCCCTGCAGCCCCGGCAGGCATCGGCCCTTAGTGACCCCTCCAAATGTTTGCTGACATCTCTTTGAGGCGCGCGTAAAACACGAACGCGCCGTCGACACGGTCTGTCATTAGTTAATCACGTACGGACGGTGAGCTACCCATTGCTCGCCGTCCACCGGCCCGCGTCTACGGTGGCCGGGAGTCTTCTCGCGGCTCCCGACGCCCGGAGCGTCTCCCGTGAGCACCACCAGGCTAACGAGGTTGTTTAAGTATCTAACTTGAATTTATTTCGGTGACCAACCTGGGTAAAGGATTTGTTCGTCGACTGCGGAAGACCCCATACTTAAGATGTGGTGCAGAGGGGTCGGGGCGCCCCGCTACGGAGTAAGTGTGGCTCCAGGGGCGAGGTCCCGTTGACATCTTTGACCCCTGGAACAGACTAAAACAGGGTTCATCAGGAAGATTCTATCCTGCTATGCTGTTTTGAAATAGGCAAATCACTTCGAAAGTCATCTTGATAGTCACGCTTGCTTCGCAGAATATCAAATCCTATTGAAAAACGTCAAAATACTCACTCAATATAATACTTCTCACTTACGTCATTATGTGGTGGCGCTAGTGTGTCGAACTTACTCATTGTAAGAACACTAAACTAAAATCTCACCGCGGATTCAGAAGTGATTTCACTACTGTGGTGCTATACTAAAAAGTTCTTGCGAAATCACCACGTGATGACGTAAGTGAGAAGTATTATACCGAATGAGTATTTTGACGTTTTTCAATAGGATTTGATTTTCTGCGAAGCTAGCGTGACTTGCGAGGTATCTTTCGAAATGCTTTGCCTATTTCAGAATAGCATAGCTGATGATACAGAGGAATGGAGAACAAGTACAGGCAGTAAGGAACATCAATACCCTGTTGGTCTCGTCGTCACAAGTACGATATGAGCGTAGTCCTGGGATCAATTGAGTAGATGACGCTACTAATCAATTGACGTACTTTTTATGAGCTGTCAAAATGCGATTCCTCCATAGATTTTGTATGACAATACTAAACTATGACGTCACTTTTTTTGTTATCTCAATTCACTATTTGTTGATTTGAAAGCAACTAAAAATCGAATTTTATAGTTATTTTAAAATTCATAGGGTTTGCAGGGCTAAAACAAACTGTTTCTTTTTTTTGTGAAGTTCTGTCTTGGAGTTATTGTTTAATGGTGTCTCGTATCTAATTCAACACGACCGGGGAGAGATCAGGCGCAAGATTGACGGCTTTCAGCCATTGGCGTATCTAGAGTTTTCAGGGGGGGCCTGGCCCCTAAGATGCCATGGCCGATGCGATGCAATGCAGTCAGGCAGAAGGTGAGCCCTACAGCCTGGGGTGGGCACAAGACCATTCCGGGGTGGGCAGTGGGCAAAGTAAAATGTAGACTCGAAAACGAGTCTCACTCAAGTGACCGCTCTCACTTCGATAACGAACCCACTAGACCTTGGTTTAGTATTCGCTCCGTGTGGTGACGTCACCGGCGTGATCGTGTTTAACAGGATACCATTTTGTAATCTCACTGCGGATTCAGCGAAGTGAGGCTTAGAGAATCATACTGATGGGTATTGAACCCAGGATCCCACGCCCAACGGTCGTGCTCACCCCCACGGCGCAGTTGCAACGTGTACCTACTCACCTGGTGGTACGTCCGATGGGGTTCTTCATCAGCACTGGCGAAACATCAGGGTTCCAGGACTGGGAGTACGGTGCAGGATAAGTTATTTGTCTGCAATTTGATAATGAAATTACTGTAGGAATTTACTTACTAACCAAGCGAACAAGTTTTATTTTAAAACTAGCTTTTGTAAATGACGTTTTTTTTTTTAAAAAAAAAACAATTTTGATTCGAAAGACACGTGGCGCCATCTAGTACAGTAGTAGTAGTAGTACCTACTATAGTCGTTTTCCTCGGGAATAGTACTTTTTTTTCGGGATGAAACCTCACAACTTGCGTGCGTGCGCGTGCGTACGGAGCGGACGTGTTTGTTACGATCGTTATAAGTACTCCGAATTAGGTATTAGTAAAAATGTCTATAAACTGTCGAGCTTGTGGTATCGAAGTGCCAGACGGATTATATATGAAGTGCTCCAAACAGCGTTGCGAGAAAGTGTACGATTTGAAGTGTCTGGGATTGACTCAAGAAGACAATACTTTCTCTGAGAAACAAACCCGCCAGTGGGTTTGTCCTGAGTGTGTGTATTCCAAGCCTAAACCCATACGGAATGACCCGGATACACCAGTCCGGAGCACCCTCGAGGTGAAGACATACGCAACCAGTGCCAACGTAAACACACAACGAGGAAGCCGTTCTAAAACAGTAGGTGAATCGACCGTCGAGTATGATCTGGATCAGAATGGCATTTTACTATCAGAGTTTAGACGGTTTAGATCGGAAGTATTGGAACGTCTGGACATGCAAACAAAAGTTATTAAACATCTTCAAGAAGTATGTCTTTCTACAAAAACGGACTTAGAAGAACTAAAGGCCAATATGAAGGTACTTCAAGAAAAGTTTGTTCAAAAGGACTTATTAGTAACTAACAACCAGCAGAGGGAGAGTATGGATAGTACAACTGTGAGTTTGAGATCAGATGAGGTTGAGATGACTAATCAAGTCTTAGTACAAACTCCATTCGCAGAGGTGGCTCGTAGAAACTATAATGTAAACAAAATAAACACTACTACCCGCGTCCAGCAAACGAGTGAGGCCACAAAAACCGCGATGGTGAGCCTACCAGTTGCAGAATCTCAAGTTATCAGTCAACTTCATTTAGTATCGGCGGCTGAGACGAATAGCAAAGTAGAAGAAGAAAATAGCGAGAAGAATGAGTGGACCGTAGTACGGAAGAAGAAGGGTAGTTTCCAAGCTAAAAATGTAAGGAAGGGAAAAAATACAGATTTGATAGAAATACAGGCTACAGAAAAGAAGAAGCATCTTCACGTATGGCGATTGTCTACAGAAACGACCGTTGAAAAACTTACATCACATGTAAAGGAGATGTGTGGTTCCGAAGTTAATGTTAAGGTTGAGAAGATTAAACATAAGACGGAAAGAGACTATGCATCTTTCATCATCTCTGTACCAGAATCAATATACGACAAGTTGTGTCAACCAGAAATGTGGCCCGTTAATGCCGAATTTTGCGAATGGATTTGGTTTCGGAAATCTACAAGAAAACCAATTAAAGAAAAAGACTAGGGTGGAGTTTTATTATCAAAACGCGAGAGGTCTTCGGACAAAGTTAAGCAGTTTTTGTATTAATATTGAATCATTAAGGGCCGACATATTTGCAATTACAGAAACAGGATGTAATGATTCTATAATGGACTCGGAGATTGTACCACCAGGCTATCAAATAGTACGATGCGACCGGACGGATGGTCGTAAGCAAGGCGGCGCGTTTCTCGTGGCCACACACGGGTTCGAGCTTCGACGAGTGAATACACCGAGTGACGTCAACATAGATACCTACCCCGAGTGTGAGTTTTTACATATAGAAAACGGTACTACCACGTTTCTGTATCGAGTAATAAATGTATGGAAACGTAAAAAGCGCCCCTGGCGGAAAGTATTGTAAACCGAAACAGCGAGTGTAAGATTTTAAACGGTACTGCAATAGTTCGGTATTTTATACGTGACGTACATAGTAGCGTTTCGATGAACGTTTTGAGGGTTATTGCGAGTGTGAGTTAGAATTTGACGTTTCCAAACGGCGCCAACGCGTTTTTAAACGTAAACTTTAAAGTATAGTCACTCACTTGATGTGTGACAGGTGAAATTGTTGTTTATATTAGATAAATTCATATTATTTTGTGGTAAATTGTGTTAATTATGACAACACGTAACTTTTTCGCTTGGAAAATGATCATGACTGCTCATTATCAAGATGAACGGAAACATCTCCGAAAACAGAGAGCCGATTTTCGTACCTGTTTTGATCCAGTGGAGAATCTCAACGATACTGAATTCAGGAATAGATATCGTTTGTCAAAGGAAGCCTTTCTATTTCTTTGTCAAGAGCTAGAAAAATTGACAAATTTAAGGTCGACCCAACGAGTTAATCTTCAAACCAAGGTATTGGACCTACGCAATATTAAAATATCTAGTGAATTCCTTCTAGGCGCATTTAGATACATAGGTTCGTCATCATCATCGTTTTACATTTGTTCACATTTTTTAGGTACTCGTCGCTCTATTCTTTTACGCGACAGGTTCGTACCAACGTCCTGTAGGAGTTGCCAAAGGTCTCTCGCAAAAGATGTGCAGCGTTTATATTCATGAAGTGACTAAAGCTTTGACTCATGATAAAATGTTGGAAAAGTATATACAATTTCCAAAAACTCGTGCTGCTCGACAGGCAGTAAGTCAGAGGTTAGTATTTATTTAAGCACATAGCTATAAAGTCAATTACAGAACCTAACAGTAAATATTGGAGTTATTACATTGCAAATAAATTATTACATTACATTATTACAGATTTTACTCAAAATTTGGCATGCCTGGTGTAATTGGGTGTATCGATGGGAGTCATTTTAGAATACATGGTCCGCCGGTAGAAGAGGAGCATTTATACTACTGTAGAAAACATTATCATTCAATTAATGTACAAATGGTAGGTACTTATTTATTTAAGCAATAACTACCTATACCTACTAATTTATTGTAGTATTCAATCATATACAAATAATATTTTTAATAATTATATTTTAGGTGTGCGATAGTGACTGTAGAATAATTAATGTCAATTCTAAATTTGGAGGTGCTAACCATGATTCATTTATTTGGGAGAACAGTCAAGTCAACGGTTATATGCAATCTTTACATGCACAAGGTGAAATATGTTGGCTACTGGGTATGTGTTCTGCTTATTTTTAAAACAAGTTATTGTACCTACACCTTTTGGTTGGATTTAATTCCTATTATTATTATTTATTTTTAATTCCTATTCTTAATAGAGTTATTTAATTTTCAAGTAGGACTGTTTGTGCTTTCTTAATATTGTCTATAAACACTAACATCATTTTTTTTAGTAATATGTACTTTGTAATATCATTTTTTCAGGTGATTCTGGATATCCATTGCGCCCATGGTTAATGACACCATACTTAGAAGCCACTGCAGAATCTTCAGAAGCTATATATAATCAGAAACATATAGTTGCTAGAGTTCTAATTGAAAATACGTTTGGTCGTCTGAAAAATCGTTGGCGTTGCTTATGCAAAGACAGAGTTTTACATTATAAACCTCAAAAATGTGCACAAATTATTCAAGCCTGTTGTGTGCTCTATAACATTGCATTAGATTATGGTGTACCTGAACCAGATGATTTTGGTAAGAATATATATAATAATATATTTCATTTCATTGAATATTTCACTTGGATTCTACTGGATGACAAAATCAGCTATTCCATAGATTTATATTCACATAACTCAACAAAATTTATGGAAAAGCTGTTTTTATTTTCGCGATTTCAGGATTGATCCCACAGTATGCTGTTTATATTCATGAGTATTTTCATCCCCTAAAAGATTTCCCATGAATTCAGGCAACCTGAGGGAATATTAATATTATTTAATATAATGGTGTCGATTCTGTTATGCACAAGCTAAATTTAATTTAGACTATTTCTATCTTTTTCTTTCCAATCAAACAAGAAAGGGACGGACGTGAATTAGACTTGTCAATTTTAGTTGATCTAAAACCTCTATACAATTATAGTTGGCATGTCAGAACGCGTCGATTAAAAACACGGAAAAGTTCAAGGCAAAACTAATTTGACATCTCTAACTTAGTTCTAAGGTATTACCGTCCTTTTCTTTCGCTGTATGTTAGTAAGAGATGTCAATTCTCTAATTTTAGTTTAGTTTGTGAACAAGGGAATCGGCACCAATGTCTACAAACTGTCTTTATTTTCAGGTCAAAATGAATGTGAACAACCAGCAACAGCAAATATCAGATATGACAGAGATCAAACAGCAACCACTGATTTAATCAGAGGAAGAGCATTACGTGATCAAATAGCCCGACGATTACATCAGTAATTTCTTAATTTTTATCCTAATTATACATTTGTTTTTTCTGAGTCTTTGTTTTATTCTACTTTATGTATGTATACACTAACTATATTTATTTACTTCTTATTCCATTGAATTACATTACATTTATGTCATATAGAATAGTTATTTGGTAAATAAAACATACTTTTTATACACATATTAATAGTAGCCTTTTATTTACAATCTAAAAAAGTTTCATTACTAAATTACACTCACAAAAAAAATACACAACTTAAAAAATGACAAAATGCCGAGATGCGCACAATGTAGAAGCATCACATAAGATAATAAATCATTGATCTCTACATAATCTAGAATCTATTACCTTATGTAATGCATCAACGGCAAGCATTGCAACATCTTGCCATTTCCTTTGAGTTTCCAACTCAAGCTCCCTTATGCGTAGCTTTTCCCTCTCTAAATTACTTTCATCCTCATGTTTCTTTCTCAAGAAACTCCTCCATTCCTCATCAGAGTTCAGGAACTGCTCTGTTGCTCGTTCCATCTGATTGGGTTGTCTGGTTACACGGCGTCGTGGAGATATTATTCGACGTGAAGTTAATCCACGTCGCCGGCGTTGTGGAGTGTGTCCTGATTGAGTTGGTCTTAGAGGGCCTGCTGGTGGAGGACTGTCCAAGACAACTTCTTGTGCTTGATGCACATTGGTTGGTGATGGTTGAGGTGAGGGTATGGAGATGTGGGATGGACCGGCTTCATTCCATGACTCAAAATTGACTAAAATAGAAAAGAATAAATAAATGACAAATCAGCAATGATAGATTTAACTATCGGACTGCCAAGTTACAGGTCTCCATTTTTAGCTGAAGATAATACTTACTTAAATTAATAACTGGACTTTCTTCAACAACTGCAACCTCGTTACTGGCAGCCAGCACAGGTGGTGTTGGTGACAGAGTTGCAGTTCTGTCGGGACTGTCAATTTGGGTCTGAAATATTTGATATGTGAATTTTAATAATTGGCTGGAAAATCTGAGAAAATATTTTTATTGTTATTGTTAAGGAACTTGAAGTAATTATATATCTATACTTTGTTGCAGTTAGTAAATAATGACATGAAAGCACCATAACCCACCTCAGAAAAGCCCGCTTCCCTTACACCTGTTAAGCCTGTGGCTGCCTGAGGCAAAATTATTTTAAGGACACGTTGTTCCACATCAGTCAGCTGTAAATTAAGTGCAGGCCCACCACCAGTCCCACAAGCAGCCCTATTTATTCTGGCTGCTTTTTTCTTGGTGTTATTTTTTAAATCACTCCAAACCTTTGAAGACAACATCAATACTATTGTAGTACCCTATGTATAATGAATTAATATGTATGAAATAAAAAAATATGGAAATATGGTAGGCATATTTGGGCGTACAATAAACCAAAATAAAATATTAACTAGGACAATGTACCTACTAGGATTCATTTATAATACTGTGCTAGGCTACATACCTTCTTCCATTTCTCTGTATTCTTGGTTTCCCCAGTGGGATCACTATTTAATAAATTTGTTAGGCGTTCCCAATCTTGGATCGTCTGTATCCTACCTTTTGCGGTTCTATTTAGTTTATTTATGTCCCCGTTTCTGTAAATTTTAAAGTAAAGATTGTTTTAATTTCAAAACTACATAAATCTAAAAGCTATGTTTATAATATTTTAATATTAAGTATTATTGCACTTACTGTTCCATGAAGTTAACTAACATTTCAAACTGTGATGCACTGGTCTTCATTATGAAAAGTATAATAGAATTAGATTGAGTAATGTTACACAAAAGCGCCAAAAACTTTGAAAGCAGACTAAGGAATTTTAAGTAGTTGCATATGCCGCCATACACAACTTATTTCACATCTCCCTTACTCACTACACGTTAAAACGAAATAGGAATATCTCATTCATAAAAACCATTATACGTTTAAATTATGTAGGACATGCAAAACCCTTGTTAACATGGTTGCAATAAGATTTGTATTTTAGCCGTATTATCTCGCCGAAACCACTCTCAAGTTCAATATAGGCAACATTAAGAAAAGAACAAAACGTTCGGGATACTATCGGACAAGTGACGATACGAGCCGCTGTTCGTATGCCATACTTTAACTCGCACTCGGACCATTTTTAAATACCATCACTCGTTAGTTTGCTCGATTAACTTGATCGTCACGTATTTTGTGATGTGACAACTAACTCACACTCGGGGTACTGCTCATTTGAACTAGTTAGTGCGACCGTACATATGAAATGTAAATTCTTGTTTTTGTGTTGCGTTGTTTACATACCACCAAAGACTAGTGAATATGAGTACATGTTATTTTTTAGAATAATAGAACAATTGTGTGTAAAATATAAGAATGTTATTTTGTTAGGTGATTTTAATTTAAACTCAAGTAATGAAGGCACTAAAAGCTATTTTGAATTTTTTATGTCTTTTTGCGAATTCGCCCAGATGAATAAAGTACCTAATTGTAATGAGAGACAATTGGACTTGGTGTTATGCACTTTATGTTGGCGTGAGGACGTGCAAGTATGCGAGGCGGACGAGCCCCTCGTGCCGGTAGACCCGTATCATCCGCCACTGGCGATAACCCTGCACATTAACGCTGGCCTCGAGTATTCCCCAATACCGGTCGCCGGGACCGTTACTTCACCAGACCATCAGGTACCGGTAAGTCAAATAGAACCGCAATGGAACTTTTATAAAGCAGACTTTTCCTTATTGTATTCTTCATTGGCCTCGGCCGATTGGAGTTCGATTTTTAGCATGCAGCAACCAGAACAGGCTTTGGAGTATTTTTACAATGTTTTTAATAGCGTAATTGATAATTGTGTACCTAAAAAACAACCAAAGCCGGTAAGTCGTAGATATCACTACCCAGAGTGGTATACGAAAGAAATAATTGTTGATATACAATTAAAGGCGATACTTCATAAGCGGTATAAAGCGACGGGATCACGTGCAGAATACAGTGCTTTTTCTACATGCAGAGCGCGGATTAAGGAAAATATTCACCGTGAGTACACAAATTATCAAGAGCGAGTGCAGAACAACTTGGCTAAGGATCCTAAGTCGTTTTGGGATTATATCAGGGCAAAAAAGAGATCCGCTAATCGTAACAAAATTATGAAAGAGGGGGCAGTGGTATCAGATCCTGAATGTGCGACAGAATTTGCAAAATATTTTTATTCTGTATACAATGAGGAGCCGGCAAGGCTTGACGTGGACGACGCGGTGAAGGCGGGCGGCGTAGGCAGCGCGCGGGTTCACATCCCTCGGTTGACAGTCGACCAAGTTCTAGTTGCACTTGCTCGGCTCAAGCCTAAGCGTTCTGCAGGCCCGGATGGTATTCCGGCATTTGTTATGCGGGATTGCCGCTCGGTACTAGCAGAACCGCTCGTACATTATTTAATAGGTGCCTAGAAACGACATATTATCCGGAACGATGGAAGATCACCCGCGTGATTCCTATACCAAAAGGGGGAGACGGAACAGTAATCGAGTCTTTTAGACCAGTGGCGATTCTGTCGACCCCAGCAAAGGTGTTTGAGTCTGCCATTCAGCGAGATGTTCAGGACCAAGTAGCATCACAACTATCAGACGCCCAACATGGATTCCGACCAGCACGTAGCACAACCAGTAACCTACTGAATGCCATGACGTACTTGGGTCATTTCACGCAGGCTCAATTTTTTACTAATTTCGGTGGATTTTTTTATTTGTAGGTTTTCGGATGAAAAAATAAACTTGTTTTATTCTAGAACACATTAGTATTCTAGATGTTTTAGTAAGAAACAAACAACTGTAGTTGTTTTGAAAAAATGACTTCCACCGAAATTTCCAACCCACCGAAATTGAAAATTGTTCACCGAAATTGCAACACCCACCAAAATGGAATTTTCGTATTGTAGCATGACAGTTATTAAACAAAGAACAACTTAGCCGTTGTCAACATTATGTAGCGGCTGCACAGGCGGGTATAGCAGGTGTAAAATAAGTTTATTTGTCTGTATTCGATACTGCATCTTTTGACATGGATCATAGACCACATTTAACACATTTACTAAATTAACTTTAGAATATGTACGTATTTTTAAAATATGTACTAGGTACCTCTCACAATACTACCCTCCAAAGTTTATCCAATTAATTGTAATACCTCTCAGGTGTAATAGTAGAATACCGCACCGAGCAGTTAGTTACTTCTTGTTCTGCCGAGTGTGATTGGAGCCCGAGCGTTAGCGAGGGCTCTAATAACACGAATGCAACAAGAAGTCACGTCGAGCGAGGTACATAATCTGCTTTTCTTTCAACTACAACACAAAATCATTCATCATTCAACTGATCCGTTCGAGATGCATCCAGAGCATCAGATCTATCCGATCCATCCGAGATGCATACGATACATCTTGTACGGGGTACACCTTTTGCTGGGTTGGTGGAGAAATGAAAGTCTTGAAGCGTTCTAAGGCAGGAGCTGTTTATTCTTCCAAGTGATTTTTGAAGTGACGATATCGGGCTCAGTCGCCCTACATTTATTCAAGCCTACGTAGGCGCAAGTAGTGGGTAGACCAATAAATTAAATTTTGAACAAAATCTGTTGTTTACATTTGCAATCCTTACGTCTATGACCCTACATTCGCTTTATTGTTCAATCTATACAAATTCCTTATATACTAGTTACATTATATACCAAGTTCTACTATTTACACAACACTAAGTCTACATAATAAGTCGCTACTCGCGTACACTGATTGCTTACGATATTACACTGTTTTACCACTGTATGGCGCACATATTGTTTATTAAACTATTCCGCACACTTATAATATTGTTATGTACTGTTTATTACACTATCCCGCACATCACTCCCGCCGTGCGACCGTGTCGCATCCTGTTCCGGTGCGGGCTCGCAGCTGTCTCCCGGCGCCGTCAGCAGCACCAGCTTCCTCACTGGTCGTCGCAGCACGCCTCCCTTGGTACGGATGTCCACTGTACGCACGACGCCGTCGGGGCCTGGGTATGTGGCGGTCACCCGGCCACGCGCCCATATGTTGCGAGGCAGGTTGGGGTCGACCACCTGTACGAGGTCATTGACCCGTACGGTCGGTCCTTTCCCGTGTGGCTCCCGCCGGTGTTGCAGCTCGGGGAGGTACTCCTGTACCCAGCGTCGCCAGAAGAGGTCGGCGAGGCGCTGGGCAGCGCGCCAGCTGGTCCTGGAGGTGTCATCTGCTTCGGTGAATGTGCCTGGTTGTGGCACTCGTCCTGGTCCCCCCAACAAGAAGTGGTTGGGGGTCAGAGCTTCTGGATCTTCTGGGTTGACTGACACGTGTGTCAGCGGGCGGCTGTTGACGGTGTACTCCACCTCGGCGAGCAGGGTGGTGAGTACTTCTTCGGTGGGGTGCCGCTCGTGCAGCGTTGCGGCGAGTGCAGTCTTGACAGAGCGCACCATGCGCTCCCAGGCCCCGCCCATGAAGGGGGCTCCAGGAGGAATGTAGCGCCACGCGATGGTTCGCTTGGCGGCTTCTTCTGCTGTTGCTTCGTCGATCGCCTGGCGCAGCTCCTTGTCGGCTGCTTTCAAGTTGGTCCCGTTGTCGGACCAGATTTCGGTGGGACAGCCCCGTCGAGCCATCATTCTTCTTAGCGCCATCACAGCGGAGTCAGCGCTGAGGGAGCCGGCCAGCTCCAGGTGAATGGCCCGGGTAGTGAGGCAGGTGAATATCGCCCCGTACCTCTTCTGGCGGGCGCGTCCGACGGTCACGGAGAGGGGTCCGAAGTAGTCGACCCCTGTAAAGGTGAAGGGTCGACTATGATGGGCGAGTCGACACGCAGGT
Source organism: Caradrina clavipalpis (assembly GCA_932526535.1). NCBI lineage: Eukaryota > Metazoa > Arthropoda > Insecta > Lepidoptera > Noctuidae > Caradrina > Caradrina clavipalpis. Next base: position 5,878,323 of record OW052117.1, read on the forward strand.
AGGTCACCGGTGCGTGGGTGCGGCGGTGACTGTGACTTCATTCTGCAGAACAGGCATCTTCGTAGTAGCGCCCGCGTTGTAGGGCGCAGTCGCAGCACCCAGTACTGTTGCTTGCACTCGTTGACCGTAGCTTCGACGCCGGCGTGATGCATTATCTTGTGCACTGATAATATCCACAGTTTAACCGTGGGATGATCGCCGTCTAGTATCATCGGCGCTTTAAATTGATCCGATACGTTGATAACGGCTCGGATACGACTTCGTAAACGTATCGCTTTGTTTACGTACTCGATGCTCAGCTGATGAAGTCGACTTTCTTTACTGACGTTGTTCTGTTTCTTCAGGCTGGCGATTTCTTCGGAGAAGGAGTCTTCTTGGGACGAGCGCATCAGAAGGAGTTCTGCAGCCTTGAGGAGCTCGGCGGGTACAGGTAACGCATTTCTTGTTTTCAGTGATGACGTCACCCGTGTAGCTGCAGGTCGTTGACCTCTTGACCCCGTCGGCTTCTTCCAGTCTGAGTCCGCTTGTTTGTTCTTCTTTGTTCGCCGGTAGTTCACACGTTGTTTGCCACTTCTGCAGAGTTCCACGAACTGAAGCACTCGCGCTGCTGCATACCGGAGGCGGTCCCAGTTGGAGAACCTGGATGGGTCAGGTAAGGCTTCTGACAGCTTCACACGTTTCTCTTCTCTCAGGTGATGTATCTTCTCTTCCCCAGAAGGTTCTTCTGTCATCGGCGCGGAGGTGTCGGCGGGCCACAACTCTTCGGACTCGTACAGGAAGTCGGGGCCTTTGTACCATCGGTGTTCTTTACCGAAGGTCGGTGGTACGTCCCTCGTCGCGTCGTCGGCCACGTTCAGTTTCGTAGGTATCCATCGCCAGTCGTTGACCTTTGAACTTTCTTCTATTGCGGCGAGTCGGTGAGCCACGTACGGTTTGTATGAACGTGAGCCCGTCTTGATCCAGGTGAGTACTGTGCGGCTGTCGGTCCAGAACACCTTGCGGTCCGGCTTGCGTTCGTGTTCTTCAATCACTGTTTCCGCGAGCCTGGCTCCCATCACTGCTGCTTGCAACTCCATCCTCGGTATCGATGTGAGCTTGAGAGGCGCGACCTTTGCTTTCGCGATGACGAGTGACACTCCGACTGTTCCGTTCGTTGACACTGTTCTCCAGTACAGGACCGCGGAGTAGGCAGACTCGCTGGCGTCGGTGAAGATGTGCAGTTGCAGTGAGGACGCGTCGCTGTAGTGCAGGTACCACCTCGGCAGTGACACGTGATGCAGGTTCTTCAGATGCGCCATCCAGCTGTTCCACTGCTCCGCCAGGTCTTCGTCGATCTCGTCGTCCCACGCCGTTCCTCTGCGCCAGACTTCCTGTAGGAGTTGCTTTGCCCTTATAGTGACGGGCGATGCGAACCCCAGTGGGTCGAATAGCGACATAACTATTCGGAGTGCTTCTCTCTTCGTAGGCTTCTTGCCTTCTGACAGCGCTGACGGGATTCTCGCTAAGTTGAGGTTGAAGGTGAGCTCGTCCGAGTTGATCTTCCAGATGACACCCAGTACTCGTTCTGTCTTCTCTTCTGTGCTGTAGAGTTCCATGTCTTCTGTATCTTCTTGCTCGCCCAGTGCTTGCAGAAGCGCTGGCGAGTTGGATCTCCACTGCGCTAACTCGAAGCAGGCCTTCTTGTGTACTTCTCGTACACTCTTCGTGACACGCGCTGCGTCTTCTGTGGTCCGGAAGCTGTCGAGGTAGTCGTCCACGTAATGTTTACGTACTATAGCTGCTGCGGCTTCGGGGTGAGTTTCTTCATGCTGTTTTGCGTTCAAGTTCTTGACGTAGATAGCCGTTGACGGTGAACTCGAAGCGCCGAAGATAAGTGACGTCATCCTGTACTCTTCTGGAGGCTGGCCATCTCGACGATCGCCGCGCCACAGGTAGCGTAGCGAGTCCCGGTCTTCTGTGCGTAGCTTGACTTGCATGAACATTTCCTTAATGTCCGCTGTGACCGCGATCATATGTTGCCGGAACCTCATGACGACGCCTGGTAGTGACTGTAGGAGATCGGGTCCTTTAAGCAGCATGTCGTTGAGAGCTACTCCCCTTGTCTTCGCTGCCGCGTCGTGTACCACTCGCAGCTTGTCCGGCTTCATTGGGTTGATTACAGCAAAGTGTGGTAGGTACCAGGTCTTGCTCGGAGTCTTCTGTGCTGGAGCCGGCTCGGCGTATCCCTTGCTGACGAGTGCTTCCATCTGTTCTGTGTACTTCTGTTTCAGCGCTGGGTCACGATCGATCTTCTTCTCGATGTTGACGAGTCGTTTGAGTGAGTTTTCATAGTTGTCGGGGAACGTGACGTCTTCTTTGCGCCAGAGAAGGCCGGTCTGGAATCTTCCTTCTTCTGTTCGAGTGGTGGTCTTCTCCAGCATTCGAAGCGCTCGCTCTTCTGGATCTGTGTTCGGTCTCCTGGGGTTGATGCAGAGTGCGTCCATCTCGAAGTACTGCTTCACGAGTCCTTCTAAGTTGTCTTCCGGATCTTCTGGTTCTTCTGTGACGTGAGACACGAAAGCGATGCTGCGCCCTGATGTTCGTGTCTGGCTGCCGTGAAGTACCCATCCCAGCGGCGTGAGTGATGCCACTGGTTGAGTTTTGCTCCCTCTTCTGACTTCTGATGTCAACAGAAGGTGCCAGTTGTCCTGCCCGATCAACACTCGCGGCTCGGCGTTCGCGTACGTGAGGTAGCCCGCGATGTCTTCGAGATGTTTGCACCCCTCCACTGTTTCTGTAGGCACTCGTTGAGACGACACATGTAGGTTTTTCACTGTACGCGCGTGCACTTGCTCTTCTTTGTTGTTGAGTCCACGCAGCTTGATGTTGACTCGTCGCGATGCTGATTCCAATGTCTTCGTGTCACTGATGGTTTCTATCTTCAGCGGATCTATGGGTCCCGTTGCTCCGATGGCTTCTGCCACACTCTCGTCGACGAGTGTGATTGTTGACCCGTCGTCCATCAGCGCGAAGGTGTCGATGGTAGCTCGCGGCCCGCTGACTTGCACTGGTAATATCTTGAGGTAAGATTGCTTCTTCTTGCCGGTCCAGGCGGAGTTGATGACTGCTTCTGTGGTCTTCTCTTCTTTAGCTTCTGCCTTCTCTGTGTTCTTCTTGTAGTGCAGCAGCTTGTGATGAGAGTACTTGCAGTCGTTGACTCCGCACGGGTTCGGTCGGCAGCTGTGTGTCTTGTTTCTGTATCGCAGACACCTGAAGCACAGACGTTTGGACTTGGCTATGTCCCATCTTCCGTTTTCATCGAGCTTCTTGAACTTCTCGCACTCGACGATCTTGTGACTGCTTTCTTCACACACTGGACACTTTGATGCACTCGTATTTTCTGAGACGTTGTGGATCTTCTGCGTTCTTTTCTGTTGAGTGGCAGCTGCGTTCGACGTCACTGATTCAGGTAACGCGTAAGGTCCGCACAGGTCCGCTTCTCTCTTGAGGAACTTGTCTAACTTCACTAGGTCTGGATCTTCTCTCGGTTGAATCGATGCGAAGTCATAATATCGGTAGCGAAGTGTAGGCGTGAGTTTGTCTACGACGGTCTTCGAAACTTCTGGGTTGTACAAGTAGTGGATACAGTTGAGTGTCTTCAATGTCGCGACGATGTTTGAAACTTTCGTAGCAAAGATGCAGATATCACGCGGCGACTCGGTGAGGCGCGGCAGGGCGCGGAGTGATTCCATTTCCACCATGGCGATGGACTCCGGCCTCCCGAATCTTGACTCCAAAGTTTTCATGACTTCAGCTGGATGCGTGTTCGTGATGAGTAGGCCTTCAACTGCTTCCCTAGCTTTTCCCTTCAAGTTTCTTCGAAGTCTGTTTGTGTTTTCGATCGCCGTATACATGTTCTCCGTTTCGTAGTAGGCGGCGCGGAAGGGTAGCCACTCTTGATGTGACCCGGTGAATATCGGCAGCTCGACGAACTTCGGACGTTGAGCGGCGCTGACGGCGCGTGTGATGGCATCGGCGAGTGCGGCGAGGTCGGACTGACCTCCCGCCGGTGACTGTTGTGGGCGATGCGTCTGATGATGGTTTTCTGTGATGACTGGAACGCTGTCTTCCACGCAGGCGGCCACCGGCTCTTCTGTTGTCTGCTCCTGTTGTCCGGCGGTCGTGTGCGCGAGTTTGTTCTGTTGTGTTTCCAGCCAGCTGTCGACTCTTCGGGTTGCTTCTTCCTTGGAGAAGACCGAGCCATCATCTTCTTCATCTTCTGTGTCTTCTGCCTGCAGGGTAGCCAGGCGCGCAGTTGCCAATTCGATTTGCAGGCGTAGCAACTCTTCTTTAGCCTTGGCTAGCTTGTAGGACTTGACTCTGCTGTGGATCGATCCCCCCCCTCCCCCCTTCTTGCTCGAGGTGCGGGGCGCGGGAGGTCCGCTCGGCTGTGGCGGACCCGCTGTATTCTTGACCCGTTTGACGGTTTCTTCAGGTAGGTCTTCCTTCCTGTTGTCCACGACGGGCGGCGGCGGTCTCATCGGATGCTTCTGATTCGGGTCTGGTTTAGGAGGACCCGCGGTGATAGCCTCGGTCATGGCGATAGCTTTGGCTCGGGCGGCGGCGACGGCGGCGGCGGCGGTGACGAGAGCAGGGGGTGCGACGGAGGTGGGGGCGACGGCTGCGGCGGCTGCGGTGACGGTGGCATCGGTGCTGACTGTAGATGCCGGGGTCTCAGTATGTTCTGTGGTACCCGTGGCGGCGGTGGTTCCCGATGTCGTCGTGTCTGTTGTTGTCGTCGTCCCGGTTTCCGTACCGGTTCCTGATGCTGACGTCGTGGCGGTGTCTTCTGACGAAGGTTCCTTCGCAGGTTTGCGGCCTCTTCCTACCGAGCGTGTGACCGGCATGACGCAATCGATGATTTTCTGTTGTGACTTCTTATTTCCTGACGATCTTCAAGGCTTGATTCTTCCACAATATCCGGCTCGAAGGACCATTTGATGTACGGGGTACACCTTTTGCTGGGTTGGTGGAGAAATGAAAGTCTTGAAGCGTTCTAAGGCAGGAGCTGTTTATTCTTCCAAGTGATTTTTGAAGTGACGATATCGGGCTCAGTCGCCCTACATTTATTCAAGCCTACGTAGGCGCAAGTAGTGGGTAGACCAATAAATTAAATTTTGAACAAAATCTGTTGTTTACATTTGCAATCCTTACGTCTATGACCCTACATTCGCTTTATTGTTCAATCTATACAAATTCCTTATATACTAGTTACATTATATACCAAGTTCTACTATTTACACAACACTAAGTCTACATAATAAGTCGCTACTCGCGTACACTGATTGCTTACGATATTACACTGTTTTACCACTGTATGGCGCACATATTGTTTATTAAACTATTCCGCACACTTATAATATTGTTATGTACTGTTTATTACACTATCCCGCACACATCTCTTTCATCCAATTCATCCGGTGCATCCGATGCATCCGATACACCCGTTTCATCCGATTCATCCGGTGCATCAGATATATCTGTTTCATCCGATTCATCCGGTGCATCCGATCCATCCGAGATGCATCTGATTCATCCGTTTCATCCTATGCATCTGATCCATCCGAGATACATCCGTTTCATCCGATACATCTGTTTCATCCGTTTAATCCGGTACATTCGTTTCATCCGATTCATCCGTTACATCCGTAATGGATGTATCGGATGCATCCGATCCGTCCGAGATGCATTCGATAATCCGTTTCATCCGAGATGCATCATGCATTAGACCCAGCTGATGCATCAAATCCATCCGATACAACTAAATGGTTTTTCTTTCTTTCTTTCTTTCTAATCGATCCCATCCATCCTATCCATCGAATACAGAACCTCACATCGGTTAAAGAAAAAAACAGTGCAGTAAGTATGTATTTTCATTACTGCATCGCGAAAATACATACTTACTGCACTGTTTTAGCGACGCAGCAGTGACGAGCTTACTGCTGGCATTTTTGGTAGGTAACTACGATTTACCTAGGTAATTGGAAGAAAATATCTTACCAAACTCACATGAACCCACAGCCATTTTAGTATTGATGCAATATCGGTGGCTAAAACTTACCACCGAAACCACCGATATTGCACCACCGAAATGAGAAACATGAAGAAAAAATTAAATAAAAACAAAACTATTTATGCTTTAGGTATTTAAAATATATGGTAGCTAAGGGTACCCATTAACACATAACATACTCGCGTACCCTACCGTAAAAAAAAAACAATCATTCGTACAGTAACCCACCGAGATTGCATAATTTCGTATTCCCTCTTGGAAAAAAAAAGTACTTAGGTATTGGCGCAAAACCTCGACAGGATCGGACACCTCACTACTGCGAGAACGCAAGAGCACGACTGGGCCTACGTGTGCGCAAGGAGATTGTTCGTTAGAATAGACTTGTTTACGTTATAGATCGATTTCAACAAAACACACCGATATTGCACTTTTCGCGTGGACATTCCTTATCATAATGGTTCTAATGTCTGCATGATACCAGAAGTAAAGGAAGTAATAAATATGGTTGCTTTATGCATAGACCAACATAATAATGTGCAATTTAAGTACTAAATTTCCTTCACGACGTATTTAATGAGGTAAATGCGCTTAAAAGTGAATCGCGGACATACCACCGTTATTGAGAAACAGACATATTTCTTTTTTTTTTTAATTTATATTTCAGAGATTTTTATTTATTCTAGTGCCTTCATATGAGCTAGTTTTCATATTACACGAAAAAATATAAAATGGTCTTATATATACATTTTATATAGTGATTTCACGCGAAGAACCTCAAAAAACGATGTCGGTGAAACTACCCACTTAGTCCCTCATATTGATGCTGGGGTGCAGGTGGACACAGCCTACTTTGATTTTAAGAAAGCATTTGACCTAGTGGATAATGATGTCTTATTATCAAAGTTGGCGAAAGTTGGCTGTACACCTAGATTGCTCCAATTCTTTGCAAGCTATATGAGGGACAGGCAACAGTATGTGGAGTACTGTGGTTTCCGGTCTGAGCCTTATTTCACTAGGTCGGGAGTGAGTCAAGGTAGCAATTTAGGTCCCTTAGAATTTATTATAATGATAAATGACCTGCCTGATGTGATAAGAGATGCCAGGTGTCTCCTATTTGCAGACGACCTCAAGCTGCTTCTGGCAGTCGAAAACGAGGAAGACTGCCACCGCTTACAGCAAGACATTGATAGAGTAGTGGAGTGGAGTCGAAATAACAAGCTGCAATTCAATGTTGCGAAATGTTCAGTTTTAACATTCAGCCGTGCACGGGATCCACTCCACTACAACTACAAAGTGAATGGCGCGCCTATGAATAGGGAGACGGCAGTGCGTGACCTGGGAGTTCGTATGGACACACAATTAAGATTCCGAGAGCATATCACTAATGTCTGTAAAAAGGCATACAAGCGATTAGGATTTGTGCTTCGCAGAGCGGCAGCTTTCACAAATATTAAAGCCATATCAGCACTGTACAACGCTCTAATAAGGAGTCAGTTGGAAGGGAATGCGGCCATATGGTCCCCACATGAGGCTAAGTATAATCTCATGTTGGAGCGCATACAGAACAAATTCACGAGATATATCTACCTCAGGCTTTATGGAGTATACCCCTTCTACCCCTTGATGTATCCAACCTTGTTTGTTTTGGGCATGGTAGGATACAACAAGTTGGAAACAAGAAGAGATCTTGCGCTGGCGTCGTATATCCTTGGAGTGTTCCGGGGTAACATACATAACCCGGGTGTGCTTCAGGCTATATGTTTAAGTGTGCCAGACGGTTACGTGCAGCGCCGACTACAGCCCAACTTGTTTGCGGTGCCGCGCGGGAGAACTAAATTGTTAGAAAATGCACCGCTCACGCGAACAATGCGCACGCTCAATGTGGTTGCCAGTAAAATAGATCTTTTCTCATGCTCACGGGGCGAGTTCGCAAGGGTGACGTTACACGTGCTATGTACTTAATAAGATAATTATGTCTAGTAATAGACTATAAATTGTGTGTAATGTAATTGTATGTATCGTAACTGTCTGTTGTAATTATTGTATGTAATTGTCACTAATAACTACACTACCGAATTGGGAAACTGTAATGGTAGATGTAAGGTCGTTGTAAATAAATAAATAAAAAAAAAAAAAAAAAAAAAAAAACTTAGTACATGCAAACTTTTAGGAGCAACGGTTCAGTGGTGGCAAAGTATGTTTGTTGTTTTGTTACCTATTTACGCCTAGAATAGGTAACAAACAAACATATTTTCGCATTTATAATATTAATTAAAAAGTTAGGATTAGGATACTTACTATTCTTTTTTGGTATCAACCTTCGACGAAGTAGCGAGATACTCGAAATATCGTATAGTGACATCTATTGTGCAACATGCGAACTACACTGACGTTTCTTACATTGTGGTACACTACCAGTTTTCAGCAACGTTTTTTTTTCCAGCAATTATACAAAATTCCGACAACTATCAGTTAGCCTGCCAGACACAACACTCGTCTGCTCGGAGGATCCTCCCTTTGCAATGGAGGATGAGGAATTTTACCCTTGTAATTAAACCCTGTATCTCATATGTTTAAAAAGGCAACGCTGTCCCGCTTAAATATTTTTTTTTTTATTGGCTATAATAACTAAATATTCTGTGCATATTTCAAGCGTCTGTCTGTTGCCGTTATCAATAGCCAGCAAAAACGGGCAAAGTAATTACGTTTGTAATTGTTTGTTGTATGGAAGCACCGTTAAATATTTATTTTATTCTGTTTTTTAGTATTTTTTGTTATAGCGGCAATATAAATACATCATCTGTGAAAATTTCAACGGTCTAACTGTCACGGTTCATGAGATACAACCTGGTGACAGACTGACGGACAGCGGAGTCTTAGTAATAGGGCCCCGTTTTATCCTGTGGATACGGAACGCTAAATATGCGTAAAAATAATTGAAAGGGCACGACTTACACCGTACCTTTAAAAAAATAGAATGTTGTGACGTTTACTCACAGGGTTTTCCTTTTCCTATATTTAGTCTTAGTTGCTTCCATCTTGGCTTTTTTTTATTTGTTTTTGATTCATTTCAGAATTTCATTTAGCAAAAATTAAATAATTACAATAATTTATTTTTATAAACGAGGGTCATGTCAAACGAAAAAGTCTATGATAGGTTTGTCATCTTGTCAGACCAGACAGGTCAAAAACTTTTAAAACGTTTTTTAAATTTCCCGGTCAATGTAAGGTCGTTCTGAAATCACTTAATTTTAATAAAACAAGTACTTTTTCTATCACAGCCATATAATTACTGTTCACGTAAAAAAATACTTTTTATGTAATAAATACTGTAAAGTTATAATAGTAAATTAATAAAACTAAATAGTACCATAAACGTGACCGCATGTTTTAGTATTTCTGAACGTTGAATAAATAAAGACAGCTAGACAGTTTTCCTGGAAATGCCACCAAGGGTTACCAAAGACCAAAATTTACCATAAGTTTTGTTAACACACTCACGGGGAAAAGGAAAGTAGCAAATAATAATTCTTAACGAAACAAAACCCTTTTTAATAAAAAAATGGTAAGAAAAAAAAAAAATCTAGGAGGACTAGCCTTAAAAAGAATGAAACGCATTAGGCTCATACTGTATACTTTTCGTAAGTAATAAAACGCCACTATTACTTTTACTACATCTTGTTTTTACATTTATTTTGTTTTGTTTTTGACATACAGACACACTAGAAAGTTTTCTCAGCCGCTACGACAAATGTATCATTAATTTAGAGCCTCTCAATTTGTAGAATACGAAGAGTATTCCAAAAATATCAAGACGAATAAACCAGTGCCGTGTTCACATAAATACTTAAAAGAATAAGGGAGTTTTAAATGTTGATGATGGTATCACTCGAACTGTCAAACCAACCCAGCGCGGGTAGCGGGGCGGTGTTTTTGCACGAGTTTCCTTGAAGTTCATTTTTTTGTCATCAGTTTTTTGTCTCACTCATTCTGTTACCGGTGTACAATTTTACATAAGAATAATGTTAAACAACCACTAATGCTTTATGTGACGACAAAAACAACCCAAAAGTGATTTATCACAGGATATTTTGATACGAGAATGTAAGTAAATACGTGTAACTAAAATTAAATTTGTTCATGGAAGTGTGCGCTGTGTATCGTATTGGTGTATACTGTTGAGTGTGTGCGTCAAAATTTCTTGGAATTAGCTCAGGGCGTTCAATACAGGTAAACTGTCGGGTCAACTCACCCCTAGAATAGTAATGCTATGAAAAACTTGTTAGTGCTACTGGCATTTTGAGAAGGTGTCCTTTGCCTAGTTTTTACTAGACCCGTCTTAAAAGTGCAAGTTGTCAATTTGCGCAGTTATAGTGGGAAAAAAGTTTTGAATTCTCATTTTGTTACAAAATGTGGTACTAAGGAGTATTAACTGAGTAAGTGGCGATTTTATTATATTTGTCGAGTGTTTAAAATTATTTAGGGCAAAACTAAATGCTGAAAGTGCATTTTTCTTTTTTAAGTAATCTTAATTCAGCAATATGTTTAGTGTGTCATTTTTTTTATCATCTAATCTTTTGTATGACATAATAGAAACATAATTATGGAAGCCAAATGTTGGATTGCTTGATTATAAAATGTAATACATGCAGTCATTGTGGCTACCTTTAGAGGAGGCCTAGGTCCAGCAGTGGATGTTATTCGACTGAAATGATAAAATGATGGCATGCGGCATTCGAAATAGACTTGTCTCATTGGCTCAAAGGTAACATTCTTTCTAGATGTATGTTCAACAGAATACTTACAGTTGCAAGATTTTGACGGCCATTAGATTAGGACGTCCATTGCTGGACATAGGCCCCCCCCCCCCCCCCCATAGATTTCCAAAAAAAAACAGTTGAAGGCGGCCTGCATCCAGCATCTTTCAGCAGTCTTAATCAGGTTAACCATCCACCTTTTGGGTTGCCGTCCTACGCTGCGCTTGCCGGTGTGTGGACTCCGTGCGAGAACTTTATCTATTGCAGCGGTTTCCTAAAGTTTTAAGGCATAAGAACTGTTTTATGTCACACCACACACCACCACATGTTAATTTGTTTACATTTAAACTGCCCAACTTCAACAAACAGTGGATAAAAAAATCTTTGATCTGAAAAAAACCTTGTCCCGTAAATTATGAACACAACAAAAAAATAGTCAGCCAGATTGGTTAAGCCATTCTCAAATTTTGTGCTTAGTAACATGCTTCAACAGACATTTTTATACATAAAGGCAGATTATTGTAAGTTTTTTATTTATTTAGGATTTCCATCAAAAGATATAAAGCAAATCATGATACACAAACTATATTTAACAAAAGGTATTAGTAGGTGTACTCCTTCACTTATAGCGGAACCATAACATGCACAAAAGAGTAGAAAAAAAAATATAAGACACTTCAATTTTATTTATTTGTATGTTTGTATAGTATGATGTTGTGATGGCCCAGTGGTTAAGGCGCCCGTCTCTCATGCATGAGGTTGCGGATTTGAAACCCGGCAAGTACCAATGTGACTTTTTCATATATGCTTTCAAAGTCAAAGTCAAGTTAAGTTTATCTTATATTGACATTGGTGAAGGAAAACATTGTGAATAAACCTGGACGTGTAATCAATATAAGTCAAGACGTGTAATCAATAACATTAGCAGATAGCTAATGTTATAAGGTGTAACTTGAGCTATCTTTTTAAACGCGAATGAAGTCAGGGGGAACAGCTAGTTTATAATATTAGTATAAATAACTTAAGTTAGACCTGTATTTCGAAACATTTTATTTGTATAACAACTTGTATTAGTTAATAAAGAACAGGTTTTTTATTACTTATTCATGTGAGAGGCATAGTGAGTGGCCTTGTCAAGTTAATTTCATACATTTGGAATTAAATACAGTACAACTGCCATTATCCGAACCCTCAATTATCCGAACGTTGGCGCGAATTGGTTGCTCGTTCCTTCTCAAGCGGCTGAGAGACTTATTTTTTTTAGGTGTTTTATATTTCAACGTTAATATGTATGTCAAATTTTAATAGACTGTACTGTTTTTATGTAAAAAACACTCACCTTTTTGACTTTGTCCTGAAAAAGCCACATTTCGATTATCCGAACTTGTCTTGGTCCTAAATAGTTCGGATAATCCAAGTTCTACTGTAAGTAGTCCTTAAGTCACTAATGCACTTACACTCACAGTAGGTCAACCATGACTTTTTTTTTAACCAATGGGAAATCATCAAATTATTTCTCCCGCCCTGGGCGGGGCGGGAGGGAGTGTCAGACTTTTACTGACTAAACCCATCCATGTTCCTTATTTTCTTTGGGGGCGCGGAATCTGTTTTGAACAACCCGCAGCCCCGGCAGGCATCGGCCCTGAGTGGCCCCTACAAATGTTTGCTGACCTCTCTTCGAGGCGCGCGTGGAGCACGGGCACGCCCGGTCTGTCGTCAAATAACGTACGGACAGTGAGCTACCCATTGCCCACCGTTCATAGACCCGCGTCTACGGTGGCCGGGAGTCGTCTCGCGGCTCCCGACGCCCGGAGCGTCAACCGAGGTCAACCATGTCTGTGTGTCCGTTTTCTAACATTGTATGGAGTTGACTTTTTGTACTTATCTGTTGTACAGCTGTTCAAGAATCCATGAATAATATTGTCGTGACCAGCTATACCTGCATATAAATCATTGAATCTATACTAATATTATAAAGCTAAAGAGTTTGTTTGTTTGAATGCGCTAATCTCAGGGACTACTGGTTGGAATTGGAAAATTCTTTTAGTGTTGGATAGTCCATTTCTTGAGGAAGGCTATAGGCTATGTAACATCACGCTACGACCAACAGGTGCTGAGCAGCGAGGGTGAAACCGCGGGGAACAGCTAGTTTGACTTAAAAACATTAAAACATGAAACATCAAAGAACGAATTCAATAAATTAATGAAGCATTTAACGCCTCATTAATTTATTGTTTTAATTAATATGTATTTATGCATTTAAGTCAAATCGGTGAGAAATAAAAATGGGTACGGTAATTAGGCGAAATTTCTAGAGTCGTCGCTTACTCCGAGAATGGCCGTAAATATGTGTTACGTGCGGGAATTGACCCCGCGGCAGGCAGCACAGCAGTCGATCGCTCGGCCACTGCGCCAACCGTGCCTTCAAATTGCGAACCATTCTGTATATTATACATTGTTTTTATAGTAGTTTAGTCATATTGAGAAGACAATGTATTTATTATGTACATTTAAATGTCAATGTCTGTATAAATTAATTAGCTGTTCCCCGCGGTTTCACCCTCGCTGCTCAGCACCTGTTGGTCGTAGCGTGATGTTACATAGCCTATAGCCTTCCTCAAGAAATGGACTATCCAACACTAAAAGAATTTTCCAATTCCAACCAGTAGTCTCTGAGATTAGCGCGTTCAAACAAACAAACTCTTTAGCTTTATAATATTAGTATAGATTAGCTATGTCTACGCCGTAGTTCCACCTGCGTTCAGCTCGTCTTTGGTTACTGCTCCGCCCTCATGCAATGGTGAGACGGGGCATCCGGCTCCCAACCACTAAGTTCCTGAAGCACCCTTGACCTTATTTAACCCTAAGATAATATTTTGTGTTTAATTACAGATAACGAAGCGAAGGAGACGATAATATTACCAAAACTCGGAAAAATAAAATTGGTAAGTCTTTTTCTATTATTGGCTTGACAATAAATTAGGTTTTTTTTTATTTATAGACGGGAAATTATCAAATAACTTCCCCCGCCCTGGGCGAGACGGGAGGGAGTGTCAGACTTTTACTGACTACAACCCGTCTATGTTCCTTCATGCGTTCCGGGGGCGCGGTATCTCTTTCGAACAACCCGCAGCCCCGGCAGGCATCGGCCCTCAGTGGCCCCTTCCAAGTTTGCTGACATCTCTTTGAGGCGCGCGTGGAACACGATCGCGCCGTCGACACGGTCTGTCGTTAGTAAACGTACGGACTGTGAGCTACCCATTGCTGACCGTCCACAGACCCGCGTCTACGGTGGCCGGGAGTCGTCTCGTGGCTCCCGACGCCCGGAGCATCTACCGCGGCGGGATATATTATTATGTGGCTATTTTTAGGGGAGGCCTATGTGGACGTCTAACGGTTGATATGAAAATGATAATAATCCTAGTAAGATTATAAATGCAAAAGTTTGTGAAGATGGATAGATGTTTGTTAATCAGTCACGCGAATCACGCCAGTAGTGCGATTCTCTAAAATGCAAACTCGAAAACGAGTCTCACTAAAGTGATCGCGCTCACTTCGATAACTAACCAAATTGTCATTGGTTTAGTATTCGTTCGCCGTGGTGACGTCATCGGCGTGATCGTGTTTAACAGAATACCATTTTGTAATCTCACTGCGGATTCAGCTTTCGAATTACGAAGTGAGGCTTAGAGAATCGCACTGCTGAACGGCTTAACGGCTCTGGATGAAATTTGGCATTGAGATAGATTGTAGTGTGGAATAACACATATAATACTCTTTATCACGCATCCAAAAAGCCTGAAGCCTTATCTGGACGACTGGCAACCCTAGGCGAATACCTTCAAGAGGGAGTGCACCTGTGTTTGCGCACACACTTGTGCACTGTAATATCTCCTGCGTATTTGTACTTTAATGATTTTATTTTTGTTTCAGAATAAACATGTCTCTCTGGGCAAGAGCTCAGCAGTTGCCTCCGGAGAGTCTTCAGAAGGTAGGCAGAATTACTAGTTATATTTACTGTCTGTCAAAGGTTGAAAAGAGTATGCTTAGATGGTTCGGTCATGTTGAGAGGATGAGTTAAAGGCGACTAACAAAAGGGATTTATATGGCAGATGTGAGTGGCAATGCCGGGAGGGGACGCCCTAGAAAGACCTACCCTGACCTTATTGGTGAGGTTCTTCAGAAAGGTCGGGTGCGCAGTACTCGTAACCGGCGTGCTTGTATGACCAGATGTATGAATGTGGACGAGGCGAAAGGAGTATGTAAGGATCGTCGCAGGTGGCGTTCTGTGGTTTCTGCCTACCACCATGGGAAGAAGGCGTGAGTTTATGTATGTATGTATGTATAAATAAATAAATAAAGTATGTATGTTTATGTATGTATGTAGTTCGATTCCCAGGTCGAGCAAAAAGTGTTATTGGGTTTTTCTATGAAATTCTCAGTAGCAGCTCGGAGTTTGGATTTGTGCCCGGTTAATAGCAATAGGCTCACCCCCTATTACATAAAATAAATAAATAAATAAATAAATATCTTGGGACACCTCACACACGGCTATCTGATCCCAAGCTAAGCAGAGCTTGTGTTATGGTAACCAGACAACTGATATACATACTTATATAATTTATAAATACATACATATTATAGATAAATCACACCCAGACACAGAACAAACAATCATGCTCATCACACAAAGTTTGTCCTGGGTGGGAATCGAACCCACGACCTCCGGCTTAGCAGTCAGGGCCACTAACCACTAGACCAACAGGCCCGTCAAATGGGACGCACATGGGACCTAAATATATTGGCAGATGGACAGACGACCTAATAAAGGTCGCCGGAAGACGCTGGATGCAGGTCGCTTCCAACCGGTATATGTGAACATCTAAAGGGGAGGCCTATGTTCAGCAGTGGACGTCCTATGGCTGAGATGATGATGATGATGATGATGATGAAATATATTGGCGAACTGTGGGTGTTATGTACACTTCTGCCTAACCCGTCGGGGAATACAGGCGTGATGGTATATTTATTTTTTATTTTGATTGGTTTCCAACAGGTACGCACTATCTATGGCGACCACTTCCCCATAGAAGTGCGCCACTGCCTCGCGCCATGGATCGAGAGCCGGATATGGTGAGTTGTGACGTGGTCCGAATATTTAACTCTTCATTATTAAATGATTCAGTTTAGTTTTCTTAGAACTTTGTGATTGGTAGGAGGAAAATGACAGAATAAGTTGTTGGTTTTTGAGGTCCCAAATCAAGAAAATAGGGTAAAACGTAGCCAGTGAGGCAGCGTTTAGGTGTGGCGCAATGGCTGAGCGATTGGCTGCTTCG
Source organism: Caradrina clavipalpis (assembly GCA_932526535.1). NCBI lineage: Eukaryota > Metazoa > Arthropoda > Insecta > Lepidoptera > Noctuidae > Caradrina > Caradrina clavipalpis. The sequence goes on from OW052117.1 coordinate 5,894,468, forward strand.
TGGTGTGTTGCGGGTTCGATTCCCGCATGTAACAAATATTTTATGGCCTACAGATACTTGTTCTGACTCTGACTGTTTGTGTATGTGAGGTTATGTTTGTAAATGCACCCACAATAAAGCAGGAATTATTAGTGGGTTTAGTAGCAAAGATTTAAAAAAATATATAATGACATAAATAAAAGATATGTACGCCACACTCGGTATCCGGATATTCGTTAGACAAATATTCGTGGAACCAAGTAACAGGCCAGACAAATATCCGTCCATTTAAATATCCGTTGAACCAAGTATCTGTCCACACAAGTATCCGTCCAGCCAAATATCCATCTACCCAAGTATCCGTCCACACAAATATCCGTCTCCCCCCCCAGGACCGCGGAGCCGGACGAGCAGCAGCGCTTCTTCGTGGACGAGCTGGTGCAGGAGATACAGGCGCACGCAGACCTGATGCTGTCACCAGATATGTTCGTCACTAAGATGAAGCTGCTGGATGCCGCCAAGAACTTCCACATGCAGTACAGGTGAGGAGTCGTTGGTACTGTAAGACAGTACTGGAAGATAGTGCTGGAGGCTAGTACTGGAAGATAGTGCTGGGAGATAGTGCTGGAGGCTGGTCCTGGAGGCTAGTGCTGGAGGCTAGTACTGGAGGATAGTGCTGGGAGATAATGCTGGAGGCTGGTCCTGGAGGCTAATGCTGGAGGCTAGTACTGGAAGATAGTGCTGGATGCTAGTAAAAAGTGATAGTACTGTAACATAGTGCTATAGGTTTGTAAAAGGTGTTAGTACTGAAAGATAGTGCTATAGGCTAGTAAAAGGTGATAGTACTGGAAGATAGTGCTATAGGCTAGTAAAAGGTGATAGTACTGGAAGATAGTGCCGGGGGCTAGTAAAAGGTGATAGTGCTGGATGCTAGAAACACATGATAGTGCTGGAAACAAGTCTTCGTGCATTTATTCGTATCGATGTCTTTTTATTTTATTTTGGGTGTACATTGGTTCTCCTCTGCCTAACCTTCCGGGGAGTACAGGCGTAATGGTATGTTATGACAATATTTCTCACCGCATAAAATATAATGATTAGTACTCGATCCATGAATGAACCATTAGCTTCGCTCAATAACTATGACGTCATTATTATTTTAGATTTATCCTTATTAATTAGTAAACAAATCATTATTAAAATTCTGCTTAAAGATCATTGACCTTGTCGGATGTTTGTATAATATTGAAGTAGGTAAAAACTGAGTTATTGACATTTTCACGTATTGTGGTATTGCAACTTTCAACCGGTCCTTTTGTAAATCTATGGGGGAGGCCTATGTCCAGCAGTGGACGTCCTGCGGCTGATATGATGATGATGATGATGTGGGGTTGCAACCAATACATGAAATATACAGACTTTGAGTGGTGGTGGTGGTGACTGCTGTGCAAGGGGTCCCGGGTTCGATTCCCAGGTCGAGCAAAAAGTGTTATTGGGTTTTTCTATGAAATTCTCAGTAGCAGCTCGGAGTTTGGATTTGTGCCCGGTTAATGGCAATAGGCTCGCCCCCTATTACATGGGACCTAAATATACCGGCGAACTGTGGGTGTACATTGATACACCTCTGCCTAACCCTTCGGGGAATACAGGCGTGATGGTATATTTTTATTTTATTTTTGAGTGGGTATTTCTAGTACTAGCATCTAGAGCTAGAATTCAGTACTAGCATCCACCACTACCGTCCATCACTTGGATTCTGTTCTAGCATCTAATACATTCAAACGCCAGTAACTTCCGATCCTGGGGTCAAAAAAAGTATATAGTACTTGCGACTAGTACTAGCATCCAAACCAATTCTATCATTAATCACTAGCATCTTCCACTAGCATCTTCCACTAGCATCTAGTATAAGTGCTCTGTACTGCCATCCAGTGCTAACAGCGAGTAGGTACTATCGTATTCATATTCATTGATTTGCATACCACAATGTGTATAAAGATGTTACATAAGGCTGTTCAGGCACATTTACCACTAGCTCCCAGCACTAGCATCCAGTACTAGCGTTTAATACTATTTTCTAGCTCTACCGCCTAGCACTAGCATCTAGTACTAGCATCCATTGCTAGCAACCAGTTCTACCATACTCCACTAGCATCTAGTATATGAACTCAGTACTGTCATCCAGCACTATCATCCAGTGCTAGCACACAGTACTAGCGTCCGGCAGTGTCTTCCAGCACTGGTGTCGTGATGGCCCTGTGGTTAAGGCGCCCGCCTCTCATGCACGAGGTTGTGGGTTCGCAACCGGGCAAGGGCAAGTACCAATGTGACTTTTTCTAATTCATATGTACTTTCTAAGTTTATCTTGAGGCGGTTTAGAAACTCTGACACTAGGGTGTGTGGGGTCGTTAGACCTCACTGTCCACACGATAAAGAAGAAGAAGATCCAGCACTAGCATCCGATACAATCAGCACAAGCGTCCAGTACTAACAGCTAGGTATATTTTAGTAATGTATGTTCGTCTGTCACAGCCACGCTCCTCACGAACTGTACGCGTACATGCGTCGCTCGCTGGCGTTAGAGATGGATGTCATCCAGAACGCGATGGGCACGCCCTATGTCGCCCAACCCCAGACCGAGAGGAAGTATAGTGAGGTAAGAAATATTCTACTCATCATCTGCTTAGCCTTTTCCCACCTATGTTGAGGTCAGCTTCCAGTCTAACCGGTTGCAGTTGAATACCAGTGTTATACATGGAGGGACTGCCTATCTGACCTCCACAACCCAGTAATTGGGAAACACGATACCTCTTGGTTAGACTGGTTGTCAGACTTCTTGGCTTCTGACTATCCGTAACGACTGCCAAAGATCTGCGAATGACAGCCGGGACCAACAACTTTACGTGCTTTCCGAGACACGGGGGTGTCACACCACCAACTTCCAAACTCCGGGTTGTTACTGAGAAATTCCTAATGGAAAAACCCAATAACACTTTTTGCCCGACCTGGGAATCGAACCCGGGACCCCTCGCTCGGCAGTCGCGCTTGCGACCACGAGACCAACGGGGCAGTTCAGGCAGTTCAGTTCGGGCAGTAAGAAATATTCTACTAAGAGAGAAAAATCATTAATCATTATCTTATTTCATCTAAGAGTATGCTTAGATGGTTCGGTCATGTTGAGAGGATGAGTGAAAGGCGACTAACAATAAGTGTACTTTGGTACACCTCTGCCTAACCCTTCGGGGAATACAGGCGTGATGGTATCACCCTAAAGTAGACTGGTAGAAAATGCGCAAGGCATTAAGTCCGCCTTTGTGCGGTGTATTTTTACATTTGTCTATAAAGTTTTAAAAAATAAATCTATACTAATATTATAAAGCTAAAGAGTTTGTTTGTTTGAACGCGCTAATCTCAGGGATTACTGGTTGGAATTGGAAAATTCTTTTAGTGTTGGATAGTCCATTTCTTGAGGAAGGCTATAGGCTATGTTACATCACGCTACGACCAACAGGTGCTGAGCAGCGAGGGTGAAACCGCGGGGAACAGCTAGTAAATTAATAAAATCCCAATGGCACTGCTCGACCTGGGAATCGGACCCAAGACGTCTTGCGTAGCAGTCGCGCTTAGGACCACTATGCTAACGAGATAGTTATAAGTGTATGTATTATAATGTATTTCTTGTTGCAGCTTATAACCGGTCTGCAGACGGTTCGTCAGAAGGTGAACATCGTTGGTGAAGAGATACGCAGCCTTCAAGCTAACATCGAGTCATTCTCACTGCAGTACCACGAGTGCTTGAAGAACAAAGGTAAATAGATATTCAATTAGGCCATTAAAAGGCAGTTTTGAACGTCATATTATGGTACATATACTACCACGCCTGAATTTCTTGAAGGATTAGGCAGAGGTGTACCAATGTACACCCACAGTTCGCCGGTATATTTAGGTCCCATGTAATAGGGGGCGAGCCTATTGCCATTAACCGGGCACAAATCCAACCTCCAAGCTGCTACTGAGAATTTCATAGAAAAACCCAATAACACTTTTTGCTCGACCTGAGAATCGAACCCAGGACCCCTTGCACAGCAGTCGCACTTGCTTGGTAATAGAACACATAAATAAATTCACGCGATTGAAAATAGTACTTACGTATTTATTCAAAGTCAAATCATTCATTTCAATTAGACTATGAAACGGCACTTTTGAACGTAAATTACATGAAAAAATTAATAATATTGAATCTAGTTACCCATTCCAAAAGTTTGGTATGGAGAAGAATGGGCAAGAAGCTACATACATACCCTTTAAAAAAAAAATATTACAATAAGTTGTACATACATTAATACATTGCAGTACATTAATTCCATAAAAATATACAAATGTCAAAACGATCTATCAAAAATAAAAGTATCATCCATCCATCCATTCCCCCAAATATCCATCCAAAAATTCATCCATACATCTATCCAAATATCCATCCATCCATTCAACACCACCAACACGTGGTGTTTTGTATTTAACACCATTTTATACCATGTTTACGCAAATAAATATTTTATTATTATTATTTTGATTCCGTTAATTATCTCGCGACCCTAAGGTCCCGGACCTTTGGAAGGCGTACGAGGAGCCGAAGCCAACTCGCAGAGGCCCCTTACATGGCTTTACAATGAAATGGAACACCAGCCGACAGTTATCCCTGTTTGCACTATGCAAATGCACCCAAGGACAATCCCCGGCTGGCGCAGGACTAAATTGCAGAATATGGAAACAAAAAATAGGGCTATGGGTTTGGGTGGCTTGAATGGACTGGTTTTCTGACACTATGGAAGGACTATGGCCCCTGCCAATCAATGTTTTTATGACACAGATAAAATGGCAAGGGGTGACTAGCACACTCGATAAATGGGCCCCCTAAAACGGCCGCTAGCACGTAGTGACGTAGCGATAAGAGGGCAACACAGACTGAGGTGCTTGAGGAGTGGAGAGGTATTTCAAGGCTATCAGGACAATCCCGGAAGTACGGTCAAGATCCCTACCAGCACCTTAGTGAAACACTTCCTTCGCCCCGAACACGAATGCTCTTGCGAATCTCCACTCAAACCGGCCAATGAAGGCAAGAGAGAGGTGGGAGCTCTGTTCCTCGTCAGTGTTCACTCCGGCCGGCCAATTAAGGCAAGCCAGAGATGAAGAACAAGACTTCTCCCGGGAGATCAGGTCCGTGGGGTCGCTACTGCCCAACAGCTCGCCACAAGCTGCCCTGCGGACTTATTATTATTATTATTAACCATCCATCCTTCCATCCATCCATCCATCCATCCATCCATCCATCCATCCATCCATCCATCCATCCATCCATCCATCCATCCATCCATCCATCCAACCAACCATCCATCCATCCATCCAACCATCCATCCATCCATCCATCCATCCAACCATCCATCCATTCATCCATCCACGGCATTTAAAATCTTAGTAAGATGACTAAACCAATTTTAAAATAAATTCCTTTAAGTTTATTTAGACAAAATGTACGCACTAAAAAACCCTTTTCTTGTAAAATAATTTCCCATTTCTCTTGTCCCTAGGTCACATGAACTATCTTCAACAATCCATGACGAATGAACGTCGAGACTTGGTGGCGTGTCTGCGCGTGCAGATCGAAGAGACCGAGAGGAAGCTAAACGCTCTGGTAAGTAAACATACATACTATCACGCCTGTATTCCCCGCAGGGTTAGACAGAGGTGTGCCAATGTACAATCAACAAAACTATTTGGTACATACATACATAAACTCACGCCTTTTTCCCATGGAGATAGGCAGAAACGTGTCCGGTGAGGACCTGCGTCAGGCGGTAGGTGATGCCGGGGCTGCGGGTTGTTCGAAAGAGATACCGCGCCCCCGGAACGCAAAGGGCACATGAAGGAACATAGACGGGTTTTAGTCAGTAAAAGTCTGACACGCCCTCCCGCCCCGCCCAGGGCGGGGGAAGTTATTTGATGATATCCCGTCTATAAAAAAAAAAAAAGGCGGTAGGTGAGGGCGCCGTGGCCCCGCTCTAGCCACTCCTCAAAGAGGAGACTTACAGCACTCTCGCCTTATAAGGCCGTTATTAAGGCATGCCCTAACGATGCACCTAACAGAGATATAACATTAGATATTTGTTTTATTATTATTACTCAAGTGTTTTACTTTTAAGTTTTTAGATATTAAGTTGTTGCTGCATAGCCCTTTCCTCTCTCCCATGTTTTTGCTGTGCCCGACAGGGTCCATAATTGATTCTGTACTTTTATATTGTTAAGACCATTATGTACATTATGGAATGCAATAAAACATTGAGTATTGAGTCTTGAGAGACATGTTAATCTGTCATGTTAACTGCCTCGTTGGCCTAGTGGTCCTAAGCACGACTGCTACGCTAGAGGTCCTGGGTTCGATTCCCAGGTCGAGCAAAAAGTGTTATTGGGTTTTTCTCTGAAATTCTCAGTAGCAGCTCGGAGTTTGGATTTGTGCCCGGTTAATGGCAATAGGCGCGCCCCCTATTACATGGGACCTAAATATACCGGCGAACTGTGGGTGTACATTGGTACACCTCTGCCTAACCCTTCGGGGAGTACAGGCGTGATGGTTATTATATTTTTTTTTTTTAATGTTTTGTATGACACACCAAGTGATGCTCTCGTTCCAGGTGGCACAGATCAGTCAGTCGCAGATGGAGCTGGTAGACCACATGAAGGAGAACATCGCCAACCTGCGCCAGCTGCAGAGCCAGGTCTTGGATGAAGAGCTTATCAAGTGAGTACAATATTTTTTATACCACAGAAGGTAGCAATCAAGCTAACGGCCCGCCTGATGTTAAGCGGTCACCGCTGCCTATGGACACTTGCAACACCAGAGGCATCAGTCGTGCGCTGCCGACCCCGTAAAAACCTCAAAACTCCTTTCTTGAAGAACCTGTTAGGTTTTCCCAAGAGACTACAGCAGGGATGCTGTAGTCTCTTGGGACCATAAACAACAACCACCAACAACAACAACCACCGACAACAATCACCGACAACAACCAACAACAACCACCACCAACAACAAACAACAACCACCATCATCAACAACAAGAATTATCACCAACAACAACAAACAACAACAACCACCACCAACAACAAGAACTACAACAACAACAAAAACAACCACAAACAACAATAAGCACATACAACAACGAGAACAAGTACAATATTGCAATTGGGCCCACCAGATGTTAAGGGTCACCGCTGCCTATACACATCTGCAATACTAGAGACCTTACAAATGCGTCGCCATCCCAAAAAGTTTTTTCAAACATCCTGCGTATGAAATGACTTTTTCTTAGTCACATTGGTAATTTTCCGATACTGACCCTTTTTTTTAGAAGGGAAATCATCAAATAACTTACCCCGCTTAGTGTCAGACTTTTGCTGACTAAAACCCATCTATGTTTCTTCATGTGCCCTTTGCGTTCCGGGGGCGCGGTATCTCTTTCGAACAGCCCGCAGCCCCGGCAGGCATCGGCCCTCAGTGGCCCCTCTGAATATTTGCTGACATCTCATTGAGGCGCGCGTGGAACACGAACGCGCCGTCGACACGGTCTGTCGTTAGTTAACGTACGGACGGTGAGTTACCCATTGCTCGCCGTTCACAGACCCGCGTCTACGGTGGCCGGGAGTCGTCTCGTGGCTCCCGACGCCCGGAGCGTCTCCCGCGGCGGCCACTGGGACGGGGGGACTCTTCTCTCCCTCTCCCGTCCCGCCGCCCGGTACTGACCCTGCAACCTCATGCATCAACTAACCCATCACGACTTTACAATTCACTTTTATTTAATTCCAGATGGAAACGCGAACAGCAGCTCAGCGGCAACGGGGTCCCGATGCAGTCGAACCTGAACACGATCCAGGAGTGGTGCGAGATGCTGGCAGACCTGATCTGGCTCACACGCCAGCAGGTCAACAACGTGTCGCGCATCAACACCAAGACCATAGTGGAGCTGCGCCAGCCGCACCTCGCCGAGATGTTAGACGACATGAGCAAGCAGGTGGGTGGGGCTGGGCGGAGTTGGCGGAGATGGGCAATGTTGGGGAAGGTGGGCAATGTTGGCGAACTTGGGCAAAGTTGGGTAATGTTGGCGGAGTTGGGCAATGTTGGGGAGTTGGGCAATGTTGGCGGAGTTGAAGTAGTTGGGCAATGTTGGCGGAGTTGGAGTAGTTGGGCAATGTTAACGAAGCCAAGCAGCAATGTTTAGCAGCTCATACCTCTGCAAATGTATAACTCCATATGTATTTGTCTGCAGGTAACCGCGTTGCTCTCAACCCTGGTGACTTCAACCTTCGTGATTGAGAAGCAACCGCCGCAAGTCATGAAGACTAACACCCGGTAAGTCGAACTGCAATCATAAACTAGACTAGATTATTTTTTAATTCTTCTTTATCGTGTGGGCAGTAAGGTCTAACGACCCCACACACCCTAGTGTCAGAGTTTCTAAACCGCCTCAAGGGCGTCTGACATGGTTACCGATGTACATATGAATTTAAAAAAGTCACATTGGTACTTGCCCGTGCCCGGTTGCGAACCCACAACCTCGTGCATGTGAGGCGGCGCCTTAACCGCTGGGCCATAATTTTTTTTATTGGGACAAGCCCGCCACTCTGTTCCCAAACCACAGCAACTCCTGTAAGCCAAAATCAACAGTGGTGACCTTAGCAGAAACTAGACTAGATTATAGTAGTAGTAGAGGTCAATAGGCAATAGGCTCGCCCCCTATTACATGGGACCTAAATATACCGGCGAACTGTGGGTGTACATTGGTACACCTCTGCCTAACCCTTCGGGGAATACAGGCGTGATGGTAGAGGTCTTTAGGATTTTTCCATTTGGAATTTCTCAGTAGCAGCCAGGTGTTTGGAAGTTGGTGGTGTGACACTCCCGTGCCTTGGAAAACGCGTAAAGCCTCTGGTCCTACGCCTGATCTCTCCGGTTGTGTCGATTTCAAAGCCAAAGTTCAAGTCGAATCATACCATCACCACCACGCCTGTATTCCCCGAAGGGTTAAGCAGAGGTGTGCCAACTTACACCCACAGTTCGCCGGTATGTTTAGATCCCTGTTACAGTGGGCGAGCCTATTGCCATTAACCGGGCACAAATCCTAACTCCGAGCTGCTACTGAGAAATTCATAGAAAAACCCAATAACAATTTTTGCTCGACCTGGGAATCAGACCCAAGACCTCTAGCGTAGCAGTCGCGCTTAGGATCACCAGACATTTTCTTTTTAAATATATTTATGACCTAAAAACAACTTTATTTTTGTGTATTCTAGTTTCACGGCAACTGTGCGGTTGTTGGTTGGGGGTCAACTGAACGTCTACATGACACCACCACGAGTTAGCGTGAGTATCTTTAGGGTTCCGCACCCGTAGGGCACCCTATTACTAAGCCTCCACTGTCCGTCTGTTAACATATACCATCACGCCTGTATTCCCCGAAGGGTTGGGCAGAGGTGTACCAATGTACACCCACAGTCCGCCGGTATATTTTAGGTCCCATGTAATAGGGGGCGAGCCTATTGCCATTAAACGGGCACAAATCCAAACTCCGAGCTGCTACTAAGAATTTCATAGAAAAACCCAGTAAAACTTTTTGCTCGACCTGGGAATCGAACCCGGGACCCCTTGCACAGCAGTCGCACTTGCGACCACGAGACCAACGGGGCAGTTGTCCGTCTGTTTGTCATTGTCATAAAAAAATACCTATTCCTCTAATTCTTCTCCCTCATCATCATCATCATCATCTTCATCATCATCATCATCATCTTCCTGCCCTTATCCCAAGTTACTTGTGGTCGGCGCAACACGTTTTCTTCTTCCATGCCGTCCTGTCAACCGTCATGCTATCACTGACTCCCTTCTCTTTCATATCATTCTTCACACAATCCATCCATCTTTTCTTTGGCCTCCCTCTTCCTCTCCATCCATCCACATTTATATTCATAACTCTTTTGGTCACATGTGTGTCAACCCCCCTCTTCACATGCCCATACCAAGACAAACGGTTCCCTTTCAACTTTTCAATTCTATTCCCTACAAGTTAATATTATAAATGCGAAAGTTTGTGAGGATGGATGGATGTTTGTTGGTTACTCTTTTATGTTTAAATGGCTGAACGGATCAGGATGAAATTTTGCAATGAGATAGATTGTAGTATGGAAATAACACGTAGGATAGTATATCACGCTACGACACACGGGAGCGGAGCAGTAGCCAAAGACTTAACCTAACGCGGATTAAAAAGCCACACAAAAAAAGTTGCGGATAGCAGTTAGTCTAAGAATGAAAAATATTTTGAAAAACCACTTGTTATGTTTGCATTTCTTCTAACCTTTTGACCGCCACGTCAAACAAGCAAAATCGTGCCCTCAGCGTCAAGCTACGAATTCATCCTTTCATCATCATCATCATCATCATCATCATCTCAGCCATAGGACGTCCACTGCTGAACATAGGCCTCCCCTTTAGATGTCCACATATACCGGTTGGAAGCGACCTGCATCCAGCGTCTTCCGGCGACCTTTATTAGGTCGTCTGTCCATCTTGTTGGTATATGTTGGTATATGGTATTCATCCTTTAATACCTACAAAATAGTAGTCAGTTCGGAGTATAGATGTTATTTTATATACGTAAAAAAGTCTGTCATGGTATCGTGACCGTGACTTGGCAGTTTGGTTTGTCATCTATACATGCACGTTGCGAAGAGGATGTAGTGACAAAGGTTCAAAAGGGTATGCTTAGATGGTTCGGTCATGTTGAGAGGATGAGTGAAAGGCGACTAACAAAAGGGATTTATGTGGCAGATGTGAGTGGCAACGCCGGGAGGGGACGCCCTAGAAAGACCTACCCTGACCTTATTGGTGAGGTTCTTCAGAAAGGTCAGGTGCGCAGTACTCGTAACCGGCGTGCTTGTATGACCAGATGTATGAATGTGGACGAGGCGAAAGGAGTGTGTAAGGATCGTAGCAGGTGGCGGTCCGTGGTTTCTGCCTACCCCCATGGGAAAAAGGCGTGAGTTTATGTACGTATGTATGTGTCTAGACTGTGGCGGTCAATAGGTTAAACACCCCGTATGCGTCCCAGGTCGTGATAATATCAGAGCAGCAAGCCCAGCTGCTTCTCAAGAGTGAGACTCAAGCAGGCAAGGGCAAGCAGCCGGTGGAGTGCGGAGACATCCTCAACAACACCGGCACCATGGAGTACCAGCCCACCAGCCGACAGCTCAGCGTCAGCTTCCGGTGAGTGTTGACTGTGTGACCCCCGGGGGGCACGGCTAATAGTAGCTCAGCGTCAGCTTCCGGTGAGTGTTGTCTGTGTGTGTGACCCCCGGGGGGCACGGCCAATGGAGTAGTAGCTCAGCGTCAGCTTCCGGTGAGTGTTGTCTGTGTGACCCCCGGGGGGCACGGCTAATGGAGTAGTAGCTCAGCGTCAGCTTCCGGTGAGTGTTGTCTGTGTGACCCCCGGGGGGCACGGCTAATAGTAGCTCAGCGTCAGCTTTCGGTGAGTGTTGTCTGTGTGACCCCCGGGGGGCACGGCCAATGGAGTAGTAGCTCAGCGCCAGCTTCCGGTGAGTGTTGACTGTGTGACCCCCGGGGGGCACGGCCCTGAGTGGCCCCTTTATTATTTGCTGACATCTCTTTGAGGCGCGCATGGAACACAAACGCGCCGTCGACACTGTCGGTCGTTAGTTAACGTACGGACGGTGAGTTACCCATTGCTCACCGTCCACAGACCCGCGGTCCTTGAAGGTGATGCTAATATAATGTAAACTCAAACTGAAAGCATTTATTTCAATTAGACCATTTACAGGCACTTTTGAATGTCAAAAAGTTACAGTTTAGAATTGAAGCTAGTTGCTCGTTCCAATACGTAGGTCTCTATGGAGAAGAACGAGCAAGAAACTCCATGGACACTCTTTTCTTTCAATTTGGTTTTTACAAAATCTTGGTTACAATATTCTTGTTGCTTCTATATGTGAAAACAATGAAGGTGAATTTATAAAAAGTTACAAAATTATAATAAAGATGTAAGCCATGGCAGTTAAGAGATGACCAATCCCAACTGACAGCACCCGTTCACGAGCATGACGCCTGCATCGGCACCATTTAGCTCAACCATCTTGAAGGGAACCGAACGATCCAATGCACGCGCCACCATCAGCGAGACATTAAAGCGAGCATGACAAAGCTCTCCACCGCCATGCTCAGTGTCCAACACATACTTAGTAACTTGACCAATATAATTGTAAATGTATTGTGTTCCAACAGCAACATGCAGCTGCGCAAGATCAAACGCGCCGAGAAGAAGGGAACAGAAAGCGTGATGGACGAGAAGCTGACTCTTCTGTTCCAGTCCCAGTTCAACGTCGGAGGCGGCGAGCTCGTGTTCCAGGTGAGTTGGGAACAAGCACCATGATTCACACACATACCATCATGACTGTGTCCACTGAAGGCGAAGGGTTAGGCCAATCTTTCCCAAAGTGGGCGATAACGCCCCCTTGTGGGCGCTGCAGGTCTAAAGGGGGGCGGACCCAGAGAAAAAATGGGGGCGCTGTAGAGGCTTGGGGGGCGATTTGAAATTTCATCTAGCTAGGAGGACTCTTAGACACCGACTGAGCTCTCGAATCTCGATTACATAAATTTCTAAACGGGCATGGAAAAAAGGGGGCGCTAAAAAATAATTTATTCTCAAAGTGGGCAGTAGACAATATAAGTTTGGGAACCTCTGGGTTAGGCAGAGATGTACCAATGTATATCAGCAACAAAACTAGATTAACATTTCAGATCAATCATTTTTATTTCATTAATTCATTATTTCATTTTTAAATCCTTATTATACATACTATCATGCCTGTATTCCCCGAAGGGTTAGGCAGAGGTGTAGCAATGTACACCCACAGTTTGCCGGTATATTTAGGTCCCATGTAATAGGGGGCGAGCCTATTGCCATTAACCGGGCACACATCCAAACTCCGAGTTGCTACTGAGAAATTCCTAATGGAAAAACCTAATAACACTTTTTTCCCGACCTGGGATTCGAACCCAGGACCTCTAGCGCAGCAGTCGTACTTAGGACCACTAGGCTATCGAGGCAGTTTAATTCCGAGTCGAGAGGTCTAATTTGAATCCCTGTTCGGTCTCCAGGTGTGGACTTTATCCCTGCCCGTGGTGGTGATAGTGCACGGTAACCAGGAGCCTCATGGGTGGGCCACGGTGACCTGGGACAATGCCTTCAGTCCCCCGGGGCGAGTGCCCTTCGCTGTGCCTGACAAGGTAAGTTAAAGATTTGTCACATAAAAATGCCAGGTGGTATTGTAAAGATAAGATTTTAGAAGATTAAGTAGGTATGGACAAAATTTCAGAGGAACACGGGTGACTTTTTGTCAGTAAAAGTCTGACACACCCTTCTGCTCCAACTAAGTCTGAAGAAGACATTTGATGATTTCGCATCCTAGAAAAAAAGGTCCCCCAATATGTTAAAGACGGCCCTGGCTATACACGACAACTCTAAGACCCACTTTCACCATAGTCACACGTATAATTAGTGCCTTAACGTATTTAGAACATCATTGCATCCCTGTCACATTGTTAGAAGGTGACGGAGACAGAATGATATATTAAACACATTTAGCACTAAATATGTTAAGTTATTTTAGTGAAAGTAGGCTTAAACCTTACAAAAATCAATTCAAATATCTTAAGAGCGCGTATACAGAAAGTTGGCAACGTCGCAAATAGCTGTCAAATATTTCCCTGTTTTGATTAATTTGTCAATATTATTCTATGAAAATAAGAAATATGGCTAACTAATGAACTAGAATATTAATCATGAATTGCAATTAAAACACTGAATTTGATGTTGTTACCGTTTTAAGTGTAAAAAAGGCATTTGTAAAGTTTCCAAATACTTTTTTTACATCCAAAAATAAATATTCGGTATTACGATATTAATTATTGCATTTCATTCGATATTCTAGTTCATTAGTTAGCCATATTTCTTAATTTCATATTGACAAATAATCTAAATAGCGAAATATTTGACAGCTATTTGCGACGTTGCCCACTTTCTGTATACACGCTCTTAATTGCCACTCCCGCTTTCGAAGTCTTGTCCAAAAAATCTAACTTCAATTAACTTGTTCCAAGGTAACCTGGGGCCAGTTAGCCGAGACGCTCCGCATCAAGTTCTGCTCAGCAACAGGGGGGGATCTCTCTGAAGATAACCTGAGGTTCCTGGCTGAGAAGATCTTCAGGTAAGGCCTCTGGCTCTCAAAGTTGCAAGTGATGTGTACCCCGAGGGGTCGTGGTTTGGGAGCTACTGTGTGTGCTTGTGGCGCCATCTGTTGGATACCTTAGGTACTATAAAAATTGTTTGTAGACTTCACGGGACACTTTAGACTCCTTTTTTTTTTAAGTATGTGTTTTAAATAGTGTACTTTGGTAAAGTGTTATAGTTAAATTTTTAACCAAAATGCCTTTTATGTGAAAAATTAACATAGCTCCAATTTTATAATTGCATTTTATTCGTTTTTCGATGCTGAGCAAGTAAACGATATTTGTCATATAGAGCTGTACACCCACACCATCAACCAACCAACCAGTGGTCCCAACCCAACCAACCCCCCAATCTGCTGTAGAACATACGCTATATGTAATATGTAGTATATGCGCGGTCCCCAGGACCTGCCTGCCGCTGAACACGATGGAGCTGAACGCCATGCCCGTGTCCTGGACGCAGTTCTGCAAGGATGCTCTGCCCGAGAGGAACTTCACCTTCTGGGAGTGGTTCTACATGGTGGTGAAGGTCACCAGGGACTATTTGAGGACTCTGTGGTGTGATCAGTAAGTTTATTTTTAACTATATAATATTATTTATTAAAGATTATGCACATTATGTAGAAAATACACCTTACAAAAGCGGACGTAATGCCTTGGGCACAAATAAAGGCTAAGATTATGGCTAGGCCAGCTAGGCTAGACTAGGTCTTACTAAGGCTTAATAATTATAAAGAGGAAAGATTTGCTTGTTTGTTTGTAATGAATAGGCTCCGAAACTACTGGACCATTTAACACCAATAGACAGCTACATTATTCCTGAGTAACTTAGGCTATATAACACCACGCTACGATGCACGGGAGCGGAGCAATAACCAAAGACGTAGCTTTTTTTTTTTTTATAGACGGGAAATCATCAAATAACTTCCCCCACCCTGGGCGGGGCGGGAGGGAGTGTCAGACTTTTACTGACTAAAACCCGTCTATGTTCCTTCATGTGCCCTTTGCGTTCCGGGGGCGCGGTATCTCTTTCGAACAACCCGCAGCCCCGGCAGGCATCGGCCCTCAGTGGCCCCATCCAAGTTTACTGACATCTCTTTGAGGCGCGCGTGGAACACGAACGCGCCGTCGACACGGTCTGTCGCTAGTGCACGTACGGACGGTGAGCTACCCATTGCTCACCGTCCACAGACCCGCGCCTACGGTGGCCGGGAGTCGTCTCGCGGCTCCCGACGCCCGGAGCGTCTATCGCGGCGGCCGCTGGGAGAAAGACGTAGCTTAACGCGGATGAAATAAGCCACGCGGATGAAGTCACGCGCAGTTTGCTAGTTTTCTTGTATATGTATATTTATTCTTGTTCTTCTCCAGCCTGATCATGGGCTTCATCCAGAAGAAGCAGGCTGAGGAGATGCTGTCCAAGTGTCCCTCGGGCACCTTCCTGCTGCGCTTCTCCGACTCCGAGCTCGGGGGCATCACCATCGCTTGGGTTGGCGGTAAGTCGAATAGTGGCGATTTTAGAGTGACTGGTGATTTTTGGAGTGGCTGGTGATTTTAGAGAAGCTGGTGATTTTAGTGTAGCTGATGATTTTAGCGTGGCTGGAGATTTGGGAGTGATGGGGGATTTCTGGACTGTCTCGTGGTTTTAAGTAATACTGGTGATTATAAGAGTGATTGGCGATTTGAAGAGCGTATGGTGATTTGTATAGTGACTGGCAATTAAGAGACACTGGTGATTAAAGACTGATCGGTGATTTTAAGACTGATACCCGAGTGACAGGTTCGGAGACTGATTTGACAGCTTCAGGTCTCCTTCCAACTTGAAAATAGCGTTAAATTACGCTACTAGTGTGCCGAAAGCATATTATTTTTAAGTCTGACATATGAAACTGCGTGTGGAAGCATCACTTTAAAATAAATACTTATTTAATTAGCTTCATTTAAAGATTGAATTAACAAAGATACGAGTCACCTGACGGGCGTAGACAATGCAAAATTCTTACAATTGTCTAACCTCCTGGACCACAAAAATGTGTAAATCAAGTAATTTTTTGTATTTATTTCATCAAGAGTGTTTCAGGTGTGTTTTTGCATCTTCGCCAAATTTTAGGAGCTTGTCATAAAAAAAAGAAGTATAATTAGATATAAATATAAAAACAACTGCCCCGTTGGGCTCGTGGTCGCGAGTGCGACTGCTGTGCAAGGGGTCCCGGGTTCGATTCCCAGGTCGAGCAAAAAGTGTTATTGAGTTTTTCTATGAAATTCTCAGTAGCAGCTCGGAGTTTGGATTTGTGCCCGGTTAATGGCAATAGGCTCGCCCCCTATTACATGGGACCTAAATATACCGGCGAACTGTTGGTGTACATTGGTACACCTCTGCCTAACCCTTCGGGGAATACAGGCGTGATGGTATATTTATTTTTATTTTTATTTTAAATATAAAAAGTAGATATAATTACGATACCTGGCGAATATCTAATAAATACTTGTTTTTTTTAGTTGTACCTAAATTAGAATACACCTCTTGTAAAAATCAGAATCGCTGTTGCGTATGCGGTACGCAGAGTTGTGGCGCGGCTATATCATGTGTGCTACATAATGTGTGTATAGCGCTTAAACCCTCTGGCAAGATCGCTACCTCGAATTTGAAAATCACGTCAAAAAATATAGATTTCAAAACCAATTAATTTTATTATTGATTCGTGTTAAGAATCACGAGCATAGTTAACTCCTTGAATTTGACGAGGATGCAAACCCACATCTTGTATGACAAACCGTTTTTCTTTTTTAATTGTTCCTTTTCTGCTCTTGTTCAGAAGGTAACGAGGTGTTCAGCCTGCAGCCGTTCACGTCCCGCGACCTGATGCTGCGCTCCCTCGCGGACCGCGTGCTGGACCTCACGCAGCTGCAGTTCCTCTACCCCAACATCGCTAAGGACGACGTCTTCTCCAAGTACTACACTAAGCCTGGTGAGTTATAATAATGGCTTAATTGCCAAGAGCCTCGACCAACATCTTAGGAGGCTCTCGTTGGACGGCTGGATCAAGGGCTTGATTCAGAAAGCGGTTCTCCTAGACACGGCGCGTATCGTTAGGAGATTCCTTTCTCAGGAGCCCTGACCACCGGTGGCTTGGACCCTGTTCCCGACGCCGGTGGGCTACTATTTTTTATATTTTTAAATGTTTTTATTTTTTTATACTAATATTTAAAAATGTAATTTATATGTTGAATAGTGAATAAATGGAATAATAATAATGATTCAGTCTGTGTTGCCCTCTGGTCGCTACGTCACTACGTGCTAGCGGCCGTTTTCGTTGGTCCATTTATCGAGTGTGCTAGTCGGCCCTGCCATTTTATCTGTGTCATAAAAACATTGATAAGGCAGGGGCCATAGTCCTTCCACAGTACCAGGAAACTTGTGCATTTTAGCCACCCAAACCCATACCCACGCCCCATTCTTTGTTTCCATATCCTGTAATAGTCCTGCGCCAGCCGGGGATTGTCCTTGGATGCACTTGCGTAGTGCATACAGGGTTAATTCTCGGTAGGTGTTTCATTTCATTTTAAAGCCTTCTAAGGGGTCTCTGCGAGTTGCTTTCGGCTCCTCGTACGACTATCAAAGTTCCGGGATGCTGTGGTGCCGAGATACGTAAATAATAAATCCTTTGTCTGAGGAATCCGATACGACCGGGGAAAGATCAGGCGCAGGACTAAGTATTATAACTAGCACATTCTTCTTCTTTATCGTGTGGGCAGTAAGGTCTAACGACCCCAAACACCCTAGTGTCAGAGTTTCTAAACCGCCTCAAGGGCCACTAGCACATTAATCCTTATCAACAGAAAACGAGATGCTAAAGAACGGGTACGTGAAGCCAGTGCTGGTGACCACTCTCCCGCCGTACATGTCCTCGTCGCCTGCGTACGCGCACTCGCCCGACTCACACCGCAACACGCCCAGCGTGCAGAGCAGGTTAGTGACCTTTTAGAGACAATCACCACTTACTCGAAAATTTAGAGTCGATGGCCACTGACTCTAAAATTTGCAGTTGATCTTCACTGGTTCTAAAATTTAGACTCTAAAATTTGAAACGATCACTCTCGAATTTTGAGCTAATGGCAAATGACTCTAATAATATAATTGAGTAAAATTAAGAGTCGGTGCCTACTAGCTTTAAAATTTGAGTAAATGCCTATTGACTCTAAAATAAAAATAAAATTTAAAGTCAAAGACCGTTGACTCTAAAGTTTAGAGTGGGTGGTTATTTTTGTTGTTTTTTTTTTGTGTAGAAATGATGGGTAAAAGTTTGAGATTGTTACTGTGATAGTTTTAACATGAAACGTTTTTGTAATTACATACGGGTAGCAACTTAGTAAAGCGAACTGTAACGACATAGGTTTCAATGTTCAACGAGCGAAATTTTGTGAGTCGTGAGTCGCGTAATTTCGGTCGCGTAATTTCTGCTACATTCGGTTTCATATAAAACTCCATCTATGCTATTCTGAAATAGGCAAATCACTTCTCAGGTCATTTTGCACGTCATTTCCGATAGTCACGCTTGCTTCTCAGAATATCAAATCCTATTAAAAAACGTCAAAATACTTTCTCAATATAATACTCCTCGCATACGTCATCACGTGGTGGCGCTAGAGTGTTGGAACTCACTTAACACTGAAGAATACGAAACTAAAATCTCAACGCGGATTCATCCGCGTTGAGATTTTAGTTTTTTAGCTTTTAGATTATAGCGATTTCGCAAGTAAAGTTTTAGAATAGCACTACTGTGCACTCGGCGACGCAAAATGAGTTGTCACTTTCAATAGAAAGTAAATTACGCGACCGAAATTCTGCGACTCACGATTCCCAAAATTACGCTTGTCTGGCTCCAACCTAAAAGCTGAAATACGGCCGCTTTCTATAACGCGATCTGTAGATCGATCCCTGCTTACAACCAATCAATGGCCCAGTTTGCTATCGGCGATTGCTACCTCCTTTATTTGATTGGTTGGCGGGCAGGGATCGATCTACAGATCGCATTATAGAAAGCGGCAGATAGACGTTTCACGTTAAACCAACGGCCGTGGGCCCCGACAGACTCGGCCATCATCATCTGCCTAGCCTTTTTCCCAACTATGTCGGGGTCGGCTTCCAGTCTAACCGGACGCAGCTGAATACCAGTGTTTTACATGGAGCGACTGCCTATCTGACCTCCACAACCCAGTAACTGGGCAACACGATACCTCTTGGTTAGACTGGTTGTCAGACTTCTTGGCTTCTGACTATCCGTAACGGCTGTCAAAGATCTACGAATTATTTTTATTTTTATTCTTTTTTTTTGCTTTTGTTAATTTATTTTTTTATATTTTTGTTTTTTTCTTCCCATAGGTACATGATTGATTTTTGAAAGTTAACTTTTAAATATTATTTTTGATGCTGAACTGAAGTGAATTTTAAATTAGTATTAATAATTTTAGTTTATTCCTTTTTAATTTTATTTAATAGTCACATCCTGATTTTTATATGTATTATTTTTTATTATTATTTTTAAGTATTTTTTTTTTAATTTAAGTTTTTACTGCAATTATTTTTTTTAATTTAGGTTTTAAGGTCGTTAAAATAAATAGATTTAGAAATTATTTTTTATGTAATTTAGGTATAATATTATTTTTAAGTGCACTTAGTTAGTATTTTATACATTTTCTGTCTCACTAAATATGAAAAGTTTTTAAAATTCCTTTAAAAAACTAAATAAACCAAAAATATACAAGGTATTTTAAAATTAATTATCGAAATTTTACAGACGGTAGAGAAAAATATATTTTTTTCTTAATTCTTATTTTTCTTTTTAAATACCTGATTACAGGATTATGTCCCTCTTATTAAGGATAGTTACTTAATACTTAAATTATAATAAAAAAGGTTTTTTTTTGCTATTAAAAACAGGGTTACTTTTTATTCAAAATCAGCTGTTCCTTACAAAAATACACTACTTAAAACACGATCAAAATTTACGGAACAGCTGATTTTGTCATTCATACAGTAGAACCTCGATTATCCGAACGCTGACTTAGTTTATCCGAACCCTCAATTATCCGAACATTGGCGAGAATTGGGTAGATGACACCATTAAATAATAATTCCAAAAACAACTTCACAAAAAATAGCAGTTTAATTTAGCCCCGAAAACACGATGAATTTTTAAATAACTATAATATTCGATTTTTATTTGCTTTTAAATCAATAAATAGTTAGTGAATTGAGATGTCAAAAAAGTGACGTCATATTTGAGTATTGTCATACAAAATCTATAGGGAATTGCGTTTTGACAGCTCATAAAAAGTACTTCAATTGATTAGTGGTGTCATGTACCCAATTTGTTGCTGATAACGCGTTACAGCTGTTCGTCATTTAAAAATTGACTATTTTATAAGAAAATCATTTGACTTTTTTTCGATGTTTTATATTTCAACGTTAATATGTATGTCAAATTTTAATAGACTGTACAGTTTTTAGATGACAAGGTGCTGTTTTTGTATGATCTTGTACCAACAAAACCCACAATTCGATTATCCGAACTAGTTTCGGTACCAATTAGTTCGGATAATCGAGGTTCTACTGTAGTTCTGGGTTGGTATATATATACCATCACGCCTGTATTCCCCGAAGGGTTAGGCAGAGGTGCACCAATTTAGGTACACCCACAGTTCGCCGGTATATTTAGGTCCCATGTAATAGGGGGCGAGCCTATTGCCATTAACCGGGCACAAATCCAAACTCCGGGCTGCTACTGAGAAATTCCTAATGGAAAAACCCAATAACACTTTTTGCCCGACCTGGGAATCGAACCCGGGACCCCTTGCTCGGCAGTCGCGCTTGCGACCACGTTCTGGGTTGGTGCTTTAGCAAAAGTTGTTCGTATACAGGATAAGTTTTTAACCAGTGCGTAAATTTTTTTTGGTAGTTCAGTATCAGTAATAGAACACATTTCCGTGTTTAGTTAAAAAAAAAATTAAAAAAAATTTCATCCTTATCCGAGTTTGAAATAAGCAAAACATGGACATAATCTATTCGCCATACTATCAACGAAAGCTCGCGGCCGCCGCCCGGGCGCATGGCTGGGGTGAGGGGGTGGGGAATGCGCTAGCGCCGAGTGACAATAAAATATGGTTTTTAAGTTAACATGTTTCGTAAGCGATAACTTTTTTTTTTAGTACTAAGACATATCAAAATAAAATATACGTGTTTAATAAAACGTGTTGAAGTTTATTATGGCAAAATTTACGCACTGGTTAAAAATTTTTCCTGTATAAGGTGTTACCAAAATATCTGCCACGGATTTAATGGGAAGTAGTATTGTGTTTAAAGATTACAATAGTGAAGAAATTTCATACCCTAGAATAGTTAATTCAATTTGAGAAAATAAAGTAATTTAAACATTGACTCTACTCTGCATAACGCGGTTCACAAATTTAAAAGAATATGACACATTATCAATAATTTATCTTTACTATTGTAATCTATAAACACAATACTACTTCCCATTAAATCCGTGGCAGATATTTTGGTAACACCTTATACAGGAAAAAATTTTAACCAGTGCGTAAATTTTGCCATAATAAACTTCAACACGTTTTATTAAACACGTATATTTTATTTTGATATGTCTTAGTACTAAAAAAAAGTTATCGCTTACTAAACATGTTTACTTAAAAACCATATTTTATTGTCATTCGGCGCTAGCGCATTCCCCACCCCCTCACCCCAGCCATGCGCCCGGGCGGCGGACAAGAGTTTTCATTGATAGTATCAATAGTATGGCGAATAGATTATGTCCATGTTTCGCTTATTTCAAACTCGGATAAGGATGATTTTTTTTGTTATTTTTTTTTTTAACTAAACACGGAAATGTGTTCTATTACTGACACTGAACTACCAAAAAAAAATTACGCACTGGTTAAAAACTTATCCTGTATATGAGTACTTTCATCTCTTGAAATATGGAATGAATATGTCAGGTGAATGAAAAGTAACCTTAGACGAAAGACTATTCACGTTAAACCAAGACTGTGTACCGTCAGCAACAAAAGTAGCTTACCATTTCAGATTTTTTAATTCTTATTATTGAGCATAATATCAAAGGAAACAGGAAATTGATCTAAAATTAAGATTAACTAAAAAAAAAATTAAGAATAAATTGAAAGATTGATTGATTGATTGGTTTTTGATTGATTGATTGATTGTTGATTGAGATTAAGATTAAATTGAAATTAACTATTAAGTACTAGCTTACGCCCGCGACTTCGCCCGCGTGGATTAATAGTTCCCGTTCCCGGGGGATTTCCGGGATGAAAACTATCCTATGTCCTTTCTCGGGTCCCAGACTATATCTGTACCAAATTTCATTGAAATCGGTTCAGTGGTTTAGGCGTGAAGAAGAGACAGACAGACAGAGTTACTTTCGCATTTATAATATTAGTAAGGATTGTCTTAAATTCTGAAAAGCAGTGAATTGAGTTATCTCTTGTCTATTTAAAAAATATATAAAAGTAACATTGTTAATCAACTTTTGTTGCTGACCGTACCACGACACAGCCTCACCCGCTTTTTTAATGTTTAATTTATAAAGAACATAGTATGTATAAATATTAAAAAAAAAATGGTAATAAAAGACTATAATAGGCCTTCTATAAGCCACTCTTTTTAATTTGGGACAAGCCCGCCACACTGTTCCCAAACCACTGCAACTCCTGTAAGCCAGAATCAACAGTGGCGACCACAAGAAAAGCGCCGAGACATTGAAGCTCGACGAGTCCCAGAGAAACGATTTAACTGTCTTGGATCCCGCAACGAAATTAATCAGAAAAGATTAGCGGAGGAGTAAGAAAAATATAATTTCCACTTCCCTCCAAACAAGCAGGAGACAGAACAGAATTAGGCCAATAGGCACAAAGGGATTATTTACAACTGGGAGAAGCCCAGATTGCCAAGCACCACGGATTGCAATTATCATTAACTTTAATGGGTCCTAATGTGAACTGTTACATTTGATTCCAGTAATAGGTATGGCAAAAACGCTTGAACGCACGGAAATTAGTTCTAGTTTCTACAAGGTCCGCATAATAAACAACACCGGATGTAACCTGTACACTATCTAACATAATATTTCGCTCATTCTGCCAAAGAATACACTCCCATAAGATGTGATGAGCAGATTGTTCATATTCACAGTCAGATGTAGAACATTGACACAAAGGAGAGGCAACAAGCTATATAAGCCACTCTTTGACGAGGCCTATAAAGAATGAGGCTAAACAATACTTAATCATTCATTTTGCAAACAGCACAAGTCTTTGATCACTGCTCCGCTCCCGTTAGTCGTAGCGTGATGTTTTATACGTATAAACCTTCCTCTTGAATCACTCTATCTATTGATGAAAGCGCATTAAAATCCGTTGCGTAGTTTAAGAGATCTAAGCGTACAGACGGCGGGTAGCGACTTGGTTTTTTAATACCGCAAGGGCCAGTGTGGCGCCGTAGAAAATTTTATCTATAGGCCCTTGGCAGAACTGTTGTAAACACACATTTTTGTATTTTAACAGCACACCAACACGCCTGTACTCCCCGAAGGGTTAGGCAGAGATGTACGGTCAACAAAAGAGATAACTAACCAGACCGTCTAATATAGTTGAAGATTTCTTACAAACCAGTGGTCGTTTTTAAATGAAATTTAATTAAATTAATAAACTGTTTATTTGCTACTATTAGAGATAAAATTAATTAAAAATCTTCTATCGGTTTTCGAAAAACATTGAATTTATTAGGCGACACTGGTTACTTATCTCTTTTGCTGACTGTACACCCACAGTCCGCCGGTATGTTTAGGTCTTAAAGGCGAGCCTATTGCCATTAACCGGGCACAATTCCTAACTTCGAGCTGCTACTGAGAATTTAATAGAAAAACCCAATAACACTGCTCGAGCTGGGAATCGAACCAAAGACCTTTAGAGTTAGGGTTTGTGCCGGTTAATGGCAATAGGCTCGCCCCCTATTAAGACCTGAACATACCGGCGAACTGTGGGTGTACATTGGTACTCCTCTGCCTACCCCTTCGGGGAATACAGTCGTGATGGTATATAGATAGGCCTCAAGCTGAAATATTCTTTTCTTTTTTTAGCTGCGGAACCACCATTCTACAACTATAAATTGGGGCCCATTTTATACTAGTATAATACGGCCATCTTAAAAATGGCGTCATTACACGAAACGTAGTAACCGATTTGCGACCCTAAGAAAACGAGTTGAAGTCGAAATTCGCTTACTTCGTTTTGTGTAATTACATCCTTTTTTCTTATGACGGCAGAATACAGATAATGAATTTGAACGTTTTTTGATTCTTAGGTTAGGTGCGATTATGAAAAATGTATGTTAAAAAATATTAACGTAATGTTTTTTTTCGTTTGGATCTCAATCTGATTTTGAGTGAGAAAAAAAACTTTTTTTTTTGAAGTGAAAACTTCTTTAGGACAGGTCACGTGTCCTGACGCGAGTTTAACATTCTTTACCCATTCCAAAACAAGTGCACAACGCCGCTAAAGAAGTTTTCACTTCAAAAGATGGCGATGTCAATTTTTTCAGATTGGGATCCAAAATAAAAATATTTTTTGTTCCAATTGGCGCTAAAGAAAACCAGTATTATGATATTGTCATAGTTTCTACGGAATTGGCATTTATGTATATTTTAATTAATCTTAATCGTAATTAAGTGCTTTTTTCTGTAACAGTATTGTTTTTTTTAATGTATTGATAAGGATGACTGTATTGTTTATATTAATTGTATTGTACTTTTATACAAGCGCGGGTACAGAGCTCCCCCCCCCCCCATTCCCTCGAATTCGACCAAAACTCACAATCATTTAATAATAAAATAATATACCATCACGCCTGTTTTCCCCGAAGGGTTAGGCAGAGGTGTACCAATACCACAGTTCACCGGTATGTTTTAGGTCCCATGTAATAGGGGGCGAGCCTATTGCCATTAACTGGACACAAATCCAAACTCTGAGCTGCTACTGAGAATTTCATAGAAAAACCAAGACCTCTAGCGTAGCAGTCGCGCTTAGGACCACTAGGCTAACAAGGCAGTTATCAAACATTAAACGTTAAATCATTTATTTCAGTAAATTAAGCCATTAGGACTGCCTTGTTAGCCTAGTGGTCCTAAGCACGACAACGACGGGTTCGATTCCCAGGTCGAGCAAAAAGTGCTATTGGATTTTTCTATGAAATTCTCAGTAGCAGCTCGGAGTTTGGATTTCGGCCCGGTTAATGGCAATAGGCACGCCCTCTATTACTTGGAACCTAAACATGCCGGTGAACTGTGGATGTACATAGGTACACATCTGCTTAACCCTTCGGGGAATACAGGCGTGATGGTATGAATGTACCAATAAACTTGCCACAAATGTTAAAACTTATTTTTTTTTTCGTTTAAGAAGTCAGTTATCCTATAGTACCATTTGATGGTACACATTGGTCAACGTTTTCTTCAATTGGGAATTAGCTAACCCTGCAGTGGTCGCGCCTTAAAAAGTCACGTGAGTGGTCGCGCGGACTACATATGTAGCAATTTGTTTTGTTGTTTTTTAAATGAAATTCAATTGTTTTATTATTTTCTTATTAAAATATGACAAATTAACTCTTCCAAAATGAAATTAAAACGAAAAACAAACATAAATCTTCATCGACCTTGTTTAAATCAGCTATGAAAAAAAAAGTGCGCAAAAAGTCATGTCAGTTTAAACAACCGTGGGCTACATATGTAGTCCGCGCGACCACTCCAGGGTTAATAATTTAGTCAAATAGGAAAACCGAATTTTCTTAAAGATGGTAAAATCAACCCAACCTCCTTTAAACAATATAGTGTTCCCGCGCCTGCTTTTATCGGACTATTTCTTAAGATTCTTCTAAATGGACGCTATCATTGAAAAATGGAATAAGATAAAGGTTTTTTTTTTTCTGAATTATAGGGATAGGTAACGGTATTTTAATTAACACTATTTATCACGGCTTAAATAAAAATGGCGTATTGCTACTGCTCGAGTATTACAGAAGAAAACAAAATTTCTTAAAAAAAAATGCTTTTTAATTACGATACTAGCGACGCCACAGTCTTTTTCGCGTGGTTTTTTTCACTTGCGTTAGTTAGGTCTTTGGTTACTGCTCCGCTCTTGTGTTTTGTAGTGTGATGTTATTTAGCCTGTACTACATCTACAGCGTGTTACGGAAAGAGTATGTACACATCAAAGGCACGAATTCTTTTGGTGTTAAAAAACCATATTGCTACATTTATTTTAACACCTATACCACAGATTAAATAAGTACAGACACTTCACTCCATTGGGAAAACTTGACACTTAACGCTATAATTAGCTACGAACCGTTCGTGCGCGGGCCTATACTCACAAAATTATAAAGTTAAGAAACATTTAAGAAAAAAATCAAATGTTTCTATTTGAATTCTACACATCACTACACTAAGTCAGCTGATCGGTGTCAATCAACTACACAATTAAACAACTCCGTAAGGGACACAGCATACACGCTACTTCTAGTAGCGGCGATCGGCGATCAGCCGCTTTTTAGTAGCTAGAAGCGACGACTAAGCATTCGACCCCACACACTTGAAATCGCCAATCGCAGCGATTTAGTCGCTTTTCGGAATCAGGATTCAGCGCTAATCGCTACCCCCCGCACACTGTAAGATGCCGATCGCAGCGTTTTGACATAATTAGGGTCTGCCCCCACGACCGATAATCAAAACTAACAAAAAACTGTCCCACTGAAAAACTAAAAATCTGTCTGTGCTGTCTGTGTGTAAAAAAGAAAGAAAGAAAAACCATTTATTCTCGCGAAAGCGACGCACAACACAAAAATAAAAATAATAAAAACAATAATCTATATGCGCCACTACTGCGCGAAAAGGCTGACGCTCAGCATAAAGCCGTGGCCTGTGCACGAGACACGGAACCACAGTGCTGGTTTTCAGCGTCAGCCGGCGTGTCGCTGTCTCGGAACTATAAGTACGACAATGGTGTCGATTCTGTTATGCACAATCTAAACTTAATTTAGACTATTTCTATCTTTTTCTCTCCCATAAAACAACAAAGGGACGGACATGGTTAAGACTTGTCAATTTTAGTTGATCCGAAACTTTTACACAATTGTAGTTGGCATGTCAGAACGCATCGATTAAAAACACGGAAAAGTTCAAGGCAAAACTAATTTGACATCTCTAACTTAGTTCTAAGGTATTACCGTCCTTTTCTTTCGCTGTATGTTAGTAAGAGATGTCAATTCTCTTATTTTAGTTTAGTTTGTGAACAAGGGAATCGGCACCGTTATCTACAATTCCGAGACAGAGCAACAATACTCTCGCTTGTTTTGTGGCCGCTATGTTGTATACAGGTTTTCCCAAGAGACTACAGCATGAGGTTCTTCAAGAAAGGAGTTTTGAGGTTTTTATCGGGGTCGGCAGCGCACGAGTGATGCCTCTGGTGTTGCAAGTGTCCATAGGCAGCGGTGACCGCTTAACATCAGGCGGGCCGTTAGCTTGTTTGCCACCTACAGTGGTATATATATATACCATCACGCCTGTAGTCCCCGAAGAGTTAGGCAGAGGTGTACCAATGTACACCCACAGTTTGCCGGTATATTTAGGTCCCATGTAATAGGGGGCGAGCCTATTGCCATTAATCGGGCACAAATCCAAACTCCGAGCTGCTTCTGAGAATTTCGATTTTTTTTGAGTTTATTTGATTTTGAGTGGTATAAAAAAAAACAGTACCGAATACACTCTTCACCGCGTTTGTATGGTCCCATCTCCGTAACACGCTGTATACAATCCCCCGCATTTTAAAGTATTCAAAATAAGAACATATCAAAGGTTTTCGACCAAATGAAAATTGAAACTCAGGGTTTTTAAAACGAATTTAAAACAAAAATAATGCCATCTTTTTCTACTATTAAATTTTTATAATCGGTATTAAAAGAAATAACAATGCCAAGAGTATCTATTACTCGACTGGAGTTCCTGTGTTTCGGCTCCAAAACGATGTAAAAGTAACCGTGTATAATCCTGTATTTATAACAAAAATTTTAATAATTTTATTTCAGTTTTCAAGTTCTCATTATTTCATATGGACCATCAAAGTTAAAACTAAATAATAATTAAATTACAAACTATGTACAGTTAAAATAAAAAAGTAAGGTCATAGGGCGTCAAAAAACTCATCCGCATCGCCGTCAATGGGGCATGTGCCCAGAAGGCTGGCAGCATTGCATCAATTTTTAATTGATTGTTTAAATATTTATTATAATACTAGCTGTTGCCAGCGACTTCGTTCGCGTTCAGTATTTTTAAATTAATAGTTTTCATACTGTTTCTGTCTAACCCCTATGTGACATAGCGAGATGAATTGTACCTAAGGGTTACTGCAAACACAATGCCAAAAGTTTTGTTCAAATCGGTGCAGGAGTTAAAAAGTTATGCGCGTGCATACAAACAAACAGACAAAAATTCTAAAAACCATTTTTTTGGGTTCAGTATAAAGTATTTAACATGTGAGAATTACTCTTTATAAAAAATATTGAATGTACAGAATTGGCCTCGTTACGATTTTATTATATGTATAGATACTGTTGCGGTTAATTTTTATCGTTATATATGAATTAAAATCCCATTTATATATTTTATAAATTAAATTAAATTTACTTGTTGACATTATTAAATTGGCAATCATTACATTATATTTTATATATATTATATTAATAGCAAACTGCCCGCGACCTCTTCGTCGTAGCGTGATAGTATATACCTTTTGTTACTCAGAAATAATATAGCTATCTATTGGTGAAAAAATTGTTAAAATCGGTCCAGTAGTTTCGGAGCCTATGCGTTACAAACAAACAAAAAAAAATCTTACCTCTTCGTAATATTTCTATAGACTAGCAAATCGCCCCGATTTCGCCCGGGTTCAAATTTTTTAAGGATTTTCCAAAAAAAAATCTTCTTACAGATGTCTAATAAATTACGAACACATCGGAAAAGATTCAGCCGTTCTCGAGTTTTGCGCTGTGTACATGTAGATAGATAATAATTATACACTGGCTTATACATACATACATCTATACTAATATTATAAAGCTGCAGAGTTTGTTTGTTTGTTCGCGCTAATCTCAAGAACTACTGGTCCGATTTGAAAAATTCTTTTTGTGTTGGATAGCCCATTTATCGAGGAAGGTTATAGGCTATATAACATCACGCTATGAGCCACGGGAACGGATCAATAACCAAAAACCTAACGTAATGCGGGTGAAACCGCGGGGCACAGCTAGTGTTACATATAAAAAAACGTTTATTGTCACATACTAGCGTCTGCCCGCGACTTCACCCGAGTTAAGTCACGTCTTTGGTTACTGCTCCGCTCCTGTGTGTCGTAGCGTGATGTTATATAAACTACTCGTTGCTCATAAATCATCTGCCTAGCCTTTTCCCAACTATGTTGGGGTCGGCTTCCAGTCGAACCGGATGCAGCTGAATATCAGTATTTTACATGGAGCGACTGCCTATCAGACCTCCACAACACAGTAATGGGTAATACGATACTCTTGGTAAGACTGGTTGCTCATAAATCTAGCTACAATATTTAAAAAGGTTTTCCAATCCGACTGGTACTTCTAAAGATTAGCGCGTGTAAAAAACAAAAATAATATTCTCAAAATTCCTTGTCTGTTGAAAAAAGTGAATTATTTTAAAACTCGGAAAATACCAGATTATAATAAAAAAATTCAATATTACTCATAAAAAAACACAAACATACCTAGTCCCAAATTATTTATTATAAATCTATTTATAAAATTAAATCATTATTGTCTATGGTATACCGTCCTTTTCTATGTATTATTTTAGAAATTCTATAGACTATATTTAAAAATGTATTCTACAAGGCAGTTTTGCATCCTCGTTTTTCAGGAGATTGTCAGAAGACATGCAAAAATAAAATACAAAATATAATGAATCAAAAAATTAAAGTAACCCGTTGACGGGCCTGTTGGTCTAGTGGTTAGCGGCCCTGACTGCTAAGCCGGAGGTTGTGGGTTCGATTCCCACCCAGGACAAACTTTGTGTGATGAGCATGATTGTTTGTTCTGTGTCTGGGTGTGATTTATCTATAATATGTATGTATTCATAAATTATAGAAGTATGTATATCAGTTGTCTGGTTACCATAACACAAGCTCTGCTTAGCTTGGGATCAGATAGCCGTGTGTGAGTTGTCCCAAGATATTTATTTATTTATACAAAAAAAAAAAAACCGGCCAAGCGCGACTCGCCCACGAAGTGTTCCGTGCCATTATCTAAAAAAACGGCAAAAAAAACCACATTTGTTGTATGGGAGCCCCCTTAAATACATATTTTATTCTGGTTATTAGTATTTGTTGTTATAGCGGCAACAGAAATACATCATCTGTGAACATTTCAACTGTCTAACTATCACGGTCTGTCACCAGATTGTATCTCATGGATACAATCTGGTGACAGACGGACAGCGAAATCTTAGTAATAGGGTCCAAAAAAACCGTACCTTTTTAAAATATTAGTATATATTTGTGTTGACTGGTCTCGTGGTCGCAAGGGCGACTGCTGGGCAAGGGGTCCCGGGTTCAATTCCCAGGTCGGGCAAAAAGTGTTATTGGGTTTTTCCATTAGGAATTTCTCAGTAGCAGCCCGGAGTTTGGAAGTTGGTGGTGTGACACCCCCGTGCCTCGGAAAGCACGTAAAGCCGTTGGTCCTGCGCCTGATCTCTCTCCGGTCGTGTCGGATTGCCGTCCCATCGGGCTATGAGAGTTAGGGAAGAGGGAGTGCACCTGTGTTTGCGCACACACTTGTGCACTATAATATCTCCTGCGTACGTGGCTAGTCTGCATTAAGATTAGCCGCCGTGGCCGGAATCGGTCTGCAGAATTACATATATTTGTGTTGAAAATCTCTAGTATACGAGTAGTTCCCTCATTAAAGACGAGAAAGCAAAACTGCATGTGTATATTTATATTTTTTAAATCTTCTAACATGGGGTCCACAAAATAGCATTTTAATCTTTTCTTTTTTTTATTAATTAAATAATTTCTTTTGAAATTTAGTTAAGGCTTAGATGTGTACTGTTTCTTATTAAATAGGTATTTTTGTAAGAAGTGGTAAATTTGCAGGAATAGTTTTTAATTAGTGCGGAAATATTCTTTTGGTAGTTCAGTAATAGAACACATTTCCAGTAATGAAGAATGTTAACTAATTTTGATTAATAGCACTCCATATACTCTGTCAAAAATAAAAAAATACTAGTGAAAGAATTACTTTGATACGTCAATTAGTTTCCGATTTAGAAGTAAAACAAGTTGGAACCGCACGACGCGGGCTGTCGGTGTGATGTGCGATGACGTCACACGGTCTGGCTCACTCAGTCCGCCGGCTAGCCCGCGCGGCGCGTTGTGACATGACGTCACAAGCGGTCACGTGACTTAGCGGGACTCGATATTTTTCGAAACTTTGAATGCCTATAAAATCAAAACTACTAGGTATTTTTGACTACAACAAAAACTAGTGTATTTGTATACCTACAGGCTTTACTGAGACAAAGTTCAAGTGATTTAGCATACCTAGTAACATTCTTGATTGTTCAATATTTTTATGTTTCATATTGTGCATTTAGGAACCGAAATAACAACTGTTTAATTTGTAACTGATGAAATTAGCGGTCAGTAACCCGACACGGCGTAGGGACCGACCGCACAGTTAATACCTGCCTACCGCGCCACTGTCGCTCGCCGGCGGCGGCGACTGCCCATAAAATAAGTTTCAAAGTAGACATGTTTACACACTTAATTTGTAATTACTAAACCATGTCAAAATAAAAAAAAATATTTATAAGAACTTCTTTAAGTTTATTTAGTCAAAATTTACGCGTTGATGAAAAACTTTTCCTGTATAAGTAAATGTTTTTTTTTTCTATATTTTACCACATTTGACCAAATTAATAAGTTAATTATAAGTCTCGATAATTTTACTTAGACCCACTTCCACAAAAATCACTAAATACATTTAGTGCCTAAACGTATTTAGAATATCATTGCATCCCTGTCACACTGTTAGAAAATGACAGAGACAGAATGATAATTTAAACCCATATAGGCACTAAGACCCACTTCCACCAAATTCACTAAACATATTTAGCGCTAAATGTGTTTAAATTATCATTCTGTCTCCGTCACCTTCTAACAATGTGACAGGGATGCAATGATGTTCTAAATACGTTTAGGCACTAAATGTATTTAGTGATTTGTGGAGACAGAGGGCCTTAATCATTCATATTTTGATTTATTCAAAATACTGCTCATGGTAAAGTAAAAATGGCGGAAGAAACAAAACGAAAAAAAAAGCTTGTGATTAATTTTTATTTGTATAAATTCGGTGCTAATTTTCTTAAATTAATTCTTTTATATTATATTTGAAATTCTTATTTTAAGTACAGTTTTATAAAACATGACATATTTTTTTTTAGTTTTAAGTTAAATGAAGTGCTTTTTTTATTCATTGTACACTGGTGTGTTTTTTTAAACATGTCTGTACTATTTCGTTAAGTTATAAATATGGCTAAGAGTATGTACGCTAAACTTGTTGTAAACGCACAATTATTTTGCAAATAAACCATACTGTGTGTAAACCAGGGGCGGACCTCGAATTCCTGGGGCTCTAGACTTGGGGGCCCACTTAATTAATCTAATTCGTCCCTGCATTGTCCCCTTATAGGGAAAGTTCGAAAAAGAAAAGGTTGATCTGTCCCCCTGTTAGCATCGAGGGGACAAAGCAGTGTGACAGATTGGAATAATTGAATTAATGTAATTGCTCATTCGACAAATAACTGTTCAGTATACAGTCCATTGTCAACAATTGGGGCCCTTAATATCTTTGGGGCCCAAATCCGCCCCTGATCCTAATAGAACGCGACTACGCGATCATCGCACGTTCGCGAAAATTCAACTAGCTGTCATTAAAATGTCATACAGCTGTCATTGAAGTGTCAAGCAGCTGTCACTGAAATGTCAAGCAACCAAATAAACGAATAGGATAATTAAATTGAATGTTGTATGGATAAGTATTAAAATTGGTCAATTATATTATTGATACAAATTGAAAATTTCCGCCGCCGCACCGAAGGAATTTTTGATAGACAAAAATCTTGATAAGTAAGTAAGTATATTAAGTTTTGACCAAAATTACATGATTTTTATTTTAATTTTTTCTTTTTTGTTTTTCGGAAAGTCCTTCGGGTTGACGCGTTGGCTTGTTGATTTTCTGATTGGTTAGTTAGGGGCCGTTTAAGTATTACTTAAGCGATATATAAGACACCCCCCACCCCCTCCCCTTTTCAACAAAAGTAAGTTCTCTTCCCCCTCCCTTCAAACCAAAATAAGACATCTAGAGTTGCCATGTGTTGAAATGAGATTCTACTATGTTTTTTCTACCTTAACGTAATTAAAATAAAAAGGATTTATTTCGAAAATGGATTCAAAAAGAAGAAGAATATAGTTAAAAGAAAAATTACTAATGTCATCGCCATTCAGGCCTCCTGTAACATCAAACAATCATCATCATATCAGCCGCAGGACGTTCACTGCTGGACATAGGCCTGCCCCATAGATTTCCAAAAGGACCGGTTGCAAGCGGCCAGCATCCAAGGTCTTCTATCTCGAAAATTTATAAAATGGGGATATCATCTTATGACTTCTTCCAATCGGGGCGTAGCGGAGTGGAGAGTCAGACTCTTACTGACTAAAACCCATCCGTGTTCTTCCTAATGCTCTTTGAAGTAGAAATTGTCTGCTTTATCTTACTCGTCTGCTAATCTCTTCTGATTAATTTCGTTTCGACATCCAAGACAGTTGTATCGTTTCTCCGGGACTCGTCGAGCTTCATTGCCTCGGCGCTTTTCTGGCGGTCGCCACTGTTGATTCTGGCTTACAGGAGTTGCAGTGGTTGGGAATAGTGTGACGGGCTCCCACTCCCCCCTTCCCCATCCTTCTTGGGCTTTTTTGAGGTTGGGAAATCACCAAATGACTTAAATAAAGGCAGTTTCCTCTTATCTCTTTGCGCCCTAGGGTCGTGGTGACTTCTTTCGAACATCGTCTTCCTGCCCTTATCCCATGTTACTTGGGGTTGGCGCAACGTGTTCTTCTTCCATGCCGTCCTGTCAATCTTCATGATATCACCGACTCCCTTCTCTTTCATATCATTCTTCACACAATCCATCCATCTTTTCTTTGGTCTCCCTCATCTCTCCATCCTTTCGAACAAATTCCGCAACAGGTCTTCTGCTTAAGTAATAGTTCAACGGCCTCTCATATAGTTAATAAAATTAACGAATTTACGCGAGATATATCTTAGATGGATGTGACTATTTCTATAGTTAAGTGATTTGTAAAAAATAATCAATAAAAACAAAATGTCTGCTCCACGCATATTGTACTCGTAATTAATAAAATATAGAAATTGGGAAATAGACACCATTAAACAAGAATTCCAAGACACGACTTTAAAAAAGAACTCTCTATATTATCCCTGAAAACCCGATAAATTTTTAAACAGCACACATTCGATTTTTAGTTGCTTTGAAATCAATAAAGAGAATTGAGATGTCAAAACTGTGACGTCATAGTTTAGTATTGTCAAACTAAATCTATGCGGGATCGCGTTTTGACAGCTCATAAAAAGTATGTCAATTGATTAGTGGTGTCATCTACCCAATTATGGCTACTAGTATTAATATTCCAGAGACAGTTACATATTTGGGACGAGAATCGAATACTGAATGCCAGCCCTTAATAAGGCCCTCATTTGACCTAACATACTAAATAGATGGTTAGGCGTCGCCTAATGTTACTGAACCGATGGTTAGGCGTCGCCTAATTTTACTGAACCGATGGTTAGGCATCGCCTAATGTTACAGAAGCCGTGCTTAGGCGTCGCCTAATGTTAATGAATCGATGGTTAGGCGTCGCCTAATGTTACTAAATCGATGGTTAGGCATCGCCTAATGTTACTGAATTGATGGTTAGGCGTCGCCTAATGTTACTGAATCGATTAATCACATTACCAAGTACACATTAATTATTGTAAGGAAATTTTGTCATTTGTTTTTTTATAAAATTCCGATGGTGATTATGGTAAACAGGTCTTATATGTGTGTGGGGCTAGGCAACCCGGCTTTGATCTGTCAAAACTTCATAAATCCAAAAGGCATTTTCATATTTTTTTTATGCCTTTCTGTGCTGAGAACAAAAATATGCGGTTTTTTTACGCACATGCGCGTCGCCCTCACTTAAAGGGTTATACACGGTGACTGTAAATATTGACCGATATTTAAACACATGATTGGAAATATTTTCTCAAAGAAACGACTTTTTTTTTTAAATTCAATCCTTTCAGTTCTTTAAGCACCACACGACCGAGAATCGGACCAATTATCGGCCCGATTTTTGACAGTTTCTTCTCGCCGACGAAGATCGGTCAAAAATCGGGTCGATTATCGGAAATAATTATTATTTCTGTGCGAATGTTGTTTATTAACATGTAAGTATACTAAATATTGGTCACTAGTTTTTGCCCCCGAGTTTGTCCGTGCAAATGTCAGTTATCCCGAATGCACAAGAAATCGCGGAAAAAAGTAGCGTATGTCCTTGGGGTCCAAACTTACCCCGCAGGACCCATCCTTTAATTACGTATGACGATTTAGTGGGAGAGGGGATCGGCCTATTTTTATTTTTTCTTTAACATTGGGGACCACCAAAATTGTCTTACGTAATTAATGGATGCCGCTTTACCAAATTTCATCAAAAACGGTTTAGTCGTTTACGAGCACAAACACAGATTAAGAAGTTTTGATGGATTTAAGTTATTTATATGCTAACATGACAATTTTGGGCGCATGTATGTATTTTGAATCGATGTATTTGTAATATTATATGTGACAAAAATTTAACCATGATTTTTTATTTTTATTGAGAAAAAATGTCTCTGAAATTAGTTTTTTTTTTTGTCAAATTTTCATTGATTGCCATTTTTTCTCAATTGCAAAGCCTATCGCGAAAATGCAACACAGACGGTCGTTTTTTTTTATTTATTAATTCACTTTTTTAATCATAACGAAAACATTTAGTTTTGCCGTACCATAGACTACAACTGCGTCTATCTTGTCTGTGCTGCCTTTTTGGCGACTGTTGTAGGTTTTTCTTTTTATAACGACCGTCTTACTCTTTTTAACGTGTTGCATTTTCTCTTTCTTTCCCGATTACCTGATTGGTGGATGCTGAACGACAAAAAAAAACAAAAAAAAAATACAAATCACCACTTTAAAATAATCATCGATCTACAACCACCGGTCTGCAATAATCACCACAGCTACTTCAGTGCGGCTACGCCTGCTCAGACAGATAGTTTCATGGATAGCGAACTGTTTGAGCAAATCCGAGCCTTCGAACCTGATGGAATGGATGAGTTTGACATCTATAGTAACATGAGCATGAAATAAGGTGAGTTGGCGGTAATCACCGGTTTAAAATGGCGATTTCTTGTAAGTATACAAGGTGTTGTAAGCTCGTAAAATTGGGTAGTTGACACCACTAACCAATAATTTCAAGTCACAACTTCTCTAAAAAAGCACTTTATTTTACCCATAAAAATTGATTAATTTTCAATTTATTGTAAAATTAGATTTTTACTTACTGCAAAATCAATAAATAGTTGGTCAATTGAGTAGGCCAGGTAGTGACGTCACAGCATGCTATTGCCATACAAAATCTATGGGAGAGTCGCGTTTTGACAGCTCATAAAAAGTACGTCAATTGATGGTGGTGGACACTACCGAATTTTAGGAGATTATCATAAAATACTTTACACGGTTGGCGCAGTGGCTGAGCGATTACTGCGCTGAGTCTCGCGGGTTCGATTCTCGCACGGAAGAAATATTCGTTTGACCTCCAGATAGTGGTTCCGGGTCTGGCTGTTTGTGTATGTGAGTTTATATGCTTGTAAACGCACGCACGATACAGGAAATCCTAGTATTGGGCAACTTTGGGTTCGTTCATTTTTAAGCCTAATTCTAGTAACAGGCCTTCCTGGCTCAAATCTGTAAAAGTAAACAGGAGGGGGACTTTGTAAACATTGTAATATATATATATTTTTTGTAACTTCTTCGTTAGCCTAGTGGTCCTAAGCGTGACTGCTACGCTAGAGGTCTTTGGTCCGATTCCCAGGTCTAGCAGAAAGTGTTATTGTGTAGAAGCTTGGAGTTAGGATTTGTGTCCGGTTAATGGCAATAGGCTCGCCCCCTTTTATATGGGACGTAAATATACCGGCGAACAGTAGGTGTATATTGGTTACACCTCTGCCTAACCCTTCGGGGAATACAGGCGTGAAGATATGTAATAAAAACTCTAATAAGTTCTTTTTGTTTTACAGATGACGAAACAAAATATGAAAATGTTACTATATTAAAAAATAGCTATAGACAGAGTTGCTTGTTCAAATTAAATATTATGATTGGTACTCAATATAATTTCCCTTCATTATGTGCCATAGGAATAAAATATTATTATATTGTGGGTTATGTTTACGATGTAAAAAGACACAGCTATTAACTACACAAACTACCCATCAAACTAAGTATAATCGGGTTTTTATACATTCGTCACAAAGTGAATTCGCCACATTTTGAAAAATCCATACCTAGAAAGTAAATTCGTCACATGTATTTAAATTAGTGTTTTGTCACAGGTGCATGAGGGTTATAGTAAAATTGACACAAACCCTCATTTATTTATCTTGATGTAGCGATAGCAACCAACATTATTGATTTTTAGCGCTCGAATTTAAAGATACTCTTGCAAACGCTATCAAACTCTTGCCGGTTAAGCACATGCCCTACACCTGAATAACATTGAAGAGAAAACGAAGTTAGCCATGGTGTGCTGCATTAACACATATAAAGGAACGGGACATAAAACCGCTTGGTTCGTCGGCGATGTGACGAATTGACAACAAACAAAATTAACATACTGAAAATTGTGGCGATTTTACACATACTTTTTTTTGTGGCGAATTTACTATGTGACGAATGTACAACGGTCCAAACTTAATGGCGGTTCGGAACATAGCTGCGAGTACAAGTTTGCGCAGGTTTTTTCAAGTCTATCATAATTTAGGCTCCATTTAATTAATTCTATAGCTTAACCTCTTGACCGCCAGTCATGTATAGATGACAAACCAAAATGTGCTCAGCACGCCACGGTCACGATACCATGACATACTTTAATACGTAAAAAAAACTCATAAAACAACATCTTTACGTATAATACCGAACTCGCTACTATTTTGTAGGTGTAATAATCCATTCCTGCGGGGCGACGCACAAGTGCGTTTTTTGACGCGCATGCGCGTTCCCGCACTAAATGGGAGGATCTAGGTCGTAGCTTGGCGCTGAGGGTATGTTTTTGCTTTTGGCGGTCAAAGGTTAAGTATATATCTAGAAATCATCAAATGAAACCTTAATTATTATTAACTCAAATAAACCAGCATCGCAGCTAACTTCCAAGACGCTAATAAGTTTGAATCGTGCTATAACGTTAAGCAAACATTTCTGAGAAACGACTTTTTTTTTACTGTAAAAAATTACTGTTTGAATTGTTCAACTTGTAACATAATAAACGCAAGCCCTAAAGTATGTAGTTAGCTCATAATCGGCTACTGAATTGATTTAAGCTATTTCTGAAATACTTAAGAGCTCTTACACAGAAAGTTGGCAACGTCGCAAACAGCTGTCAAATATTTCCCTGTTTTGATTAATTTGTCAATATTACTGTATGAAAATAAGAAATATGGCTAACTAATGAACTAGAATATTGATTATGAAATGCAATAATTAATATCGTAACACCGAATATTTAGTTTTAGATGTAAAAAAAGTATTTGGAAACTTTACAAATGCCTTTTTGCACCTAAAACGGTTACAATTACAACATCAAATTCAGTGTTTTAATTGCAATTCATGATTAATATTCTAGTTCATTAGTAAGCCATATTTCTTATTTTCATACAGTAATATTGACAAATTAATCAAAACAGGGAAATATTTGACAGCTGTTTGCGACGTTGCCAACTTTCTGTGTAAGCGCTCTTAACTACTCTTAAGTCATTTTTCAACCGAAAATAATTGCACCAGCCACCTCTTCGTTAAACAGTGGATTCAAACGAAAGTTATACTTAAGTTAAGGCTTTTTAAAATGCAGTTCTAAATAAAATCTATCGTTAAATATAAAATAAATAAAAAACAACCTTGTCTTAAAGACTATAAGGTTTATGTGTAAAAAGTAAAACGAGTGATTTATATTTAAAATAATTACTATGTGGAGATATGAGAAACAGGGTGTAAAATCTCTCATCCTCCGTTGTAAAGACAGGATCCTCCGAGCAGACGGGTGTTGTGTCTGGTGGACTACTGCGCGACGGTTGTTGTCGGGATTGTGTATACATGCTAACGTCGCGGACAACTTTGATAGCGCGATGTAGGAAACGTCAGTTGTAGTTCGCATGTTGAGCGATAGATGTCGCTACAACTATTTAAAAAAATAGCTGAAATCGATTCTGAGCAAAGATTACATTTTTAGCTTAACTATGTGTCTTTTTACGTCCCATTATTATTTTAAGTAAACTACGCTGTTTTTAATAAGTTGGTGAAATAAATAGGATGGGTAACAAATTATCAATATAAAAAAAAATCAATTTTTTTTGCTCGTGATTGCCCAGTAGTTAAGGCGCCCGTATCTCTTGCATGTCAAAGTCAAAGCATTTATTTCAATTAGACCATTTACAGGCACTTTTGAATGTCAAGAAGTTACAGTTTAAACTTGAAGCTAGTTGCTCGTTCCAAAGCGTAGATCTCTATGGAGAAGAACGAGCAAGAAACTCCATGGAGACTCTTTTTCTACAACATGTGGTTGCGAGTTCAATACTGGGCAAGTACCAATGTGTCTTTTACCATTAAACTTTCTCAGTTTATCTTGAACATCACTGACATCAGTGCAAGAAAGCATCAGGAGGAAACCTAGACTTGTAATTATTAAATGTATTATAAATGTGAAAGTTTGTGAAGACGTTTAAGCGGTCACCGCTGCCTATAGACATCTGCAATACCAGAGGCCTTGCAAATGCGTTGCCATCCCAGAGACAAAGTTGAAACGTCTCATGTACCTGTAACTACACCGGCACGCATACCCTTCAAACCGGAACACAGCAACGCTGCTTTGCGGCAGAAATATGTATGGTGGTAGTACTTCCCCGGACGAGCTCCTTCACAAAGAGCTCTATTACTACTAAAATTTGACATTACAATCAGTCATTTTAATATTATTTATTTGACCTATCTCGTATGTGACGTTTCGCCAACTTATTTTAACTAGCTTTGCACATTTGCACATTTTAATACAATGTAAAAGATTATAATTTTAAAATGTATCGTTTCAAATGAATACCAGTAGTTTTAATTTTTTTAAGTAATTATTGTTTTTTTTTCTATTAAATCATTATTAATTATGTTCTATTAAAATAGATATTTTATTGGAATTAATTGCTTCGATTTTTTTTTATACAGGGTGATTTTTAATTCACTGCGTATTTTTAAGGGGTGAAAATACTCTGAATACGAATTTTGTTTTTTTTTATGCCATTGGATGGCAAAGCCGACGTCCCACCTGAAGTTAAGTGGTCACCGCTGCCTATAGACATCTGCAATACCAGAGATCTTGCAAATGTGCTGTCATCCCAGAGACAAAGTTGAAATATGTCATGTGCCTGTAACTACACGGGCAATCACACCCTTCAAACCGGAACACAGCAACGCTGCTTTGCGGCAGAAATAGGTATGGTGGTAGTACTTCCCCGGACGAGCTCACAAAGAGCTCTTTAACATCATCTTTTACTAGGGAATGAAAAAAAAAACAGCTGTTCGCTACAAAAAACACCACGCTATCCAAATGTATGAAACTGCTGCTTTTTTTTAAATAAAACTTCTTTACGCACGCTTGACTTGGGGAGTAAGCTGGTGAATGCGTGACGAGAGCGTTACGAAAAGTGTGATCGGGCGACGCGAACGGAAGGTGAGAGGGAGATATAAGTTAGTGAAGATAGACAGAGAGAGAGTTACGTTTCGTATATTGCTGTAGGGGCAAGAGAGAGAGGTGTGCTCGCACATTTTCTTTCTCTCTTCCTCTCATAGCCAGTTACTAAATGGAGCTAAAGACTTTACTTCAGTCGTGTGGTCTAAAGCACACGCGGATTTTTTCCCATAGCTTAGATTTAGTCTTATAGCACACTTTTAGTAAAAGTTGACTGCCCTGTTGGCCTAGTGGTCGCAACGCAAGCGCGACGGATAAACATGGTCCCGGGTTAAATTCCTTGTTCGGGCAAAAAGTGTTATTGGGTTTTTCCATTAGGAATTTCTCAGTAGCAGGCCGAAGTTTGAAAGTACAGTAGTACGTCGATTATCCAAACTGAATGGGGAGACACGGGTGTAGCAAGCACGTAAACCCGTTGGTCCCGGCTGTCATTCGTAGATCTTTGACAGTCGTTACGGATAGTCAGAAGCCAAGAAGTCTGACAACCAGTCTTACCAAGAGGTATCGTGTTGCCCAGTAACGGGGTTGTGCAGGTCAGATAGGCAGTCGCTCCATGTACAACACAGGTATTCAGCTGCATCCGGTTAGACTGGAAGCCGACCCCGACATAGTTGGGGAAACGCTAGGCAGGATATAAAAGGTCTTGTAATAAAAGTTGTTTGTATGTATGAGTACTTTCATCTCCTAAACAATAGGCAATGACTTAACACTCACCCTGTATATAATTAATGTATTTAAATACATTTTTCATATGATTGAACATAAAATCACTTTTTATATGTCTACAAATAATTAATTATATATTACATAGCGATTATACAGGAACAGTTTTTGAGTGCGTATATTTTGTCTAAACAAACTTAAATAAGTTCTAATAAATACGTATTTTTTATTTTGATATGGTTTAGTAATAAAAGATAAAGTTATTGTTTACGAAACATGTCTAATTTGGAACTTATTTTATGGGCAGTCACTGGCGCCGGCGAGCGCCAGTGGCGCGGTAGGCAGATATTAACTGTGCGCTCGTCCCTGCGCCGACGCGGGTTACTGACCGCTAATTTCATTGGCTACGAACTGATTTATAATTGCAGTTCCTAAATGCGCAAAATAAAACATTAAAAATGAATTAAACTTTTCATGGAAATTAATTACTGTCTTGCGAATCGACCGCGACTTCGTCCGTGTGGCTTATTTCACCCGCTTACTGCTACTGCTCCGCTCCCGTGAGTTTTAGCGTGATGTTATAAAGCCCATGTTACTCGGGAATAATGAAGCTATCTATTGGTGAAAAAATGGTTAAAATCGGTCCAGTAGTTTCGGAGCCTATGCGATACAAACAAACAAATTCCTCTTTATAACTGAACTAACAAAAATTGCGCACAAATTAAAAACTTTTCCTTTATATTTAATATCAAATTATGTTTTATATTATAAGAACTTGCGTGTTTACAAAAGCACAGTGCCATTTATAAACTTATGTATATATATTAAAAAATGTATATTTTAAAATTCTTACATAGTATACAGAATGGATTTTGTCCGGCGGCTTTTCTCGTTTTTTTTTTTTTTGTTTTAAATATGTGAATACAGTTCAGAATATATCTAAAAGTTATGAATGGTCTCCTAGGAACGTTTTCCAGTAACTATAACGGTTAAAGTGCCTGCCTTTAGTGACCCGTTTGAAAAAACCACCCTGTATAATATTAAATTAATTATGTATTTGCAATCTAAGATTACACCTATGAATATGATTGTCCTATTGGTCTCGTGGTTACAAGTTGGACTTGTGAGCCTCGGGACGCGAGTTCAATTCCGAGTTCGGGCAAAATGTTATTGGGAATTTAGTAGCAGCCCGAAGTTTGGTGTGACATACCCGTGCCTCGGAAAACACGTCGTTGGTCCTGCGCCCGATCTCCGGTCGGGTCGGATTGCCGTCCCATCGGTCTATGAGAGTGAGGGAAGAGGGAATGCACCTGTGTTTGCGCACACACTTGTGCACTGTAATATCATCTGCGTACTTGGCTAGTCTCCATTAAAATTGGCCGCCGTGAAATAGTACTATATCAGCGTAGCATCAAAACAATAAAAGCAAAATATTATTAATAATTTAATTTCAATTTTCAATTTAACGACACTGTAGGCGCAGTGGCTGATCAATTGACTGCTGCACTGCGTGTCTCAGCTTCGATACCCTCACGGAACAAACACTTATATGACCTAGAAATAGATGTTCCGGGTCTGGCTGTTTGTGTATGTGAGTTTATATGTTTGTAAACGCACCCACAAAACAGGAGAAATTACGAGAAACAACGTTTCAGAAAAAATATATACAGGAAAAAATTTTAACCAGTGCGTAAATTTTGCCATAATAAACTTCAACACGTTTTATTAAACACGTATATTTTATTTTGATATGTCTTAGTACTAAAAAAAAAAGTTATCGCTTACGAAACATGTATACTTAAAAACCATATTTTATTGTCACTCGGCGCTAGCGCATCCCCCACCCCCTCACTCCAGCCATGCGCCCGGGCGGCGGCCAAGGGTTGTCATTGATAGTATGGCGAATAGATTATGTCCATGTTTTGCTGATTTCAAACTCGGATAAGGATGAATTTTTTTTAATTTTTTTTTTAACTAAACACGGAAATGTGTTCTATTACTGACACTGAACTACCAAAAAAAATTTACGCACTGGTTAAAAACTTATCCTGTAGGTACGTGGTTTTAAACCCAAAAGCATTTACTGATTGTTGTCTTAAAGTACTTGAATTTTCGGAGTTA
Source organism: Caradrina clavipalpis (assembly GCA_932526535.1). NCBI lineage: Eukaryota > Metazoa > Arthropoda > Insecta > Lepidoptera > Noctuidae > Caradrina > Caradrina clavipalpis. Next base: position 5,938,848 of record OW052117.1, read on the forward strand.
AATAAGAATATTAAGAGTTATAAAAATTGATCGGAATGATGATAATGTCTTGGAATACCGACCCTTAGGCGTTTGGCACACTGCCCCGCATCACGCAGCGTGGTGCGTGGTAACGGAGCTCTGGTGATCTGCAACACTGCGCGTGAACGCGTGCCCAGTGTGTTGCACTACGCGTGTTTTCTAAAGTCAAAGTCAAATCATTTATTTCAATTAGACCATTTTTTTTTATAGACGGGAAATCATCAAATAACTTCCCCCGCCCTGGGCGGGGCGGGAAAGAGTGTCAGACTTTTACTGACTAAAACCCGTCTATGTTCCTTCATGTGCCCTTTGCATTCCGGGGGCGCGGTATCTCTTACGAACAACCCGCAGCTCAATTAGACCATTAAAAGGCACATTTGAACGTCAATTACTTGAAAAAATAAAATAATATTGAATCTTGTTCCTCATTCCAAAAGATAGTTTCGTATGGATAAGAACGGTCAAGAAATTCCATACATATTCTTAAATCAAAATGTATTACAATAAGTTGTACATTAATTCAATAAAAATATACAAATGTCAAAACGATCTATCTAAATTAAATGTCACACAAAGTACTACAATCATTGTACAAACGCAGAAACTTACGAACAACATTAGAACATGCACTCACGCACCACGCTCCGTGATGCGGTACCAGTGTGCCAATCGCCTTAACCTTTTGAACGCCCGAGCGCAAACGCATCGGCCCCTGTAGCCATGTAACAAACGATAAACGCAAACGCTGAGTAGGCTTTAATAGATCTTCAACTTTATGTACTTGGTTTTAAGTTGAAGATCTAATGAAGATTGCATAGCGTTTTCGTTCGTTCCAAACGCTAACGCTTAGAAATCTTTAATAGATTTTCAACTTAAGGCTCTTGTGTATTAAGTTGAAAATCTATTGGTACCTACCGAGCGTTTACGATTATCATTTGTGACTTGGCTAGGGGGGCGGAGCCTGCTACGCCAAGCCACAAATTCAGCGCATTTCGATTATTGTTTTTTCTAGTGAAACGTAAGTAATGAATATATCTTTGTGCTATTTTACAATATTTCATTAATGTAGTTTTAAATAAAAGGAAAAAAAAACAGAAAACTTAATTAAGTATTTTTTTTATACTTAAAAATGTCGTTTTCTTGTCGGCTGTAGACGACAATGGCGTGTTAGCATCGTTTTCGTTTGTCGGCTATATCCGACCATGGCGTTCAAAAGGTTAAGGTTCTAGTTCCACTGCTAGCGAGAAGCGAGTGTGAACAATAGTTTTGTCGTTGAGCTGTAAGAAATGTACCAGCGCGACAGGCGACCACTAGCTCGCCCAATTTGGTCGGGATTTTGTATGAGTATGCTACTGTCGCTGCGAACTTTGACAGCGCGATCTAAGAAACGTCAGATTCAGTAGTTCGCATTTTGACCGACAGATGTCGCTACAGCCTTAATAACCTAGAACAATGCTTGAAGTATATGCTTGTGTCATGATGGCCCTGTGGTTAAGGCGCCCGCCTCTCATGTGCAGTTGTGAGCTCGCAACCGAGCAAAGGCAAGTACCAATGTGACTTTTTCTGATTCATATGTACTTTTTAAGTTTATCTTGGACATCACTGACATCGGTAGACATGTCGGAGGCCCTTGAAGCGGTTTAAAAACTCTGTCACTAGGGTGTATGGAGTCGTAAGACCTTACTGCCCACAATATAACACTCTCGTGCATGAGAGGCGGGCGCCTTAACCACTGGGCCATCACGACACTTTCTACTAACAACTCATTTCGCGTCGCCGTGTGAATGAAACAGGAGTTTTGTATGAAACCGAATGTAGCAGAAATTACGCGACTGACAACTCAAAAAATTACGCTCGTCTGGTTTCCTTTAAATTGAAACCTATATCGTAGGTCTGCTTTTCTGATATGGTACCCGTACTCAGGTGCGTGCGGTTCATATAGGCAAATAGACATTGCCTACCCTATAAAATACGTATTTATACGAGTAATTACTATCGTTAAAATAAATAACATAATATGAATTTAAATGTGTGCCTCGATTTTATTATATTAAGATTTAATATATTATGTTTTTTATTTTAACGATAGTAATTATTCGTATAAATACGTATTTTATAGGGTAGGCAATGTCTATTTGCCTATATAGACCGCACGCCACTGCCCGTACTAATGTCATTATAAAGACGTTTCGCGTCAAAAACATTATTATGTCGATTTTAATGTAAGCCTCTCCGCACAACCGACTTTAGGACCGATTATCGGACCGATTCAATAAATCTAGCTTCGTGGGACCGACCTTTTGTCGGCCGTGTGCGTTGGTGTATCAGAATTGAAATGTTCCATACTCGCCGAGAAATCGGCAAAAAAATCGGCCGTGTGTGGAAGGGCTTATCAAATGTAATTGTGATAAGAGAGGCCTTATCAATCGGAGATTAGAATAAAAAGGATAATACAGGAAGTTGGAAATTGGAAATAACTTCTTTTTTCGTTATTGCCATTTTGAATAATCGGGCGTCCGACTACCCGCGGCTTCTTTAGCGTGGTTTTAACGCGTGTCAAAATACGTTTTTAGTTACCGCTCCGCTCCCGACTGTTGTAGCGTGATGTTATAAAGCCCATAACCTTCCTCAATAAAAGGACAAATCATTACAAAAGTATTTTTTCAATTTGAACCAGTGATTCCCGAGATAAGTACGTATAACCAAACATACACACTCTCAACTTTATAATATTATTAAGTATGTATAACCAACGTTTTCTTATACGGCAACATTTAGACCCAATTTCACTAAAAGTACTAAATGAATTTAGTGCCTAAACATATTTAGAACATCATTCAAAGTCAAAGTCAAAGTCAAATCATTTATTCCAATTAAACCATTATAAGGCACTTTCGGACGTCAATTTAGCGCTGAATATGTTTAGTGATTTTAGTCAAAGTGGGTCTTAATCAAAAATAGTTTAGAAACTTATCCAATGCTCAGTAATAAAACATAGCGCGACTTACAATTTGATCACAACGCCATCTAGCTACAAAAAATGAACTAAATTTATTTTTGCTAGCTCTTGTATTAGGACCCACAATCATTGAAGTCGCGGGGGAAAAACACCGCCGCACCTGTTTTAAACCTTATTTCAATTAGCTTAGTTTTCACAATCCTGTGACCGAAGTAGCACGACGCGGTATGATTGTATCGAAATAAAGTAATATGAACACTAAATTCGTTGAAATAAGGATGAAAAGATATTGATCAGTAATAATCCCATACGTCAGTCAGCCCTTATGGTTTTAAAGATACTTGGCCTACACACTACACAACCATCTCGGCTTAATATAGGTACGTAAGCATTTAATTCTAGTTTTAAATATTTAAATGTATGTAGAATGTGGTGCTTCAAGAATATTAAATGTATGTATTTCTGTTTCTATGACTATTCGTGCGTATGCATCAGAAAACAATAATTAAGTAGTAGACACCATTTAATGATAATAATTTAATAATAATTTCAAGATACAACTTCTCTAAAAAACAGTTTATTTTAAACCCGATTATTTTTTTAATAACCATAAATTAGATTTAGACCCACTTCCATCACAGTCACTAAATACATTTAGTGCCTAAACGTATTTAGAACATCATTGCATCCCTGTCACATTGTTAGAAGGTGACAGTGACAGAATGATAATTTAAACACATTTGGCGCTAAATATGATGTAAGGATCGTAGCAGGTGGCGTTCTGTGGTTTCTGCCTACCCCCATGGGAAAAAGGCGTGAGTGTATGTATGTATGTTTAATGATTTTGGTGAAAGTGGGCCTTACAGTTGTTTTGAAATCAATGAATAGTTAACGAATTGAGATAACAAAAAAGTGACGTCATAGTTTAGTATTGTCATACAAAGTTTATGGAGAAATAGCGTTTTGACAGCTCATAAAAAGTTTGGCATTTGATTAGTGGTGTCATCTACGCAATTCAAATAGAGGAACTTTAAAAAAGGAATACTTTATTATACCATTACTAATTAACAATTACATTTTTAATTGCTTTTAAGAGTTGTCAAATGACGTCACAGTTTTCTATTGCCATACTAAGTATTTAAGGGAATCGCGTTTTTGACAGCTCATAAAAGAATATCAAGAGAATACTGCATTCGTCAACGGCTTATCAATTAATCAGGTGGCATTTTAGCGTCTCCCCACACGACCGAGAATCGTACCGATTATCGGGCCGATTTTTTTGTTTTTTTTTTGTGAGAAGAAACTGACAAAAATCAGTTAGTAAATCGGTCGTGGATGGAGAGCCTAAGGGTGTGCCTCCACGACCCATAATCGGCCCCTACGACCGATAATCGGCCCGATTTCTTCATAGGCGAAAAGAAACTGTCAAAAATCGGCCCGATAATCGGTCAGTAAATCGGTAGTGGGCGGAAAGCCTTTGTCTGACTAACTCGATCATTGGCAAGATGCGGTTCGCGTTAAGCTCTTAGTAACAGGTTCTCATTAGCACCGTTTTTATACGTAACTCTAAAAAATAATGTCAGCTTACAACACCATCTGCAGAACCAATAAAAAAGGTTTATCACTGATATATGTTTTAGCTTACTATTGACTTTGCAAATTTTATTATATAAGCTCTATTCAGCAACCGATATTAAAGGCACACCTAAACACGAGCGATATTATCGCTAGAGCGATGTACTGTCAGTGGCGTTGCTATCGGATTCGGAGGGCTAGGCGATGCCACGCACCGGGGCCTTAACGCTCAGGGGAGACTAGCAACAGTCCGCGTGGATACGTAAACCCGCGTTAAGTTACATCTTTTGTTACTGCTATACTCCCAAGTGTCCTTGCGTGATGCTTTATAGCCTATATTATTTCCTGATAATTTAGCCATGCATTGGTGAAAAAAAAAATTGAAGTCGGTCCAGTAGTTTTTGAGCTTATTCTGTACAAATAAACAAACGAAAATTTTCTTCTCTATAAATTAATACAGATATAGATTTATTTACCTACTTGATGAAACCTAACTAGTGTTTTCCCTAAACCCTTGGTTACCTAGCAACACCACTGTATGTGATGAATCATTTATATTTTAACAGCGATATTATCGCCTTGACGATAAAATCCCTCTTGTATTGTGACGCCTTAACATTTGCATTATTATTCCGATCAAATGAATACGATAAACTACCAATTTGACACATTAAGCTAAGTAAATAATCGGAGTTATAATGTAAAAAATAAATATCGGTGCTACTTTACTATAGTTCTATATAATTGGGTAGATGACACCATTAAGCAATAAGTCCAAGACACAATCTTCACAAAAAAAAAACAGTTTATTTCAGCCCTGAAAACCCTATGCATTTTTAAATAACTATAAAATTCGATGTTGAGTGGCTTTGAAACCAATAACTTGCTAGTGAATTGTGATGACCAAAAAGTGACGTCATAGTTTAGTATTGTCATACGAAATCTATGGAGGAATCGCGTTTTGACAGCTCATAAAAAGTACGTCAATTGATTAGTGTTGCCATCTACCCAATTAATTACGTGTGCTTTATTTTGGTTATAATTAAATGGTAGAATTCATGTTTAGGAACAAATATAATGATTGTTGAATATTTTATTTGTTTTATTATTATTATTTAATTGCCTTGTTAGATAGCCTAGTGGTCCTAAGCTCGCCTGCTACGATAGAGGTCTTGGGTTCGATTCCCATGTCGAGCCAAGTGTTTTTGAGTTTTTCTATGAATTTCTCAGAAGCAGCTCGGAGTTAGGATTTGTGCCCGGTTAATGGCAAAAGGCTTTTCCCCTACTACATGGGACCTAAAACATACCGGCGAACTGTGAGTGTACATTGGTACCTCTGCCTAACCCTTCGGGGCGTATAGCGTGATGGTATGTATGTTTGTATTATTTCATCATCATCACGTCGGTCGAACGACGTCCACAATGACCGGTAATGCGTGTAATAAAATTTCGTGTTTTTAACCATGGTCTAGGTGACTAACAAAATGGATTTATATGGCAGATGTGAGTGGCAAGGAAGGGGACGCCCTAGAAAGACCTACCCTGATCTTATTGTGAGGTTCTTCAGAAAGGTCGGGTGTGCGGTACTCGTAACCGGCGTGCTTGTATGTCCTGAACTATAATGAAATTCAGGGCTTCATAGGTGTCATTTTACTGACAGATGTCGCAGAGATCAAGCTGTCTTTAACAAGGTATAGTCTATGCCTCGCATGTGATAAGTCACATCAAGTTACCCGAAACTGTGAAATTTTCGCAATCAACTTTGAACCACAGTTCACAACGATAAAGTTGAAAATCTATTAAAGAAATTTGACAAATTGTAGTAGCTTGATTTGCTGGCGTCTGTACATATTGATTAAAATGTGGCGTCCATAAAATTGTTAATACCTGTCAAAATAATCATAATACCACAGCATAATACATACAAATACAGGCGACGCCGGTTGTTGTATAAGTATGTCACTTTCAACACGTGTTTCAAAATAATTAGCTATATCAGCTGATTGTTTTAAGATGAAAATGGAGAAACTGTCCATGTGTAGGATATGTTTGGTGGAGAACGTTCGCATGTATGTAGTACAAGAGCCTGCAGGAACTGTACGAGAAGCTGACTGATGTTCCGGTAAGTTCATATAAACCTACTTTACATGTTGAAAGATATTACGAAGGGTTGAAAGCCAATTTTATTCATAAACAAAATGGTACAAGATTCATTTTGTTGTAGTTCGTAACTGAAGATAGTAGACCGATGCTCGCTTGTTTCTTCTGCTGCACTAGAATGAAGCAATGTGCACAATTCCAAAGAAAATGTCTAGAAGCTGAAGAACTGTTCGCACAGATGTTGGATGAGGATCATGAGGTGAGGGATTTGTTAACAGACATTTATTCTCATAACTGCTCATATAAGTAGAAGTGGATTATTTTACATTCAATAATCCTTTTACAGCCGAATCCTTTAAAAAAACATGGCCAGTTCGGCCAGTTAGAGTTTTTTGGTGGATTTATTCAAACTCCAGTGAATCACTTAAGTATAGATGTTGAATGTCAAGAAGAAAGTGATATTATCAAACAAGAACTACCAGCAGTTTGTGAGAGACAAGATGATATTATTGAGCCAAAGGAGGAATATCAAAGTGATGGTATGTTTGTAGAAACAAAAATATATATGATCATTTTATAATACATATCTTGAAATATTTTTTTAAATTTTTTGATGTTTAATTAATATCACATATTACTTTTATGATTTATTAATAAACTGCCTTGTTAGCCTAGTGGTCCTAAGCACGACTGCTACGCTAGAGGTCCTGGGTTCGATTCCCAGGTTGAGCAAAAAGTGTTAATGGGTTTTTCTATGAAATTCTCAGTAGCAGCTCGAAGTTTGGATTTCGCAAAGGGCACATGAAGGAACATAGATGGGTTTTAGTCAGTAAAAGTCTGACACTCCCTCCCGTCCCGCCCAGGGCGGGAGAAGTCATCAAAAAACTTCCCCCGCCCTGGGCGGGACGGGAGGGAGTGTCAGACTTTTACTGACTAACAACCAATAAAAAATAAAAACTACAGCACAGTTTTCTTGGATAACAAGTTGCCTGGTTGCTATTCCAGACTTCTATCTATTTCTGTGCCAAGTTTCTTTCAGATCCACTCAGCCATTCTGGCGTGATTGGGTGACACACATCTTTGAGGGTATGAGAAACAGGGTGTAAAGCTTCTCATCCTCCGTTGTAAAGACAGGATCCTCCGAGCAGACGGGTGTTGTGTCTGGTGGACTACTGCGCGACGGTTGTTGTCGGGATTGTGTATACATGATAACGTCGCGGACAACTTTGATAGCGCGATCTAGGCAACGTCAGTTTTGCCGTAATAGTTCGCATGCTGACCGATAGATGTCGCTACTCGTCCAATCAAACATTCTCATTAATCTTCTTCTTAGCGTATTGATGGCAAATAATAGATTATTAATAATTAAATAAATAAGATATTTTTTAAATACTATGTTTGACCCTAAATTCGGCCACTGCAACACCATCCGCCGACGCAGTCATTAGGTCCTCACGTGTGCAAGACACAGGGCATGCGGCACAAGATAAAAGGTGGGCCTCTGCGGAGACGCAGACCATCGCCTTCTCATTAATAATAGCCAGATTAATCTAAATTATGTGCTTTTAACATTTTTTGTTGACGGGCCTGTTGGTCTAGTGGTTAGTGGCCCTGACTGCTAAGCCGGAGGTCGTGGGTTCGATTCCCACCCAGGACAAACTTTGTGTGATGAGCATGATTGTTTGTTCTGTGTCTGGGTGTAATTTATCTATAATATGTATGTATTTATAAATTATATAAGTATGTATATCAGTTGTCTGGTTACCATAACACAAGCTCTGCTTAGCTTGGGATCAGATAGCCGTGTGTGAGTTGTCCCAAGATATTTATTATTTATTTATTTTATTTTATTTGTTTATTTACAGAACTAGAACTGAAAAACCCACGCAATAGCTATTCGGATGTAGAAGATGTACCACCGCACCATTCTGAAGCAGTACATATGCCACCATGTTACTCTGAAGAAGACTCGGAAGATTATGTACCTTTAATAACATTTAAAACTGAAGTGGAAGATGATGTAGACTTATCTATGACAGAACAAACAACGAGAGAGATGATAAGTAAGTACACACGAGTTATAATCGCTTTTGGCCTTACTTATAATAATAACTGCCCCGTTGGTCTCGTGGTCGCAAGTGCGACTGCTGTGCAAGGGGTCCCGGGTTCGATTCCCAGGTCGAGCAAAAAGTGTTATTGGGTTTTTCTATGAATTTCTCAGTAACAGCTCGAAATTTCGATTTGTGCCCGGTTTATGGCAATAGGCTCGCCCCCTATTACATGGGACCTAAATATACCGGTGAACTGTGGGTGTACAATTGCACATTGGTACACCTCTGCCTAACCCTTCGGGGAATACAGGCGTGATGGCATATATTATAATAATAACGCTAATACTTAGCTACCTCTCAATTGACTAATAGTGAACTTTTTTCAACATTAACTTCAAGGAATAATAATTATGTTCAAATTGAAAGTGAAATTCAAATTAATTTATTGAAGAACATTGGTAAAGTAAGATGATTTAATATAGTTATCCATATAGGTCTGCTATGTCTCGCTATTTAGGCATACAAAATTCATAATACGTTACAGATAAGAACAATTAAACACTAACAGCCTTACTTATAAAAATAACACTAACTATACTTAGCTACCTCTCAATTGACTAATTTGAGCATGACCAAATTATTCGACTAAAGAACGAAATCGAACGAACTAATCATGCTCAATGGTCAAAATTGTCAAGTTGACTTTGACACATTAACGTCACACTCTTAACATAATCTCAAATTGACAATAGAATCCATAGAAAAAAAATGTCATCGTTACAGCTGAATGAAACCTACCATCTTACCTCTGAACTAGACTTAAACAACGGGTCGCCGCTGTTTAAATTCATCAATCACTTAGCTATTACATAACAACTTCCCAACCCTGAATAACGTTTATAGGTGAGATTTTTCACCTGACACACCGTTGCGCGTTGAAAGTAGTTCATAAGTGAATAAAAGATCATTAATCAAGTGAGATTTAGCTAAAGATTAGTTAGCGTTATTTTTATAAGGCTGTTAATGTATAGATAAATCAGTCTTATTATCTAATATATAAAATTCTCGTGTCACAGTTTTCGTTGCCATACTCCTCCGAAACGGCTTGACCGATTTTGATGAAATTTTTTGTGCATATCGAGTAGGTCTGAGAATCGGCCAACATCTATTTTTCATATCCCTAAAAAAAAAAAAATGGCAAAACAACGTTTGCTGGGTCAGCTAGTTATTGATATAGTTGTTTCTTCAGTATCATAGGAAGCAGGCAGGGTGCTCTGCCCGTCCTCCTCGGTTCTAGTGTGGGACATTATAACCCTCTATTTTAATTTATGTGCATCCTATCCAATCTTCAGCATGCATCAATACAGATTTATAATCACAGGTGCGCCCGTGATGAAGACAGCGAAATTTGACTTACAAAGAACGAAACTAGAAGAAACAATTACTGACAAGCAAAAGAAGAATACACTATCAGATTTTGATATTATCGAGAACACTCAAAATCGTACGTCTGAACTTGTGACTAGCTTCAAAGAGCCTTTCAAATGTGATCAGCGTAGTTTAAATCGAGTAAAAAATTCAAAACAAAGTAATGTTGTGCACACGTGTGATAGTCGTTACAAATGTCATATATGTCAGCGCAGTTTTAGTACTAAAGGTAATTTAAAAAATCATATCAACATACACATGAAGCGTCACAAATGTAATATATGTCAGCGTCGTTTTAGTCACAAGTGTCAATTAACTGATCACCTTACAAAACACACTGGTGAAAAACCTTACAAATGTAATATATGTCAGCGCAGTTATAGTAGTAAGAATATTTTAAGAAACCATATCCGCAGACATATTCAGCGTTACAAATGTGATATATGTCAGCGTTATTTTCATCAAAAGTGTTATTTAAAATCACATATTCGAATACACACTGGTGAAAAACCATACAAATGCGAAATATGTCAACGTAGTTTTACTCAAAAGAATAGTTTAACTCAACACAATAATATACACACTGTTGAAAAACCTTACAAATGTGAAATATGTCAGCGTGGTTATAGTACTAAGAGTCTTTTAACTGTTCATACTCGTAGACACACTGGTGTAAAACCATACAAATGTGATGTATGTCAGCATAGTTTTTTGAAAAAGACTCATTTAACTGTTCACATTCGAATACACACTGGTGAAAAACCATACAAATGTGAAATTTGTCAGCATAGTTTCAGCCGAAAGAGTTATTTAACTGCTCATAATCGAGAACACACTGGTGAAAAACCTTTCAAATGTGAAATATGCCAGCGCAGTTATAGTACTAGGAGTCATTTAAATGTTCATATTCGTATACACACTGGTGAGAAACCATACAAATGCGAAATATGTCAACGTAGTTTTAGTCAAAACAGTTATTTAACTAAACATATTCGAATACACACTGGTGAAAAACCTTTCAAATGTGACATATGTCAGCGCAGTTATACTCAATCGAAGGATTTGAAAAGACATAATCGAAAACACACTGGTGTAGATCCTTAAAAATGTGATATATGTCAGCATAGTTTTAGTCGAGTTAGTAATTTAAATAACATACTTGTAAAAGCAGTGAAGTAAATAAACTGAATACGTTATAATTTAGAATCATTTGAAATGATTAAACGCGCGCATTTAGTTGCTGGAGCTCGGTAGTGAAGTGTGTGGGGCCCGCGGCCCCTCTCCTACAGCCGCGCGGTCCACCGCGCAGCCGACGCCTGACGAAGACAGCCGACGACGCCCGAACAGTACTCATATACACACTGGTGAAAAAACTTACAAATGTGAAATCTGTCTGCGGTAGGTGCGGGTAGTAAGGCCTAGCTAAGGGAGACTTCAAATAAAATAAAATCTATGTATCCGCTCAATCGAACTCTGGGAAGTGGGTCACATTTAACTTGTGACATTTGTTTAAAGGGACTATGAGTGTATAACTAATAATATTTTGTAAACTAGCTTATGTCCGCGACTTCGTTCGCGTGTATATCGGTTATCTCGGAGTTTTATTGTATGTGCGGAACTTTCATTGGTTTTCTAAAATACGCAGCAGAAGAGTCCTGTCGAAGTAAATCTTGTCGGTGTTCAGTATGGGCTCGTACACAAACGCGATGCGATGTCGCATCGTGCTCCGACGCAGCATTTGTATAGCCACAATCGTGAACAATCTATACAAATGCCGCGCGTCGCAGCACGATGCGACGTCGCATCGCGTTAAAGTGTACGAGCCCTATGTCGGCGTGTAGTCGTATACTGCAAACGCAGACAGACAGTTCAATTTTATTAATTTACTAGCTTTTGCCCGCGGCTTCGCTCGCGTTAAGAAGTATTATCTTTCATCCCCTATTTTATCCCCTTACGGGTGGAATTTATCAAAATTCTTTCTTAGCGGATGCCTTCGTCATAACATCTACCTGCATGCCAAATTTCAGCCCGATCCGTCCAGTGGTTTGGGCTGTGCGTTGATAGATCACTATGTCAGTCAGTCAGTCAGTCACCTTTGAGTTATATATATTTAGATATAGATAATTTTCATTTTGATTTATCTAATTATCTATACCTTTCAATATAGTAAAGCTAAGGAGTTTTTTTTTATTTTTTCGTTTGAACATGTTCCTTCCATACTAATATTATAACGCGGTATGTCTGTCAGTTGCGCGTTCACGACTAAACTACTGAACCGATTTTGATGAAATTTGGTACGCGGCGAGGGTGAGTTTGATAACCGACATTTATGCGAACGAAGTCGCGGACAAAAGCTAATAACATATATTACTGTTTTGTAACAATAGAGAATAAAAAATAAAAAATTATCAACTGAACAATTGATTTGCTATTGACATATTATTCTAAGAAGTAGAATTCAAATTGAGTGGTTTTTATCGCAGAAGCTAACGGGGGAGGGGACTGTGAAGACACGGGTGGATCTCTATTTCAGCTGTTCGCGCCGCAGCCCTAAGTAGGGTATTTTATTACTACTTTCTACTGTAATGACATACTTAGGTCAATTGTTTTTAAATGAGCTGTTATTGTTTTAGTTTGATTCTTTTATCATCACTAATACTTTTTGCTAATAAATATTTCGATAAAATGCAAAACAGTTTGATAAATAAGCTATTAGGTACACCACTGAGGACCCCAAGTAGTTGTACACCAGCGCCCCACGAAGCCAAAGTTAAACCATTTGTGTCAATTAGAGTTATACCATACAATTGGGTAGATGACACCACTAACCAATAATTCTCAGACACAACTTCACTAAAAAAATACTTTATTTTTGCCCTGAAAACCCGATAAATTTTTGAATAACTATTATCATCAATTTTTAGTTGCTTTGAAATCATTAAATAGTTAGTGAATTGAGATGACAAAAAAGTGACGTCATATTTGAGTATTGTCATACAAAATCTATGGGGGAATTGCGTTTTGACAGCTCATAAAAAGTACGTCAATTGATTAGTGGTGTCATCTACCCAATTAATTCACTTTATAATTGACAAGCAACGTTTGGCAAAACCCTTTTTTGTTTCGAAATGGCATTCTGCTGTTCAAGCTAGCAGGTTGTTTACTGCTTTACCGGAATTTCCTGTGGATGCCGTACTAAAAATTTGTATTGTTTTGGTAAAACATTAGTGACCCCAATTACTGGCGCTTTTGAATTATTAAGAAGTTAAGCAGAAAGTTGGATCAGTCACCGGCCGCAGTGACGCCAGAAAAGACGCGCGGGGAGCACCACGCGCGCCTCACTCTCGGGCCTGTCTCTGTTCGGGAGACGGGCTGACCCCCAGTCCGCCGCCGGCAGGCCCTACTTCAGGGATGGCGAACCAATGGCACGCGTGCCAGTAGTGGCACGCGACAAAATAATTCGGGCACCCCAATATATGACAACTGTATACGTATTTGATCGAAAACAATTTACAACAGCAGAAATCACACTAACCTTTTATTAAAATAAACATAAAATAGTAAATATTACGATTCTTGTACAAACTAGTTGCAAACAAAGAGTGTTAACAGCTTCTAGTTGTATTTTTCTCCATTCAATGACTAAGCCAAGATTCTTTGATGGCACGTCATAGTCACATTATTATTTTTCTATAAAAAATGGCACTATCACCGATAAAGGTTCGCCATCCCTGCCCTACTTCATGGTGGCTGAACATCGTCTCGCGCCCTCCGGCGCCTTCTGCGTCTGCTGCGGGTTGGATAGGAGGAAGTAGCCTCCCTCCCGTTCCGCCGCCTCCATAGCGGCCAACACCTCCTTGCAGAAAGAGACGACGGCGTCTCAAGCACTTTTGCTTCCGATCATAAACAGAACAACGTCCTGGAGCGAGAGGCTACCCGCGATTGGGTAGTAGACACCATGAAACAATAATTCCAAGACACAAAAAAAACAGCCTCGAAACCCGATGAATTTATAAATAACTGTAATATTTGATTTTTAGTTCCTTTTAAATTATAAAATACCTAGTTAGTGAATTGAGACGACAAAAAAGTGAGTGACGTCATAGTTTAGTATTGTCATTCGAAATCTATGGGGAATCGTGTTTTGACACCTCATAAGAAGTACGTCAATTGATTAGTGGTGTCACCTACCAAATTACCGCTGCGACGAGAACACGGTGCTGCGCTATCTTACACCAACCCACAGACTGAACAGGACCTGCAGGTCTATTGGCTATCTTTTTCAATGCCAGTGACCAACTGGCTTCAGTTGCACACTTACGTTTGATGACAACTGAGAATTTCATAACATTGGTATTGCGTATCACATGAAGTGCTTATCATGCTACGGTGGCTTTTAACGATTCACGGTGCTCTTCGGCACAGCACTTGAACTCCTCTATTTTTTATCGACTATTATGACGCTAAGTTGAATATTGGCTATTGAGCGTTACAATACTACGTTTTTATGAACATCTTATTTTAAGCGGCTTATAAGATGCTGTTGACGTTTTACGTAAACAAACTGGCGGCAAATTCATTCTTTCGTAGTTGTTTAAACTACTTAGTAAGTTGAGTGTTTCGTGAACTAAAATAAAATAAAAGGTAAGTAACCCCACTAAATACATTGGTACCACCTTGTATTTTGAAGAAGTTTACGTTGTGAGTTTTGAATAAGTAATAAAAAAATATTTTAATTAAATACAATAATTGATGTTACAACTATACAAGTAACACTAACTTAAATTATTATTAAATGATTGTGGTGGTAGGTATTTAAAAGTTACACACTTACGTGAATATTTTGAATAAAGGTATGTCACTCTAGGTTGTATTAATATAGTACCTATACTTATTTAATTTTAAGATGCCTGGACAAAGAAAAGTTTCTGCAAGACAGCTGGAATTGCTTGTGGAGTTTGCGGAAAGAAATGAGGAAGTAGCTTTGGGTCGCTTTCCAGGAGGACCACAGGCCGTTAGAGTCACTCGAGAAGCGTGGAACTCCATAGCAGTCAAGCAGTTCGCAATAAACTCTCTGTCTGGCAACTGTAAAGGACTTTCCTTTTTTTTATACAGTTTCCTTTGTTTACGCTGTTTTTCAGCAGTTACCAGCAAACTTAGACGTAACATTCTCTATTTAAAACTTTAAAAACACAAACACAAGAACAATTACACTTTTAAATAAAATTAATTTACAAAACGTAGTAGTTCTACTCAATACAGGCACCGGTGCGTATCATGAGAATTCCTAAAACACTACCCAAGAGTAGTGTTTTTCAAGTGGTTAAGTGACTATCAATTTGATGCCCACTCGATGCTTTAAAAGCTTAGACAATCGCAATCTTATAAGTATCGATACGACAACACCTGTCAAAATGTGTTACGGGTGACTATCATCGGCACCGGTTGCTAATGACGTCATTCCAGTTAGACACTAGAGATAGCCAATACGAAACTAGCTATTTGACAGTCAATCGTTGAACACTTTACCAAGTGATCATCACTATGAACTGTCAACAGAGATACGCAATAGCACCGCTGGTTCCTTTTTTCAGTTCCACTGTTGAATCGCAGGAAGCACCAGCAAATAGATGTAATCTGCTGCGTGTACATAATTGTAACAAATAATCAACTCGTGACGACACGGCGGGCGCAGCGGCCGACCGCTCGACTGCTGCGCTGCGTGTCGCGGGTTCGATTCCCGCACGGAACTAATATTAGTACGACCTACAGACAGTTGTTCCGGGTCTGGCTGTTTGTGTATGTGAGTTTATGTGTTTGTAAACGCGCCCACGATGCAGGAGAAATTCCTAGTGTGGGGCAAAGTTTTTTTATAAAAAAAAAACTGATATGAGTTTCAATGCAATCTCAAAGTTCAGTTACAATTTCAAGATTATTTATTTTGGGTAACTGGATCAGAAGGTTAAGAAACAAAAAATAGGTATTAATCTATACTGATATTATTAAGAGGTAAGATTTGTTTGTAACGAGTAGATAGCTACATTCTTCCTGAGTAACATAGGCTATATATAACATCACTCTACGACCTACGGGAGCGGAGCATTAACCAAAGAAGTAACTTATGGCGGGTGAAATAAGCCACGCGGACGAAGTCGTCGACAATTCGCTATACATACTTTAACCGATTCCGTGCGGATGGCACCGTAGAGGCGCCATGGGTATTTTCTGTGAATGGCGTGTGGCGCCCGAGAGGAGCCATGAAAGTCCCTGGCGCTTGGCGCCTCAGAGGAGTCACGAAAAATGTGTTCGCCGCCAGGCGCTATAGTTTGAAAAAACTTCGATCGCACTGAATCGGTTAATATATTACAAAGGGACAACACTGACTTATTATAATATCAATTTATGAACACCAAATTGTTACGTGAATTTCAACTCGACTAAAGTTTGTTGCAAGGTGTCAATGCCTATGAAGTGTCACTGTCAACTTGTCAATAAGACAGAGAGAGATACTTACTAATACTCTTTGGCTGAGGGCATTTGTAACTTGTTTGCTTGTTTGCATCTTACAAAAATCAATAATAACGCAAAACAATTCGCGTTATTAGTATACTACACTGCTTCGAAAACAAATTAGAACTAAATACTCGTAACTACATCAGCTGATTGTTTTAAGATGAAAATGGAGAAAGTGTCCATGTGTAGGATATGTTTGGTGGAGAACGTTCGCATGTATGTAGTTGTCAACAAGAGCCTGCAGGAACTGTATGAGAAGCTGACTGACGTTCCGGTAAGTAACGAGGGTCGAATTTATTTATGTTAAACAAAACTTACAAATAATAATTAAACTACAAAGTTAAATAAATGGCCTTTTCTTTGGCCAAAGAATCAGCATTGCCATACAACGTGGCAATGCTGCCAGCCTTCTGGGCAAATGCTCCATTGACAGCGATGCGGGTGTGAATTTTTTGATGCCCTATGACCTCCCTTTTTTATATTAACTGTACATCCGGTAAGTTTATAAAAACCTACTTCACTATTAGAAGTACTTACAATAAATGTAATTACTAAAGGCACTATACATATACTAATAAAATAATGGTGAAGATGTTTTTTCTTTAACACACCAACCTCTGGAACTACCCGATGGATTGGTAATAATTCCTTCTGTAGGAATATCTCATGAGGAATAGTAAAAAGTAAATGGTTAAAGTTACGCAAAAGTAATGTATGAGACAATTGTTCCTTTTAAAATATACAAAAAAAAGTCCGCAGTAGTATATGCCTAACTTTTAAGGTTGAGTCACTATAGCCATTTTTCAGCTTGGAGTTAGAATTTGTGCCCGGTTAATGGCAATACGCTCGCCCCCTATTACATGGGATCTAAACATACTGGCGAACTGTAGGTGTACATTTTTACACCTCTGCCTAACCCTTCGAGGATACAGGCGTGATAGCATCTTACGTGCATCCTCCAATCTTCATGGAACATGGTACTTAACTTACCACATTTATAATTACAGGGGTGCCCGTCGTGAAGATAGCTAGACTTGACTTACGATTAATGCAACCAGGAGAAACTATTACAGACGAGCAAAAGAAAAACACACAATCAGATTTGGAAGTTATACGGAACACTCAAAATCGTACGTCTAAACTTGTAACCAGCTTCAAAGAGCCTTTCAAATGTGATCAGCGTAGTTTGAATCGAGTAATAAATTTAAAAGAAGGTAGCGTTGTGCACACGTAAGATAATCGTTACAAATGTGATATATGTCAGCATAGTTATAGTAGTAAGAATATTTTAAGAAACCATATCCGCTTTCACATTCATGGTTACAAATGTCATATATGTCAACGTTCTTGTAGTCAAAAGTGTAATTTGAAATCGCACATATTCTAATACACACTGGTGAGAAACCATGCAAATGCGAAATATGTCAACGTAGTTTTAGTCTTATGAGTAGTTTAACCAAACACAATCGAAAACACACTGGTGAAAAACCATACAAATGTGAAATATGTCAACGTTGTTTTAGTGAGAATAGTCATTTAAATGTTCATATTCGTATTCACACCGGTGAAAAACCATACAAATGTGAAATATGTCAGCGTAGTTTTAGTCATAAGAGCAGTTTAACTAAACATAATCGTATACACACTGGTGAAAAACCATACAACTGTGATATATGTCAGCGTTGTTTTAGTCGAACAGAACTTTTAACCAATCATATTCGTAAACACACTGGTGAAAAACCTTACAAATGTGATATATGTCAGCGTTGTTTTAGTCGAAAAGATCATTTAACTAATCATATTCGTATACACACTGGTGAAAAACCTTACAAATGTGATATATGTCAGCGTTGTTTTAGTCGAACAGAACTTTTAACCAATCATATTCGTATACACACTGGTGAAAAACCTTACAAATGTGATATATGTCAGCGTTGTTTTAGTCGAAAAGATCATTTAACTAATCATATTCGTATACACACTGGTGAAAAACCTTACAAATGTGAAATATGTCAACGTAGTTTTAAGAGTAATTTAACTGAACATAATCGAATAGACACTGGAGAAAAACCATACAAATGTGAAATATGTCAACGTAGTTTTATTTATAAGAGTCGTTTAACTAAACATAATCGAATACACACTGAAGAAAAACCATACAAATGTGAAATATGCCAGCGTAGTTTTAGTTTTAAGCGTAGTTTAACTAGTCATATTCGTATACACGCTGGTGAAAAACCATACAAATGTGAAATATGCCAGCGTAGTTTTTGTCAAAAGAGAAGTTTAACTGAACATAATCGAATACACACTGGTGAAAAACCATACAAATGTGAAATATGTCAGCGTAGTTTTTGTCGAAAGAGTTATTTAACTGACCATAATCGAATACACACTGGAGAAAAACCATACAAATGTGAAATATGTCAACGTTGTTTTAGTGAGAAGAGTCATTTAAATGTTCATATTCGTATTCACACTGGTGAAAAACCATACAAATGTGAAATATGTCAGCGTAGTTTTTGTCAAAAGAGTAGTTTAACTCAACATAATCGTATACACACTGGTGAAAAACCATACAAATGTAAAGTATGTCAGCGCAATTTTAGTTTTAAAAGTAATTTAACTCGACATAATCAAATACACACTGGTGAAAAACGCAGCGCAGTTTTAGTTTAAAGAAGATTTTAAATAATCGTATTCGAATACTCACTGGTGAAATGAAAGCCCCTACAAATGTGAAATATGCCAACGTAGTTTTAGTTTTAAGAGTAGTTTAACTAGTCATATTAGTATACACACTGGTGAAAAACATTACAAATGTGATATTCCGTCGCCACATTTCGTTGCCACATTCCGTCGTGCGCTATAATCCGAGTACCGTGTGTTATACTCAGCTCCTACAATAATATCGAATAAGTAGTGTAATAGCTTGCTAAACGTAATTAAAATTCAATTGTGGCATTCAGTAACAATAGTGTTAACGGATTATCATAATAACTACCTAATAAACTCAGTGTAACCACATTTATTTGCAAAAAAAAACTGTATAAAACTTTAATTGCACAGTGTTCAAAGTGACCTTGGAACGGCCGAGAATAAAGAACCAACAGCCACGAACTCAATGCGTGCTTCTTAATGTTGTGCTTTGTGTACTGGTCATAAACTTCGCCAAGTTAAGATAAGTCGCCGTGGTCGAGCGGTATTACTCAAGCTTTTTGTCTCGGTGGGCCAGCGCGAAGCGTCGCCGGTTCGGATCCCACCAAACGCACAACTTTTTCCATTTTATTATTTGATATTTTAAACAAGTTTCGTGGTTCTACCCACCCACCACAACAAAATGTCACATTTCTCAGAGAATAAAAAGTTTCTTTCCGATACCGACCTAACTAAGGAATCTGACTCATTAATAACCGGCGAACAAAATAGGGATATTTCCACAAGCTTGGAAACTGGCAAATATAAGCCCAGTTTACAAGTCAGGGCCCAGGCATGACGTCGAGAACTACCGACCAATATCCATACTGTCAGCTTTGTCAAAGGTTTTTGAGAGATTAGTACACGATAGAGTTTACCCTCTACTTCACAACGTTTTATTACCACAGCAACATGGTTTTGTCAAAAGGAGATCAACCGCGACAAACCTGGTGACCTTTGCAGATTATTTATTTAACAACTTGGATGCCCGTGTACAAACTGATACCATATATACTGATTTCAAGAAAGCCTTTGACAAGGTTGACCATGAACTGCTTTTGCAGAAAATTGCATTTAATGGGATACGTGGGGACCTCTTACGGTGGTTCTATTCATATGTTTGCAATAGAACACAGAGAGTTGTAATAAACGGTTTTTGCTCTGCCACCTTAGATGTTACTTCCGGAGTACCGCAGGGTTCCTTTTTGGGACCTCTCCTATTCATTTTATTCATCAAAGACGTCGATACATGTTTTAAAAATTCAGAATTACTTTTGTACGCCGACGATATTAAAATATTTAGGTCTATTAAAAGTCACCGTGATTGCTCTCTCTTACAGGAGGATTTGGATACGTTCTCTGCATACTGTACACGCAATAAACTACAACTTAGTGTATCCAAGTGTCATGTCATTAGTTTTTCCAAAAACAAAAATATCATTTTATATCCCTACACCTTAAAAAGCGAAAACCTAAAAAGAGAAACCCTGGTCCGTGATCTTGGAATTCTGTTGGACGACAAACTGCATTTAGATTCCCATATTAACAAAATTGTTAATAACGCCTTCCGTATGTTCGGCTTCATTATGAGAACGGCTACAGTATTTACTCGATCCTCTACGTATTTATATCTTTACTAGCATCTGCCCGCGACTTCGTCCGCGTCACAGTTGATGTGTTATCCTACGGGTACCGTACATTTTCCCGGGATAAAAAGTAGCCTATGTGTTATTCCAGACTATAATCTATCTTTGTGCCAAATTTCATCCAGATCCATTCAGCCGTTTAAGCGTGAAAGAGTAACAAACATCCATACATCCATACATCCATACTTACAAACTTTCGCCTTTATAATAGTAGTAGGATAGTAGGATAAATCGTTGGTTCGCTCTCAGCTAGAGTATGCAGTTTCGGTATGGAATCCCCACTATGGTAAATATTCCGACATGGTCGAAAAAGTGCAAAGAAAGTTTTTGAAGGCCATGCATTATCGATGCTATCGTACTTATGCATCCTACAATGACCTATTGAAGAAGTATAAGCTGCAGAGTTTGAAGTCTAGACGAATTTTGTTGGAAACGATGTTCTACTTTGATCTGTGTAATACTTATGATTGTATTGATATTCGTAACAAAATTAGTTATGTAGTACCCAGATCAGCGATATGCCGTGGGGTGCGCGCAAGACCTTTATTTGCGGTGAGTTCTTGCCGTACAAATGCAGGCTTGGGAGCACCCCTGCGCCGCCTAACTAATCAATATAACGAGATCTTTGAAGACAACGACTTCTTTTCTGTCACCGCTCATAAGTTTAAAAGTCAAATCTACAAGATAATTTTAGATTATAATAGTTTAATACTTACTCATTCTCTCTCCCTCTCTCTTTTCCTTATTGTTTGCATACCTGTCTATGTTAAAGTTCACTGTTAACTACTTTTCTGTTTTAACAGCTTAATATAGCGCACTGTTAGATATAATATTTAATATGTTGTGGAAAATGTCGTAGGTTATACATTTATAACTCTTGCATATATGTACCTTAGTATAAGACTTTAATGTATAACTGTTTATTTTCCCGAATAAAGAAAAATAAAAATAAAAAGATATATGTCAGCGTTGTTTTAGTCGAAAGGATCTTTTAACCAATCATATTCGTATTTACACTGGTGAAAAACTCTTGCATATATGTACCTTAGTATAAGATTTTAATGTATAACTGTTTATTTTCCCGAATAAAGAAAAATAAAAATAAAAAGATATCTGTCAGCGTTGTTTTAGTCGAAAGGATCTTTTAACCAATCATATTCGAAATTCGAATACACACTGGTGAAAAACCCTACAAATGTGAAGTATGTCAGCGCAGTTTTGGAGTAAAGGGTGCCTTAAAGAGACATACTCGTATACACGCTGGTGAAAAATCGTACAAATGAGAAATCTGTCAGCATCGTTTTATTTCAAAATGTAAGTTTGACAGGCATACCTGCGTACACACACACTGCTGAAAATCGTTACATAAGGATCCTCCCTTTATTTACCTGTCAGCGGTAGGCGCGGGTAAAGGCCTATTCAGACCTAAGCGGTATTCGCTGCCGCTGTGGGTAGAGGTACATACCGCGCGGGTTTCGCTCAGGTATTTAGTATCAAGTACCGCGGCTAGAGCGACCTGAGCGATATTCGCTGCCGCTGTGCGTAGAGGTACATACCGCGCGGGTTTCGCTCAGGTATTTAGTATCAAGTACCGCGGCTAGAGCGACCTGAGCGATATTCGCTGCCGCTGTGGGTAGAGGTACATACCGCGCGGGTTTCGCTCAGGTATTTAGTATCAAGTACCGCGGCTAGAGCGACCTGAGCGATATTCGCTGCCGCTGTGGGTAGAGGTACATACCGCGCGGGTTTCGCTCAGGTATTTAGTATCAAGTACCGCGGCTAGAGCGACCTGAGCGATATTCGCTGCCGCAGGCGGCAGCGAATACCGCTTAGGTGTGAACAGTAATATTACCGCATACCCACTGGGTTTTCTCTGCCGCAGGCGGCAGCGAATACCGCTTAGGTGTGAACAGTAATATTACCGCATACCCACTGGGTTTTCTCTGCCGCAGGCGGCAGCGAATACCGCTTAGGTCTGAATAGGCCTTGGTGACATTCGGATCACGGCAGTCGCGACCTGGCAGTGGCGGCTAACTGCCGCGGCCCATTGTCGCTGCTGTGCGGCGCTGCCAGAAGCTTTCGGATAGCAGCGTCCGCGACTCCGCGACCCGGGCAGCGACTGCCACGCGCAGTAGCCAAACAAGACTCAGTCCGAGCGGTTGTGCATTCTAGTCGTGTATCGAACATTAACTAGCGGGCAGCGCAACCGTACTGCCGGAGCGGCTCAGCGGCGCTGCCAAGGTCGCGCGTAGGCCACGCCCCCCGGCCGCGCTGCTCGGTCGCTTGCGTTGGAAACTAGCGCTTAAAAATCCCTACAAAGCAGTGCGGCGCGACCACGGCTGCGGCTGCAGGGCCGCGGCTGCCGTGCCGCTACTGCCGTGATCCGAATGCTAGCTTTAGTACTATTAGTCACACTATAGTGTTTTTTATTCTCAGAGACTGATTTGACTAGGGTTACCATATCTCAGGATTTGTCCTGAGATTTCAGGATTTTTGGACTCTTCTCAGGATTGCGGCTGGATTTTGCAAATCTCATGAAATCTCAGTATTTTTTGAATTTTCAATAAAATACAGCTTACATTTAAAAAATCTCTTTGATAAAAAATTAACCTTTTAACCGCTTGGTAAAATATCAGTCGCCGTGCCCCTAACGCGCGGCTACAAATTTGACAAAATAATACCTTTGCAGGCAGGCAGTTAATAGGACAAAAATAGATCGAAAAATCATGCGTGTTCTCTGTCGCAGAAATACGACACGAGCGGTAGGGGCACGGAAATATGTGTCGCATAAATGTGACACAAGCGGTTAAAAGGTTAAACATCCTAAAAATAATCTTCCTTTGGTAATAATTGCACAATTAAAATTAGAACTTATTTATCCAAATAGGTAGGTAGGTACTTAATCAGTTAGTTTTTTTTTTTTTTTTTTTTTTTATTTATTCATTTGATCTTACAAGCTAACAGATATACATCCAAAACGCTTACAAGATTAATTTAGTGAAATAATTAATTTAACGAACATAATTAATGATATGACAAAGTAGACAAAATTCATAACAGTCACTTTTACAATAGGTTTGTTAAAAATGACAATAGTTATATTAATAGTTATATATTATACTTAATATGTGATGATACATTTTTAAGTAAGATCCACAATGTATAAAAACGATAGTATTACGACTTTATTAAATTGTTAAGTAAATTCGAGAGAAAATTTTGATAATGTAAAGGATCTCAGGATTTTTCAATGAAAAAATCAGGCTTTTTCTCCGGACTTTTGATTTTTTCATCTGGTAACCCTAGATTTGACGGCTTCTTACGTCAAACTTGAAAATAGTGTGCTTTATGTCGATGAGACGAAAGCACATTATTTTTATATTTGACGTATGAAACTGTCAATTTAGTCTTCGAGATTAAAAAACACACTATTTATGGCGAGCAGTAAGGACGCTCCATCTTTTACCAACCCACAGATTGGACAGAACCTAGTTCCACTGTTGAATCACAGGTGGCTCTAGCATATATATTTTAATATATACAATCTGCTGCGTGTACATAATTAGTAACAAATCATTTAACTCTGATTTGTGTTTCAATGCTATCTCGTGTTATGTAATATTCAAACAAGTGTTTCAAATTCATTATTATTTATTTTTTGCATCAGGATCCAAAGGTTAGTAATCAAAAACTTTAGGTTTTTTAATACTTTAATCTATATCTATATATATAAAAGAAAGTCGTGTTTGTTACAACACTTATAACTCGAGAACGGCTGGACCGATTGCCATGGTTTTTGATTTGTTGGATTTGTTTCCGTCCCGAATAGCAGAATACATCTTAAAAACAATGAAACGAAAAAAAATAATGTCGGAAATGTCGGTAGGGGTAGGGTAGGGGTTGGGAAGGGTAGGGGTAGGGTGGGGGTAGGGTAGAGGTAGGGTAGGGGTAGGGTAGGGGTAGGGTAGGGGTTGGGTAGGGGTTGGGTAGGGGTAGGGTAGGGGTAGGAGAAGGGTAGGGGTAGGGGTAGAATAGGGTAGGAGTAGGGTAGGGTAGGGGTAGGATACCACGCGAACGAAGTCGTGGCGGGTCAGCTAGTATATATATAAAAGAAAGTCGTGTTTGTTACAACACTTATAACTCGAGAACGGCTGGACCGATTGCCATGGTTTTTGATTTGCTGGATTTTTTTCCGTCCCGAATAGCAGAATACATCTTAAAAACAATGAAACGAAAAAAAAAGTCGGAAATGTCGGTAGGGGTAGGGTAAGGGTAGGATACCACGCGAACGCAGTAGTGGCGGGTCAGCTAGTTTAATATAAAGGGTTGTCCTTTAAATTTAATTTAAAAGGACAACCCTCATTATAACATTCATTATCTATAACATGTATGTATTTATAAATTATATAAGTATGTATATCAGTTGTCTGGTTACCATAACACAAGCTCTGATTAGCTTGGGATCAGATAGCCGTGTGTGAGTTGTCGCAAGATATTTATTATTTATTTATTTATAAACACCGAATTTCAACTCAAGGCACCTTGCAAAAAACTTTAATCGAGTGAATTTCAACTCGACTAAAGTGTTTTGCAAGGTGCCAATGATGCCTATAAAGTGTCAAGTGTCACTGTCTACTTGTCAGTAAGACAGTGTTGAGGACATTATACCTTGTTATAGATAGCTTGATCTCTGCAACAGCTGTCAGTAAAATCACGCCTATGAAGTCCTGAGTCCTGAATTTCATTACAGGACAGACACTTGGACAGACATACACCACTTGTAAATGACATACTTTAAGGGCATGCCGACCTAATTAGTAATGGGCGAAGAATCATCGTAACCACAGACTATAAACTATCGATATTTTAATATAAAACTTAATTTAAAATTATCTTTTTATTTTATTGTGTATTTTAATATCATAACATTAATTTCATTTGTGCATAAGTATGTACAAATGCAAACAATGTTATGATATTATGATCAAACTGATTCTGATATAGATTTTGGGTGTACTCCTTTAAAAGAATAAATGTATTTTACATTAAAATATTCGTTTAATTTAGTAACGTTTGTAATTAAATTAAACCCAATTAACTATATGTTACGTTAGCATCCACAAAAGTAAGAAACATCGATAATTTCTATCGACATTTTTTTATATTTTAACATCTCTAGGCATGTCAGTTTGACATATGTCGCATCTATATCTTTAACAAGGTAATAAACGTAGTGATTATATACCAAAGAGTAAAGTAACTATAGAGGGTTATATACTCTCTGCAAGGTAATACCTTGAAGGTATAGTAATACTGTTTGAACATAAAAATAACAATAACAACGCAAGCCAAACCCCGTTATCAGTATACTACACTGTTTAGAAAACAAAAGTAAACAAACTTGAACTAAATAACTACATCAACTGATAGTTTTAAGATGAGAATGGAGAAACTGTCCATGTGTAGGATATGTTTGGTGGAGAACGTTCGCATGTATGTAGTTGTCAACAAGAGCCTGCAGGAGCTTTATGAGAAGCTGACTGATGTTCCGGTAAGTTCATACAGACCTACTTCACGATTAAAATTACTTTTATGTAATTTAAGTAAGGATTAATACTATTATAGATCATGACGAGGGTAGAATTGGAAAACAAATCTTTCTTTAATGATAGCCAGACTCATGAAGAATAGTACAGGCTATATTACATCAGAATAGTACACGCTACGATCAGAGTGGAGCAGTAACGGAACACGTAACTTAAGGCTGACAAGCCCGCCACTCTATTCCCAAACCACTGCAACTCCTGTAAGCCAGAATCAACAGTGGCGACCACAAGAAAAGCGCCGAAACATTGAAGCTCGACGAGTCCCAGAGAAACGATTTAACTGTCTTGGATCCCGCAACGAAATTAATCAGAAAAGATTAGCGGAGGAGTAAGAAAAATATTATTTCCACTTCCCTCCAAACAAGCAGGAGACAGAACAGAATTAGGCCAATAGGCACAAAGGGATTATTTACAACTGGGAGAAGCCCAGATTGCCAAGCACCACGGATTGCAATTATCATTAACTTTAATGGGTCCTAATGTGAACTGTTACATTTGATTCCAGTAATAGGTATGGCAAAAACGCTTGAACGCACGGAAATTAGTTCTAGTTTCTACAAGGTCCGCATAATAAACAACACCGGATGTAACCTGTACACTATCTAACATAATATTTCGCTCATTCTGCCAAAGAATACACTCCCATAAGATGTGATGAGCAGATTGTTCATATTCACAGTCAGATGTAGAACATTGACACAAAGGAGAGGCAACAAGCTTAAAAGAGAATAATTTACTCTTAAAGTTGCCATGACCTGTGAGAAATTGGGCAACACAGTGGTCCACCTCCAGCCATGTTCTGGCCAGCCGTTCGCGAACTGAAGGAAAGAACTGATGGAGGTGCCGGCCCTTGATGGAATTATCCCACCTACATTGCCATTCAGATAAAAGTTCCTCCCAGACATCAGTCTGCGGTTTAAATAATCTAGAGATCTTAGCTCGGTCACGTTGAGTTAGAAAGTTTGCGTCCATGGTCTCTCGCGCGGAATAGTACATTGCAGCACGTCGCTGCACCTCGAGATCGACTGGAAGTACACCTGCAAGTACTGGTAGTGCTTCAGTACTAACGGTCCTATACGCTTTGCATAAAAATATTAAAGCTAACCGTTGGCTTTGAAGCAATTTACGTCGTACCGCCCCTATGGTGGCCCTATCGGCCCAAACAGGTGCACCGTAGCACATACAACATAGGTAGGTAGCTGCATAAATAGTTTTCAGAGTTAAGAAAGACAGACCCCAAGTAGCTTTAGATATTCTCGTTAGGGCATAAAAATTCTTTTTAGCTTTTTCTCCGACTGTGTTAATGTGGTCAATAAAAGAAAAGTTCTTTTCTAAGACCATACCAAGGTAGCATACGGATTGTTTTCGTTTAACGGGAACGTTATTAAATTTAATACTAGGCCATGATTTAAGATCACCTTTTAACATAAGTTGATACGTTTTTTGCGGTGCAAAGGTTAAACGGTTCCGATCGTAACTTAAGGCTGGTAAAAAGAAATCATGCGGGAGAAGTCATGGCAGAAGCTAGTATACCACGTGCTCACTTAACTCAATCCGCCCCTAAGACGACCCACTGACCCAATATTCAGTAGTATAAGATAGGTTTTGTTGCAGTTTGTAACTGAAGATGGTAGACCGATGCTTGCATGTTTCTTCTGCTGCACTAGAATGAAGCAATGTGCACAATTCCAAAGAAAATGTCTAGAAGCTGAAGAACTGTTCACACAGATGTTGGATGAGGATCATGAGGTGAGGGATTTGTTAACAGACATTTATTCTCATAACTTCTCATATGGAAGTGATCTGTCTCCAGCTCACACCTGTTGTGTCTTTATTTCACATCTAACTGTACTGTTGAGTGTTGATTGTTAAGGTGAACTCTCGTCAGACGTTGTTTTAGTTTTATGACATTTTAAAATCTACACTGGTACAACTTCCGTTTAAAAAATTGTACAGTTTGATAGCAGTCTTCTCTCATGTAGTGGGCAGTGAGGTTAGTAGCACGGCCCACTGTCCAGGTTGTTTAGGACCTACTTATGTATAATCACTTGTGAATCTGTTTCTTTGGACTACATCATTAATCAACTTTTTGCAGCCAAATCCTTTGATAGAACATGGCCAGTTAGAGTTTTTCGGTGGATTTATTCAAACCCCATTGGAACACATAAGTATAGATGTTGAATGTCAAAAAGAAAGTGATATTATCAAACAAGAACTACCAGCAGTTTGTGAGACACAAGATGATATTATTGAGCCAAAGGAGGAATATCAAAGTGATGGTATGTTTGTAGAAACAAAAATATACATGATTGTATCTATACTAATGCAAATCTTTTAATTGTGTTTGATTGTTAAGAGCGTTTACGTTGCGCGAAGCAAGTGAAGATTAGGTAAATCGGAGCAAAATTCACTCACACAGACGCAAGCGCGTTTGTGTGCGTAGAGAAGCGCGCTCGCTCACGGACTATAGTCGGAATAAAAAGCATTTTGATCCATTTGATTATTTTTGTTTGTGATATATAGTTTTATTTTTTTACAAAATATTTCATATGCTTATATTAGACTAGGTGTGCCCGTGGTTTCATCCGCGTTTATGGTAAGTGTGTTATAGCGCGATGTTTGATTAAAACGATATATCTCCTCAGATATTCGTTGAAATCTAATGATGTTCAGGGCAATTTTGTTCAAAATGAAATACTTATGATGAATAATGTATTTATTTAGATAAAGATAATATCATGTTTATGAAAAACTAGCTGTGCCCCGCGGTTTCACCCGCGTTACGTTAGGTTTTTGGTTACTGAACCGTTTTCGTGGTTCATAACGCGATGTTATGTAGCCGGATATAGTGCCAATCCCACATACAACTCCCTGCACGATCGCCCGCTGCTCACGCACGCGTCCGCCTCGCTCTTGTCGGCGTAATCTTGTGCCGTGTACTATGGTATATTAAATGTGTTATAGTTATAATCTGTTATTCTGAGGTACAGGCTACGGAATGTCATTATTTTGCTGCGAAGTTATTTTAAAACTGTGATATCTACTAAGATATTCATTGAAATTAAGTGATGTAAAGGGCAATTTTGTTCAAAATTAAACACGTGTGATGAATAACGTATTTATGTTGATAAGGATTAATACTATATTCATAAAAACACCTTCGTAAATAATGCATTATTTTAAAATAAATTTTCTGGCAAAAAGTTAGGCATTTACTACCGCGGACTTTTTTTTAGAGGAACCATTCTGCCGTACGTTATTTTTGCGTAACTTTAACCGTTTACGCACCGCACGCAACGGAAGCCCTCAAAAGCTCGTTTTTGCCACATTTTTCATTGATGCTCCGCTCCAATTGGTCGAAGCGTGATGTTATATAGCCTATAACCTTCCTCGATAAATGGGGTATCCACAAGAATTTTTCAAATCGGACCGGTAGTTCCTAGGATTAGCGCGTACAAACAAACAAACAAACTCTTCAGTTTTATAATAATAGTACAGATAATAGTAAAGATAAAGCATTTACTAAAATTGGAGTCATTTTCTACACACTTTCCGATGTGCTTCCTTAAAATCAGATCGGATTCTAGCGTTGATTCTATGCAGACGTGTTTCTCATGGCTCCTATGTTGTCTAAACTACAAAAGATTGCAATAGGAGTAGCAATATCAAGTACGGTTGTAGATACACGAAAAAGGAGGAAAAGTGAAGCTTATAGGCTGAAGAAATAAATAACAGACAGAGAAAAAAAAGTAGTTTAAAAAACTAAAACCCGACTACAAAAATTCACGTTCTAAAAAGTATGAAACAAGAAAACATTCTCATCTGAAAGCCGTGGTCGTATGCCACTTTGCCCTAAACTTTAGTGCTAAAGATTAATGTTCTATTACTATACACATACTGTTTTACCGGAATAGGTGGCATACGACCACGGCTTTCAGATGAGAATGTTTTCTTGTTTCATACTTTTTAGAACGTGAATTTTTGTAGTCGGGTTTTAGTTTTTTAAACTACTTTTTTATTTAAATTATTTTGGGGTTTAAATTTAGACATTTATATATTATGTAATATTACTGGAACTGCAACATATACACAATAATACATACAATTTACTGAAACATAAGATAGCCTATAACCAGCGGACAATTTAGACGCTTCCAATGACACCTCATTTGTCAATTTACGTTAGATAATTTAGAAGTTATGAGGGAACAGATGAACATCCATACATACATACATACATACATACCGGTCAACCTCATAACCCTCCTTTTTGCTTCGCCGTAGTCGGGTAAAAAGGTATACAGTAGTACGATTCTCTAAAATGCAAACTCGAAAACGAGTCTCACTAAAGTGATCGAGTGAACTTGTCATTGGTTTATATTCGTTCGCCGTGGTGACGTCACCGGCGAACGAATACTAAGCCAATGACAAGTTGGTTCGTTATCGAAGTGAGACTCGTTTTCGAGCTTGCATTTTAGAGAATCGCACAGCTGGTCTGAAAATGATTAAGGTCTAAAATAATTTAATGATAAAATAAGATTAAAGTTTTTCATAGGACTTAGTTCTCAAGTCTCTGTTCGAGTATACACATATAAACATCTACATTCTTTGTAGCACTCAACACAACACAACTGGAGACTGGAGTGCTGATCGTGTATGACTGTGACGTTTAATCGCACGAATGTTCTATACACCATTCGATTTAGAATCCGATTTTAGGAAAAGGATGGTCGAAACATCCGATTTTTCAATTTTGTAAAAATAATAACATTAGAATTATAGACCGATCACATGTCAACCGACGGTCTATACAGTTCTTACATCTATTTTGAGAGCTAAAATCAATGAACATATTGATATTAACGCTATCATGACTGTCTCTCAAAATGGTTGTAAGAATGAATGCCGTGGTACTAAGAAGCTACTCCTCTTTAATATGGCCATTAACCAGCACGTTCGTCGTTCTCGAAGGGATCTGTCGGCATGTTGGATAGACTATTAAGAAGGCCTATGATGCGGTGAAACATACATGGCTCATGAGGGTTTTTGAAATCCGTTCCTTCTTCATATATATATATTTTTAATAGCATTTTAATTGGTAATGGTGTACTTGATATTTTGCTCTGCTTACCCCTTCAAACCGTACAGACGTGATGTTATATTATGAAATCGTGAAAACAAAACAGACATACGATCACAGCAATTTCGGTTCATTTGTTATTAGTTATTGAAGAGTTCCAGAAGAGATCCTAATGTATTATATACTAAAACCTTCCCTGAAATTATACACTCAAATAACGAAATCCCCATTCAAAAAGAATAAGCAGTTTTTGAGAAATTCATTCCTATGAAATTCGATCGTATGTTTGTATAGTACATACAAACATATTATAATCTACAATTTTTTTAAGTCGGCAAAAAAATATACTTTTATATATGTAAAATGGCTATTAGTATAAAATAAATAACTTCTGGCCGTAGCAAAATTTTCAATTTCCAAATTTTCCTTTTCCTTTTTTTTTTGATAAAAATATCTTGGTTTTCTTTCCCATTGTGTCTAAAACATAATTTATTGTTACTCTTAATATTATATCAGTCATTAAAATTTATAAAAAAAAATCTTACTACCAAAGTACTAAAATGTTTTAGTCGCGCTATAGCGAAACGGGCTTTGTATTTACGAGAGCGCGGGCGCAGAAAGTTTGGACGTGACCTCTCCGTGTAAAGGCTCGCGGCCGACTGAATTGGCTACCGCTCGCGCGCCTTAATTTATAGTAGTTTTAAAATATTTATTAAAAAATTATAAAGCTAATTACACGAAAATTTTGAATTGCAAGTTTTAAAAGAGATGTTCTTCTATTAGAATATGTTATTATTATAATGATAAATGCAAGTTAAAACGTTGAAAAAGATCATTTTATCTACGTGTATTTTGTTAAAAGTTAGACATTGTTTTGATTTTATTTTCCGTAGTAAGTAACCTAAATCGGAAAATCTGTCTTGACAAAAAAATTATTAAGGATATTACCAATTAGCAAATATTTTTGTTTATTGATTCTATCAGCAATTTTTGGAGATTAACGGCTTCGAAATTGACTCTGAACGTAAAATACGCAAATCTCACTTTAGTTATCTTAATATAATTTACAAGCATGCTATTTAATTTTAAAAAAACCTCTCACGTCCTCTAGAAGACAAAATTTCCTAATATTATTCGTAAATTGCATGTCTGTACGATAAGTTATTAATGGGTATTAACAGGTTTGAAAATCATTGATTTTGAGGCAAATAGCGCGTGGACGGCGCGCCGCCGGCGTAAACCCTCTTAAGAGACCCTATCAATTTTGCGGTCTTTAACCCATTTTTTTTTTTTTTCATTTCAAATTTCTCAATAACCATGTGATATCTAGTTTTTTTAAAAATACGCAGTTACTTGTCACCTATTTATCTAGTCAGCCCACGAAATTAAATTTTGATAACTACTTAATATAAATTACAAAAAATAAAAATTTAACACACGTTTTTACGTAAGCACGAAACACCAAGTTTTTCAACTGCTTTCTCAGCTTATTGGTAGCAAATATTAATCTGAAAAAAATCCTAAATATAGTGCATAATAGTGTACTAGTAAGCCTACGATTTTTTTTTTCAAACTAAATGCTTTTAGTACTGGTAAAAAAATGCAAAACATGCTGAAAAAACCCAATAAAATTGTGTGCAAAACCGTCGTAAAAGCGTATGAATTTATTGAAAATAACAATAAGTATTCAATATTTAAAAATTTAAGGTGTTTATCTACCAAACTCATTATTTTTTTTTTACTTTACTTATTTAATTGTAAAAAAATATCTAAATCCGTAAGTATGATCATGTGTCCGCACATCGGTCGCTCTTAAAATGGTTACCCATCAGGCAGCGCAGGGCTTTACGGGCTCTAACAACCTTATTTTCCTCTGTTAGACAGACCTAGTTCTCCTTCCTATCTGTCTTCTCACTTTCAAAATCTGTGCTCCGCGAACAGTAAGAATCTTCGTTCCACCAATAATCGTCTTCTACGATGTCCTTCTCACCGCTCTGGTTTCCTTAAATCTTCTTTTCCTGTCCAGGCTGTTTTCCTATGGAATGCGCTCCCACAGAATATCAGGATGGCCACCAGTCGGTTCACGTTCAAGGTAAAAGCTCGCGAACACATACATAAGAAGTTGGCAGATTCGTCTTATAATTAATTTGTTATATTTCGCCACCTATGGATTCTTATCTCTCCCTACTTTGTATATTTTGTTTATATGTATGTATTTATTATCTAATATATATTTTAATTCTTGGAAATTTTCTGTTTCTTGCACCTACTTTGTTCCGTCTCTGCATCACCCTAAGGTAGACTGGTAGAAAATGCCGAAGGCAATAAGTCCGCCTTTGTACGGTGTATTTTATACATTTTGTGCATAAAGTTTAATAAATAAATAATGCCTTATAAACCGATGCGCTCGCTCGGTGCATTCAGTCGCACCCAAGGGCTTCTCGACGACGGACCTGTGTCGCCTTTAACTGCGTATTTTTTTAAAAACTAGATATCTCATGGTTATTGAGAAATTTGAACTGAAAAAAAATAATTTTCAGTTTTTAGACCGCAAAATTGATAGGGACTCTTAAGTGTTTAATATTTAAGTAGATACTATATTACATTATTTTAAGTAAAATTATAATACATAGTTTTCAACCACTTCAAACCAGGGATGATATATGATTTAAATCATTTGATTAAAATCAGTGATTTAAGTCGCGATTAAAATCAAAAGATTAAAAAATAAAATCAATGATTTAAATCAGTACTTTTTTACTGCAACCAAAACAGCCAAAAAGTGTCAAGGGACTTCCCTTGATATAACAACGGCACACACATACGTGTGCATCGCTAATATGCCTATACCATTATACCACCGAACCAGAGTTTTGCGCCTGAAACCTCTCTTTTTACCCGACTACGGCGAAGCAAAAAGGAGGGTTATGAGGTTGACCGGCATGTATGTATGTATGTAGGTATGTATGTATGGATGTTCATCTGTTCCCTCATAACT
Organism: Caradrina clavipalpis; assembly: GCA_932526535.1. Taxonomy (NCBI): domain Eukaryota; kingdom Metazoa; phylum Arthropoda; class Insecta; order Lepidoptera; family Noctuidae; genus Caradrina; species Caradrina clavipalpis. Next base: position 5,973,522 of record OW052117.1, read on the forward strand.
TCTAAACCATCAAACGGAAATTGACAAATGAGGTGTCATTGGAAGTGTCTTGATTGTCCGCTGGTTATAGGGTATGTTATGTTGCAATAAATTGTATGTGGCGCGCTCTAGGGCTCATGAAGATATGAAATAAATAAAAAAAATCTTCCAGTTATGGTCGTGTTGCATATCAAATTAAAGGGCTTAATTAGCACATCTATATATATAAAAATGAAAACCGTTTCCCGTTATCACGCCATCACGCGTGAACAGCTGGCCCGATTTCGCTAATTCTTTTTTTAGAATATTCCTTGAAGTACGAGGATGGTTCTTACGGAGAGAAAAATTTAAAACGACTCACGGGGGCGAAGCAGTAACCAAAGACGCGGGTGAAGTCGCGGGGCACAGCTAGTTTCAAATATATATATTGTATTAGTAAATTGTGCATGGCACCCTTTAGAACGCATCATAAACCTAGCTAACTAACGAATATTTTTGTTTGGGAGTCCTAGTAGATTATTCCATATATTGTGTATAACATATACACAATATATGGAATAATCTGCAGTTCCAGTAATATTAAATATGTATATAAATGTCTAAATTTGAACCCCAAAATAATTTAAATAAAAAAGAAGTTTAAAAAACTAAAATCCGACTACAAAAAAATCACGTTCTAAAAAGTATGAAACAAGAAAACATTCTCATCTGAAAGCCGTGGTCGTATGCCACCTATTCCGGTAAAACAGTATGTGCAGTAAAGCACTAAAGTTTAGGGCAAAGTGGCATACGACCACGGCTTTCAGATGAGAATGTTTTCTTGTTTCATACATTTTAGAACGTGATTTTTTTTTATTCGAATCATCTTTTTTATTTTAATTATTATTTTTTGTTAAATATTCGAAATGTATTTTTTTAATTACCTTTAGAAGAATATAATTATGTTTGTTGATTTTTGCTAAAGTCATTTTTATTAATTTAATTCAATATTTTTGATAAATAGGCAAATAAATATGCTACTTCGTTTTTTTAATAAAATAATGACTTACTTGGGGTCGGCGCAACACGTTTTCTTCTTCCATGCCGTCCTGTCAGCCGTCATCCATCCATCTTTTCTTTGGCCTCCCTCTTCCTTTCCATCCACCCACAATTATGTCCAAAACCCTTTTGGTCACATGTGTGTCATCCCTTCTCTTCACATGCCCATACCAAGACAAACGGTTCCCTTTCAACTTTTCTGTCACTGGCGCTACTTTCAAACTTCCTCTAATATACTCATTCCTCACCTTATCCATTCTGGTCACACCACACATCCCCCTAAACATTCTCATCTCCGCAACATGAATCTTTTTCATCCGTCTTCTTTACGGCCCAACATTCCGATCCATACAATACGACAGGTCTTATTACGGACTTGTAAATTTTTCCCTTTAACTTAAGGGGCATCCGCGGGTCACAAGTTATTCCAGTGACCTGTCGCCATTTCATCCACCCTGAGTTGATCCGGTGCGTTACGTCTCGGTCTACTTCGCCATCTCCTTGGACAAATATAATGACAAAAATAATGACTTAATACAACAACTAATATGTTGATTTAACAAAACATATGCTGTTTTTTAAAATAAATAACTGTCTCTCATACTGAAAACGATCCGAAAATTTAAAAAAATCAAAAAAATCTGATTTATTTGTCTTTTTATAAAAATCATGATTTTTATCAACCCTGCTTCAAACATATTGTTGCCTTATGAAATGATAAAACAAACAGTAATTTATCAATGAGTATTGCTCCTGATGCAAATTGTACATTTACAGAACTAAAACAACTACCGGTAGAAGATTTACCACCGCACCGTTCTGAACCAGTAGACATGCCACCACACCATTCTGAAGCAGATTCAGAAGATGATGGGTCATTTATGGAGTTTAAAACTGAAGTGGAAGATGAACAACAAGCGAAGAAACGTAAAGCCTGGGAGATGAAATGTAAGTACTAGTTAGTACAATTCAGTGTCATGAGAAACCGGGCACTACAACCTTCATTGGTTTAGTGTGAGACTTTCAAACCCTCTATTTTCATTTATTTTATAACTGCCTCGTTAGCCTTGTGGTCCTAAGACTGCTACGCTAGAAGTCTTGGTTTCAGGTTGAACAAGAAGTGTTATTCGGTTTTCCTATGCAATTCATAGTAGCAGCTTGGAGTTAGGATTTGTGCCCAGTTAATGGCAATAGACTCGCTCCTTGCTACATGGGACCTAAACATACTGGCGAACTGTGGGTGTACATTGGCACACCTCTGCCTAACCTTCGGAGAATACAGGCCTGGTAGTATGTTAGGTGCATCCTCCAATCTTCTTGGAATATTGTACTTACCACATTTATAATCACAGGGGTACCCTTCGTGAAGATAACGAGGCTTGACTTACGAGGAACGAAACTAGAAAAAACAATTACTGACAAGCAAAATAAGAATACACAACCAAATTTGGAAATTAACCAGAACACTCAAAATCGTACGTCTGAACTTGTGACTAGCTTCAAAGAGCCTTTCAAATGTGATCAGCGTAGTTTAAATCAAGTAAAAAAATTTAAACAAAGTAATGTTGTGCACACGTGTGATAATCGTTACAAATGTCATATATGTCAGCGTAGTTACAGCAATAAGGAACTTTTAAGAGACCATATCACCATACACATGAAGCGACACAAATGTAATATATGTCAGCGTCGTTTTAGTCAAAAAAAGGATTTAAAAAAGCATATTCTATTAATACACACTGGTGAGAAGCCATACAAATGTGATGTATGTCAACGTAGTTTTATTTATAAAAATCGTTTTACTGAACATATTCGTATACATACTGGTGAAAAACCCTATAAATGTGCTATATGTCAACATAGTTTTATTAATAAGAGTAGTTTAACTGTTCATATTCGTATACACACTGGTGAAAAACCATACAAATGTGAAATATGTCAGTGTAGTTTTAGACATAAGAGTAATTTAACTCAACATACTCGAATACACACTGGTGAAAAACCTTATAAATGTGATATATGTCAGCAAAGCTTTAGTACTAAGACTCATTTAACTGCTCATATTCGTATACACACTGGTGAAAAACCTTACAAATGTGATATATGTCAGTGTAGTTTTGGTCGTAAGAGTAGTTTAACTCAACATATTCGTATACACACTGGTGAAAAACTTTACAAATGTGATATATGTCAGCATAGTTTTTGTCAAAGGAGTGGTTTAAGTCAACATATTCGTATACACACTGGTGAGAAGCCATACAAATGTGAAATATGCCAGCATAGTTTTAGTCGAAATATTAATTTAACTAATCATATTCGGCTACACACTGGTGAAAAACCCTACAAATGTGATATATGTGAGCAGAGTTTTGGTCAAAAGAGAAATTTAACTAATCATATTCGTATACACACTGTTGAGAAGCCATAGAAATGCGAAATATGTCAGCGTTATTTTAATCATAGGAGCAATTTTAAAGGGCATATGCGTAGACACACTGGTGAGAAACAATAATAACTAAACGTATTATACTCAACGGACGCTGATGATTGGTAATAATAGGATGTTCCCTCTCAGAATGGATGTAGGATTGGATCCCGTGGTACTAAGGAGCCGCTCCTCATTGACATGGCTATTAGCCAACAGGATCGTCGATCCCGGAAGGATCTGTCGACATGTTGGATAGATTACAAAAAGGCCTATGACTCGGTGCCACATACATGGCTCATGAGGGTGCTGGAGTTGTATAAAATTGATGCAACTCTACGCGCCTTCCTGATGTGTATGGGGCTATGGAGTACGGTCCTTTGCTATCCAGGATGTCGAAATATCCAGAGGAATAGCGAACCGATAAGGATTGAGCGTGGTATATTCCAGGGCGATAGTTTGAGTCCGCTTTGGTTCTGCTTAGCCTTGAATCCCCCCCCCTAAGCACGCTGGAGAATTCATGTCTAGGCTATCGGTTGAAGAGAGGAGGTCAGGTAATATCTCACCTTCTTTACATGGATGACCTGAAACTCTTTGCCCCCAACAATTTGCAACTGACGGAGCTACTGAACTGGATAGGAGGGACCGTACATTGTTAACGGCATATCGGATGTATCACCCACAGTCATCGGTAATGACACTATATATTCCGCGAAAATGTGGAGGTCGTGGCTTCTTAAATGCTAAGACTATATATTGCCCTACTCTAGTTAGAGCTGACCATGTAAAGTATCTAGGTATCACCATTGACACAAATCTAAACTTCCGTAAACATATCGATTTATTGTGTGAGTGCGCAAATTAATGTATGTTTTTAAAAACTTACGGAACATAGCCGACTTTAAATTAATTAATCAGGTCTATTTAGCTTTGTGTCAATCCATTATTACATATTGCATAACTTCTTGGGGAGGTGCGGCCAAAACAAACTTACTTCCATTAGAGCGTGCTCAAAGAGCAATTCTAAAGGTCGCCACATTTCGCCCTTTTCGATTTCCCACACACCAGCTTTACACATCTTGTAATGTGCTTACGGTACGCCAATTATTTATTTTGCACACAATACTACACCAGCACACCGCACTTCCTTTCGAACCTGTACCTTCTAACAAGAGAAGGAAGGACTTGGTTTGTATAAAGCCTCAAACTAAACATGCGTTTACTCACCGTTTTCATGTGTTCTTAGGACCTTTTCTATATAATAGGCTCAACAAGGTACTAAGCCTCTATAGTGTAAGATATAAACTATGTAAGAAAATGGTATCAGCATATTTAGCGTCACTAAATTACACAGACACAGTCACAGAACAACTATTAGAAATTTTGTCATGATGATAATAATATTTGATACCTTCGTAAGTGTTTACTTTTGTATAATTTCATAGTTTTAGGTATTAATGTTTGTAAGCTTATTCTCGTAGTTATACTCTTAATTTAAATCTTACTGTCCCAATGTAATTGGATTGCAATGTGATGGCCTGAAACACAGGTTTAAATTAACCTAGATCGGGCGGGTCGCTACCTAACATTGCAATTCCGAACTATCGATACTTGCTCCTATAATTATTTAGTTTTAGTTAATTTTCAGGCACTGTAATTTTTATGGAAAATCTTTTTATCTGTTTGGTTTTATGTACACTTTTTGTAAACATTTTTATTTGAATAAATTATTAAAAAATTATTAAATAAAATCTATAAAATCACAAAAAGAAAAACTCCACAACCGCGAGATATGCAGTCTCAGGGATTTTTTCCTTAAAGCCGACGTGGGGATGCACCGAGATGTGGTGGCAGTGGATAAGGGCCTCACCCCGCTCTCCTTGGCTAAAGAGAACTGGCGCAAACCAGTAGTGCTGGAGACTAAAGATCGCGAGGAGGTATGGCAGAGTAAGGAGCTTCACGGACGCTTTTTCCAGGCCTTGCATGCGTCCGTATCCTGGCTTCGCTTCGGTGACCTATTTGGGGAAACCGAGGGTTTTTGTCTGTGCAATTATGGACGAAGTTATCATGACGAATAACTACCGGAGATTTATTGTGAAGGATGTCATGGTTGACATTTGTCGGGCATGCCATCGGCCGGGGGAATCAATCCGCCACATTATCTCTGGGTGTTCTCTTTTTTTTTTTTTTTTTTCGATATGGCTTCTCGCAGGTCAGCCTAGGGCTGTTTACTGCTTAACCGGTCAACTCAGTGGATGCCTCTCAACTAAGGCCTCCAGCCAGAGCATTAGTAGTGTTCTCGTCTAGCTAACGAAGAGTACTTGCATAGGCACAACCTTGTGGCCAGGATCATCCATCAGCAACTTGCTCTGAAATACCGCCTTGTAGAATCGGAAGTACCGTACTATAGGTATGTGACCGACCCAGTTCTCGAAAATAGCCATGTCACATGTCACATTGTACTGGGATCGATCCATCATCACTGACAGGACTATTGTAGCCAATAAGCCTGATATAGTGGTGGTGGAACGCTTAGAGAAGCGCGCAATGATTGTTCACATAACAGTCCCACATGAGGTGAACCTCGTGAAAGCCGAGAATGATAAGAAGATCAAGTATCTTGACTTGGCTCGCGAGGTTGTCGACATGTGGGACGTGGACTCAGCGATCATTGTGCCGATAGTCGTTTCAGCCAATGGCTTAATTGCCAAGAGCCTCGACCAACATCTTAGGAGGCTCTCGTTGGGCGGCTGAATCAAAGGCTTGATTCAGAAAGCGGTACTCCTCACACGGCGCGTATTATTAGGAGATTCCTTTCTCTGGAGCCCTGACCACCGGTGGCTTGGACCCTGTTCCCGACGCCGGTGGGCTACTATTTTTTATATTTTTAAATGTTCGTATTTTTTTATACTAATATTTAAAAATGTATTTAATATGTATATTATGTAACAAATAAATGAGAATATAATAATAATAATTCCATTTAATTCAGGCAACAAAGGCCCATAACATAAATACCTTAAAGACTATCATACATAATTAATTATAAAATAAACAAAAACTATTGCACACGAAGAGACGGTGTTGTGTTGCGCTGCGAGGTGTCACGTGGCCTTCCGCGAAAACGCCAAAAACATGACACCCTTCGGCCAAAACTGTTCCTTGAGGAAAGTCTCCACATGATGAGTCGGGGCGCGCACCACATACGAATTAAAATTTGTGTTATTTATTTTATTTATTTATTAAACTTTATGCACAAATGTAAAAATACACCGTACAAAGGCGGACTTAATGCCTTAGGCATTTTCTACCAGTCTACCGCTATGGCGCGACTCCAACTCCAAGACCCTCAGAGTCCAGTTGGTCTTCACTCGCACATACTCCACAACCTCTTCAACCTTCGTCGAGTAGTGTAGCCTAGACACATACAGCAGCGTCGTTGGTATTGCTGGAAGCAGTTTAGTTGCGTAGTTTTAAAGATTAACGCGTACAAAGGGAAAGGGCGACTTTGTTTTATACTATGTAATGATAATATAAAAATATTAAACTTAATAATATACAATTCGTACAGCAGCACTGAGCTCTGATGAGACAGCAGAAGATGCACTCAAAAAATATAGAAATACAATGTTATTGGGTTTTCCTATGCAATTCATAGTAGCAGCTTGGTGTTCGAATTTGTGCCCGGTTAATGACAATACGCTCGCCCCATATTACATGGGATCTAAACATACCGGCGAACGTTGGGTGTACATTTTTTACACCTCTGCCTAAACCTTCGAGAATACAGGCGTGATGGCATCTTACGTGCATCCTCCAATATTCATGGAACATTGTACTTACCACATTTATAATTTACAGGGGTGCCCGTCGTGAAGATAGCTAGACTTGACTTACGATTAATGCAACCAGGAGAAACAATTACAGACGAGCAAAAGAAAAACACACAATCAGATTTGGAAGTTATCCGGAACACTCAAAATCGTACGTCTAAACTTGTAACTAGCTTCATAGAGCCTTTCAAATGTGATCAGCGTAGTTTAAATCGAGTAAAAAATTTAAAACAAAGTAATGTTGTGCACACGTGTGATAATCGTTACCAATGTGATATATGTCAGCGCAGTTATAGTAGTAAGAATATTTTAAGAAACCATATCCGCAATCACATTCCGCGTTACAAATGTCATATATGTCAGCGTTCTTTTAGTCAAAAGTGTAATTTGAAATCGCATATTCTAATACACACTGGTGCAAAACCATACAAATGCGAAATATGTCAACGTAGTTTTAGTCTTAAAAGTAGTTTAGTTCGACATAATCAAATACACACTGGTGAAAAACCATACAAATGTGAAATATGTCAACGAAGTTATATTTATAAGTTTCGTTTAACTGAACATAATCGTATACACACTGGTGAAAAACCATACAAATGTGAAATATGTCAACGTAGTTTTAGTGTTAAGAATAGTTTAACTGAACATAATCGAAAACACACTGGTGAAAAACCATACAAATGTGAAATATGTCAGCGTAGTTTTAGTGAGAAGAGTCATTTAACTATACATATTCGTATACACACTGGTGAAAAACCATACAAATGTGATATATGTCAGCGTAGTTTTTGTCATAAGAGTAGTTTAACTCAACATATTCGTATACACACTGGTGAAAGACCTTACAAATGTGAAGTATGTCAGCGCAGTTTTAGTGAAAAGAAGAGTTTAAATAATCATATTCGTATACACACTGGTGAAAGACCTTACAAATGTGAAGTATGTCAGCGCAGTTTTAATGTAAAGAAGAGTTTAAATAATCATATTCGAATACACACTGGTGAAAAACCTTACAAATGTAATATATGTCAGTGTAGTTTTAGTTTAAAGAAGATTTTAAATAATCATATTCGCATACACACTGGTGATAAACCTTACAAATGTGAAATATGTCAGCGCAGTTTTAGTTTAAAGAAGAGTTTAAATAATCATATTCGTATACACACTGGTGAGAAGCCATACAAATGCGAAATATGTCAACGTTGTTTTAATAATATGAGTAATTTGAAAAGGCATATGCGCTCGCACACTAATGAGAAACAATAATAACTAAACGATAATAATAATAATAATGGCTTAATTGCCAAGAGCCTCGACCAATATCTTAGGAGGCTCTCGTTGGGCGGCTGGATCAAGGGCTTGATTCAGAAAGCGGTTCTCCTAGACACGGCGCGTATAGTTATGAGATTCCTTTCTCAGGAGCCCACCGGTGGCTTGGATCCTGTTCCCGACGCCGGTGGGCCACTATTTTTTATATTTTTAAATGTTTTTATTTTTTTATACTAATCTTTAAAAATGTAATTTATATGTAATTTAATGAATAAATGAGAATAATACTCAACGGACGATGATTGGTAATGTCGTTCAGTGCGGGTAATGCCTATCCCAAACGCCTATCCTGTAGCCTGCCCGACGTTGATGACGAAGACATCACAGATACGGAGCACCTTAAGGTGAATGCTCCGACCATCCCGCGAATTTAAATTTTCTTACGTTTTTTGCAATTTGCAAGTCAGTATTAGGTTTAATGTTGATTAAAGTATGATTCGCTTGCGTAGGAAGTATGTATTTTCAAACTTATAACCATTAAAATTAAGTAAAATGACTCCAGATTTCATGAAATCTTGACATTCTACATTAAGCTTGACTTATGGAATAATTTCATGAAATCTTGACATTTTACATGAAGCTTGATTTATGGAGTAATTTTACTGATTGGTTTTACTGGTCGGAGCATTCACCTTCAGGACACCAACATAACGCAACGCATTCCCAGCTATACACGGCGAGAGGTCATTATGTCGCAATGAAAGAAGAGCTGCAAAGTACCCTACAGTTATGCTTACACGTACTTGATAAGTACGAACTAAAGATATGTGTGTGTGAATACCACAGATAAAAGAAAGAAGGAGATGTGAAATGATCTTTGAAAATGTATGAAAACCTGTTTCTCAGCTTTTCCCCTTCCAACACGTCACTACTACACATGCAGTAATAATTTACCAAGTCGCGCACACACTTACGATCTTAAATCAGGACGTACTACACAATCAATTATAAACCTTATGAACCCAAAAACAACGTGTATTTACCATTCACCGTACGACTTATACTAAGACATCGATGTGCTGTGCAGAAGACATTTATTTTACATATACGCTAGTGATTGACAAAATCGAAAAGGCATCGATTCTTCCAATTATTATTGTACTATAATATTTTTGCGGTCCTGAAAATAAAATAATTAAAAAAGGCTATGTCCAGAAAATAACATAATAGTCAATAATAAAATAAATATTTTTTTTAAAATTTTAGAAGGTTTTATTTTTTTATCAACATTTAAAATTTTCTTTTTCTTACGTATCATTTAATACGTAAGAAACTGAATAAATGAAAAAGAACATTTAATCAACTTTACGGACGTTGGCTACGCGTTTACGACTACGATGTATACTAATAAAAATGTATGCACGATGTAAATAAAAAACATTATTTCACATCGGTCTTCCAGCAGGTTAAAGCGGTTGAGAAATTGAAAAATCTATACTAATATTACAAAAAGGTAACATTACATGTTACAAACAAATTTTGTTTGTAAGTTTGTATGTAGGGGTAATCTCTCGATCTACTGGACCGATTTTGAAAATTCTTCTACCCATAGAAAGCCACGTTATTTGCGAGTGTCATAGGCTATACAGCATCACGTAAGGCGGGTGAAATTAGCCACGCGAGCAGTTTGCTAGTAAACTATAATTCGCTTATCGACATTCTCGATAATCTACGTTAGTGGATCTGCCCCCCTAGCCAAGTCACAAACGATAATCGTAAGCGCTCGGTAGGTACGGTGGAGCATACTTTGGCGGTGTGCCCTGCTTGGGCTGAGCACCGCCGAGTCCTCGAGGCGGCCATCGGCGGCGGCGCCCTCTCGCGTCCGGCACTGGTCCAGGCCATTGTCCGGAGCGAGGGGGAATGGGAAGCAGTCGCCTCCTTCTGCGAAGCTGTAATGCTAGAGAAGGAGGCGGCGGGACGGGAGAGGGAAAGGAGGGTCCCCCGTCCCAGCGGCCGCCGCGGTAGACGATCCGGGCGTCGGGAGCCGCGAGACGACTCCCGGCCACCGTAGACGCGGGTCTGTGGACGGTGAGCAATGGGTAGCTCACCGTCCGTACGTTCACTAGCGACAGACCGTGTCGACGGCGCGTCCGTGTTCCACGCGCGCCTCAAAGAGATGTCAGCAAATTGGATGGGGCCACTGAGGGCCGATGCCTGCCGGGGCTGCGGGTTGTTCGAAAGAGATACCGCGCCCCCGGAACGCAAAGGGCACATGAAGGAACATAGACGGGTTTTAGTCAGTAAAAGTCTGACACTCCCTCCCGCCCCGCCCAGGGCGGGGGAAGTTATTTGATGATTTCCCGTCTATAAAAAAAAAAAAAAAAAAAAAAAGCGCTCGGTAGGTACCAATAGATTTTCAACTTAATACCCAAGAGCCTTAAGTTGAAAATCTATTAAAGATTTCTGAGCGTTAGCGACTGGAACGAACGAAAACGCTATGCAATCTTCATTAGATCTTCAACTTAAAACCAAGCACATAAAGTTAAAGATCTATTAAAGCCTACTCAGCGTTTGCGTTTATCGTTTGTGACTTGGCTAGGGGGGCTGTACAGGCACGTCACTGACTGGCGACGAGTTGCTGCGACTGGTACTACTCAGAAATAAAGTTGCGAAACTGTCGTTTTGTGATTTTTACATTGCTTGGCTAGTTACGTTATTACAAAATTAGGTTGTGTAAGGAGCAATGTATTAGTTGCAAAAATAGTACACTCGCTTTGACATTTGTGAACAAAAATAACGTACTAAAATTAAGGAATATTTTATGATTTTGTTGTTATTCGTAATTTTAGAGATAAATATAGTAAAATACTTGTACTTATATGCCTATGGTAAGAGATTCCATGGTTACCCAAGTTTTTGATTTGTTTTCGGTTTTTGTAACAAAACACTTAATAACACGGCATTCTTGTATGTTATGGCAAGACCCGATGAGACCGATGCGCGTGCGCTTCTGATCGTAGTTCTGAGGCCATTTTTCGCGTTATTTGAGCATTTTGCTCAAGTCACGTGGACATGGACACGCCCCCTTGCCACTTCTGTTTTTTATATTTCTGTGGTAAATACAAACTAAAAGTAGTCGAAAACCAAAACATTGAGATGAAAACAAATTAAAAAACCTCGAACACAAAAGTGATACTTATAGCACTTATAGTAAAACAAAAACTTAGCGCTATTGAACAAAACCCATTTGTCAACAACATTGATATTTGTGGGGTAGCCGAAACTGAAGATGTAGATAGTGTCATGAAAAACCTATGTACTAAATTCAAACTAAAATCCGATGACGTCAACACATACTGGAAAAAAAGGAAACGACCTGAAGCCAGAACAGAGTGCCCCCGCAGTCACCGTGACCCTTAAGGAGCGCTGTCGGGATCCATGGCTCTCTCTTGGATGCCAAGCCTGAGTGTGATGTGTTCGCGGACGAATGGAAGACGATCTTGTCAGTAGTTTTGGAGTATTGTGAGGTGAGCGTGTGAATGTCGTTAATCCATTCAGTGCGGCGCGTTTACTGACGTTTGCATGCGCGTTGCCCGCACTATATGGATTAAATATATATGTTACGGCTAAAGGTAGGTGTGAACATAAACTTAAGATTAGCCGGCTAAACTTAGGTTTATCTTCGAGAAGCTGCTAAAGTTCGATAGCATGTTAGTTTGCGTTGTAATATTCCATCTTTAAACGAAACGAAACGACTAAAAATGTATTCGATGGGCGCGCCGCGCCGGCGGGCGGAGCGCTTGAGGGGGCGGTGGGGAAACAACGCGCGCACACGTGGCAATGTTTTGGTTTAGTATTGCGTCATCTTTCTTTGCGGTTGATCGCACGTATTATAATGATGATTAAGCATAATATTCTATATTGCCCCAGAGGCTTCAAAGGCATAGTGGAGCCCCGCTTCGCGAGGCTCAAGGGTTTACAAAAAAAATAACCACGAAGTGGATGGCGGGTTCTGTTCGCTCGCTTCGCTCGCTCTCTAGACCCCGCCACCCACTTCTAACCTAACCTGTCCGAGTCGCGGTGCCACATATCCCGAGCTCGCTTCGCTACTGCGCTATCTTACACCAACCTACAGACTGAACAGAACCCGGTTCCTTTTTTCAGTTCCACTGTTGAATCGCAGGAAGCACTAGCAAATAGATTTAATCTGCTGCGTGTACATAATGTAACAAATAATCAACTCGTGACGACACGGTTGGCGCAGCGGCCGAGCGATCGACTGCTGCGCTGCGTGTCGCGGGTTCGATTCTCGCACGAAACAAACGTCTGGCTGTTTGTGTATGTGAGTTTAAAAATGGTGAAACACAACGGGAACAAACAAATTGTTCCTTTGTTCCCGTTGTGTTACACCACATGTGTCACACTGTTACCCAACGGGGAAAAAATTACCGATTAGTAACACTGTAACTCAAAGCCACGTTTTTTTCCCCTTTGAGTAACACACTTCGCCGACAGGGCAAACATCAGCGACGCAACTTATCTCGGGACTTGGGGCACCCGAACTCGGACAGGTTAGGTTAGAAGGAGATGGCGGGGTCTAGAGAGCGAGCGAACAGAACCCGCCATCCACTTCGTGGTTATTTTTTTTAAAGCCTTGAGCCCCGCGTAGCGCGGGTCCCCAACTCTGTCGGCGAAGTGTCCTGTCGGTGAAGAGTCCCATCGAAGTAAAGTCTTGTCAGTGTGCAGTCTGTCGACGTAGTGTCTATCGGCGCCGCGGCGCGGCGTTTAGTCGTACACTCGTTTTACAAAAGAGGAAATGCTGGCGAAGAGATTTTAATATAGGTATTATAAGAAACTCGTATTCGTGAATTTCAACTCGACTAAAGTTTGTTGCAAGGTGTCACTGCCTATGAAGTGTCACTGTCAACTTGTCAATAAGACGGCTGATTATAGTAGGGAATTTGTTTGTAACTTACAAAAAACAATAGTAACGCAAGACAATCCGCGTTATTAGATACTACACTGCTTCGAAAACAAACTAGAACTAAATAACTATATCAGCTGATTGTTATAAGATGAAAATGGAGAAACTGTCCATGTGTAGGATATGTTTGGTGGAGAACGTTCGCATGTATGTAGTTGTCAACAAGAGCCTGCAGGAACTGTACGAGAAGCTGACTGATGTTCCGGTAACTTCATATAAACCTACTTCACGATTAAAATCACTTTAATGTAATTACTCTAAGACGACCCACTGACCACTAAAGGCACTATACCTATACTAATATAATAATGGTGAAGATGTTTTTTTGTTTGACGACGACCCACTGACCGACGGATTGGTAATCATTCCTTCTGTAGGAGTATCTCATGAGGAATAGTAAAGGCTATATGACATCGCGTTACGGTCAGTGGAGCAGGAACCAGAGACGTAACTTAAGGCTAGTTAAAAAAAACCACGGGCGAAGTCATGGCAGAAGCTAGTATACTACATGCTCACTTAACTCAATATTCAGTAGTATAAGATAGGTTTTGTTGCAGTTCGTAACTGAAGATGGTAGACCGATGCTCGCTTGTTTCTTCTGCTGCACTAGAATGAAGCAATGTGCACAATTCCAAAGAAAATGTCTAGAAGCTGAAGAACTGTTCACACAGATGTTGGATGAGGATCATGAGGTGAGGGATTTGTTAACAGACATTTATTCTCATAACTTCTCATATGGAATTGATCTGTCTCCAGCTCACACCTGTTGTGTCATTATTTCCCATCTAACTGTACTGTTGAGTGTTGATTGTTAAGGTGAACTCTCGTCAGATGTTGTTTTAGTTTTATGACATTTTAAAATCTACACTGGTACAACTTCTGTTTGAAACTTGTACAGTTTGATAGCGGTCCTCTCTCATGTAGTGGGCGGTGAGGTTAGTAGCATGTCCTGCTGTCCAGGTTGTGTAGGACCTACTTATGTATAATCACTTGTGAATCTGTTTCATTGGACTATATCATTCATCAACTTTTTGCAGCCAAATCCTTTAATAGAACATGGCCAGTTAGAGTTTTTCGGTGGATTTATTCAAACCCCATTGGTACACATAACTATAGATGTTGAATGTCAAGAAGAAAGTGATATTATCAAACAAGAACTACCAGCAGTTTGTGAGAGACAAGATGATATCATTGAGCCAAAGAAGGAATATCAAAGTGATGGTATGTTTTTAGAAACAAAAATTTGCATTATCTTATCTATACTAATACAAATCTTTAAATTGTTTTTGATTGTTAAGTGTTTAATATAGTATGTAAGTAGATACTATATTACATTATTTTAAGTAAAATAAAAATGGTTTTAAACCACTTGAAACTTATTGTCGCCTTATGAAGTGAATTATTCAATGAGTATTGCTCCTGATACTACTTGTATATTTACAGAACAAGAACTGAAACAACTACCAGTAGAAGATTTACCACCGCAACATTCTGAAGCAGATTCAGAAGATGATGTGTCATTTATGGAGTTTAAAACTGAAGTGGAGGATGAACAACAAGCGAAGAAACGTAAAGCCTGGGAGATGAAATGTAAGTACTAGTTAGTACAATTCAGTGTTATGAGAAACCGGGCACTACAACCTTCATTGGTTTGAGTGTGACACTTTCAAACACTCTATTTTTATTTATTTGCATAACTGCCTCGTTAGCCTAGTTGTTCTGAGTGTGACTGCTACGCTAGAAGTCCTGGGTTCGATTCTCAAGTTTAGCAAGAAGTGTTATTGGGTTTTCCTATGCAATTCATAGTAGCAGCTTGGTGTTAGAATTTGTGCCCGGTTAATGGCAATACGCTCGCCCCCTATTACATGGGATCTAAACATACCGGCGAACTGTGGGTCTACATTTTTTACACCTCTGCCTAACCCTTCGAGAATACAGGCGTGATGGCATCTTACGTGCATCCTCCAATCTTCATGGAACATTGTACTTACCACATTTATAATTACAGGGGTGCCCGTCGTGAAGATAGCTAGACTTGACTTACGAGGAATGCAACCAGGAGAAACAATTACAGTCAAGCAAAAGAAAAACACACAATCAGATTTGGAAGTTATCCGGAACACTCAAAATCGTTCGTCTAAACTTGTGACTAGCTTCAAAGAGCCTTTCAAATGTGATCAGCATAGTTTAAATCGAGTAAAAAATTTAAAACAAAGTAATGTTGTGCCCACGTGTGATAATCGTTACCAATGTGATATATGTCAGTGTAGTTATAGTAGTAAGAATATTTTAAGACACCATATCCGCATTCACATTCAGCGTTACAAATGTCATATATGTCAGCGTTCTTTTAGTTATAAGTGTAATTTTAAATCGCATATTCGAATACACACTGGTGAGAAACCATACAAATGCGAAATATGTCAACGTAGTTTTAGTCTTAAAAGTAATTTAACTCGGCATAATCAAATACACACTGGTGAAAAACCATACAAATGCGAAATATGTCAACGTAGTTTTAGTCTTAAAAGTAATTTAACTGGACATAATCGTATACACACTGGTGAAAAACCATACAAATGTGAAATATGTCAACGTAGTTTTATTAAGAAGAGTTGTTTAACTAAACATAATCGAATACACACTGGAGAAAAACCATACAAATGTGAAATATGTCAACGTTGTTTTAGTGAGAAGAGTAGTTTAACTGTTCATATTCGTATTCACACTGGTGAAAAACCATTCAAATGTGAAATATGTCAGCGTAGTTTTTATCAAAAGAGTAGTTTAACTCAACATAATCGTATACACACTGGTGAAAGACCTTACAAATGTGAAGTATGCCAGTGTAGTTTTAGTCATAAGAGTAGTTTAACTACTCATATTCGTATTCACACTGGTGATAAACCATACAAATGTGATATATGTCAGCGTAGTTTTAGTGTTAAGTGTGCTTTAACCAAACATATTCGTATACACACACCAGTACTTCACACTTCACATTTGTAAGGTTTTTCACCAGAAAAACCTTACAAATGTGAAGTATGTCAGCGCAGTTTTAGTTTAAAGAAAAGTTTAAATAATCATATTCGAATACACACTGGTGAAAAACCTTTTAAATGTGAAATATGTCAGCGTAGTTTTAGTGTTAAGTTTGCTTTAACCAAACATATTCGTATACACACACCAGTACTTCACACTTCACATTTGTAAGGTTTTTCACCAGAAAAACCTTACAAATGTGAAGTATGTCAGCGCAGTTCCAGGACAAAGGGTAACTTAAACAGCTATACTCGTATACACGCAGGTCAAAAATCGTACAAATATGAAATCTGTCATCAGTTTGACAGGCATACCTGCGTACACACACACTGCTGAAAATCGTAACTAAAACATTATTAGAAAGTAGTTTGTGCGTGTGAAGTGAACTAGTTCTATTAAGACGGGAAATCATCAAATAACGTCCCCCGCCCGCCGTGATAACACGTGCTCTCTTTATTATTAGTTCTAAGCTAGTGTCGAGATGTTGTCAATGATGTTATACGACGACGAAGAACTATTAAATATATTGCAGCAATCAAATTAATGATATTAGTAGTAGTGGCAGTTCAACGGATAGTGATAATGAATCGGTAAATCATTCTTTTGTTTTTCTAGTCTGTTTATTTATCCTACAGTCAAAAAGGCAGCTAGATAATAATAATAATATGTGTATTTACCTATTTATTTTGTTTTAAAGAAAAAATAAAGTTGATTTACTTATTTTATTTGTTGTTAATATTATTTGTGTCGAAATATTTTAACACTTTATACATTAATCGTAATAAACAGATCAAATTTTTACATATTATGTCATTTTTAAATATCATTCTGTCATTTTTGTCCGCAAAATTGTACCTTAAATCAAAACTGAAACATATTGATGGCATGACATTACACGCGTAAGTCCCTAAAATTAATATTTTCATTTTAAAACACGTTTTCTCGTTTTGTCGCGAGATTGTAGCTAGAGACATCTGTTGTCGAATAGATTTCACTAACCACTTCCTGTCTATTATGTATTATCAATTCATATTATTGTGACCAATTTTCGGTTCAAATAATTTGTTTAAATTAATTTTGCACGCCATGAGTTATTTCAAAGATAAATAACATACCTTGATACATGAAACAAGAAGAATTTAAAATAATAAAAATGCGCCATCTGTCGGTAAGTATTCGCTCCAAACTGACAAATAAAAATATGTGCATCATGCCAGCAGGACAGGACCCTATTTTATCAAATTCTTATATGTATGTATGTAATTTATTTGTTTTATTTTTTAATTAATTTTTGTTATCATTTTAGATTCCCTGTTAATAAATGGAAAGTAGTAGGATTTTGGAGAGCGAATATTCTGACACTCATCAAATTGTCTCATATATAGCGGGTTACATAATACGAGTGCTGCAGAAAAAAATAAAATGCGAAGAATGTGTTCTCGCCCTTCACTCCTTACAAATAAAGACAGGACATAGATTTATTTCCCTGAAAAGCCGCGGCCATCTTTTTTTCCCATCTGATGATGTTGTCGCGATTTGCTTACGCACAGAATTAATCATAAGGAGAATGAAAAAAGAAAGTTTAAATGTTTGTAATTTTAAACCGCGTAACATTGTTCATGCTACTCTTAAGAGTCTAATAGGAGAAGATTTTTTCACATCATTAAATGCACATGCGCATGCTCAAGATCCAATTTTCAACCACATCACGTTATTAACCAAAGCTATAAGCCAAAATTATTGTAAAACGAGACTTAATTATTACAGTAAGCTCGAAAATATTGTATTGTCTAAAAGGCAGCATTTAAATAAAACTGTGTAAAGGCCTATTCAAACCTGAGCGATATTCGCTGCCGCTGTGGGTAGAGGTACATACCGCGCGGGTTTCGCTCAGGTATTTAGTATCAAGTACCGCGGCTAGAGCGACCTGAGCGATATTCGCTGCCGCTGTGGGTAGGGGTACATACCACGCGGGTTACGAACGGTAGCGAATACCGCTTAGGTCTGAACAGTAATATTACCGCATACCCACTGGGTTTTCTCTGCCGCAGACGGTAGCGAATACCGCTTAGGTCTGAATAGGCCTTTATTTAGTGGCCAATAATAAGCATTGTCCAATAAATATTGATGATTTTAACAACTTTTTGATTTTATTACCTACCCTATCTATCTGCACACCCTACTCACCTACCCTACATACCGAGGTAGGTACCACATGACACTATAAAAAAAAACCACACTACCCACCTTTTGGGCTTCGCCCGCAGTTGGGTAAATAATGTGGTCCCGCCATACTAACACACAGAATTTTCTGGAAAAAAGTGTCATGCTTTGTAACGCCATCGTGGCCAGTAGATGAACTAAATGAAACATAGTTAGGTTAGTTACACTGTAAGTTGTTATTCCTTTCATCGCTAGATGGATTTACAAAAAATGGGCGGGTTATCCAGCGTGGGGTGTGGCCATCGCCGTACCTCGTCGCTTCTTTTGCAAGAGATTTTACCTTGCGCCATCTCCGCTTCTTTCCTTACTCCGTGAGCAGACCCGAACGCTATGACAATTAATTCGAAACTAAGATTTTTAGCCCCGCCCACTGTGACGTCATGACCTATTTGAAGGCGACAGACCTATTTGCTTGGACCACCTCCGCTTCTCTCCTTTCTTACTCCGTGCAACCCACAGATTAGACAGAACCACAGGTGGCATTAGCATATAGATTTTAATATATAATCTGCTGAGTGAATATAATTAGTAACAAATCATAAAGTCTGATTTGTGTTTCAACGCTATCAAGTGTTATGTAATTAATTATACTCAAACTAGTAACAAATTCATAATTGTTTATTTTGGGCAACCGGATCCATAGATTAATATATACTAACGTATTAACCGGATCCAAAGGTTTGTAAACGATTTTTTTAGGTTTTAAAAACGCTTTAATATAATTATAAAAAGACAACACTCATTATAACATTCATTTCTAAACACCGAATTTCAACTCAAAGCACCTTGCAAAAAACTTTAATCGAGTGAATTACAACTCGACTAAAGTTTTTTGCTAGGTGCCAATGCCTACGATTACGAAGTGTCACTGTCAACTTGTCAGTAAGACTGAGAGCTATATTATTAATACTCTTTGGACAGAGCTTTAGCATTAGTAATATTGTTTGAACTTGAACAACATAAAAATAACAATAATAACGCAAGCCAAACCTCGTTGTCAGTATTCTACACTGATTAGAAAACAAAAGTAAACAAAATAACTACATCAACTGATTGTTTTAAGATGAAAATGGAGAAACTGTCCATGTGTAGGATATGTTTGGTGGAGAACGTTCGCATGTATGTAGTTGTCAACAAGAGCCTGCAGGAACTGTACGAGAAGCTGACTGATGTTCCGGTAAGTTCATATAACTCTACTTCACGATTAAAACTACTTAAATGTAATTACTATTGTAATGTAGGTACTATTGCTATACTAATATAATAAAGGTGAAGATTTTTTTTTGTTAAACACTAATCTCTGAATCTACTCGACGGATTAGATTTTTTTTTTCTATTTATGATAGCCAGGCTCATGATGAGTACTAACTGCTATATGACATCCCGCTACGGTCAGAGTGGAGCAGGAACCAGAGACGTAACTTAAGACTGATAAATAAAAACGCACGCGGGCGAAGTCATGGCAGAAGCTATACTAGAAAGGTTTAGGTAGTTAACTAAAGGTAAACAAATCGTTGAAAAGGTTTTTTATAATTGACACTTCTTGGTTTAAAAATACGTTACAACAAAATCAATTCTAATTTCGATTTATACAATACATTCCTCTTTATTAATGTATGTTTAAACTTTATCATTTATTCGTAAACTACTTTTCATAGATGTCATTGTTTGGACACCACTTTTTTGTTAGTTTTATAAAATAGTATAATATTTTGTAATCTGTCTATTGTAAAGAGCCCAAAAAGACAGGTTCCCAAAACCTTTCAGAAAATACTATAAATTAGATAACGTCGCTAAAGTGAAGAGTACGCCCGTGATGTGTAAAAAATGAGTGTTTTGCTCGACCTGGGAATCAAACCCGGGACCCCTTGCTCAGCAGTCGCGCTTGCGACCACGAGACCAACGGGGCAGTAAACCCCGCCCGTGATGTAGTATGGCAACTCAAGTAGCAGGTATTACGTTTAGTCGATTAACCAGGCGCCTTTGAAAATTGTGAGGGTCATGTAATAAAACAAGAACAGAAAATGTTTAAGGTGGAACTTCCACAGTAGCCAGCGAAGTTCAAATTTGCTTACGTTTTTTGCAATTTGCAAGTTAGTATTAAGTTATAAATGTTGATTAAAGTATAATTTGCGGGCGTAAGAATTGTGTATTTTCAGAATTATAACCATTTAAGTCAGCAATAAAACTCCATAGGGCCAGGTAAACCCAAAGAATGACTATTTCATGAAATCTTGACATTTTGGAATTATACCAACTTGGAGTTATTTTACTGATTTTAATGGTTAAAATTCTGAAAATACCTACTTCTTATGCCCGCGAATCTTACTTTAATCAACATTAAACCTAATACTGACATTCAAATTGCAGAAAACGTAAGAAAATTTGAATTTGGCGGGCTACCGTGGAGGTTGCTTCTTAAATTAGATAAAATGATTGATAATACCACTGAACGTTTTATTATTAACGTGGCAGATAGTTCCTCAGATTCTGATTTAGACTAGAGCCTATTATTATACGACTTTAAATAATACGATTTTAAAATTTAAGTAAAAGGCTTAGCATCCATGAGTCACGTGGTTTTTTTAGTTACCTTTAGTTAACTACCTAAACCTTTGTAGTATAGTATACTACATGCTCACTTAACTCAATATTCAGTAGTATAAGATAGGTTTTGTTGCAGTTCGTAACTGAAGATGGTAGACCGATGCTCGCTTGTTTCTTCTGCTGCACTAGAATGAAGCAATGCGCAAAATTCCAAAGAAAATGTCTAGAAGCCGAAGAACTGTTCACACAGATGTTGGATGAGGATCATGAGGTGAGGGATTTGTTAACAGACATTTATTCTCATAACCTCATATGGAAGTGATCCGTCTCCAGCACATACCTATTGTGTCTTTATTTCCCATATAACTGACGCAGGGTTGGCGCAGTGGTGGAGCGATCTACAGTTGCGCTACGTGTTGCGGGTTCGATTCCGGCACGGAATAAATATTTGTATAACCTTCAGATAGTTGTTCCGGGTTTAGCTATTTGTGTGTGTTAGCTTATATGTTTGTAAACACACCCACGATACAGGAGAGAATCCTAGTGTGGGGCAACGTTTCTTTTAAAGATTTAAAAAAAGATAAACTGTGTTGTGTGGCCCAGTGGTTTAGGCGCCCACCTCTCATGCACGAGGTTGTGGGTTCACAACCGGGCATGGATACGTACCAATGTGACTTTTTCTTATTTATAATATGTACTTTCTAAGTTTATCTTAGCTATCACTGACATCGGTAACCATGTCAGAGGCCCTTGAGGCCAAGAGTGTGTGGGGTCAAGACCTAGTAGCACGGCCGGCTGTCCAGGGTGTGTAGGACCTACTTATGTATTGTCACTTGTGGATCTGTTTCATTGGACTATATCATTAATCAACTTTTTGCAGCCAAATCCTTTTATAAAACATGGCCAGTTAGAGTTTTTCGGTGGATTTATTCAAACCCCCGTGAATCACATAAGTATAGATGTTGAATGTCAAGAAGAAAATTTTATTATCAAACAAGAACTACCAGCAGTTTGTGAGAGACAAGATGATATTATTGAGCCAAAGGAGGAATATCAAAGTGATGGTATGTTTCTAGGTCAAAATTTACATGATCATATCTATGCTAATACAAATCTTTAAATGGTTTTTGATTGCAAAGTGTTTAATATCCAAGTAGGTACTATATTACTTTATTTTAAGTATAATATTATTTCTTAAGCAATAATTTTCTTTAAACCACTTCCAACTTATTGTTGCCTTATGAAGTGATAAAACAAACAGTAATTT
Source organism: Caradrina clavipalpis (assembly GCA_932526535.1). Lineage (NCBI taxonomy): Eukaryota > Metazoa > Arthropoda > Insecta > Lepidoptera > Noctuidae > Caradrina > Caradrina clavipalpis. The sequence continues at coordinate 5,996,132 of OW052117.1, forward strand.
ACCGATGAGTATTGCTCCTGATGCAAATTGTATATTTACAGAACTAGAACTGAAACAACTACCAGTAGAAGATTTACCACCGCACCATTCTGAAGCAGGTTCAGAGGAAGATGGGTCATTTATGGAGTTTAAAACTGAAGTGGAGGATGAACAACAAGCGAAGAAACGTAAAGCCTGGGAGATGAAATGTATGTACTAGTTAGTACAATTCAGTGTCATGAGAAACCGGGCACTACAACCTTCATTGGTTTAGTGTGAGACTTTCAAACACTCTATTTTTATTTATTTGCATATAACTGCTTCGTTAGCCTAGTTGTCCTAAGTATGACTACTACGCTAGAAATCCTGGGTTCGATTCTCAAGTTTAGCAAGAAGTGTTATTGGGTTTTCCTATGCAATTCATAGTAGCAGCTTTTTTTGTTTATAGATGGGAAATCATCAAATAACTTCCCCCGCCCTAGGCGGGCCGGGCGGGAGTGTCAGATTTTTACTGACTAAAACCCATCTATGTTCCTTCATGTGCCCTTTGCGTTCCGGGGGCGCGGTATCTCTTTCGAACAACCCGCAGCCCCGGCAGGCATCGGCCCTTAGTGGCCCCTTCCAAGTTTGCTGACATCTCTTTGAGGCGCGCGTGGAACACGAACGCACCGACGACACGGTCTGTCGTTAAGAAACGTACGGACGGTGAGCTACCCATTGCTCGCCGTCCACGGACCCGCGTCTATGGTGGCCGGGAGTCGTTTCTTGGCTCCCGACGCCCGGAGCGTCTCCCGATAGTAGCAGCTTGAAGTTAGACGCTCGCCCCCTATTACATGGGATCTAAACATACCGGCGAACTGTAGGTGTACATTTTTTACACCTCTGCTTAACCCTTCGAGAATACAGGCGTGATGGCATCTTACGAGCATCCTCCAATCTTCATGGAACATTGTACTTACCACATTTATAATTACAGGGGTCCCCGTCGTGAAGATAGCTAGACTTGACTTACGATTAATGCAACCAGGAGAAACTATTACAGACGAGCAAAAGAAAAACACACAATCGGATTTGGAAGTTATACGGAACACTCAAAGTCGTACGTCTAAACTTGTAACTAGCTTCAAAGAGCCTTTCAAATGCGATCAGCGTAGTTTAAATCGAGTAAATAATTTAGAACAACAAAATGTAATGCTTGATATTGTTACATATGATAATCGTTACAAATGTGATATATGTCAGCGTAGTTACAGCAATAAGAAACTTTTAAGAGACCATATCACCATACACATGAAGCGTCACAAATGTGTAATATGTCAGCGTAGTTTTAGTCATAAGAGTAGTTTAAATAAACATATTCGTACACACACTGGTGAGAAACCATACGAATGCAAAATATGTCCACGTAGTTTTATTACTAACAGTAGTTTAAATAAACATATTCTAATACACACTGGTGAGAAGCCAAACAAATGTGATATATGTCAGCATAGTTTTCGCCTTACGAGTACTTTAATTAAACATATTCGTATACACACTGGTGAAAAACCTTACAAATGTAAAATATGTCAGCGTTCTTTTAGGACAAAGTGTAAGTTAAAATCGCATATTCTCATACACACTGGTGAAAAACCCTACAAATGTAATATATGTGAGCGTGGTTTTAGTGAAATGAGTAATTTAATTAGACATATTCGTATACACACTGGTGAAAAACCTTACAAATGTGTTATATGTCAAAGAGGTTTTAGTCGAAAGTGTTATTTAATTAGTCATAGTCGTATACACTCTGGCGAAAAACCATATAAATGTGAATTATGTAAGCGTAGTTTTAGTCATAAGAGTAGTTTAACTAAACATAATCGTGGACACACTGGTGAAAAACCTTACAAATGTAATATATGTCAGCATAGTTTTTGTCAAAAGAGTAGTTTAACTCAACATAATCGTATACACACTGGTGAAAAACCATACAAATGTGATATATGTCGGCATAGCTTTAGTCAAAAGAGTAGTTTAACTACTCATATTCGTATACACACTGGTGAAAAGCTATACAAATGTGATATATGTCAGCGTTGTTTTAGTCGAAAGGATCTTTTAATCAATCATATTCGTATACACACTGGTGAAAAACCATACAAATGTGAAATATGTCAGCATAGTTTTAGTGAGAATTATAGATTAACTGATCATATTCGAAAACACACTGGTAAAAAAGCATACAAATGTAAAACCTGTTAGCACAGTTTTAAAAGTAAGAATATTTTAAGAATTCATAATCGTATATACACTGGTGAAAGATCTTACAAATGTGAAGTATGTCAGCGCAGTTTTAGTGTGAAGAAGAGTTTAAATAATCATATTCAAATAAACGCTGGTGAAAAACCTTAGAAATGTGAAGTATGTAAGCGCAGTTTTAGTGTAAAGGATAGTTTAATTGATTATATTCGAATACACACTGGTGAAAAAACATACAAATGTAAAACCTGTCAGAACAGTTTTAAAAGTAGGAATATTTTAAGCGTGCATAATCGTATACACACTGGTGAAAAACCTTAAAAATGTGAAATCTGTCACCGCAGTTTTAGGATAAAGATTAACAGAGACACTCATACTCGTATACACACTGGTGAAAAACCTTACAAAAGGAAAAGGGGTAAATTAAACAAGCATATTCGTATACACGCTGGTGAAAAATCGTACAAATGAGAAATCTGTCAGCAGCGTTTTATTTCAAAATGTAAGTTTGACAGGCATACCTGCGTACACACACACTGCTGAAAATCGTTACATAAGGATCGTCCCTTTATTTACCTGTCAGCGGTAGGCGCGGGTAATAAGCTAAGAGAGACTTCAAATAAAATATAAACTATGTATCCAAATAGACAGTGATTAAGATCAATTACTATAACAAATAATGGCTACTTCTGCCGTCCGCGTCAACTAAAACGTTATTAAAATTAAATTAAAAATTAAAAAAAACCCCCAACACAAAAACCTAAGTTCCCTTTAAAAAGTAAAAAAATAATAAAAAATATACGTCATGTTGGAGGACCGCTCGGGACATTCGTATCCTAAATGCAACATCGGTCCCCCAACGTGACGTACCTATTTTTTTTATTATATTTTTACTTTTTAAAGGGAACTTAGGTTTTTGTGTTGGGGGATTTTTAATTTATTTTTTTTATTTTTTACTTTTTATAGGTACCTACTTATTATAATGTCGATTTTGTTAAGTTTGAGACCCCACTCGAGTATATTTACAGACATTCGGTTTTTCTTCCCTACTTTCACCCCCACAACTTTTAAACGGCTCAACCGATTTTCATCAAATATGTCTAAGAACACTCGCACATAGGTCACCTTTAATACAAAAAAAAACTAAATTGAAATCGCTTCATCCGTTCGGCAGCTATGATGCCACAGACAGACAGACAGACAGACCGACAGACAGACAGCCCTCTTTTTGCGTCGGGGGTTAAAAAGTAGTTTGTGCGTGTGAAGTGAACTAGCTCTATACGGGGTGTAAGGGACATCTTTCCTTAAACTTCGCCAGTGCACTCAGAACACTATTCTGACTTCAGAACAAGTGGAATTTCTTGCAGGATTTTTTTCCGTTTTTGGCAGTTCAAGTTTGAAAAAAATACCTTTAAGAACGGATTTTTAGTCCCATCCGTGTTGTCTAGATTTTAAGTATTTTTCACGAAAAAAAAAACTTATTACTTAGTACTTTTCAAAGTTTATTAATACGATGTTTCTTATATTTGTGTAAATGGGTGAAAATAAAAACAGGAAAATCAAATCATGAGTTTTTTTTATTAAATACCTTAATTTTATTTAGGTGTTATAGCCATAATATTCTTATTATTAAAAGAATCAGTCTGACTCTGGTGCTGAGTAGAGAAAACAATCCCGAGCATGTTTTTCAATCCCGGGATTATGCATCAAATGTAAAAAAACGAGCAATTTCTTGTAAAACATTTTTAATTTTATTGCACAACACAATTCACAATATAGTAAGGAAACAAAAAGGTAAAAAAAAGAAAGTATCTTTGTAAGAAATAAAAACACAAGAAAGTTGAGTTAGAATTTTTTAAATACAATCGTAGAAATATCAATGCGTCCAAGGTTTGAGTTCCAAGCCTGTTTCGTGTTTTATTGCCACCATAAGCAGCCGAAGGTTCTACACTGGTTGGAGGAATACACAATAGATACTTGTATGCTGTTTCTAAGTGATATTCACGAACTCCTCCATTTACAAACAGGCTCATTTCACGTCTAATACTATTCGCCCACCCCGATTCTCAAGATTCAACATCTTTCGATCAATCCCTCAACATTGTCAATGCGCAGCGGACTATGCCGTGCAAACTAGACCTGTTTGTGGCAATTCCGAAAATCCCGAGATTAGCAAAGTGCAGTCCCGGGATTATCAGGGTCAGGAAACGGTCGGGATCCCGTGATCGTCGCGTAGGTAAAATAATAAATAAGCACAAATTAAAAGAAATTTTGGAAAATAAAAACAATGAATATTCGCGCCGATTACAATTTCTTATTATTCAGAAAATCGGGATATACCTGTTTTATGGCTACTTGAATCCTCGACTGCCTACAGGGTCCATATTATTACTTTACATTCTGGGACATTCCCATTCCGGCGGCGTAAAGCTTATGACCATATGGACATTTCCGGCCCATTTATATTCTCCCATTCCTGACAAAAGTGCTTGAGGCCAGTTTTCAGGGTATTTAAAGTTTACTATAATACTTAATTTTTATAAAACTTTGGAGTATTTTAATTATGTTGTACTTGTGCACATTTCATGTTGCTGTCACAAATTGGTCACGCTAATGTTCCTCTACATTTGTGAAACGGCAATACCGGCCTAGGACACGAAGCCTTCCTGCCCATTGCCTATAAGACTTGCCCAGCTGCTGCGAAGCTTCTTTAAATATTTGCCGCTCACGGATCATGCAACGTTTAGGTAAGAAACGTTGATTCGGTTCTTCACTTTCAGGTCTTTGGGTAGGGCTAGCTCTGCCACTAATCTGTAGCTGGTTACAGACATTGAGCTCAGCAATATATCTCGCCTCCAGGTCATCATCATCATCATCATCTGCTTAGCCTTTTCCCAACTAAGTTGGGGTCGGCTTCCAGTCTAACCAGATGCAGCTGAATACCAGTGTTTTACATGGACCAACTGCCTATCTGACCACCACAACCCAGTAACTGGGCAACACGATACCTCTTGGTTAGACTGGTTGTTAGACTTCAGTTGGTTGCCTCCAGGTACTCTCCCTATTATTGAACAAATCAAATTAGCCGCGAAAAACACTTCAATATGGGATCTGTGAAACTCCCAATTAGAGTGAAGCAACTGTGGACACGTAAAACAAAACTTGTAAGACATTGTACGGGTATTCATGGAAAGCACGCAAAGCCACAAGCGGAACTCCTTGTCTCCTTTTCTTTTATAGTTTCTTATGGGTTCATTTCATATGCCGATGACGGGCATTTAGCGTTTCACGTTAACAGTTACCATCAGGACTTGCACCGAGAAATAAATTTATTTCTCGTACCCACACTGCAAAATCTTGGTGTTTAACAAGATCCCGTAGTGTGGTGTACTCATTGTTTTTACCATGTTTAATGCTTGGTACATTGTTCTTTCTCCCATATTTTTTTAGGGCACCTTTTCTTGCACGACACTGACGTAGAATGCGTCAATAATCAATATTAATCTATGGAATGCGTCGGTGCGTCCACCCGTCCAGAAATGTCAAACTTTTTCTTTTTACAATTGCGTTTAGTTATTTGTTGTGGGCATTAAATAAAAACTTATATAAAGTAACTAATTATTTGACAATATTTTTTTAAAGTGAACGTTGAGCCGGCTTATCATTGCGAGTTAAAGGGTTTTTATCGTGTATTTTAATATCATAACATTACTTCATTTGTGCAAACAATGTTATAATATTATGATCAAACTGATTCTGATATAGATTTGGGGTGTACTCCTATAAGAGAATACCGTTCGTAATTAAATTAAACCCAATTATATGTTACATTAGCATTGCAACAATAGTAAGAAACGTCTATTAATTTCTATAGACAATTTTTTATATTTTAACAACCCTAGGCATGTCAGTTTGACATTATGTCGCAGAATATCCTCAGCCCTGTCTCATTGACAAGTTGACAATGACACTTCATAGGCATTGACACCTTACAACAAACTTTAGTCGAGTTGAAATTCACGGATGCAAATGCTTATAATACCTAATTTTCAAAAATTTCTTCGCCAGCCTTTCCTCTTTTGTAAAACGAGTGTACGACTAAACGCCGATAGACACTACGCCGACAGACTGCACACCGACAAGACTTTACTTCGATGGGACTCTTCACCCACAGGACACTTCGCCGACATAGTCGGGGACCCACGCTTCGCGGGGCTCAAGGCTTTAAAAAAAAATAACCACGAAGTGGATGGCGGGTTCTCTTCGCTTGCTCTCTAGACCCCGCCATCTCCTTCTAACCTAACCTGTCCGAGTGGGGTGCCCCAAGTCCCGAGATAAGTTGCGTCGCTGATGTTTGCCCTGTCGGCGAAGTGTGTTACTCAAAGGGAAAAAAAACGTGGCTTTGAGTTACAGTGTTACTAATCGGTAATTTTTTCCCCGTTGGTTAACAGTGTGACACATGTGGTGTAACACAACGGGAACAAAGGAACAATTTGTTTGTTCCCGTTGTGTTTCACCGTTTTTAAACTCACATACACAAACAGCCAGACCCAGAACAACTATCTGTAGGTCATACTAATATTTGTTCCGTGCGGGAATCGAACCCGCGACACGCAGCGCAGCAGTCGATCGCTCGGCCGCTGCGCCAACCGTGTCGTCACGAGTTGATTATTTGTTACATTATGTACACGCAGCAGATTAACATTTATTATTGCGATTCAACAGTGGAACTGAAAAAAGGAACCAGGTCCTGTTCAGTCTGTGGGTTGGTGTAAGATAGCGCAGCACCGTGTTCTCGTCGCAGCGGTAATTTGGTAGCAGCGTGACACCACTAATCAATTGACGTACTTTTTATGAGCTGTCAACTCAAAACGCGATTCCCCATAGATTTCGAATGACAATACTAAACTATGACGTCACTCACTTTTTTGTCATCGCAATTCACTAATTAGTTATTAATTAATTTAAAAATAACTAAAATCATATTTTATAGTTATTTATAAATTCATCGGGTTTCGCGGCTGTGTCTCGGAATTATTGTTTCATGGTGTCTACCTACTACCCAATCACGGGTAGCCTCTCGCTCCAGGACGTTGTTCTGTTTATGATCGGAAGCAGAGTGCTTGAAACAACGTCATCTCTTTCTGCAAGGAGGTGTTGGCCGCTATGGAGGCGGCGGAACGGGAGAGGAAGGCTACTTCCTCCTATCCCATCCGCAGCAGACGCAGAAGGCGCCGGAGGGCGCGACACGATCTCCAGCCACCATGAAGTAGGGCCTGCGGGCGGCGGACTGGGGGTCAGCCGTCTCCCGAATAGAGACAGGTCCGAGAGTGAGGCGCGCGTGGTGCTCCCCGCGCGTCTTCTCTGACGTCACTGCGGCCGGTGGCTGATTCTGCTTTCCTTCTAACTTCGTTACAATTCGGAAGTGCCTGTGAATGTGTTCACTAAAAAGTTTCACTAAAACACCATTTACAAATATTCAATTTACAACCAAAGTTTCGTATCGGTACCTACTATTTATTTTACAAACAATTAATTCCGCGATTAATGTATTATTATATAAACACTCGCTGTACAAACATTTATTTAGCAGATGCTTCTCATCTGCTTAATTTGCATTCTACTTCCATTGGCGTATCTAGAGTTAGTTTTCAGGGGGATGCCATGGCTGATGCGATGCAATGCGGTCAGGCGGAAGGTGAGCCCTACAGCCTGGGGTGGGCACAAGACCATTCTGGGGTGGGCACGCCCCCCCCCCCCCCCCCCTATATACGCCTATGTCTACTTCTTAGAATAATATGTCAATAGTAAATCACCTGTTCAGTTGATATGTTCTAATTTTTATTTCTCCATTGTTACAAAATAGTTACTTATATCTGTTACCAGCTTTCTTACTTCGTCCGCGTAAATGACGGTTATCAAACTCACCCTCGCCGCGCACCAAATTTCATCAAAATCGGTTCAGTAGTTTAGTCCTCAATGCGCAACAGACAGACAGACCGCGTTATAATATTAGTTTGGATGGAACACGTTTAACAAAAACACATAAAAAAACAAACAAAAAAAAAACGTCTTCAGCTTTATTATTTATTTCATTTATTTATTTATCACACATATTAATTACATTTTTAAATATTACTATAAAAAAATAAAAACATTTATTATTTATTTTATTTTTAATTTATTTTGAAAACTTACAGCTAGGTACAAAAATAGAATTAAATTACACAACTAAATGGCCCATTAAAAGTTTTCACAGATGTAAAATACGCATACGTAAGGTAAGGTAGAAGACAGCTATTTTATATTATACAAATAGAATCGAAAGAATAGCGAAAGTAATATTAGATAAATTATGCTGTTTTTGAAATAGAAACTACACATAGATTGTCTAATGCTAGTTGTGTTGAAAATATCGAAGTCGACGTCCCGCCAGGCTGTTATGTATACATGTATGACACGCTCTAATGAAGCACGAGTTCCGTCGATAGTTTGTTCGAGTTAGAGGAGTGTGCAATAAGCGCGGGTGAGTGGAAGGAACTCTTAGCCCAAATGTTAAGTCATTCGGAAAGATTTTGGCATTCGGGATTAAATACATCAAAATGAAATTATCAAATTAATAAAATTCAAATTCTTTATTTGTAAACATATAGTAAGATGTTACAATAAGTTACAATAGGCCATCTATGTTTTGCTTTGAAGCATACAAATTACGTTGGAACAATTGATCCTAAAGTACGGTATAATAAAAAATTACAGTAAAAATTATAATCAATAGAATATTAAATAGTTTAATGTCATTACAATATAATCAGTAATCAGTACAGTGCGGTATGGCAATAGATAACGGCTAATATATATATTTTTATAGATATTTAAATAATTACAGGAATAAATCGGATATACTAGGCCTAGCATCCTTCATTCAGATATTCCTGAACACTGTAGTAGCACTTTCCAACCAAAAACTCCTTCAAACATTTTCTGAATAGTTGCCTTCGATTTATCTATAAGTATAATTTTTTTAGGTAGTTTATTATAAATTTTCGGTGCCATACCTAACAGATTTTTTTGAAATACTGCTTTTTTATGCTGTCTCGTACATATTGTATGTTTATGGCGTTTGCTTTGTATGTGGTTATAATTTGTTATAAATTGAATTGTATGATTGTTTTGTAATGTCCATGAAATCCATTTTTTTTTAATGGGACAAGCCCGCCACACTGTTCCCAAACCATTGTAACTTCTGTAAGCCAGAATCAACAGTGGCGACCACAAGAAAAGCGCCGAGACAATGAAGCTCGACGAGTCCCAGAGAAACGATTCAACTGTCTTGGATCCCGCAACGAAATTAATCAGAAAAGATTAGCGGAGGAGTAAGAAAAATATAATTTCCACTTCTCTCCAAACAAGCAGGAGACCGAAATCCATATGAATGTTTACACAGTATTTGTACCAAATAACCAATTTATTAAATTATATTTTGTGTCTATCTGCCTGTTTCTTTAGGCTAATCTCCGAAACGGGTGAACTGATTTTGACGGGACTTCCACCACCAGCACAACCAGTCGTCTGCCACTGAAAGCAGTGACAGCTGGTGTTACATGGAGTAACTCAGGCTTTTAATATAGAAAACGAATGAAGGTTCCGCTCTAGAAATAAAACTCCGAGATAACCCAACCGATATACACTCGAACGAAGTCGCGGACATAAGCTAGTTTACAAAATATTATTAGTTATAAGTACACTCATAGTCCCTTTAAACAAATGTTACAAATTAAATTTCCAGCGTTCGACTGAGCGGATACATACAGCCCTTCTTATAAAAATTAAGCTAACCAATACTTAGCTACCTCTCAATTGACTAACTCTTAAGTTTTTGACTATGATAGTCACCTTTTCGTCACTTATAAACCACTTTCATCGTTGTCTCAGGTGAAAAATCTCACCTATAAACGTCATCGTCAGTCAGCGATCAGCGGCGACCCGTTGTTTAAGTCTAGTTGAGAGGTAAAATGGCGGGTTTTAATCAGCTGTGACGATGACCTTTTAGTTTTACGGATTTTGTCAATTTGAGGTTATGAGTGTGACTTTAATGTGTCAAAGTCAACATTTATTTATTTATCTACATACATTTACACACACACATGGCCTGAACCAGTGTCGGACGCGAGAGTTCGCCGCCGCTGATGGCCGCCACGAGGACTCGGCGGTGCTCCGCCCAAGCGGTGCAAACCGCCAAGGTCCACCTCATAAGTAAGGCTGTGTTGGTTTTTTGAAGTCTCTCTTAGCTAGGCCTTATTACCCGCACCTACCGCTGACAGATTTCACATTTGTGAGGATTTCCACCAGTGTTTATACGAGTGTACATTTACAATTATGTCTATTTAAATTACTCTTTTTACGAAAACTACGCTGACATACATGACATTTGTAAGGTTTTACACCAGTGTGTATACGAATATGATCAGTTAAATTACACTTAAGCCTAAAATTACGCTGACATATGTCACATTTGTAAGGTTTTTCACCAGTGTGTATTCGAATATGTTTGGTTAAAGTACACTTATGACTAAAACTACACTGACATATATCACATTTGTAAGGTTTTTCACCAGTGTGTATTCGAATATGTTTAGTTAAATTACACTTTTGACGAAATCTATGCTGACATATATCACATTTGTATAGTTTTTCACCAGTGTGTATTCGCCTATGTTGAGTTAAAGTACTCTTATTAATAAAACTTCGTTGACATATTTCGCATTTGTTCAGTTTCTCACCAGTGTGTGTTAGAATATGCGCTTTTAAATACCAATTTTGACTAAAAGAACGCTGACATATTTCACATTTGTAACGCTGAGTGTGACAGCGGGTATGCCTTTTAAAAGTTTCCTTACTACTATAAGTACGCTGACATAAATCACATTTGTAAGGTTTTTCACCAGTGTGTTTTCTAATGTGATCAATTAATTGCCAGTTATAACTAAAACGACGCTGACATATACTACATTTGTAACGCTTCATGTGTATGGTGATATGGTCTCTTAAAAGTTTCTTATTGCTGTAACTACGCTGACATATATCACATTTGTAACGATTATCACACGAGTGCACAATATTTTGTTGTTCTAAATTATTTACTTGATTTAAACTACGCTGATCACATTTGAAAGGCTCTTTGAAGCTAGTCACAAGTTCAGACGAACGATTTTGAGTGTTCTGGTTAATTTTCAAATCTGATTGTGCGTTTTTCTTTTGCTTGACTGTAATTGTTTCTCCTGGTTGCATTCCTCGTAAGTCAAGTCTCGCTATCTTCACGACGGGCACCCCTGTGATTAAAAATGTGGTAAGTGCAATGTTGGATGAAGATAGGAGGATGAAAATAAATAAAACTAGAGGGTTTGAATGTCTCACCCTAAAACCAATGAAGGTTGTAGCACACGGTTTCACACGATACTGAATAGTTCACTTTATCACTAGTGTTTTTTGTATTTTGTACTTCATAGTAAAAAATTGAACAAACGTCGACGTAGACATCACACGCTCATCTCCCGAGTGGCTTGCGCATCATCTAGCGTCCGGAGGCTTTCAATGAATTCAGTTTCACTAACTAGTACTTACATTTCATCTCCCAGGCTTTACGTTCCTTCGCTTTTTGTTCCTCTTCCACTGCAGACTTTAACTCCATAAAAAACCCATCATCTTCTGAATCTGCTTCAGAATGGTGTGGTGGTATTTCTACTAGGTCAGAATGGTGCGGTGGTAAACTTTCTACTGGTAGTTGTTTCAGTTCTAGTTCTGTAAATATATCATTAGAATCAGTCCTCGTCGCGGCTATCGGCGGAGGCGACATCTTGCGTCCGGCCCTGGTGCAAGCCATGGTCTGGAACGAGAGGGAAAGGGAAGCAATCACCTCCTTCTGTGAAGCAGTTATGCTAGAGAAGGAGATAGCGGGACGTCAGAGGCGTAGAACCTATCGTCCCAGCCGCCGCGGGAGACCCTCCGGGCGTCAGGAGCCACAAGACGACTCCCAGCCTACGAAGACGCGGGCCTGTGGACGGTGAGCAATGGGAAGCGCACCATCCATACGTTAATTACCGACAAGCCGTGTCGATGGCGCGCTTGTGCTCCACGCGCGTCTCTACGAGATGTCAGAAAATCGAAAGGGCCAGTCAAGGCAGATGCCTGCCGGGGCTGCGGGTTGTTCGAAAGACATACCGCGCCTCCGGAACGCAAAGGGCACAAGAAGGCACATGCATGGGTTTTCGTCAGTAAAATTCGGACACTCCCTCCCGCCCCACACAGGGCGGGAGAAATCATTCGATGATTTCCCATCCGAAAAAAAAAGCATCAGGAGCAATACTCATTGATAAATTACTGTTTGTTTTGCCACTTCATAGGTGGCAATAAGTTTGAAGTGGATTTAAACAATTTTTGATCAATGAATAATATTATCCTTAAAACAATGTAATTATTTGGTACTAGCTTTTGCCCGCGACTTCGTCCGCGTGGATTAATAGTTCCCGTTCCCGAGGGATTTCCGGGATAAAAACTATCCTATGTCCTTTCTCGGGTCCCAGACTATATCTCTACCAAATTTCATTGAAATCGGTTCAGTGGTTGAGGCGTGAAGAAGAGACAGACAGACAGAGTTACTTTCGCATTTATAATATTAGTACGGATTAGGTTGAATATTTAACACTTTACAATTCAAAACAACTAAAGATTTGCATTAGTATACATATGATCATATAAATTGTCCTACAAACATACCATCACTTTGATATTCCTCCTTTGGCTCAATAATATCATCTTGTCTCTCACAAACTGCTGGTAGTTCTTGTTTGATAATATCACTTTCTTCTTGACATTCAACATCTATACTTATGTGTACCAATGGGGTTTGAATAAATCCACCGAAAAACTCTAACTGGCCATGTTCTATTATAGCATTTGGCTGCAAAAAGTTGATTAATGATATACATAGTCCAAAGAAACTGATTCACAAGTGATTATACATAAGTAGGTCCTAAAAACCTGGACAATGGGCCGTGCTACTAACCTCACTGCCCACTACATGAGAGAGGACCGCTTTCAAACTGTACAAGTTCTAAACAGAAGTTGTACCAGTGTAGATTTTAAAATGTCATAAAAATAAAACAACATCTTACGAGAGTTCACCTTAACAATCAACACTCAACAGTAGGGCATGCAAAAACCGGGTTGTTTAAAGGACACGGTTTTTTCGGGTTTTTATTTTACAAAACCGGTGAAACCGGTTTTATCGGTTATTTCGGTTTTTTTCTCATTTTTATTAAAAAAACGTGAAATTCGTGTGTAAAGAAATAAAAATGCTAAAGTTTAATCAAAATGGCGTCAGCGTGGCATAGAGTAGAGCGACAATGATCTATCCGAGAAAAAAAATCTAATTCGAGATCAATAATTTAAACAAAGGTGTTGCCAATTTTAAATAATAACTTCAATTGTGCAGTTTGCCCAAAAGTACTATTACATAGTTCTAAAATTGTAGGCATATCTTTAACAAGTAAAATATAATATTGCACACAGTTTTAAACTTAGTGAAGTAACGACGATCCAAGAATAAAATATAGTTGTTTGAAATAAAATCCTGCAAATATTTTTTTCTTATTTTTTCTACATGCAATATGGCAGTTGGTCTTAACCATTTAGAATGCATTTAGTGTTTTCTAATAGCGAAACGTAACTTGTTACAAAAAAAAATCTTTAGTATTCCTTTCGCTTACCTTTCCTATAATATTAGGACTAACCTTAGGCTATATTTCATATCATAGTTCACCCAAAACCATTAAATTTAAAAACTAATTCAATAATTTGAATTACTAGGGAAATGTTGACTAACCGTAAACTGTCACTTTGGCAATGACATTTCTTTGCTTTACATATTTGATCTCAAATGCGATTTTTCGGTATAAATTAACGTTGCCGGCCGTTATTGCCGTTGGAACTAACGCCGTCTTGCCGTCCTGTCGACGTTTGTCAGTGATAAATTTAAGATTTTGTATGAAAAACAAAACCGAAAAATCCGAAAAAACCGGTTTCGTTATCATAAAAAGCCCGGTTTTCAAATCAGTCGGTTATCCGGTTTTTTCGGTTAACCGGGTATTCGGTTTGCATGCCCTACTCAACAGTACAGTTAGATGTGAAATAAAGACACAATAGGTGTGAGCTGGAGACAGATCACTTCCATATGAGAAGATATGAGAATAAATGTCTGTTAACAAATCCCTCACCTCATGATCCTCATCCAACATCTGTGTGAACAGTTCTTCGGCTTCTAGACATTTTCTTTGGAATTGTGCGCATTGCTTCATTCTAGTGCAGCAGAAGAAACAAGCGAGCATCGGTCTACTATCTTCAGTTACAAACTGCAACAAAACCTATCTTATACTACTGAATATTGAGTTAAGTGAGCACGTGGTATACTAGATTGTGTCATGACTTCTTCTGTGTGATTTCTTTTCGTTCAGGGGCAAAATGTCCAATTCTCAAAATGTCCAACGGTGTCAAAATCTCCAATTACCCAAAATGTCCAATTCTCAAAATGTCCAATGGTCAAAATGTCCAACTCCCAAAATGTCCAATCTTTGAGAATGTAGCAAATTTGTTCAATAACTCATCAAAACGCTTTTTAATACTTGTGACAAATAATAAATACAAAAAAACTGATAGAATTGATAACAAAAATAGTGATTTCGGGTATGTTGTGGTCTTCTCTGGTCTTAATTTGTTATTTATAAATAAAACATATTTTGATTCTTTCAGTTTTTTGTATTTATTATTTGTCATAAGTATTAAAAAGCGTTTTGATGAGTTATTGAACTTTGCTACATTCTCAAAGATTGGACATTTTGGGAGTTGGACATTTTGACCATTGGACATTTTGACCATTGGACAATTTGGGTAATTGGACATTTTGACACCGTTGGACATTTTGACACCGTTGGACATTTTGAGAATTGGACATTTTGCCCCTGAACGTTTCTTTTTACCAGCCTTAAGTTACGTGTTTGGTTACTGCTCCACTCTGATCGTAGCGTGTACTATTCTGATGTAATATAGCCTGTACTATTCTTCATGAGTCTGGCTATCACTAAAGAAAGATTTTTGAAGTGAAAACTTCTTTAGCTGCGTTGTGCACTTTTTTTGGAATGGGTAAAAAATGTTAAACTCGCGTCAGGACACGTGACCTGATCGAAAATCTTACGAGCGCAATAAAATGCACAACATTAATATTCAAGTTTTCACTTCTGCCGGCACTCCCGGAGTGCAACCCGTCGTTTTTTTTTTTCAATTCTACCCTAGTTAGCTAGCTTAGTTAGCCTCAAAATGTTATTCTGAGCTAGCTCAGAATAACATTTTGTTGTTTTATTGTGCGCAAGAGCGCGCGAAGCGAGCTCGGGACTTGGGGCACCCCGACTTGGACAGGTTAGGTTAGAAGACCCTGCCATCCCCTTCGTAGTTATTTTTTTTTAAACCACCCGGAGGTAGGCGTCGAGCTGCCCTGGCGGAAGGAAAGGCTGAAGGGTGTTTCTACCCTCCTCCCACTTTCCCCGCCCCCATTACGGCCCTATTAAGGTGACTTGATACAAAACCCCAGTAGGGCTCCGTCGAGCATCTCCGGCGGCAAAAATTGGTGGGGGGGGACTCAACACCTCCCCCCGCAAATTGAGAACCATACCCATAACCATATGATAATTTTAATCGTGAAGTAGGTTTATATGAACTTACCGGAACATCAGTCAGCTTCTCATAAAGTTCCTGCAGGCTCTTGTTGACAACTACATACATGCGAACGTTCTCCACCAAACATATCCTACACATGGACAGTTTCTCCATTCTAATCTTAAAACAATCAGTGATGTAGCTATTTAGTTGAAGTGTTGCCTTTGTTTTCAGAACAGAGTATTATAATAACAACACGGCTTGGCTTGCGTTATTAACTTATTATTGTTATTTTGTAAGTTACAAACAAATTACTAATGCCTTCAACCCTGTCTTTCTGACAAGTTGACATTGACAGTGACATTTCATTTCATAGGCATTGGCACCTTGCAAAATCTTTAGTCGAGTTGAAATTCGCGTAACGAAAAACGAGTAAGGCTACAAAGCATTACTTTTAAAAAAATTGTTTCACTCATAAACCACTTTCAACGTCTCCCAGGTAAACGCTCGTTATAAGACGAAACACTAAAGAACGAAATTGAATTAAACCAGTACGTGTATATAATCTATGGCGCTCCAGGCGTAGCAGCAGATAGTAAATAAATAACCTTCAAACAGAAGTTTATAGGGCGGGTCGATTACGTCGGATGTCCGGGAAAAGAACTAAATTTCACCCAAAAGTAGGGATTATTAAGTTTTTGCCCGGCGTCGGAAATTTAGGTGATGGCAACACTAATTATAGATTATAGGTGGCCGGACATGACGTTTAGTACCTCAGAGTGTGGTAATTTAATTACAAATTAAATTATTTAATTACAAATTAAATTATTTAATATAATATTAAACTTACCAAACTGTATTATTGTACTCTGTTTAACCATACATATGTCATCTAGTCTATACAGAATCCATAGTATATATTCTATGGAATCCATAGTGAATATTTTAATTGCATTCAAAGATATCCTTAAGAGTGTGTATATGTTGCAGTCAAAACTCTTAACCAGTCAAAAGTACTATTGACTAGCAAAATCAGTCAAAAGTAGTTTTGACTGAACAGGTTGGTCAAAAGTACTTTTGACTGCAAAGCGGTCAAAAGTAGTTTTGACTGGTGGTATCAGTCATAACTCTTAGAAATCTGTCACTAATCTACAATTTATTAATGATATCTATTCCTTATAAAAGTAAATTATAGTATGCAAGAGCGAGCGAAGCGAGCTCGGGACTTCTTATTCTTCGTAGCGTTTCGATGGCAAACTATATTGTAATAAAAATGAATAAATAATATATACTATTATTATAAATTATATTGATGCGGCCCAGAATTTGGCCATCAGCTCGGGACTTGGGGCACCCCAAAATGGACAGGTTAGGTTAGAAGGGGATTGCACTTCTTGGCCATTTTCTTTGTCGAGGAGCCCCGCTTCGCATACTTGATTATACGTGAAATAATTGTCCTACTTTCTTGCCCTAGACATAGCCAGAGATTGCCCTAGTGGCTTAAAAGGCATAGTCGAGGGCTCTTCATAGAGTAAGCCTAGTCAGGCTTACTCTATGATAAATTCAAAAACTACAAAAACATAGGCTTAGTAGTCACTATGCCTATGTAAAAAACAAATGCTTGACCGAGCACTCCAAAATTATTGGAAAATACCACGGAGATCTATGGTAAATACATACTCTTTTAGTAGATACATTATTTCTTTGGTGTTTATTTTTTTTATTGTTTTTACCCCTAAAAATTTCGTTTGACGGAGAACATAAATTTAGGTGTTTTTTTTTATTATTTGCTTACCAAACTTTCAGAATGTATCATGTATGAGCACAACTATTTCCGTTACTGAGATCCGATAAGCATTTACTTAGAACGTACCACATAGTAGCACCCGTGCTTAGTTAGATAAATATTGAAAGCTAGGTCATCTTAACTATTTTCGTTTCCGACAACCGATAAGCACTTACCTGTTCATCATTAGGCCTTTAGAAATATCTCATGAACACTCCGTACCTACTCAATTAGATAAATGTTGAAAGTTAGATCAGCAGGCAAAGTGATTATTTTATTTACACGGTTACTTTTACATCGTTCGGGAGCCGAAACACAAGAACTCCAGTAAAGTAATAATTACTATTGGCGTTCTTATTTATTTAACACGTCTCAAAGAATTTGAAAATTTGTGACTATTTTGTCATTCGAGATGTTAGTGCGTTTCTGCCTGATCGATGAATGGATTGTTAAAAGGCCACCGTTCGCATGTGTAGTCGATATGGTTTAGATACAAAATTAAAATATGCATGGACTGCAAGGAAGCGTTACTTCGAGTTCTCACTATTTCACAAATTAAACCATCATCATCACGCCTGTATTCCCCGAAGGGTTAGGCAGAGGTGTACCAATGTACACCCACAGTTCGCCGGTATATTTAGGTCCCATGTAAAAGGGGGCGGGACTGGTTTGGGCCAGTTCTCTTTAGCCAAGGAGAGCGGGGTGAGGCCCTTATCCACTGCCACCACATCTCGGTGCATTCCACAGAGCACAACAACCAGTAGAGAGATCATTGACAAGCTTTTGTTCTAAATCAAAGTCACCTAAAAACGGCGGGGGGAGAGGTAAGACTCGTCGCTGTGATTGGGTGAAGAATTCACAAACAAATGACAACGGATTATCTAGTGATTCCAAAAATGTACTTTAAAAATATCGATATCGATAATTATTTGACTTTGTTTGATACGGAGATTTCTGGTTCGATTTTGAAATAAAACAGGTGTTTATTTACAAGATTTCATTTATACAATCAGAGATAACTTTTTTGTGTAGCTCTAATCCAAATTTCTTCTCGATGTCATCGTTGGGAAGTCAGCAAATTTTAATGCATATAAAATACTTTTTTTAACTTATTACATTGGCGTTAACTACAGCACGTGCACAAATAAATGGGGCTAGCAAAGTGTTCGCATACTAACCATTCAGCCCCTTTTAATACAAAAACAAACTTTGAGATATACACACTATTCTTTAAAAAAATAATCATTGAAGTCAGATTACACTGTGAAAAGTTAGTCGTAATCAAACGTCAAAAAAAATAAGTGTCCTGTTGTAAACTTCCATTTTTTGGCGTCGGTGAAAAATCTTTTTTATTTATATAATGATCTTAAACTAAATTTTGTGTAAAAGGCAGGCATAGGCATCATACGCTTACAGTTTTTTTCTGTTATGTACAAGTAAAGTTTTATACTAGTATTATGTATTTCAACATACATATTATTCATTCTCTGCACATTTGTTAGCAAAGCCAAGGGCATAAGCATGTTTTAAAATAAAGCAATAAAAATACAAAAATAAGAAAGATTATATCGATATATTTTAAATTAGATCGATACAATCGTCGCGATGTTGCGAACAGCACTATCGAGAATGGCTAAAAGTAGCGTATGCTTGGTGACCGCGGTAGCCTCCGCATGCGCTCTCTACTGGTTTTTCTGCTCGTTGGTGCATTCCCACGTCAGCTTTAAGGAAAAAGTCCCTGAGACTGCATATCTCGCGGTTGTGGAGAGTCTTAGCATTTGAGAAGCCTCGACCTCCACACTTCCGCGGAATATACAGTCTCATCACCGATGAGGATGACCGTGGGTGATGCATCCGATATGCCGTTAACAATGTACGGTCCCTCCTATCCAGTTCAGTAGCTCCGTCAGTTGCAAATTGTTGGGGGCAAAGAGTTTCAGGTCATCCATGTAAAGAAGGTGAGATATTACCTGACCTCCTCTCTTCAACCGATAGCCTAGACATGAATTCTCCAGCAGTGTGCTTGGGGGGGGGGGGGGGGGGGATTCCAGGCTAAGCAGAAACAAAGCGGGCTCAAACTATCGCCCTGGAATATACAACGCTCAATCCTTATCGGTTCGCTATTACTCTGGATATTTCGACATCCTGGATAGGGCATCGGAACCGGTTTTTCCCGGTTCTAATAGAACCGGGAATTCCCGGTTCTGGAGGTCCCTGAAAGAATCGGTTCTGTAAAACGGAGAACCGGTAGTTTTGGTTCTTTCGGTTCTCTCTTAAAATAAATTTAGAAATAATATTATCTCTATAATACTCTTTATGCTAAATATCAAGTTATTATCCAAACAGAATAAATACTGTTATTTCATTGTTAAATGAATAAATAGCGTTATTATTTTGATATTATTGATGAATCTTTAAGAAACTAACGATTTTTTAAGGGATTCGGCAACATTAAGGTAAATGCTCCAGGATACCCCGCGACATTCAAATTTTTGATATTAAGGTAACAAAAGTTGTATTCGCGGTAATGACACATACTAGCCGAAAATGAGCTGGCATTTGTAAAAAACGTACGAATATTTGAATTGCGGGGGCCAGGGCAAGTCTAGAGCTCTTACCGTAACAATCTCTGGTTGGCAACACTGGTACACACTTCTGGTATAGTATACTAGTATGGTATAGGCTTACCAATAAAGTGTGTTTTATTTAGATCCTTTCCTTTTATTCGTTTTGATAGTAGGAATTCTATATAAAGCATACCTTTTCAACTTGAATTTATGAAAAAACCCGAAAGAACCGAAAAAACCGGGTACTCAGTTCCGGCTTGAGTTTAGAACCGAAAGGACCGGTTCCTAAAATAGGGCCGGTTCTCGATGCCCTAATCCTGGATAGCGAAGGACCGTACTCCATAGCCCCATACACGACATCAGGAAGGCGCGTAGAGTTGCATCAATTTTATACAACTCCAGCACCCTCATGAGCCATGTATGAAATGAAATGAAAAATGAAAATGAAAAAGCGTTTATTTTTGATCAATTGTTGTTACATATACATAATTACCTCCGCCAAACTGTAAAACAGTTTGTTGGCAGATGTAGCTCCCGTATTACAAAACATAAAAGAAATTTTAAACACTTGTGTGGGTACTTTTTCATAGAAAACACAAAATAGTAAACAATAAAACAAATAAAAGAGTTATCAATAAAAACATAGAAGTTGCATGCATAAAAGTTACACAATAGCATGAACACATCTTATGTAGTTATTAAAAATATACTTATGAATATTATTATCACTCGAGGTTTTGACAAAAAGAATTCAAGAGAAACTTCTCCATTTTATTTCTAAAAGATACTTTTGTAGCACAGGTACTCTGCAAATCCGAGGGTATGTCATTAAAAATTTTTGGTATTAAGTATTTTCTACATCTTTGCCCGTAATAATTTACAAAAGTGGGTACCACAAATTGTCTAACGCATTTAGTCCTTTGAGGTCTAAGGTGTACCGTATGAACTTTAAATTCATCCATGTAATAATTTTCTACTGCCAATAACAATGCCACTTTTAAATGTACCGGTAACATTTTACATTCTAAAAATAATTCATCGTAGCCACTACCTTTACAACGGTTTTTTTTGTGTTTTTATCAACTAATAGTTTCATAAACCTTACTTGTAGTAATTTGATTTTATCTAGGTACTAGCTTTTACCCGCGGCTTCGCTCGCGTTAAGAAGTATTATTATTAATTAGGTATTTCGTTCCATTACGTACTGATAGGTTCAAACTAATATGTTTACATCCTCCATCATCCCCTATTTTATATCCCCTTGGGGGTAGAATTTATCGAAATCCTATTTAAGCGACGTCTTCATCATAGTAGCTCCAATCTTTAATTTCAGTTCAATCAGTCGAAAATCTAAGAAGATTTATACAAAGTTTCATCCCCTATTTTATATCCTTAGGGGTGGAATTTATCAAAATCCTTTCTTAGGGGATGCCTACGTCATAGTAGCTTTATGCATGCAAAGTTTCAGCTCGATCGGTTTAAAATTGACAAAGTTTCATACAAACTTTCATCCCCTATTTTATCCCCTTGGGGGAAGAATTTATCGAAATCCTATTTAAGCAACGTCTTCATCATAGTAGCTCCAATCTTTAATTTCAGTTCAATCAGTCGAAAATCTAAGAAGATTTATACAAACTTTCATCCCCTATTTTATACCCTTAGGGGTGGAATTTATCAAAATTTCTTAGGGGATGCCTACAGCATAGTAGCTTTATGCATGCAAAGTTTCAGCTCGATCGGTTTAAAATTGACAAAGTTTCATACAAACTTTCATCCCCTATTTTATCCCCTTGGGGGTAGAATTGATGAAAATCCTTTCTTAGCGGATGCCTATGTCATAACATCTACCTGCATGCCAAATTTCAGCCCGATCCGTCCAGTGGTTTGGGCTGTGCGTTGATAGATCACTATCTCAGTCAGTCAGTCAGTCAGTCAGTCACCTTTGAATTATATATATTTAGATGTTTTAAAAGTATTTCCGTAGCATGCCAGCCCATATGAAAGTAGCGAGTCCACCAGCGCATAGTAGATCATATACAAAGTGGTCCTATCAAGTACACAACTAAGGTGGTGGAATTTTACAAGCACTAATCTTAATTTATCACAAATATGTGTTATGTGTATTTTCCACGAGAAGCTGTTATCTATAATTAAACCCAGGTACTTGTATTCCTCCACCACCTCAATATGTGCACACATACAATACGTCGCGCCGCCGTGCAAGCATTCATTTTGGCTGTGCATTTTTTATGGAAGACGCCTTCACACTCCCCATTACATTTAATGGTACTGTCCGCTTTAACTCGGGTTAGCGAAAGCTTACACGACTTGCACTGAACCATTACTACGTAGATAACTATTACTATCAGCCGATAACTATTAGTTGTAGGTACACGAATTTTATTTGTTTCTCAGAAAACACTCAAGTTCGCACGCAGGGAGCGCGGGCGCACGACTATGTGGCACCGAGCCATATGCCTTCTTGTAATCTATCCAACATGTCGACAGATCCTTCTGGGATCGACGATCCTGTTGGCTAATAGCCATGTCAATGAGGAGCGGCTCCTTAGTACCACGGGATCCAATCCTACATCCATTCTGAGAGGGAACATCCTATTATTACCAATCATCAGCGTCCGTTGAGTATAATACGTTTAGTTATTATTGTTTCTCACCAGTGTGTGTACGCATATGCCCTTTAAAATTGCTCCTATGATTAAAATAACGCTGACATATTTCGCATTTCTATGGCTTCTCACCAGTGTGTATACGAATATGTCGATTTAAACTATTCCTTTGATAAAAACTCTGCTCACATATATCACATTTGTAAGGTTTTTCACCAGTGTGTAAACGAATATGAGTAGTTAAACTACTCTTATGACCAAAACTACACTGACATATATCACATTTGTAAGGTTTTT
This sequence comes from Caradrina clavipalpis, assembly GCA_932526535.1. NCBI lineage: Eukaryota > Metazoa > Arthropoda > Insecta > Lepidoptera > Noctuidae > Caradrina > Caradrina clavipalpis. The sequence continues at coordinate 6,019,336 of OW052117.1, forward strand.
CACCAGTGTGTATACGAATATGTTGAGTTAAATTAATATTTCGACTAAAACTATGCTGGCATATATCACATTTGTATGGCTTCTCACCAGTGTGTTTACGAATATGTTGAGTTAAACTATGACTTTGACAAAAACTATGCTGACATATATCACATTTGTAAGGTTTTTCACCAGTGTGTATACGAATATGTTGAGTTAAACTATGACTTTGACAAAAACTACGTTGACATATTTCACATTTGTATGGTTTTTCACCAGTGTGTTTTCGATTATGTTGTTTTAAATTACTCTTATGTCTAAAACTACACTGACATATTTCACATTTGTATGGTTTTTCACCAGTGTGTATACGAATATGAACAGTTAAACTACTCTTATTAATAAAACTACGTTGGCATATTTTGCATTTGTAAGGTTTCTCACCAGTGTGTATTCGAATATGCCATTTCAATTTACACTTTTGACTAAAAGCACGCTGACATATATTACATTTGTGACGCTTCATGTGTATGTTGATATGACTTGTTAAAATACTCTTAGTACTAAAACTGCGCTGACATATATCACATTTGTAACGATTATCACACGTGTGCACAACATTACTTTGTTTAAAATTTTTTACTTGATTTAAACTACGCTGATCACATTTGAAAGGCTCTTTGAAGCTAGCCACAAGTTCAGACGTACGATTTTGAGTGTTCTGGTTAATTTCTAAATTTGGTTGTGTATTCTTATTTTGCTTGTCAGTAATTGTTTCTTCTAGTTTCGTTCCTCGTAAGTCAAGCCTCGTTATCTTCACGAAGGGTACCCCTGTGATTATAAATGTGGTAAGTACAATGTTCCAAGAAGATTGGAGGATGCACCTAACATACTACCAGGCCTGTATTCCCCGAAGGTTAGGCAGAGGTGTGCCAATGTACACCCACAGTTCGCCAATATGTTTAGGTTCCATGTAGCAAGGAGCGAGTCTATTGCCATTAACTGGGCACAAATCCTAACTCCAAGCTGCTACTATGAATTGCATAGGAAAACCCAATAACACTTCTTGCTCAACCTGAAACCAAGATTTCTAGCGTAGCAGGCTTAGGACCACAAGGCTAACGAGGCAGTTATAAAATAAATGAAAATAGAGGGTTTGAAAGTCTCACACTAAACCAATGAAGGTTGTAGTGCCCGGTTTCAAATGACACTGAATTGTACTAACTAGTACTTACATTTCATCTCCCAGGCTTTACGTATCTTCACTTGTTGTTCATCCTCCACTTCAGTTTTAAACTCCATAAATGACCCATCTTCCTCTGAATCTGCTTCAGAATGGTGCGGTGGTAAATCTTCTACTGGTAGTTGTTTCAGTTCTAGTTCTGTAAATATACAATCAGCATCAGGAGCAATACTCATTGGTAAATTACTGTTTGTTTTAACACTTCATAAGGCAACAACAATTTTACTTAAAATAATGTAATATAGTATCTTCTTTTTTAATTTGATATTACTTTATTCATGCAGCAAAACTTAGTTAAACAATAATAATTTTAATTAAAAACTATGTACAGTTAAAAAAAAAAAAAAAAAAAAAAAAACAAAAAGAAAGGAAGGTCATAGGGCATCAAAAAACTCATCCGCATCGCCGTCAATGGGACATGTGCCCAGAAGGCTGGCAGCATTGCCACGTTGTATGGCAATGCTGATTCTTTGGCCCAAGAAAAGTCCAGCCCTCTGGTCACGTGAAGAATCGACCAGTCGCTTGGCTATATTGCGAAACACTAGATGAGCGCACGGTCCCCATGGCCCTAGTGTTTCAACCCCAAACGGCTCAAATATATAACTTTCATGAAGGTTAATATATTTGCGCCGCTTGAGATTTTCCGCACCAGACGCAGCCGCCCCAGCACAGCACGTCGTGCTAGGAAGATGGGATGGCGCGAGGGTGTCGACGCATGTTGCATCCCACACCAAAGGCCTACCCAACTTCCAAGGCATTATAGTCATCCCATCTGGTCTCTTACCATCGTCGCGTGCCAAGCCAATTGGCTCCAAAACAGCTGGCACTCCGGCGGAGACAAGAGCACGACGGATGATGTCATTAATGCTGGCGTGCCGTGCTATGCGGCCAGCGCTCTTTTTGCATGACAGGCCATGGTGGCCGAGGCAGTCGACAGCTTCACCGCACTGACAGCGGTGCGGAGCCCCACAAGGTGCACCCAGGCGCAGGCATGTAGCGAGCCGGAATGTAGAGTCACTCAACATAGTGCCTATGTTGGGCGACGGAAGTGCCTGAAGCCAAAGACCCGACTCCCACTCACCCACAGCCAGCAGGCGGGCACGCTCAGCAGAATTGATGGACGTATTAATTAAATTATTCCGTACCAACCTGCAGAGCGGCTCGTCCCATTGTCTCTGGGAAGATGGGTTCACGGGTCTATCTGTTTCCGGGCAAGATACTTTCCAGGCGTTCACTGCTTCGGTCAAACACGGAACTTCAAAGTTAACCAGAGATGGAGATAAAATCTTCGAGGTTAACTTATCGGTGCTGTGGACAGAAGACAAGAACGCCGGTAAACTACAACTAGAAATTTTGCGGATACCGAGACCACCAAAACGAATGGGAAGTGTGGCTTGTAGCCACGCTCGGTCATCCAAGGCCACATTTAAAACTGAAGTTATTGTACTTCTAATAATTTGGTCAATTTTGTCCAAAAGGTGTGGCTGCTTCCATAAAGGTGCAGATCGCAGGTAATACATAAAATTTGGGCCAAAACAACAATACCTCAATAAGGTAAAAGCAGAATGTAGGTTAATTTTGGAAAGTCTGTCCGAAATATCATTGAAGTGACTGATTTTTTCGTCAATGAATGGTGAAAAACTATCTTCCAAAATTGGGGAACCTAGGAGGTGCAATGAGCTTTTTTCTAAAATTTTGATCTGTGGGGCTATTGCATTGAATTTTTCTAAAGTCGATTGTCTGTCGGTAACGTCAGTAAGGTAAATTTCGCATTTGGAAGGGTTTAGGTCCAGGCCGATAGATTTAAACTCTTCTTTCAAAAATTTTAAGTCTTTTAATACAGTGTCTACATCACCTCCCAGTGTTCCATCGTCTAAATACCACGCGTTGAATTTGGAATTTAGTTGTTGGATAATGGGGTGGATAGCTAAACTGAAAATAACTGGCCCGAGAGGGTCACCTTGTTGGCAACCGACTGCAGAATCCAAAAAGTTGTCCTTATAGTGTAATTTTGAAGGGTGTCTATAACACTGCCACAAAAAACCATAAATTTCGGGTAGTTCTTTTTTTACTTCAGCCAACAAAATGTCCCTATTGACAGAATTAAAGGCGTTCTTAACCTTTTGAACGCCACGGACGTTTATAGACGTCTAACGAAATCGTGCCAAACACGCCACCGACGTCTATAGACGTCAAGAAAACGACATTTTTACGTACTTATTCTATAGTTAAAAATATACTAAATTAAGTTTTTCTATCTCTTTTTCATATTATCTAAAACTACATTAATTAAATATTGTAAAATAGCACAAAGATATATTCATTTCTTACATTTCACTAGAAAAAGCAATAATCAAAAATTGCTCATCGAGATGTACTGCATTTGTGGCTTGGCGTGGCAGTGGCGCCGATGCGTTTACGCTCTGGCGTTCAAAAGGTTAACGTCAACCTTGAGGATGACCTCACCCTGATTTGAATTTAAAAAGGTAGAAAGGGCATGTACGGCAGCCTCGCAGCCCCCTCTGGAACCAAAGCCAAGTTGAAGGGGCTGGAATTTGTTGCTCAGCGATTCGCCGTATGCTTTGCAACAAATTTTGGCTACCATACGTCTATAGGTACACCCCACGGCAATGGGACGAATGCCGCCGTCCTTCTTTCGTAGGGCGCACAGGTTGGCCCCGTACAAGACGTCAACGACGGCATCGTTCACACCGCCGCAGAGCATAAGTTTAACTAGAGCCGCAAGCTCCTTCAACAACGACTCACCAGCTTCCCCGGCGCCCGAACCCAACAGGTCTTTTAAATCGGGGTATTTAGGTATTTTAGGTGGAGTCAGGCCGTCGAGGCCGCCGGCAGAACCACTACGGAAGGAACTATTATTATTAACTAACTATTATTTTCATCGGTGACGAAGACTTTGGAAAAACTGAAAATTATCTTGACTTGATTATTTATATTAGGAAGACATTATTGACTGTTCAACATACTAATCTTATACTTTGTCTACCGACATATAAATTTAATGGCCCCTCAGCAATGTATAACTCACGAATTGAAACTTTTAATAACTTATTATATCTTGACATTTATACTCATAACTATGCTATACTGTTTGACTCGAACCTTGACTTGACATTTGATCGTTCTATGTTTAAGCATAATGGAACCATTAACTATTACGGTATGATGAATATTTTTGATAATTTAAAACATTATGTAATAACTTCTATCAATCAGGTGAACAATTTTTTTCGTACCTGAATCACAAACTTACTTGACAAATAACTCTGACCCTATAAATGGGTATGTATCCCTTAATATTTATCATCAGAACTTATGTGGAGTGAATAATAAGAAAAATGAACTAGAATTATATGTGGAAACTCTCGATACAAAGCTAGATTTCATTTGCATAAGTGAACACTTCTTAAATGAAAGTGCAGCAAAGGTGTTTAACTTAAATAACTACAAGTTAGTGTCTTTCAATACTAGAAAAAATAAATTAAGAGGGGGTAGTTTGATTTTAGGCAATGTGAATAAACAGATAGAAACTAGCGACCCAATCAACAAGTTGTATAAAATAGAATGCTTCGAAATTTGTGGAGCTCAAGATATTGAAACTGGTCTGTACGTCTGTTGTTGCTATAGAAATCCTGTTGATAAAAATTATGATCAGTTCTTAGAAAACATGGAGAAATTACTGGATTATTTATTTAATAGAAAATGCATTATATGTGGTGATTTTAATGTTGACCTGCTAGTAGACAGTAAAAAGCGTACAGAATTCCTTAGTTTGTTAAGATGTTATAATTTTAGATGTCTGATTGATTCTGTTACTTTCACCCGTAACAATAGTAATTCCTGTATTGACAACATCGTAACCAATCTGCCCGATTCATGTATAGTAGGTTGTGAGGTAGATCACAATGGTTTGGCAGACGGACACGCAGGTGTTTTTGCTGAGATTAGTTTGGAAAATATTAACAATCAACATTCGAATAATAATCAGTTCATTGTGATAAATAAAAGGGTATTTAGTCGCAAAAATAGCACAATTTTCGGACAGGGTATTGTTAAAGAAAGGTGGACTGGTTTAGGAGTAAATACATTCCTCACTAAATTTTATAAAGTGTTTCGCAACAGCTACAAGAAGAGAGAATGCAAAATTAAACTTAAGAACTCACAATTAATGTGGATGACTAAAGGTATACGTACCTCAAGCAAAATGAAACGATTTCTATGCGCATGTAATGGAAATAAGCTTGAACCAAGTGTCTTAGCGAAAAAGCATGCTATAGAGGCACAAATCAATTCATCGAACAACCTAAGTAAAGAAGTTTGGAAAGTCGTAAAAAAATATACCAATAAGGTGAACGTAATACAACCGGAATTTAGGCTGGAGGTCGATGACAGAATCATAGTGGATCCAGTAGAAATAACAAATACACTAGTAAAACAATTTGACTTTAAAAATATACCTAATGTGAAAATAGTAGACCATGCCACATCATTTTTTTGCCAATACACAAGTAGAGTAAGTAGTGAAATGCACATCTCTCCTGTCACCCCGAATGAGATAGAAGCTCTAGTAAAAAGCATGGAAAATAAACATTCCTGTGGGTATGACGAAATCCCGATTCGTGTATTCAAGGAGCACATTTCTATACTAGCCGAGCCTTTATCTGACTTCTTCAATAAATGTATTGAAGAAGCCATCTTCCCGGAACAATTAAAATTGGCTAAGGTTATACCTGTTCATAAAAAGGGCAGTAAAACAGATGCAAAAAACTACAGGCCTATTTCTTTATTACCGGTACTGTCAAAACTATTTGAAAAGGTTCTTAAATGTAGACTTCTAAATCACGTGCGAGTAAATAAAATTTTGAACAAAAGACAGTTTGGCTATCAGAAGGGTGTTGGCACTTCAGACGCCATATATACTCTGATGGATGACGTAACAAGACAGATTGCCAATAAGAAGAAAGTTGCAGGGATCTTTTTGGACTTAAGTTCCGCTTTTGACTCAATTGACCATGAATTACTTCTCTCTAAAATGAGTCACTACGGAGTGAGAGGTAAAGCTCTGCAACTATTCTCGTCCTATTTAAAAAACAGAAGAATGTACGTTGAAATTGAAAAAACACAAAGTAGCCATAAAATAGTTTATAAATCCAAAATTGTAAGCATTACAACGGGTGTCCCGCAGGGATCTATTTTAGGACCTATCTTATTTATTTTATTTATTAATGACCTAATCAATTATATAAATTCAATTTTAACGGATATAGAAATAGTAATTTTTGCGGACGATACAAATGCCATTGTAGCAGCTAATGACATAGAAAACTTAACAGATAAGGTGAATGCAACATTGCATGCATTTCATGTGTGGTTTTCAACAAATAAATTATTAATTAATAGTAAAAAAACCAAAATAATGTTATTTAAAACGACAGCCCGTAACAAGGAGGATTTAGATGTTGTCTTAAATGACGACAAAATAGAGCTCGTTGATAATGTAAAATTTTTGGGTATCAATATCGACCATCTGCTAAACTGGAAACTAGAATTGAAAACAATTGATGCGTCTGTATCATCTGCATGTTACGCTCTGAGAGCCTTGAGAAATGAAATAAGTGTAGATCAACTGAAAATGATATATTTTGCGTTAGTGGAGTCTAAAATTAGGTATAGTATACTACACTGGGGAAATAGTTATGACTATAACACTAAAAGAGCTTTCGTATTACAAAAACGTGCAATCCGTGCTATTGTTCGAATTCCACAATGGGAGAGTTGCCGTCAACATTTTATAGATTTAGGTATACTTACAGTACCAAGTTTGTATGTCCTTGTACTTTTAAATAACATGTCTAAATATATTAATGACTATGAGACACCCGAAGAACGAAAGATAAGGGAAGGTACACGTAGACAAGACTTAAAACTTAATATAACAAATGCTTTGAAAATTGTAAAACACAGTCCACGGTACCAAGCCGTAAAATTATTTAACAAGTTGCCCTTAGATATAAAAAGCACTATCTACACTAGCTCTTTTAAAATTAACCTGAAAACATTTTTATTAAATAAATGTCTATATGCTGTTGGAGAACTTTAATAGCATTTTATTTATTATTGTTAATTAAAACTATCTGACCATACTCTTAATATGCTATTCCTTATTTATGCTTTTAGAGAAATTGTTAATCTAATAATGGTAAAATTTAAATTGTATATTGTATTTATTGTGTATTGTGTGTATTATTGTTGTGATTATTGACTCTTTTTAAATATTTGATTTGTTACTTTTTTAGTTTTTAATAAAATATTGACCTAATGGCCGGGTATTGACTTGTGATATAATTAATTTATTTGACATTCATAATTTAATATTTCATAAGAGTGCTGTTGAAGAACTGCAATTTTTATAGATGAAAATTTGTTACTTAATGTTATTCTTCTTTTTTTCTTTTTGTTGTGTTTTGATTATTGATTTATTGTTGCTAAAATGTTATGATATATGTTTAAGTTCATTTATTTCGTGTGTAAAAAATCCATTCAGATACAAATTATTGTTATTGAATAAATAAATAAATAAACTCACGGCTGCAGTCACCTGGGGGGCTGTTACATTTAAAAAAGGTGAATCTAGATCGGGGGGGTCGGGAGGGTCTGGAAAGGTGAGACCATCCGCAGGCGCTGGATGTTTACTCTCCAGAGCTGATAAAGTTTCTGGAGAGTCAGGCGCCACCACATCACTGCTGAATAAAATCCTAGCCGCTCCCCTAATGTCACCTTCGCTTATTTTTGATTCGACATGAGAACACAAGCCTTCTCTATTGTGTTTACTGAATTTGGGAAATTTTGAATCTAAAATAAAGGCCGAATTGTTACAATTATCTTTTATTTGGTTTGTTAGTGATCTTTTTGATGCCAAATTTTTTTGGGCATGCAGAATCCTATAAGGGAAGGTGAGTAATTGCTCCCAAGCACTCTGCGAGTTCTCCTGGGTCGCAAGACGAACACATCGAGCCAAACTTTGCGCAACAGTCCGTCTCGCGCCCCGGGGAACTCTCCTCACAACCGGGGTAGAATTTTTTAATTTAGATAATGTTTTCCAAAGATATTGTTGTTCAGAAGGTGGTTGTGATGGGGGTGTGGCTGAGGGTGCCAAAGGTACACTATGAGGTTTGTGAACCTTGCCATAGTGTATCTTTAGCCCCCGTTCGCCTTTAAAAAGGCGAGTCTGGGAGCAGTGGGGACATCTGACTAGGACATCCAACGAAGTGGCAGGTTGACTGGCACAATTACCGGAGTCGCTACAGCCAGCACTAAACATAAAAATGGACTTACCCTAATAAACACTTAAGCCGTAAATTATATATATAAACACAACACTAAATATACACAAATAAAAAAGGAGAAAATGTCACAATAATTAAAACGTCGAAGTATGTCACTTTGAAGGATTTTACATTGGCGTCTACTTCTGCGGACGCCACATGTGCAGGGCGCAGGCTCCAAGGCATTGCGATCGCGTTGCACGGCGCGGTCGCCGCTGACGCCCGCGCGACGCGGCGTGTCTCGTCGTCAATGCTTCACCGTAATATTTCTAAATCCATGGAATATTTTTGACATTTCATAACCATAGGAACATAACATAACATTTCACAGGAAAATGTTGATTTAAATATTTTTTGCTTGACTTTCCGCAATTTTTATGTTTGTCTGTATGTCACACAGCCTTAATAATTTAATAAATATTTAAATTCAATTTTAAATTTTAAATTTTACGATCCAGCAGAAATTCATAGTGTGTTTCTTTAAACGTCAGCACTAAATTCTTTTTTTTTTTTTTTTTTTGATGCCCTATGACCTTCCTTTCTTTTTGTTTTTTTTTTTTTTAACTGTACATAGTTTTTAATTTAATTATTATTGTATCTTCTTAAATATTAAACATTTAAAAATCAAAAACAATTTAAAGATTTGTGTTAGTATAGATATGATCATGTACATTTTTGTTTCTACAAACATACCATCACTTTGAAATTCCTCCTTTGGCTCAATAATATCATCTTGTCTCTCACAAACTGCTGGCAGTTCTTGTTTGATAATATCACTTTCTTCTTGACATTCAACATCTATACTTATGTGATTCACGGGGGTTTGAATAAATCCACCAAAAAACTCTAAGTGGCCATGTTCTATTAAAGGATTTGGCTGCAAAAAGTTGATTAATGATATACATAGTCCAAAGAAACTGATTCACAAGTGATTATACATAAGTAGGTCCTAAACAACCTGGACAATGGGCCGTGCTACTAACCTCACTGCCCACTACATGAGAGAGGACCGCTTTCAAACTGTACAATTTTCAAACAGAAGTTGTACCAGTGTAGATTTTAAAATGTCATAAAACTAAAACAACATCTGACGAGAGTTCACCTTAACAATCAACACTCAACAGTACAGTTAGATGTGAAATAAAGACACAACAGGTGTGAGCTGGAGACAGATCACTTCCATATGAGAAGTTATGAGAATAAATGTCTGTTAACAAATCCCTCACTTCATGATCCTCATCCAACATCTGTGTGAACAGTTCTTCGGCTTCTAGACATTTTCTTTGGAATTGTGCACATTGCTTCATTCTAGTGCAGCAGAAGAAACAAGCGAGCATCGGTCTACTATCTTCAGTTACAAACTGCAACAAAACCTATCTTATACTACTGAATATTGAGTTAAGTGAGCATGTGGTATACTAGATTGTGTCATGACTTCTCCTGTGTGATTTCTTTTTCCGAGCCTGAAGTTACGTGTTTGGTTACTGCTCCACTCTGATCGTAGCGTGTACTATTCTAATGTAATATAGCCTGTACTATTCTTCATGAGTCTGGCTATCATTCAAGAAAGATTTTTGAAGTGAAAACTTCTTAAGCGGCGTTGTGCACTTTTTTTGGAATGGGTAAAAAATTTTAAACACGCGTCAGAAAATTTTAAGCCCCCCGGTTGTTGGAGCCCCGGTAAACGGGCTCTGTCGAGCCGCTCTGGCGAGGGGAAAGGTTGGAGGGTGTCCCTACCCTCCTCCCACCTTCCCCGCCCCCCTTACTACCCTATTAAGGTGACTTGATACAAAACCCCAGTAGGGCTCCGTCCAGCATCTCCGGCGGCGAAAATTGGTGGGGGGAGGTTAAGATAAATCCCCTCGACCCCCCCACAGTTTCAGAATCCTCAAATTCGCGGTACCTAATTCGAAACCCAACCCTATACTATTCTGATGTAGTATAGCCTGTACTATTCTTCATGAGTCTGGCTATCATTCAAGAAAGATTTTTGAAGTGAAAACTTCTTTAGCGGCGTTGTGCACTTTTTTTGGAATGGGTAAAAAATATTAAACTCGCGTCAGAACACGTGACCCTGATCCAAAATTCGTAAGCGGCGTTGTGCACTAGTTTTGGAATGGGTAAAAAATTTTAAACTCGCGTCAGGACACGTGACCTCACCGAAAATCTTACGAGCGCAATAAAATGCACAACGTTAATATTCAAGTTTTCACTTCTGCCGGCACTCCCGGAGTGCAACCCGTCGTTTTTTTTTTTCAATTCTACCCTAGTCATGATCTATAGTAGGTAGTATTAATCCTTACTTAAATTACATTTAAGTAATTTTAATCGTGAAGTAGGTCAGTGGGTCGTCTTAGGGGCGGGTTAGGTCTATATGAACTTACCGGAACATCAGTCAGCTTCTCGTACAGTTCCTGCAGGCTCTTGTTGACAACTACATACATGCGAACGTTCTCCACCAAACATATCCTACACATGGACAGTTTCTCCATTCTCATCTTAAAACAATCAGTGATGTAGCTATTTAGTTGAAGTGTTGCCTTTGATTTCAGAACAGAGTATTTTAATAACAACACGGCTTGGCTTGCGTTATTAACTTGTTTTTGTTATTTGTAAGTTACAAACAAATTACTAATGCCTTCAACCCTGTCTTTCTGACAAGTTGACATTGACAGTGACACTTCATTTCATAGGCATTGGCACCTTGCAAAATCTTTAGTCGAGTTGAAATTCGCGTAACGATAACGAGTAAGGCTACAAAGCATTACTTTAAAAAAAAATGTTTCACTCATAAACCACTTTCAACGTCTCCCAGGTAAACGCACGTTATAAGACGAAACACTAAAGAACGAAATTGAATTAAACCAGTACGTGTATATAATCTATGGCGCTCCCGGCGTAGCAGCAGATAGTAAATAAATAACCTTCAAACAGAAGTTTAGAGGGCGGGTCGATTACGTCGGATGTCCGGGAAAAGAACTAAATTTCACCCAAATGTAGGGATTATTAAGTTTTTGCCCGGCGTCGGAAATTTAGGTGATGGCAACACTAATTATAGATTATAGGTTGCCGGACATGACGTTTAGTACCTCACAGTGTGGTAATTTAATTACAAATTAAATTATTTAATATATTTAACTTACAAAACTGTATTATTGTACTCTGTTTAACCATACATATGTCATCTAGTCTATACAGAATCCATAGTATAATATATTCTATGGAATCCATAGTGAATATTTTAATTGCATTCAAAGATATCCGAGCGTGTATACAGAAAGTGGGGAACGTCGTAAATAGCTGTCAAATATTTCGCTGTTTAGATTAATTTGTCAATATTACTGGATGAAAATAAGAAATATGGCTAACTAATGAACTAGAATATTGATTATGAAATGCAATAATTAATATCGTTACACCGAATATTTAGTTTTAGATGTAAAAAAGTATTTGGAAAGGGGAATGCCAAGAAAATGCCTGAAATGGACAGCAACTACCTATAGTGATAAATTCTATTTCGAATAAAATATAACTCATTAATTTATTCTTCAGTTCGTTTAACTAGGGTATAAAGGTGATTATTATTTCAGTACCTATTTATTTCGATTTCCGTCGTGGCACAGTTCTTCAATGACATTCAAGAACACTCTTAATTGACATTACCACTGTTTAGTCTGTAGTCTTTCTTAGACCGGTTAGACCATCCATCGACAATCCTCAGCAAACCGTAAAGTAGCTTCATAATTAAATATAATAACATATTTTATAAATCTCATAATCTAAGTATGCCAATCAAGATACATAAAATCAAATTATTTTTAAAAACTACAAAAAAGAAAACAACCTAGGCAGTATAAGATAATGTCCTTTGCCTTTACCGTTTGACAAAACCTTGTGACGTTGTTATGACGTTACGTTTAATTTTTTCATCATACAATTGATTGTTTTACTTGTGTTACGTTGAGATAATACGATACTGTGTTTTATATTTATGATATTTTACAACGACTTTGGCCATATTTTAAGGATTTTGAAGTTCCATCTGTACATGATACCTATTTTTGAACCCGGACTGAAATTGGACCCGCTTAACACGATGACTTGGCTTTTTGAACACGAACTTTGAACCTGCTTTATACGACGACTCTGCTTATGTTTTGGACTTGTCCCCCATTTCTTTACAAAAATGGATTCTGTACATTGCATTAATTGTTATCTCGATATAACACGAATGAGACGTAATCCTTTGTAAATGCAAAATGATGACCTTGAGGCATAACCTATCTTTTAGCAAAAATATTCTAAACAATGTAATCCCTAGTTTTAGATAATTATTGATATTGTCGTTGAGTTTCATTCGATTTGAAGGATAATTTGGCGTAGATTTCATTCTTGTCTATTTCAGGCATTTTTTTGTATGGAAGATGGGCATTGGGATGGGTTTTATTTTTACTTCCATATTTTAAAAATAAAAACCAGCATTCATGGACACTGCGAACGAACGAAACTTTTTTTCCCCGATCGTCAACAGTGTTGACGACAGGGACGAAAGGTGTTACCTACCGAACGGGAATTACCCGAAATAATAAGTAGCGTTCGTCAACACTGTGAACGAACGAAACTTTTTTTCCCCGATCGTCACCAGTGTTGACGACAGGAACGAAAGGTGTTACCGAACGGGAATTACCCGAAATAATAAGTAGCGTTCGTCAACACTGTGAACGAACGAAACTTTTTTTCCCCGATCGTCACCAGTGTTGACGACAGGAACGAAAGGTGTTACCGAACGGGAATTACCCGAAATAATAAGTAGCGTTCGTCAACACTGTGAACGAACGAAACTTTTTTTCCCCGATCGTCACCAGTGTTGACGACAGGAACGAAAGGTGTTACCGAACGGGAATTACCCGAAATAATAAGTAGCGTTCGTCAACACTGTGAACGAACGAAACTTTTTTTTCCGATCGTCAATAGTGTTGACGAAAGGATGTTACCGAGCGGGAATAACCCAGCCATATTTCTTATTTTCATAGAGTAATATTGACAAATTAATCAAAACAGGGAAATATTTGGAAGCTGTTTGCGACGCGACGTTGCCAACTTTCTGTATACGCGCTCTTAATAATTACCAATACATTTAAAAAAAGCTTTTAGTAAGTGCGTTAACAACTTTGTCGGGTTATAAATTATTTCCCTTTGTCTATCTCGCTTGCACTTACGGGCCTTAAGGAGCCGGTTAGTGAAGGGTGTACTAATAAAAGAAATATATCGAAATGTAACGTTTACTATCATATCTTGTTCATTATCTAGTTAACAATAAGCTACGAGGGGAGGTCAAAAAGTTCGCGGAATGAAAAGGAAGGGGCATGGGCTACGAATGTTATTTTTTCCAAAATAAAAACCAAAAGTTCACTTTTTGAATAATTTATGAATGAAGAAATATTGTAAATAGTACAAATGTAAATATTTCTTAAAATAAGAATTGAAATTAAGTTCGTAAATAAATAAAAACGGTTGTAATTTCGTTTAGTTTTTGAATCTATCATAGAGTAAGCGTAGTCAGGCTTACTCTATGATAGATTTAAAAACTACAAAAACATAGGCTTAGTAGTCACTATGCCTATGTAAAAAACAAATGCTTGACCGAGCACTCCAAAATTATTGGAAAATACCACGGAGATCTATGGTAAATACATACTCTTTTAGTAGATACATTATTTCTTTGGTGTTTATTTTTTTTTTTTATTGTTTTTACCCCTAAAAATTTCGTTTGACGGAGAACATAAATTTAGGTGTTTTTTTTTTAAATTATTTGCTTACCAAACTTTCAGAATGTATCATGTATGAGCACAACTATTTCCGTTACTGAGATCCGATAAGCACTTACTTGGTCATCATCAGACCTTTAGAACGTACCACATAGTAGCACCCGTGCTTAGTTAGATAAATATTGAAAGCTAGGTCATCTTAACTATTTTCGTTTCCGACAACCGATAAGCACTTACCTGTTCATCATCAGGCCTTTAGAAATATCTCATGAACACTCCGTACTCAATTAGATAAATGTTGAAAGTTAGGTCAGCAGGCAAAGTGAATATTTTATTTACACGGTTACTTTTACATCGTTCGGGAGCCGAAACACAGGAACTCCAGTAAAGTAATAATTACTATTGGCGTTCTTATTTATTTAACACGTCTCAAAGAATTTGAAAATTTGTGACTATTTTGTCATTCGAGATGTTAGTGCGTTTCTGCCTGATCGATGAATGGATTGTTGAAAGGCCACCGTTCGCATGTGTAGTCGATATGGCTTAGATACAAAATTAAAATATGCATGGACTGCAAGGAAGCGTTACTTCGAGTTCTCACTATTTCACAAATTAAACCATCATCATCACGCCTGTATTCCCCGAAGGGTTAGGCAGAGGTGTACCAATGTACACCCACAGTTCGCCGGTATATTTAGGTCCCATGTAAAAGGGGGCGAGACTGGTTTGCGCCAGTTCTCTTTAGCCAAGGAGAGCGGGGTGAGGCCCTTATCCACTGCCACCACATCTCGGTGCATTCCCACGCCAGCTTTAAGGAAAAAGTCCCTGAGACTGCATATCTCGCGGTTGTGGAGCGTCTTAGCATTTAAGAAGCCTCGACCTCCACACTTCCGCGGAATATACAGTCCCATATCCGATGACC
The DNA here is from genome assembly GCA_932526535.1 of Caradrina clavipalpis. Taxonomy (NCBI): domain Eukaryota; kingdom Metazoa; phylum Arthropoda; class Insecta; order Lepidoptera; family Noctuidae; genus Caradrina; species Caradrina clavipalpis. The sequence goes on from OW052117.1 coordinate 6,034,594, forward strand.
GTGGGTGATGCATCCGATATGTGGTTAACAATGTACGGTCCCTCCTATCCAGTTCAGTAGCAAATTGTTGGGGGCAAAGAGTTTCAGGTCATCCATGTAAAGAAGGTGAGATATTACCTGACCTCTTCTCTTCAACCGATAGCCTAGACATGAATTCTCCAGCAGTGTGCAGCTCCTTACTTAGTACCACGGGATCCAATCCTACATCCATTCTGAGAGGGAACATCCTATTATTACCAATCATCGCGTCCGTTGAGTATAATACGTTTAGTTATTATTGTTTCTCACCAGTGTGTCTACGCATATGCCCTTTAAAATTGCTCCTATGATTAAAATAACGCTGACATATTTCGCATTTCTATGGCTTCTCAACAGTGTGTATACGAATATGATCAGTTAAATTTCTCTTTTGACCAAAACTCTGCTCACATATATCACATTTGTAGGGTTTTTCACCAGTGTGTAGCCGAATATGATTAGTTAAATTAATATTTCGACTAAAACTATGCTGGCATATTTCACATTTGTATGGCTTCTCACCAGTGTGTATACGAATATGGTGAGTTAAACTATTCCTTTGACAAAAACTTTGCTGACATATATCACATTTGTAAGGTTTTTCACCAGTGTGTAAACGAATATGAGTAGTTAAACTACTCTTATGACCAAAACTACACTGACATATATCACATTTGTAAGGTTTTTCACCAGTGTGTATACGAATATGAGCAGTAAAACGACTCTTAAAAATAAAACTACGTTGACATATTTCACATTTGTATGGTTTTTCACCAGTGTGTTTTCGATTGTGTTGATTTAAATTACTCTTATGTCTAAAACTACACTGACATATTTCACATTTGTATGGTTTTTCACCAGTGTGTATACGAATATGAAAAGTTAAACTACTCTTATTAATAAAACTATGTTGACATATTTCACATTTGTATGGTTTTTCACCAGTGTGTTTTGAATTATGTCTAGTTAAACTACTGTTGGTAATAAAACTACGTTGACATATTTTGCATTTGTAAGGTTTCTCACCAGTGTGTATTCGAATATGCCATTTCAATTTACACTTTTGACTAAAAGCACGCTGACATATATTACATTTGTGACGCTTCATGTGTATGTTGATATGACTTGTTAAAATACTCTTAGTACTAAAACTGCGCTGACATATATCACATTTGTAACGATTATCACACGTGTGCACAACATTACTTTGTTTAAAATTTTTTACTTGATTTAAACTACGCTGATCACATTTGAAAGGCTCTTTGAAGCTAGTCACAAGTTCAGACGTACGATTTTGAGTGTTCTGGTTAATTTCCAAATTTGGTTGTGTATTCTTATTTTGCTTGTCAGTAATTGTTTCTTCTAGTTTCGTTCCTCGTAAGTCAAGCCTCGTTATCTTCACGAAGGGTACCCCTGTGATTATAAATGTGGTAAGTACAATGTTCCATGAAGATTGGAGGATGCACCTAACATACTACCAGGCCTGTATTCCCCGAAGGTTAGGCAGAGGTGTGCCAATGTACACCCACAGTTCGCCAATATGTTTAGGTCCCATGTAGCAAGGAGCGAGTCTATTGCCATTAACTGGGCACAAATCCTAACTCCAAGCTGCTACTATGAATTGCATAGGAAAACCCAATAACACTTCTTGCTCAACCTGAAACCAAGACTTCTAGCGTAGCAGGCTTAGGACCACAAGGCTAAAGAGGCAGTTATAAAATAAATGAAAATAGAGGGTTTGAAAGTCTCACACTAAACCAATGAAGGTTGTAGTGCCCGGTTTCAAATGACACTGAATTGTACTAACTAGTACTTACATTTCATCTCCCAGGCTTTACGTATCTTCGCTTGTTGTTCATCCTCCACTTCAGTTTTAAACTCCATAAATGACCCATCTTCCTCTGAATCTGCTTCAGAATGGTGCGGTGGTAAATCTTCTACTGGTAGTTGTTTCAGTTCTAGTTCTGTAAATATACAATCAGCATCAGGAGCAATACTCATTGGTAAATTACTGTTTGTTTTATCACTTCATAAGGCAACAATAATTTTACTTAAAATCATGTAATATAGTATCTACTTAAATATTAAACACTTAACAATCAAAAACAATTTAAAGATTTGTATTAGTATAGATACGATCATGTACATTTTTGTTTCTACAAACATACCATCACTTTGATATTCCTCCTTTGGCTCAATAATATCATCTTGTCTCTCACAAACTGCTGGTAGTTCTTGTTTGATAATATCACTTTCTTCTTGACATTCAACATCTATACTTATGTGATTCACAGGGGTTTGAATAAATCCACCGAAAAACTCTAAGTGGCCATGTTCTATTAAAGGATTTGGCTGCAAAAAGTTGATTAATGATATACATAGTCCAAAGAAACTGATTCACAAGTGATTATACATAAGTAGGTCCTAAACAACCTGGACAATGGGCCGTGCTACTAACCTCACTGCCCACTACATGAGAGAGGACCGCTTTCAAACTGTACAATTTTCAAACAGAAGTTGTACCAGTGTAGATTTTAAAATGTCATAAAACTAAAACAACATCTGACGAGAGTTCACCTTAACAATCAACACTCAATAGTACAGTTAGATGGGAAATAAAGACACAACAGGTGTGAGCTGGAGACAGATCACTTCCATATGAGAAGTTATGAGAATAAATGTCTGTTAACAAATCCCTCACCTCATGATCCTCGTCCAACATCTGGGTGAACAGTTCTTCGGCTTCTAGACATTTTCTTTGGAATTGTGCGCATTGCTTCATTCTAGTGCAGCAGAAGAAACAAGTGAGCATCGGTCTACCATCTTCAGTTACGAACTGCAACAAAACCTATCTTATACTACTGAATATTGAGTTAAGTGAGCATGTGGTATACTAGATTGTGTCATGACTTCTCCTGTGTGATTTCTTTTTACCAGCCTTAAGTTACGTGTTTGGTTACTGCTCCACTCTGATCGTAGCGTGTACTATTCTGATGTAATATAGCCTGTACTATTCTTCACGAGTCTGGCTATCATTAAAGAAAGATTTTTGAAGTGAAAACTTCTTTAGCCGCGTTGTGCACTTTTTTTGGAATGGGTAAAAAATGTTAAACTCGCGTCAGGACACGTCACCTGATCGAAAATCTTATGAGCGCAATAAAATGCACAACATTAATATTCAAGTTTTTACTTCTGCCGGCACTCCCGGAGTGCAACCCGTCGTTTTTTTTTTAAATTCTACCCTAGTTAGCTAGCTAAGTTAGTTGTTTTATTGTGCGCAAGAGCGCGCGAAGCGAGTTCGGGACTTGGGGCACCCCGACTTGGACAGGTTAGGTTAGAAGACCCTGCCATCCCCTTCGTGGTTATTTTTTTTTAAACCACCCGGAGGTAGGAGCCCCGCTATGCGGGGCTCCGTCGAGCTGCCCTGGCGGAAGGAAAGGCTGAAGGGTGTTTCTACCCTCCTCCCACTTTCCCCGCCCCCATTACGGCCCTATTAAGGTGACTTGATACAAAACCCCAGTAGGGCTCCGTCGAGCATCTCCGGCGGCAAAAATTGGTGGGGGGGGACTCAACACCTCCCCCCGCAAATTGAGAACCATACCCGTAATTTTAATCGTGAAGTAGGTTTATATGAACTTACCGGAACATCAGTCAGCTTCTCATACAGTTCCTGCAGGCTCTTGTTGACAACTACATACATGCGAACGTTCTCCACCAAACATATCCTACACATGGACAGTTTCTCCATTCTAATCTTACAACAATCAGTGATGTAGCTATTTAGTTGAAGTGTTGCCTTTGTTTTCAGAACAGAGTATTATAATAACAACACGGCTTGGCTTGCGTTATTAACTTATTATTGTTATTTTGTAAGTTACAAACAAATTACTAATGCCTTCAACCTGTCTTTCTGACAAGTTGACATTGACAGTGACACTTCATTTCATAGGCATTGGCACCTTGCAAAATCTTTAGTCGAGTTGAAATTCGCGTAACGAATAACGAGTAAGGCTACAAAGCATTACTTTTAAAAAAATTGTTTCACTCATAAACCACTTTCAACGTCTCCCAGGTAAACGCTCGTTATAGGACGAAACACTAAAGAACGAAATTGAATTAAACCAGTACGTGTATATAATCTATGGCGCTCCCGGCGTAGCAGCAGATAGTAAATAAAAAAATTGGTTGCCTGTAAAGTCGGTATACGGGCGAAAGTTTTACGTGACAACGACTTTTTATGTCTGTCTCTCTCGCTCTTAGGCGGGCTAACCATGCCCGAGTGGAAGGGACGCGTGCCTCTCACTCGCTCTCATTGTGAGCGCATAACGTGAGCGGAGCGTAACGCAGTTTCTTGAAGTGTCACCCGGCAAACCAATTTATAAGACGTTGTCACGTCAATAACCTTCAAACAGAAGTTTATAGGGCGGGTCGATTACGTCGGATGTCCGGGAAAAGAACTAAATTTCACCCAAATGTAGGGATTATTAAGTTTATGCCCGGCGTCGGAAATTTAGGTGATGGCAACACTAATTATAGATTATAGGTGGCCGGACATGACGTTTAGTACCTCAGAGTGTGGTAATTTAATTACAAATTAAATTATTTAATATATTAAACTTACCAAACTGTATTATTGTACTCTGTTTAACCATACATATGTCATCTAGTCTATACAGAATCCATAGTATATATTCTATGGAATCCATAGTGAATATTTTAATTGCATTCAAAAATATCCTTAACTCATATCATCCTAGTGTTCCATTTTTGGAACGGATACTTTATTTTTTTTTAAATAATTTTTGAACGCATTTTTAAATCAATGTTTATAATGTTGGTATTACTGACATTTCTAGCTGTCAGTTTAATAAATGTCATTTCACTTCGCGCGGTTTTTCCAACCTATAAAAAATATTTTATTTGGAAGTTTTTAGTGAAAATTATGGCGAACAGAAAAACGTAAGTAATTATGATGTTTTATATTATACTATTGACAATTTAGGGTTTATACACATGTAATAATATGGTTTTATCATATCATTATATGTTTTTACAAAAAACATTACTAATTTGTGGGTAAGTGTAAGTTTTATGTACTGTTCCATTATTGGAGCAGTAGGAACATACGCACATGTAATTTTTATACATTAGGATTTTTATTTCATCAGTACTGACACGTAATTATGATATTATTTTATCGTAGATTGAATGTGAATCAAATAATCTCGCACTTAGAAGAAGATGATGACGTGTTCGCGGCTGATATTTTCATCACACCTCCTGATAACTGGCAAAATAGCGACGAAGACAGTGGTGACGAAGAGTTTGCAAGTATAAATAATTTGTCAAGACATCAGTTACTTGCAGAAGCTGAACTCCGGGTCACCAGATCGTCTCAACCTGAGTCTAGGATAGTGAATGAGCTCGTTGGGGATGAAGAAACAGTGCACTCAATACCTTCCACATCGTCAGTGTCGCAGCCTCCACAGCCCATCTCCTCGTCGACGGTAACACAGCCACCGCCAAAAAGAAGACGTGTTGAAGTCACAAGAAAGTGGAGGTTTGTAGATATTCCAGAAAAGTCTGAGAAGGAGTACTGTGAACCGGATTTCCTGGAAAACCTTGAAAACCCTGTTCAGTTTTTTGAACTATTTTTTGATGAAGAAGTGTTCGAATTACTGCGCTCAGAAACAGAAAAAAATGCGATTCAGAAGGGTAAACATGCATTTCGGATTACTACGACGGATATCAAACATTTTATTGCCATTTTATTATTGTCGGGATATAACAGTGTATCGAGATACAGAATGTATTGGGAACAAAGAGTTGATTGCAGTTTTCCAACAGTGGCAGCTCTTATGTCGAGAAATCGATTTGAAGATTTGTTGCGTTATTTCCATGTTGCCGACAATAATAATCTTGACCCCAATGATAAGTTCGCTAAAGTGCGCCCTCTATGGAAACTGCTCAATGCAAGATGGGTAAAGTATTATCCTGGAGATAAAAATTTGAGCATTGACGAATCTATGATTCCCTATTATGGTAAGCATGGCACCAAGCAGCATATCCATGGAAAGCCAATCAGATTTGGATATAAAAGTTGGTCAATTTGTACGCGACTTGGCTACTTGATTTATGGTGAGCTTTATCAGGGAGCCAGCACCGGAAATACCCATCCTGAGTTAGGTGTTGGTGCCTCAGTTGTTCTGGATCTAATATCAAAGCTGCCGCAAGGTAGCTACAGTTTTTATTTCGATAATTTTTTTACGTCATTACCGCTGCTAGAAGAGCTTCAAAAAATAGGTCACGATGGAACAGGGACTATACGAGCTAACAGAACTGAGAAAGCACCTCTCAAAGATCCGAAAGAAATGAAAAAAACAAGTAGAGGATCTCATCATCAATGTACTGATATACTATCTAATATCACTCTTGTTAGATATAACGACAATAACATTGTCACAGTGGCCTCGACTCAATGTGGTTCAGAACCCATAAGCAAAGTCAAACGATACTGTGATAAACAGAAGAAGGATGTTGACCAACCTCGTTGCTTCGTAAACTATAATAAATTTATGGGCGGCGTGGACCGACTTGATCAAAATGTGGGTTGTTATCGAATCGCGATTCGGCTGAAAAGATGGTACTGGCAGTTACTTATGTTTCCACTGAATGTTGCTGTCAATAACGCTTTTCAGCTGTACAAAATATCTCCAGCTGCAAAGAAAAGTAACGGTACGCCACATGATCTTTTATCGTTTACGAGGGATATTGTTTGTACATATTTTCTAATGAAAAATTCAGCCCCTAGTACTTCAACCATATCCAATCCTAAATCTTCACTAGCAGTAATAAAACGTGTGCCAGATGCTATTAGATTGGATGGTAAAGGACATCTGATTGACAAACAAAATAAACAAACTCGATGTGGTTTATGCCACAAAAATACTACTATGAAGTGTATCAAATGTAATGTTGCCTTACATAGCAAATGTTCTATTATTTTTCATACTGAATAACATACCTAATTGTAATTTTTTATGTAATAATTATAAGATTTAATAAATATTTAATTTTTCAAAGATTTAATAACTAATAAATGGTAAATACGATAGTTTTATTTCGAAACGGAACCCATAGTCACTTACAGTATCTTACATGCATGTATAATCCTAGTGTTCCATTATTGGAACGGTTACGAAACTAAAAATCTAAATGAGATATATTTTTTTTTTATATGTAGGTCTCATTAAACATCTATAAACGTGCCCTGATCCGATTTTCATAAAAATTGGATTTGTTTTACTATGGTTGGGATGATACGAGTTAAGAGTGTGTATATGTTGCAGTCAAAACTCTTAACCAGTCAAAAGTACTATTGACTAGCAAAATCAGTCAAAAGTAGTTTTGACTGAACAGGTTGGTCAAAAGTACTTTTGACTGCAAAGCGGTCAAAAGTAGTTTTGACTGGTGGTATCAGTCATAACTCTTAGAAATCTGTCACTAATCTACAATTAATGATATCTATTCCTTATAAAAGTAAATTATAGTATGCAAGAGCGAGCGAAGCGAGCTCGGGACTTCTTATTCTTCTTAGCGTTTCGATGGCAAACTATATTGTAATAAAAATGAATAAATAATATATACTATTATTATAAATTATATTGATGCGGCCCAGAATTTGGCCATCAGCTCGGGACTTGGGGCACCCCGAAATGGACAGGTTAGGTTAGAAGGGGATTGCACTTCTTGGCCATTTTCTTTGTCGAGGAGCCCTCGACTATGCCTTTTAAGCCACTAGGGCAATCTCTGGCTATGTCTAGGGCAAGAAAGTAGGACAATTATTTCACGTATAATCAAGTATGCGAAGCGAAGCGAAGCGGGGCTCCTCGACAAAGAAAATGGCAAGAAGTGCAATCCCCTTCTAACCTAACCTGTCCATTTCGGGGTGCCCCAAGTCCCGAGCTGATGGCCAAATTCTGGGCCGCATCAATATAATTTATAATAATAGTATATATCATTTATTCATTTTTATTACAATATAGTTTGCCATCGAAACGCTACGAAGAATAAGAAGTCCCGAGCTCGCTTCGCTCGCTCTTGCATACTATAATTTACTTTTATAAGGAATAGATATCATTAATAAATTGTAGATTAGTGACAGATTTCTAAGAGTTATGACTGATACCACCAGTCAAAACTACTTTTGACCGCTTTGCAGTCAAAAGTACTTTGACCAACCTGTTCAGTCAAAACTACTTTTGACTGATTTTGCTAGTCAATCGTACTTTTGACTGGTTAAGAGTTTTGACTGCAACATATATACAGAAAGTGGGCAACGTCTTAAATAGCTGTCAAATATTTCGCTGTTTAGATTAAGGGCCTCCGCCCACGACCGATTTTTTTTGGACCGATAATCGGGCAGAAAAACGGGCCCGTTTTTTCAAAAATTTCAACGCCCACGACCGTGTTTTTGTCGGTGACTTTCGAGAGAGGAGCTTAAATAGCGGTCAAATTTTATATCGCAACTTTTATTTGACAGAATTACCGATAGTATAAAAATAAAGTTAATAGATTTAAGGTTATTTAAGTTACAATTTATCGTTAAATTGTTTATTGACGATATTTTTATCGTTTTTTTTAAACAATTGATACTTCTAAGATGGAAGTAGCGCAGGACGGAGGTGTGGTGGGTCGCCCACCTTAGCGTCGCGCTAATGTAGTGCCTAACAATACTTTGCCCGATTCTTACGAATGAGAATTATACACGCTTACTTTTACATCGTTCTGAAATCAAAAGCCATGAGATCCATCATAGTACCTAATAGAAGCTATTGGCACTATTATTTTCGATAAATAACAAAAATAATTAAATAACTCAAACATTTGTGAAATAGTAAGAGCGCGAAGTAACGCTTCCTAGGTTGCAGTCAAGGCATATTTGTGTGAAAACCTTATCGACTATACATGCGTAAGGTAGCCTTTAAAGAATACATTAATCGATCAGACAGGAGCGCTACTAACATTTAACTCGAATTAACAAAAAAAAAAGTGACGAATTTCCAACATCATTGAGACGTCTTAAAAAAAAACACGCAATAATAACTATTACTCGACTAGAGTTCCAGTGTTTCAGCTGCAGAACGATGTAAAAGTAACCATATATGTTATTATTAGACCTGGTAATCGAACCCACGACTTCACGCTGATCAGACGCGCTTTGCGACCACAAGCCCAATATAGTTAGTCAGTGACAATTAATATAAACGTACAAAACGGCAACTTACCTAATTTAACGGTAAAAATAACGATTTATTCATATTCTATATTAATGTTAATTAACATTATATTACTGGTAATGTTATCAAATAACGTTTTTATAAAGTTACTTTTTTCAAAATTTTCGAGTTCATGGAAATTAACGTTACGTAACGATTATTATTTTTTGATTTCATAACGTTAACAAGCCCTGGATTTAAGTCATTACATATTTAGCAAGCTTAGTCGTTGAAAACGAATGTTATTTTCATTCTTAAGAATTTATTAAATTCGTTTGATTATATATTATTTTTTTAATCCATTAACGTTATTTTTATATTAACGGTAACTCTGTCAAAGGTAATTTTATAAATATTTACCGGTATTTAAAACCCTGCGTAAATCAACACAATATTATTTACTTATTGAAATCACAGACGATTAATTTAGAAAAAAATGATTTACCATATTATTAATAAATAAATTAGCTTTTTAATAATAAATTATTGTTATTATTCAAATGCTTCAAACTCATAAATACTAACTTAACATAACACCACAATTGTTCACTTAATTCGCAATAACTGCTTTTGACTTTAGACTTTTGACTTTAGCAATGACACAACGTTCTTCCCTAGTAAATTCATGACGCATAGGGTAAGTGCCCCAGTGAATGAACACACCCGAGTGAATTAACAAATCCGAGTATTTTCCAAAAAATAATAAACTAAGATATTACCTTCTACCCAACGCAGTATTTTTTTTTGTAATTGCTGCTCTTTATTCTAGCATAGTAACAACATTCATGTATTGCGATACTGTTCATTTTAAAATGACGAGCGTTTAAAGTTGGCAGTGCTGTGTACATTTTCTTTGTTCGGGCAAGAATTTAGGACTTGGGTCAGACGCAAATTTTTTGATATCACTTTGCAGCCGTAATTAAAGTATGTACTATAAGTTATTTATAAATTCGAGTAATGGGTAGTTATAATATATGTATCAAATCAATTTCATTCTTGCAATTTTAGCTAGTTTTAAGTAAATTATTGAGTGTTCCAGCATTGGCATTAAAAAACGTTTGAAATCCAGTGAATAAACGACCGTTAATTCACTGACCAATCGTTAATTTCATGAAATCTAGTGAATGAACTATAACATTTTCATCATGTTAAAATATAAGCTTTCGTCATAAAAATGTAACCAATAAATAAATGAATACCACATTTTGAGTTAGTAATCATCATTTTAGAGAACGGAGAACTAACAAATAGATCAAAGCTCTGAGACTCTAACTCCCAAGCTCATAAAGGAAAGACGGGAACGGAACGGGCAGTCTTCAGTGGGTGCAGGTTCAGTCGGAATAAGCTCGGCTTATAAGGCAGATCCTGAAATCCATCAAACGCGACACACCTCAAATGCTGACAAAGCTGGAGACTAACGATGGCAGGATCATCTTGTCTAAACTAGAGATTTTAAGGGAGGTAGAGAAGTTCTAAAAACCCGTCTCTAGTCCAACAAAAGACCCAAGAGCTAGACTGACCTGACACTACACCGATGAGTTCCCGGACGTCAGCCTATATGAGATAAATATGGCTTCTTAACAACTTAAGGACAACAAGGTGCCGGGGAAGACGGAATCACTTCTGTACTACTGAAGAGGCCTATGTCCAGCAGTGGACATCGTTCGGCTCATATCATGATGAATTGATTGTTGACGTTGGCTAGGCTTATGAAGGTATATAATGATTAAGTAAGAGATTGAAGGCTTACACTTTTTAAAAAAAAAAATGATTGTAGCAGATTTAGAGGCTAAGGATTTATGTTCATTTATTTATTCCATTTTGAACTGCATTTGATATAATAATAAGGATTTTTCGTAACTATTAATTAAACAAAAACTTGTGTTCATTCACTGGTTTAGGGTATTTTTCAATATATTGCCAAATATATAAAAAAGTATACAGGTTATGTCGTAAAACTAAGTTAAAAAATATTCTTTAGTAGACATAGATTACCAAAATATAAAACCGCATACTTTAGAGGCAACATAATGTAATGATTTTTGAAGTCTGAAGATTGCTTAAGTGTTCATTCACTGGAGCATTTACCCTATTTTCTATTTTTCACCGATAATCGGCGGCCAGGATGCGTAGATTTTGTTTTTGGACCGTTTTTTTCTCGGCCGTGGGCGTTGATGTACTAGAATCCATACGTTCCATTCTCGCCGAGAAAAAATCGGCCGTAAAAAATCGGTCGTGGGCGGAGGCCCTTATTTGTCAATATTACTGGATGAAAATAAAAAATATGGCTAACTAATGAACTAGAATATTGATTATGAAATGCAATAATTAATATCGTAACACCGAATATTTAGTTTTAGATGTAAAAAAGTATTTGGAAACTTTACAAACGCCTTTTTTGTAAAGAAGGTGAGGTATTACCTGACCTCCTCTCTTCAACCGATAGCCTAGACATGAATTCTCCAGCAGTGTGCTTAGGGGATTCAAGGCTAAGCAGAAACAAAGCGGACTCAAACTATCGCCCTGGAATATACCACGCTCAATCCTTATCGGTTCGCTATTACTCTGGATATTTCGACATCCTGGATAGGGCATCGGAACCGGTTTTTCCCGGTTCTAATAGAACCGGGAATTCCCGGTTCTGGAGGTCCCTGAAAGAATCGGTTCTGTAAAACGGAGAACCGGTAGTTTCGGTTCTCTCTTAAAATAAATTTAGAAATAATATTATCTCTATAATACTCTTTATGCTAAATATCAAGTTATTATCCAAACAGAATAAATACTGTTATTTCATTGTTAAATGAATAAATAACGTTATTATTTTGATATTATTGATGAATCTTTAAGAAACTAACGATTTTTTAAGGGATTCGGCAACATTAAGGTAAATGCTCCAGGATAGCCCGCGACATTCAAATTTTTGATAATAAGGTAACAAAAGTTGTATTCGCGGTAATGACACATACTAGCCGAAAATGAGCTGGCATTTGTAAAAAACGTACAAATATTTGAATTGCGGGGGCCAGGGCAACTCTAGAGCTCTTACCGTAACAATCTCTGGTTGGCAACACTGGTACACACTACTGGTATAGTTAATAGTATACTACTTACTAGTATGGTATAGGCTTACCAATAAAGTGTGTTTTATTTAGATCCTTTCCTTTTATTCGTTTTGATAGTAGTATATAATAATATATAATAGTTAAATAAATAGTATATTTCCTGAAAATCTAATATTAAAAAATATTTTTTAGCCATCTGCTAATGAAGCTGGACCAAGTTCCCTTATAAGTGCTGATGTGCCAGATGCTATACCCGAAGAGTCAGATGTTTTGGTCTGGGTATGTATAATGAAATATTATTCTATCCATACTTATGTTATCTCCAGAAGCATTAAGTAGAATTATGTTTACAGAGCATACAAGATGCCACAGTGGAGGCACATGCTACACAAGACTCGGAAAGCATACTTCAGGTATAACAGGATTTAAATTTCATTGTATAATATATAAACTGCATACTGTGAAGTTACCAATCTCAAGTTTAATTTTTTAGAGTCATCAATTACTCCCTGAGGAACACACTAGGAGTGCGGGCATGCTTCAAACTGAACAGTCCACACCTTCAATACCAGTATGTTAATTACACTAATATCATAATACTGTGATGGTCAATAAAAGAAGACTTAAAATGTTATATAATTATGTACCTATTTGCAGGATGTACAATCGGGCCCACCTTTGCATAGAGACAATATGCCAATGGAGAACCAGCCTAATACAGAACAAATGGTAATGTTTTAAATAAAAGTCATATAATAAATAAGCTGATTTACATACTACTGAACATTGAAGTAACTTTTTTTTTGTATTACAGTTCGAGCCTAGATCGCCACCTGCAGTGCCTCATAGGCGTAATGCCCCAATCGCTTCTTCATGTAAGGATAATTAACTTATTTTTTTATTTATTTTAGTGTAACAAGCACAACATCATTAAGTAATGGTCTCACTTTTAATTCTCAAGTTGGACAGAGTTGCTGATTATTTTTTTTATTGGTCAGCCTCATATACTATACTAATGTACTTACACTATAACATATTCATAAAAAATTATAATAAATATTATATGTATTGCCTGTAATAGTCGGTAATTTATTGCATTTTTTATGTCCTTAGCACCTCGTAGGCGTCGTTTGGTAACGACACGACGCCGTATGATCCAGCGCTCACCACCTTCACAAAGGCAGTCACAAATGGCGAGCCTGACTGAATGTTTTATAGCCATTGAAGAAAGGCGTTTGGACAATGAAAGGCTCCTTATTGAGAACCAGCAGAAGATGTAATGATTCAAGTTGTCGTGATGGCCCAGTGGTTAAGGCGCCCGCCTCTCATGCACGAGGTTGTGGGTTCGCAACCGGGCACGGGCAAGTACCAATGTGACTTTTTCTAATTCATATGTACTTTCTAAGTTTATCTTGGACATCACTGACATCGGTAACCATGTCAGAGGCCCTTGCGGCGGTTTAGAAACTCTGACACTAGGGTGTGTGGGGTCGTTAGACCTTACTGCCCACACGATAAAGAAAGAATAAAAGAATAATAATGAACACCTTAAAAATTTATAAAATAATACATTGTTAAAATAACTAGAAAGTGAATACTGATTTATCTCTGTGCATAACTAAACATTAATTATACCTAATTAAATACTAACATTAAAACAAAAATTGCCTATTTAGTGACAAAACCATGATTATCTAATCAATTATGGTGAGTTTATCCTATCTAAACATGTTTTCCACTTCTGAAAAGAAAGGGAAAGCATACTTAGACATGCCGTGCTCGCCATAACTGATTAACTAAATCTCGCCTACTTATCTGCCCGCTCACTAAATCATCCGGTGGTGCAGCCTGCTGCCTCAAGGTCCTAAGTAACCTAGATTCTTCATCTAAGTCACATTGGTCTAACTTAGGAGCTGGTAGCCCGGCTCGATTACACATGTTGTGTAAAACGCAACACGCTATCACTATTTTTCCCACCATTATAGGGTCATAGTGCAACACCCTGTGTACTAATAAACACCTGAACCGCCCTTTTAATATGCCAATTGTTCTCTCCACACTGTTCCGAGCACTGCTGTGTAAATCATTATAATGGCTCTCTGGAGTTCCAGCTTCTGGATTACTAATGGGAGTCATTAAATATGGCCGTTGAGGATACCCTGAGTCACCTGAAATCATTGAAAAAAAGCAGGAATTTAGTGTAATCCTGAGTTGTGATTAAATGACAATTGTTTAGTAGGTAAATAAGAACTTACCAAGTAAGTATACTATTTCTCCATTATTGTTGAGATTTATCAATAGCTCCTTAACTTGAGTGTTTGAAAATACAAAACTATCATGTGTTGCACCCCCAAAAGTCACATCCACATGTAAGATGTTTAGATCTGCATCATTAATCTGAAATAAGCACAATATTGTGATTATTTTTAATACCTATACACCTACATAAAAAAAGTACTTATTACGATTCCAACAACAAACACCAACAACTTACAATTAAAACATTCCTAGCATGATAGCCTTTTCGGCAGTAATACCTCTCCTCATGTTGCTTAGGACGTATCATGGAAACCAGGGTACCATCAACACAACCTAGCACCCCTGGAATTTTGAATTTTTCATAAAACCTGTAAGTAATCATAATTCATTCAATGGCTAGTTTTATAATTTAACAAATCTAGAAAGACGAATAAGAAATTGTTTACACACACACTGTTTGTGTACTTACTTTGACTTGAGCACTTGTCTATCATTGTGATTTTGGGGAAATCTGATATATTTATTGATGATGGCTTTGTTGTTGAGTGCGTCTACAACTTCGTGGATTGCCCTAGAGGCAGAAGGCTGAGATACGTATGAATCTACATTTGTGCCAATGATTTTTTGGTAACTTCCATTAGCCAAAAATGATAAAGTGCATAATATCTGAAACATCATGAATTCATTAAGCTTTTGTTGGTGTGTGGTTACTCACCATATCTCATTAAAACTTAGAATTATAAACTGTAAACAAACCTTTAGCCTGTTGGTTAAACCGCTGGAACGAAGTCGCGGACGCAAATAAGGAGCTAGGTCACTTTGCAAAATATTTATTAAATCCTCAGAAAGTCTGTAAATATGAATGAAATCCCGATCACACGATATTCTTCTTAACTTTCTTAGTTGTCTCGCCTGTCGAGCTTTCTCTACCACATCACTTTTCTTTGCTTCTTCTAATAAATTAAGCTTTACCATCAACCGAGCTGAAATTTTTTCACTTAATTAAAACTTAAATTAAGTAACTATTACTCTAGATTATAACAAATTTAATGAAAGATACGCGCAAATATTGTAGCTTTTGGATTTGACAGATAAAATCGAGGCTGTGGGCTAGGCTGTAAGGCCGGTTACAGTGCTCCACTGACCGTCAGTACGTACGGTCCGTCCTGACGATACGCTTGAACCGACCGTCAGTTTGTATCATTCAGTGCTCTCCTGACCAACAAACTGACCGGACTGGTACAGTCGCACGCAATGGAACCGTTTACGAATTGTTTAATAGCTGCTTATTATCTTCGTAGACGTTTTAGGAATAGAAGAAGACGTAGACGATATCATATACAAATACAAAACGTACAAAATATATATGTTATGGACCAGGTGATTAATGCGGGTATTATTTATAATGCACGAGCATTATGCATAATGTCTAGCTTTATCGGGCTAAGTGATTAATTACTTTCTTAACCTTATTATTTATCACATTGCACGGTCATTATTATATTGCTACATGATAGTTGGGCAATTTGATAATAAAGCTATATGTGGCAGTTGTTCTAATAAATAAAGGGAAATTATAAGTCTAGCCACAAAATTATTTATTGGACACGTGATTAAACTTCTAATTTTATAACTAAGCAACGGGAAAATGACATAGCCTCTAATAAATTAATTAATCTTTTTTACAACGCCCACTAAATATTCTATAGAAAGCGTCAAGTAAAGATCATCAATTTAATTGTAACTTGTCCTTCTTATTTATGCATTGCCACCTAATTTACTAACTCGGCCACGGATTTTACATAATTTGTTCATTTTGAGTACGAAATAATTTTTCGTCAACGATGATACGCACATCCGTGCGGTCGGTCCACCGGTCGGTGCAGCACTGAACGCGTTCATATGTTTCCATAGCGCGTCGGTCGACCGACGGCACGCATGCGGACGCGCTCGACCGACGGTCCTCGTACGCAGTGCGTACCAATATACGCGTGCGTACGGTCAGTCCAGCACTGTACGGTTTGTGAATTTTCATACAATGACAAGCGCGACTGACGTACGCACCGACGGTCGGTCAAGCACTGTAACCGGCCTAAGGATACAGCCTCGCGCGCAGCGCTGCCGCAGCGACGAATTAACAGAACGGTATTCACTAAGCTGCGAGTAGCTACACTAGCGCTCAAGGCTGCGACGGCTGTGAGTTAGAACTACTCACGGAGGGCTTGGGAGGGCAGATTTGACAGTTCTCCATACATTTTGGTATTCTTTAAGAAAAAACAGCGTCGAGTGCCGCCGACGACGCTTAGGCCGGATATAGTGCTCCACTGACCGTCAGTACGTACGGTCGGTCCTGACGATACGCTTGAACCGACCGTCAGTTTGTATCATTCAGTGCTCTCCTGACCAACAAACTGACCGGACTGGTACAGTCGCACGCAATGGAACCGTTTACGAATTGTTTAATAGCTGCTTATTATCTTTGTAGACGTTTTAGGAATAGAAGAAGACGTAGACGATATCATGTACACCCTATCGTCGCCCAAAGAACATTACAAGGGGAATTCACTATTATACATTCATTATTGCGCGAAGATGAAGAAAAGTTTTTTAATTACTTCAGAATGTCGATCAAAAGTTTTGATGAACTATCAGCAAAGTTACAAGAATACTTAAAACACGTAAACTTATTTCGAGCTCCTGTATCACCGGTGGAAAGACTTAATTTTTCGTCAACGATGATACGCACATCCGTGCGGTCGGTCCACCCGTCGGTGCAGCACTGAACGCGTTCATATGTTTCCATAGCGCGTCGGTCGACCGACGGCACGCATGCGGACGCGCTCGACCGACGGTCCTCGTACGCAGTGCGTACCAATATACGCGTGCGTACGGTCAGTCCAGCACTGTACGGTTTGTGAATTTTCATACAATGACAAGCGCGACTGACGCACACTGACGTACGCACCGACGATCGGTCAAGCACTGTAACCGGCCTTAGAGAATAGCACTGCAGTACTTTTCCATCATGGCTGACGCGAAGTGTTTAGTGAATCCTAACAATAGTCAACAAACCCAATCTATTACACATCAAGTTTTTAATCCTGTGTCTATTAAGTTGCCAGTAATAAAACTACCTGCCTCTGATGGTTCATATGATCAGTGGTTGGAGTATAGGAACTCCTATCTCACTATGATACACAATCGTGACATACAGAAGTTCCATTATTTAAAGTCAAATCGTCTCTTAGTGATTCTGCCTCACACGTAATTAGTGCATTAGAGTTCACTGCTCCAAACTACTTACACGCATGGGATTTACTAGAAAATAGGTTTCACAATAATCGTTTATTAATACAAAATCATGTAAAAGCGTTATTTACTGTTCAGTCACTTCAAAATGAATCGTACCTATGCACATATTAGGAAATTAATAGATTCAACATTACGTAATTTGCGAGCACTTAAATCGTTAAACGAACCAACGGAAGCTTGGGACACGTTTATCGTTTATCTCATTGTTTCTAAACTCGATCAGTCTACGGAACGCGAGTGGGAAACTCATAAAAGTTCCCTTGTGTCCAAAAATGATTCAAATAACGTTAAACTAAATGATCTACTAGACTTTCTAAGAAACCGTGCGGACACGTTGGAAATGATAAAGTCAAATAATAATAAAAGTGTTTCTTCATTTAAGCACAATAATAATGACTCCAATAAGTCAAATTCTAATCAAAATAAAAGATACGTTAATAAATCAAACAACAAAAATTCGCAACCTGTCACACATTCATACGTAACTAATTCAAATAATAATAAAGATAACTCTGATAATAATAAACAAAGACGTGTTTGTGTTGACTGCGGCGGTGATCATTATTTGTATTCATGTCCGAAATTTTCAAATTTGTCAGTGCAAGATAGATATGCAATTGTGCAAAATAAAAGACTTTGTCAAAATTGTATTCGTACTGAGGCCGGTTATAGTGCTCCACTGACCGTCAGTACGTACGGTCCGTCCTGACGATACGCTTGAACCGACCGTCAGTTTGTATCATTCAGTGCTCTCCTGACCAACAAACTGACCGGACTGGTACAGTCGCACGCAATGGAACCGTTTACGAATTGTTTAATAGCTGCTTATTATCTTCGTAGACGTTTTAGGAATAGAAGAAGACGTAGACGATATCATGTACACCCTATCGTCGCCCAAAGAACATTACAAGGGGAATTCACTATTATATATTCATTATTGCGCGAAGATGAAGAAAAGTTTTTTAATTACTTCAGAATGTCGATCAAAAGTTTTGATGAACTATCAGCGAAGTTACAAGACTACTTAAAACACGTAAACTTATTTCGAGCTCCTGTATCACCGGTGGAAAGACTTAATTTTTCGTCAACGATGATACGCACATCCGTGCGGTCGGTCCACCGGTCCGTGCAGCACTGAACGCGTTCATATGTTTCCATAGCGCGTCGGTCGACCGACGGCACGCATGCGGACGCGCTCGACCGACGGTCCTCGTACGCAGTGCGTACCAATATACGCGTGCGTACGGTCAGTCCAGCACTGTACGGTTTGTGAATTTTCATTAAAATGACAAGCGCGACTGACGTACGCACCGACGATCGGTCAAGCACTGTAACCGGCCTGATAGTCACTTGCCAAGCGAATGTTCATTATGGCTAGGGCTGCCATCACCTAAATTGCCGGCCCCGGACAAACACTTCAAAAACCCCGGACATTTGGATGAAATTCAGTATTTATCCCGGACATACCAGAAAAAAAATAACAATAAAAATAATAATAAAATGTATTCATTTAAACAGCTTGTTTGCTAGTTATTTAACAATGTTTGACACAATCAACTTAAACTACTGTTTAACAAATAAAATAGTCAACATTTTACACTATTCTATTTATGAGGTAGGTAATTAAAAAATATATAATTATAATTTTTGGTTTTTTAAATAACAAATAAACTACATACATATGTCTCAACAAATTTTATGTCATATATGTAATTTCGTTGGGTTAGGTTAGGTTCCGGACACTAAAAGTGGACACTTTTTGCCAGCCCCGCCCGGACGCTCCCCGGACGCCCTCTAAACTAGGACAAATCCGGGGAAACCCGGACGGATGGCAGCCCTAATTATGGCCCATGTAAATTATGCAAAAAGAACCATAATACGTTACTTCATAATAATAATACTCCTAGCGAAAGAATAGGTATGGCCGCATGCACGTCTATTTCGCATCCGTTGTCGAGCGTAAGCAAATCAGCTGATACGCAAGTACATTCCGAGCGTAATGTACTCACGTGCAGTGCCGCGGTACAACCGGTGTTGTTATCGACGGCACTCATAGACGTTCCTGATTCGCGTAATAATTATCATACTTGACAACGGGAGTCAGAATTGTTTTATCACAGAATCGTTGTGTAATCGTTTACAATTACCTATTATACAGTCCACAATTCATATATCGAGTGTGGGACAAAGCGTTACATAAAGTTCTCACACCTGTAAAGTAACCATTCGTTCTAAAGTTAATGATTATAATACAAATATTCAATGTTGGGTCACGGTAATATTATAATACAATACTCCAACTTCATACAAACGGACGAAACGCGAGCTATACCTACGCGCCTCGCTCTGGGGTGCGCGCCGGGTGCAAACAGTCACGGCTGTACCGTAGTGTCGTCGACGGTGTGTGGTTTTTTTAAAAATAACCGCGCGATTTTTTTTCTAAAAATCAGTTAATATGACGAGTAGGAAATATTGTGCTGTTTTTGGTTGTATGAATTCGTCAATAACGCATCCACACACATAAGTTTTTTTAAATTACCTGGAAACTCTGAAAAGTAAGACTATACTTAAAATAATTTTACTTACTAGTAGGTAGGTACATAATGTGTGTCTTTTTAATAGATAAGTATTTCCTCTTATCTCACGAAAAAAAGGTGTTTGGGTTAATAAATAAAGCGAATAGAGTAACGGAAAGTTATTGAGACGAGTGAAATAGGTAGTTATATGCGGTTCTGAATGAATCATGATACGGTAGGTACCTACCTACTTACGCTTGTGTTAAAACTTCGGTGCATGGGTGTTTTGTTAGTTTGCATAATTCAAAGTAAAGACGTGGTATTTTATTATTAATAATATTTGTTTATATCTGTGTGTATAAATAATACTTGAAAAAAGGATATTTACAATCACAAAACTAAATAGAAACAGAAAGTAGGCAAATGTAATTAAAATGCTGGAGACGGGTAGCCCTAACGCATGTTTACGTACCGCGCGGCTGTAGGCATTTATTTCTATCATGCGGCCGAGTTACACTACTGTATTATTTATATTACCGTGGTTGGGTTCTTCCTCGCATTACGTCGAAGCTACCTTCGTTAGACGTTCAATGTCAATGCGTATCGATACCTAAACATATTTTGCTCGCGGACCCTACGTTTAGCGTTCCGTCGGACATTGATTTACTACTAGGAGCGGATATATTCTGGGATCTATTAAATAATAATAAAATCAAACTTAGTAGTGGTCCATATCTGTATGATTCCAAAATAGGATGGATCATCTCTGGCGTTCTGCGTAATAATCATTCGTTTAAACCTCAAAGAGTTTTTAGCGTTGTTGGCAGTATATTGGATAGCAAAGGTTTGGTGGCTATAGTGACTCCTTGAAGTAAGTATATCAGAAGGGTGAAGAAAACTCGTGTTGAAGTTTGAAGTGCGAATAATTATCGAATATTTATTTACACGTTATTTATACTATTTACAAAAATGTGACTCAACCAATAAAGGGATCTACATTAAAATTATAACACCATTTAGAAAAACACGACCAATAAGAAAAGAGTAATTTTGACTAATCACAATACAGCACACTGACAAAAATCTGAGTTGACGAATAATAACTTGTACATTAAATTTACAAAACATTTTAGAAAAACAGAACCAATAAGATTAGTGGAATTTCGACTAATCACAACACAGGACATTGTTACAATTTTGGATTCCGCACGGGGGCGCCTGTGTTGTTTACGGCGTGCAGCTGCGAGCAGGCAAAAGTTATAAATAGGGGTGCCTATTTTTCCCGCGCTTTCTTTCCTAGGTAGCCACGGTCGTGTGCGGAGCTAAACAGAAATCGCTAAACGCGGCGATCGAAGATCCTGGTGTTCCTGGAGACGACGCGTGGCATCTGGTGTCAGTCCTTCTCAGGGCTGTATGCTTCCTTGTTTCTTATCACTGTTGTCAAAACGTTGTATACCTACTGTGGCTACCAAGTTCTTCTCAGAACTGTTTGGATCATTATTTCTTAACAGAATGTCATAACGTGGTAGGTAGCTACAGTACTCCCCCTCAAGCGAAGCGTACCGGCAGCTTGACCGGACGGCCAGAGCGAGTCGTCATGTTGGTAGCGGGATGTGACGTCACGCTGACTGTAGGTACTCGCGCTTGTTGCTTGGCTGTGGTACTTTCCTTGGTAATGGTATTGGTAATATGGTTTGGAGGTACGGTAACGGTATTGTCGCTTGGAGGTAAGGTAATATTCTTGCACGGTGGTGAGGTGATGGTATCCTTGCTTGGTGTTAAGGTGATGGTAATCTCGCTTGGTGATAAGGTAATATTATCGTTGTTATTCTCAGCTATAACGTATGCAGGCTTCAGTCGGTCAATCGAAATATTTGCTTGCCGATTAGGTAACTGTATATTATATACTTTTTCAGTTCGGCTTATAACGCGGTAGGGACCTTCATATGGAGCTTGGAGTGGCTTCTTTACTGCATCGGTTCTAATAAACACGTGAGTGCATTTAAGTAAATCTTGATGCACGAATACACGCTTATTATTGCTGTGATGCTCGGTGATTGCTTGCGGTTTGTTTACTTTTATGATTTCACGTAATTTTTCGACGTAGGTATAATCCATTGCAGGTGTGTTGGTACTTGTAAAGAAATCACCAGGTAGGCGTAGGTTGTATCCATAGGTAAGTTCAGCTGCGCTCACTCCGGTGTCTGTACGTAGCGCTGCTCGTAAACCAAGTAACACAGTAGGGAGTTCATTGACCCATGTACTTGTGTCGGATAGTTTTGCGCGTAGAGATGTTTTGAGCGAGCGGTGCCATCGTTCGACCATTCCATTGCTTTGTGGATGATAAGGGGTGGTGCGTTGTTTCTTGATTCCCATTTGTTTCATTAAGTTTTGAAACAGCTGACTCTCGAACTGGCGACCTTGGTCGCTTGTTAGTGTCGTCGGGCATCCAAATCTCGATATCCAATGTTGATACACAATATCGGCTATTCGATCAGCTGATATTTCGTCTGTCGGTATTGCTTCGGGCCATTTCGTTAGTCGGTCGATCATCGTAACTAAATAACGATGTCCTTGAGCTGTTGTAGGTAGCGGGCCAACGATATCGATGTGCACGTGTTGGAATCGATCACTTTGTGGGAAGGATGAGATTTCTGAGAACGTGTGACGTTGTACTTTACTTTTCTGACATTGTATACAGGTTCGAGTCCAGCGGCTGATGTCTGCGTTCATTGATGGCCAGAAGTATTTTTGAGTTGCGAGTTTGCGAGTCGTGCGCGTACCAGGGTGACTGATGTTGTGCACGCTTGTAAAAACTTCTTGTCTATATGCTTCTGGTATATAAGGTCGTATATAAGGTGTAGATGTTTCGCAGTATAACTCGACGTCTGTATTAGGTATTATTACTTTCTTGAGAATAATGTTGTTCTCTTGTAATAATTTTTGAATGTTGCTGTCTCTTTCTTGCGCACCTGCTATGTCCTTGAAGCTTATCGCAGATGGACACGAGATTGTTTCTATGCGGCTGAGTGTGTCAGCGACGATGTTTTGTTTACCGCTCACGTGTCGTATGTCGGTGGTAAATTCACTGATAAACAAAAGTTGTCTCGTTCTTCGTAATGTTTCGGTATTCGATTGCGTTTTTGTCATTACGAATGTTAGCG
Organism: Caradrina clavipalpis; assembly: GCA_932526535.1. Classification (NCBI taxonomy): domain Eukaryota; kingdom Metazoa; phylum Arthropoda; class Insecta; order Lepidoptera; family Noctuidae; genus Caradrina; species Caradrina clavipalpis. The sequence goes on from OW052117.1 coordinate 6,058,203, forward strand.
GCTTGTGATCCGTAAATATAATTAGGTGGCGTCCTTCGAATATTTTACGGAAATGCTTGACAGCCATATATATAGCGAGTAGCTCTCGGTCGTAGGTAGAGTACTTCTTTTGCGCGTCACTGAATTTCTTGGAAAAATATCCAAGCGGCTGCCATGTTTCGTTTATGTATTGTTGTAGGACGGCGCCAGCTGAGTTGTCCGATGCGTCGCAGAACACAGCGAGGGTAGCGTGATGTGATGGGTGAGCGAGTAGAGCTGCTTGTATGATGCTAGCTTTACATTGCTGGAATGCTTGCGATGCTTCGTCGGTCCATGTGATCGGAGTTTTATCTCGTTTCTTGACATTATGTAAATATGAATTGAGTGGCGCTTGAAGTAGTGCGGCGTTCGGAATATGGTCGCGATAGAAATTGATCATTCCGAGAAATCTTCTTAATTCTTCTATTGTTTTTGGTTGTGGAAAATCTGTGATTGCTTGGATTTTATGTTGGGGTGGTTTGATGCCTTCTTTTGTTACGGAGTGACCTAGGAATAGGACTTCTGATTTTCCTAGGTTGCATTTGGCGGGGTTGATGGTGATGCCGTTTTCTTCTAGTCGTTTTAGTACTACGTGGAGGTGTTTTCGGTGTTGTTCTTCGTTTTCGGATGCTAACAGTAAGTCATCGATAAATGGGAAAACGAAGTCTAGTCCTCGTAGAACTTCGTGGATGTAACGTTGAAAAGTTTGTCCCGCGTTTTTCAAACCAGGGCACATACGTGGGAATTCAAATAATCCCATCGGAGTTATGATGGCTGTCTTCTCGATATCTTCTTCTCTCACTCTCAGCTGTTGGTAGGCGCGGTTGAGGTCTATTGTCGAGAAGATTGATTTTTCAGATAAGTGATGTGTGAAATCTTTGACACGAGGAACGGGGTAGCGATCGGGTATGGTGATAGAGTTTAGTCGACGATAGTCACCACACACTCTGATGTCGCCATTCTTCTTTGGTACAATGTGGAGAGGTGATGACCATGGACTTTTGCTTGGTCTGCATAATCCTTGATCAATCATCTTCTCAAATTCCTTTTTCACTATTTCGTAGCGATGTGGTGGAATCGGGCGAGCTCGGCTATGTACTGGTGGTCCTGTTGTCTCTATATAATGTTGCACGTGGATATCGGAGTTTAGTTGCATCGCTGTTAGTCTTGTTATGCCGGGATATTGGGCTAATATGTCGTGGTACGACTGCGACATATCGATGCTGCGTACTGTAGGTACGCTCGATACTCGTATCGGGGCATTGACCTGTAAGTTAGTCACACCGTCGATTAATCTTCGATTTTTCAAGTCGACGATGAGTTGGTGATGCTGAAGGAAATCGGCTCCAAGTATAGGTTTTGTGACGTCAGCTACGATGAATTTCCACAGGTACGGTCGGCGTAGATTAAGATCGAGTGTTATCGTTTTTTCACCATACGTAGCTATAGTTGTGTTGTTCGCCGCGTATAGTTGAAATGGTAGTGGTTGTTGTACCTGTCCCTTTTTCCTCGGTAACACGGATATGTTTGCTCCGGTGTCGACTAAGAACGATAGTTTCGAGTTCTTATCAGTGACGTATAGGCGGTGGGACTTTTCTTGAACGCAGGTGTCCGCCGTTGCGAGCGTTCTGTCTAGTTTTCCGATGTCTGTTTCTTGAATGAACAAGGTGATGTACAGCGTCTAGCTTGTTCTTTGAAGCGTCGGTGATAATAGCAGAATGGTGATGGCGATGACTCTCGCGTACGTGATCTTGATGTACTGCGGTGACGAGATGGGTAGCGGCTGCGGCGATGATCGTTGTGGTATGATGGTCTGACTTTCAACTCGGCGATTTCAAGTGATAGTTTTCTTATCTCGTTGATAAGGTACTGTGTATCTGCTTGCGGTGCGGATGGTGTTGGTAGTGCTGGTGGTGGTGGTGTATGCACGGCTGCCACTTGTGTTGCTGACGTCTGCTCCATTATTTTATCGGCGAGTAGCGCGAGTTCGTCGAGTGCGGTCTTGGTGCTAAATGTTTCGCTGACGGCGAGGACTGAACGGACGTGTGATGGGAGATGACTTGTCCACATAAGTCGCAGAGTGGATTCTGGAATCTTGTCTGTGGCAAGGTTTCGCATGCGACGGAGCAATTGCGTGGGCTTCTGGTCTCCGAGTTCCATTTCGGACAGCAGTTTCTGGAACTGACGGTTGTCAGATTCCTCGTATGCAGATATGAGCCTTTGTTTGATGGCGTTGTACTGGTCGTTCTCTGGTGGGTTGTACAGCAGGTCCGTGATTTGCTCGATGTCTTGTCGCTCGAGCTGTGCTATGACCATCTGAGCGAGCTGGCCTTGGCCTTTCTTGAGGTCGTTAGTAACGGCTTCGAAACTGATGAACCATAGTCGTGGTCGATCTCGCCAGAAAGGTGGAATGCGCATGGTGAGTGATATGCCGGCTGCTTCCGCCTTCGAGACTGCGTGCGATGTTGAGCTGGATTGTTCATCGGTGGACATGTTGGAAGGATTGATTCGGCGATACTGGCTGAGCTTCGTTGGTCGTTGATTTCTTCAGTGTTGAGTTCGGGGTAACCACTTTAGCGTTGTTGGCAGTATATTGGATAGCAAAGGTTTGGTGGCTATAGTGACTCCTTGAAGTAAGTATATCAGAAGGGTGAAGAAAACTCGTGTTGAAGTTTGAAGTGCGAATAATTATCGAATATTTATTTACACGTTATTTATACTATTTACAAAAATGTGACTCAACCAATAAAGGGATCTACATTAAAATTATAACACCATTTAGAAAAACACGACCAATAAGAAAAGAGTAATTTTGACTAATCACAATACAGCACACTGACAAAAATCTGAGTTGACGAATAATAACTTGTACATTAAGTTTACAAAACATTTTAGAAAAACAGAACCAATAAGATTAGTGGAATTTCGACTAATCACAACACAGGACATTGTTACAATTTTGGATTCCGCACGGGGGCGCCTGTGTTGTTTACGGCGTGCAGCTGCGAGCAGGCAAAAGTTATAAATAGGGGTGCCTATTTTTCCCGCGCTTTCTTTCCTAGGTAGCCACGGTCGTGTGCGGAGCTAAACAGAAATCGCTAAACGCGGCGATCGAAGATCCTGGTGTTCCTGGAGACGACGCGTGGCATCTGGTGTCAGTCCTTCTCAGGGCTGTATGCTTCCTTGTTTCTTATCACTGTTGTCAAAACGTTGTATACCTACTGTGGCTACCAAGTTCTTCTCAGAACTGTTTGGATCATTATTTCTTAACAGAATGTCATAACGTGGTAGGTAGCTACAAGTTCAATGTAATTTCGTTCAAATTGATACTCAATTGCAAAAATTCTGGGAGTTAGAAGAATTGTCTGACTTACCGAATACCATGTCGAAAGATGATCGTTATTGTGAGAAAATATTTACAGAGACTACAAAACGTGATGAACACGGTAGGTTCTCTGTTCGCATTCCTTTAAAGGAGTCACCCGAGTCGTTAGGGAACTCATACACTATGGCTAAGAGTCGTTTTTTATCTCTCGAAAGAAAGTTAAATGGTTTACCTAACTATAAAAAATTGTATAGTGAATTTATTCGTGAATATGAGGCACTTGGTCACATGACCTTAGTTCCATTAAAAGATATTCCTGACATATTAAATAAACCGCATTACATCCTACCTCATCACGGTGTTTACCGAGAGGATAGTGTCACTACAAAGTTGCGGGTAGTGTTTGATGCGAGCGCGAGTACGTCAAACAATAAATCGTTAAATAATATACAACATATAGGGCCTCCATTACAAAATGATATTTTTTCTATTTTACTCAGATTTAGACAGTATAAATACGTCGCGTGCGCGGACATTGAAAAAATGTACCGACAGATTTTAATTCAATCGGATCAACGTAACTTACAGTTGATATTATGGCGGGAAAATCGAGACTTACCTTTACAATTACAATTGTATATTTTAAACACAGTGACGTACGGTACTGCGTCGGCTCCTTTCCTTAGCATGCGATGCCTAAAACAATTAGCATTAGAATCTAATGATGATTTAGTTGCTAGGACGATTAACGACGACTTCTATGTTGATGACTTAATCACAGGGAGCGATGACCTTGACTCGTTAATGCAATTAAGGTCAAGGTGTCGAAGTCCGGCATATTTTATTGCAAATTTGATTTGATGAACACCCTATGACTGTTTTTTTTACTTAATTGTATGTTTTATATATTAATGATGACTTAAGATTCCTTATTTATCAGTTACTTCTACAAACATCAATGTAACTAATATCAATATAGAAATAGCCGCGTTTTTTTAAGAGGTGGGCACTAGACGGACTTTCCCGAGTAATTGGGGTAACTCCGTCACAAGCATGATTTGTTTGTAATTTGATCGATATTTGCAGCAGTCGTATTCAGAAAATATTCGAAATTGAAAATTAATCAAATACATGCTTTCAGTTCCACAATATAAGGTAGGAATCACAATCTATAGCGGTAAAATCATGAAGTGGGGTAAGTCCGGTATATTTGCAAGGGCGGGGATCGTCAACATTAAAATCAGTTCAATTTTTTTCTAATATTCTCTTTGTAGGGTATAGGTAAGTATGTTTATGAGGTGAAATGCGATATGAACTTTCATACGTTTTGAAATTTAGGTGTAAAAACCAGATCCAGATGGTCTTTAAACAATAGAAAAACGAAATGGTAACAAACAAACACTTGGTTATATTAGTACTGTTTTGGCAGATAGCATATTGATGAAAGGCAATTCAAAAGAATTATTTTATAATAGGAAAATACATTGAAAGAAAAACAACGTCATTGTCATTCTTGGTATATTATATATACGAGCAGCCTTGTATTCCGGACAGCTTGTACAGCATCTAGCAATTTTTCTTTAGTGTAAGACGATTTGTTGTTGTTGTTCTCTAGTAATTTTGAGTCATTTTTTTATTTTACCTGAAGAATAAAATAAACTAATTTTAAATCGGTTAAATGACTGATGAAATTAATTACATTATGTTTCTAGTGAATAGACACTATTAATATCATAACAGTACCTATTCATAATTGGCAAAAAGAAAACCTGCAAATAAGTAGCGTTGACTGTATAACTACAAAACAATATTCAAAGAAAACACTTATACCAGAAAAGGTTATCAACATCTGACTTGGGGCAAGATCGGCACATGACTGCCTTTCCCTAAAATACTAGACAGTCTTACCCCAATATTCAATTTTTAAGTTAAGTTTTTATCACAACCAATATTTCTATAAATAATGATTTAAATTCGACTTGGATATAATAAAACAATAAAATCTAATACAGACTAGACACTTACCACTACAAAACGTAAAAATCTGTTGATATTAAAATTTCCCGTTAGGTAAAACGTCGACGCAACTCACTCGTATTTCAAATTGTCAATGACAAAAAAATTTGTAGACCGATTTTTGCTATTGAACTCCACACTACGACATCTATAATTTAAAGGTAGGACGAACTAGTGACTCAGTTTTAACGACCGAGCTACCAACGTCGTAGCTATTCAAAAACAGCTTAGAGAGACGTTGTACGGTGTTCCCCCGTAGACGAACTTCCCCACCTTGACCTTATGTAATAAAATATCTGTGTTATTAAAAGGAGGTTGTTTCCCGTTACATAAATGGACGTTTAGTCATGACCTCAGACCAATAAAAAAAGAAAGACGGCGCGCCGCGAACATCAAAAGTGAAGCCATAAAACCGTGCTCCTGCAAGTAAACATACACGCTCACGCACACACCTACACTAAAACCATGCTCATCACTCTTAGTACGTCACGAGTCGCCGTCAAGTAAACTTAGATTTAAAACATAGAATTATGCCTTCCTGTGTAGTGAAAAGTTGCAAAAACAACAGCAAATTACATAAAAAGTCTCACGGAATCACTTTTCACTTGTAAGTACATGAAATAACATCGTTTCTCTATTAATAAACTGTGAATTTTAGGTTACTCGGAACACAAAACCTCAACGAATGAAAGCAGTGACATAAAGTGTGAGGGTTGCCATAATACGATTTAAAATTTCCCCATTCGGTTAATATAAATAATTATGATTTCTTACTACTAGTTTTTTTCTTTTTATGTATTTAATATTTTAGGTTTCCAATTAATAATGAAATAAAAAATAAATGGATAGTATCTATAAGAAATAGTTGGAATGATCCAGAATGGTTGCCATCGAAAATCAGCGTGGTTTTCGATGGCTTTTTGAATTTAATAAAGTTGATTGAAAATATACGTTTTTTTTGGAGTAGAAGCCTTCGCAACTATTGTGGTACAATACCATACTCAACAATATCTTACTCGTACATTATTATCCTAGTGCTACCCACAAAAATATCCCCAAATTATAGGGAAAAAATTTAACAAATGGCAACCCTTCGATACACACAAGATAAAAAAGTGGCTTCACTTTTGATGTTCGCTTCGCGGCGCGCCGTCTTTCTTTTTTTGTTGGTCTGAGGTCATGACGTGTCTTCTGAGAATTGTAAAGACCTAAACATCGGTGAAAATCACTTGTCTAAAACGTTAGGGTTAGGTTGGTATACTGAAAGTGATGAGTTTTATTTCGCAACAAAATTTACACATAGTGACACAATAGTTACGAAACGTATAATGTTATCAACCATCGCACAAGTGTATGATCCTTTAGGTTTGTTGGCACCTGCAGTGATTACAGCTAAATTATTATTACAAAAATTATGGTTAAATAAACTAGATTGGGATGACGAAGTTCCCAAAAACATTGCGAGTACATGGCATAATTTTCTTGTTGATTTACAACATTTACGCGATATTAAAATACCTAGATATGTAATTAGTGGAAATTATAAGGAACTTCATATTATATTTACGGACGCGTCTCAAAATGCCTACGGAGCGTGCGCGTACGTTAGATCGTGCCATAATGATTTTAAAGATACTACAGCTGTTTCAGTGCGCTTATTATGTGCTAAAAGTAAATTAGCGCCTATAAAGGCAGTTAGCATTCCTAGGCTTGAGCTATGTGGAGCACTAGTAGGTGCAAAATTATATAATAAAATAAAGAAGTCCTTACGTTTAAATTTCGATATAAAACATATTTTTGGACTGACTCAACTATCGTGCAAGGGTGGTTGCGTATGTCACCGCATGTACTTAAAACGTTTGTACAAAACCGCGTCGTACAAATAAATGAATTAACGTGTGATACAATTTGGCGACATGTCAAGGGCACCGAGAACCCTGCGGACATTATAACGCGAGGTGCCACGCTAGACACTCTGAAGTACGATGATAATAATAATTGGTGGTGTGGCCCTACGTTTTTACAAAAACCTAGTCTCATGTGGCCTAAGACTAATAATGAAGAATCGTCATCCGTTGATTTACCCGACGCTAAACCGGACACTATTAATTTACATTCCATTCAACTAACTTCATTGTTTGATTTTGAACGCTTTTCGTCATTTATTCATTTGAAAAGAGTTTGTGCATATCTATTGCGATTTATAGATAATGCGCGGGCGACGACGCGCGGCGGCATGTGTATGCGTAAAACCGGTCCGTTATCAGTAGATGAGCTCGAGCAATCGCTCGATACGTTGACGCGTTTTGTTCAACAAGAATCGTTTAGTGAGCAATATCACAAATTAAAAAATAAGATACCGTTAAATATGAATAACAATAACAAAAATAAGTTATTATATAATAAAATATCAGGTTTAAATATATTCTTAGAAAAATCTAATATAATTCGTATAGGTGGTAGGCTATCTAACGCTAGTGAATTTGATTATAATAAAAAATAACCTGTATTGTTAAGTGACAAACATCGTTTCTCAAGGTTGTTATGTGAATATGAACACAAGCGATTACTTCATGCTGGACCTCAACTTTTAGTGTATTCCATGCGTGATAGGTGGTGGATCTTAGGAGCTCGCAACTTAGCCAGACAGGTAGTACATAATTGTGTCATATGCAAACGCATGAGAGGGAAACTATTGACCCCTCTGATGGGTAACTTACCTTCTAAAAGACTGAAGCCTAGTTTTCCGTTAATGCAATGCGGTGTAGACTATGCGGGACCACTGTTCATATTGGACCGCAAAAGCAGAGGCGCTAAGCTTATTAAAGCATATATTTGTTTATTTGTGTGTTTTACGACTAGAGCCATACACTTGGAACTGGTAGGCAGTTTAAGCACACAGGATTATATTCTAGCATTAAAACGTTTTATAGCACGTCGTGGAAAACCATACCAATTTTTTTCGGATAATGGAAAAAAATTTCGTTGGAGCTGAAAAGGAGTTGTCAGTAATTTTTGACAATACTAATGATATTTTTGATTTCCTTAATAATAATCAAATTCGTTTAACTTTTATACCACCTTATAGTCCTCATTTTGGCGGGTTGTGGGAGGCAGGAGTCAAGTCCTGCAAGTACCATTTACGGCGGGTACTGGGCAATGCTAAACTAACACGTGAGGAGTTTGAAACGGTATTAACGCAAATTGAAGCCGTTCTCAACTCCCGCCCTTTGTCCCCTCTGTCCTCAGACTCGAACGGTCTCCTCCCCCTTACACCAGCACATTTCCTGATCGGTCGACCGCTGACTGCGCCCATCTGTGAGAGCCTGACGACGATCGAGCCTACGAGACTGGGGCGTTACGACCGTGTGGAACAACTCAGGCAACATTTTTGGCAACGATGGTCGAAAGAATATGTATCAGAACTCCAACAACGAACAAGATGGAAGGTCAACAATGAGGACATCACACCAGACAGCCTAGTTCTCATCAAAGAGGAGAATGTTCCACCACTCAAATGGAAGCTGGGTCGAATAACGCAATTATTCCCCGGAACTGATGGAATGTCCCGTGTAGCTGAAATCCGTACAGCGCACGGCATCATACGGCGATCGTTCTCAAAGATCTGCCCGTTGTATTCACAATGATCAAGAAGCTACAGCGATGATATTTCTTGTTGGAAGACTACATCCTGGTGTTTCCAAGGAGTCCCTTAAATCTCCTAAAATTGTTTGTCCGAAAATCATTATCTATAACACGTTTGATATAAACCTCGGTAACCATAATGTTGAACATCCCGAAATTTTGTGTAACATAATTATCTTTAGTTCTAAAAGTATTCTGTCATAATATCGAGTACTATAATATTTGAAGCTCCTAATTTTACATGACCTAAAGTCATATGTCCTAAGTATTGCGTTAAATAATGTGTATTATTCCGAAAGTTCATTTATAATATTTTTTTTTTGTCCTAAAACATTTGCTAAAAATTAGGTTTTAGTGACAGAAACGAATTGCTGCAAAACCGACTCCACGTAGTCTTGTCTGCCCTACCCCTAGAGTGTAATTTAAAATCGCGTAGGCGCGGAGGAGCAAGGCGGCCCGCGAGCTGAGGGGCAGGTGGTTTTGACACTCGCCGCCGCGGCTGAGGCTGGCCGGCGAGGCCGGCAAGCAAGCCGAAGCCGCGGTGGTGAGCGTGAAATCATCTGCGACGATAAGCTCGAATGGGACCGCCGGAGCCCCGCAGCGCCGGAGCCGTGACAGAAACCATGCCTGCTGCATGTTGCGCGCTTGCTTGCTATGCTGCATGCTTGCTTGTATGCTGCATGCTTGCTTGCATGCTGCATGCTTGCTTGCATGCTGCATGCTTGCTTGCATGCTGCATGCTTGCTTGCATGCTGCATGCTTGCTTGCATGCTGCATGCTTGCTTGCATGCTGCATGCTGGCTTGCTTGCAAATACGTGATAAAAATAAAATTCTGAAATCTAAAAACAAAATGATTTAAGAATATTATTATTATAAATAAGTGTTATGTAATTTGAATTTCTGATTTATAACTTTTATCGAAAAAGGCTTTATGTCTTTTGCATATTATTGATTGTAATATTTATGACAAACGGATTTATGACATATTATATTTAGGGATTTCAATTTTATGGCATGTGATATTAAGTTCGGGTAAGTTATCATTCGGGCAAATGATGATTAGGACAAAAAAAGTTATGGCACTTTAAATTATGGATAAAAAAGTTAGGTGACACAATAGAGAACCTTCCAAGGGGGCCGGCTGGAAGGGCCATGTTCAATATCATTCAACATAAGCAACGCCATCTAGCGGTGGAATGGAGCAAGCAGCCACCGGCGTGAACACCGTTCAATTTTGAAGCTTCCCGAGTGTCGTCGCAACAACATCACTCTCCACGAAATAACCGTTGTGTTTGCGTCATTTCGTAAACTCTCTACAAAAATTATTGTATTTTCGAAAATATACGTTTATATTGAAAGAAGAAAATAAAATCGATTCATTGAAGACATCCTTGCCATCATCACAAATAGGGAACAGTCAAACACCAATAAAGTGTGTTTTATTTAGATCCTTTCCTTTTATTCGTTTTGATAGTAGGAATTCTATATAAAGCATACCTTTTCAACTTGAATTTATGAAAAAACCCGAAAGAACCGAAAAAACCGGGTACTCAGTTCCGGCTTGAGTTTAGAACCGAAAGGACCGGTTCCTAAAATAGGGCCGGTTCTCGATGCCCTAATCCTGGATAGCGAAGGACCGTACTCCATAGCCCCATACACGACATCAGGAAGGCGCGTAGAGTTGCATCAATTTTATACAACTCCAGCACCCTCATGAGCCATATATGTGGCACCGAGTCATAAGCCTTCTTGTAATCTATCCAACATGACGACAGATCCTTCCGGGACCGACGATCCTGTTGGCTAATAGCCATGTCAATGAGGAGCGGCTCCTTAGTACCACGGGATCCAATCCTACATCCATTCTGAGAGGGAACATCCTATTATTACCAATCATCGCGTCCGTTGAGTATAATACGTTTAGTTATTATTGTTTCTCACCAGTGTGTCTACGCATATGCCCTTTAAAATTGCTCCTATGATTAAAATAACGCTGACATATTTCGCATTTCTATGGCTTCTCAACAGTGTGTATACGAATACGATCAGTTAAATTTCTCTTTTGACCAAAACTCTGCTCACATATATCACATTTGTAGGGTTTTTCACCAGTGTGTAGCCGAATATGATTAGTTAAATTAATATTTCGACTAAAACTATGCTGACATATATCACATTTGTATGGCTTCTCACCAGTGTGTTTACGAATATGTTGAGTTAAATTAATATTTCGACTAAAACTATGCTGGCATATATCACATTTGTATGGCTTCTCACCAGTGTGTTTACGAATATGTTGAGTTAAACTATGACTTTGACAAAAACTATGCTGACATATGTCACATTTGTAAGGTTTTTCACCAGTGTGTATACGAATATGTTGAGTTAAATTAATATTTCGACTAAAACTATGCTGGCATATATCACATTTGTATGGCTTCTCACCAGTGTGTTTACGAATATGTTGAGTTAAACTATGACTTTGACAAAAACTATGCTGACATATATCACATTTGTAAGGTTTTTCACCAGTGTGTATACGAATATGTTGAGTTAAACTATGACTTTGACAAAAACTACGTTGACATATTTCACATTTGTATGGTTTTTCACCAGTGTGTTTTCGATTATGTTGTTTTAAATTACTCTTATGTCTAAAACTACACTGACATATTTCACATTTGTATGGTTTTTCACCAGTGTGTATACGAATATGAACAGTTAAACTACTCTTATTAATAAAACTACGTTGACATATTTTGCATTTGTAAGGTTTCTCACCAGTGTGTATTCGATTATGCGATTTCAAATTACACGTTTGATTAAAAGCACGCTGACATATATGACATTTGTAACGCTGAATGTGAAAGCGGATATGGTTTCTTAAAATATTCTTACTACTATAACTGCGCTGACATATATCACATTTGTAACGATTATCACACGTGTGCACAACATTACTTTGTTTTAAATTTTTTACTTGATTTAAACTACGCTGATCACATTTGAAAGGCTCTTTGAAGCTAGTCACAAGTTCAGACGTACGACTTTGCGTGTTCTGGTTAATTTCCAAATTTGGTTGTGTATTTTTATTATGCTTGACAGTAATTGTTTCTTCTAGTTTCGTTCCTCGTAAGTCAAGCCTCGTTATCTTCACGAAGGGTACCCCTGTGATTATAAATGTGGTAAGTACAATGTTCCAAGAAGATTAGAGGATGCACCTAACATACTACCAGGCCTGTATTCCCCGAAGGTTAGGCAGAGGTGTGCCAATGTACACCCACAGTTCGCCAGTATGTTTAGGTCCCATGTAGCAAGGAGCGAGTCTATTGCCATTAACTGGGCACAATTCCTAACTCCAAGCTGCTACTATGAATTGCATAGGAAAACCCAATAACACTTCTTGCTCAACCTGAAACCAAGACTTCTAGCGTAGCAGGCTTAGGACCACAAGGCTAACGAGGCAGTTATAAATTAAACGAAAATAGAGGGTTTGAAAGTCTCACACTAAACCAATGAAGCTTGTAGTGCCCGGTTTCAAATGACACTGAATTGTACTAACTAGTACTTACATTTCATCTCCCAGGCTTTACGTTTCTTCGCTTGTTGTTCATCCTCCACTTCAGTTTTAAACTCCATAAATGACCCATCATCTTCTGAATCTGCTTCAGAATGGTGCGGTGGTAAATCTTCTACCGGTAGTTGTTTCAGTTCTAGTTCTGTAAATATACAATCAGCATCAGGAGCAATACTCATTGGTAAATTACTGTTTGTTTTATCACTTTATAAGGCAACAATAATTTTACTTCAAATAATGTAATATAGTATCTACTTAAATATTAAACACTTAAAAATCAAAAACAATTTAAAGATTTGTATTAGTATAGATATGATCATGTACATTTTTGTTTCTAGAAACATACCATCACTTTGATATTCCTCCTTTGGCTCAATAATATCATCTTGTCTCTCACAAACTGCTGGTAGTTCTTGTTTGATAATATCACTTTCCTCTTGACATTCACCATCTATACTTATGTGTACCAATGGGGTTTGAATAAATCCACCGAAAAACTCTAACTGGCCATGTTCTATTAAAGCATTTGGCTGCAAAAAGTTGATTAATGATATAGTCCAAAGAAACAGATTCACAAGTGATTATACATAAGTAGGTCCTAAACAACCTGGACAGCAGGACATGCTACTAACCTCACTGCCCACTACATGAGAGAGGACCGCTATCAAACTGTACAAGTTTCAAACAGAAGTTGTACCAGTGTAGATTTTAAAATGTCATAAAACTAAAACAACATCTGACGAGAGTTCACCTTAACAATCAACACTCAACAGTACAGTTAGATATGAAATAAAGACACAACAGGTGTGAGCTGGAGACAGATCACTTCCATATGAGAAGTTATGAGAATAAATGTCTGTTCACAAATCCCTCACCTCATGATCCTCATCCAACATCTGTGTGAACAGTTCTTCAGCTTCTAGACATTTTCTTTGGAATTGTGCACATTGCTTCATTCTAGTGCAGCAGAAGAAACAAGCGAGCATCGGTCTACTATCTTCAGTTACAAACTGCAACAAAACCTATCTTATACTACTGAATATTGAGTTAAGTGAGCACGTGGTATACTAGATTGTGTCATGACTTCTCCTGTGTGATTTCTTTTTACCAGCCTGAAGTTACGTGTTTGGTTACTGCTCCACTCTGATCGTAGCGTGTACTATGGGTAAGGTTTACAATTACGTTGAAGGGGGGGGCGGGGTTGGGGGTCTGGGGGCGTGGGGGGGGAGGTGGTGAGTCCCCCCACCAATTTTGGCCGCCGGAGATGCTCGACGGAGCCCTACTGGGGTTTTGTATCAAGTCACCTTAATAGGGCCGTAAGGGGGGCGGGGAAGGCGGGGGGAGGGTAGTGACACCCTTTATTCAGCCTTTCCTTTCGGCAAGGCAGCTCGACGGAGCCCCGCTTCGCGGGGCTCCTACCTCCGGGTGGTTTAAAAAAAAATAACCACGAAGGGGATGGCAGGGTCTGTTCGCTCGCTTCGCTCGCTCACTGGACGCTGCCATCCCCTTCTAACCTAACCTGTCCGAGTTAGGGTGCCCCAAGTCCCGAGCTCGCTTCGCTCGCTCTTGCGCACAATAAAACAACAAAATGTTATTTTGAGCTAGCTCGGGGACTAAGGGCATTCCAACCAGGACAGATTTAAGTTTTTTTTTTAAGCCCCCCGGTTGTTGGAGCCCCGGTAAACGGGCTCTGTCGAGCCGCTCTGGCGAGGGGAAAGGTTGGAGGGTGTCCCTACCCTCCTCCCACCTTCCCCGCCCCCCTTACTACCCTATTAAGGTGACTTGATACAAAACCCCAGTAGGGCTCCGTCGAGCATCTCCGGCGGCGAAAATTGGTGGGGGGAGGTTAAGATAAATCCCCTCGACCCCCCCACAGTTTCAGAATCCTCAAATTCGCGGTACCTAATTCGAAACCCAACCCTATACTATTCTGATGTAGTATACCTAGGGTTGCCAACTTTTTGTCGGTCAAATATAGTAGTTCTAAAATTATTCCCCATAAAAATATAGTAGTTAAGGGAACATGAAAAAAAAATATAGTAGGTTCCAAAATAGGTACTTTATTTCTTAAAAGATTTATTTTTGCTACTTTCAGCCTTTATTAATACATTTTTATTTTTAAGGAATGCCTCATAGCTATTATTGCAATTTAAATTTAATAACTAATAGAGAAAACTATCCCACATGTATTGTTGTGCATTTTCCATTATGGATATTATCTGGATCGCGTGCTACCCAATCGTATTTGGACTCCCACCCGATTTAAAACTTTTGCAGCCACTTTGTTTTTTTTCGTGGTGGCGTTATAGAGCCAACGTGCATAATTTCACGATCATCATTATTACTTAATTGTTATTCATTTTGGAAAAAGAAAATATTCAACTTCAACTCTTCTGTTGAATAAGTAGGTAGTTACAAAAACACAAAGTCGAAAGATGGCCGAGAGTGCGAAATCGAAATTGACAATCTGTCAAACTATCTATTGAAAGTAACTGTCAACTTGACAGTAATGACATTCCGGAATCGTTATGAAGTAGATATTGACGTTTCGTTTTATGCTAAGACATTTTGAAACGAATATTTTTGCTTATAAGTTTGATGCCTTTAAAATATAGTAGTTTCGCCTACTATATCTTTTTTTCAAAAATATAGTAGGTGGGGGCTCCAATATAGTAGGATACTATATTATATAGTAGGGTTGGCAACCCTAAGTATACCCTATACTATTCTTCATGAGTCTGGCTGTCATTCAAGAAAGATTTTTGAAGTGAAAACTTCTTTAGCGGCGTTGTGCACTTTTTTTGGAATGGGTAAAAAATATTAAACTCGCGTCAGAACACGTGACCCTGATCCAAAATTCGTAAGCGGCGTTGTGCACTAGTTTTGGAATGGGTAAAAAATTTTAAACTCGCGTTAGGACACGTGACCTGATCGAAAATCTTACGAGCGCAATAAAATGCACAACGTTAATATTCAAGTTTTCACTTCTGCCGGCACTCCCGGAGTGCAACCCGTCGTTTTTTTTCCAATTCTACCCTAGTCATGATCTATAGTAGTATTAATCCTTACTTAAATTACATTTAAGTAATTTTAATCGTGAAGTAGGTCTATATGAACTTACCGGAACATCAGTCAGCTTCTCGTACAGTTCCTGCAGGCTCTTGTTGACAACTACATACATGCGAACGTTCTCCACCAAACATATCCTACACATGGACAGTTTCTCCATTCTCATCTTAAAACAATCAGTGATGTAGCTATTTAGTTGAAGTGTTGCCTTTGTTTTCGGAACAGAGTATTATAATAACAACACGGCTTTGGCTTGCGTTATTAACTTATTATTGTTATTTGTAAGTTACAAACAAATTACTAATGCCTTCAACCCTGTCTTTCTGACAAGTTGACAGTGACACTTCATTTCATAGGCATTGGCACCTTGCAAAAATCTTTAGTCGAGTTGAAATTCGCGTAACGAATAACGAGTAAGGCTACAAAGCGTTACTTTAAAAAAAATTGTTTCACTCATAAACCACTTTCAACGTCTCCCAGGTAAACGCTCGTTATAAGACGAAACACTAAAGAACGAAATTGAATTATACCAGTACGTGTATATAATCTATGGCGCTCCCGGCGTAGCAGCTGATAGTAAACAAATAACCTTCAAACAGAAGTTTATAGGGCGGTCGATTACGTCGGATGTCCGGGAAAAGAACAAAATTTCACCCAAATGTAGGGATTATTAAGTTTATACCCGGCGTCGGAAATTTAGGTGATGGCAACACTAATTATAGATTAATTTAAGAAGTTTATTTTAGGGTTGCCGGACATGACGTTTAGTACCTCACAGTGTGGTAATTTAATTACAAATTAAATTATTTAATATATTAAACTTACAAAACTGCATTATTGTACTCTGTTTAACCATACACATGTCATCTAGTCTATACAGAATCCATAGTACTATATATTCTATGGAATCCATATAGTCCGGTCAATTTAGACCTTCGAAGTTACATAAAGTCCCAACAAGCTGAATTTCTGTGAAATTGTTCAAAACATAATTATAAACAATGTCTAGAAGTTTCCCATCCCTTGTAAGGAAATAAAAATATGCAATGTCAAAGGTCAAAAAAATGAGTTTTTCGCGATTTTCAGCAAAACGGTAAGTTTTATCATAAAAGTACCTCAGACAAAAATTGTAGATCATAAAATTATCTATAATAACTGTTTCAATACTTTTTTCTTACGAGCCACCGCTTCTGAGATACTTATAACGATTCAAAAAGTTATAAAAGTTGTTATCGTCATAATATGCACACGTTTCCACGCCACCTATGAGGTAGTGTACTTAGCGCGTTTTTTAACCCCCGACGCAAAAAGAGGGGTGTTATAAGTTTGACGTGTCTGTCTGTCTGTCTGTTGCATCATAGCTCCCGAACGGATGAAGCGATTTCAATTTAGTTTTCTTTGTATGAAAGGTGACTTATGTGCGAGTGTTCTTAGACATGTTTGATGAAAATCGGTTGAGCCGTTTAAAAGTTACGGGGGTGAACCGATGTTGCATATAGGGTACCGAGCGTCCCGACCGGTCCTCCAACGCCACGTATTTTATTTTTTTACTTTTTAAAGGGTACTTAGGGTTTTAGGTCGGGGGTTTTTTAATTTTTTTATTTTATACTTTTTATAGGTACAGTAAGCGCTCAGAAATGCATACCCACGCTAAGGTTCACTTTCTTATGAACACGGGCGCGATCCAGTCAGCGCGTGCGCATGTGTGTTTACGAGTGATGTCTCAACATTCCACAGATAACACACACTAATGAACCATCGTCGCACTACGCGAAATGGCATTATATTTCTGTTTACCGTACGAGTCCTACCCGACGCGCGACGTATTCTTACCATTGCATTGCTAAATTTCGCATAATTATAACATGTCCTGGCAGCTGGTTTGGATAAGAAAGGGTTTACGATCATTGAATTCCGAGTTCAAATCTTATACTATGTGTGGCTGTTTTTTGTTTCTTGAAACCATAATAATGTTAGGCAAAATCTTTTTAGGTTTATGTTGAATTATTACGTATTCATGCTTGTTATTTATTTTTTATAAGAAGCAAATATTAGTTATTGTATTATTCATTTAACTTTTTAAGTGATTTTATTTTAACTTTTTGTAATTGGAAGTAGGAAAAAAAGGCGTGCTGTGTGATAACAAAAATTTATTTTTAAAATTAACAAACTTATGAGAATTGTAACGTCACATTCCTACCGAAATAAAAGAAGTTCTCTTGTAACTGTTCATAAGATTTTTTGTTGAATACCCACTTTTTTTTTTTTTTTTTTTTTAAAGATGGTAAAATCATCAAATGACCCCCCCCGTCCTGGGCGGGGCGGGAGGGAGTGTCAGACTTTTACTGACTAAAAACCATCTATGTTCCTTCATGTGCCCTTTGCGTTCCGGGGGCGCGGTATCTCTTTCGAACAACCCGCAGCCCCGGCAGGCATTTGGCCCTTAGTGGCCCCTTCCGATGGCTGACACCTCTGTGCGCGGAACATGGACGCGCCGTCGGCACGGTCTGTCGTTAGTTAATAACGTACGGACGGTGAGCTACCCATTGCTCACCGTCCACAGACCGTGCCTACGGTATCCGCCTGCGGGAGGCGCAATGGTGCCGTTATTGGCAATCCATTGCGCCGGCGGACGCGGTGTCAGCGGCGGCCGCAGGAGCGGCGGCGGCGGTGGCCGCGGGTGCGGCGGCGGCGGCGGCCCCGGGAGCGGCGGCGGCGGCGGCGGCAGCGGTGCGGGGCCTTCCCCCGGCCCTAGCGGGCACGGCGCAGGCCTTGCCCCCAGCCCGGTGATCGGCCGGCCTGTTAGCCCCTGCACATGCATCGCAGTGCGGCGGGGCATCACAAGCCGCGGCCTTGTGACCGGGCTGACCGCAGCGGAAACATAGGGCGCTGCGGTCGACCTCCGAGGCGCACCGACATGCCACGTGCTTCCCCACGTGGCAACGGTAACACCTCAGGGGCCTGGGCTCGAGCAGTCTAACCTGCGCCGAAACCCAGCCCACCAGCAAACGGCCCCCCCCAACAATGGCTTTAGCCGCCGTCACTGGGCAGCTAACCGTAATGGTCTGCATGCCCGAGCGCTCCGGGCGAATGGTGCCTGCCCTGACCTCTTCGGCACTGCATCCACCCGCCCTGGTGACGGCGGCCACCACCTCCTCCGCGGAAACTGAGTCGTCCAGACCCAGGATGCGCAGATCTGCGCATCTGGCGGGCCTGGACACCCGCACCTCGTCCGCGTTTAGGGACGCTCTAAGCTTCTCAGCTAGAGCGTCCGCGGACGGGCCGCTGGTGGCGCCGGGGATCTCCAGCATTCGGGCCCCAGTTGCGGTGACCCTAAGCTGGAGGCCGGTAATGCCTAGCTCGCCAAGGTTGACCGTTGCCTTGGCCCTGGTGAGCACCTGCGCATACGTCACGCCCCGCTTTTCCGCCTCCGGCTGTAGCGTGATCACTACAGCCGCGGATTTCGGGGCGCGAAGCCTGGCCGCGGCTTTGCGCTCACCGCGTCGCCGCCGCTCCTCCGCCCGTCTGGTGGCCGCTCTGGCCGATCTGGCCGCCCTGCGCCCCTTCTCCCTTGCCCCGGCCACCTGCCATTCGGCTTCCGCGGCCGGAGGGTTGGAACCAGGGAGCGTAGGGGGTGGAGGCGGCTGGGATGCCGCCTTGCCCCTCCTCGTGGGCTCCGCATTTTGCGCCGGCCTTGCCGGAGCCGGTTTCGCGGGGGCCGGCCCAGCCCTGCTGGGGGGCTGATTAGCCGGCCTCGGCACAGACGCGGCAGCCGCGTACGAGGCCCGCCTGTCGCCCGCGGTCGTCCCGCTCGCCGCCAGAGGGGGACGCAACACGATGCCCTCCAGGACGGAAAACCGTGCCTGGAAGGCCGCCAGCTCCAGCTGAACCAGGTTCAGCACCTGGTCATCCACTGGCTCGACTGGCTCGGCTCTCTGGCTCCCCGCCTTGGCGCCTGGCGGGAGCCGGTCCCGCGGAGCTCAGCCAGGTCCGCCTGGAGCCTCCTGTTCTCTGCCACCAGGAGCTCCATGGAGGCCGACAGGCGCGCCACCTCCGCCCGAAGCTGCGGGACCTCCCCCGCAAAACCAGCCTCCGCAGCCGCCGCAATGGTGGCCGAAGCCTCGTCCATTGCCCGAGACTTCGACCCCTTCATTTTCTTGCGGGCGACGCTCGCCACCGCATCCCGCACAACCTCCATGAACCTGGCCTTACGCTCCTCGGAGCCGCCAGGTTCACCTTCCACCACGCGCGGTGTGTCCGGCTGGACCACACCGTCGCCGCCAGTCTCACTTAGGGAGGGGGAGGGGGACTGCCCTTCAGCGACAGGCGAACTCGAAGGCGGACAAATCCATTTTCATTCCCACGAGTATATACGTTATCCAACCATCCAACCAAAAAAAAAAAAAAACTAGTGGTTCGCACTAGCGACTGATGTTCCATAGGAACGCCCGTCAGCCATACATCCCGTCACGGTGCGCCGCCGCTTGGGATTCGGGGTGACTTTTTATAGAGGGTTTCTACCTCGCGGTCCGGGCGGTTAAGCCAAGACCCTCGGTGCCAATCGAAGCCGCGAGACATGATCCACGACACTCCGATATGGGGTTACGATATACGACGGTGACAGAGAAGGACCACCCTCCTCTCTGTCTGCTCGGTGGCAGGGTTAGTGCACGCCGAGCCCGTCCTCACTCCTCCGCTGTGCCCTCTGCTGATCAGAGGGACACGCGGAGAAACGCCCTCGGTCCGAAACGGACCCCGCCCGTCAGAATATTGGCCACGAGCAGTGACATTCCCCAAAGAATAGGAATCTCTTCCCATTCCTCAGGGAAGATCACTACCCGCGCCCAGGGTGCACCGGCCAGCCGACTGCCGTTCTCTCAAGACGTGTCCGAAGGGACAAGCAGCCGACGGCACGCGTGGAGGTTTTCTGACCAGCACCCCTTTGAATACCCACTTAGTCAATAAAATTCATAATAACATAATAAGAGAAGGATATTTTAATAACGCAAATAAATTTGGTGATGCAAGTTTCTGAATTGGTATTCAGCAGAGTTAATTGAAAACTAAACTATAATTCAGACTTTATGAACAGGTTTTTTTTATGTAACGTCACAATAAACTTAGTGAGGTAATAGTTTAATAATTCGTTTTCTTGATGAAAAGAAGATTGAAACTAAACCTCAATTTAAGATCATTAAATAACTATCTACGAATATATAATTATGACTAAATATTTAGTTACACCGTCTAATTATTAAAACTAAAACATCCAGTAGGTAGCATAACACCGTCTAATACTTCTTCATAAGTAGCACTGTTGCACTCCATCCCCACATATTAAAAACGAAACTTAATTTTTCTGGTTTATGATGCAAGCCATGCAGCTATTGTTGTAAACAGTTTGTAAGCAGTATGTTGTCCAGTGCGAAACCACCAAACTTAATCCACTTCGCTGTTGAGTAGGTAGGATAGGCTATCTATCCTCTTCCTCGTATTTCTTGCTCCGGAGACTAATAATAGTATTCCTCTAAAACAACAAAAAAAAGTAATATTAGGCATTTATAACAAAATACTAAAGTGAAGTAATTTTTTATAATATAATTTAATAATATTTATTTAATATAACAAATTTTAATATATTAAAACTATTTATTTATAAATTCCATAATAAACATTTTTTTTGGCGTCATTATATATTTAAAAATCAATAATAAGTATTAATCGTAATGCCACAAAATAATTTTAGGTATCTTAGGTATAAATATCAAATAAAAGTTTAATTTACAATTCGTTAATATAATACTCACATTCAGTCAGGTTTCATAAGATATTAATTGGGACCACTTTTATGCAGCCCAATAATAGTCGCCCACGCCTCAGTAATATTATTTGCCTGCGTTTCGAGAATAATTACAATATCACTACGAGTATCTATTAAATCACTCGTTACTAACCAACAACCACAACCAAACGACAACGCTCATTCCAATCAAGTTAAATATGCACAAAACTCATGTCTACCTCACAGAAATCTAAATTCTTTATTAGTTTTCTATGACTACCCTTTTAAATTTACGAAATGTGTGAACAAAGCGAACAAGATAAAGAATATTATATTTCTGTCCATTTCTTCAAATTGAGTAAAAACAAAAAGACAAAAATAATGTGAGATTCGAACTCGCGGCTCATTGATTAACGCCGTCAACTGGGCGCGCTTAACCGCTAGACCATCTTGTTTCATGTAGAAACGTTGAAATTATCAACTACATTCACAACGATGATACATGTGTCTATTCTTGAAAGTAAAAGGTCGTAAGTCAAACTAAACGTTAACCTAATACGTTTTGAGATTGGGTATGCACTTTTGGTCGCCACTGTACATACTTATTATAATGTCGATTTTGTTAAGTTGTAAATACATTCAGTTTTTCTTCCCCACTTTCACCCCCATAACTTTTAAACGGCTCAACCGATTTTCATCAAACATGTCTAAGAACACTCGCACATAAGTCACCTTTCATACAAAGAAAACTAAATTGAAATCGCTTCATCCGTTCGGGAGCTATGATGCAACAGACAGACAGACAGACACGTCAAACTTATAACACCCCTCTTTTTGCGTCGGGGGTTAAAAAACGCGCTAAGTACACTACCTCATAGGTGGCGTGGAAAGGTGTGCATATTATGACGATAACAACTTTTATAACTTTTTGAATCGTTATAAGTATCTCAGAAGCGGTGGCTCGTAAGAAAAAAGTATTGATACAGTTTTTATGGATAATTTTATGATCTACAATTTTTGTCTGAGGTACTTTTATGATAAAACTTACCGTTTTGCTGAAAATCGCGGAAAACTCATTTTTTTGACCTTTGACCTTGAATATTTTTTTTTCCTTACAGGGGAATGATGGGGAACTTCTAGACATTGTTTATAATTATGTTTTGAACAATTTCACAGAAATTCAGCTTGTTGGGACTTTATGTAACTTCACTCTCATTTTTTGGTCTAAATTGACCGGACTAATTATACTTCTTAGAATAATATGTCAATAATAAATGAAATTAAAGAAGAGAAGAACAAGAATTTATTATGAACAAGTTTACATTCATAGTAAGCACAAAACAAATAAAGGAGAACCAAGATTGGAAATATTCACTTGATATATTTTTATTTTGATACATATTTTATTAGCGTCTCATTTATTTATTTTACATATACATAAAACGGCCAATTACATAAGCTAAATATTAAATTCTCAAATTCTTACTTTTTAGTATCAACTTCCTGTCATAAAATCCATGAAGAAACTGTCTTGTTATGTAAATTAACGAGACACCACTAAAAAGACATAAGAAAGCAGAATATGCGATTTCATTTACTTGGAAATTTTCAAATACTACTGTATACATCTATGTAACCCTTTTGAGTGTACAGGCACGTACAGGCTTGATGTTATGTTGTGTGATTGCGTAAACAACGCACATTTATGCGATAGCAGCAATAGCGGTTGATTTGCTGTAACTTTTTGAAGAGTTCCGTTGTCTGTCTCCGGAATCCATCATCAGATCTCGATGAAATTTAAATGGGTCCCATTTAAATTTCATCTAGATTTGGGAAGTATACCCTTACCAACAAAAAAAAAAATCGGTTCCTAAACGACGAAGTTATCTGCGAATAAAAATAAAATAATAAAAAGTCGGTTATCATTTCCTATTGTGTCGTGATGGCCCAGTGGTTAAGGCGCCCGCCTCCCATGCACGAGGTTCTGGGTTCGCAACCGGGCACGGGCAAGTACCAATGTGACTTTTCCTAGTTCATATGTACTTTCTAAGTTTATCTTGGACATCACTGACATCAGTAACCACGTCAGAGGCCCTTGAGGCGGTTTAGAAACTCTGTCACTAGGGTGTTTGGGGTCGTTAGACCTTACTGCCCACACGATAAGAAGTAAGAAGATTTCCTATCTCAAAAACTACTGAACCGATTTTGATGAAACTTGCAGTATTCCCTAAGTTGAACTATACCTCGTACAAAAAAAAAGAAAAAGAATTACTTAAATCGAACTTTTAGTTACGGAGATATGCGAACACAAACATAAAAACATACATACACTTTTGAAATTTGGCACATTTGTTCAGACGCTGATATAGACTAACATACACGAAAACTGGGCAGTTCTGGAAATATTACATACATACGGGTCAAATTGATAACCTCCTTTTTTTGAAGTCGGTTAAAAATACATGCATTATGTATGTACGACTTATACATATTTAACGAACGCGTTAAAATTTGTTGTTTTATTACATCATTTTTGGGTTCGAGGTTTTTTTCATTTTCAGATCAATACTTTGGTTTTCGACTACTTTTAGTTTGTATTCATACACACTCATGTATCTTTTCAGTTCGTACTTATCAATTTCCTCTGAGCACATCTGTGGGGTACTTTGCAGCTCTTCTTACATTACGTCGCGTACCTCTCGCCGTGTATCGCTGGGAATGCGTTGCGTTATGTTAGTGTCCTTAAGGTGCTCCGTACCTGTGATGTCTTCGGCATCAACGTCGGGCAGGCTACAGGATAGGCGTTTGGGATAGGCATTACCCGCACTGAAGGACATTACCAATCATCGTCCGTTGAGTATAATACGTTTAGTTGTTTCTCTCCAGTGTGTCGACGCCTATGCCCTTTTAAATTACTCATACGATTAAAATAACGCTGACATATTTCGCATTTGTATGGCTTCTCACCAGTGTGTATACGAATATGACTAGTTAAATTACTCTTATGATTGAAACCACGCTCACATATATCACATTTGTAGGGTTTTTCACCAGTGTGTATACGAATATGTTTATTTAAATTACTCGTTTCTCTAAAACCACGCTCACATATATCACATTTGTAAGGTTTTTCACCAGTGTGTATACGAATATGTTTAATTAAAGTATTCGTATGACGAAAACTACGCTGACATATATCACATTTGTGTGGTTTTTCACCAGTGTGTACACGAATATGAGCAGTAAAACGACTCTTAAAAATAAAACTACGTTGACATATTTCACATTTGTATGGTTTTTCACCAGTGTGTTTTCGATTATGTTGATTTAAATTACTCTTATGTCTAAAACTACACTGACATATTTCACATTTGTATGGTTTTTCACCAGTGTGTATACGAATATGAAAAGTTAAACTACTCTTATTAATAAAACTATGTTGACATATTTCACATTTGTATGGTTTTTCACCAGTGTGTTGTCGATTATGTTTATTTAAACTACTGTTGGTAATAAAACTACGTTGGCATATTTTGCATTTGTAAGGTTTCTCACCAGTGTGTATTCGAATATGCCATTTCAATTTACACTTTTCACTAAAAGCACGCTGACATATATGACATTTGTAACGCCGAATGTGAAAGCGGATATGGTTTCTTAAAATATTCTTACTACTATAACTACGCTGACATATATCACATTTGTAACGATTATCACACGTGTGCACAACATTACTTTGTTTAAAATTTTTTACTGGATTTAAACTACGCTGATCACATTTGAATGGCTCTTTGAAGCTAGTCACAAGTTCAGACGTACGATTTTGAGTGTTCTGGTTAATTTCCAAATTTGGTTGTGTATTCTTATTTTGCTTGTCAGTAATTGTTTCTTCTAGTTTCGTTCCTCGTAAGTCAAGCCTCGTTATCTTCACGAAGGGTACCCCTGTGATTATAAATGTGGTAAGTACAATGTTCCAAGAAGATTGGAGGATGCACCTAACATACTACCAGGCCTGTATTCCCCAAGGTTAGGCAGAGGTGTACCAATGTACACCCACAGTTCTTCAGTATGTTTAGGTCCCATGTAGCAAGGAGCGAGTCTATTGCCATTAACTGGGCACAATTCCTAACTCCAAGCTGCTACTATGAATTGCATAGGAAAACCCAATAACACTTCTTGCTCAACCTGAAACCAAGACTTCTAGCGTAGCAGGCTTAGGACCACAAGGCTAACGAGGCAGTTATAAAATAAATTAAAATAGAGGGTTTGAAAGTCTCACACTAAACCAATGAAGGTTGTAGTGCCCGGTTTCAAATGACACTGAATTGTACTAACTAGTACTTACATTTCATCTCCCAGGCTTTACGTATCTTCGCTTGTTGTTCATCCTCCACTTCAGTTTTAAACTCCATAGATGACCCATCACCTTCTGAATCTGCTTCAGAATGGTGCGGTGGTAAATCTTCTACCGGTAGTTGTTTCAGTTCTAGTTCTGTAAATATACAATCAGCATCAGGAGCAATACTCATTGGTAAATTACTGTTTGTTTTATCACTTTATAAGGCAACAATAATTTTACTTCAAATAATGTAATATAGTATCTACTTAAATATTAAACACTTAAAAATCAAAAACAATTTAAAGATTTGTATTAGTATAGATATGATCATGTACATTTTTGTTTCTAGAAACATACCATCACTTTGATATTCCTCCTTTGGCTCAATAATATCATCTTGTCTCTCACAAACTGCTGGTAGTTCTTGTTTGATAATATCACTTTCCTCTTGACATTCACCATCTATACTTATGTGTACCAATGGGGTTTGAATAAATCCACCGAAAAACTCTAACTGGCCATGTTCTATTAAAGCATTTGGCTGCAAAAAGTTGATTAATGATATAGTCCAAAGAAACAGATTCACAAGTGATTATACATAAGTAGGTCCTAAACAACCTGGACAGCAGGACATGCTACTAACCTCACTGCCCACTACATGAGAGAGGACCGCTATCAAACTGTACAAGTTTCAAACAGAAGTTGTACCAGTGTAGATTTTAAAATGTCATAAAACTAAAACAACATCTGACGAGAGTTCACCTTAACAATCAACACTCAACAGTACAGTTAGATGTGAAATAAAGACACAATAGGTGTGAGCTGGAGACAGATCACTTCCATATGAGAAGTTATGAGAATAAATGTCTGTTAACAAATCCCTCACCTCATGATCCTCATCCAACATCTGTGTGAACAGTTCTTCGGCTTCTAGACATTTTCTTTGGAATTGTGCGCATTGCTTCATTCTAGTGCAGCAGAAGAAACAAGCGAGCATCGGTCTACCATCTTCAGTTACGAACTGCAACAAAACCTATCTTATACTACTGAATATTGAGTTAAGTGAGCATGTGATATACTAGATTGTGTCATGACTTCTCCTGTGTGATTTCTTTTTACCAGCCTTAAGGGTCCCTATCAGTTTTTCGGTCAAAAAACCGAAAATTGGTTTTTTTCAGTTCAAATTTCTCAATAACCATGAGATATCTAGTTTTAAAAAAAAAAACGCAGTTAAAGGCGACACAGGTCCATCGTGGAGGAGCCCCTGGGCGCGACTGTATGCACCGAGCGAGCGCATCGGTTTATAAGGCATTATTTAGATATTTTTTTACAATTAAATAAGTAGATAAAGTAAAAAAAAAAAAAATGAGTTTGGTAGATAAACACCTTAAATTTTTAAATATTGAATACTTATTTTTTTTTTTTTAATAAATTCATACGCTTAGACGACGGTTTTGCACACAATTTTATTGGGTTTTTCCAGCATGTTTAGCATTTTTTTACAGGTACTAAATGCATTTAGTTTGAAAAAAAAAATCGTAGGCTTACTAGTACACTATATGCATTATATTTAGGATTTTTTTTCAGATTGATATTTGCTACCAATAAACTAAGAATGCAGTTGAAAAACTTGGTGTTTCGTGCTTACGTAAAAACGTGTGTTACATTTTTATTTTTTGTAATTTATATTAAGTAGTTATCAAAATTTAATTTCGTGGGCTCACTAGATAAATAGGTGACAAGTAACTGCGTATTTTTTTAAAAACTAAATATCTCATGGTTATTGAGAAATTTGAACTGAAAAAACAATAATTTTCGATTTTTAGACCGCAGAATTGATAGGGACCCTTAAGTTACGTGTTTGGTTACTGCTCCACTCTGATCGTAGCGTGTACTATTCTGATGTAATATAGCCTGTACTATTCTTCACGAGTCTGGCTATCATTAAAGAAAGATTTTTGAAGTGTAAACTTCTTTAGCCGCGTTGTGCACTTTTTTTGGAATGGGTAAAAAATGTTAAACTCGCGTCAGGACACGTGACCTGATCGAAAATCTTACGAGCGCAATAAAATGCACAACATTAATATTCAAATTTTCACTTCTGCCGGCACTCCCGGAGTGCAACCCGTCGTTTTTTTTTTCCAATTCTACCGTAGTTAGCTAGCTTAGTTAGCCTCAAAATGTTATTCTGAGCTAGCTCAGAATAACATTTTGTTGTTTTATTGTGCGCAAGAGCGCGCGAAGCGAGCTCGGGACTTGGGGCACCCCGACTTGGACAGGTTAGGTTAGAAGACCCTGCCATCCCCTTCGTGGTTATTTTTTTTAAACCACCCGGAGGTAGGCGTCGAGCTGCCCTGGCGGAAGGAAAGGCTGAAGGGTGTTTCTACCCTCCTCCCACTTTCCCCGCCCCCATTACGGCCCTATTAAGGTGACTTGATACAAAACCCCAGTAGGGCTCCGTCGAGCATCTCCGGCGGCAAAAATTGGTGGGGGGGGACTCAACACCTCCCCCCGCAAATTGAGAACCATACCCGTAATTTTAATCGTGAAGTAGGTTTATATGAACTTACCGGAACATCAGTCAGCTTCTCGTACAGTTCCTGCAGGCTCTTGTTGACAACTACATACATGCGAACGTTCTCCACCAAACATATCCTACACATGGACAGTTTCTCCATTCTCATCTTAAAACAATCAGTGATGTAGCTATTTAGTTGAAGTGTTGCCTTTGTTTTCGGTATTATAATAACAACACGGCTTTGGCTTGCGTTATTAACTTATTATTGTTATTTGTAAGTTACAAACAAATTACTAATGCCTTCAACCTGTCTTTCTGACAAGTTGACATTGACAGTGACACTTCATTTCATAGGCATTGGCACCTTGCAAAAATCTTTAGTCGAGTTGAAATTCGCGTAACGAATAATTAGTAAGGCTACAAAGCGTTACTTTAAAAAAAATTGTTTCACTCATAAACCACTTTCAACGTCTCCCAGGTAAACGCTCGTTATAAGACGAAACACTAAAGAACGAAATTGAATTAAACCAGTACGTGTATATAATCTATGGCGCTCCCGGCGTAGCAGCAGATAGTAAATAATTAAATAAATAACCTTCAAACAGAAGTTTAGAGGGCGGGTCGATTACGTCGGATGTCCGGGAAATAGGCGTGTGTAACTCTTTACTCAACCGACTCACTGTTCCGAAACATCAAACTGATCTGAAAGATTGGAACTTGAGTAATGTTTTAAATTCATCATTTGAAACACTGGAACACTACTTCGCGAACCGGATGAACGCTAGCGACGTCGCTTTCGCTCGCGAGTGAGAGATTTGAGAGAGACACGAAGTCAAGAGCCGCCACCGCTAGCTAGCGACGAGTGAGCTACTGAGTCACTGAGCCACTGAGCGGGATTATGTATCTCGCTCAGTGGCTCAGTGACTCAGTAGTGAACCAGTATGATCACTTGGTTTTAATATGTATCCCGCTCACTCGCCAAGTAGCGGGAAGCGGCTGTTGATTCAATGCACGTAACAATGCCCACTAAGGTGCTTACATATCAAATACTATTAGGTTGTTTTTTGTATGAAATAGGAAACTAGGTAGTTATCATTTTATTTTGACAAAGCTTTTTGAATTGTGTATGTTCGCGCAAATGAACAAACAGCTTCAGTAAAGTATGAAGGGAAATCGATTTTAATCAATTTGTTACAGTTTGCACATTTCTCTAAATAAAATATCAACTTTTTGTCATCTAACAATTTTCTGCCTTAGTTTGACAGCGACGCGACGTAACAGATCATGATTCAAAACAGTTTGTGTTTGTATCTTTTGAGCCGGTGCCGATGTTCCAATTGTTCCAAATTAAACATATCAGTGATCCGGATCAGTTTAGTGATACAGATGCAATCGCAAAAATGATACACTTTGCCCATGCCTACCGGGAAAAGAACTAAATTTCACCCAAATGTAGGGATTATTAAGTTTTTGCCCGGCGTCGGAAATTAAGGTGATGGCAACACTAATTATAGATTAATTTAAAAAAAGACGTTTATTTTAGGGTTGCCGGACATGACGTTTGATACCTCACAGTGTGGTAATTTAATTACAAATTAAATTATTTAATATATTAAACTTACAAAACTGTATTATTGTACTCTGTTTAACCATACACATGTCATCTAGTCTGTACAGAATCCATAGTATCTATATATTCTATGGAATACATAGTGAATATTTTAATTGCATTCAAAAATATCCTTAAGAGCGTGTATACAGAAAGTGGGCAACGTCGTAAATAGCTGTCAAATATTTCGCTGTTTAGATTAATTTGTCAATATTACTGTATGAAAATAAGAAATATGGCTAACTAATGAACTAGAATATTGATTATGAAATGCAATAATTAATATCGTAGCACCGAATATTTAGTTTTAGATGTAAAAAAGTATTTGGAAACTTTACAAATGCTTTTTTTGCACCTAAAACGGTTACAACAACATTTGAAAATCCATGACATGTTTTATTTTTATTTCCATATTTTTAAAATAAAAACCAGCATTCATGGACACTGCGAACGAGCGAAACTTTTTTTTCCCGATCGTCACCAGTGTTGACGACAGGAACGAAAGGTGTTACCGAACGGGAATTACCCGAAATAATAAGTAGCGTTCGTCAACACTGTGAACGAACGAAACTTTTTTTTCCGATCGTCAACAGTGTTGACGTAAGGGTGTTACCGAGCGGGAATAACCCCAGCCATATTTCTTATTTTTATAGAGTAATATTGACAAATTAATCAAAACAGGGAAATATTTGGAAGCTGTTTGCGACGCGACGTTGCCAACTTTCTGTATACTTACGCGCTCTTAATAATTACCAATACATTTAAAAAAAGCTTTTAGTAAGGGCGTTAACAACTTTGTCGGGTTATAAATTATTTCCCTATGTCTATCTCGCTTGCACTTACGGGCCTTAAGGAGCCGGTTAGTGAAGGCTGTACCTACTAATAAAAGAAATATATCGAAATGTAACGTTTACTTTCATATCTTGTTCATTATCTAGTTAACAATAAGCTACGAGGGGAGGTCAAAAAGTTCGCGGAATGAAAAGGAAGGGGCATGGGCTACGAATGTTATTTTTTCCAAAATAAAAACCAAAAGTTCACTTTTTGAATAATTTATGAATGAAGCAATATTGTAAATAGTACAAATGTAAATATTTCTTAAAATAAGAATTGAAATTAAGTTCGTAAATAAATAAAAACGGTTGTTTCAAAAATTTCGTTTAGTTTTTGAATCTATCATAGAGTAAGCGTAGTCAGGCTTACTCTATGATAGATTTAAAAACTACAAAAACATAGGCTTAGTAGTCACTATGCCTATGTAAAAAACAAATGCTTGAATGAGCACTCCAAAATTATTGGAAAATACCACGGAGATCTATGGTAAATACATACTCTTTTAGTAGATACCTACATTATTTCTTTGGTGTTTATTTTTTTTTATTGTTTTTACCCCTAAAAATTTCGTTTGACGGAGAACATAAATTTAGGTGTTTTTTTTTTAAATTATTTGCTTACCAAACTTTCAGAATGTATCATGTATGAGCACAACTATTTCCGTTACTGAGATCCGATAAGCACTTACTTGGTCATCATCAGACCTTTAGAACGTACCACATAGTAGCACCCGTGCTTAGTTAGATAAATATTGAAAGCTAGGTCATCTTAACTATTTTCGTTTCCGACAACCGATAAGCACTTACCTGTTCATCATCAGACCTTTAGAAATATCTCATGAACACTCCGTACTCAATTAGATAAATATTGAAAGTTAGGTCAGCAGGTAAAGTGAATATTTTATTTACACGGTTACTTTTACATCGTTCAGGAGCCGAAACACAGGAACTCCAGTAAAGTAATAATTACTATTGGCGTTCTTATTTATTTAACACGTCTCAAAGAATTTGAAAATTTGTGACTATTTTGTCATTCGAGATGTTAGTGCGTTTCTGCCTGTGATCGATGAATGGATTGTTGAAAGGCCACCGTTCGCATGTGTAGTCGATATGGTTTAGATACAAAATTAAAATATGCATGGACTGCAAGGAAGCGTTACTTCGAGTTCTCACTATTTCACAAATTAAACCATCATCATCACGCCTGTATTCCCCGAAGGGTTAGGCAGAGGTGTACCAATGTACACCCACAGTTCGCCGGTATATTTAGGTCCCATGTAAAAGGGGGCGAGACTGGTTTGCGCCAGTTCTCTTTAGCCAAGGAGAACGGGGTGAGGCCCTTATCCACTGCCACCACATCTCGGTGCATTCCCACGTCAGCTTTAAGGCAAAAGTCCCTGAGACTGCATATCTCGCGGTTGTGGAGAGTCTTAGCATTTAAGAAGCCTCGACCTCCACACTTCCGCGGAATATACAGTCTCATCACCGATGACCGTGGGTGATGCATCCGATATGCCGTTAACAATGTACGGTCCCTCCTATCCAGTTCAGTAGCTCCGTCAGTTGCAAATTGTTGGGGGCAAAGAGTTTCAGGTCATCCATGTAAAGAAGGTGAGATATTACCTGACCTCCTCTCTTCAACCGATAGCCTAGACATGAATTGTCCAGCAGTGTGCTTAGGGGGGAGGGGGGGATTCAAGGCTAAGCAGAACCAAAGCGGACTCAAACTATCGCCCTGGAATATACCACGCTCAATCCTTATCGGTTCGCTATTACTCTGGATATTTCGACATCCTGGATTCCTGGATAGCGAAGGACCGTACTCCATAGCCCCATACACGACATCAGGAAGGCGCGTAGAGTTGCATCAATTTTATACAACTCCAGCACCCTCATGAGCCATGTATGAAATGAAATGAAAAATGAAAATGAAAAAGCGTTTATTTTTGATCAATTGTTGTTACATATACATAATTACCTCCGCCAAACTGTAAAACAGTTTGTTGGCAGATGTAGCTCCCGTATTACAAAACATAAAAGAAATTTTAAACACTTGTGTGGGTACTTTTTCATAGAAAACACAAAATAGTAAACAATAAAACAAATAAAAGAGTTATCAATAAAAACATAGAAGTTGCATGCATAAAAGTTACACAATAGCATGAACACATCTTATGTAGTTATCAAAAATACTAGTCAAAAATATACTTATGAATATTATTATCACTCGAGGTTTTGACAAAAAGAATTCAAGAGAAACTTCTCCATTTTATTTCTAAAAGATACTTTTGTAGCACAGGTACTCTGCAAATCCGAGGGTATGTCATTAAAAAATTTTGGTATTAAGTATTTTCTACATCTTTGCCCGTAATAATTTACAAAAGTGGGTACCACAAATTGTCTAACGCATTTAGTCCTTTGAGGTCTAAGGTGTACCGTATGAACTTTAAATTCATCCATGTAATAATTTTCTACTGCCAATAAGAATACCACTTTTAAATGTACCGGTAACATTTTACATTCTAAAAATAATTCATCGTAGCCACTACCTTTACAACGGTTTTTTGTGTTTTTATCAACTAATAGTTTCATAAACCTTACTTGTAGTAATTTGATTTTATCTAGGTATGTTTTAAAAGTATTTCCGTAGCATGCCAGCCCATATGAAAGTAGCGAGTCCACCAGCGCATAGTAGATCATATACAAAGTGGTCCTATCAAGTACACAACTAAGGTGGTGGAATTTTACAAGCACTAATCTTAATTTATCACAAATATGTGTTATGTGTATTTTCCACGAGAAGCTGTTATCTATAATTAAACCCAGGTACTTGTATTCCTCCACCACCTCAATATGTGCACACATACAATACGTCGCGCCGCCCCGTGCAAGCATTCATTTTGGCTGTGCATTTTTTATGGAAGACGCCTTCACACTCCCCATTACATTTAATGGTACTGTCCGCTTTAACTCGGGTTAGCGAAAGCTTACACGACTTGCACTGAACCATTACTACGTAGATAACTATTACTATCAGCCGATAACTATTAGTTGTAGGTACACGAATTTTATTTGTTTCTCAGAAAACACTCAAGTTCGCACGCAGGGAGCGCGGGCGCACGACTATGTGGCACCGAGTCATAAGCCTTCTTGTAATCTATCCAACATGTCGACAGATCCTTCCGGGATCGACGATCCTGTTGGCTAATAGCCATGTCAATGAGGAGCGGCTCCTTAGTACCACGGGATCCAATCCTACATCCATTCTGAGAGGGAACATCCTATTATTACCAATCATCAGCGTCCGTTGAGTATAATACGTTTAAATATTATTGTTTCTCACCAGTGTGTGTACGCATATGCCCTTTAAAATTGCTCCTATGATTAAAATAACGCTGACATATTTCGCATTTCTATGGCTTCTCACCAGTGTGTATACGAATATGTCGAAATAAACTATTCCTTTGACCAAAACTCTGCTGGCATATATCACATTTGTAAGGTTTTTCACCAGTGTGTATACGAATATGTCGATTTAAACTATTCCTTTGACAAAAACTATGTTGGCATATATCACATTTGTAAGGTTTTTCACCAGTGTGTAAACGAATATGAGTAGTTAAACTACTCTTATGACCAAAACTACACTGACATATATCACATTTGTAAGGTTTTTCACCAGTGTGTATACGAATATGAGCAGTAAAACGACTCTTAAAAATAAAACTACGTTGACATATTTCACATTTGTATGGTTTTTCACCAGTGTGTTTTCGATTGTGTTGATTTAAATTACTCTTATGTCTAAAACTACACTGACATATTTCACATTTGTATGGTTTTTCACCAGTGTGTATACGAATATGAAAAGTTAAACTACTCTTATTAATAAAACTACGTTGACATATTTTGCATTTGTAAGGTTTCTCACCAGTGTGTATTCGAATATGCGATTTCAATTTACACTTTTCACTAAAAGCACGCTGACATATATGACATTTGTAACGCCGAATGTGAAAGCGGATATGGTTTCTTAAAATATTCTTACTACTATAACTACGCTGACATATATCACATTTGTAACGATTATCACACGTGTGCACAACATTACTTTGTTTAAAATTTTTTACTGGATTTAAACTACGCTGATCACATTTGAATGGCTCTTTGAAGCTAGTCACAAGTTCAGACGTACGATTTTGAGTGTTCTGGATAATTTCCGCATCTGATTGTGTATTCTTATTTTGCTTGCCAGTAATTGTTTCTTCTAGTTTCGTTCCTCGTAAGTCAAGCCTCGTTATCTTCACGAAGGGTACCCCTGTGATTATAAATGTGGTAAGCACAATGTTCCAAGAAGATTAGAGGATGCACCTAACATACTACCAGGCCTGTATTCCCCAAGGTTAGGCAGAGGTGTACCAATGTACACCCACAGTTCGCCAGTATGTTTAGGTTCCATGTAGCAAGGAGCGAGTCTATTGCCATTAACTGGGCACAAATCCTGACTCCAAGCTGCTACTATGAATTGCATAGGAAAACCCAATAACACTTCTTGCTCAACCTGAAACCAAGACTTCTAGCGTAGCAGTCTTAGGACCACAAGGCTAACGAGGCAGTTATAAAATAAATTAAAATAGAGGGTTTGAAAGTCTCACACTAAACCAATGAAGGTTGTAGTGCCCGGTTTCAAATGACACTGAATTGTACTAACTAGTACTTACATTTCATCTCCCAGGCTTTACGTATCTTCGCTTGTTGTTCATCCTCCACTTCAGTTTTAAACTCCATAGATGACCCATCACCTTCTGAATCTGCTTCAGAATGGTGCGGTGGTAAATCTTCTACCGGTAGTTGTTTCAGTTCTAGTTCTGTAAATATACAATCAGCATCAGGAGCAATACTCATTGGTAAATTACTGTTTGTTTTATCACTTTATAAGGCAACAATAATTTTACATAAAATAATGTAATATAGTATCTACTTAAATATTAAACACTTAAAAATCAAAAACAATTTAAAGATTTGTATTAGTATAGATACGATCATGTACATTTTTGTTTCTACAAACATACCATCACTTTGATATTCCTCCTTTGGCTCAATAATATCATCTTGTCTCTCACAAACTGCTGGTAGTTCTTGTTTGATAATA
Organism: Caradrina clavipalpis; assembly: GCA_932526535.1. NCBI lineage: Eukaryota > Metazoa > Arthropoda > Insecta > Lepidoptera > Noctuidae > Caradrina > Caradrina clavipalpis. The sequence goes on from OW052117.1 coordinate 6,094,087, forward strand.
TCACTTTCCTCTTGACATTCAACATCTATACTTATGTGTACCAATGGGGTTTGAATAAATCCACCGAAAAACTCTAACTGGCCATGTTCTATTAAAGGATTTGGCTGCAAAAAGTTGATTAATGATATACATAGTCCAAAGAAACTGATTCACAAGTGATTATACATAAGTAGGTCCTAAACAACCTGGACAGTGGGCCGTGCTACTAACCTCACTGCCCACTACATGAGAGAGGACGGTTCTCTATGGTGTCACCTAACTTTTTTATCCATAATTTAAAGTGCCATAACTTTTTTTGTCCTAATCATCATTTGTCCGAATGATAACTTAACCGAACTTAATATCACATAATATCACATGCCATAAAATTGAAATTCCTAAATACAGGAAAAAATTTTAACCAGTGCGTAAATTTTGCCATAATAAACTTCAACACGTTTTATTAAACACGTATATTTTATTTTGATATGACTTAGTACTAAAAAAAAAAGTTATCGCTTACGAAACATGTTTACTTAAAAACATATTTTATTGTCACTCGCCGGGCGATCGGGCGGCGCGCGTATCAGCTGAGTCCGCGCGTGCGTAGGTACCTATCAGCTGACTCGACGCTCGCTCGCCGCTGCGACGACATACCTACGCGGTGCGGTTACTGACCTTTTTTAGTTTGGACTGCGATATGAAGTTACTTGTTAACGTAATTCCAACTTTTCTTCATACTTTCATGGCATCAAAATGCATAATAATAAACTTGAATGAAGCACTAAGATAGGTATGCAACATAAACATGAAGATAGATAGATTCTCGTTGCTTAATAAATACACTCGCACCATTTTGTAGTATTCGCGGTGAGTAAAGTTTGACATCGTGATTGATACGACGCGAGTACGCGACGCAGGGCGCAGGGGTTGCGCGGGATAAGAACGCTCGGACGTCAGTTGACGGCGGGCGGGCGGCGGCGGGCGGCCCGGCGCTAGCGCATTCCCCACCCCCTCACCCCAGCCATGCGCCCGGGCGGCGGCCGCGAGTTTTCATTGATAGTTTGGCGAATAGATTATGTCCATGTTTTGCTTATTTCAAACTGGGATAAGGATGTAATTTTTTTGGTTTTTTTTTTTAACTAAACACGGAAATGTGTTCTATTACTGACACTGAACTACCAAAAAAAATTTACGCACTGGTTAAAAACTTTTCCTGTATAATATGTCATAAATCCGTTTGTCATAAATATTACAATCAATAATATAAAAAAGACATAAAGCCTTTTTCGATAAAAGTTATAAATCCTAAATTCAAATTACATAACACTTTTTTTAAATAATAATATTCTTAAAACATTTTTTTTTTTAGATTTTAGAATTTTATTTTTATCGTTTTTGCAAGCAAGCCAGCATGCAGCATGCAAGCAAGCATGCAGCATGCAAGCAAGCATGCAGCATGCAAGCAAGCATGCAGCATGCAAGCAAGCATGCAGCATGCAAGCAAGCATGCAGCATGCAAGCAAGCAAGCAAGCATGCAGCATGCAAGCAAGCATGCAGCATACAAGCAAGCACGCAGCATGCAAGCAAGCAAGCAGCATGCAAGCAAGCGTGCAACATGCAGCAGGCATGGTTTCTGTCACGGCTCCGGCGCTGCGGGGCTCCGGCGGTCCCATGCGAGCTTATCGTCGCAGATGATTTCACGCTCACCACCGCGGCTTCGGCTTGCTGGCCGGCCTCGCCGGCCAGCCTCAGCCGCGGCGGCGTTTGTCAAAACCACCAGCTCCTCAGCTCGCGGGCCGCCTTGCCCCTCCACGCCTACGCGATTTTAAATTACACTCTAGGGGTAGGGCAGACAAGACTACGTAGAGTCGGTTTTGCAGCGATTCGTTTCTGTCACTAAAATCTATTTTTTAGCAAATGTTTTAGGACTAAAAAAGACATTATAAATGAACATTCGGAATAATACACATTATTTAACGCAATACTTAGGACATATGACTTTAGGTCATGTAAAATTAGGAGCTTCAAATATTATAGTACTCGATATTATGACAGAATACTTTTAGAACTAAAGATAATTATGTTACACAAAATTTCGGGATTTTTAACATTATGGTTACTGAGGTTTATATCAAACGTGTTATAGATAATGATTTTCGGACAAACAATTTTAGGAGATGTAAGGGACTCCCGAGAGGACTGCTTTCAAACTGTACAAGTTCCAAACAGAAGTTGTACCAGTGTAGATTTTAAAATGTCATAAAACTAAAACAACATCTGACGAGAGTTCACCTTAACAATCAACACTCAACAGTACAGTTAGATGTGAAATAAAGACACAACAGGTGTGAGCTGGAGACAGATCACTTCCATATGAGAAGTTATGAGAATAAATGTCTGTTAACAAATCCCTCACCTCATGATCCTCATCCAACATCTGTGTGAACAGTTCTTCAGCTTCTAGACATTTTCTTTGGAATTGTGCGCATTGCTTCATTCTAGTGCAGCAGAAGAAACAAGCGAGCATTGGTCTACTATCTTCAGTTACAAACTGCAACAAAACCTATCTTATACTACTGAATATTGAGTTAAGTGAGCATGTGGTATACTAGATTGTGTCATGAGTTCTCCTGTGTGATTTCTTTTTACCAGCCTTAAGTTACGTGTTTGGTTACTGCTCTACTATGATCGTAGCGTGTACTTTTAAAATATACCATCACGCCTGTATTCCCCGAAGGGTTAGGCAGAGGTGTACCAATGTACACCCACAGTTCGCCGATATATTTAGGTCCTATGTAATAGGGGGCGAGCCTATATTATTCTGTATTGTATACTAGCGTGTACTATTTTGATGTAATATAGCCTGTACTATTCTTCATGAGTCTGGCTATCATTAAAGAAAGTTTTTTTTTTCCAATTCTACCCTAGTCATGATCTATAGTAGTATTAATCTTTACTTAAATTACATTTAAGTAATTTTAATCGTGAAGTAGGTCTATATGAACTTACCGGAACATCAGTCAGCTTCTCGTACAGTTCCTGCAGGCTCTTGTTGACAACTACATACATGCGAACGTTCTCCACCAAACATATCCTACACATGGACAGTTTCTCCATTCTCATCTTAAAACAATCAGTGATGTAGCTCTTTAGTTGAAGGTTGCCTTTGTTTTCGGAATAGAGTATTATAATAACAACACGGCTTTGGCTTGGGTTATTAACTTATTATTGTTATTTGATGGTTATTTGTAAGTTACAAGTTACAAACAAATTACTAATGCCTGCCTTCACTCATCACTGCCATCTTTCTGACAAGTTGACAGTGACACTTCATTTCATAGGCATTGGCACCTTGCAAAAATCTTAAGTTGAGTTGAAATTAGCGTAACGAATAACGAGTAAGGCTACAAAGCGTTACTTTTAAAAAATTTGTTTCACTCATAAACCACAAACCACTTTCAACTCATAACGAGCGTTTACCTGGGAGACCCCAGGTAAACGCTCGTTATGAGATGAAACACTAAAGAACGAAATTGAATTATACCAATTCGTGTATATGTTATAGGCAATGTGTAAAATGCAGGCATTCTATACAATACCTAGGAAATGTATAGAATGCCTGGGCCGTTCAGGCAATGTATGAAATGATGTTCAATGTTTAAACTATTTTACACTTTACCTAGGAAATGTATAAAGGCATTGTATAGAATGCCAGTTGAAGTACCGGCAATGTATGTAATCGAAACAAGAAGAAACTGATCGGAACATAGATACTGATCTTTTGAGAGCTAATCCTAATTTCAACTTCCATTAGCAGACAGCGATAAGACATGTGTTAATTGGTTTGTATGCCTATACTAGAAAGGTTTAGGTAGTTAACTAAAGGTAAACAAATCGCAGAAAAGGTTTTTTATAGTTGACACTTCCTTGTTTAAAAATATGTTACAACAAAATCAATTCTAATTTCGATTTATGCGATACTTTTCTCTTTTATTAATGTATGTTAAACTTTATCATTTATTCGTAAACTACTCTTCATAGATGTCATTGTTTGGACACCACTTTTTTGTTAGTTTTATAAAATAGTATAATATTTTGTAATCTGTCTATTGTAAAGAGCCTAAAAAGACAGGTTCCCAAAACCTTTTAGAAGATACGATGAATTAGATAACGTCGCTAAATTGAAGAGTACGCCCATGATGTAGTATGGCAACTAAAATTGCAGGTATTACGTTTAGTCGATTAACCAGGCGCTTTTGAAAATTGCGAGGGTCATGTAATAAAACAAGAACAGAAAATGTTTAAATTAGATAAAATGATTGATAATACCACTGACGGTTTTATTATTAACGTGGCAGATAGTTCCTCAAATTCTGATTCAGACTAGAACCTATTATTATACGACTTTAAATAATACGATTTTAAAATTTGAAGTGAAAGGTTTAGCATCCATGAGTCACGTGGTTTGTTTTGTTTACATTTAGTTAACTACCTAAACCTTTCTAGTATAAGTACATACGAGTTTTTGCGTAGAGAGCGTTTCTCACATAGCAGTTGCCTTCGAATAAACATTTACATTTACAACGTACCAAAAAATTGCTGCAGAAAGTCGCCCTGTTCATTTCTTACCACTTGATTATGGAAATTTGATTATGATACGAAAGAAACCAACAGTTTTCATTTAAAATAAGCTTTTATTATACTTTTAATAAAATCATCATCATCTGCTTAACCTTTTCCCAACTATGTTGGGGTCGGCTTTCCAGTCTAACCGGATACAGCTGAATACCAGTGTTTTACATGGGGCGACTGCCTATCTGACCTCCACAACCCAGTAACTGGGCAACACGATACCCCTTGGTTAGACTGGTTGTCAGACTTCTTGGCGTCTGACTATCCGTAACGACTGTCAAAGATCTACAAATGACAGCCGGGACCAACGGCTTTACGTGCTTTCCGAGGCACGGAGGAAACACACTATGGTAAATGGTCACCCATCCACAGACCAACCTCGGCAAGCGTGGCTTAACCCGGAAGATCGGTCTATACTTTTAATAAACTGTAGGTAACATAATTATAATTTGAAAGGAAATAAAATCTTAGGTAACATCTTTAAACAAACTAAAATAGAGTAATATGAAAATTGCAAATTGCAATCTAGTTACTTGTAGGTACTTAATAACAAAAACAATAATTTTCTTAAATATCTTCACATGTTCAGTAATCAACACAAAATCTATGCGCTACGTTAATCAAAGTAATAACATATTATTCAAAAAATACTTAGGTAAAGTTTGATTTATACCATTCAAAATCAACATTATTAAACTTTAATTTAACACAAACATTAGGTACTCTAAATAAAAATCATCTAAAAAGGTTTCATATGTAGGTATTCAAAATGTGTAGTCACGTGTCTCCTTCTCGTGGTCATTCATTATACACATTGCCTGATGCGCTTTGGGCATTTTATACAATACCTAGGCAATGTATGGAATGAATCGTATTATATACATTGCCTGAACGTTTTAGGCAATATATATAATGCCTAGGCATTCTATACAATGCCGGATTATACACATTGCCTATAACATATATAATCTATGGCGCTCCCGGCGCCGCGGCGTAGCAGTTGTAAACTTGTAAATAAATAATCTTCAAACAGAAGTTTATACCTTGTTAAAGATAGCTTGATCTCTGCGACAATGTCAAACTGACATTACAAAGGTTGTTGGGACATTAAAAAATTGTCGATAGAAATTATCGACGTTTCTTACTATTGTTGTAATCTGTGCTATTGTCGATGCTAATGTAACATATAATTGCATATAATTTAATTACAGACGTTTCTAAATTAAACAAATATTTTAATGTAAAATACATTTATTTTCTTAAAGGAGTACACCCCCAATCTATATAAGATTCAGTTTGATCGTAATATCACAACATTATTTACATTTGTACATACTTATGCACAAATGAAATTAATGTTATGATATTAAAATACACAATAAAATTCAAACATAAATTAATTTTAAATTAAGTTTTATATTAAAATATCGATAATTTATAGTCTGTGGTCATCATCTTAAACCAATTGACAGATTGGACAGAAGTACAGGTGGCATTAGCTTATAGATTTTAAGATATAATCTGCTTAGTGAACATAATTAGTTTCAAATCATAAACTCTGATTTATGTTTCAACGCTATCAAGTGTTATGCAATTAATTATACTCAAATTAGTAACAAATTCGTTATTATTTATTTTGGGCAACTGGATCCAAAGGTTAGTAAACATTTTTTTTAGGTTTTAAAAACACTTTAATATAATTATAAAAGGACAACACTTTCAAATTCTAAACACCGAATTTCAACTCAAAGCACCTTGCAAAAAAACTTTAATCGAGTGAATTACAACTCGACTAAAGTTTTTTGCTAGGTGCCAATGCCTACGAAGTGTCACTGTCAACTTATCAGTAAGACAGAGATGAGGACATTAATAATATTATTTGAACATATTAATAACAATAATAACGCAAGCCAAACCTCGTTATCAGTATTCTACACTGTTTGGAAAACAAAAGTAAACAAAATAACTACATCAACTGATGGTTGTAAGATGAAAATGGAGAAACTGTCCATGTGTAGGATATGTTTGGTGGAGAACGTTCGCATGTATGTAGTTGTCAACAAGAGCCTGCAGGAACTGTACGAGAAGCTGACTGATGTTCCGGTAAGTTCATATAACCCTACTTCACGATTAAAAGTACTTAAATGTAATTACTACTGTAATGTAGGTAGTATTGCTATACTAATATATTAAAGGTGAAGATTTTTTTTTGTTAAACACTTTAATCTCTGAATCTACTCGACGGATTAGATTTTCTTTTCTATTTATGATAGCCAGGCTCATGAGGAATACTAAATGCTATATGACATCCCGCTACGGTCAGAGTGGAGCAGGAATTAGAGACGTAACTTAAGGCTGATAAAAAAAACTCACGCGGGCGAAGTCATGGCAGAAGCTAGTATACTACATGCTCACTTAACTCAATATTCAGTAGTATAAGATAGGTTTTGTTGCAGTTCGTAACTGAAGATGGTAGACCGATGCTTGCTTGTTTCTTCTGCTGCACTAGAATGAAGCAATGTGCAAAATTTCAAAGACAATGTCTAGAAGCCGAAGAACTGTTCACACAGATGTTGGATGAGGATCATGAGGTGAGGGATTTGTTAACAGACATTTATTCTCATAACTTCTCATATGGAAGTGATCTGTCTCCAGCTCACACCTATTGTGTCTTTATTTCACATCTAACTGTACTGTTGAGTAGTGAATGTTAAGGTGAACTCTTGTCAAATGTAGTTTTTTTTAATTTTATGACATTTTAATACCTACACTGCTTCAATTTCTGTACAGAACCTGTGCAATATAACGGTCTTCTCTCATGTAGTGGGCAGTGAGGTTGGAAGCACGGCCGGCTGTCCAGGGTGTGTAGGACCTATTTATGTATAGTCACTTGTGGATCTGTTTCTTTGGACTATATCATTAACAAACTTTTTGCAGCCAAATCCTTTAATAAAACATGGCCAGTTAGAGTTTTTCGGTGGATTTATTCAAACCCCATTGGTACAGATAAGTATAGATGTTGAATGTCAAGAAGAAAGTGATATTATCAAACAAGAACTACCAGCAGTTTGTGAGAGACAAGATGATATTATTGAGCCAAAGGAGGAATATCAAAGTGATGGTATGTTTGTAGGACAATTTATATGATCATATACTAATGCAAATCTTTAGTTGTTTTGAATTGTAAAGTGTTAAATATTCAACCTAATACCAAATAATCACATTGTTTTAAGGATAATATTATTCATTAATCAAAAATTGTTTAAATCCACTTCAAACTTATTGCCACCTATGAAGAGGCAAAACAAACAGTAATTTATCAATGAGTATTGCTCCTGATGCTTTTTTTTTCGGATGGGAAATCATCGAATGATTTCTCCCGCCCTGTGTGGGGCGGGAGGGAGTGTCCGAATTTTACTGACGAAAACCCATGCATGTGCCTTCTTGTGCCCTTTGCGTTCCGGAGGCGCGGTATGTCTTTCGAACAACCCGCAGCCCCGGCAGGCATCTGCCTTGACTGGCCCTTTCGATTTTCTGACATCTCGTAGAGACGCGCGTGGAGCACAAGCGCGCCATCGACACGGCTTGTCGGTAATTAACGTATGGACGGTGCGCTTCCCATTGCTCACCGTCCACAGGCCCGCGTCTACGGAGGCTGGGAGTCGTCTTGTGGCTCCTGACGCCCGAAGGGTCTCCCGCGGCGTTTGGGACGATAGGTTCTACGCCTCTGACGTCCCGCTATCTCCTTCTCTAGCATAACTGCTTTACAGAAGGAGGTGATTGCTTCCCTTTCCCTCTCGTTCCAGACCATGGCTTGCACCAGGGCCGGACGCAAGATGTCGCCTCCGCCGACAGCCGCGACGAGGACTGATTCTAATGATATATTTACAGAACTAGAACTGAAACAACAACCAGTAGAAAATTTACCACCGCACCATTCTGAACTAGTAGAAATACCACCACACCATTCTGAAGCAGATTCAGAAGATGATGGGTTTTTTATGGAGTTAAAATCTGCAGTGGAAGAGGAACAAAAAGCGAAGAAACGTAAAGCCTGGGAGATGAAATGTAAGTACTAGTTAGTGAAACTGAATACATTGAAAGCCTCCGGACGCTAGATGATGCGCAAGCCACTCGGGAGATGAGTGTGTGATGTCTACGTCGACGTTTGTTCAGTTTTGTACTATGAAGTATAAAATACAAAAAACACTAGTCATAAAGTGGTTCCTTCATTGGTTTTAGGGTGAGACATTCAAACCCTCTAGTTTTATTTATTTTCATCCTCCTATCTTCATCCAACATTGCAATTACCAGATTTTTAATCATAGGGGTGCCCGTCGTGAAGATAGCGAGACTTGACTTACGAGGAATGCAACCAGGAGAAACAATTACAGTCAAGCAAAAGAAAAACACACAATCAGATTTGAAAATTATCCAGAACACTAAAAATCGCACGTCTAAACAAGTAACTAACTTCATACAGCCTTTCAAATGTGATCAGCGTAGTTTAAACCAAGTAAATAATTTAGAACAACAAAATGTTGTGCACACGTGTGATAATCGTTACAAATGTGATATATGTCAGCGTAGTTACAGCAATAAGAAACTTTTAAGAGACCATATCATCATACACATGAAGCGTTACAAATGTAATATATGTCAGTGTCGTTTTAGTTACAACTGGCAATTAATTGATCACATTAGAAAACACACCTTAGAAAAACCTTACAAATGTGATTTATGTCAGCGTACTTATAGTAGTAAGGAAACTTTAAAAAAGCATACCCGCAGTCACACTCAGCGTTACGAATGTGTAATATGTCAGCGTTCTTTTAGTCGAAATTGGTATTTAAAAGCGCATATTCTAACACACACTGGTGAGAAACTGAACAAATGCGAAATATGTCAACGAAGTTTTATTAATAAGAGTACTTTAACTCAACATAGGCGAATACACACTGGTGAAAAACTATACAAATGTGATATATGTCAGCACAGATTTCGTGAAAAGAGTAATTTAACTAAACATATTCGTATACACACTGGTGAAAAACCTTACAAATGTGACATATGTCAGCATAATTTTAGGTTTCAGTGTAATTTAACTGATCATATTCGTATACACACTGGTGTAAAACCTTACAAATGTCATGTGTGTCAGCGTAGTTTTCGTAAAAAGAGTAATTTAAATAGACATAATTGTAAATGTACACTCGTATAAACACTGGTGAAAATCCTCACAAATGTGAAATCTGTCAGCGGTAGGTGCGGGTAATAAGGCCTAGCTAAGAGAGACTTCAAAAAACCAACACAGCCTTACTTATGAGGTGGAGCATACCTTGGCGGTTTGCACCGCTTGGGCGGAGCACCGCCGAGTCCTCGTGGCGGCCATTAGCGGCGGCGAACTCTCGCGTCCGACACTGGTTCAGGCCATGTGTGTGTGTAAATGTATGTAGATAAATAAATAAATGTTGACTTTGACACATTAAAGTCACACTCATAACCTCCAATTGACAAAATCCGTAAAACTAAAATGTCATCGTCACAGCTGATTGAAACCCGCCATTTTACCTCTCAACTAGACTTAAACAACGGGTCGCCGCTGATCGCTGACTGACGTTTATAGGTGAGATTTTTCACCTGAGACAACGATGAAAGTGGTTTATAAGTGACGAAAAGGTGATTATATTATCATAGTCAAAAACTTAAGAGTTAGTCAATTGAGAGGTAGCTAAGTATTGGTTAGCTTAATTTTTATAAGAAGGGCTGTATGTATCCGCTCAGTCAAACGCTGGAAATTTAATTTGTAACATTTGTTTAAAGGGACTATTAGTGTATAACTAATAATATTTTGTAAACTAGCTTATGTCCGCGACTTCGTTCGCGTGTATATCGATTATCTCGGGGTTTTATTTCTAGAGCGGAACCTTCATTCGTTTTCTATATTAAAAGCCTGAGTTACTCCGTATAACAACAGCTGCCTTTCACTGCTTTAAGTGGCTGACCACTGGTTGTGCTGGTGGTGGAAGTCCCGTCAAAATCAGTCCACCCGTTTCGGAGATTAGCCTGAAGAAACAGGCAGATAGACACAAAATATAATTTAGTAAATTGGTTATTTGGTACAAATACTGTGTAAACATTCATATGGATTTCGGTCTCCTGCTTGTTTGGAGGGAAGTGGAAATTATATTTTTCTTACTCCTCCGCTAATCTTTTCTGATTAATTTCGTTGCGGGATCCAAGACAGTTGAATCGTTTCTCTGGGACTCGTCGAGCTTCATTGTCTCGGCGCTTTTCTTGTGGTCGCCACTGTTGATTCTGGCTTACAGAAGTTACAATGGTTTGGGAACAGAGTGGCGGGCTTGTCCCATTAAAAAAAAAATGGATTAAAAAAAAATGGATTTCATGGACATTACAAAACATGGATTAAAAAAAAATGGATTTCATACAATTCAATTTATAACAAATTATAACCACATACAAAGCAAACGCCATAAACATACAATATGTACGAGACAGCATAAAAAAGCAGTATTTCAAAAAAATCTGTTAGGTAGTGCACCGAAAATTTATAATAAACTACCTAAAAAAATTATAGAGATAAACGGAAGGCAACTATTCAGAAAATATTTGAAGGAGTTTTTGGTTGGAAAGTGCTACTACAGTGTTCAGGAATATCTGAATGAAGGATGCTAGGCCTAGTATATCCGATTTATTCCTGTAATTATTTAAATATCTATAAAAATATATATATTAGCCGTTATCTATTGCCATACCTACCACACTGTACTGATTATATTGTAATGACATTAAACTATTTAATATTCTATTGATTATAATTTTTACTGTAATTTTTTATTATACCGTACTTTAGGATCAATTGTTCCAACGTAATTTGTATTCTTCAAAGCAAAACATAGATGGCCTATTGTAACTTATTGTAACATCTTATAGTGTGTTTTTTAATCTCGAAGACTAAATTGACAGTTTCATACGTCAAATATAAAAATAATGTGCTTTCGGCTCATAGACATAAAGCACACTATTTATTTATTTATTGTAATATAGTTTGTCATCGAAACGCTAAGAAGAAGCACACTATTTTCAAGTTTGACGTAAGAAGACGTCAAATCAGTCTCTGAGATTAAAAAACACACTATACTATATGTTTACAAATAAAGCATTTGAATTTGAAATTTGAATTTTATTAATTTGGTAATTTCATTTTGATGTATTTAATTAATTATCTATACCTTCTAATATATTAATCCCGAATGCCAAAATCTTTCCGAATGACTTAACATTTGGGCTAAGAGTTCCTTCCACTCACCCGCGCTTATTGCACACTCCTCTAACTCGAACAAACTATCGACGGAACATACATGTATATGTTATGGAGCAAGTGATAAATTGAGCAGTATACATAATGCCCGGTCATTGTGAAAAATGCCCAATATGAGAGTGCAATTTGATAATACCTAATTATTTAAATAATCAAATAGAGAGTAATACAAACATATTTAATAACAATTTTTTATTGTTATTGTCATTTAACCACGAAGTGGATGGCGGTCCGAGTCGGGGTGCCCCAAGTCCCGAAATAAATTGCATCGCTGATGAGCCCTGCCAGCTATTTTCACGATAAAAGAATTTGATGTATTATTTTACATACTAAGTTATAATAAATGATGCTGACTGTGGAAGCCCTAATTAAATTATTTTGAGGACATTGCGTTGAAGCTATAAAACGTAAAATAGTGACGAGATGTAAAATCCGTGGCCGAGTTAGTAAATTAGGTGGTAATTCATAAATAAGAAGGACAAGTTACAATAATTGATGATCTTTACTTGACGCTTTCTATAGAATATTTAGTGGGCGTTGTAAAAAAGATGAATTAGTTTATTAGAGGCTATGTCATCTTCCCGTTGCTTAGTTATAAAATTAGAAGTTTAATCACGTGCCCAATAAATAATTTTGTGGCTAGACTTTAATTTCCCTTTATTTATTAGAACAACTGTCACATATAGCTTTGATATCAAATTGCCCAACTATCATGTAGCAATATAATAATGACCGTGCAATGTGATAAATAATGAAGTTAAGAAAGTAATTATTCACTTAGTCCGATAAAGCTAGGCATTATTCATAATGCTCGTGCATTATAAATAATGCCCGCATTAATCACCTGGTCATAGGCGTATATAGGGGGGGGGCCGGGTGGGCCGGGCCCACCCCAGGCTGTAGGGCTCACCTTCCGCCTGACCGCATTGCATCGCATCGGCCATGGCATCTTAGGGGCCAGGCCCCCCCCTGAGAACTAACTCTAGATACGCCAATGCACCTGGTCCATAACATATACATACAGCGTGGGGATGACAATACGACAATAAATTAAACTTCGCATACCTCAAAACGTTCCCAATATACATACAAAAAATCATTTGAATATATCCAGTAGTTTAATCACAGGAAATTATTTTTCATCTTCAACATTTGCTACATGATGTATCTGATTTTAAAGAAGCACTAACAGGTTAACGACCCCCGCATTGGTAAAACATCAAAACATTAAAGACACGTTTCCAACTCGCTATTTAAAAACTTTTGCCAAATTAGTTTTTAAATTTGATTTACTGCAAATTATACCTTAAACTAGGCCAATAAGAGTCATAAAGAGTATCCTTAGATTTAGATACAAAAATAACGCATTCGGAAGTTGAAATAAGTACTGTGCGAAAGAGATAAATGTATTGTTCGAAATTCGAAACTAACTACAAATTTAGGTCAGTGTGTCGGCACAGAGTACATTGAATATACTGAGTGTGTCGGTACGATCCTGTGATGATCCACGCGTCATCGCTTCGTAAGCGCTCGAGTACCGCAGGACGTACTTTCTTTGCCCGCCTCGCCGCGCCTCCTTTGAAGTACCCGGGCGGCGCCCGCGCTCGTGTTTGTGATTTGTTAGTACTTTATCATAAGTGCGAAATTGGACGCTTTATTATTTTTGTGTCACGTAACATTTTAATAGGTATCGAGTAAAGTGATAAGTGTATTGTGCGAGATTAGACTCTTAGTTTTTATTGTGTTGTGGACGAGGCGAAAGGGGTATGTAAGGATCGATCGAGGTGGGGTTCCGAGGTTTCTGCTTACCCCCATGGGAAAAAGGCGTGAGTTTATGTATGTATGTCAAACGTCAGAAAAAACTTTCTGCGACGTTACAGTTCGTGCATTAGAATCAATGGCGGTCATATCGAGAAACGAAAAATGTTGTGACGTAGGTACTTAGCTAGGAGATTGAACAGTGATCCAGATAGTGATTGATTAATAATTTAAATAAAAAATAACCAGCGGATGAAAGGTGCCTGATTGTTTGGTGAATAGTCTGTGATTTAGTGCAATTGTTTTTACTGAACATTAGCCAAAAGATCAAGTCGCTACAGGACTGCGTTGTTGCCGCTCTTACCACAGGTCAGTGAACCAATATTCATAAATGGTGTTCTATTTCGTATTCAGTTTTATGCCATTTAGTTTGTTTGAATTTTTTTTTTTTCTATTTCGATTTTGGGGTTTTTTTGATAGTGTAGAATTATTCCTATGAACTAGTATTATGCGTGTTTTCATTTATTGTCGTATTGTCGTCTCCACTCTGTATAACAGCCTGGCGGGACGTCGACTTCAATATTTTCAACACAACTAGCATTAGACTTGCGTGACTTCAATCTATGTGTAGTTTCTATTTCGAAAACAACATAATTTATCTAATGTTACTTTCGCTATTATTTCGATTCTATTTGTATAATACAAAATAGCTGTCTTGTACCATCTTGTACCTATACGTATGCGTATTTTACATCTGTGAAAACTTTTAATGGGCCATTTAGTTGTGTAATTTAATTCTATTTTTGTACCTAGCTGTAAGTTTTCCAAATAAATTAAAAATAAAATAAATAATAAAGCTGAAGACGTTTTTTATTTGTTTGTTTAAACGTGTTCCATCCAAACTAATATTATAACGCGGTCTGTGTGTCTGTTGCGCATTGAGGACTAAACTACTGAACCGATTTTGATGACATTTGGTACGCGGCGAGGGTGAGTTTGATAACCGTCATTTACGCGGACGAAGTAAGAAAGCTGGGAACAGATATAAGTAACTATTTTGTAACAATGGAGAAATAAAAATTAGAATATCAGCTGTACCTACAGGGGCCGTGCCCACCCCAGAATGGTCTTGTGCCCACCCCAGGCTGTAGGGCTCACCTTCCGCCTGACCGCATTGCATCGCATCGGCCATGGCATCTTAGGGGCCAGGCCCCCGCCTGAAAACTAACTCTAGATACGCCAATGGAAGTAGAATGCAAATTAAGCAGATGAGAAGCATCTGCTAAATAAATGTTTGTACAGCGAGTGTTTATATAATAATACATTAATCGCGGCATTAATTGTTTGTAAAATAAATAGTAGGTACCGATACGAAACTTTGGTTGTAAACTGAATATTTGTGAATGGTGTTTTAGTGAAACTTTTTAGTGAACACATTTACAGGCACTTCCAAATTGTAACGAAGTTAGAAGGAAAGCAGAATCAGCCACCGGCCGCAGTGACGTCAGAGAAGACGCGCGGGGAGCGCCACGCGCGCCTCACTCTCGGGCCTGTCTCTATTCGGGAGACGGCTGACCCCCAGTCCGCCGTCCGCAGGCCCTACTTCATGGTGGCTGGAGATCGTGTCGCGCCCTCCGGCGCCTTCTGCGTCTGCTGCGGATGGGATAGGAGGAAGTAGCCTCCCTCTCCCGTTCCGCCGCCTCCATAGCGGCCAACACCTCCTTGCAGAAAGAGACGACGGCGTCTCAAGCACTCTGCTTGCGATATATGCATATATATATATGCGATATATATATATGCTTCCGATCATAGACAGAACAACGGCTTGGAGCGAGAGGCTACCCGCGATTGTGTAGTAGAAACCATTGAACAAAATTCCAAGACACAAAAAAAAAGACAGCCTCGAAACCCGATGAATTTTTAAATAAATATAAAATTTGATTTTTAATTCCTTTTAAATTACGGTAATTAATACCTAGTTAGTGAATTGAGATGACAAAAAAGTGAGTGACGTCATAGTGTAGTATAGTCATTCGAAATCTATGGGGAATCGCGTTTTGACAGCTCATAAAAAGTACGTCAATTGATTAATGGTGCCTACCTAAACCAAACCTACCAAATTACCGCTGCGACGAGAACACGGTGCTGCGCTATCTTACACCAACCCACAGACTGAACAGAACCTGGTTCCTTTTTTCAGTTCCTTTTTTGAATCGCAGGTAGCACTAGCAAATAGATTTAATCTGCTGCGTGTACATAATTGTAACAAATAATCAACTCGTGACGACACGGTTGGCGCAGCGGCCGAGCGATCGACTGCTGCGCTGCGTGTTGCGGGTTCGATTCCCGCACGGAACAAATATTAGTATGACCTACAGACAGTTGTTCCGGGTCTGGCTGTTTGTGTATGTGAGTTTATGTGTTTGTAAACGCGCCCACGATGCAGGAGAAATTCCTAGTGTGGGGCAAAGTTTTTATTAAAAAAACTGATATGAGTTTCAATGCCATCTCAAAGTTCAGTTAAAATTTCAAGATTATTTATTTTGGGTAACTGGATCGAAACAAAAAATAGGTATTAATCTATACTAATATTATTAAGAGGTAAGATTTGTTTGTTTGTTTGTAACGAGTAGATAGCTGCATTCTTCCTGAGTAACATAGGCTATATATAACATCACGCTACGACCTACGGGAGCGGAGCATTAACCAAAGAAGTAACTTATGGCTGGTGAAATAAGCCACGCGGATGAAGTCGTGGGCAATTCGCTATACATACTTAAACCGATTCCGTGCATATGGCGCCGTAGAGGCGCCATGGATATTTTCTGTGAATGGCGTGTGGCGCCCGAGAGAAGCCATGAAAGTCCTTGGCGCTTGGCGCCTCAGAGGGGCCACGAAAAATTTGTTCGCCGCCAGGCGCTATAGTTTGAAAAAACTACGATCGCACGGAATCAGTTCATATAATTACAAAAGGACAACACTGACTTACTATAACATCAATTTATAAACACCAAATTGAAATGTGAATTTTAACTCGACTAAAGTTTGTTGCAAGGTGTCAATGCCTATGAAGTGTCACTGTCAAAGTGTCAACTTGTCAATGAGACTGAGACATAGATACTCATTGGCTGGGGGCATTAGTAATTTGTTTGTAACTTACAAAAATCAATAATAACGCAAAACAATCCGCGTTCTTAGTATACTACACTGCTTCGAAAACAAAGTAAAACTAAATACTCGTAACTACATCAGCTGATTGTTTTAAGATGAAAATGGAGAAACTGTCCATGTGTAGGATATGTTTGGTGGAGAACGTTCGCATGTATGTAGTTGTCAACAAGAGCCTGCAGGAACTGTACGAGAAGCTGACTGATGTTCCGGTAAGTAACGAGTATCGAATTTATTTATGTTACACAAAACTTATAAATAATAATTAAACTATAAAGTTAAATAAATGGCCTTTTCTTTGGCCAAAGAATCAGCATTGCCATACAACGTGGCAATGCTGCCAGACTTCTGGGCAAATGCTCCATTGACAGCGATGCGGGTGAATTTTTTGATGCCCTATGACCTCCCTTTTTTATATTAACTGTACATCCGGTAAGTTCATAAAAACCTACTTCACTATTAGAAGTACTTACAATAAATGTAATTACTAAAGGCACTATACCTATACTAATAAAATAATGGTGAAGATGTTTTTTTGTTTAACACACCAACCTCTGGAACTACCCGACGGATTGATAATAATTCCTTCTGTAGGAGTATCTCATGAGGAATAGTAAAGTAAAAGGTTAAAGTTATGCAAAAATAATGTATGAGACAATTGTTCCTCTTCAAATATACTAAAAATAAAGTCCAGGGTAGTATATGCCTAACTTTTAAGGTTGAGTCACTATAGCCATTTTTTAGCTTGGAGTTAGAATCTGTGCCCGGTTAATGGCAATACGCTCGCCCCCTATTACATGGGATCTAAACATACCGGCCAACTGTGGGTGTACATTTTTTACACCTCTGCCTAACCCATCGAGGATACAGGCGTGATAGCTTCTTACGTGCATCCTCCAATCTTCATCGAACATTGTATTTACCACATTTATAATTACAGGGGTGCCCGTCGTGAAGATAGCTAGACTTGACTTACGATTAATGCAACCAGGAGAAACAATTGCAGACGAGCAAAAGAAAAACACACAATCAGATTTGGAAGTTATCCAGAACACTCAAAATCGTACGTCTAAACTTGTAACTAGCTTCAAAGAGCCTTTCAAATGTGATCAGCGTAGTTTAAATTGAGTAAAAAATGTAAAACAACGTAATGCTGTGCACACGTGTGATAATCGTTACAAATGTGATATTTATGTCAGCGTAGTTATAGTAGTAAGAATATTTTAAGAGACCATACCCGCTATCTTATTCAGCGTTACAAATGTCATATATGTCAGCGTTCTTTTAGTCAAAAGTGTAATTTGAAATCGCATATTCTCGCGATACACACTGGTGAGAAACCATGCAAATGCGAAATATGTCAACGTAGTTTTAGTCTTATGAATAGTTTAACTAAACATAATCGAAAACACACTGGTGATAAACCATACAAATCCTTACTAATATTATAAATGCGAAAGTAACTCTGTCTGTCTGTCTGTCTGTCTCTTCTTCACGCCTAAACCACTGAACCGATTTCAATGAAATTTGGTACAGATATAGTCTGGGACCCGAGAAAGGACATAGGATAGTTTTCATCCCGGAAATCCCCCGGGAACGGGAACTATTAATCCACGCGGACGAAGTCGCGGGCAAAAGCTAGTGTGAAATATGTCAACGAAGTTTTATTTATAAGTCTCATTTAACTGTTCATATTCGTATTCACACTGGTGAAAAACTATACAAATGTGAAGTATGTCAGCACAGTTTTAAAAGTAGGAAAATTTTAAGCATGCATAGTCGTTTACACACTTGTGAAAAACCTTACAAATGTGATATACGTCAACGTAGTTTTAGTCGTAAAAGTAATTTAACTAGTCATATTCTAATACACACTGGTGAAAAACCATACAAATGCGAAATATGTCAACGTAGTTTTAGTCTCAAAAGTAGGTTAACTCGACATAATCGTTTACACACTGGTGAAAAACCGTACAAATGTGAAATATGTCAACGTAGTTTTATTAATAAGACTTGTTTAACTAAACATAATCGAATACACACTGGAGAAAAACCATACAGATGTGAAATATGTCAACGTAGTTTTAGTTCTAAGAGTAGTTTAACTGAACATAATCGTATACACACTGGTGAAAAACCATACAAATGTGAAATATGTCAACATAGTTTTATTCAGAAGAGTAATTTAACTGTTCATAATCGTATACACACTGGTGAAAAACCATACAAATGTGAAATATGTCAGCGTAGTTTTAGTCAAAAGAGTAATTTAACTGAACATAATCGTATACACACTGGTGAAAAACCATACAAATGTGAAATATGCCAACGTAGTTTTAGTTTTAAGAGTAGATTAACTGACCATAGTCGAATACACACTGGTGAAAAACCCTACAAATGTGAAGTATGTCAGCACAGTTTTAAAAGTAGGAATATTTTAAGCATGCATAATCGTTTACACACTGGTGAAAAACCTTTCAAATGTGAAATATGTCAACGTAGTTTTATTAATAAGAGTTGTTTAACTAAACATAATCGAATACACACTGGAGAAAAACCATACAAATGTGAAATATGTCAACGTAGTTTTAGCTTTAAGAGTAATTTAACTCGACATAATCAAATACACACTGGTGAAAAACCATACAAATGTGAAATATGTCAACGTAGTTTTAGTTTTAAGAGTAGTTTAACGGAACATAATCGAATACACACTGGTGAAAAACCATACAAATGTGAAATATGTCAACGCTGTTTTAATGAGAAGAGTCATTTAACTGGACATAATCGTATACACACTGGTGAAAAACCATACAAATGTGATATATGTCAACGTAGTTTTAGTCTTAAAAGTTATTTAACTCGACATAATCAAATACACACTGGAGAAAAACCATACAAATGTGAAGTATGTCAGCACAGTTTTAAAAGTAGGAATATTTTAAGCATGCATAATCGTTTACACACTGGTGAAAAACCTTACAAATGTGATATATGTCAACGTTGTTTTAGTCTTAAAAGTTATTTAACTCGACATAATCAAATACACACTGGAGAAAAACCATACAAATGTGAAATATGTCAACGTAGTTTTAGCTTTAAGAGTAAATTAACTCGACATAATCAAATACACACTGGTGAAAAATCATACAAATGTGAAATATGTCAACGTAGTTTTAGTTTTAAGAGTAGTTTAACGGAACATAATCGAATACACACTGGTGAAAAACCATACAAATGTGAAATATGTCAACGCTGTTTTAATGAGAAGAGTCATTTAACTGGACATAATCGTATACACACTGGTGAAAAACCATACAAATGTGAAATATGTCAACGTAGTTTTAGTTTTAAGAGTAATTTAACTGAACATAATCGAATACACACTGGTTTAAAACCATACAAATGTGAAATATGTCAACGCAGTTTTAGTTTAAAGAAAAGTTTAAATAATCATATTCGAATACACACTGGTGAAAAACCTTACTAATGTGATATGTGTCAGCGTAGTTTTAGTGTTAAGTGTGCTTTAACCAAACATATTCGTATACACACACCAGTATTTGACACTTCACATTTGTAAGGTTTTTCACCAGAAAAACCTTACAAATGTGAAGTATGTCAGCGCAGTTCCAGGACAAAGGGTAACTTAAACAGCTATACTCGTATACACGCTGGTCAAAAATCGTACAAATGTGAAATCTGTCATCAGTTTGACAGGCATACCTGCGTACACACACACTGCTGAAAATCGTTACATAAGGATCCTCCCTTTATTTACCTGTCAGCGGTAGGCGCGGGTAATAAACTAAGAGAGACTTCAAATAAAATATAATCTATGTATCCAAATAAACAGTGATTAAGATAAATTACTATAACAAATAATGACTACTTCTGCCGTCAACTAAAACATTATTAGAAAGTAGTTTGTGCGTGTGAAGTGAACTAGCTCTATACGGGTCGTAAGGGACATCTTTCCTTAAACTTCGCCAGTGTACTCAGAACACTATTCTGACTTCAGAACAAGTGGAATTTCTTGCAGGATATTTTTCCCTGTTTTTGGCAGATCAAGTTTGACAAATTAACCTGTTGCTGTTTAGGGTTCCGTACCCAAAGGGTAAAACCGGACATTTTACTAAGACTTTGCTGTTTGTCCGTCTGTCACCGGGCTGTATCTCATGATTCATGAGATACAGCCCGTCTAACTAAGACGGATGAAATTTTCACAGATAAAGTATTTTTGTTGCCGCTATAAAAAAATAGAATAAAACAAATATTAAAGGTGGCTCCCATAAAACAGTTTTTTTTCGATTTTAATAATTATAATGGTATGGTGGTGGTTTTTTTGTTAACCCCCGACGCAAAAAGAGGGGTGTTATAAGTTTGACGTGTCTGTCTGTCTGTCTGTCTGTGGCATCATAGCTGCCGAACGGATGAAGCGATTTCAATTTAGTTTTTTTTTGTATTAAAGGTGACCTATGTGCGAGTGTTCTTAGACATGTTTGATGAAAATCGGTTGAGCCGTTTAAAAGTTGTGGGGGTGAAAGTAGGGAAGAAAAACCGAATGTCTGTAAATATACTCGAGTGGGGTCTCAAACTTAACAAAATCGACATTATAATAAGTAGGTACCTATAAAAAGTATAAAATTAAAAATTTAAAAAACCCCCAACACAAAAACCTAAGTTCCCTTTAAAAAGTAAAAAAATAACAAAAAAATACGTCACGTTGGGGGACCGCTCGGGACGATCGTATCCTAAATGCAACATCGGTCCTTCAATTCTTTTTTTGTTGTACTAGGCATTGTTTAACTTAGGTAATACTGCAAGTTTCATCAAAATCGGTTCAGTAGTTTTTGAGATAGGGACTTTTTATTATATTATGTTTGTTCGCGGATAACTTCGTCGTTTATGAACCAATTTTGATTATTCTTTTTTGGTGGAAAGGGTATACTTCCCAAATGGTCCCATTTAAATTTCATATAGATCTGATGATAGATTCCGGAGACACACAACAGAACTCTTCAAAAAATTACAGCAAATCAATCGCGATTGCTGCTATCACATAATTATGCATTGTTTACGCAATTACACAACATAACATCGCGCCTGTACACTCGAAAGAGTTACACAGATGTATACAGTAATATTTGAAAATTTCTCATCTAAGTAAACGAAATCGCGTATTCTGCTTTCTTATGACTTTTTTTAGCGGTGTCATGTTAATTTACATGACATGACAGTTCCTTCATGAACTTCAACAAACAGAACCAAAGCCGCCGACTTCCAAAGCTAAAGTTATTTTTCTCTTTTTAGTTTTTGAAGGCGGTTGTCTTTTTTTGTAAAATAATTTTTTTTCACACAATCCATCCATCTTTTCTTTGGTCTCCCTCTTCCTTTCCATCCATCCACAATTATGTCCAAAACCGTTTTGGTTACATGTGTGTCATCCCTTCTCTTTACATGCCCATACCAAGACAAACGGTTCCCTTTCAACTTTTCTGTCACTGGCGCTACTTTCAAACTTCCTCTAATATACTCATTTCTCACCTTGATCCATTCTGGTCACACCACACATCCACCTCAACATTCTCATCTCCGCAACATGAATCTTTTTCATCACGGCCCAACATTCCGATCCATACAATACGACAGGTCTTATAACGGACTTGTAAATTTTTCCCTTTAACTTAAGGGGCATCCGCGGGTCACAAATTATTCCCGTGACCTGTCGCCATTTCATCCACCCTTTGTTGATCCGGTGCGTTACGTCTCGGTCTACTCCGCCATCTCCTTGGACAAGCAATCCGAGGTACCGGAAGTCGGAGCAGGTTGGTATAGGCGTCGATACTCGTGCAGGTGCTTACAGGTCATGGCTGTTTCGGTAAGTACCTGCACCAGATAGCCGGTAGAGAGCCGACGCCTGGCTGCCATGAATGCGACGCGCCTGTGGACACGGCGCGTCACACCCTGGAAGAGTGTGCTGCCTGGGCGCCGCAAAGGCATACATTGGCAGCCATCATTGACGACGATCTCTCGCTGCCGAGCGTCGTCAATGCCATGCTAAGCAGCGAGAGATGTTGGGAGGCGGTGGCCTCCTTCTGCGAGTCTGTCATGTCGCTGAAGGAGGCCGCGGAGCGCGACAGGGAGGAGGACGCTCACGCAGCCGCGATCCGCAGACGCAGGACGGGCAGAAGGAGGCGCCAGTTTGCGCATCTTCAACACCCGCCATAGTGGTGCCTAGGTGTCCGGGTCGGGGGACTCGGGCATCTAAATAGGTCCACCTGACTGATTGTGCCCCAGTCAGAGGCACCCTAAAGTGGCCGTATCACATTCCGCCGGAGCGCCTCAGTAGAATACTTCACAGTGACCCTGAGGCGCCCCACTTATGGCGACGACGGCCCACCCTGTGTTTTTAGTGAGTAGGTCTGGGACATCTTCCCAGTAGTCTCACATAACGTCCCGGGCTCCCCCGAGCCCGGGCGTATGCATGAGCATTTTCACAGGGCCAAAAAAAAAAAAAAAAAGGCGTCGATACTCGTTATCAAATGTGTTTTTTTTTTTGTAAAAATGTGTTTGCTGCAATAAGTAAATACTATTGGTATCTGATTAAAATTATTGTAGTCACTAATTCCATACTATTTGGTTGGACGATGCGTGATTTTGTAAAAATGTGTTTACTGCAATAAGTAAATACTACTGGTATCTAATTAAGTTTCTTGCAGTCACTAATTCCATACTAAATTTAACGCACATAAAACCCATAAATAAAGCTTATTGTTAACTAGTTAATGAACAAGATATGATAGCAAAAGGTTACATTTCGATATATTTCTTTTAGTAGTACACCCTTCACTAACCGGCTCCTTAAGCACCGTAAGTGCAAGCGAGATAGACATAGGGAAATAATTTATAACCCGACAAAGTTGTTAACGCGCTTACTAAAACCTTTTTTTAAATGAATTGGTAATTATTAAGGATATCTTTGAATGCAATTAAAATATTCACTATGGATTCCATAGAATTTAAAGATACTATGGATTCTGTATAGACTAGATGACATGTGTATGGTTAAACAGAGTATAATAGTACAGTTTTGTAAGTTTAATATATTAAATAATTTAATTTGTAATTAAATCACCACACTGTGAGGTACTAAACGTCATGTCCGGCAACCCTAAAATAAACGTCTTATAGTGTGTTTTTTAATCTCAGAGACTGATTTGACGGCTTCTTACGTCAAACTTGAAAATAGTGTGCTTTATGTCTATGAGTTGAAAGCACATTATTTTTATATTTGACGTATGAAACTGTCAATTTGGTCTACGAGATTAAAAAACACACTATAGATTAATCTATAATTAGTGTTGCCATCACCTAAATTTCCGATGCCGGGCAAAAGCTTAATAATCCCTACATTTCGGTGAAATTTAGTTCTTTTCCCGGACATCCGACGTAATCGACCCGCCCTCTAAACTTCTGTTTGAAGGTTATTTATTTACTATCTGCTGCTACGCCGGGAGCGCCATAGATTATATACACGTACTGGTTTAATTCAATTTCGTTCTTTAGTGTTTCGTCTTATAACGAACGTTTACCTGGGAGACGTTGAAAATGGTTTATGAGTAAAAAAAAGTTTATATTTAGTTAAGGACTTAAAAGGTAGCTAAGTATTGGATAGCGTTATTTTTAAAAGTAAGGCTTTGAAGCCTTACTCGTTATTCGAAACGTGAATTTCAACTCGACTAAAGATTTTTGCAAGGTGCCAATGCCTATGAAATGAAGTGTCACTGTCAACTTGTCAGAAAGACAGGAGTGAAGGCATCATTATAGTAATTTGTTTGTAACTTACAAATATTAATAATAAATAAATTAATGACGCAGGCCAAAGACGAATTATAATTATAATATGCTGTTTCGAAAACAAAGGCAACACTTCAACTAAATAGCTACATCACTGATTGGTTTAAGATGAGAATGGAGAAACTGTCCATGTGTAGGATATGTTTGGTGGAGAACGTTCGCATGTATGTAGTTGTCAACAAGAGCCTGCAGGAACTGTACGAGAAGCTGACTGATGTTCCGGTAAGTTCATATAGACCTACTTCACGATTAAAATTTCTTAAATGTAATTTAAGTAAGGATTAATACTACTATAGATCATTACTAGTGTTGAATTAGAAAAAAAATCTTTCTATAATGATAGCCAGACTCATGAAGAACAGTACAGGCACAAACAGTACACGCTACGATCAGAGTGGAGCAGTAACCAAACACGTAACTTAAGGCTGGTAAAAAGAAATCACACAGGAGAAGTCATGACACAATCTAGTATACCACGTGCTCACTTAACTCAATATTCAGTAGTATAAGATAGGTTTTGTTGCAGTTTGTAACTGAAGATGGTAGACCGATGCTCGCTTGTTTCTTCTGCTGCACTAGAATGAAGCAATGTGCACAATTCCAAAGAAAATGTCTAAAAGCCGAAGAACTATTCACACAGATGTTGGATGAGGATCATGAGGTGAGGGATTTGTTAACAGACATTTATTCTCATAACTTCTCATATGGAAGTGATCTGTCTCCAGCTCACACCTGTTGTGTCTCTATTTCACATCTAACTATACTGTTGAGTGTTGAATGTTAAGGTGAACTCTCGTCAGATGTTGTTTTAGTTTTATGACATTTTAAAATCTACACTGGTACAACTTCTGTTTGAAAATTGTACAGTTTGAAAGCGGTCCTCTCTCATGTAGTGGGCAGTGAGATTAGTAGCACGGCCCACTGTCCAGGTTGTTTAGGACCTACTTATGTATAATCACTTGTGAATCAGTTTCTTTGGACTATGTATATCATTAATCAACTTTTTGCAGCCAAATGCTTTAATAGAACATGGCCAGTTAGAGTTTTTCGGTGGATTTATTCAAACCCCATTGGTACACATAAGTATAGATGTTGAATGTCAAGAAGAAAGTGATATTATCAAACAAGAACTGCCAGCAGTTTGTGAGACACAAGATGATATCATTGAGCCAAAGAAGGAATATCAAAGTGATGGTATGTTTTTAGAAACAAAAATTTGCATTATCTTATCTATACTAATACAAATCTTTAAATTGTTTTTGATTGTCAAGTGTTTAATATAGTATGTAAGTAGATACTATATTACATTATTTTAAGTAAAATAAAAATGGTTTTAAACCACTTCAAACTTATTGTCGCCTTATGAAGTGAATTACTCAATGAGTATTGCTCCTGATACTACTTGTATATTTACAGAACAAGAACTGAAACAACTACCAGTAGAAGATTTACCACCGCACCATTCTGAAGCAGATTCAGAAGATGATGTGTCATTTATGGAGTTTAAAACTGAAGTGGAGGATGAACAACAAGTGAAGATACGTAAAGCCTGGGAGATGAAATGTAAGTACTAGTTAGTACAATTCAGTGTTATGAGAAACCGGGCACTACAACCTTCATTGGTTTGAGTGTGACACTTTCAAACCCTCTATTTTTATTTATTTGCATAACTGCCTCGTTAGCCTAGTTGTTCTAAGCGTGACTGCTACGCTAGAAGTCCTGGGTTCGAGTCTCAAGTTTAGCAAGAAGTGTTATTGGGTTTTCCTATGCAATTCATAGTAGCAGCTTGGTGTTAGAATTTGTGCCCGGTTAATGGCAACACGCTCGCCCCCTATTACATGGGATCTAAACATACCGGCGAACTGTGGGTCTACATTTTTTACACCTCTGCCTAACCCTTCGAGAATACAGGCGTGATGGCATCTTACGTGCATCCTCCAATCTTCATGGAACATTGTACTTACCACATTTATAATTACAGGGGTGCCCGTCGTGAAGATAGCTAGACTTGAGTTACGAGGAATGCAACCAGGAGAAACAATTACAGTCAAGCAAAAGAAAAACACACAATCAGATTTGGAAGTTATCCGGAACACTCAAAATCGTACGTCTAAACTTGTAACTAGCTTCAAAGAGCCTTTCAAATGTGATCAGCGTAGTTTAAATCGAGTAAAAAATTTAAAACAAAGTAATGTTGTGCACACGTGTGATAATCGTTACAAATGTGATATATGTCAGCGTAGTTATAGTAGTAAGAAGAGTTTAAGAGACCATATCCGCTTGCACATTCGGCGTTACAAATGTCATATATGTCAGCGTTCTTTTAGTCAAAAGCGAAATTTGAAATCGCATATTCTAATACATACTGGTGCAAAACCATACAAATGCGAAATATGTCAACGTAGTTTTAGTCGTAAAAGTAGTTTAGCTGAACATAATCCAATACACACTGGTGAAAAACCATACAAATGTGAAATATGTCAGCGTAGTTTTATTCATAACAGTAGTTTAACTAGACATAATTCAAAACACACTGGTGAAAAACCATACAAATGTGAAATATGTCAGCGTAGTTTTCGTCATACGAGTACTTTAATTAAACATATTCGTATACACACTGGTGAAAAACCATACAAATGTGATATATGTCAGCGTAGTTTTCGTCATACGAATACTTTAATTAAACATATTCGTATACACACTGGTGAAAAACCTTACAAATGTGATATATGTGAGCGTGGTTTTAGAGAAACGAGTAATTTAAATAAACATATTCGTATACACACTGGTGAAAAACCATACAAATGTGATATATGTGAGCGTGGTTTCAATCATAAGAGTAATTTAACTAGTCATATTCGTATACACACTGGTGAGAAGCCATACAAATGCGAAATATGTCAGCGTTATTTTAATCGTATGAGTAATTTAAAAGGGCATATGCGTCGACACACTGGTGAGAAACAACTAAACGTATTATACTCAACGGACGATGATTGGTAATGTCGTTCAGTGCGGGTAATGCCAATCCCAAACGCCTATCCTGTAGTCTGCCCGACGTTGATGACGAAGACATCACAGATACGGAGCACCTTAAGCCTCCTCTACACGTCTGCAGATGCGTCCGCGGACGCCCGCAGATGCATCCGCAGATGGATCACCACGAGCTGTCCACACGTCTGCAGGTCGATCAGTCTAGGTTCATTGTCGACAGACGCAACACGCTCGTTTAAAAATGGATATTGAGACCATAGCTGCCGTAGCTATTTATTTATTTAGTACTTTTAACTACTAATTGAAATAACTACTAATCGAATTAATTGAAATAAGTAAACAATTGAATTAGGTGTAAGTATTAAAATAGTAGGTACACTTGCATCATTTTTATTTTTGTGGTATTTATTTTTGGGTTTCCACAAACAGTTTTCAGCTTGATATAGCTCAATAAACCTAAAAGTTTCCTCGGGGCTCATATTATTAGCTATTTTAACAAAAATTAAACCGCAAGACGCACGCGTGCACTCTCAATCACAACACCGATTAAACTGATGCGTCGCCAGACGTGTGGACAGACACCGGACGTCCGCGCCGAAACCCTTTGATCTGTGCCACAAAAACCGACAACAATCGGATTCGAGGCGGACGCATCTGCGTGCGTCTGCGGACGTTAAATACCTACAACAGATGCACAAATTACGCCCTCTACACGTCTTCGGACGCATCCGCAGATGACGTCCGCGGACGCATCTGCAGACGTGTAGAGGAGGCTTTAAGGACACCAACATAACGCAACGCATTCCCAGCGATACACGGCGAGAGGTACGCGACGTAATGTAAGAAGAGCTGCAATGTACCCCACAGATGTGCTCAGAGGAAATTGATAAGTACGAACTGAAAAGATACATGAGTGTGTATAAATACAAACTAAAAGTAGTCGAAAACCAAAGTATTGATCTTTGGTTTTCGACTAATTTTAGTTTGTATTTATATTTTTTGTATTTAAATTTGATTTTGAAAATCAAATTTAAAAACCTCGAACCCAAAAATGATGTAATAAAACAACAAATTTTAACGCGTTCGTTAAATATGTATAAGTCGTACATACCATAATGCATGTATTTTCAACCGACTTCAAAAAAAGGAGGTTATCAATTTGACCCGTATGTATGTAATATTTCCAGAACTGCCCAGTTTTCGTGTATGTTAGTATATATCAGCGTCTGAACAAATGTGCCAAATTTCAAAAGTGTATGTATGTTTTTATGTTTGTGTTCGCATATCTCCGTAACTAAAAGTTCGATTTAAGTAATTCTTTTTCTTTTTTTTGTACTAGGTATAGTTCAACTTAGGGAATACTGCAAGTTTCATCAAAATCGGTTCAGTAGTTTTTGAGATTGGAAATGATAACCGACTTTTTTTATTATTTTATTTTTATTCGCAGATAACTTCGTCGTTTAGGAACCGATTTTTTTTTGTTGGTAAGGGTATACTTCCCAAACCTAGATGAAATTTAAATGGGACCCATTTAAATTTCATCGAGATCTGATGATGGATTCCGGAGACAGACAACGGAACTCTTCAAAAAGTTACAGCAAATCAACCGCTATTGCTGCTATCGCATAAATATGCGTTGTTTACGCAATCACACAACATAACATCAAGCCTGCACGTGCCTGTACACTCAAAAGGGTTACATAGATTGTATACAGTAGTATTTGAAAATTTCCAAGTAAATGAAATCGCATATTCTGCTTTCTTATGACTTTTTAGCGGTGTCTCGTTAATTTACATAACAAGACAGTTTCTTCATGGATTTGATGACAGGAAGTTGATACTAAAAAGTGAGAATTTGAGAGTTTAATATTTAGCTTATGTAATTGGCCGTTTTATGTATAAGTAAAATAAATAAATGAGACGCTAATAAAATATGTATCAAAATAAAAATATATCAAGTGAATATTTCCAATCTTGGTTCTCCTTTATTTGTTTTGTGCTTACTATGAATGTAAACTTGTTCATAATAAATTCTTGTTCCTCTCTTCTTTAATTTCATTTATTATTGACATATTATTCTAAGAAGTATAATTCAAATTGAGTGGTTTGTAACACAAGCTAACGGGGGACCTGCCGGGGCTGCGGGTTGTTCGAAAGAGATACCGCGCCCCCGGAACGCAAAGGACACATGAAGGAACATAGACGGGTTTTAGTCAGTAAAAGTCTGACACTCCCTTCCGCCCCGCCCAGGGCGGGGGAAGTTATTTGATGACTTCCAGTCTAAAAAAAAAAAAAAAAAATGGCACACAATTGAGGGCCTCCCAAAGTCAAAGTAAAACCATGTGTTTCAATTAGGGCATACAGTTAATTGACTTTTGAATTGACAAGCAACAGTTAGCAAACACATGATTAGTTATGTGCCGCGCATTGGCGTATCTATACTAGAAAGGTTTAGGTAGTTAACTAAATGTAAACAAAACAAACCACGTGACTCATGGATGCTAAACCTTTCACTTCAAATTTTAAAATCGTATTATTTAAAGTCGTATAATAATAGGCTCTAGTCTATATCACAATTTGAGGAACTATCTGCCACGTTAATAATAAAACGTTCAGTGGTATTATCAATCATTTTATCTAATTTAAACATTTTCTGTTCTTGTTTTATTACATGACCCTCGCAATTTTCAAAGGCGCCTGGTTAATCGACTAAACGTAATACCTGCAATTTTAGTTGCCATACTACATCACGGGCGTACTCTTCAATTTAGCGACGTTATCTAATTCATCGTGTCTTCTAAAAGGTTTTGGGAACCTGTCTTTTTAGGCTCTTTACAATAGACAGATAAAAAAATATTATACTATTTTATAAAACTAACAAAAAAGCGGTGTCCAAACAATGAAATCTATGAAGAGTAGTTTACGAATAAATGATTAAGTTTAACATACATTAATAAAAGAGAAAAGTATCGCATAAATCTAAATTAGAATTGATTTTGTTGTAACGTATTTTTTAACAAGGAAGTGTCAACTATAAAAAACCTTTTCTACGATTTGTTTACCTTTAGTTAACTACCTAAACCTTTCTAGTATAGAGTTAGTTTTCAGGGGGGGCCCGGCCCCTAAGATGCCATGGTCGATGCGATGCAATGCGGTCAGGCGGAAGGTGAGCCCTACAGCCTTCTTTTTTTTTTTTTTTTTTAAAGACGGGAAATCATCATACAACTTCCCCCGCCCTGCGCGGGGCGGGAGGGAGTGTCAGACTTTTACTGACTAAAACCCGTCTATGTTCCTTTCATGTGCCCTTTGCGTTCCGGGGGCGCGGTATCTCTTTCGAACAACCCGCAGCCCCGGCAGGCATCGGCCCTCAGTGGCCCCTTCCAAGTTTGCTGACATCTCTGAGAGGCGCGCGTGGAACACGAACGCGCCGTCGACACGGTCTGTCGCTAGTGAACGTACGGACGGTGAGCTACCCATTGCTCACCGTCCACAGACCCGCGTCTACGGTGGCCGGGAGTCGTCTCGTGGCTCCCGACGCCCGGATCGTCTACCGCGGCGGCCGCTGGGACGGGGGCCCTCCTTTCCCTCTCCCGTCCCGAGCCCTACAGCCTGGGGTAGGCACAAGACCATTCTGGGGTGGGCACGGTCCTACCCCCAATATATACGCCAATGGTGCCGCGGTACCGGCAGGCGAGTGCCAGAAACGGCTAGGTTATAAAGAAAAAAATAATACTTTAGTTTGTTTAAAGTACTTCAGTAGGTAGGTACTTGCCTGTAAGTTCATTATATGACCCAAATTTTTCAAAAGAATCTAAATATTAAATGAAAAAGTATAAGGGCATTTTTAACAGCGCAGGATGTTTTTCGGTTGTCCCATGACAATAATATGATGAATAAAATATTTGCAAACCATTTTTTTATGAAAAGTCTATTGTGCCCTGTAGGTATTTTTATAAATATGTGGATTTAATATATTGGTTCCTGATAGAACACATTTTCAATTTTATTTAAATTAAAAATGTTTCTGAAATGTGTAAAATCATGATGTCCCCATGACAGTTTGCATCATTGCATTCAATTTTTTCGTTATTTTTTGTACGACAGCTAACGTAGCGACACTTTCATTTTATTGTTAGATAGTTAATTTATCATTTAAACTAAGCATTTCATCTCAGTTAGTGAAGAAAATATTTAATCTGTACTAATATTATAAAGCTGAAGAGTTTGTTTGTTTGTTTGTATGCGCTAATCTCAGGAACTACCAGTCCGATTTGCAACCAATTGGCAGCTGTCAACATTCCAGCTTCCGCGGCATTGTAGGGGCCACTCGAGTCATCATCATCCGCTCAGCCTTTCCCCAACTACGTTTCGGTCGGCTCCCAGTTTAACCGGATGCAGCTAAATACCAGTGTTCTACATGGAGCGACTGTCTATCTGACCTCAACAACCCAGTTACTGGGCAACACGATACCTCTTGGTTAGACTGGTTGTCAGACTTCCTGGCTTCTGACTCCGACGATCCGTAACGACTGCCAAAGACCTACAAATAACAGCCGGAAGTAACGGGTTTATGTATTGTGCTTTTCGAGGCACGGGGGCACCACCAACTTTTAAACTCCGGGCTGCTACTGAGAAATTCCTAATGGAAAAACCCAATAACACTATTTGCTCGACCTGGGAATCGAACCCAAGACCCCACGGTGATCAGTCACGCTTGCAACCTCGAGACCAACGGGGCACTCCAAGAGTCACCATGAAATATTATAGCTGCGTCATCAGAATTTGCAGAGATTTGCGCGCGATTTTATATACCACCATCATCACGCCTGTATTCCACGAAGGGTTAGGTAGAGGTGTACCAATGTACACCCACAGTTCGCCAGTATATTTAGGTCCCATGTAATAGGGGGCGAGCCTATTGCCATTAACCGGACACAAATCCAAACTCCGAGCTGCTACTGAGAATTTCATAGAAGAACCCAATAACACTTTTTGCTCGACCTGGGAATCGAACCCAGGACCTCTAGCGTAGCAGTCGCGCTCTGGACCACAATTGGCGCGCAATTTTCTCCAAATTTACTATACACAAACCTTTGATGTGCAGGAGAAAAAGAGTAGAACCAAGGTCACTGTTCTGGGGAACCCCACATGCCACCTTTAAATAAATAAATACATAAATATCTTGGGACAACTCACACATGGCTATCTGACCCCAAGCTAAGCAGAGCTTGTGTTATGGTAACCAGACACCTGATATACATACTTATATAATTTATAAATACATACATATTATAGATAAATCATACACAGACACAGAACAAACAATCATGCTCATCACACAAAGTTTGTCCTGGGTGGGAATCGAACCCACGACCTCCGGCTTAGCAGTCAGGGCCGCTAACCACTAGACCAACAGGCCCGTCACCGGCCGACCTTTACGAGTGTACTCTGGTAATCACCCAGGCAAACCCTTTGTTCACATTCGGTTAGGTAGGAGCTAAACCAGAGGTTCCCAAACTTATTATGTCTACTGCCCACTTTGAGAATAAATTATTTTTTAGCGCCCCAATTTTTCCACCTACTAAAAAACCAATATAACTTCAAATTAAATAATTAATTATTGTTAGCTATATTATGTGTATCTGTTGCCTTTTTATATGTTTGTTTGTGTCTACTTTCATTTCGAAACGAAGCGCCCGACTGACATGATTTTTCTTTTATTTATTATAACAGGACAGATATGTAAAAAATGAAATTCTCCAGACCGATTCCGGCCACGGCGGCTAATCTTAATGCAGACTAGCCACGTACGCAGGAGATATTATAGTGCACAAGTGTGTGCGCAAACACAGGTGCACTCCCTCTTCCCTAACTCTCATAGTCATAGCCCGATGGGACGGCAATCCGACACGACCGGAGAGAGATCAGGCGCAGGACCAACGGCTTAACGTGCTTTCCGAGGCACGGGGGTGTTACACCACCAACTTCCAAACTCCGGGCTGCTACTGAGAAATTCCTAAAGGAAAAACCCAATAATACTTTTTGCCCGACCTGGTAATCGAACCCAGGACCCCTCGCTCAGCAGTCGCGCTTGCGACCACGAGACCAACGGGGCAATCCACAAGTACCGAAGTAGCAAGCTCCGTGACTGTTTCATTTAGTTTGGTCAATGTTTGTCGGTAAGTTATTCCTCTGCATCAGCGAAGAAACGATTCACTTATTCAATGAGGCAACCGGATCGGAGGAACCGTGATTATACCAGGACTTTTAATTTTATTCAGTGAGTTGACAGTTGAAGGGTTACCAGTTTTTGACAAAAAAAAGATAGTGAGGGTGAAAGAATGAACTAAATTGAATGAACTAAACTAATGTACTTATATAATAAGCAAAAATTTTATTAACCTTAAAACTACGATATACACTATTAAAATTATTAGCCAACTATTTGTCGACTACAAAAGTGACTGATAAGACGGCTTTACCAACTTGTCGCCACATCTCTAAAAATAACAAAAATATGAAAAAGAAAGTTAATAGTCAAAAGAATAAAAAGGAAAGTACTGTTATTGACAATTAATTTTTTTTTTATATTTTACACGACATCAAAGTATTTAAATTAAACCGCTCTTTCATTCATTACTTACGCAAAATCGTTCACTACCCCAACACTATAAGTTTTAGTATGGTATCATTATTCGGTAACTTGACAGTTCGAACTGTCAACTTGCTGAATAAAATTAAAAGTCCTGGTATAGTAGTGTTATAGTTTGTAAAAGACAGCTTGATCTCTGCGATATATGTCAAACTGACATTCCAAAGGGTTGTCAGGATATAAAAATTGTCGATAGAAATTATCGACGTTTCATACTATCATCGATGCTAATGTAAATGTAACATATAATTGGGTTTAATTTAATTAAAAACTTTACTAAAGTAAACGTATATTTCAATATTGACGTTGACAGATAGAATGTTACATGAGTAGGTGAGAAATTGGATTTTATTTACTCACTATTATTTTAGATCTCTTGATCTATAATATCATAACATTATTTATATTTGTACATAAGTATGTACAAATTTAAATAATGTTATGATATTAAAATATACAATAAAATGGAAATATAAATTAATTTAAAATTAAGTTTTAAGGATCGTAGCAGGTGGCGTTCAGTGGTTTCTGCCTACCCCCATGGGAAAAAGGCGTGAGTTTATGTATGTATGTAAGTTTTAAGTATATTAAAATATCGATATTTTATAGTCTGTGGTCACGATGATTTATCGCCCAACACTAATTAGGTCGGCATGCCCATAAAGTATGACATTAACTGGTATTGTCTGAACTGTAATGAAATTCAGGACTTCATAGGCGTGATTTTACTGACAGCTGTCGCAGAGATCAAGCTATCTTTTACAAGGTATAAGGATATCGCGTCTTCGCTTTAGAGGTCACATATTGTTGTAATACATGACATCATTAAACAATAATTCCATAATCATAATT
The DNA here is from genome assembly GCA_932526535.1 of Caradrina clavipalpis. Classification (NCBI taxonomy): domain Eukaryota; kingdom Metazoa; phylum Arthropoda; class Insecta; order Lepidoptera; family Noctuidae; genus Caradrina; species Caradrina clavipalpis. Next base: position 6,129,328 of record OW052117.1, read on the forward strand.
ATTTATTTATATGCGAATATGGGTACAAAAAGATCTTATACGTACAATAGTGTCCATTAACCATGTCCTACCATACGGCATACAAATATACATACCAACACACAGCTATCTAACTACGGAACTAGAATTTAACAATAAAACACATTATTTAAAATAGCTTATGTATTAACTTATAGTACTTATCTTATGTATATCACTACATAGTATAAAACAAAGTCGCTTTCTCTGTCCCTATATCCCTATGTATGCATAAATCTTTAAAACTACGCAACGGATTTTGATGCGGTTTTTTTTAATAGATAGAGTGATTGAAGAGGTAATATCTTTAATAGATAGGTATACAAATACACTAAATTTTATTGTAGTCAAAAATACCTATTAGTTTTATAGGCATTCAAAGTTTCGAAAAATATCGAGTCCCGCTAAGTCACGTGACCGCTTGTGACATGTCACAACGCGCCGCGTGGGCCAGCCGGCGGACTGAGTGAGCCAAACTGAGCGTGGGACGTCATTGCACATCACACCGTCACCGACAGCCCGCGTCGTGCGGTGCCAACTTGTTTTACTTCTAAATCGGAAACTAATTGACGTATCGAAGTCTTCTTTCTTTATCGTGTGGGCAGTAAGGTCTAACGGCTCCACACACCCTAGTATCAGAGTTTCGAAACCGCCTCAAGGGTCTCTGACATGGTTACCGATTTCAGTGATGTCCAAGATAAACTTAGAAAGTACATATGAATTAGAAAAAGTCGCATCGGTACTTGCCCGTGCCACAACCTCGTGCATGAGAGGCGGGCGCCTTAACCACTGGGCCATCACGACACTACGAACGACGTATCGAAGTAATTCTTTCACTAGTGTTTTTTATTTTTGACAGAGAATATGGAGTGCTGCAGCCTGTGGGCAGTCTATACTCAAAGAGCGTACAGTGCCCTGCGCGTACAGTACAACAATGCGCTTAGAACGATGTTGCGGCTGCCTCGCCACTGTAGTGCTTCACGTATGTTTGCAGAGGCGCGCATCGATTGCTTCTATGCTACTCTGCGCAAGCGGTGCGCGTCGATGCTGAGCAGAGTGCGGGCTAGTCGCAACAGCGTTTTATGTATGATAGCCGGTAGACTTGACTGTCGGTACATGAATCGATGTATTACTGCTCACATGACTATTGATACATCGATTCATGGGTCGGGCAGGGGGCGAGTAGATTAAGGTTATATTGTTACTAACACTAGTTATAAGTTATTGTACTACTAACCAATTGGATCCTAGTTATCTTAATAAAAGTTTATTATTATTATTATCATCATTTATTTATTTCTATTACATATAAGTTACATTTTTAAATATTAGTATAAAAAAAAAACATTTAAAAATATAAAAAATAGTAGCCCACCGGCGTCGGGAACAGGGTCCAAGCCACCGGTGGTCAGGGCTCCTGAGAAAGGAATCTCCTAACAATACGCGCCGTGTCTAGGAGTACCGCTTTCTGAATCAAGCCCTTGATCCAACCGCCCAACGAGAGCCTCCTTAGGTGTTGGTCGAGGCTCTTGGCTATTATGCCATTGGCCGTCACGACTATCGGCACAATGATTGCCGTATTCACATCCCACATGTCGACAACCTCGCGAGCCAGATCAAGATACTTAATTTGTTTATCTTTCTCAGCTTTCACGAGGTTCTCGTCATGCGGGACAGTAATATCAACGATCACTATTATTATTATTATTATTATTATTAAGGTGACGACCAGCCCGCGAAATTTAAATTTAAAACGTCAAGATTTCGGAGATTTCATGAAATCTTGACATTTTAAATAAAGCTTGACTTATGGAGTCATTTTACTGATTTTAATGGTTATAATTTTGAAAATACATACTTCTTACGCCCGCGAATCATACTTTAATCAACATCAAACCTAATACTGACTTGCAATTTGCAAAAAACGTAAGAAAATTTAAATTTCCCGGGCTGGTCGGAGCATTCACCTTAATCAAAATTAGTTAACATTCTTCATTTTCGACAGAGGGCTCTCTATCTCGTATATATATCACTATACTCTTTGATTGCACCTCACGAGAGTGGCTATCCATATGCGTTTTCAAATTACACTTCTGACTAAAACACCGCTGACATATTTCACATTTGTATGGTTTTTCACCAGTGTGAATACGAATATGTTGAGTTAAACTATTCTTATGAGAAAAACTACGCTGACATATTTCACATTTGTATGGTTTTTCACCGGTGTGTAAACGCATATGATTAGCTAAACTGCTCTTATGACTATAAAAAAGCTTACATATTTCGCATTTGTATGGAGTTTCACCAGTGTGTATACGAATATGTTTAATTAAATAAATCTTTTGAGCTAAACTATGCTGACATATATGACATTTGAAAGGTTTTTCACCAGTGTGTATTCGACTATGTTGAGTTAAAGTACTCTTATTAATAAAACTACGTTGACATATTTCACATTTGTATGGTTTTTCACCAGTGTGTATTCGACTATGTTGAGTTAAAGTACTCTTATTAATAAAACTTCGTTCACATATTTCGCATTTGTATGGTTTATCACCAGTGTGTATGCGAATATGCGATTCTAAAGAACACTTTTTACTAAAAGACCGCTGACATATATGACATTTGTAACGCCGAATGTGAAAGCGGATATGGTCTCTTAAAATTTTCTTACTACTATAACTGCGCTGACATATATCACATTTGTAAGGTCTCTCTCCAGTGTGTTTTCTAATGTGATCTGTTAATTCATGGTTCTGACCAAAACGAAGCTGACATATATTACATTTGTGACGATTCGTGTGTGTGTTGATATGTGTTTTTAAAATTTTCTTATTGCTGTAACTACGCTGACATATATCACATTTGTAACGAATATCACACGAGTGCATAACATTTTGTTGTTCTGAATTATTTACTTGATTTAAACTACGCTGATCACATTTGAAAGGTTCTTTGAAGCTAGTTACAAGTTTAGACGTACGATTTTGAGTGTCCTGGATAATTTCCGCATCTGATTGTGTATTCTTATTTTGCTTGCCAGTAATTGTTTTTTCTAGTTTCGTTCCTCGTAAGTCAAGCCTCGTTATCTTCACGAAGGGTACCCCTGTGATTATAAATGTGGTAAGTACAATATTCCAACAAGATTGGTGGATGCACCTAACATACTACAACGCCTGTATTCTCGAAGGGTTAGGCAGAGGTGTACCAATGCACACTCACAGTTAGCCAGTACGTTTAGGTCCCATGTAGTAAGTAGCGAGTCTATTGCCATTAACTGGGCACATCATAACTCCAAGCTGCTACTATGAATTGCATAGGAAAACCCAATAACACTTCTTGCTCAACCTGAAACAAAGACTTCTAGCGTAGCAGGCTTAGGACCACAAGGCTAACGAGGCAGTTATAAATTAAACGAAAATAGAGGGTTTGAAAGTCTCACACTAAACCAATGAAGGTTGTAGTGCCCGGTTTCTCATGACACTGAATTGTACTAACTAGTACTTACATTTCATCTCCCAGGCTTTACGTTTCTTTGCTTGTTGTTCATCCTCCACTTCAGTTTTAAACTCCATAAATGACCCATCATCTTCTGAATCTGCTTCAGAATGGTGCGGTGGTAAATCTTCTACTGGTAGTTGTTTCAGTTCTACTTCTGTAAATATACAATTTGCATCAGGAGCAATACTCATTGATAAATTACTATTTGTTTTATCACTTCATAAGGTAACAATAAGTTTGAAGTGGTTTAAAATGATTATAATTTTACTTGAAATAATGTAATATAGTATCTACTTGAATATTAAATACTTTACAATCAAAAACCATTTAAAGATTTGTATTAGTATAGATACAATCATGTACATTTTTGTTTCTACAAACATACCATCACTTTGATATTCCTCCCTTGGCTCAATAATATCATCTTGTCTCTCACAAACTGCTGGTAGTTCTTGTTTGATAATAAAATTTTCTTCTTGATGTTCAACATCTATACTTATGTGATTCACGGAGGTTTGAATAAATCCACCGAAAAACTCTAACTGGCCATGTTTTATTAAAGGATTTGGCTGCAAAAATTTGATTGATGATATAGTCCAACGAAACAACTTCACAAGTGATTATACATAAGTAGGTCCTACACACCCTGGACAGCGACTATGCTACTAACCTCACTGCCCACTACATGAGAGAGGACCGTTATATAACTGTACATGTTTCAAACAGAAGTTGTAGCAGTTTTAAAAATGTCATAACATTAAAATAACTTCATTTTACAAGAATTCATCTTAACAATCAGCACTAAACAGTACAGTTAGATGTGTAATAAAGACACAATAGGTGTGAGCTGGAGACAAACACTCACTTTAAAAAATAAATGTTTGTTAATGAATCGCTCACCTTATGATCCTTATCTAACATCCGGGCTAACAGTTCTTCGGATTCTAGACATTTTCTTTGGAATTTTGCACATTGCTTCATTCTAGTGCAGCAGAAGAAACAAGCGAGCATCGGTCTACCATCTTCAGTTACGAACTGCAACAAAACCTATCTTATACTACTGAATATTGAGTTAAGTGAGCATGTAGTATACTAGCTTCTGCCATGACTTCGCCCGAGTGATTTTTTATTTACCAGTTTTAAGTTACGTCTCTGGTTCCTGCTCACTCTGACCGTAGTGGGCGGGATGTTTACTATTCCTCATGAGTCTGGCTACCATATACAGAAAGACTTTTTCCAATTCTACCCTATAGTAATGATCTATAGTAGTATTAATCAGAGTAGTATTAATCAAACAACAACATTTCAGTGATTTTTAATCATAAAGATTACTTTATTCATGCAGCAAAACTTAGTTAAACAATAAATAATTAAATTAAAAACTATGTACAGTTAAAAAAAAAAAAACAAAAAGAAAGGAAGGTCATAGGGCATCAAAAAACTCATCCGCATCGCCGTCAATGGGACATGTGCCCAGAAGGCTGGCAGCATTGCCACGTTGTATGGCAATGCTGATTCTTAGGCCCAAGAAAAGTCCAGCCCTCTGGTCACGTGAAGAATCGACCAGTCGCTTGGCTATATTGCGAAACACTAGATGAGCGCTCGGTCCCCATGGCCCTAGTGTTTCAACCCCAAACGGCTCAAATATATAACTTTCATGAAGGTTAATATATTTGCGCCGCTTGAGATTTTCCGCACCAGACGCATAAAGTAGGTTAGGTAAATGAACTTACCGGAACATCGGTCAGCTTCTCGTACAGTTCCTGTAGGCTCTTGTTGACAACTACATACATGCGAACGTTCTTCACCAAACATATCCTACACATGGACAGTTTCTCCGTTTTCATCTTAAAACAATCAATTGACGTACCTACCCAGTTATTTAGTTCAAAATTGTTTACCTTTGTTTTCGATACAGTGTCCATTACTAATAACGCGGTTTAGCTTAGGGATATTCAGCGATAGTTACTTTACTCTTTGATATTCAGTTAACTTTAGCTTGCGTTTTATTGTTATTTATTATTTTTATGTTCAAACAATTGAAACAATATTACTATTAACCTCAGCCGTCTTATTGTCAATGTCAAGTTGACAGTGACACTTCGTAGGCATTGGCTCCTTGCAAAAAACTTTAGTCGAGTTGGAATTCACTAGATTAAAGTTTTTTGCAGGGTGCCTCGTGTTGAAATTCGGTGTTTAGAATTAATGTTATAATAAGTGTTGTCCTTTTACAATTATATTAAAGTGTTAAAACCTAAAAATTTTGTTTACTAACCTTTGGATCCTGTTCTCAAAAATAAATAATTATGAATTTGTAACTAGTTTGAGTATAATTAATTACATAACACTTTATAGCATTGAAACACAAACAGAGTTTATGATTTGTTACTAATTATGTACACTCAGCAGATTGTATATTGAAATCTATATGCTAATGCCATATGCCACCTGTGATTCAACAGTGGAACTGAAAAGTGAAACCAGGTATTGGTGCTGATTCTCTTGTTAACAAACTTAACTAAATTTAAGTTATCTTCATCTTTTTCTTTCCATTTCATTAAGAAAAGGACAGAAGATAAAATTTTAGTTAAGTTCTGTCAAATTTAGACACTCCATAGATAATTTAGACGCGATTAAAAACGTGGCGACTATGAACACGCCAATTTTCTTCAGGCGCTGTCTAATTTGACAGGACTAAACGAATATGTATCTTCTGTCCTTTTCTTTAAGAATTTGAAAGAGAAAGATGCATTTAACTTAAGTACTAACATGTCTTTATTTTGATAATCATTTTATTGTCAAGCAACTCAGTCCAATAGATTTATTTATTTAATTAATATGGTAGTATACTGGGTGTTAAATTAACTGATCGAGTTCGAAACAGTATACTGCGCTCCAAAACAGGGGTGGTTGACGTAGGTCAAAAGGTTGCCCAACTCAAATGGGACTGGGCAGGACATGTCTGCCGCATGCCGGACTAACTGTGGGCCAGAATAGCTCAAAGCTGGTGCCCCGAGACAGTGAGTCGAGGTCGCGGCAGGCTACGAAGGAGATGGCGGGAGAACTCGACAGATTCCTTCAAAACTGGAGAAACGAGGCGCTAAAAAGAGAAGGATGGAAAAAGTGGACGGAGGCCTTTGCCCAAGAGTAGGACAGAACAGGCTAACAAAAAATATATATATATGGAAGACATCATCATCTGCTTAGCCTTTTCCCAACTGTGTTGGGGTCGGCTTCCAGTATAACCGGATGCAGCTGAATACCAGTGTTTTACATGGAGCAACTGCCTATCTGACCCCCACAACCCAGTAACTGGGCAACACGATACCTCTTGGCTAGACTGGTTGTCAGACTTCTTGGCTTCTGATTATCCGTAACGACTGATATTATGGAAGACCTACATCTAAAAATACACAAAATAATCTTATACAATAATAAACGAATACTTATCAGAAACCTTATTAAACTAAAACTAAACACGTTACGTACATGAACTTGAGTTAGTGAGTCTTGGCACGCCGCTATAGCGGCGGTAAGTGCAGTGTTGAAGGAGTGGCTGGAGAGGCGTCGTGGCACGGTAATATAATAATACAGTAGTGTAACTCGGCCGCATGACAGAAATTACGCGCGTTACGTAAACATGCGTTAGGGGCTGCCCGTCTCCAGTATTTTAATCTGTCTGCACCGCGCGCGCACCCCAGGATCGAGGCGCGTAGGTATAGCTCGCGTTTCGTCCGTTTGTATGAAGTTTGAGTACTGTAGGTATTATAATATTACCGTAGTCGTGGTGTCCTTACCTTCCGGTTGACGCAGGTGTTTATTAATTGTAATTTGGGTCAAATAATTTTTAAGCAAGTATCTGCTGAAGTACTTTAAACCTACTTATTTCTTTTCTCTTTATAGGTAATCTAGTCGTTTCTGGCACTCGCGAGCCGGTACTGCGGCACCGCTCACTTCGCTAGCTCGTCTCGTGCGTGGGCGGGTCACAGTGTTCTAACCTAACCCAACCTTTTTTTTGTTTTCATAATTATCCTAATCTTAAGTTTTATGAGGTAAAATGAAACAAGAAAAGGATTTGTTTGTGAATTAATACGTTATTTATTTATTTGGATTTCCAAATAGATTACACAAATAACATGGTTACACAAATGACAAAAAGAACATAATATTTCTGTGCTCCTTCAAAAAAAAAAAAACGTTTCATCTTTGCAAACTTGATGTTGCATAATGATGAAATAACAAATCATGTTTTACAAACATTGCTTGCACTACTTGGGTCCCATAATTGTGTACCTAATAGCTACCTAATTAACCAAACTGACGATTGAAGATGATTTCAAATTAATGTTTGATATAGTGATGACAAAAGAATTAAAACAGGTCAAATAAATAATAGCTCATTTAAATACAAGTAACCTAAGTATGTCATTACAGTAGAAAGTAGTAATAAAATACCCTACTTAGGGCTGCAGCGCAAACAGCCGAAATAGAGATTCATCACCGTCTTAAAAGTCCCCCGCTAGATACTGCGTTACAAACTACTTAATTTGAATTCAACTTCTTAGAATAATATGTCAATAGCAAATCAAATGTTCACTTGATACATATTTTATTAGCGTCTCATTTATTTATTTTACTTCAAAATCAAAACGCCCATTGGCCAATTACATTAGCTATACAGGAAAAGTTTTTAACCAGTGCGTAAATTTTTTTTGGTAGTTCAGTGTCAGTAATAGAACACATTTCAGTATTTAGTTAAAAAAAAATTTTTTTTTTCATCCTTATCCGAGTTTGGAATAAGCAAAACATGGACATAATCTAACCGCCATACTATCAATGAAAACTCTTGGCCGCCGCCCGGGCGCATGGCTGGGGTGAGGGGGTGGGGAATGCGCTAGCGCCGGGCCGCCGTCACTGCTATCTTTCTGACAAGTTGATAGTGACACTTCATTTCATAGGCATTGGCACCATTGAGTACATTATTATATATTTTGGCACCTTGCAAAAAACTTTAGTCGAGTTGAAATTCACGTAACGAATAACGAGTAAGGCTACTAAGCCTTACTTATAAAAAAAATATTTCACTTATAAACCACTTTCAACGTCTCCTATACTAGAAAGGTTTAGGTAGTTAACTAAATGTAAACAAAACAAACCACGTGACTCATGGATGCTAAACCTTTCACTTCAAATTTTAAAATCGTATTATTTAAAGTCGTATAATAATAGGCTCTAGTCTATATCACAATTTGAGGAACTATCTGCCACGTTAATAATAAAACGTTCAGTGGTATTATCAATCATTTTATCTAATTTAAACATTTTCTGTTCTTGTTTTATTACATGACCCTCGCAATTTTCAAAGGCGCCTGGTTAATCGACTAAACGTAATACCTGCAATTTTAGTTGCCATACTACATCACGGGCGTACTCTTCAATTTAGCGACGTTATCTAATTCATCGTGTCTTCTAAAAGGTTTTGGGAACCTGTCTTTTTAGGCTCTTTACAATAGACAGATAAAAAAATATTATACTATTTTATAAAACTAACAAAAAAGCGGTGTCCAAACAATGAAATCTATGAAGAGTAGTTTACGAATAAATGATTAAGTTTAACATACATTAATAAAAGAGAAAAGTATCGCATAAATCTAAATTAGAATTGATTTTGTTGTAACGTATTTTTTAACAAGGAAGTGTCAACTATAAAAAACCTTTTCTACGATTTGTTTACCTTTAGTTAACTACCTAAACCTTTCTAGTATAGGTAAAAGACGAAACACTAAAGAACGAAATTGAATTATACCAGTACGTGTGTATATCAGGCATTGCTGTAGCAGACATGTTGCGAGCTGTGCTTAATGTGTTTGTCCTATTTTTATTAATTTGATAATTATGTTTTAAAATCGTATTATTTGATTTGAATTCTGTTTGTTATTTTTAATTGTATGTAATGTGGTTAATTTTATTTTATATTATTTTGGTTTTAATCTTATTTATTTTATTTTTATTGATATGGATTTTAAAATTTTAATATGAATATGGATCTTGAAATCTGAAATAAAGGATTTTTTTTTTTAATATAATCTATGGCGCTCCCGGCGTAGCAGCTGATAGTAAATAAACAACCTTCAAACAGAAGTTTAGAGGGCTTTTTTTTTTTTTTAAAGACGGGAAATCATCAAATAACTTTCCCCGCCCTGGACGGGGCGGGAGGGAGTGTCAGACTTTTACTGACTAAAACCCGTCTATGTTCCTTCATGTGCCCTCATTTCGCATAAATTTCATTTCCATAATAATTAAAAAGCAGAAACATCATATCGCAGAAAGTTCACAGGCAGAATTGTCTTTTGGCATAGGTACGCCACAGGAATGGGAATATCCCAGAATGTAAAGTTAATCATGTGGAGCCAGTAGGCAGTCGAGGATTCAAGTAGCCATACAACAGGTATATCCCGATATTCTGAATAATAAGAAATTTTAATTCGCGCGAATATTCGTTGTTTTTGTTTTCCAGAATTTCTTTTAATTTGTGCTTATTAATTATTTTATTTACGCGACGCAGCACTAGAGAATTCAATCACGGGATCCCGACCGTTTCCTGACCCCGATATTGTAATCTGTGCCCCGATAATCCCGGGACTGCACTTTGCTAATCTCGGGAATTTCGGAATTGCCACAAACAGGTCTAGTTTGCACGGCGTAGTCCGCTGCGCATTGACAATGTTGAGAGATGATCGAAAGATGTTGAATCTTGAGAATCGGGGTGGGCGAATAGTATTAGACGTGAAATGAGCCTGGTTGAAAATGGAGGAGTTCGTGAATATCACTTAGAAACAGCATACAAGTATCTATTGTGTATTCCTCCAACCAGTGTAGAACCTTCGGCTGCTTATGGTGGCAATAAAACACGAAACAGGCTTGGAAGTCAAACCTTGGACGCATTGATATTTCTATGATTGTATTAATTAAAAATTCTAACTAAACTTTCTTGTCTTTTTATTTCTTACACTGTATCTTTGTTTTACCTTTTTGTTTCCTTACGAAATTGTGAATTGTGTTGTGCAATAAAATTAAAAATATTTTTCAAGAAATTGCTCGTTTTTTTTTACATTTGATGCATAATCCCGGGATCGAAAAATATGCTCGGGATTGTTTTCTCTACTCAGCACCAGAGTCACAGACTGATTCTTTTAATAATAAAAATATTATGGCTATAATAACAACTAAATTAAGGTATTTAATAAAAAAAACTCATTTGATTTTCCTGTTTTTATTTTCACCCATTTACACAAATATAAGAAACATCGTATTAATAAACTTGAAAAGTACTTAGTCATAAGTTTTTTTTCGTGAAAAATACTTAAAATCTGGATAACACGGATGGGACTAGAAATCCGTTCTTAAATATCCGGATTTGCATTCCCTCCTGTCCCGGTGGCTAGTCAAACTTGACCCACTTCCCGATGTTCGACTGAGCGGTAATTTTGAATTCATACACTCATTGCACGTTGCATGAGAGTGAAATATAAAAGGCTACTTTTTATGTCGGGTGTGTAAGGGACATCTATCCTTAAACTGAAACCACGTGTTTTCTATTCTGGACTGAGTATTAAACAACAAGATAGCGGCTGGTAAATAAATCTTTTGCCCTTGTTTTAGATCAACAAAGTTTAGCTTTATTGTTATAAAGGGACGACAAAAAAAACCGACCAAGTGCGAGTCGGACTCGCGCACGAAGGGTTCCGTACCATTATAATTATTAAAATCGGTAAAAAAAAAACTGTTTTATGGGCGCCCCCTTTAATATTTGTTTTTTTTTCTATTTTTTATAGCGGCAACAAAAATAGTTTGTCTGTGAAAATTTCATCTGTCTAACTATAACGGTTCATGAGAACCCGGTGACAGACGGACAAACAGCAAATTCTTAGTAAAATGTCCGGTTTTACCCTTTGGGTACGGAACCCTAAACAGCAACAGGTTAATTTGTCAAACTTGATCTGCCAAAAACAGGGAAAATAAATCCTGCAAGAAATTCCACTTGTTCTGAAGTCAGAATAGTGTTCTGAGTGCACTGGCGAAGTTTAAGGAAAGATGTCCCTTACACACCATATAGAGCTAGTTCACTTCACACGCACAAACTACTTTCTAATAATGTTTTAGTTGACGGCAGAAGTAGTCATTATTTGTTATAGTAATTGATCTTAATCACTGTTTATTTGGATACATAGATTATATTTTATTTGAAGTCTCTCTTAGCTTATTACCCGCGCCTACCGCTGACAGGTAAATAAAGGGAGGATCCTTATGTAACGATTTTCAGCAGTGTGTGTGTCAGCGACTAGCTATGTAATGCCATGTGAAAGGTTGCTATAATAAAAGCGTAAGGTGATTGTCGTTTCATTCGAACCTTGTACACAAATATTTCAACACATATTAGGTGTTCAGAGTAATTGAAAGCCTAGGCAGATGTTTTATTTATATGACCTAAGAGTTCCTAAGCGCCTAGTACTTAGCAGTAATACCTTAAAGTACTTAATATGAGGGCCCTTCAGGCTTGAGCTGTGATGATAGACTGAGTCACAAATGAGTTGTAAAATAGTTTTGTTAAAGTTGATAGAATTACGACGGTAGTTGGAAAATAATGTACAGATTTTTATTATTGAAGTACCTTACGGTGACTTAATTTTTGTTTAGTTCCTATTTTTTGTGGCGCTAGTAGTAGGTTGGCTAACCCGTAGCTTAAATACTGCGAAACTTTACCCTGACGGGGACCGAACAAGGTTTTTGGGATTTAAGGGAATTAAATTAAGGTTTTATGTAAAAATGTAATTGTATTTAGATAGTAATGACCAAAGCCCATGTAATTAAGTAAGTTGCAATATTGTAACCGGTGTTTTGCTACCTAAAACTGCCTAGTAAAGGTTTTCCATACATTAGTCTCAAGCTTTCTGATTGGTTTGAACTTTCTAGAATCGCTTATGAGAAATGTTATAAATATGGGCAGTTTACGGTAGTCGGGCATCCGCCCCGACAAAAGCGTCGCTTTCGATAACGACGAAAAAGCCGAGGTTCTAGCCGATAGCCTAGAGGCTCAATGCTCCCCTAGTTCCCAACCTGTAGACCAAGCTCACCTCCTCAAGGTCGACGCTGAAGTCGAACGTAGGACCTCCCTCCCGCCCGTTGAGGACCCCGATGCTCCTCTGCCCCCCGTCACTCCGGACGAGGTGCACGACATCATTAAGAACCTCAAACCCCGGAAAGCGCCCGGATCCGACGGTATCACTAATAGGGTTTTTCGACTCCTCCCCGCCCCCCTCATTGTTCTCATGACCGCCATCTTCAATGGCGCCATGAGCAATAATATCTTTCCCCAATCGTGGAAAGAGGCCACCGTCATCGGCATCCCTAAACCGGGCAAGCCCAAGGCCGAGCCTTCGAGCTACCGCCCCATCAGTTTGCTCAATGTCCTCGGTAAGATCTACGAGAGACTTATTTATAAGCGACTCAAAGATTACGCCGAAGCAAAGAGCCTCATCCCCGACGAACAGTTCGGTTTCAGGACCCAGCACTACTGCGTCCAGCAAGTCCATCGCATCGTCGAACACACTAGTGTAGGTTTTCAGCGCGGCCTGTTCACGGGCGCGCTCTTCTTCGACATAGCGAAAGCTTTCGACAAAGTGTGGCACAACGGCTTAATATACAAGCTGTACCAACTCGGTGTGCCCGACCGTCTCGTGCTCATCTTACGGGACTTTCTGTCGAACCGCACCTTCCGCTATCGCATCGAGGGAGCTCTGTCCTCTCCCCACCCCATTCGCGCAGGAGTCCCCCAGGGCTCCGTCCTCTCTCCCCTCATCTTCACGCTGTTCACCAGCGATATTCCAAAGAGTAGGAAAGCCCAGCTGGCCCTGTTCGCCGACGACACGGCCATCTACTACACCGGCCTCAGTCCCGACGCTATCGCTCGCACTCTCCAGTCCTCCGCCAACGCCCTAGGCGCTTGGTTCCGGAAATGGAGAATCGAGGTCAACCCCGACAAGAGTCAAGCGGTCCTCTTTTCTAAACCGCGCTCTAGACCCCCCCCCCCCCCCCGCCCAGTCAGATCACCATGTATGGCAAGCCGATCCCTTGGGAGAAGCGAGCTAAATACCTAGGCGTGATTCTCGACAGTCACCTCACTTTCGCAGAGCACATAAGGACGGTGCGCTCTCGCGCCGCCTTCGCTCTCGCGAACCGTTTCTTGCGAAAGGCCACTGGAGCCCCGTTTTATGTTCGCAATGAAAACCTTCACCTTGACCTCCGCATTCCCACGATCCAGCAGTTCATGAAACGCATCACCAAGCGTTTCTTTGACGCTGCTGAAATCCATCCCAACCCGTTGATCGTATCGGCCGCCCGATACACCCCCTCCCTCATCAGTAGGATCCGTAGACCGAGACATACTTTAACCGCCCCTGACGACGCCATTACTCTCCGCCAGGAGAGTAATAAGCGCACCAGTACAGTACACAAACACAGACCGCCATCGTTCCGCCCTCGCCGCCGAGGGCCGTCGCGAAATCCCCGTCCGATTCCTCCCGTCCCTTGCTCGAGCCAGCCCGCGAGCTGAGCAGTAGCTTTAAAATACCCCGTTAATAATAATAATAATGATCGATCCAGCCTGTCCCTTTGCTGCCCTCTCCCAGCGACGCCCTAAGCCGAGGCCCGTACCCCGCAGGGGGTGCCCTTAGTGTGTAGTCGCTTAGTTTTTAAGTATTTTTGTAAGCCCTGGCTGGAGGCCGTAACTTCTAAGGCAACCACAGGAAAGCCCGGTTAAGCAGTACACAACCTCCTAGGTTGAACTGCGAGATACCAATCCGAAAAAAAAAAAAAAAAAAAAAAAAAAAAAGGTAGTCGGGCATTCACTCTTCGCCCGACGCTCGCCGTGAACGGACGTGCTGCTCCCCGCTCTGCGCCCACACACGGTGTCATAAACGTTTCGTAACGCTTGCCGTTGCGTTTTCTGTAGTCGACAGACAGACTACGTTTTGTGATTAGAAGCTGCCTTTATCAAGGCGGTGGATAATCGTGTAGATTCGTGGCCCCTTCTGGGTAAAAACCACAGTTTCGTGGTCCTCGGTGGAAACCTTGCGGTGCCAACGAAGCCGAGGGGGTGTTGCCCCAATCACACCCGCCGAACCCCTTCAGGGCGAGGCAGTCAATTGGAGTCGGGAGCTAGTGCCACGGCCTTGGGGGGTCTCCTAGTCGTGCCTAGTCTCTGGTTTCCTTCCACAGCTACACACCTAGTGTCGGTTGGGCGTGTCTACACCCTTCGCACTAGACTGGTCAGGGCCCCGTTCGCACAATAAGACTGGCGACGGGTTTACAAGCTTAGGGCACACCAGTAGGTACTCACCGCCCTGCCTACACCCGGCAGGGAGGCTACACACCCCCGGGCCCATCCACCCGGGGAGTTAGGTGTTAGGCAATTATGTTTTTATTCCTGGAGTAACGTATAGGTCTCCACTAATAATGGCGATCGCCAGGTTAGAAGCGTACATCAAGGATGTAATGCTAAAGGACCCGGAGATCGATGCCGCGCATGGCAGAAACATCGCTGCGATCCTGCGCGAAGCCGAAGCGTCGGCCGACGTCGTATCCAACATCGCAGATTTCTGCGACGTGCTCGAGAGCCCCGAGTCGCCGTCGCCTGCCGACAAAGGCATTCCTGCCTATTTACAGGTACTCCCGCCTAAGCCGACAAAGCCGTTCTCGGAAACGCCATGCGTTGTTTCCGAAACCTCTGTCGTTTCAGACACCATTGTTCCGGAACCCATTGTTTGCGAAACAATGGCCACTTCGCAGCTGCGCACCGCAGGTGTAACCCTGTATCAAGCACGCGATGAGTGCATGGACACATCTGTGCCCATTGATAGCGTCCCTCCCTCTCCCTCTAACCCGCCCTCCGACAACGAGGGAAGCAACTCTGCTTCCACCTCCTCCGACGACGACTATGAGGTCGTCGCTGGAAAGAGGAAGAAGAGGGGAAAGTCTTCCTCTCAAGCGTCAAAGGCCAAAAAAGCCGTGGCGTCTACCCCCTCCCCGACCCCCGCTACCCCCGCCGTATCTACCCCGGCGCCTAGCCGTCCCTCTAGCCCTCTTAGCGCTCCCCCCGCCTCCGCTCCAAAGAGGAAACTCAAGCCCCCGCCTCCCTTGTTCATTCAAGACAAGGCGAAATGGACTGAAGTGTCCAAGTGGTGTAACGATCGCAAGATCATCTACACCAATGCTCGCGCAACTCAGCAGGGCATTAAAGTCCAAGTCCCCACGTCCAATGACTTTAGGGAACTAACCAACCTCCTAAAGGTAAGGAACGTTTCGTTCCACACTTACTCCCTCCCCGAAGAGGCGCCCACCCGCGTGGTGATCAAGCGCATCCCGAAGGAGATCCCCGAGGAGGACATCTTAAATGACCTCCAAGCCCAGCGTGTCCCAGTCTCAGCTGTCCATCGCTTGCACAAAGCGAGAGGCGGCCCTGCCTTCGACACAGTCCTCGTAGTTTGCGACCCGACGGAGGGTCATCACCCGATCTTCAAGATCAAATCGGTCTGCTCCTTGTCGGGCATCTCGATCGAGAGGCCTTACAAGTCGCACACGGTCGGGCAATGTCACCGTTGCCAACTGTACGGTCACGTACAGCGCAACTGCTTTGCGACCCCGAGATGCGTCAAGTGTCTGCTACTAACTCTAAACAAACTACGCAAACTAAGCAAACTACTACTCTAAGCAAACTAAGCAAACTACTCTTAAAACTAAAATTACGTTGACATATTTCACATTTGTATGGTTTTTCACCAGTGTGTATTAGAATGTCTAGTTAAACTACTTTTAAGATTAAAACTACGTTGACATATTTCGCATTTGTATGGTTTTTCACCAGTGTGTATTAGAATATGTCTTGTTAAATTACTTTTAAGACTAAAAGTACGTTGACATACATCACATTTGTAAGGTTTTTCACCAGTGTGTATTAGAATATGTCTTGTTAAATTACTTTTAAGACTAAAACTACGTTGACATACATCACATTTGTAAGGTTTTTCACAAGTGTGTAAACGATTATGCATGCTTAAAATATTCCTACTTTTAAAACTGTGCTGACATACTTCACATTTGTATGGCTTTTCACCAGTGTGTATTAGAATATGTTTATTTAAATTACTTTTATGACTAAAACAACGTTGACATATTTCGCATTTGTAAGGTTTTTCACCAGTGTGTATACGATTATGCATGCTTAAAATATTCCTACTTTTAAAACTGTGCTGACATACTTCACATTTGTATGGCTTTTCACCAGTGTGTATACGAATATGACTAGTTAAATGACTCTTTTGACTAAAACAACGCTGACATATATCACATTTGTAAGGTTTTTCACCAGTGTGTATACGAATATGATTGGTTAAAACATTCTTTCCACTAAAACAACGCTGACATATATCACATTTGTATAGTTTTTCACCAGTGTGTTTACGAATATGACTAGTTAAACGACTCTTATAAATAAAACTACGTTGACATATTTCACATTTGTATGGTTTTTCACCAGTGTGAATACGATTATGTTGAGTTAAACTTCTCTTTTGACAAAAACTACGCTGACATATATCACATTTGTATAGTTTTTCACCAGTGTGTATACAAATATGACTAGTTAAATAACTCTTTTGACTAAAACAACGCTGACATATTTCACATTTGTAAAGTTTTTCACCAGTGTGTATACGAATATGACTAGTTAAACTACTCTTAAAACTAAAACTACGTTGGCATATTTCACATTTGTATGGTTTTTCTCCAGTGTGTATTCGATTATGTTTAGTTAAACGACTCTTATAAATAAAACTACACTGACATATTTCACATTTGTAAGGTTTTACACCAGTGTGTATACGAATATGATCAGTTAAATTACACTTAAGCCTAAAATTACGTTGACATATTTCGCATTTGTATGGTTTTTCACCAGTGTGTATACGAATATGATTGGTTAAAAGATCTTTTCGACTAAAACAACGCTGACATATTTCACATTTGTATGGTTTTTCACCAGTGTGTATTGGAATATGTCTAGTTAAATTACTTTTAAGACTAAAACTACGTTGACATACATCACATTTGTAAGGTTTTTCACCAGTGTGTAAACGATTATGCATGCTTAAAATATTCTTACTACTATAACTGCGCTGACATATATCACATTTGTAACGATTATCACACGTGTGCACAATATAACTTTCTTTTAAATTTTTAACTCGATTTAAACTACGCTGATCACATTTGAAAGGCTTTTTGAAGCTAGTTACAAGTTTAGACGTACGATTTTGAGTGTTCCGGATAACTTCCAAATCTGATTGTGTGTTTTTCTTTTGCTTGTCTGTAATTGTTTCTCCTGGTTGCATTAATCGTAAGTCAAGTCTAGCTATCTTCACGACGGGCACCCCTGTAATTATAAATGTGGTAAGTACAATGTTAAATGAAGATTAGAGGATGCACGTAAGAAGCCATCACGCCTGTATCCTTGAAGGGTTAGGCAGAGGTGTAAAAAATGTACACCCATAGTTCGCCGGTATGTTTAGATCCCATGTAATAGGGGGCGAGCGTACTGCCATTAACCGGGCACAAATTCTAACTCCAAGCTGAAAAATGGCTATAGTGACTCAATCTTAAATGTTAGGCATATACTACCGCGGACTTTTTTTTAGTATATTTTAAAAGGAACAATTGTCTCATACATTACTTTTGCGTAACTTTAACCATTTACTTTACTATTCCTCATGAGATATTCCTACAGAAGGAATTATTAGTAATAATTCCTTCTACCAATTGGTAATAATTTATTATCAATTGGTAGTTCCAGAGGTTAGTGTGTTAAACAAAAAACATCTTCACCATAGTATAAAGAATGAAGTAAGTTATCTTCATACAAACGCACCGCGCGCGGCTTGCATGTGTGCGTCATATTATCTATGCGTCGCCGCACGCACACTTAACAAAATCTCGACCCGTTTCTCAGTGCGCCAGTCGGGACTAACACCGCATGAGATTAGCGCGTCACGGCTTTTCGGCACCGCTTAATGAATGAATAATGTGTGATAATCGCAGAAGAACGTATTGCTGTGTGTTTGCGTGTCTTAATAATTCATTGATTCCAGAATTAATTATCTCTGTTCAGGTTACCTATTGAACAGGAAAGGTAAGCGAGTCACTTATTTTAGCATATAATTTTTACTTGATAATGAGAGACCTACTTAGTTTCTGATGTAAGTATAAGTTTTATATCAGACAGAGGAAGTAGGTAGACCTACTTTCCCACTAGAATGCATTAGGTACTTTTGATCTGTCAATTGAT
Organism: Caradrina clavipalpis; assembly: GCA_932526535.1. Lineage (NCBI taxonomy): Eukaryota > Metazoa > Arthropoda > Insecta > Lepidoptera > Noctuidae > Caradrina > Caradrina clavipalpis. The sequence goes on from OW052117.1 coordinate 6,148,247, forward strand.
TTGCCGCTATTGCTTTGTTTACGTTTAGTCAATAAATGTGTGATTCAATAGATATGTTTGTATTAATTAAAAATAAAAATAAATATGGTCCTTAATGTGTACAAATACTACATTATGCCTAAAAAAAAACTGACTTTTAATATACTTAGCAAATAATTTAAACACAAGCTCTTAGTCTAATCTAATACAAGAAAAAAATACAACTTCCCGACCCTTGCCAATTTATAAATACTGAATTAACATTTAGCTAAAAGTGACAACCCTGAGACAGTAGGCAATTATATCGCGGATTGGGCCGGAGATAGCCTACTTCCCGTCTTTTTACTATGTCTTCACCATTATTATATTAATATAGGTATAGTGCCTTTAGTAATTACATTTATTGTGAGTAATTCTAATAGTGAAGAAGGTTTTTATGAACTTACCGGATGTATAGTTAATAGGGCATCAAAAAATTCATCCGCATCGCTGTCAATGGAGCATGTGCCCAGAAGGCTGGCAGCATTGCCACGTTGTATGGCAATGCTGATTCTTTGGCCAAAGAAAAGGCCATTTATTTAACTTTGTAGTTTAATTATTTTTTATAAGTTTTGTGTAACATAACATGTGGTTTCTGCCTACCCCCATGGGAAAAAGGCGTGAGTTTATGTATGTATGTATGTGTGACATAAATAAATTCGATCCTCGTTACTTACCGGAACATCAGTCAGCTTCTCGTACAGTTCCTGCAGGCTCTTGTTGACAACTACATACATGCGAACGTTCTCCACCAAACATATCCTACACATGGACAGTTTCTCCATTTTCATCTTAAAACAATCAGCTGATGTAGTTACGAGTATTTAGTTTTACTTTGTTTTCGAAGCAGTGTAGTATACTAATAACGCGGATTGTTTTGCGTTATTATTGATTTTTGTAAGTTACAAACAAATTACCGTACTAATGCCCTCAGCCAAAGAAAGAGTATCTCTGTCTCACTTTGACAGTGACACTTCATAGGCATTGACACCTTGCAACAAACTTTAGTCGAGTTGAAATTCACGTTTCAATTTGGTGTTTATAAATTAATATTATAGTAAGTCAGTGTTGTCCTTTTGTAATTATATGAACTGATTCCGTGCGATCGTAGTTTTTTCAAACTATAGCGCCTGGCGGTGAACAAATTTTTCGTGGCTCCTCTGAGGCGCCAAGCGCCAAGGACTTTCATGGCTTCTCTCGGGCGCCACACGCCATTCACAGAAAATATCCATGGCGCCTCTACGGCGCCATATGCACGGAATCGGTTAAAGTATGTATAGCGAATTGCCCACGACTTCGTCCGCGTGACTTATTTCACCCGCCATAAGTTACATCTTAGGTTAATGCTCCGCTTCCGTAGGTCGTAGCGTGATGTTATATATAGCCTATGTTACTCAGGAAGAATGTAGCTATCTACTCGTTACAAACAAACAAACAAATCTTACCTCTTAATAATACTAGTATAGATTAATACCTATTTTTTTGTTTCTTAACCTTCTGATCCAGTTACCCTTAATAAATAATCTTGAAATTGTAACTGAACTTTGAGATTGCATTGAAACTCATATCAGTTTTTTTTATAAAAAACTTTGCCCCACACCAGGAATGTCTCCTGCATCGTGGGCGCGTTTACAAACATATAAACTCACATACACAAACAGTCAGACCCGGAACAACTGTCTGTAGGTCATACTAATATTTGTTCCGTGCGGGAATCGAACCCGCGACACGCAGCGCAGCAGTCGATCGGTCGGCCGCTGCGCCAACCGTGTCGTCACGAGTTGATTATTTTGTTACAATTATGTACACGCAGCAGATTACATCTATTTGCTAGTGCTTCCTGCGATTCAACAGTGGAACTGAAAAAAAGAAGCAGGTAATGTTCAGTCTGTGGGTTGGTGTAAGATAGCGCAGCACCGTGTTCTCGTCGCAGCGGTAATTTGATAGGTGACACCACTAATCAATGAGGAGGAGCACTAACTTTTTATCACGACAGAGGGCGCATAAGCAACTGTACCCTGTTTTGACATAACAGTTGTCAAATCGTATGGTTTTTTGCATTCAGTAAATATTATTATTTATTTTTTCCCTAATCTTGAGAAAGATGCCTCAGTGTAGTGCGTTAAATTGTAAAAATAGAGGAGTACATTTGTTTCCTAAGGATAATAAACGCAGAAAACAATGGGAATCGGCGTTACATATTAAAAACTTTAAGGCAAGTAATACTGCACGCTTGTGTGCTGCGCATTTTACTGAAGACGATTATCATGGGAAAAGCAAGTATACGGGTGAGTCATCGCAGTGGTTCTACTTATAATATTCTACTATCAGTCAGTAATTGACGAACCTAAGTTCTTAATTCAATAAATATATTTCTTACATTATCTACTATCTTATGCATATAGAAAACAGCTTCTTAAAGATTTATTATTTGAATATAGGTACCTACTTTTCAAAATAATCCTGTATGACCTCTCTTTTGATCATTGTTAGAGGAGTATCTGCATTTATATCTATGAATGTGTTTTTAGGTGGACACTGGTACACAGAGTCCTCGTGGATGTCGCAATCGGCACCAAAATTTTGATTCCGGTCATATGATTCTAATCTACAAATAAAATAGGATAGTTAGTCCATAGAAACAAAAAAAAACCTTACAAATCAATTATAACCTCAACCATTTTAAGTCTTTACCTTTCAATCAAATCGGCCTTTTTACCGGCAGTTGTCGCATTCCTCTTACGTAACTCATCTTTAAGTTGAGGAACAGTCAGAAAAGAGTACATTTTAAATGAATTTAACTTAGAATATTAACGAAAAATCAATCACAATCTTGTCTTGACAAGTAAACACGGTACAGTTGCTCCTGGCGCCATCTATACTCAGTTTTGCCTGTGGCTCCTCATTGACGTACTTTTTATGAGCTGTCAAAACGCGATTGTCATTCGAAATCTAGATTTTATTAAACTATGACGTCACTCACTTTTTTGTCTTCGCAATTCACTAACTAGGTATTTCTTGATTTAAAAGGAACAAAAAATCAAATTTTATAGTTATTTAGAAATTCATCGGGTTTCAAGGCTGTTTTTTTTTGTGTCTTGGAATTATTGTTCAATGGTGTCTACTACCCAATCGCGGGTAGCCTCTCGCTCCAGGACGTTGTTCTGTCTATGATCGGAAGCAAGAGTGCTTGAGACGCCGTCGTCTCTTTCTGCAAGGAGGTGTTGGCCGCTATGGAGGCGGCGGAACGGGAGAGGAAGGCTACTTCCTCCTATCCCACCCGCAGCAGACGCAGAAGGCACCGGAGGGCGCGAGACGATCTCCAGCCACCATGAAGTAGGGCCTGCGGGCGGCGGACTGGGGGTCGGTCCGTCTCCCAAACAAAGACAGGCCCGAGAGTGAGGCGCGCGTGGTATTCCCCGCGCGTCTTCTCTGACGTCACTGCGGCTGGTGGTTGATTCTATTTTCTTTCTAACTTCTTGACAATTCGAAAGTGCTTTCTTCTTCCTAACGTTTCGATGAGAAACTATAATAGAGGTGTTATATTGTTTTTTTTTTTTTTTTTATAGACGGGAAATCATCAAATAACTTCCCCCGCCCTGGGCGGGGCGGGAGGGAGTGTCAGACTTTTACTGACTAAAACCCGTCTATGTTCCTTCATGTGCCCTTTGCGTTCCGGGGGCGCGGTATCTCTTTCGAACAACCCGCAGGGGTGTTATATTGTTGCGGTCCAGAATTTGGCCACTTTGACTGTGTGGGGCACAAAGGAGACGGGGATTTCTGGGCCAGATTGTACTAAGATGAGATATGGTTTAAAAAAAACGTCATATTTTTCTATTTCAAATTACAAAAACAGCCTAATTCAATGTCTAGAAGACAAGAAATCCTAAAAATAAAGTTTATATCACGAAGAAAAGGAGATATCGATTACTATAATCGATTAACGTGAATGAGTTTCAACAATTGAACACAATATCTCTTGCACTAGATGATTGATTCAATAAAAATAATTATACACATTACAATTAACATAATGTTCATAGTTTAAAAAAATAAAATATCAAAATAATATAATGAAATCTTAAAGTTAATTTTCGTTTACAAATCGATTTATTACTTGTATTCTGTCAACTGTATTTTTAATCTGTGCTGGCAGTGATAGCCACAGAATACTTTTTAACCGACTTCAAAAAAAGGAGGAGGTTATCAATTCGACTGTATTTTTTTTTTATGTTTGTTACCTCGAATTTACTGGCTGTGTGGACCGATTATCATGATTCTTTTTTTATTTGAAAGCTGGTGCTTCCCGTGTGGTCCCATTGTCACCATTTCAATATCTGATGATGGGATCTTGTAGAAATCGAGGGAACTGTTGATTCTACTACTTCTATTGATTGGTTATCACATTTACATTCTTTAAAGTCAAGTTTATTTTGTCATTAATGTCATTCTTATTATAAGCGTCAAAAAGGATAGTACTGTCGTAAACGTAGTAACGTCGATAATTTCTATCGACAATTTTTTATATTTCAACAACCCTAGGCATGTCAGTTTGACATATGTCGCAGAGATCAAGCTATCTTTACCAAGGTATACAATACATTCGGGTGCTCTGTGTTTGTTGTTGATATTCCTACATTTTCAGCGTTTAATATGCCCCTATAATATAAACTAGAGATGCACCGAATATTCGGTTACTATCCGGTATCCGGCTTATCCGGCCCTTTTTTGCTACCCGGCCGGATACCGGATGGTAATGTACTATCCGGCCGGATACCGGATAGTAAAATTGGTAGATTTTATAAATGTAATCTAAATAAAGACACAGTTGTAATTGAAGCTTTTTATTATTTTAAACAACTTTAACTTTTTATAATAAATCAATTATTTAAAGTAACTTGATGATAATACTGATACTTAGTTAAAAAATGTAATTATTTGTAACAAGTAATAGTAATATTAATTAATTTAATATTGGAAATCCACCAAAGGTAAATTATGATGTATAAAAACAAGATTTTCAGCATTTTTAGGATGGCCGAATATTCGGCGGCCGGATACCGAATATTTGGCTGGTGGTCAGGCCGAATATCCGGTATCCGGTATCCGGCCAGACAGCTATTCGTTGCATCTCTAACATAAACCCCTCACATCGTTAAGGGAGGCCCGTGCCCCAGCAGTGGGGACGTATATGGATTGTTGATGATGATGAAACTTTTGTTTTATTCTATCTATTAACTAGGTCATGTCCTACAGGACACATCTTGAATGTCTAGATATTTGAGTTTTATTCATTTATTTATCTGATGGAAAACAAACAGCTATACATAAAATAGATACGACAGTTGAATATGCTACATTAAGCCAATTACAGGTTCTCACGGGTAGCAATACAATAATTACATAGAGATCTTAAGGATCACTAGCAGCAGAGCACAACAAAAAATATATATATTACAATTAAGTTAAGGTCACTAATACACACTATTCACTTTTGAAAAAGTCAAGGTTTAGCTGATTACGCGCTGTTGAGCCTTTGGTGTTAAACACATCAAACGAGAACTCTTTACACATTAAGTTAAGGTCTTTACTCGCTCGCACTAAATAAGAATTTTGCCTGTAGTTAGATGAAAAAAAGGGGATGGAGACAGGAGGGTTAAATCTTACTGATCTCTGAGGAATGTTGAAATTCAGTTTGAGCAGAAGATCAGGACAGTCAACCTCATTGCCTATGATTTTTAAAACATATGTGAGGTCCGCCACCCTACGACGATTTACAAGTGGTTGCAGGTGGAATTTCTTGCAGAGATCTAAATAGTTTTCAGAACGATATTGAATACGCAGGCGTAAACATAGAAACCGAATGAACCTTTTTTGAATGTTTTCAATGCGATCTATATATTTGCTATGGCAAGGGTTCCAAATTTGTGACGCATATTCGAGGTGACTCCGCACAAATGAACAGTAGAGAATTTTAAGGGTTTTGGCTTTCTTAAAACTCCCAGCAAGTCTCATAATAAAACCAAGTGACTTCGAGGCTTTGGCATCTGCTCAACATGCATGTTAAATAAGAGCTTAGAATCGTGATAGACGCCTAAGTCACGCACTCCATCGCATCGCTGTAATAGCTGCCCTTTGAGTGTATAAGTAGTAGTGTACGCGTTCTCGACTAAAGGAGATTACGGAACATTTTGTGGGGTTTATATCTAATTAATTGATCCGGCAGTAATCATCCAAGCGCGTCAGGTCAGATTGGAGAGCATGCATGTCATCAATTGATGATATTGATGAAAATATCTTCATGTCATCAGCAAAGCAGAGCTAGTTTGAATTGAGGAAACACGAATCGATGTCACTTACATAAATTATAAAAAGTAACGGACCCATCAGTGAACCCTGCGGTACACCATAGGGAGCCGAAACCCAGCGACATATAATTACTAACAACGACAGCTTGGGACTTGTTTTTGTAAAACCAGCGGAGTAAGTCACCTCTAATGCCGTTGTTAAGGAGCTTTGTTTTAAGGATTTCATGATCGATTCTACCAAAAGCTTTGCTGTAGTCCGTGTAAACGACATCAACCTGTGCACCCATATCCATACTCTCAGTCAGAAAGTCATATACCTAGTATCTACTTAAATATTTAACACTTTACAATCAAAAACAATTTAAAGATTTGTATTAGTATAGATACGAGCCCTGCGGGTTGTTCGAAAGAGATACCGCGCCCCCGGAACGCAAAGGGCACATGAAGGAACATAGACGGGTTTTAGTCAGTAAAAGTCTGACACTCCCTCCCGCCCCGCCCAGGGCGGGGGTAGTTATTTGATGATTTCCCGTCTATAAAAAAAAAAAAAAAAAAAAAGTATAGATACGAGCATGTACATTTTTGTTTCTACAAACATACTGTTACGAGCTGGGTATGGGATAAATTAATTACTACCACTCAGACAATTAAATAACTTTATTAATCACAAAAACACTTAAACTTAATCACAAATACAGTACTGATCACTATTCGCTTGCATCAATTTTATACAACTCCAGCACCCTTATGAGCCATGTATGTGGCACCAAGTCATAGGCCTTCTTGTAATCTATCCAACATGTCGACAGATCCTTCCGGGATCGACGATCCTGTTGGCTAATATGCCATGTCAATGAGGAGCGGCTCCTTTGAGCACCACGGGATCCAATCCTACATCCATTCTGAGAGGGAACATCCTATTATTATCAATCATCAGCGTCCGTTGAGTATAATACGTTTAGTTATTATTGTTTCTCACCAGTGTGTCTACGCATAATTATGCCCTTTAAAATTGCTCCTATGATTAAAATAACGCTGACATATTTCGCATTTCTATGGCTTCTCAACAGTGTGTATACGAATATGATCAGTTAAATTACTCTTTTGACCAAAACTCTGCTCACATATATCACATTTGTAAGGTTTTTCACCAGTGTGTATACGAATATGTTTATTTAAATGACTCGTTTCTCTAAAATTACGCTCACATATATTACATTTGTAGGGTTTTTCACCAGTGTGTATACGAATATGAGATTTTAACTGACTCTTTGTCCTTAAAGAACGCTCACATATATCACATTTGTACGGTTTTTCACCAGTGTGTATACGAATATGATCACTTAAAATACTCATTTGAGCATAACTCTGCTCACATATATCACATTTGTAGGGTTTTTTACCAGTGTGTATACGAATATGTTGAGTTAAACTAATCTTATTACTAAAACTACGCTGACATATTTCACATTTGTATGGTTTTTCACCAGTGTGTATACGAATATGATTGGTTAAAATACTCTTTTGAATAAAACTACGTTGACATATTTCACATTTGTATGGTTTTTCACCAGTGTGTATTCGACTATGTTGAGTTAAAGTACTCTTATTAATAAAACTTCGTTCACATATTTCGCATTTGTATGGTTTATCACCAGTGTGTATGCGAATATGCGATTCTAAAGAACACTTTTTACTAAAAGACCGCTGACATATATCACATTTATAATTTCGAATGTGAATACGGATATGGTCTCTTAAAATTTTCTTACTACTGTAACTGCGCTGACATATATCACATTTGTAAGGTCTCTCTCCAGTGTGTTTTCTAATGTGATCTGTTAATTCATGGTTCTGACCAAAACGAAGCTGACATATATTACATTTGTGACGCTTCGTGTGTGTGTTGATATGGGTTTTTAAAATTTTCTTATTGCTGTAACTACGCTGACATATATCACATTTGTAACGATTATCACATGAGTGCATAACATTTTGTTGTTCTGAATTATTTACTTGATTTAAACTACGCTGATCACATTTGAAAGGTTCTTTGAAGCTAGTCACAAGTTGAGACGTACGATTTTGAGTGTTCTGGTTAATTTCCGCATCTGATTGTGTATTCTTATTTTGCTTGTCAGTAATTGTTTCTTCTCGTTTCGTTCCTCGTAAGTCAAGTCTCGTTATCTTCACGAAGGGTACCCCTGTGATTATAAATGTGGTAAGTACAATATTCCAAAAAGATTGGTGGATGCACCTAACATACTACAACGCCTGTATTCTCGAAGGGTTAGGCAGAGGTGTACCAAGGCACACACACAGTTAGCCAGTACGTTTAGGTCCCATGTAGTAAGTAGCGAGTCTATTGCCATTAACTGGGCACATCATAACTCCAAGCTGCTACTATGAATTGCATAGGAAAACCCAATAACACTTCTTGCTCAACCTGAAACCAAGACTTCTAGCGTAGCAGGCTTAGGACCACAAGGCTAACGAGGCAGTTATAAAATAAATTAAAATAGAGGGTTTGAAAGTCTCACACTAAACCAATGAAGGTTGTAGTGCCCGGTTTCAAATGACACTGAATTGTACTAACTAGTACTTACATTTCATCTCCCAGGCTTTACGTTTCTTCGCTTGTTGTTCATCCTCCACTTCAGTTTTAAACTCCATAAGCAAGCCATCATCTTCTGAATCTGCTTCAGAATGGTGCGGTGGTAAATCTTCTACTGGTAGTTGTTTCAGTTCTACTTCTGTAAATATACAATTAGCATCAGGAGCAATACTCATTGGTAAATTACTGTTTGTTTTATCACTTCATAAGGCGACAATAAGTTTGAAGTGGTTTAAAACAATTATAATTTTACTTAAAATAATGTAATATAGTATCTACTTAAATATTAAACACTTTACAATCAAAAACAATTTAAAGATTTGTATTAGTATAGATATGATCATGTACATTTTTGTTTCTACAAACATACCATCACTTTGATATTCCTCCTTTGGCTCAATAATATCATCTTGTCTCTCACAAACTGCTGGTAGTTCTTGTTCGATAATAAAATTTTCTTCTTGATGTTCAACATCTATACTTATGTGATTCACGGGGGTTTGAATAAACCCACCAAAAAACTGTAACTGGCCATGTTTTATTAAAGGATTTGGCTGCAAAAATTTGATTAATGATATAGTCCAACGAAACAACTCCACAAGTGACTATACATAAGTAGGTACTACACACCCTGGACAGCGGGCCGTGCTACTAACCTCACTGCCCACTACACAAGAGAGGACCGCTATCAAACTGTACATGTTTCAAAGTTGTAGCTGTTTTAAAAATGTCATAACATTAAAATAACTCCATTTGACAAGAGTTCACCTTAACAATCAGCACTAAACAGTACAGCTAGATGTGTAATAGAGACACAATAGGTGTGAGCTGGAGACAAACACTCACTTTCATATAGAATGTTGAAAAAATAAATGTCTGTTAATGAACCCCTCACCTTATGATCCTTATCTAACATCCGGGCTAACAGTTCTTCGGATTCTAGACATTTTCTTTGGAATTTTGCACATTGCTTCATTCTAGTGCAGCAGAAGAAACAAGCGAGCATCGGTCTACCATCTTCAGTTACGAACTGCAACAAAACCTATCTTATACTACTGAATATTGAGTTAAGTGAGCATGTAGTACTAGCTTCTGCCATGACTTCGCCCGCGTGACTTTTTATTTACCAGTTTTAAGTGACGTCTCTGGTTCCTGCTCCACTCTGACCGTAGCGGGCGGGATGTTTACTATTCCTCAAGAGCCTGGCTACCATATACAGAAAGACTTTTTCCAATTCTACCTTATATTAATGATCTATAGTAGTATTAATCAAACAACAACATTTCAGTGATTTTTAATCATAAAGTAGGTTTAAATAAACTTACCGGAACATCGGTCAGCTTCTCATATAGTTCCTGCAGGCTCTTGTTGACAACTACATACATGCGAACGTTCTTCACCAAACATATCCTACACATGGACAGTTTCTCTATTTTCATCTTAAAACAATCAATTGACGTACCTACCCAGTTATTTAGTTCAAGATTGTTTAGCTTTGTTTTCGATACAGTGTCCATTACTAATAACGCGGTTTAGCTTAGGGATATTCAGCGATAGTTACCTACTTTACTCTTTGATATTCAGTTAACTTTAGCTTGCGTTTTATTGTTATTTATTATTTTTATGTTCAAACAATATTACCTCAGCCGTCTTATTGTCAATGTCAAGTTGACAGTGACACTTCGTAGGCATTGGCACCTTGCAAAAAAACTTTAGTCGAGTTGAAATTCACTCGATTAAAGTTTTTTGCAGGGTGCCTCGTGTTGAAATTCGGTGTTTAGAATTAATGTTATAATAAGTGTTGTCAATTTACAATTATATTAAAGTGTTAAAACCCAAAAATTTTGTTTACTAACCTTTGGATCCTGTTCTACAAAATAAATAATTATGAATTTGTAACTAGTTTGAGTATAATTAATTACATAACACTTTATAGCGTTGAAACACAAATCTGAGTTTATGATTTGTTACTAATTATGTACACTCAGCAGATTGTATATTGAAATCTTTATGCTAATGCCATATGCCACCTCCATGGCCACCTCTGTGATTCAACAGTGGAACTGAAAAGTGAAACCAGGTTCTGTCCGATTTGTGGGTTGGTAAAAGGTGGAGCGTCTTCATTGTTCGCCATCTAGATTCTAGTGTGACTAAAAGTACTAACATGTCTTTATTTTGATAATCATTTTATTGTCAAGCAACTCAGTCCAATAGATTTATTTATTTAATTAATATGGTAGTATACTGGGTGTTAAAGGTGATGGCTAAATGACTGCCCCGGGGCAGTCAAGCACTTGAAATGTATAAGAATCTTACATAACCGCATGATATTTAAAAAATCATTCATGAATTATGTAGTGTTTTATACTTTCCTAGCACTTTCGTGAACTATTAAACATAGTAAAGTATCTCAATTGCTTTTTAAGCTATTTTTATTTGACAGACCATATTTGACATTTCTCCACATTGGAAAAAGAATAAACAAACCGTTGCTAGGCAACTGATTTTTTGGCAGTTAGAGGCAGTTGTAAACCACCTTTTCCAGTCATGTGTTATTTCCATATACATTATTAAACCTAACATGGCTAGTACGTGCTCTAAATGCGAGTTTGTTTCGTTGTTACTTTATCAGGTTATGTTATGAAGAAAAAGTCGTCAGAACCGTATAACTCGACCTAATTATATAGCCTCGTTTCGTTAGGAAAAGAAAAAAAAATCTTGCTTTTTTAAAACTATAACACACAGAATTCTGTAAAAAGCATAATGCAATAATCTTAAAAATAAATCTTAAGTAATATTGCAAGTAAAAAAATTAAAAAGTATTTGTGTATGTTACCTTGATGAAACGAAACGTGGGAATAGCATTATAATAAAGCACGTAACACGCGATTGATTTTAAAAGTAAATTAACATGAAGTATGCTGTATTATAACTTATATCGATTTTATTTGAGAAGAAAATCTTAATTAGCAAATATGTTTTGAATACCTGAATTTTGTGATGAAAAACTTTTTCATCACAACCATTCGCTTATAAATATACAACCTCATTTTCGTTTTAATTTTATTCTTTTTCGAAAATGTCAAAGTGTCAGTTGGAGAAAATGATATACTGTCACACACAGCTTCTTTCCTTTTTAGGCAATATAATTTTACCATTTATTATTATTCCCTAAAAGTACCTGAAACTTGTTTTACATGAAATACTAATATTTAGCCATTCAGCATTACATTGTGCTAGGTACCATATTTATATATTACTGTGGGGCAGTGGGGCAGTGGTCGATACTTCCATTTAGCCATCTCCTTAACTGATCGAGTTCGAAACAGTATACTGCGCTCCAAAACAGGGGTGGCTGACGTAGGTCAAAACCTTTTTGTTTCCTTACGAAATTGTGAATTGTGTTGTGCAATAAAATTAAAAATATTTTTCAAGAAATTGCTCGTTTTTTATGCATAATCCCGGGATCGAAAATATGCTCAGGATTGTTTTCTCTACTCAGCATCAGAGTCACAGACTGATTCTTTTAATAATAAAAATATTATGGCTATAATAACAACTAAATTAAGGTATTTAATAAAAAAAACTCATGATTTGATTTTCCTGTTTTTATTTTCACCCATTTACACAAATATAAGAAACATCGTATTAATAAACTTGAAAAGTATTTAGTCATAAGTTTTTTTTCGTGAAAAATACTTAAAATCTGGATAACACGGATGGGACTAAAAATCCGTTCTTAAAAATCCGGATTTGCATTCCCTCCTGTCCCGGTGGCTAGTCAAACTTGACCCACTTCCCGATGTTCGACTGAGCGGTAATTTTGAATTCATACACTCATTGCACGTTGCATGAGAGTGAAATATAAAAGCCTACCTACTTTTTATGTCGGGTGTGTAAGGGACATCTATCCTTAAACTGAAACCACGTGTTTTCTATTCTGGACTGAGTATTAAACAACAAGATAGCGGCTGGTAAATAAATCTTTTGCCCTTGTTTTAGATCAACAAATATCTTTATTGTTATAAAGGGACGACAAAAAAAACCGACCAAGTGCGAGTCGGACTCGCGCACGAAGGGTTCCGTACCATTATAATTATTAAAATCGGTAAAAAAAAACTGTTTTATGGGAGCCCCCTTTAATATTTGTTTTTTTTTTCTATTTTTTTATAGCGGCAACAAAAATAGTTTGTCTGTGAAAATTTCATCTGTCTAACTATAACGGTTCATGAGATACAGCCCGGTGACAGACGGACAGAACGACGGACAAACAGCAAATTCTTAGTAAAATGTCCGGTTTTACCGTTTGGGTACGGAACCCTAAACAGCAACAGGTTAATTTGTCAAACTTGATCTGCCAAAAACAGGGAAAAATATCCTGCAAGAAATTCCACTTGTTCTGAAGTCAGAATAGTGTTCTGAGTGCACTGGCGAAGTTTAAGGAAACATGTCCCTTACACCCCGTATAGAGCTAGTTCACTTCACACGCACAAACTACTTTCTAATAATGTTTTAGTTGACGGCAGAAGTAGTCATTATTTGTTATAGTAATTGATCTTAATCACTGTTTATTTGGATACATAGATTATATTTTATTTGAAGTCTCTCTTAGCTTATTACCCGCGCCTACCGCTGACAGGTAAATAAAGGGAGGATCCTTATGTAACGATTTTCAGCAGTGTGTGTGTCAGCGACTAGCTATGTAATGCCATGTGAAAGGTTGCTATAATAAAAGCGTAAGGTGATTGTCGTTTCATTCGAACCTTGTACACAAATATTTCAACACATATTAGGTGTTCAGAGTAATTGAAAGCCTAGGCAGATGTTTTATTTATATGACCTAAGAGTTCCTAAGCGCCTAGTACTTAGCAGTAATACCTTAAAGTACTTAATATGAGGGCCCTTCAGGCTTGAGCTGTGATGATAGACTGAGTCACTAATGAGTTGTAAAATAGTTTTGTTAAAGTTGATAGAATTACGACGGTAGTTGGAAAATAATGTACAGATTTTTATTATTGAAGTACCTTACGGTGACTTAATTTTTGTTTAGTTCCTATTTTTTGTGGCGCTAGTAGTAGGTTGGCTAACCCGTAGCTTAAATACTGCGAAACTTTACCCTGACGGGGACCGAACAAGGTTTTTGGGATTTAAGGGAATTAAATTAAGGTTTTATGTAAAAATGTAATTGTAATAATAAAATAATTTATTTTCTCCACAATATTACTCTTAATTGGTACCTTATTTCTACGGTGACATATAGGAGGGGCATTATATTGTGGGAGACTGGTGCCTAAACTAGGCTCAAGGCCTGTATTTCAGGTCACCAGGACTCCTCCATTTCAATTTTACAATTATGTTATGTACTCGTACAATTGTATTTAGATAGTAATGACCAAAGCCCATGTAATTAAGTAAGTTGCAATATTGTAACCGGTGTTTTGCTACCTAAAACTGCCTAGTAAAGGTTTTCCATACATTAGTCTCAAGCTTTCTGATTGGTTTGAACTTTCTAGAATCGCTTATGAGAAATGTTATAAATATGGGCAGTTTACGGTAGTCGGGCATTCTGGAACCAGCAGCACTGGAAGTAAGAAATAAACCTACTCCTGAAGATTTAAGCACCTGAAGTTTTACTGAAGCCTTATCTGCGCAGCCACCGGCCTTCCTGCGATTCTTCCCGCCAGCCCCGTCCTATACAACGTTCACAGTGTGTGTACTAGGGAATGCAGAACCGGTGCTGTTTTAAAGAACCGGGATTTTCGGTACCTTGTGGCTTAAGAACCGGGATTTCCCGGTACTATCGATACTTTTGATACTTTAATAAGTCTTTGTAAGAGAGTTGAAAGTGTTGAAACGGAGAAAGTGAAAAAAAGACGAAATGACAGGGCAAAGTAAAAACATTTTAATCAAATCAAGTAAAACGTTTTATTTCTTGTTTGATACACACTAAATCATTCTTATCTAAATATATATAATTCAAAGGTGAATGACTGACTGACATAGTGATCTATCAACGCACAGCCCAAACCACTGGACTGATCGGGCGAAAATTTGGCATGCAGGTAGATGTTATGACGTAGGCATCCGCTAAGTAAGGATTTTGATCAATTCAACCCCCAAGGGGATAAAATAGGGGATGAAAGTTTGTATGAAACTTTGTCAATTTTAAACCGATCGGGCTGAGACTTTGCATGCATAAAGCTACTATGACGTAGGCATCCCCTAAGAAAGGATTAAAAAAAAATATCCCTAAGGGGATAAAATAGATGAAAGTTTGTATAAATCTTCTTAGATTTTCGACTAATTGAACTGAAATTAAAGATTGGATTGTCGGGCAAAAGCTAGTTTAGTATAATTTTACTGGTAATTAAGCCAGCAATTTTTTTTTACATTAAATGATTGTTATACCTAATCCTAACAGAAACATTTATTAAACATCTTCACTTTACCAAACAAATTAGCATGACTTTTATTGCAATTCTGCATAACCAAATTTTATTATATTTAAAACTTCCGTCATATCTACAAAAAAGGAACTATGAAGTTTTAGCGTAGCATTAACCAGTCTTAATAATTCTAAATAATATATTTATTAATAAACTTCAATCGACAAATTCTTTAAATCAACTTGACTCTAATTTTACATTTAAGAAAAACTAAAATATAAAATAATAATATAAAATAACATTGATTGGCAGGGGCCATAGTCCTTCCATAGTGTCTGGAAACTATTCCA
Source organism: Caradrina clavipalpis (assembly GCA_932526535.1). Taxonomy (NCBI): domain Eukaryota; kingdom Metazoa; phylum Arthropoda; class Insecta; order Lepidoptera; family Noctuidae; genus Caradrina; species Caradrina clavipalpis. Next base: position 6,163,923 of record OW052117.1, read on the forward strand.
TTTAACCCACCCAACTAAACCCATAGCCCTATTCTTTGTTTCCATGAGCGAAGAAAATCCCTAACGCATGTCACGCCGTCCGGGGAGACGACGACGTGGTTATGTGGGGCTTGCACCCACTAAAAACTCCGCCTGTGCATCTACTTTCGCCTTGATGGATGGGCCGCGAGAACTGCTACGCATGACGTTCGCGACCCATCCTGCGTGGCCCACATCTGGGCTCCTTCTCCTTTGCCCGCCTCCGGGCTCTCTCCTCCTTCAGCGATGTCTGGGTGCACTGAGACATCACCACTACTCCAGGGACCGTGCAGCGTGGACGATAGAGTACCCGATCTATCGTCCGCTGACCCCTCTTATGGCGGCATTAGGTCGGCATTTCGCCGTCTGTGCCGTCCTACCCTCCTGCGACGAATCGGGTCAGCGAGAGAGACTGCCTCCCTGATCCGCTCCGCCGCTTTTTTCTGTGAAATAACGTCCTCACAGAAAAACGCAGCCGTCTCCCATACTCTATTACTGCCGACCATAGCCCTGACAACGACCGGCAGCGATAGGTGTCCTCCAATTTCTGCCACTAGAATGCGGCACTGCGCCTCCCAGGCAGGACACTGCTCAAGAGTGTGCAGAGCAGTGGCTTGGCTGCAACCGCACTGGTGACACACGGGATTTGCTTCCCGTCTTGCCACTTTGTGCAAGTATTTGCCAAAACAGCCGTGCGCCGACAATACTTGCACTAAACGGAAGGACAACGTCCCGTGTCACCTCCGTACCCACTCCTCTAGGATTGGCTGGATAGCCCCAACAGTCCATTGACCGGCGCTGGGGGTCTCCAGCCTCTCAGCCCATTGCCTCATGATGGCAGAATGCGCTTCTTTGCGCCACCTCCTCACCACTTCAGGCGGCGGACCTCTGCCGCTCTCTGCCCGAACTTCCACACTTCGTTGGTAAACCTCGGCAAGCACTTGCGCCTCATTCTGCAATAGTCATACGCCAGCCGGGAATTGTCCTTGGGTGCATTTGCATAGTGCAAACAGGGATAATTATCGGCTGGTGTTCCATTTCATTGTAAAGCCATGTAAGGGGCCTCTGCGAGTTGGCTTCGGCTCCTCGTACGCCTTTCAAAGGTCCGGGACACTAGAGTCCCGAGATAATCTTTTCCCGAAAGTATCGAAAGAACCGGGATTTGGTTTTGGAAATTCCGGTTCCTAAAACGACGTAAATTTCCGGGATTTCCCGGTACTTTCGGTTCCGGGATTTCCCGGGACTATTCACTAGTGTGTACGCAGGTATGCCTGTCAAACTTACATTTTGAAATAAAACGATGCTGACAGATTTCTCATTTGTACGATTTTTCACCAGCGTGTATACAAGTATGGCTGTTTAAATTACCCTATACCCTAAAACTGCGCTTACATACTTCACATTTGTAGGGTTTTCACCAGTGTGTATTCGAATATGATTATTTAAACGCTTCTTTAAACTAAAACTGCGCTGACATACTTAACATTTGTAAGGTCTTTCACCAGTGTGTATACGAATATGATCGATTAAATAACCCTTTTCACTAAAACAACGCTGACATATATCACATTTGTATAAGTTTTCACCAGTGTGTATACGATTATGAACAGTTAAATGACTCTTCTCACTAAAACAACGTTGACATATTTCACATTTGTATGGTTTTTCACCAGTGTGTATACGAATATGATTGGTTAAAAGATCCTTTCGACTAAAACAACGCTGACATATATCACATTTGTAAGGTTTTTCACCAGTGTGTATACGATTATGCGTGCTTAAAATATTCCTACTTTTAAAACTGTGCTGACATACTTCACATTTGTATGGCTTTTCACCAGTGTGTATTAGAATATGTATATTTAAATTACTTTTATGACGAAAACTACGTTGACATATTTCGCATTTGTAAGGTTTTTCACCAGTGTGTATACGAATATGATTGGTTAAAAGATTCTTTCGACTAAAACAACGCTGACATATATCACATTTGTATAGTTTTTCACCAGTGTGTATACGAATATGACTAATTAAACCACTCTTTTGACTAAAACAACGCTGACATATATCACATTTGTAAGGTTTTTCACCAGTGTGTATACGAATATGAATAATTAAACCACTCTTTTGACTAAAACAACGCTGACATATATCACATTTGTATAGTTTTTCACCAGTGTGTATACGAATATGACTAGTTAAATTACTCTTAACACTAAAACTACGTTGACATATTTCACATTTGTATGGTTTTTCACCAGTGTGAATACGGTTATGTTGAGTTAAACTTCTCTTTTGACAAAAACAACGCTGACATATATCACATTTGTAAGGTTTTTCACCAGTGTGTATACGAATATGAACAGTTAAATTACTCTTGAAACTAAAACTACGTTGACATATTTCACATTTGTATGGTTTTTCACCAGTGTGTATACGATTATGTCCAGTTAAATGACTCTTCTCAATGAAACAGCGTTGATATATTTCACATTTGTATGGTTTTTCGCCAGTGTGTATTCGATTATGTTTCGTTAAACTACTCTTAAAACTAAAATTACGTTGACATATTTCACATTTGTATGGTTTTTCACCAGTGTGTATTAGAATATGTCTAGTTAAATTACTTTTAAGACTAAAACTACGTTGACATATTTCGCATTTGTATGGTTTTTCACAAGTGTGTATTAGAATATGTCTTGTTAAATTACTTTTAAGACTAAAACTACGTTGACATACATCACATTTGTAAGGTTTTTCACCAGTGTGTATACGAATATGATTGGTTAAAAAATCCTTTCGACTAAAACAACGCTGACATATTTCACATTTGTATGGTTTTTCACCAGTGTGTATACGAATATGATTGGTTAAAAGATTCTTTCGACTAAAACAACGCTGACATATATCACATTTGTATAGTTTTTCACCAGTGTGTATACGAATATGACTAGTTAAACGACTCTTATAAATAAAACTACGTTGACATATTTCACATTTGTATGGCTTTTCACCAGTGTGAATACGATTATGTTGAGTTAAACTTCTCTTTTGACAAAAACTACGCTGACATATATCACATTTGTATAGTTTTTCACCAGTGTTTATATGAATATGACTAGTTAAATAACTCTTTTGACTAAAACTACGTTGGCATATGTCACATTTGTATGGTTTTTCTCCAGTGTGTATTCGATTATGTTTAGTTAAACGACTCTTATAAATAAAACTACGTTGACATATTTCACATTTGTATGGTTTTTCACCAGTGTGTATTCGATTATGTTCAGTTAAATTACTCTTAAAACTACGTTGACATATTTCGCATTTGTATGGTTTTTCACCCGTGTGTATACGAATATGATTGGTTAAAAGATCTTTTCGACTAAAACAACGCTGACATATTTCACATTTGTATGGTTTTTCACCAGTGTGTATTAGAATATGTCTAGTTAAATTACTTTTAAGACTAAAAATACGTTGGCATATTTCACATTTGCATGGTTTCGCACCAGTGTGTATTAGAATATGCGATTTCAAATTACACTTTTGACTAAAAGCACGCTGACATATATGACATTTGTAACGCTGAATGTGAAAGCGGATATGGTTTCTTAAAATATTCTTACTACTATAACTGCGCTGACATATATCACATTTGTAACGATTATCACACGTGTGCACAACATTACTTTCTTTTAAATTTTTTACTCGATTTAAACTACGCTGATCACATTTGAAAGGCTCTTTGAAGCTAGTTACAAGTTTAGACGTACGATTTTGAGTGTTCCGGATAACTTCCAAATCTGATTGTGTGTTTTTCTTTTGCTTGTCTGTAATTGTTTCTCCTGGTTGCATTAATCGTAAGTCAAGTCTAGCTATCTTCACGACGGGCACCCCTGTAATTATAAGTGTGGTAAGTACAATGTTCCATGAAGATTGGAGGATGCACGTAAGATGCCATCACGCCTGTATCCTTGAAGGGTTAGGCAGAGGTGTAAAAAATGGTTCGCCGGTATGTTTAGATCCCATGTAATAGGGGGCGAGCGTACTGCCATTAACCGGGCACAAATTCTAACTCCAAGCTGAAAAATGCCTATAGTGACTCAACCTTAAAAGTTAGGCATATTATTATACTACCGCGGTCTTTTTTTTAGTATATTTTAAAAGGAACAATTGTCTCATACATTACTTTTGCGTAACTTTAACCATTTACTTTACTATTCCTCATGAGATATTCCTACAGAAGGAGTTATTAGTAATAATTTATTACCAATTGGTAGTTCCAGAGGTTAGTGTATTAAACAAAAAACATCTTCACCATAGCACAGATTACAATACCATAGTATAAAGAATGAAGTAAGTTATCTTTATACAAACGCACCGCGCGCGGCTTGTATGTATGTGTCATAGTATCTATGCGTCGCCGCACGCACACTTAACAAAATCTCGACCCGTTTCTCAGTGCGCCAGTCGGGACGAACACCGCATGAGATTAGCGCGTCACGGCTTTTCGGCACCGCTTAATGAATGAATAATGTGTGATAATCGCAGAAGAACGTATTGCTGTGTGTTTACGTGTCTTAATAATTCATTGATTCCAGAATTAATTATCTCTGTTCAGGTTACCTATTGAACAGGAAAGGTAAGCAAGTCACTTATTTTAGCATACAATTTTTACTTGATAATGAGAGACCTACTTAGTTTCTGATGTAAGTATTAGTTTTATATCAGACAGAGGAAGTAGATAGACCTACTTTCCCACTAGAATGCATTAGGTACTTTTGATCTGTCAATTGATTTGCTGCTATTGCTTTGTTTACGTTTACTCAATAAATGTGTGATTCAATAGATATGTTTGTATTAATTAAAAATAAAAATAAATATGGTCCTTTATGTGTACAAATACTACATTATGCCTAAAAAAAAACTGACTAGTAATATACTTAGCAAATAATTTAAACACAAGCTCTTAGTCTAATCTAATACAAGTAAAAAATACAACTTCCCGACCCTTGCCAATTTATAAATACTGAATTAACATTTAGCTAAAAGTGACAACCCTGAGACAGCAGGCAATTATATCCTGAGACAGTAGGCAATTATATCGCGGATTGGGCCGGAGATAGCCTACTTCCCGTCTTTTTACTATGTCTTCACCATTATTATATTAATATATGTATAGTGCTTTTAGTAATTACATTTATTGTAAGTAATTCTAATAGTGAAGTAGGTTTTTATGAACTTACCGGATGTACAGTTAATAGGGCATCAATAAATTCATCCGCAGCGCTGTCAATGGGGCATGTGCCCAGAAGGCTGACAGCATTGCCACGTTGTATGGCAATGCTGATTCTTTGGCCAAAGAAAAGGCCATTTATTTAACTTTGTAGTTTAATTATTATTTATAAGTTTTGTGTAACATAACATGTGGTTTCTGCCTACCCCCATGGGAAAAAGGCGTGAGTTTATGTATGTATGTATGTGTGACATAAATAAATTCGATCCTCGTTACTTACCGGAACATCAGTCAGCTTCTCGTACAGTTCCTGCAGGCTCTTGTTGACAACTACATACATGCGAACGTTCTCCACCAAACATATCCTACACATGGACAGTTTCTCCATTTTCATCTTAAAACAATCAGCTGATGTAGTTACGAGTATTTAGTTTTACTTTGTTTTCGAAGCAGTGTAGTATACTAATAACGCGGATTGTTTTGCGTTATTATCGATTTTTGTAAGTTACAAACAAATTACCGTACTAATGCCCTCAGCCAAAGAAAGAGTATCTCTGTCACACTTTGACACTTTGACAGTGACACTTCATAGGCATTGACACCTTGCAACAAACTTTAGTCGAGTTGAAATTCACGTTTCAATTTGGTGTTTATAAATTAATATTATAGTAAGTCAGTGTTGTCCTTTTGTAATTATATGAACTGATTCCGTGCGATCGTAGTTTTTTCAAACTATAGCGCCTGGCGGCGAACAAATTTTTCGTGGCTCCTCTGAGGCGCCAAGCGCCAAGGACTTTCATGGCTCCTCTCGGGCGCCACACGCCATTCACAGAAAATATCCATGGCGCCTCTACGGCGCCATATGCACAAAATCGGTTAAAGTATGTATAGCGAATTGCCCACGACTTCGTCCGCATGACTTATTCCACCCGCCATAAGTTACTTCTTTGGTTAATGCTCCGCTCCCGTAGGTCGTAGCGTGATGTTATATATAGCCTCTACTCGTTACAAACAAACAAACAAAAAAAACTCTTAATAATATTAGTATAGATTAATACCTATTTTTTGTTTCTTAACCTTCTGATCCAGTTACCCAAAATAAATAATCTTGAAATTGTAACTGAACTTTGAGATGGCATTGAAACTAATATCAGTTTTTTTTAATAAAAACTTTGCCCCACACTAGGAATTTCTCCTGCATCGTGGGCGCGTTTACAAACATATAAACTCACATACACAAACAGCCAGAACCGGAACAACTGTCTGTAGGTCATACTAATATTTGTTACGTGCGGGAATCGAACCCGCGACACGCAGCGCAGCAGTCGATCGGTCGGCCGCTGCGCCGTGTCGTCACGAGTTTATTATTTGTTACAATTATGTACACGCAGCAGATTACATCTATTTGCTAGTGCTTCCTGCGATTCAACAGTGGAACTGAAAAAAGGAAGCAGGTCCTGTTCAGTCTGTGGGTTGGTGTAAGATAGCGCAGCACCGTGTTCTCGTCGCAGCGGTTATTTGATAGGTGACACCACTAATCAATTGACGTACTTTTTATGAGCTGTCAAAACGCGATTGTCATTCGAAATCTAGATTTCAAATGACAATACTAAACTATGACGTCACTCACTTTTTTGTCTTCGCAATTCACTAACTAGGTATTTCTTGATTTAAAAGGAACAAAAAATCAAATTTTATAGTTATTTAGAAATTCATCGGGTTTCAAGGCTGTTTTTTTTTGTGTCTTGGAATTATTGTTCAATGGTGTCTACTACCCAATCGCGGGTAGCCTCTCGCTCCAGGACGTTGTTCTGTCTATGATCGGAAGCAAGAGTGCTTTTTTTTTTTTTATAGACGGGAAATCATCAAATAACTTCCTGACGTCACTGCGGCCGGTGGTTGATTCTATTTTCTTTCTAACTTCTTGACAATTCGAAAGTGCTTTCTTCTTCCTAACGTTTAGATGACAAACTATAATAGAGGTATTATATTGTTGCGGCCCAGAATTTGCCCACTTTGACTGTGTGGGGCACAAAGGAGACGGGGATTTCTGGGCCAGATTGTACTAAGATGAGATATGGTTTAAAAAAAAAGTTATATTTTTCTATTTCAAATTACAAAAAAAACAGCCTAATTCAATGTCTAGAAGACAAGAAATCCTAAAAATAAAGTTTATATCACGAAGAAAAGGAGATATCGATTACTATAATCGATTAACGTGAATGAGTTTCAACAATTGAACACAATATCTCTTGCACTAGATGAGTGATTCAATAAAAATAATTATACACATTACAATTAACATAATGTTCGTAGTTTAAAAAAATAAAATATCAAAATAATATAATGAAATCTTGAAGTTAATTTTCGTTTACAAATCGATTTATTACTTGTATTCTGTCAACTGTATTTTTAATCTGTGCTGGCAGTGATAGCCAAAGAATACTTTTTAACCGACTTCAAAAAAAGGAGGAGGTTATCAATTCGACTGTATTTTTTTTTTATGTTTGTTACCTCGAATTTACTGACTGTGTGGACCGATTGTCATGATTCTTTTTTTATTTGAAAGCTGGTGCTTCCCGTGTGGTCCCATTGTCACCATTTCAATATCTGATGATGGGATCTTGTAGAAATCGAGGGAACTCTTCAATAAAAAACAGCAGATTAACCGCGATTGTTGCTATAGCATATCTAAGCATTGTTTACACCATCACACAACATAACATCACGCCTGTATACTCAAGGGTTACACAGATGTATACAGTAGGTAGTTGTAATCTGTGACAGTAGTATTTGAAAATTTCTCATCCAAGTAAACGAAATCGCATATTCTGCTTTCTTATGACTTTTTAGTGGTGTCTCGTTAATTTACATAACATGACAGTTTCTTCATGGATTTGGATGACGGGAAGTTGATACTAAAAAGCGAGAAATAAAAAACTTTTTTACAAAAATGACAACCGCCTGCAAAAACTAAAAAGAGAAAAATAACTTTAGCTTTGGAAGTCGGTGGCAATACAAAACAACAAACAGAACCAAAGCCACCGACTTCCAAAGCTTAAGTTATTTTTCTCTTTTTAGTTTTTGAAGGCGGTTGTCATTTTTGTAAAAAAGTTTTTTGATAGCTCTAGTAGAGTGTCAATCACTCGTTTCGTATTATCATTTAATGCGTGTGCGTTTTGAGTGTTTCCCGTTGTTTTATTGATATTTTCCTCGATCACTGCTTTCTTTCTACGGACTCTTGATATTACTAAACTTGTACGACGCTTGCTATCATACCGGACACAGATAATCTCGTTTTCTCGAGCTGTCGGCTTCTAATTCTTCATGGCTACTAAGGGGACGCATTCAGTCCAGGCATTAAGGTCGCCTTTGTGCGGTGTATTTTTACATTCTTGCATAAAGTTTTAATAAATAAATAATAAGTCGAAAAAGTTATTTTGTTAATATTTTAGTCAACAGCTTTAGAAGAGGGAAAAATCAGCTGTTTATAGGTTGTTGCCAATGATATTCTAGTAAATATCATTGGATATTCTAGTATATTTATAAGAATATCATTGGTTGTTGCAAATTTATTGCATTTGCATAACCTCACTTTTAAAACCTCCTCTCTACTCTGCTCTCGGACAGTCAAAAACCGACGAATTTTCAGTGATGCTTTGTTCATATATAAGCTAATAATTGACACCAATTTCATCTATGTACACCCAGGCCCAAGAATGTATGAAAGCGTATCCGTCTCCTTTTTTATTTAATGGTCATTCTTTTGAAAAGGGTGGAATAATTTGTAAGCTGCTGAAGTACTTTAAACTTACTTGTTTTTTTTCTCTATATAGGTAGGTAATCCCGTCGTTTCTGGCACTCGCCAGCCGGTACTGCGGCACCGCTCACTTCGCTCGCTCGGCTCGTGCGTAAGGGGGTCACAGTTTTCTAACCTAACCCAACCTTTTTTTTTTTGTTTTCATCATTTCATTCAATTATACTAATCTTAAGTTTTATGAGGTAAAATGAAACAAGAAAAGGATTTGTTTGTGAATTACCTACTACGTTATTTATTTACTTTGGATTTCCAACAGAGGTTACACAAATTACATGGTAACAAATGACAAATAGAAACATATTTCTGTGCTACATCAAAAAACATAAAAACATAGTTTATCTTTGCGAACTTGATGTTGCATAATGGAGGCCATACACGTTAGGGTTTGCATGACGGTTTTAGCCGTGTATGCAAAACAAACAGGTATAACCGAGTTGCATATAATGGATAACTGTAAGTTGTATCACATACACGCTAGGTTTTGCCTGTCGGTTGTGCATGCACGGCCAAAACCATCATGCAAACCCTTACGTGTATGGCCCCCATAATGATGAAATAACAAATCATGGTTTTCCAAACATTGCTTGTCAATTGAAAATTTGTAAATAAATACTTAAGCTTAATTAATTGTAACAAACTTTTTAAGTTTCACTTTGACTTTGTGGGGCCCTGGTCTAACACTACTTGGGGCCCTCAATTGTGTACCTAATAGCAAATTAACCAAACTGACGATTGAAGATGATGTCAAATTAATGTTTGATATAGTGATGACAAAAGAATTAAATCAGGTCAAATTAATAATAGCTCATTTAAATACAAGTGACCTAAGTATGTCATTACAGTAGAAAGTAGTAATAAAATACCCTACTTAGGACTGCAGCGCAAACAGCCGAAATAGAGATTCATCACCGTCTTAAGGGTATTACATCGCTCAAATCCTAAAAACACCTTATGTTTAAAGAAATTTGTTGAGGAATCCTTCCGTACGTTTTCCACATAAAAAATATATGTTATACTTAAAGTCATCCTCAACAGTTCGCATTGATTAGAATTGTAAAAAACTTGCCCAAAATTGGGAAAAAAAAATTTTAAACAGGTCATTTTTCAATCTAAATTGCAAATTGTTGGTAAAACAGCTGAATAGTTCGGCATGAATTTTATACCTAAAGACATGTAATGACATATAAACAATTCGCATTGTTTACTTTTTACCCGACTGCGACAGAAGGAGGGTTATGTTTTTCGAGGGTATGTTTGTATGTATGTATGTATGTATGTATGTATGTATGTATGTATGTATGTATAATTGTTTGGCACGCTCTGCAGGCTGAACGCCTCGATGGATTTTAGCTTGAGAGGTGTCGTTAGATTCGTATTTACTGTGAGAGTGACACTGGGTATATCAAAATAAAAAAAACAAAATGGCGGATTTTTGGCGCCAAATTCAAATGTTTGGCTCGCTCTGCAGGCTGAACGGCTCGATGGATTTTAGCTTGAGAGGTGTCATTAGATTCGTATTTACTGTAAGAGTGGTACTGGGTATATTAATTTCTTTTTTAAAACACTAAAAAAATAAAAAATAAAAAACGGTAATTTAAAAAACTAAAAAACCCGACTGCTATTCTTTAAAAATCCCTAAAACAAGATAAATTGTAGCAGTCGGGACCCATTCGGGACCATCTGCAATGTAATATAGGTATGTGCTCTCAATTCACTAATCCTCCATTTCTAGAATGGGTCCCAACTGCTACAATTTATCTTGTTTTAGGGATTTTTAAAGAATAGCAGTCGGGTTTTTTAGTTTTTTAAATTACCGTTTTTTATTCTTGTTTCTGTTAAGAATTTGTAATAATAACTAAAAACTCGAAATTTCATCAATTCCCCCCACGAGGCACCCCCGCTATGCCTGAGACGCCAAACTTCAGTGCCACAGTTCAGTGCCTTGATGGCTGTTGTCAAGGGTGGACTATACGCATGTTATTTTTACCCGACTGCGACAGAAGGAGGGTTATGTTTTTCGAGGGTATGTTTGTATGTATGTATGTATGTATGTATGTATGTATGTATGTATGTATGTATGTATGTATGTATAATTGTTTGGCACGCTCTGCAGGCTGAACGCCTCGATGGATTTTAGCTTGAGAGGTGTCGTTAGATTCGTATTTACTGTGAGAGTGACACTGGGTATATCAAAATAAAAAAAACAAAATGGCAGATTTTTGGCGCCAAATTCAAATGTTTGGCTCGCTCTGCAGGCTGAACGGCTCGATGGATTTTAGCTTGAGAGGTGTCGGTAGATTCGTATTTACTGTAAGAGTGATACTGGGTATATTAATTTCTTTTTTAAAACACAAAAAAAATAAAAAATAAAAAACGGTAATTTAAAAAACTAAAAAACGGTAATTTAAAAAACTAAAAAACCCGACTGCTATTCTTTAAAAATCCCTAAAACAAGATAAATTGTAGCAGTCGGGACCCATTCTAGAAATGGAGGATTAGTGAATTGAGAGCACATACCTATATTACATTGCAGATGGTCCCGAATGGGTCCCGACTGCTACAATTTATCTTGTTTTAGGGATTTTTAAAGAATAGCAGTCGGGTTTTTTAGTTTTTTAAATTACCGTTTTTTATTTTTTATTTTTTTAGTGTTTTGAAAAAGAAATTAATATACCCAGTATCACTCTTACAGTAAATACGAATCTAATGACACCTCTCAAGCTAAAATCCATCGAGCCGTTCAGGCTGCAGAGCGATCCAAACATTTGAATTTGGCGCCAAAAATCCGCCATTTTGATTTTTTTATTTTGACATACCCAGTGTCACTCTCACAGTAAATACGAATCTAATGACACCTCTCAAGCTAAAATCCATTGAGCCGTTCAGGCTGCAGAGCGTGCCAAACAATTATACATACATACATACATACATACAAACATACCCTCGAAAAACATAACCCTCCTTCTGTCGCAGTCGGGTAAAAAACCCGACTGCTATTCTTTAAAAATCCCTAAAACAAGATAAATTGTAGCAGTCGGGACCCATTCGGGACCATCTGCAATGTAATATAGGTATGTGCTCTCAATTCACTAATCCTCCATTTCTAGAATGGGTCCCGACTGCTACAATTTATCTTGTTTTAGGGATTTTTAAAGAATAGCAGTCGGGTTTTTTAGTTTTTTAAATTACCGTTTTTTTTTCCAAAATAAAAACCAAAAGTTCACTTTTTGAATAATTTATGAATGAAGCAATATTGTAATAAATAGTACAAATGTAAATATTTCGTAAAATAAGAATTGAAATTAAGTTCGTAAATAAATAAAAACAAATTTGTAATTTCGTTCAGTTTTTGAATCTATCATAGAGTAAGCCTGACTACTATGCCTATGTAAAAAACAAATGCTTGACCGAGCTCTCCAAAATTATTGGAAAATACCACGGATATCTATGGTAAATACATACTCTTTTAGTAGCATACATACTAGCTGACCCGCCACGACTTCGTTTGCGTGGTGGTAACCTACCCCTACCCTAAAGGTGTTTATTTTTTTACTGTTTTTACCCTTAAGAATTTCTTTTGACGGAGAACATAGATTTTGTATCTTTTTTTTTAATTATTTGCTTACCAAACTTTCAGAATGTATCATGTGTGAGCTATTTCCGTTACTGAGATCCGATAAGCACTTACTTGGTCATCATCCGACCTTTAGAATGTACCACATAGTAGCACCCGTGCTTAGTTAGATAAATATTGAAAGCTAGGCCATCTTAACTATTTTCGTTTCCGACAACCGATAAGCACTTACCTGTTCATCATCAGGCCTTTAGAAATATCTCATGAACACTCCGTACTCAATTAGATAAATGTTGAAAGTTAGGTCAGCAGGCAAAGTGAATATTTTATTTACACGGTTACTTTTACATCGTTCGGGAGCCGAAACACAGGAACTCCAGTAAAGTAATAATTACTATTGGCGTTCTTATTTATTTAACACGTCTCAAAGAATTTGAAAATTTGTGACTATTTTGTCATTCGATATGCTAGTGCGTTTCTGCCTGATCGATGAATGGATTTTTGAAAGGCTACCGTTCGCATGTGTAGTCGATATGGTTTAGATACAAAATAAAATATGCATGGACTGCAAGGAAGCGTTACTTCGAGTTCTCACTATTTCACAAATTAAACCATCTTCATCACGCCTGTATTCCCCGAAGGGTTAGGCAGAGGTGTACCAATGTACACCCACAGTTCGACGGTATATTTAGGTCCCATGTAAAAGGGGGCGAGACTGGTTTGCGCCAGTTCTCTTTAGCCAAGGAGAGCGGGGTGAGGCCCTTATCCACTGCCACCACATCTCGGTGCATTCCCACGTCAGCTTTAAGGAAAAAGTCCCTGAATAGAATAGAATAGACTGCATATCTCGCGGTTGTAGAGAGTCTTAGCATTAAGAAGTCACGACCTCCACATTTTCGCGGAATATACAGTCTCATCACCGATGACCGTGGGTGATGCATCCGATATGCCGTTACCAATGTACGGTCCCTCCTATCCAGTTCAGTAGCTCCGTCAGTTGCAAATTGTTGGGGGCAAAGAGTTTCAGGTCATCCATGTAAAGAAGGTGAGATATTACTTCAACCGATAGCCTAGACATGAATTCTCCAGCAGTGTGCTTAGGGGGGGGGGGGGGGGGGGGATTCAAGTCTAAGCAGAACCAAAACGGACTCAAACTGTCGCCCTGGAATATACCACGCTCAATCCTTATCGGTTCGCTATTCCTCTGGATATTTCGACATCCTGGATAGCGAAGGACCGTACTCCATAGCCCCATACACGAAATAAGGAAGGCGCGTAGTGTTGCTTCAATTTTATACAACTCCAGCACCCTCATGAGCCATGTATGTGGCACCGAGTCATAGGCCTTCTTGTAATCTATCCAACATGTCGACAGATCCTTCGGGATCGACGAACCTGTTGGCTAATAGCCATGTCAATGAGGAGCGGCTCCTTTGAGTACCACGGGATCCAATCCTACATCCATTCTGAGAGGGAACATCCTATTATTACCAATCATCAGCGTCCGTTGAGTATAATACGTTTAGTAATTATTGTTTCTCACCAGTGAGTCTACGCATAATTATGCCCTTTAAAATTGCTCCTATGATTAAAATAACGCTGACATATTTCGCATTTCTATTGCTTCTCAACAGTGTGTATACGAATATGATCAGTTAAATTACTCTTTTGACCAAAACTCTGCTCACATATATCACATTTGTAGGGTTTTTCACCAGTGTGTATACGAATATGTCTACTTAAATGACTCGTTTCTCTAAAATTACGCTCACATATATTGCATTTGTAGGGTTTTTCACCAGTGTGTATACGAATATGAGATTTTAACTTACCCTTTGTCCTAAAAGAACGCTCACATATATCACATTTGTACGGTTTTTCACCAGTGTGTATACGAATATGAGCAGTTAAATTATTTTTAGTACTAAAACTTTGCTGACATATATCACATTTATAAGGTTTTTCACCAGTGTGTATTCGATTATGTTGAGTTAAAGTACCCTTCTGACTAAAACTACACTGACATATTTCACATTTGTATGGTTTTTCACCAGTGTGTATACGAATATGATCAGTTAAACTATTTTTATGGCTAAATCTACGCTTACATAGTTCACATTTATATGGTTTTTCGCCAGTGTGTATACGAATATGATCAGTTAAATTACTCTTTTGACCAAAACTCTGCTCACAAATATCACATTTGTAGGGTTTTTCACCAGTGTGTATACGAATATGTCTAATTAAATGTCTCGTTTCTCTAAAATTACGCTCACATATATTACATTTGTAGGGTTTTTCACCAGTGTGTATACGAATATGATATTTTAACTTACACTTTGTCCTAAAAGAACGCTCACATATATCACATTTGTACGGATTTTCACCAGTGTGTATACGAATATGACTAGTTAAAGAACTCTTTTGACCAAAACTACACTGACATATATCACATTTGTAAGGTTTTGCAACAGTGTGTATACGAATATGAACAGTTAAATGATTCTTAGTACTAAAACTTTGCTGACATATATCACATTTATAAGGTTTTTCACCAGTGTGTGTTCGATTATGTTGAGTTAAATTACTCTTATCACTAAAACTACACTGACATATTTCACATTTGTATGGTTTTTCACCAGTGTGTATTCGAATATGCAATTTCAAATAACACTTACTACTATAACTACGCTGACATATATCACATTTGTAACGATTATCATACGTGTGCACAACATTACTTTGTTTAAAATTTTTTACTCGATTTAAACTACGCTGATGACATTTGAAAGGCTCTTTGAAGCTAGTTACAAGTTCAGACGTACGATTTTGAGTGTCCTGGATAATTTCCGCATCTGATTGTGTATTCTTATTTTGCTTGCCAGTAATTGTTTCTTCTAGTTTCGTTCCTCGTAAGTCAAGCCTCGTTATCTTCACGAAGGGTACCCCTGTGATTATAAATGTGGTAAGTACAATATTCCAAAAAGATTGGAGGATGCACCTAACATACTACCAGGCCTGTATTCCCCAAGGTTAAGCAGAGGTGTGCCAATGTACACCCACAGTTCGCCAGTATGTTTAGGTCCCATGTAGCAAAGAGCGAGTCTATTGCCATTAACTGGGCACAAATCCTAACTCCAAGCTGCTATTATGAATTGCATAGGAAAACCCAATAACACTTCTTGCTCAACCTGAAACCAAGATTTCTAGCGTAGCAGTCTTAGGACCACAAGGCTAACGAGGCAGTTATAAAATAAATTAAAATAGAGGGTTTGAAAGTCTCACACTAAACCAATGAAGGTTGTAGTGCCCGGTTTCTCATGACACTGAATTGTACTAACTAGTACTTACATTTCATCTCCCAGGCTTTACGTTTCTTCTCTTGTTGTTCATCCTCCACTTCAGTTTTAAACTCCATAAATGACCGATCATCTTCTGAATCTGCTTCTTCTGAAGCAGATTCAGAAGATGATCGGTGGTGCGGTGGTAAATCTTCTACCGGTAGTTGTTTCAGTTCTAGTTCTGTAAAAATACAAGTAGTATCATACTCATTGATAAATTATCTTTGTTTTATCACTTCATAAGGCGACAATAAGTTTGAAGTGGTTTAAAACCATTTTTATTTTACTTTAAATAATGTTATATAGTATCTACTTACATACTATGTTAAACACTTAACAATCAAAAACAATTTAAAGATTTGTATTAGTATAGATAAGATAATGCAAATTTTTGTTTCTACAAACATACCATCACTTTGATTTTCCTCCTTAGGCTCAGTAATATCATCTTGTCTCTCACAAACTGCTGGTGGTTCTTGTTTGATAATATCACTTTCTTCTTGACATTCAACATCTATACTTATGTGTACCAATGGGGTTTGAATAAATCCACCGAAAAACTCAAACTGGCCATGCTTTATTAAAGGATTTGGCTGCAAAAAATTGATTAATGATATATAAGTATGAGAGCTCACAACAACAAATTAAAGAGCACATACTTGCAACAAATGCATTAGTGGATATCTGTAGCTCTAGTGCAGACAGAATGGACCCAGTGACGCACAGTACCACTCAAGGTACCTTCCTGAAGGAATCCCAATTTGGGGCTCCCCAGCCTGAGGTAACGGAATACCCGTCCCAGTCTGAGAGTGTCATGGAGTGTGTCCCTAATTTAAGTGTAGTACCAGATATTGAATACGGTACATCTCTGGATCTGCAAGACAGTAGTTCTCTATCTGATATCAAAGTTTGTTGCTGTCCCATTATATTTTCAGATAGTTTAGGAAGGGGTCTGGGGAAATTACTAAACAACAACCTTAGACAATCTGCTTTAAATTATTGTATGCCTGGAACTTCCTATAAAGAAATAGTTTCTTCAATAACAAAAAATGTTTATGATGCAAATTCTATCATAACTTTATTAGTAGGTAATAGCATAAATGTAACAAAAGACGACATTACTGACAGCGTCACAGAAATGTTAAAACTTAATTGTCAGAAAATAATATTGTGTGCTTTTCCTTACTTTGAGCACCTCTCAAAGAGACAAAATAATAACATTCATATGTTAAATAATCATATGCAATTTCTTGTTAGTCACTATAGTGACAAACTTATGTTTCTGGACATCAACAGTTTTGTTGACAAATTAAAATCGACTAGGGATACAGCGTATCTGCCCATTAGATTTAGACGTCAGATAGCTTGGCTATTAGCTTTTAATATTAACTCAGACATAATTAGTATGTCGAAGTCCTCCTTAATTAGCACCACACTATTTAGTAATAATACTAATGTTACGGTGGCAACAAAAAATAATGTTTTAAACTAGTAACTAAGACAACAGAAGATACCAACGACAATTTATTTAAACATATGAACAAAAAGGTATCTTCTAGCAATCCCTTACCAAATAGTAAACACGGGGGTAAGCAACATTCCTTAAAAATATTTCATCAAAATATTCAAGGTTTTACTTCAAAACAATTAGAAATTGAACTGTTTTTAGAAAAGACAATGTTCGACATTATTTGTTTTACAGAACATTGGTTAAAGGAGTATGAAATGTTAATTAATTATGAGAATTATACTGTGGCCAGTTGTTTCAACCGCAAATCCATGCAGCGTGGTGGTTCACTAATCCTTATTAAAAATAGTATTAAATCAAAGCCACGTACAGACATAGTTCAACTATCGGTTGAACATATTATTGAGCTGTCCTGTGTTGAGCTAGATAAGCATGTTATAGTGTGCGTCTACAGACCCCCAAATTACCAAAATTACTCTATTTTTGAAACTGTAATGGAAGATGCTTTGTCAAAACTTACAACTGGTAATAAATCAGTAATAATCTGTGGTGACTTTAATATCAATATTCTAGAAAATAATTCAAATAGCAGTAGATTAATAAGTCTTTTTAAATCTTTCAACCTATCATACGTTTTTCTAGAACCAACTAGAATAACTTCGACTACTGCTACATGTATTGATAATGTTTTTTGTTGCTGCACCTACTTAGATAAAGCTATAGTAAATTATCTTCCATCTGATCACAGCGGACAAACCGTTTCTTTTGAGTACAAAACATCATTACAAAAAGTGCAGATACAATCAAGACCAATAACATCTGGTAATCTAAATAAATTTAATAGCACTTTAATTAGTAAGTTATGTGTTCAGAGCCTTGATATAAATGGTGGTAGTGCTTTATATGAAAAATTCTTTTCTGTCGTGCAAACAGAGTTTAATAATATTTTTAAGAAAAAAACAAAAACAATTTGCCCAAAATTTTTATTTAGTGATTGGGCAACTAAAGGTATCAGGAAAAGTAGGGAACGACTATTTGAATTGTATGGCCTTAAGCCTTATGTAAATACTGAAAGTTTTAATAAGTATGTTGCTACTTACTCTAAAATTTTTAAAAATACTTGTAAGTCAGCTAAAGCTTTGTACATTAGTAACAAGGTTAAATCAGCAGATAATAAAATAAAAACTGTTTGGAAAATTATTAATAACGAAACAAATAGAAATAAAAGACATAATGCTGATTATAGTCTAGATACTTCCCGAGGTCCCATAAGCACAAATATCGATGTGGCTCAGGAATTTGTAACATTCTTTACCAATATTCCAATTAAAACTACTGAAGCTTTAAATTCCTCGCCCGCACTTGCTATGGATTTAATAAGGGCGAATGTTTCAGCCTGTCCCAAGGAATTTAAATTTAAACATATCAACCCTCTGGTTGTTATAAAAACATTCAATCAACTCAAGAGCAAGGTTACCGAAGATCTGTGGGGCATGTCTACTAATGTATGTAAATCAATAATTGAGACAGTAGCACCCTATTTAGCTTTGATATTTAATTTGTGTATAGACCAAGGAGTTTTCCCTACTTTAATGAAGCACAGCAAGGTTATACCCCTATTTAAGTCCGGGGATAGCAAAGACACCAACAATTATAGACCTGTGTCGATTTTGCCGGTTTTCAGCAAAGTGTTCGAAAAAGTGATGCTCAATCAAATGCTCAATCATTTCAACTGCAACAACATCTTGCACGATCAACAGTACGGTTTCACCAGAGGGCGTTGTACTACTGACGCCGGTGTCACTTTAATTAAACACATCTTTAATGCATGGGAGGACTCACAGGATGCCATTGGCATCTTTTGCGACCTCTCAAAGGCATTTGATTGCGTAAATCATGAAACACTCCTCCTTAAGCTCGAGCATTACGGACTAGGTCATCTAGCGCGTGACTTGATAAAATCGTACTTAAATGATAGACTGCAGCATGTTCAAATAAACGGTGTAAATTCATTAGGCTTAAAAGTAAAGATGGGGGTTCCGCAGGGTTCTATATTGGGTCCGTTTCTCTTTTTAGTATATATTAATGATTTACCTCATTTACTGAAAAACCAACCTCAAATGGTGTTATTTGCTGATGACACTTCACTGATTTTTAAAGTAAATAGAAAGGCACAACATCTTGACGACGTAAATAACGCTATGCATGAGGTTCATAATTGGTTTACTATAAATAACTTAGTATTAAATGAGAAGAAAACTAAATGCATAAGATTCGCTTTGCCAAATGTTAAAAGTTGTTCATGTAACGTTACATTAAATAAGGATATACTGGAATTCGTCGAAAAGACAGTTTTCCTAGGGATTACGCTTGACTCAAAGCTGCAGTGGAGTCCTCACTTAACATCTCTAGCAGGGCGGTTGAGCTCAGCTGCTTACGCTGTCAGAAAAATCCGACAGTTAACAGACGTGGATACCGCGAGGCTGGTCTATTTTAGTTACTTTCATAGCATTATGTCTTACGGTATTTTGCTTTGGGGGCGGGCTGCAGATATAGATTCTATCTTTATTCTGCAAAAGAGGGCTGTCAGAGCCATCTATAATCTTTGCAGGAGCGAGTCTCTAAGGGAATTGTTCAAAAAAATTAATATCATGACGGTTCCTTGTCAATATATATATGAAAACATTATGCATGTTCGAAAAAACCTTCATCTTTTCAAAAAAATTGGTGATAGACATAATGTTTATACTAGAAATAGGAATAAATTAGATCAACCAAGTTTCAGATTGTCTAAAGTACACACTTCTTTTATGGGGTACTGTGTAAAATGTTATAACAAAATACCGCTCGATATTCTCGAACTAAATGAGAGAAAATTTAAAACTTGCATCAAACGCACACTATGTAGTCAGGCATATTATAAGTTAGAAGATTATATTAATGACAAGAATGCTTGGCTTAATGCTGGTCCTGCTCCACAGAGACACGCGCTCACAAATTAATAGATATTATTTTTTGGGTATGTTTCTTACCACTTTTTAATTTTGATTGACATTAATAACGTCTACCGTTATTTTATTGCTATTTATTTTACATACTATGGATCATCAATCGAATAGGTTCACTAAAACCTTAGTTTTATATAATTTAACATAATTTATTTCAATTTTGTAAATGTGAGTACCATGGAGCCATTTATTTGCTAAGTTACTATGTGTTGGACACTGAGCATGGCAGTTGAGAGCTTCGTCATGCTCTCTTTAATGTCTCGCTGACGGTGGCGCGTGGGTTGGATCGTTTGGTTCCCTTCAAGATGGTTGAGCTAGATGGTGCTGATGCACGCGTCATATTCGTGAACGGGTGCTGTCAGTTGGGATTGGTCATCTCTTAACTGCCATGGCTTACATCTTTATTATAATTTTGTTATTTTTTTTATATTCACCTTCATTGTTTTCACATATAGAAGCAACAAGAATATTGTAACCAAGTTTTTGTAAAAACCAAATTGAATGAAAAGAGTGTCCATGGAGTTTCTTGCTCGTTCTTCTCCATAGAGACCTACGTTTTGGAACGAGCAACTAGCTTCAATATTAAACTGTAACTTCTTGACAATTCAAAAGTGCCTGTAAATGGTCTAATTGAAATAAATGCTTTGATTTTTTTTTTGATTTTTTTTTGATTCAGACGAAACAGATCCACAAGTGACAATACATAGGTAGGTACTACACACCCTGGACAGCGGGCCATGCTACTAACCTCACCTCCCACTACATGAGAGAGGACCGCTATCAAACTGTACAAGTTCCAAACAGAAATTGTAGCAGTGTAGTTTTAAAATGTCATAAATGTAAACTACTATATCGGTCATGGTATACGAAACGGGGCACTATGAAAAAAAGACTTAGAAAAATTTCACCCAAAAACAACGCCAAATCAAGCCTTCGGGATTTGGTGGGATGTGGGAGTATAAGGGTGGGGAAACACCGAGGGACGACCTTAGGTCAATGACCTTGATCCAAGGGTCAATGACCTTAACCTTAAGGTGAAGGTCAAATTAACGAAACGCCGAGAAATGCCCGGGAATGCTCGAGGTCAATGATCTTGACCCCAAGGTCGGTGACCTTGACATCAAGCTCGAGGTCAAATTCATAAAAACGCAGGAAAGTGCCATCGTACTCAAGGTCGGTGACCTTGACACCTTGGTGGTCATAAAAAAAACAACCACGAAGGGGATGGCGGGGTCTGTTCATGTTCATGATAAAACCATAGTATTATTAAGTTTGAAAATTTCACGAAAAATTTGTCTAAGTCGTAAACGCCTTCATAATGAGGGTTAGATTTTGCCTTCCTCGAGGTCAACGTCTTTGACCTTGAGTGTCCCTAGCGTTTCTCTCATATTTATACTTTGACCTTGAGGTCAAGGTCACTGACCTCGAGGCCAAGGTCATTGACCTCGAATTGAAGGTCACGTTGAGTGTCCCCCAGTGTTTGTCCACCCTTGTCCTCCCATATCCCATCGGGTCCCAGAGCGGTCATGTCAATCATGAAAATTTTTCTAAGTCCTAGACGCCTTAATAACGAGGGTTAGATTTTGCCTCCTATCTCAGCAGTCATTGACCTCACAAAAAAAAATCCCGGGAAAAAGTTGTCTCTTTTGATGTCCCCCATACGATAAAACCATAAAAAGAAAGCATTATTAAGTTTGAAAATTTCATCAAAATTTTTATAAGTGTTTTTTCCTCAGTGCCCCGTTACGTACACTCCAACCACTATATCTCACAAGAGTTCACCTTAACATTCAACACTCAACAGTACAGTTAGATGTGGAGCTGGAGACAGATCACTTCCATATGAGAAGATATGAGAATAAATGTCTGTTAACAAATCCCTCACCTCATGATCCTCATCCAACATCTGTGTGAACAGTTCTTCAGCTTCTAGACATTTTCTTTGGAATTTTGCGCATTGCTTCATTCGAGTGCAGCAGAAGAAACAAGCGAGCATCGGTCTACTATCTTCAGTTACGAACTGCAACAAAACCTATCTTATACTACTGAATATTGAGTTAAGTGAGCATGTAGTATACTAGCTTCTGCCATGACTTCGCCCGCGTGACTTTTTTTTAACCAGCTTTAAGTTACGTCTCTGGTTCCTGCTCCACTCTGACCGTAGCGCGATGTTGTATAGCCTTTACTATACCTCATGAGTCTGGCTACCATACACAGAAAACGTTTTCAAATTCTACTATTAATGATCTGTAGTAGTATTAATCAAACAACAACATTTAAGTGAATTTAAGTGCAGCTCGAGTTTGGATTTGTGCCCGGTTAATGGCAATAGGCTCGCCCCCTATTACATGGGACCTAAATATACCGGCGAAATGTGGGTGTACACTGGTACACCTCTGCCTAACCCTTCGGGGAATACAGGCATGATGGTATATATATTTTTTTATAACATTTAAGTGATTTTAATCTTGAAAAAGGTTTATATGAACTTACCGGAACATCAGTCAGCTTCTCGTACAGTTCCTGCAGGCTCTTGTTGACAACTACATACATGCGAACGTTCTCCACCAAACATATCCTACACATGGACAGTTTCTCCATTTTCTTCTTAAAACTATCAGTCGATGTAGTTTTTTTAGTTCAAGTTTGTTTTCAAAGCAGTGTAGTATACTAATAGCACGATTAGGCTTGCGTTATTTATTGATATTTGTAAGTTACAAACAAATTATTAATGCCCTCAGGCCTCAGCCGTCTTATTTTTGACATTTGACAAGTTGACAGTGACACTTCATAGGCATTGACACCTTGCAACAAACTTTAGTCGAGTTGAAATTCATGTAACGTTTTGGTGTTTAGAAATTGATGTTAAAATGAATGTTGTCTTTTTGCGCCGTTTGAGATTTTCGGCACCAGAAGCAGCTGCCCAGCACAGCACGTCGTGCTAGGAAGATGGGATGGCGCAAGGGTGTCGACGCACGTTGCATCCCCCACAAAGGGCCTACCGTACCCAACTTCCAAGGCATTATTGTCATCCCATCTGCTGTGCGATTCTCTAAAATGCAAGCTCGAAAACGAGTCTCACTTCGATAACGAACCAACTTGTCATTGGCTTAGTATTCGTTCGCCGTGGTGACGTCACCACGGCGAACGAATATAAAGAAATGACAAGTTCACTCGATCACTTTAGTGAGACTCGTTTTCGAGTTTGCATTTTAGAGAATCGTACTACAGGTCTCTTCCCATCGTCGCCTGGCAAGCAAACTGGCTCCAAAACAGCTGGCATTCCGGCGGAGACAAGAGCACGACGGATGATGTCATTGATGCTGGCGTGCCAAGCTATGCGGCTTGCGCCCTTTTGCATGACAGGCCATGGTGTCCGAGGCAGTCGACAGCTTCACCGCACTGACAGCGGTGCGGAGCCCCACGAGGTGCGCTCAGGCGCAGGCATGTAGCAAGCCGGAATGTGGAGTCAATAGAAAAGTAGGATAATAAGACTAGTAAGTCAATAGTAAATCACTTGATCAGTTGATATATTTTAAATAAATATTTTATTTTTGTTTTTTTTTTTAACAAAATCGTAATATATGTTACTAGCTTTCGCCCGTGACTTAGTCCGCGTAAATGTCGGCTATCAAACTCACCCTCACCGCGTATCAAATTTCATCAAAATCGGTTCAGTAGTTTAGTCGTCGATGCGTAACAGACAGACAGACCGCGTTATAAATATTAGTATGGATGGATCACGTTTAAACGAACAAATAAAAAAACCTCGTTAGCTTTAATATATTAGAAGGTAAGTATAGACAATTAGATAAATCAAAATGAAAATTATCTAAATAAATTAATAAAATTTAACTGTCTGTCTGCGTTTAATGTCAAATAACAGTGTAAGAGAGCACGAGGGCTTTCTGTAGTTTTAAATATGTACAATAGGAAGATTAAATCTATAATTGTAACAATATTTGATTTTCATGTAAATATAGATGCTTTTGCGCTATCAAATGATGTATGTTTTGATTATCTAGTCCTAGGTTATTTTTAGCATTAATGTAACTTAGGATACATCTAGAATTAAGGTAAATATATGATTCTAGATTATAAGTAAATTTAATGACAAAAATGTGCATATTTGATTGGTGGAACATTTGTTGATGATGTCGCGCCCTACCCACTACTTCCACCACCGTAGAGACATATGGGAGAAATACTGTGACGTGATTGGTGCAAACACCTTTTGTTATTTTATTTGTCATGGCACTACTTGCACCCACGTAGGAAAGTCATAAATATAGCCGCCTCACGGCAAAATTTGTCAGTCGTAAGTCAGTCGTACTGTAGCAATCATCGGAAGCTTGTGAACAACAATATAAGTGGTTGAAGACTCTGCTCGTCTTTTATTTAATTCTTCGGAACCCTCGACCCGTGCGCCTGAATATTCTACAATTTTGGTCCTTCGAGCCGGATCCTGCGTCTGAAGAATTACATCTCAAGCCTGAAGAGTTTGAAGTTTCAAGCCTGAGAAGTCTGAAGCATTCAAGATGAGTGAACGAAGCTCAGTCGCCACGAGGAGCAAGCTGCGCAAATTGGAGGCAGCGTTGAACAAGCGACGAGAGATGGAAGCCGATTCAGGAGTGCCGTCTGAAATGGCACCGGGATCACCTTCGATAGCGCCTACAGTGTCGTCGGCATTACCCGCACCCGTGATTCCATTGGCGGGCCCCGGACGCGTGATTGACCATCGCGACGCGGCTGCAGTGCCTCGGGAATCGGAGATACTACGGGTGGTACGGACGCCGAGATCAAGAACCAGCCACGTCTCATCGAAGAGCGGCCAGAAGAGTGCCGATTACCTCCGCCGGAGGGCCGAGTACAAGGCTGAGAGGGAATTAGTGCGCCTGAGGGAAAATCTCGTCAAGAAGAAGTTGGAGGCGGAACTGGCCGAGATAGATGCCGTCGCCGAAGAAGACTCGTCCGATGAAGAAACTACAACACGCCGTGTGGAAGATTGGATCACACACTCAGTGCCGAGTGAAACACAAGTGATCGCAGAAGCTCACGACGCGCAAGAAACAGTGCCAGTGCCAGTGCCCGCAGTAGTAACGACTGCGTACGGAGTGCCTGCAACCGAGAGTGCCGCGACCTCCCGCGGAGTGACAGTGACCGCGCCGCAAACAGCGTACGAACCGCAAACAGTGACCGCGCCGCAAACAGTGACCGCGCAACCGCATACAGTATATACGACCTCGATATCTGCGCTCCCTCAGTGTGCGCCCGCGACCGTACAGTTCCGCGAATATACGCCGATAGTAACGGCTAGTGTTCCGCGAGTGCCACCACGTGAAGTGCCTGAATGGGATCAATCGTTCGCCGAAGAAACGGAGAGAAGCAAGCCGCGAGACAGGAAAATAGATCAGCTGGCAGAAGCTATTTCAAACCTAGCTCGTCCGCGGCCAGTACCCAGGCAAGCCTATGAGTTGCCATACTTCAACGGTGACCCGGCAGAGTGGCTATCGTACAAGAACATGTACTGGGACACAACAGCTATGTACAACTTTAAGCCGCACGAGAACTTAGCGCGCTTGAAAACGTCACTGCAGGGAGAGGCAAAAATAGCGGTAGAAGACTTATTGCGGACATCAACTAACCCATCGGAGATTATGAAGGCACTGGATGAAGAGTTCGGACATCCTAATTTAATATTGGAGTGTGCGTTGAAGAAAGTGCGTGCGTTACCGAAAGTAACAGAAAGTGGTCGTGAGTTGAGAAAGTTCTCATCTACAGTGAGGAATTGTGTGTCGCTGTTGAGGAATGTGCACGCGAATGGATACCTGAACAACCCACAACTGGTGAGTGAATTACTGAGTAAATTAACGCCTGTGCAGAGGGCTCAATATGGCGACTTCGCAATGGGTATGGCGGCGTCTCAGGGCATCGATGTGAGAGTGTCACCCAGCCTAGAGATATTATCTGAATTCCTGAGCCATTTAGCCCGAGCTACGTCATTTTATGTGCAGATGGACATGGGCGCTGCCGGTCAAACGGCTAATGTTAAAAGTTTGAGAAGCGCACATAGTAAGCCAGGCATTCACTTTAAAAATGTTCAGAGATTACATGTACAAAGCGACAGCGAACAAGATAATAAGAACAATGTGCAGTGTGCTATGTGCAAGGGAGATCATAAATTACCGAAGTGTGAAAAGTTTGCGAAACTAACTTCTGATGAGAGATGGCAATTTGTAAAAGATCAGAGGATGTGTTTTAATTGTATAATAAAACAACATGCGAAGAAGTTCTGCCGAGCAAGCAAATGCTCGAAATGCCACTATGCACATCACGACTTACTGCACGTAGATAGAGAGCATAAAACTGAAAGCGTCACTAATGTGAAAGAATATAACGGCAAAGCGTTGTTGAAGATAATTCCCGTCTCCGTGTCAGTGAACGGAAACGAACGAGATTGCTACGCTCTACTGGACGACGGAGCTACAGTATCGCTTATCGACGACTCGATAGCTGGAAAGGCAACGGGTGATAGAATACCTTTAGTGCTAAAAAGTGCGCGCGGTAATGAGGTGTCTGATAAATCCTCAAGGAAAATATATGTGACAGTGCGCGGGCCAAATAAAGTGAATCACAAAATAAGTGTGCGTACGTTCAAGAGGCTGGATTTGCCCGCCCAAACGGTGCCGGCTGCGTTGATAAAGGAGCTCGCCCACCTGCGTGACTTGGGCCTGGGGGAAATGTGCGGAGTCAAGCCGATGCTGTTGCTGGGACAGGACAACTGGGAGTTGCTGGTCGGCGAGGAGATTCGCCGAGGAAAGTCCGGTAAGCCAGTTGCATCTTTGACCAAGCTAGGCTGGGTTCTGCATGGGCCCATAGGTAAAGGGTTTAGGGTAGGCTACGAAGCCGTGAACTGTTTAGCGGAACCTCTGTCTGAACTGCATGATATGGTGAAAAACCAATTCGAATTAGAAGCAATAGGTATAACCGAAATCCCTAGGTCTCATAAAGACATCGACAGAGCTTTAAAAATATTAGATGAAACCAGTAGCTTCACTATTAACGGCGAATGGGAAGTAGGATTGTTGTGGAGGCGTGACGATCCACAGCTACCCGATAACTATGCTTATGCGCGACAGAGACTGTCGGGAATAGAACGTAGGTTGCATAAGAATCCTACGTACGCGGAAGCATATGAAAATCAAATTGAACGATTAATTAGCGAGGGTTATGCGAGTAAAGCGGACGGCCGCTTCGAAGATCCGGTGTGGTACCTACCTCACTTTGGGGTACAGAATCCTAATAAGCCGGGGAAATTGAGACTAGTCTTCGACGCCGCCGCCACTTTTCAAGGTACCGCTCTTAACGATTGCTTGCTCGCGGGGCCAGACCTATTAAATTCTCTTTTAGGAATTCTAATTAGATTCCGATTGGGACCGGTAGCATTCACCGGAGATATAGCGGACATGTTCCTACGTATAAAAATCAGAGAACGTGACCGAGGGGCACAGCTTTTCTTGTGGAATAAAAATAATAGTGGAGAACCTGACACGTTTGTCATGAATTCAATGATTTTCGGTGCTGTGTCTTCCCCTACATCCGCAATCTATATTTTGAATAAAAATGCGGCCAGATTTAATAGTCAGTATCCCGAAGCAGTGTCGGCTATACATAACAGTCATTACATGGACGACTATTTAGATAGTGCATGGTCCGTCGCGCAGGCTAGCAAACGCATAGAGGAGGTGGCTCACATCCACGCCGAAGGCGGGTTTAATATACGGGGGTGGGTCACCAATTCGCCACAACTCAGGGAGATTCTCGAAATAGAGATGCCCGACAGAGTCTCGTTAGAAAAAGACGAGGGCGCCACAGAGCGCACCTTAGGTATGATTTGGTCACCGGGGACCGATGAATTGGCTTTTGACCTATCATTTAAAAAGTTACCGAAGACAATTATAGAGGGTGACGTTGTTCCTACGAAGCGAGAGTTTCTTCGCTTCATAATGTCGGTGTTCGACCCGCTGGGTTTCCTGTATCCATGCGTCATTCAGTCGCGCATATTAATGCAGCAGATATGGCGTACAGGAATCCAGTGGGACGAGAGGCTGCATGAAGCGGAGGCAACTTTATGGTTCGCGTGGTTACGGAACCTTATAATCTTAAACAATATAACCATCCCGCGATGGTACGGTATAAAGTTATCAGAGGTAGAACTTCACGTCTTCGGGGACGCTAGTGAATCCGCCTACGCGGCAGTCGCCTACTTGGTGGGAAAAGATGCACTCGGCGTTAGGCGCGTTAGCTTCGTGATGGGGAAAGCTAGAGTGGCACCTAAAAAGGTGATTTCAATCCCACGCCTTGAGTTACAGGCGGCAGTGTTGGCCTGCAGGGTAGCCGACACCGTGGAGAAAGAGTTAGGAGTTGAAATCACCCGAAAGGTCTTATGGACAGATAGTAGGACAGTACTCAAATGGATCCACTCGGAAGCAACCGACTTCCAACGTTTTGTATCTCATAGGTTAGCAGAGATAGATAAAAGGTCAAAGATGAAAGACTGGCGCTGGGTTCCCTCGGCGATGAACCCAGCCGATAAAGGCACCCGGTTGGAGTGGCCCGTCAACAGTAATATGTGGCTTTCGGGTCCCTCATTTCTTTCCAGCCCACAGGAGCAATGGCCGGTGGACTCTGGAGTTGACGCAGTGTCAGAGGCAGACCTAGAGCGGGTACACAACGTGAACGTCACTACTAAGGCCGAACCCGCGCTGCCCTATGAAAGGTATAGTACGTGGACACGCATCTTATACGTAGTAGCACGTATAAAGGTCTTCACGGACCGCTGTCGCAAACGACGCGACTCGACAACCGTAACGGTCGACGATCTACGAGAGGCGGAGCTACGTTTACTGAAGATAGCACAAACTGAGAGCTTCGAGGAAGAATCAAAAGCTCTACAAGAAGCCCGCCCGCTACCACGGAACAGTAAGATTAAAAAACTAGACCCAATGTTATTTGAAGATGGTTTGATACGGGTACGCGGCAGGTTGGGCGCCTGCAGTGAACTTACTTTCGGAGCGCGTCACCCCATTATTTTAGACGGAAAGCACGCCTTGACTCGGCTTATCATTAAAAGATACCACACAACAGCGCTTCACGCCAACCAGGAAACCGTGGTGAACTCTTTAAGAGAAAAGTTCTGGATAACGAACTTACGGTCAACAGTGAAAGCAATCGCAAGAGAATGTCAAACGTGCAGGATTAAGAAAGCCCAGCCGTCGACGCCTAAGATGGGCGACCTACCCATCGCGAGATTGGAGATTAATCGCCGGGCATTCGTCCACTGTGGAGTGGATTATTTTGGCCCTATGGAGGTGAGCATCGGTCGGCGCCGGGAGAAGAGATGGGGCGTTCTATTTACTTGCCTCACCACACGCGCCGTACACCTGGAACTAGCGGCGTCGCTGAGTGCAGACTCAGCCATATTGGCGTTGCGACGCCTGATCGCACGTCGAGGATGTCCCGCGGACATATACTCCGACCGCGGGACCAACTTCGTTGGAGCACACGCCGAGCTACGCCAGGCCCTGCGCGACCTAGACGTGGGTCGCATTAGAAGCGAGGCGACAGGTCGGGGAATCGCCTGGCACTTTAACTCGCCAGCCGCCCCGCACATGGGCGGGAGCTGGGAGCGACTGGTGCGCTCCGTGAAGAACGCGCTGCGCTCTACTTTAAAAGAGCGCGCGCCTCGGGAGGAGGTGCTACTCACTCTCCTCGCAGAAGCCGAGCTGGTAATTAACAGCCGGCCACTAGCCTACGTGAGCACCGATGCTGAGCAACCCGTCGTGTTGACACCGAACCATCTCCTGCTTGGCACTGCCGCGGGAGATGCTCCGTGTACGCGTCAGCATGCCGCCGACATCGACTCGCGGCGCATGTGGCGCCAAGTAAACGCGCTGGCCGACCTCTTTTGGAGGCGATGGCTGCGCGAGTACCTGCCTACGCTCCAGCAACGACAAAAGTGGAACAGTGTAGTGCCGAACGTAAAAGTGGGCGATGTAGTGATAGTGGTCGATGACAACAAATCACGTAGTGAATGGACCAAAGGCATTATAGCCAAAGTGCATCCAGGTGCGGATAGTATTGTTAGAATTGTAGATATCAAAACTACAAAGGGTACGCTGCGTCGGCCCGTAGTAAAAGTTGTCGTGCTCCCTACTGACGGAAGCGCAATCGGTTGAACCCTCTTGCGGGGGGTGGAATTGTAAGAGAGCACGAGGGCTTTCTGTAGTTTTAAATATGTACAATAGGAAGATTAAATCTATAATTGTAACAATATTTGATTTTCATGTAAATATAGATGCTTTTGCGCTATCAAATGATGTATGTTTTGATTATCTAGTCCTAGGTTATTTTTAGCATTAATGTAACTTAGGATACATCTAGAATTAAGGTAAATATATGATTCTAGATTATAAGTAAATTTAATGACAAAAATGTGCATATTTGATTGGTGGAACATTTGTTGATGATGTCGCGCCCTACCCACTACTTCCACCACCGTAGAGACATATGGGAGAAATACTGTGACGTGATTGGTGCAAACACCTTTTGTTATTTTATTTGTCATGGCACTACTTGCACCCACGTAGGAAAGTCATAAATATAGCCGCCTCACGGCAAAATTTGTCAGTCGTAAGTCAGTCGTACTGTAGCAATCATCGGAAGCTTGTGAACAACAATATAAGTGGTTGAAGACTCTGCTCGTCTTTTATTTAATTCTTCGGAACCCTCGACCCGTGCGCCTGAATATTCTACAAACAGCTTTTTACTAAATACATATGAATGTTTACGCGGTATCTATACCATATCACCAATTCATTAAGGCCTATTCAGACCTAAGCGGTATTCGCTACCGCCTGCGGCAGAGAAAACCCAGTGGGTATGCGGTAATATTACTGTTCAGACCTAAGCGGTATTCGCTACCGTTCGTAACCCGCGCGGTATGTGCCTCTACCCACAGCGGCAGCGAATATCGCTCAGGTCGCTCTAGCCGCGGTACTTGATACTAAATACCTGAGCGAAACCCGCGCGGTATGTACCTCTACCCACAGCGGCAGCGAATATCGCTCAGGTTTGAATAGGCCTTTAAATTATATTTTGTGTCTATCTGCCTGTTTCTTCAGGTTAATCTCCGAAACGGGTGAACTGATGTTGACAGGACTCCCACCACCAGCGAAACCAGCTGTCTGCCACGGAAAGCAGTTACAGAGAGCTGGTGTTATAATATGGAGTAACTCAGGCTTTTATTTTAGAAAACCAATGAGGATTCCGCGCAAGAAATTAACAATAGTCTCGCCCCCTATTACATGGGAACTAAACATACCGGCGAGCTGTGGGTGTACATTGGTACACCTCCGCCTAACCCTTCGGGTAATTAAGGCGTGTTTGTATGTGAAATGAACCCCGAGATAACCGATATACACGCGAACGAAGTCGCGGACATAAGCTAGTTTACAAAATATTATTAGTTATACACTCATAGTCCCTTTAAACAAATGTTACAAGTTAAATGTGACCCACTCCCCAGAGTTCGATTGAGCGGATACATAGTTTTTATTTTATTTGAAGTTAGCAAGGCCTAACCTGCGCCTAACGCTTACATATTCTACACTTTTAGAGGTTCAATCCGTAATCTACAACATTCTTACATTGTATGTCGTGTTTTTACAATGCCTTGAGAATCAGAAAAAGGTACTAACATAATGCAACATTGGTCATCCCCCATAGCAAACAGTGTCTTAATTATAGCCTAAGTTTTAAGTAGCGTTTACCACAATACGTATACATTAGTGAAAACCGTACCCAAATCATTAATCCGTCACTGGTATAGCGTGCACAAATACACGGGCAAATAGCAAAACATTCTAAAAACTCTATTTTTGCGGCATTAGAATCAGTCCCCGACCTCGTAACAATTCCTTTTTTTCAGAAATATTAAATATACAGATTTGACTTACACTAAGTTTTAGTCTCAGGTATGCCTTCTTTCTAATTACCAATCGGGCATAAATCCAAACTCTGGGCGTCTGCAGAAAAATCCACTATCGTAACTTTAAGCAGTGACCTTTGTAACCATTCTTCCTGCTTGGTGGATTTTGATGACATGGCATTTCCTTAAGTTATACATGACCACGTGAGCGATGCCGCGGGAACTAGATTATTATTAGAGATATCACCGATACGTAGAGAAAAGCCATAATAATGTAAAACCATTAAAGTTGGTCAGACCTTTAAGAGTATTTTGACAAAATTGTAAGAGTCAAACAGACAAAATTTTTTCATACCTTTTTTTTTTCAATACAGGAAAAATTTTTAACCAGTGCGTAAATTTTGCCATAATAAACTTCAACACGTTTTATTTAACACGTATATCTTATTTTTATATGTCTTAGTACTAAAAAAAAAAGTTATCGCTTACGAAACATGTTTACTTAAAAACATATTTTATTGTCACTCCGGCGATCGGGCGGCGCGCGTATCAGCTGACTCGGCGCGTGCGTAGCGCGTAGGTAACAGCTGACTCGGCGCTCGCTCGCCGCTGCGAGGACGTACCTACGCGGTGCGGTTACTGACCTTTTTTAGTTTGGACTGCGTTATGAAGTTACTTGTTAACGTAATTCCAACTTTTCCTTCATACTTTCATGGGCTTAGGACCATCAAAATGCATAATAATAAACTTGAAGCACTAAGATAGGTATGCAACATAAACATGAAGATAGATAGATTCTCGTTGCTTAATAAATACACTCGCACCATTTCATAGTATTCGCGGTGAGTAAAGTTTGACATCGTGATTGATACGACGCGAGTACACGCGGCAACTGCAGGGCGCAGGGGTTGCGCGGGGTAAGAACGCTCGGACGTCAGGACACCAATTGCGCGTGGAACGTACTGACGGCGGGCGGGCGGCGGCGGCCCGGCGGGCCGGCGCTAGCGCATTCCCCACCCCCTCACCCCAGCCATGCGCCCGGGCGGCGGCCGCGAGTTTTCATTGATGAAATATGGTGAATAGATTATGTCCATGTTTTGCTTATTTCAAACTCGGATAAGGATGTTTTTTTTTTTTATTTTTTTTTTTTTAACTAAACACGGAAATGTGTTCTATTACTGACACTGAACTACCAAAAAAAAATTACGCACTGGTTAAAAACTTTTCCTGTATACAGTTTTGATTTCACTGCTGTTCTATAAATGTAGCGATGAAAAGACATTATTTTCTGAAAAATATCAAAAGATTTGAAAAAATAAGTAAACAAATTAATATTATGGCGGAAGTTTTGCATGCTGCTATTTTATAGAATAGTTTGGAATCTTCTAGTATGACAAAAACAATTTGAAAAATTACAAAAAGAAAAGCAGTCCGTGGGGTCCGAATCCGAACTCACGATCACCGATTTACAAAGCGGTTATCGAACGTTTAGACTATTTATTTCGTTGAGAATTACTCTAAAATAGCCGTTCTAGTTGGCCATGACGGACTGCTTAGCTATTTGAAGGTATAGCGTTATGATAATTATTTTAGAAGTTAAATATCGCAGCTATCTACAACATTCCTACAAAATAACTCATTTTTTTCAATTCCGTGAGAACCTATAGAAGAATACGAACACAATGCAACATTGCTCATCCCCCAAAGCAAATAGCGTGATAATTTATAGCCTAAGTTTTAAGTTAAGCTTACCACTATATATAAGTGAAAACCGCATTCAAATCGGTTGAGCCGTGCCTGAGATTAGCGTGCACAAACGCACAGACAAACAGATAACCAGACAAACAGACAAAAATTTTAAAAGCCATATTTTCGGCATTAGAATCATTCCCCGACCTCATAGCAGTTCCTTTTTTTCAAAAATATTAAATGTACAGTTTTGACTTCTCTACGATTTTATTATAATTATTATATATTATATATGTATGATGAATAGATTAATTTGTAAGGTTTTCAACAGTGTGTACGAGTACTGTTCGGGCGTCGTCGGCTATTTTCGTCAGGCGTCGGGCGGTTGCGCGGTCGACCGCGCGGGTGTAGGAGAGGGGCCGCGGGCCACACTCTTCACTACCGAGCTCCAGCGACGACACGCGCGCGTTCAACCATTTTAACTCATTCTTTAATTATAAGGTAGTCAGTTTATACAATTCACTGCTTTTACAAGTATGTTTAATTAAATAGCTGTTTCGACTAAAATTATACTGACATATATTACATTTGAAAAGTTTTTCACCAGTGTGTATACGAATAATGATCAGTTAAATGTTTCTTAGTACTAAAACTCTGCTCACATATATCACATTTGTAGGGTTTTTCACCAGTGTCAGTGTGTATCCGCATATGATTAGTTAAACTAATATTTCGACTAAAACAACGCTGACATATTTTGCATTTGTATGGTTTTTCACCTGTGTGCATACGATTATGTTGAGTTAAACTACTCTTATTACAAAAACTACGCTGACATATTTCACATTTGTATGGTTTTTCACCAGTGTGTATACGATTATGATCAGTTAAATGACTCTTACGACAAAAACTACGTTGACATATTTCACATTTGTATGGTTTTTCACCAGTGTGTATACGACTATGTCCAGTTAAATGAGACTTACAAATAAAACTTCGTTGACATATTTCGCATTTGTAGGGTTTTTCACCTGTGTGTTCTCGATTATGGTTATTTAAACTACTGTTAGTAAAAAAACTACGATGACATATTTCGCATTTATATGGTTTTTCACCAGTGTGTATACGAATATGGTTGGTTAAAATACTCTTTTGACTAAAAGAACGCTGACATATATGACATTTGTAACGCCGAATGTGAATGCGGATATGGTCTCTTAAAACTTTCTTACTACTGTAACTGCGCTGACATATATCACATTTGTAAGGTCTCTCTCCAATGTGTTTTCTAATGTGATCTGTTAATTCATGGTTCTGACCAAAACGAAGCTGACATATATTACATTTGTGACGATTCGTGTGTGTGTTGATATGGGTTTTTAAAATTTTCTTATTGCTGTAACTACGCTGACATATATCACATTTGTAACGATTATCACACGAGTGCATAAAATTTTGTTGTTCTGAATTATTTACTTGATTTAAACTACGCTGATCACATTTGAAAGGTTCTTTGAAGCTAGTTACAAGTTTAGACGTACGATTTTGAGTGTTCTGGATAATTTCCGCATCTGATTGTGTATTCTTATTTTGCTTGCCAGTAATTGTTTCTTCTAGTTTCGTTCCTCGTAAGTCAAGCCTCGTTATCTTCACGAAGGGTACCCCTGTGATTATAAATGTGGTAAGTACAATGTTCCATGAAGAAACAATACATGAATGATGCTCATATATCTTAACATACTATCACGCCTGTATTCCCCGAAGGGTTAGGTAAAGGTGTACCAATGTACACCCACAGGACGCTAAGCTAACGAGGCAGTTATGCACATAAATAAAAATAGAGGGTTTGAATGTCTCACACTAAAACCAATGATGGTTGTTGCTCACAGTTTCCCACGACCCTCAATAGTCCCTTTTATCATTAGTGTTATGAAGTACAAAATTGAACAAACATCGAGGTAGACATCACACGCTCATCTCCCGAGTAGCTTGCGCATCCTCTAACATCCAGAGGCTTTCAATTTATTTAGTTTCACTAGCTGGTACTTACATTTCATCTCCCAGGCTTTACGTTTCTTCGCTTGTTGTTCATCTTCCACTTCAGTTTTAAACTCCGTAAATGACGCATCACCTTTTAAATCTGCTTCAGAATGGTGCGGTGGTAAATCTTCTACTGGTAGTTGTTTCAGTTCTAGTTCTGTAAATATACAATTAGCATCAGGAGCAATACTCATTGATAAATTACTGTTTGTTTTATCACTTCATAAGGTGGCATAAGTTTGAAGTGGTTTAAAACATTTTACAATTAAAAACAATTTAAAGTAGTGTCCGACCGAAAGTTTGGTTTCGGCTTCGGCGGCAAACCTGCTGAAATTTAAAGCGAAACTGCATTCGGGAATTCTCGCGCTGTGCTCGGTCACGTTCGCACAACATTTTGCCGCGTCCACGTGCTTAAGGGCTCATTTACGGAGACGCGGGGCGTCGCGCGTCGCGTTGTGCGGGGCGGCCCACACTGAATTCAAACATATGGCGTTGTATGAGTGCGTTTACGGAGAAGCGATTTTAGACGCGTATGCTTGAAATGGAGCGGCTGGCACCGCCGCGTCGCATGCGGCGGCGCACGCAGCGGCAATTCTCGTTGAAGCGATGCCCGAGGCGGAGTCTTCTGCCAGTTTTTTGGAAATTGCAGAACGCAGACGTAGTCACCGTTACAATGGAGTACGATATTATCGATTTTTTATTGGAAGAAATTTCTACATCGTAACAGAAGTGCGCCGCAGCGCACGCTTGAGGAGTCGCCGCGGGCGCATCGGCGGGCACCGCCACGCGTCCCGCCCCGCGGCTCCATGAACAACGTCCTATATTGCCATTGCCATACGTTTGTGTTGACGCGTGCGATGATAAGTGCCGCTTGTCGCGCCGCCGCTCCGTAAACAGACAAATCGTACGACGCGCCGCGAGACTCCACGCCGCACGCGACGCGCGACGCCCCGCGTCTCCGTAAATCAGGCCTAATCATGTCGTGACAGGCTCGTGCTTGCAGTTCGTTTTATTTTTTGTGAGTTTTCGTGTGATTTATTTTGAAGTCGATAAATTTTATCAAGTGATATTGCACAAGAGTAGGTACCTAGTAAACATAAAAAGATATTTTAATATAACAAACTAGTACATAGATTTTAGTAGAAACAAGTTTAATATAATGATCTAAATATTTTTGGTTAATTAAAACTATTAAATAACATTAACTTATTTAGAAATAAATTGTATAAATGGCTTAATGAACACAATTTTTATGACATGAATGATTTCTTTATATTACCTACTAAGACATAACTTGAATTTTGTAAAATTATGTTTTAGCGCTATTGATTAATTTAATTATAACTGTGACATCTTTTTTTTTATTTACCCTTGACCGGAATATTTTGCATGCAATTTATAGATATTATCTATATAGCTGAACATGTGTACTTTAAAACCAAACTGTAACATCTTTATACCATGTTTGACGCAAATAAAGATTTATCTATTTATTTTTATTATTTTATTTTTTATTTTTTTTGTGTCAATAAACTTTTTCTTTCTTTCTTTCTTTCTTTCTATCTTATCTTGGTTAATTTAACTCACTCGCTAATGCTATACTTAAACAAACATTATTTAGGTACTTGGTACTAACTATAGTAGTGTCCGACCGAAAGTTCGGTTTCGGTTTCGGTTTCGGTCGAGTTTCGGCAAAAATAGCGGGTTTCGGTTAAGTTTCGGTTTCGGCGTCAGACCTGCCGAAACTACGACCGAAACCGAAACTGCATTCGGGAGTTCCCGCGCTTTGCTCGGTCATGTTCGGCGCGTTGAATTCCATCTAGGCGACGAAGATTGCCGCGTCCACGTGCCTAATCCTGTCATGACAGGCTTGTGTTTGCAGATCGTTTCATTTGTTGTAAGTTTCGTGTGATTTATTTTGAATTCGATAAGTTTTATTACGTGATATAGCATAAGAGTAGGTAGTAAACATCAAAAATCGGACAAGTGACGGAGTTTGTTCGCCCACCGAGGGTTCCGTACTTTGTAGGTAGGTGCACGTAGGTGGGTGCATGTTATAAATAGTTCAGGAATCGAGCCTCGCAGTTATTTTGTCGAACTTTTTTTTCATTCTTCATCGTAAGTAAATCGAAAGCATTCAAAATTAGTTTAAGCTTGTACCAATGACGCCCTTTTATACGATACCACCCGAGTCACGGAAAAGTCGCTTACAAATTTAACTAAGACCCCATTCCTTATATAAAGGCCCTGTTTTTTATGATTTAACTAGCTTTTGCCCGCGACTTCGTCCGCGTGGATTAATAGTTCCCGTTCCCGGGGGATTTCCGGGATGAGAACTATCCTATGTCCTTACTCGGGTCCCAGACTATATCTGTACTGTAATTTCATTGAAATCAGTTCAGTGGTTTAGTCGTGAAGAAGAGACAGACAAAGTTACTTTCGCATTTATAATATTAGTACGGATTACAAATGTACAGTTTTCAGACTTTTCACTGTTCTAGTTTATAACGATATTACTTGCCAAGTTCTAGGTCAACGGGAAGTACCCTATTAATTTTGATTCCCTTGATACCATCGAAATATACGTTTTTTTTGCGGCATAAACGGCCGTCTCTAACTAATTCAGAGGTTTGATTTTTTCACAGCTTCAACGGACTGTAGACCTAAGTTCGTATATGGTTTTATTTTCAACTCGATACCTCCACGCGTTTCCGAGATAATGTCACTGACAGACAGACGGACGGACAACAAAGTGATCCTAAAAGACTTCAGAAATTTCCCTTTGAGGTACAGAACAATACAAAATAATGTTATATACAAAAAACTAATACACAGATCATAGTAGAATCAAGTTTAATATAGGGATCTATATATTTTTTGGTTAATTTAACTCATTCGCTAATGCTATATCAAAACAAACATTAGTTAGGTACTTGGTACTTGATTGGTACTGTTATTTTTTTGTAACTTAAATAGGTACCTACCTAGGTATCTGTATTTTAAAATTATTATTTAATTTCTGTTTTTCGATTTTAAACCTTACTTATAAAATACCCCCAAACTAAAATCAAATGCAAAATTAACGTGATCCTTGTAAGGAAGTTTCGGTTTCGGTTTCGGTTTCGGCCGAAACTGAGACCGTTGCCGAAATTCGTTTTCGGTTTCGGTTTCGGTCGTAAAAACCAGTTTCGGTCGGACACTAAACTATAGTGCATTAGTGGTGATAATATTAAGGATTCAGAGTTTCTTAGTTCATTTTAATAATCGACTAGTCTCCCTATGGTGTAGGTCTGCTATGCTCAACTCGTAAAATACCTATAAAGGGTTCATACGCACTATGCGGGTAGCCGCATTACGGCTAGCCGCGCGGCTGACCGCAGGATGCGGTTGCGAATGCGGCCAGCCGGATCGCAGGCAGCCGCATTCGCAACCGCAACGTGCGGTTGAAGAACCGTTGCGATTTGCGGTCATGTCGATCCATTTCAAAGATGGACGTGGAAGAAGTTGCAGCTATTTACTACATTTACACATGTTACGTAAAGAAGAAAAAACTAATTTGGATTTCGATGATAAATTTTTCGGTATCGAATTCCATTTTACCAGACGTACCACGTGTAGGGTTGCCATCCGTCCGGATAAAGCAGGACATGTTAGGCTTTTTGACCTCTTGTCCGGCCATATTTGACTGCGTCCGGCCCGTCCGGCTTTTGTTAGGCTTTTTAAACTATCGATTAATTCTTTTCTACAAGAAAAACAAGAGGATCCTCGCTTTAAGCGACTGTTGTGTCGCTGAGTAACATATGTATTGATAGTCAGACATACTCGCTATGTGCGAGTATGATTTTTCAAAACCGTGGCATGATGCAACTGTCGAGAGAGTATTCTCGTTAATTGGCCAGCAATGGACAAAACAAAGGAATAGGTTATTATGTCCAAAAACCATCGCCAAAATTGTAAACGACGAATTTAATGTGAGACATGTAACTTGTAAACAATGTTATGCGAACAATTATTAAAGAAACAGATCTCGTAAACCGTGTTTTTTCAAAACAAAAGTATATTAAAAATCCCTTTTTTCCGGCTTTGGAATTCAAAAGTCCGGCTTTGGAATTCAAAAGTCCGGCTTTTTTAACGAGTAAGTCCGGCTTTTTGATTTTTAGAGATGGCAACCCTAACCACGTGCACACACCCACTCAATGGCGGGCAGCCGCAGACTGAACCGCACAGTGCGTATAGCAACTAGGCATGGAACATTTCATAAATAGCAGGTGAAATTTCATATGAAATCATTAATTACACCCGCTATTTGCCTTCACTTAAACTGCTATTTTTCACAGTCAATGAAATCACGAATCATTATGATTTCATTTATTCATTCGAGCGAAGTTCGTGAGCGGCGCGCTGCTGTCTGCCAAAGCGACCGAGCGAGTAAGAAAGAAGGAATGATTTGTTCATGTGCGTGTTAGATAAGGACGAGAGATGTCCTACATTATAACACTGCGAATAAAAATCATTGA
Source organism: Caradrina clavipalpis (assembly GCA_932526535.1). Taxonomy (NCBI): domain Eukaryota; kingdom Metazoa; phylum Arthropoda; class Insecta; order Lepidoptera; family Noctuidae; genus Caradrina; species Caradrina clavipalpis. The sequence continues at coordinate 6,204,626 of OW052117.1, forward strand.
CTGTGAAAATTCACATGTGAAATCATATGATTAAAAGTCATCATTTCATATAATGAAAATGAATTAAAAATAGCAATCATTTCCATGCCTAATAGCAACCGTCCGGCTGGCCGTCACTCGGGCCGCAGCCCTCCGAGCGACCGGAGCGGTCTGCGGGTAGCCGCATCGCAGTGCGCATAGAAATGAATATTACGTACATAATTGTGCTTGCGGTCAGCCGGACGGCTAGCCGTAATGCGGCTACCCGCATAGTGCGTATGAACTCTTAAACAGGTTAAGCTTAGCGCTTCTTATGATAAGCATGTGTCGAAATTATTTATGATTCAGTTGAAGCATGAGCGCTTAACAAACATTAAAATATCATAACATTCACTTTTATTAATATTAGTAAGATAGGATTTGTATCGCAGTCTTCAGACTTCATTGAATGTTGTAGGTCCAGTATTGACTTAGTTCTATTCATAAACTGTATATTTTCTTAACTTAAAAGTGCTGTGAAATTCGTTAGTCCTTATCTGTCTTTTCGACTTTTGATTGACAGAACGAGACACTTACGCTATTAAAATTTTACTTAAATTCAAACGCTTTTCTGTCCAACTGTACCTTTCATTGCTTAATTAGAATCAAAAAATGTCGTGCACAGAGAAACTTTTTAGTAGGTATTTTTTAAGTAGAGCATAGCGGGACTACCCATTAACAATTATTACCAAGGTATCCACGTGGCCAGTACAATTACGTAATACCTACATACCTAATTGCAGGGACTTGAAACGTTACTCAAAATAACGTTACGCGTAGTTCCAGTACCGATAATTTGTACCGTTCCCCCAGGATCGTAACAAAATTAATACCTTGGCTATAACGATACTGACAAACGGAACGAAATCTTAAAGTGTTCACTAACAATATTATCAATATATCGTTATTAGTATAACGATATAATAATGTTATTCATTACAGTGGTGGCTTGTGCCGAGGCTACCGGGCCGCGGGCGACGACGGAGCGGTAGTCAGCGAGAAAAGTTCTTAAGAATAACGTTACAAATGAATCTGTAACGTTTCACCTGTAACGTTATTACAAGCGGATAAGCTTAATGTTACTGATACCTGTAACGTTACTTAAAATTTTGTTCTACGAAAATGATATTCTTTAACGTTTCTTTCTTGTAACGTTATTGGTATTTTTAAGTTTTAGTATCGTTACAAATTTTGGAACGGTATATGATAACATTAATGATAACGGAACGAAATTCATTTCGTTTTCAAGTCCCTGCCTAATCGGTCTTTTGTAAAAATGTCTATACTTAGTATTAAATGAGTTAGTACTTACAAAGGTACTTAGGTATCCGTTTAATAAAATTAATATTTCATTTTAGTTTTTCGATTTCAAATAAATATAAAATATAAATATACCATCACGCCTGTATTCCCCGAAGGGTTAGGCAGAGGTGTACCAATGTACACCCACAGTTTGCCGGTATATTTAGGTCCCATGTAATAGGGGGCAAGCCTATTGCCATTAACCGGGCACAAATCCAAACTCCGAGCTGCTACTGAGAATTTCATAGAAAAACCCAATAACACTTTTTGCTCGACCTGGGAATCGAACCCAAGACCTCTAGCGTAGAGCGCTTAGGACCACTAGGCCACCGATGCAGTTAACGTTAGTTTCGATTTCAAACCTTATTTATACATTTTGTTACATGATCCTTGTTTGGAAGTTTCGGTTTCGACAAACTGACAGCATTGCCGAAATTCGGTTTCGGTCGGACACTAAAGATTTGCATTAGTACAGATACGATCATGTAAATTTTTGTCCTACAAACTTACCATCACTTTGATATTCCTCCTTAGGCTCATCTTGTCTCTCACAAACTGCTGGCAGTTCTTGTTTGATAATATCACTTGCTTCTTGACATTCAACATCTATACTTATGTGTTCCAATGGGGTTTGAATAAATCCACCGAAAAACTCTAACTGGCCATGCTTTATTAAAGGATTTGGCTGCAAAAAGTTGATTAATGATATATTCCAACGAAACAGATCCACAAGTGACTATACATAGGTAGGTACTACACACCCTGGACAGCGGGCCGTGCTACTAACCTCACCTCCCACTACATGAGAGAGGACCGCTATCAAACTGTACAAGTTCCAAACAGAAATTGTAGCAGTGTAGTTTTAAAATGTCATAAATGTAATCAGAAATCATTAATGATGTGATGAGAGATGTGGAGCTGGAGACAGATCACTTCCATATGAGAAGTTATTACAATAAATGTCTGTTAACAAATCCCTCACCTCATGATCCTCATCCAACATCTGGGTGAACAGTTCTTCGGCTTCTAGACATTGTCTTTGAAATTTTGCACATTGCTTCATTCGAGTGCAGCAGAAGAAACAAGCGAGCATCGGTCTACCATCTTCAGTTACGAACTGCAACAAAACCTATCTTATACTACTGAATATTGAGTTAAATGAGCATGTAGTATACTAGCTTCTGCCATGACTTCGCCCGCGTGACTTTTTGGTCAGTGGGTAGTCTTTCTTCACCTTTGTGTACCTATTGCAATTACATATAAGTATCTGATTTTAATTGTGAAATAGGTTTATATGAACTTACCGGAACATCAGTCAGCTTCTCGTACAGTTCCTGCAGGCTCTCGTTGACAACTACATACATGCGAACGTTCTCCACCAAACATATCCTACACATGGACAGTTTCTCCATTTTTATCTTACAACCATCAGTCGATGTAAGTACTTATTTAGATCAAGTTTGTTTTCGAAGCAGTGTAGTATACTAATAGCGCGATTAGGCTTGCGTTATTATTGATTTAAGATATTTGTAAGTTACAAACAAAATAATTAATGCTCTCAGCCGTCTACTAATTGACATTTGACAAGTTGACAGTGACATTTCATAGGCATTGACACCTTGCAACAAACTTTAGTCGAGTTGAAATTCATGTAAAGTTTTGGTGTTTAGAAATTGATATTAAAATGAAAGTTGTCTTTTTGCGCCGTTTGAGATTTTTGGCACCAGAAGCAGCTGCCCAGCACAGCATGTCATGCTAGGAAGATGGGATGGCGCAAGGGTGTCGACGCATGTTGCATCCTACACCAAAGGCCTACCCAACTTCCAAGGCATAATTGTCATGTCATCGCATCAGCGGTGCTATTGCGTATCTCTGTTGACAGTTCATAGTGATGATCACTTGGTAAAGTGTTCAACGATTGACTGTCAAATAGCTAGTTTCGTATTGGCTATCTCTAGTGTCTAACTGGAATGATGTCATTAGCAACCGGTGCCGATGATAGTCAAGTCACCCGTAACACATTTTGACAGGTGTTGTCGTATCGATACTTATAAGATTGCGATTGTCTAAGCTTTTAAAGCATCGAGCAGTGTTGCCAACAGCGCTGGCCTTAATGTCGCCATTTCTCATGCATGAAGTAGCCCAATATCGCCGAATTTCAGTTGTAGCCTAAAGTAGCCCAAACACCAAAATATCAATATAAATAAAATGTAGTTTTTATCAATTTATTAATTAATATGTTCATAGCACACTGATAAATAGGCATAAGCCGTTTTTTTAAATAAGTCAATGAAATTAAAGTTATTAATAATTGTGATTTCAGTTCAGGTAGAACCTCCACGGTATCCCGCGAAATTCAAATTTTCTTACGTTTTTTGCAATTTGCAAGTCAGTATTAGGTTATTATGTTGATTAAATTATGATTCACGAGTGTGAGAATTATGTATTTTCAGAATTATAACCATTTAAGTCACCAATAAATCACTATAGGGCCAGGTAATCCGAAAGAATGACTATTTCATGAAATCTTGACATTTTGGGATTATACCGACTTATGGAGTTATTTGAGGCATAAACTATTAAAACTCTAGTCATTAAATTTTATACTTAATGTTCACGTTAAGTCAAATTGCCCTAACAAACTGAACAATTCCCTTTGGTTATATAATAGCTAAGACTACTTCAGGGTATTCCCCGAAAATAACCAATCACAAACAAATAGGGTGTCCATCTCAATATCAAATTGTACCAACATTACACACACGCGCGGCCGTATGCCTATTTGCCTACTAAGTAGTATAACAAAAACTTATCCCTAGAGTAGCCCAATTGGCGACCAGTCGCCTTTTAGATTTTTTCGTCGCCGATTCTCGTTCTGAGTAGCCCAAATGGCGAAAAATCGCCTACGTTGGCAACACTGGCATCGAGTGGGCATCAAATTGATAGTCACTTAACCACTTGAAAAACACTACTCTTGGGTAGTGTTTTAGGAATTCTCATGATACGCACCGGTGCCTGTATTGAGTAGAACTACTACGTTTTGTAAATTAATTTTATTTAAAAGTGTAATTGTTATTGTGTTTGTGTTTTTAAAGTTTTAAATAGAGAATGTTACGTCTAAGTTTGCTGGTAACTGCTGAAAAACAGCGTAAACAAAGGAAACTGTATAAAAAAAAGGAAAGTGCAAAGATGCCGCCTGCGGGACGCTCGCTAGTAATCCTTTACAGTTGCCAGACAGAGAGTTTATTGCGAACTGCTTGACTGCTATGGAGTTCCACGCTTCTCGAGTGACTCTAACGGCCTGTGGTCCTCCCGGAAAGCGACCCAAAGCTACTTCCTCATTTCTTTCCGCAAACTCCACAAGCAATTCCAGCTGTCTTGCAGAAACTTTTCTTTGTCCAGGCATCTTAAAATGAAATAAGTATAGGTACTATATTAATACAACCTAGAGTGACATACCTTTATTCAAAATATTCATGTAAGTGTGTAACTTTTAAATACTACCACCACAATCATTTAATAATAATTTAAGTTAGTGTTACTTGTATAGTTGTAACATCAATTATTGTATTTAATTAAAATATTTTTTTATTACTTATTCAAAACTCACAACGTAAACTTCTTCAAAATACAAGGTGGTACCAATGTATTTAGTGGGGTTACTTACCTTTTATTTTATTTTAGTTCACGAAACACTCAACTTACTAAGTAGTTTAAACAACTACGAAAGAATGAATTTGCCGCCAGTTTGTTTACGTAAAACGTCAACAGCATCTTATAAGCCGCTTAAAATAAGATGTTCATAAAAACGTAGTATTGTAACGCTCAATAGCCAATATTCAACTTAGCGTCATAATAGTCGATAAAAAATAGAGGAGTTCAAGTGCTGTGCCGAAGAGCACCGTGAATCGTTAAAAGCCACCGTCGCATGATAAGCACTTCATGTGATACGCAATACCAATGTTATGAAATTCTCAGTTGTCATCAAACGTAAGTGTGCAACTGAAGCCAGTTGGTCACTGGCATTGAAAAAGATAGCCAATAGACCTGCTGGTCTCTTCAAATCGTCGCGTGGCAAGCCAACTGGCTCCAAGACAGCTAGCACTCCGGCGGACACAAGAGCACGACCGATGATGTCATTGATGCTGGCGTGCCGTGCTATGCGGCCAGCGCCCTTTTTGCTTAACAGGCCATGGTGTCCGAGGCAGTCGACAGCTTCACTGCACTGACAGCGGTGCGGAGCCCCACGAGGTGCGCTCAGGCGCAGGCATGTAGCGAGCCGGAATGTGGCGTCAATAGAAAAGTAGGATAATAAGATTAATAAGTCAATAGTAAATCACTTGATCAGTTGATATATTTTAATTAAATAATTTTTGTTTTTTTTTACAAAATCGTAATATATGTTACTAGCTTTCGGCCGCGACTTAGACCGCGTTAATGTCGGCTATCAAACTCACCCTCACCGCGTATCAAATTTCATCAAAATCGATTCAGTAGTTTAGTCGTCGATGCGTAACAGACAGAGAGACCGCGTTATAATATTAGTATGGGTGGAACACGTTTAAACAAACAAATAAAAAAACTCGTTAGCTTTAATATATTAGAAGGTAAGTATAGATAATTAGATAAATCAAAATGAAAATTATCTATATAAATTAATAAAATTGAACTGTCTGTCTGCGTTTAATGTCAAATAACAGCTTTTTACTAAATACATATGAATGTTTACGCGGTATCTATACCATATCACCAATTCATTAAATTATATTTTGTGTCTATCTGCCTGTTTCTTCAGGTTAATCTCCGAAACGGGTGAACTGATGTTGACAGGACTTCCACCACCAGTGTAACCAGCTGTCTGCCACGGACAGCAGTTACAGAGAGCTGGTGTTATATGGAGTAACTCAGGCTTTTATTTTAGAAAACCAATGAGGATTCCGCGCAATAATTTAACAATAGTCTCGCCCCCTATTACATGGGAACTAAACATACCGGCGAGCTGTGGGTGTACATTGGTACACCTCCGCCTAACCCTTCGGGTAATTAAGGCGTGTTTGTATGTGAAATGAACCCCGAGATAACCGATAAACACGCGAACGAAGTCGCGGACATAAGCTAGTTTACAAAATATTATTAGTTATACACTCATAGTCCCTTTAAACAAATGTTACAAGTTAAATGTGACCCACTCCCCAGAGTTCGATTGAGCGGATACATAGTTTTTATTTTATTTGAAGTTAGCAAGGCCTAACCTGCGCCTAACGCTTACATATTCTACACTTTTAGAGGTTCAATCCGTAATCTACAACATTCTTACATTGTATGTCGTGTTTTTACAATGCCTTGAGAATCAGAAAAAGGTACTAACATAATGCAACATTGGTCATCCCCCATAGCAAACAGTGTCTTAATTATAGCCTAAGTTTTAAGTAGCGTTTACCACAATACGTATACATTAGTGAAAACCGTACCCAAATCATTAATCCGTCACTGGTATAGCGTGCACAAATACACGGGCAAATAGCAAAACATTCTAAAAACGCTATTTTTGCGGCATTAGAATCAGTCCCCGACCTCGTAACAATTCCTTTTTTTCAGAAATATTAAATATACAGATTTGACTTACACTAAGTTTTAGTCTCAGGTATGCCTTCTTTCTAATTACCAATCGGACATAAATCCAAACTCTGGGCGTTTGCAGAAAAATCCACTATCGTAACTTTAAGCAGTGATCTTTGTAACCATTCTTCCTGCTTGGTGGATTTTGATGACATGGCATTTCCTTAAGTTACACATGACCACGTGAGCGATGCCGCGGGAACTAGATTATTATTAGAGATATCACCGATACGTAGAGAAAAGCCATAATAATGTAAAACCATTAAAGTTGGTCAGACCTTTAAGAGTATTTTGACAAAATTGTAAGAGTCAAACAGACAAAATTTTTTCATACCTTTTTTTTTTCAATACAGGAGAAATTTTTAACCAGTGCGTAAATTTTGCCATAATAAACTTCAACACGTTTTATTAAACACGTATATCTTATTTTTATGTCTTAGTACTAAAAAAAAAAGTTATCGCTTACGAAACATGTTTACTTAAAAACATATTTTATTGTCACTCCGGCGATCGGGCGGCGCGCGTATCAGCTGACTCGGCGCGTGCGTAGCGCGTAGGTAACAGCTGACTCGGCGCTCGCTCGCCGCTGCGAGGACGTACCTACGCGGTGCGGTTACTGACCTTTTTTAGTTTGGACTGCGTTATGAAGTTACTTGTTAACGTAATTCCAACTTTTCCTTCATACTTTCATGGGCTTAGGACCATCAAAATGCATAATAATAAACTTGAAGCACTAAGATAGGTATGCAACATAAACATGAAGATAGATAGATTCTCGTTGCTTAATAAATACACTCGCACCATTTCATAGTATTCGCGGTGAGTAAAGTTTGACATCGTGATTGATACGACGCGAGTACACGCGGCAACTGCAGGGCGCAGGGGTTGCGCGGGGTAAGAACGCTCGGACGTCAGGACACCAATTGCGCGTGGAACGTACTGACGGCGGGCGGGCGGCGGCGGCCCGGCGGGCCGGCGCTAGCGCATTCCCCACCCCCTAACCCCAGCCATGCGCCCGGGCGGCGGCCGCGAGTTTTCATTGATGAAAATTGATGAAATATGGTGAATAGATTATGTCCATGTTTTGCTTATTTCAAACTCGGATAAGGATGATTTTTTTTTTTATTTTTTTTTTTTAACTAAACACGGAAATGTGTTCTATTACTGACACTGAACTACCAAAAAAAAATTACGCACTGGTTAAAAACTTTTCCTGTATACAGTTTTGATTTCACTGCTGTTCTATAAATGTAGCGATGAAAAGACATTATTTTCTGAAAAATATCAAAAGATTTGAAAAAATAAGTAAACAAATTAATATTATGGCGGAAGTTTTGCATGCTGCTATTTTATAGAATAGTTTGGAATCTTCTAGTATGACAAAAACAATTTGAAAAATTACAAAAAGAAAAGCAGTCCGTGGGGTCCGAATCCGAACTCACGATCACCGATTTACAAAGCAGTTATCGAACGTTTAGACTATTTATTTCGTTGAGAATTACTCTAAAATAGCCGTTCTAGTTGGCCATGACGGACTGCTTAGCTATTTGAAGGTATAGCGTTATGATAATTATTTTAGAAGTTAAATATCGCAGCTATCTACAACATTCCTACAAAATAACTCATTTTTTTCAATTCCGTGAGAACCTATAGAAGAATACGAACACAATGCAACATTGCTCATCCCCCAAAGCAAATAGCGTGATAATTTATAGCCTAAGTTTTAAGTTAAGCTTACCACTATATATAAGTGAAAACCGCATTCAAATCGGTTGAGCCGTGCCTGAGATTAGCGTGCACAAACGCACAGACAAACAGATAACCAGACAAACAGACAAAAATTTTAAAAACCATATTTTCGGCATTAGAATCATTCCCCGACCTCATAGCAGTTCCTTTTTTTCAAAAATATTAAATGTACAGTTTTGACTTCTCTACGATTTTATTATAATTATTATATATTATACACGGCGACTTTTAAAGCGTTGCAAAGCCGCGGCAGATCGATTTGCCCTCAGTAGTACTAATGGATTATAGAGTAAAACTCAAAAAATAAACATATTTTTATTTTAAAATATTAAAAAAAAGAATCTTTAACTCGAAAGCGTGAGTTACAATAGTTACACACGGTAGACACACACAGACGTAACATAGGTACATTTAAAAATCGGGCGCAGCCACGAGCTGCCGACAAAGGAAAAACAAAATCATAAATTTTCAGAGAAAAATAAGCTCTCGCGTTTGGTGATACGGTATAAAATAGAAGCCACGCGGTGCCTACAAAGGAAAAAGCGAACAATTAAATGTTCAGAGAAAAATAAGCCTTTGTGCCTCGTGATACGGTATAAACTAGAGCGCGTTGCTTGCACTCTCGCCATTCGCAACAAAAGTTAAGAAGAACGCCGCCGAGACGCGCCGGCGCCGCGCTGTGTTGCGCCGCGGCGCACTCGTCGCTCAGTTGCCTCGCGAACCTTGTACTTGTAAGTTCAAGTAAACAAAAATGGACAGAAACTACAATTTCGGTAATTTAGAGTACGTCGCCATGGTGCACCTGTACGGTAGGGCGGATTACAATGAGTCTACTGCTCGACGACTTTACTCCGACTTGACTCCATTGGACTCCTTCTTGTGGTCGGAGCTAAAACGCCTGGTATATCGCGATGAATACGAAACTCGGGACGCGTTAGTGACTGCGATAGTGAACGCTTTCGATGTGATTAGAAGTAACAGAGACACATTATTAAAACTAAAACCAAATTCACTAAAACGTGCTCGTTTGTGTGTGGAACGTAGTGGCTTACACTTCGAACAATTACTGCTGATTACTGCAGCACCGTGAAGTGTAGGTAAGTACTTTGTAAATAGTAAACATTAATAATAGGTTAGGTAATTGAAATCATTGTAAATAAGTGCATTCCAATTTTTTAAATACGCCTAAAATACTTTACTATCTTCTTATCACGAAATTATTTTCTTTAAGATAACAAACAATTATTTTGATTTCTTGTTCAGTAGGTTGTAGGTAAAAAAGTATTTTGACGGTCCTAAACCAGTAAAAGGATGAAGGGAAAATTGGTTTAACTTCTTGAGTGTTGTGTTCCAATTAAATTAACTAAAAATCAGCAAATCAGCTGTTGATACGCGCAAGGGTATCGACCTTGCGCGCGCGCCGCCGCCGCGCTGCCGTTTATGAAGGGAAAATTGGTTTAACTTCTTGAGTGTTGTGTTCCATTAAATTAACTAAAAATCAGCAAATCAGCTGTTGATACGCGCAAGGGTATCGACCCTGCGCGCGCGCTGCCGCGCCGCGCGCCGTTTGCCGCTCGAGTCTCGACCGCTACGCAAGGTACCTATTTGAAGTGGTTACTATTGGATTGAGGTAGCTTTCGAGTTTAGTTTTTCACAATTGCAAATCTGCCATTTTTATATTTACATAAAAAAGATATTTATTAATAGATTCTACTACCAAAACAAAATAATTTCGCTGCAGCTTTGCAACGCTTTAAAATTCACCGTGTATATGTATGATGAATAGATTAATTTGTAAGGTTTTCAACAGTGTGTACGAGTACTGTTCGGGCGTCGTCGGCTATCTTCGTCAGGCGTCGGGCGGTTGCGCGGTCGACCGCGCGGGTGTAGGAGAGGGGCCGCGGGCCACGCCCACACTCTTCACTACCGAGCTCCAGCGACGACACGCGCGCGTTCAACCATTTTAACTCATTCTTTAATTATAAGGTAGTCAGTTTATACAATTCACTGCTTTTACAAGTATGTTTAATTAAATAGCTGTTTCGACTGAAATTATACTGACATATATTACATTTGAAAAGTTTTTCACCAGTGTGTATACGAATAATGATCAGTTAAATGTTTCTTAGTACTAAAACTCTGCTCACATATATCACATTTGTAGGGTTTTTCACCAGTGTCAGTGTGTATCCGCATATGATTAGTTAAACTAATATTTCGACTAAAACAACGCTGACATATTTCGCATTTGTATGGTTTTTCACCTGTGTGCATACGATTATGTTGAGTTAAACTACTCTTATTACAAAAACTACGCTGACATATTTCACATTTGTATGGTTTTTCACCAGTGTGTATACGATTATGATCAGTTAAATGACTCTTACGACAAAAACTACGTTGACATATTTCACATTTGTATGGTTTTTCACCAGTGTGTATACGACTATGTCCAGTTAAATGAGACTTACAAATAAAACTTCGTTGACATATTTCGCATTTGTAGGGTTTTTCACCTGTGTGTTCTCGATTATGGTTATTTAAACTACTGTTAGTAAAAAAACTACGATGACATATTTCGCATTTATATGGTTTTTCACCAGTGTGTATACGAATATGGTTGGTTAAAATACTCTTTTGACTAAAAGAACGCTGACATATATGACATTTGTAACGCCGAATGTGAATGCGGATATGGTCTCTTAAAACTTTCTTACTACTGTAACTGCGCTGACATATATCACATTTGTAAGGTCTCTCTCCAATGTGTTTTCTAATGTGATCTGTTAATTCATGGTTCTGACCAAAACGAAGCTGACATATATTACATTTGTGACGATTCGTGTGTGTGTTGATATGGGTTTTTAAAATTTTCTTATTGCTGTAACTACGCTGACATATATCACATTTGTAACGATTATCACACGAGTGCATAAAATTTTGTTGTTCTGAATTATTTACTTGATTTAAACTACGCTGATCACATTTGAAAGGTTCTTTGAAGCTAGTTACAAGTTTAGACGTACGATTTTGAGTGTTCTGGATAATTTCCGCATCTGATTGTGTATTCTTATTTTGCTTGCCAGTAATTGTTTCTTCTAGTTTCGTTCCTCGTAAGTCAAGCCTCGTTATCTTCACGAAGGGTACCCCTGTGATTATAAATGTGGTAAGTACAATGTTCCATGAAGAAACAATACATGAATGATGCTCATATATCTTAACATACTATCACGCCTGTATTCCCCGAAGGGTTAGGTAAAGGTGTACCAATGTACACCCACAGGACGCTAAGCTAACGAGGCAGTTATGCACATAAATAAAAATAGAGGGTTTGAATGTCTCACACTAAAACCAATGATGGTTGTTGCTCACAGTTTCCCACGACCCTCAATAGTCCCTTTTATCATTAGTGTTATGAAGTACAAAATTGAACAAACATCGAGGTAGACATCACACGCTCATCTCCCGAGTAGCTTGCGCATCCTCTAACATCCAGAGGCTTTCAATTTATTTAGTTTCACTAGCTGGTACTTACATTTCATCTCCCAGGCTTTACGTTTCTTCGCTTGTTGTTCATCTTCCACTTCAGTTTTAAACTCCGTAAATGACGCATCACCTTTTAAATCTGCTTCAGAATGGTGCGGTGGTAAATCTTCTACTGGTAGTTGTTTCAGTTCTAGTTCTGTAAATATACAATTAGCATCAGGAGCAATACTCATTGATAAATTACTGTTTGTTTTATCACTTCATAAGGTGGCATAAGTTTGAAGTGGTTTAAAACATTTTACAATTAAAAACAATTTAAAGTAGTGTCCGACCGAAAGTTTGGTTTCGGCTTCGGCGGCAAACCTGCTGAAATTTAAACCGAAACTGCATTCGGGAATTCTCGCGCTGTGCTCGGTCACGTTCGCACAACATTTTGCCGCGTCCACGTGCCTAAGGGCTCATTTACGGAGACGCGGGGCGTCGCGCGTCGCGTTGTGCGGGGCGGCCCACACTGAATTCAAACATATGGCGTTGTATGAGTGCGTTTACGGAGAAGCGATTTTAGACGCGTATGCTTGAAATGGAGCGGCTGGCACCGCCGCGTCGCATGCGGCGGCGCACGCAGCGGCAATTCTCGTTGAAGCGATGCCCGAGGCGGAGTCTTCTGCCAGTTTTTTGGAAATTGCAGAACGCAGACGTAGTCACCGTTACAATGGAGTACGATATTATCGATTTTTTATTGGAAGAAATTTCTACATCGTAACAGAAGTGCGCCGGCCCGCAGCGCACGCTTGAGGAGTCGCCGCGGGCGCAGCGGCGGGCACCGCCGCGGGCGCAGCAGCGGGCACTACCACGCGTCCCGCCCCGCGGCTCCATGAACAACGTCCTATATTGCCATTGCCATACGTTTGTGTTGACGCGTGCGATGATAAGTGCCGCTTGTCGCGCCGCCGCTCCGTAAACAGACAAATCGTACGACGCGCCGCGAGACTCCACGCCGCACGCGACGCGCGACGCCCCGCGTCTCCGTAAATCAGGCCTAATCATGTCGTGTCTGGCTCGTGCTTGCAGTTCGTTTTATTTGTTGTGAGTTTTCGTGTGATTTATTTCGAATTCGATAAATTTTATCAAGTGATATAGCACAAGAGTAGGTAGTAAACATAAAAAGATATTTTAATATAACAAACTAGTACATAGATTTTAGTAGAAACAAGTTTAATAATATCTAAATATTTTTGGTTAATTTAACTCACTCGCTAATGCTATACCTAAACAAACATTAGTTAGGTACGTGGTACTTACTATAATGCATTAGTGGTTCAGGAGTTTCCGAGTTTCTTAGTTCATTTTAATAATCGACTAGTCTCCCTATGGTGTAAGTCTGCTATGCTCAACTCGTAAAATACCTATTAAAACAGGTTAAGCTTAGCGCTTCTTATGATAAGCATGTGTCGAAATTATTATGATTCAGTTGAAGCATGAGCGCTTAACAAACATTAAAATATCGTAACATTGACTTTAGTAAGATAGGATTTGTATGGGTGCGTTCTATTTGGCAGAAACTTGATACCTACTCCGAAACCTATTTGGCATAACTCACTTCGCAGAAACTTCTTTAGACGAACGTTTTTATGACATAATATTTTTATAGCATAATTATTTTTTGGCCGAACGTTTTTTTGGCAGAATTTAAAATGGCATACTTTTAAGATGGCAGAATTTTATTTGGCATAATTACCTTTGGCATACTTATAATTTCGCATAATTTCGTTTAGTATAACTTTTATAAAGAGCGAGCGAAGCGAGCTCGGTCTTTGAGGCACCCCGACTCGGACAGGTTAGGTTAGAAGGGGATGGCGGAGTCTAAAGAGCGAGCGAATAATTATGAGTTAGAAATGTATGCCAAGTAAGTGATGCCAAATGAATTTCTGCGAAAAGAGATTTATGCTATCAATTGTTATGCAAAAAAAAAATGATGCCTAAAAAAGTTCTGCTATAAAAGGTGTACCCAATTTGTATCGAAGTCTACAGACTTCATTGAATGTTGTAGGTCCAGTATTGATTTAGTTCTATTCATAAACTGTATATTTTCTTAACTTAAAAGTGCTGTGAAATTCGTTAGTCCTTATCTGTCTTTTCGACTTTTGATTGACAGAACGAGACACTTCGTCAAGACGACAAGTTCGGGTTGCCAATACTAAAAGTAATGAAGGTATTGTCAAATATGGTGTGCCGACCGGCTCCGTCTATGGGCCTGTTGGTTATATTGTCCACGTCAATAGTATGTGTAATGTTATAAAAAACTGTAAAGCGTATATATGTCACCGGAAAATAACAAGATCCGTAAGTTTATCAATTTACTAGGAAGTTTATAAACTTTCGTAAGATTCTAAACGGGAGATAAGTTGTAATATTTTACGTCCACATTTTCGTAAATTTATCAATTTCCGACGTCATACGGTAAATTTATAAACTAACGAACATCTATTCGTAAGATTTTATATGGTTCGACCAATCACAGAAACTCTTTTAAATATACGATCTTTGAAATACGTAAAATAACACACTGCTCTCTGATTGGTCAATGTTCATAGTGGCAATGCTTGTGTCCAGCTGGCGGCCGCGAGGAAGGAGAAGTGACACGTGACAGCCAACCAATCAGATCGCGCGTAGCGTTTGGTTACTGCTTACTTATTATTTTACGAGTGAGTTCAGTAAGTTTATCAATTTACGAAAATGTGGACGTAAAATATTACAATTTGTCTCCCGTTTAGAATCTTACGAAAGTTTATAAACTTCCTAGTAAATTGATAAACTTACGGATCTTGTTATTTTCCGGTGACATATATACGCTGACGATACATGTCTCCTATTTAGTGGTAAAGACCAAACCTGCATACAAGGAGTCATACAAGACGATTTGGACAGTATAATTAAATGGGCACATGATAATGGCATAATAATTAATGTAAACAAAACTAAATGCATGTCAATACTTTCCCCATATTCACGTAATAAAACAATTAACTTGAATATAAAAGGTCACAGTTATGAATGTCTTCATAACGAGAAGTTAAGCTGTCAATGTATTGATTTGGAGCAGGTAAAAACATACAGGTACTTAGGACTCACCGTTGATACGAAATTTGCATGGAACATACACATAGATACAGTTTGTAATAAACTTAGGTCAGTGTTGGGTAAGCTGTATGTACTAAAGCCTGTGGTCAAGAGAGGTCTATTGTATGCGTTGTACTATGCACTTGCTGACTCGATTATCGGTTATGGGTTGTGTGGTTATGGACTAACTTTTAAAACAAATCTGAATAAAATTAAAATACTGCAAATAAGACTTCTTAAAATGTTAGTAAGCAAAAGAACTAAGCAAGCACTGAACGGGGAATATGAAAAATTGTTTAAAACATGCAATATATTACCAATTGATATGAAAGTAAAACTAGCAATTATTCTTGAACAACATAATATTAAAAAACACAAAAATGAGCGAGTCCGTAACTACCCAACCCGACACTCAAAGAAAAAGCAATTACATGTCCCAAATGTAAATAACTACTATGGCAAGCGTACGAGACGATGGCTTACGCCTACATTAGTTAATGAACTACCTGAAGGAGTAATCGATCGTGTCAAAAGTAAAAACGTTTTAAAAAGTGTCCTGAGAAAACATTACTTGTCGATGTGTCCGTAGTTGCTGCAGCGGCCTCGGTCGGTAAATGTCGTGGGATGGTTTAGTAACTGCAGACGGCCACTCATGGCATTTGTCGGCTAATGCCGCTGTGGTTTTTATTTGATATTTTTATTTTTAATAATTCTTTTCCTTGTTAATCTCTTTTGTTATTTTTTTTCTTTATCTGTGGTTTTTCATATACGTATAGTAAAATTTCTGCTAAGGCAGCCATAGTTGTAGTATTTAGTTAAATTGCATATAAAAATATGTTTATATCCTTATTTTTGCCTATCCACGAGAACCAACTGCCGACAAATTGCTTTGCAGTTTGGCAGATGTTATTTTAAGATTTACGATTTTTTGTTGTGAATAAAATAAATATAAAAAAAAAAAAAAAAAACTTACGCTATTAAAATTTTACCTAAGGGACACAGCACACACGCTACTTTTAGTAGCGCGAATCGGCGATCAGCTGCTTTTCGGAAGCGCGATTCAGCGACTAATCGCTACCCCCCGCACACTTGAAATCGCCAATCGCAGCGATTTAGTCGCTTTTCGGAAGCGCGATTCAGCGACTAATCGCTACCCCCCGCACACTGTAAGATGCCGATCGCAGCGTTTTGACATAATTAGGGTCTGCCCCCACGACCGATAATCAAAACTAACAAAAAACTGTCCCACTGAAAAACTGAAAATCTGTCTGTGCTGTCTGTGTGTAAAAAAGAAAGAGAGAAAAACCATTTATTCTCGCGAAAGCGACGCACAACACAAAAATAAAAATAACAAAAACAATAATCTATAATGCGCTACTACCGCGCGAAAAGGCTGACGTTCAGCATAAAGCCGTGGCCCGTGCACGAGACACGGAACCACAGCGCTGGTTTTCAGCTAGTGTTGTAAAAATGAGCGCTGAGCGTCGAGCGTTGAGCGCTGAGTCGGCGCTATCGAGCGTTCAAGACTCGAGCGTGAAACGCTCGAGCGTTTAAGACTCGTGAGCGCTGAAGACTCGGGGTACGGCGCTCGAGTGGCGCGCTCGAGCGTCGAAGCGCGACACGAAGCGGGACATGTAGCGGCTACAGGATGCGCGCTGTGCGAGTGAGACAAATGTACTAGCGACTCGCTAGTACCTAGTACATTTGTCTCACTCGCACAGCGCACACCTACCACCTCGATACTCACTACTTCGCTAGTAGCGAGTATCGAGGTGGCCATAGCTCAGAGCGACACGCGCTGCTACATCGGTGGACGCATTCAGACTTCGCGCGACCGAAACAAATAATTTTGTTTTTGACACGCGTTGCGCTTATAAAAATGATGAATACTGAACAATTTATTAGTGAAGAACTGAGTAGACCAGCAATATGGATGTCAAAACATCCACATCATAAAAATAGGCATATTATAAAAAAAATATGGGAAGAAATTAGAAAGCAGGAGAATTTATAAACCAATAAAGCATAGAAACCTATATAGTACGTCTGCAAAAAGTGAGGCAACTAAAACTTTAACCTCTCTGGGCGAACCGTCGGTCTTCAAGGTCACGTTCCTTCGAACACAGCTCGCGAGCATTTAATTTAAAATATGTTTTAATTGAAAAGGATGGCTTGTAGCGTGAAGGGATGTCATAGCAATCCAGGAAAACAGAAAAAATGAGATCAAATTACATTTAACAAATAAGTAATTACATTTAATAAATTATTTTTACCTACGTATCGATCATCAAACAAACAAATTAATATTCTAACTTATCTCAATACAGTGTTTCTATTTAAGAAATAAATATCCACATTGCTTTCAATTTTGTTCAAAATGTCAATGTTCAAATCATCGTACTCAATAGCGTAAACAGTACCTAGGTACATAAAAAAAAATGTGTACCTACTAGGCACTTACGCTATTGAATGCGATATAACATAACATTTTACCAGTTTCGAGAAACGAATTTGGCATTAGGTAGGGGTTTCTTTAAGATACTTAATAAACTTGTTTTTTTTAGTTTCGTGTTCAGTAGGTTGTACCTACGTAAAAAAACATTTTTCACCTAAAAGCCCGTAAAAGTATGAAGGGAAAATTGAACTAAATTTTTGGGTGTTGTGTTCCATTACATTAACTAAAGATCAGCATATCTCAGCTGTCGATACGCGTAAGGGTCTACGACCCTCGTGCGCCGGCGCCGTAGGTACACGCTTGCGTCTCGCCCGCTGCGCAAGTTAGGTATGTGAATTGAAGTGACTACTATTGGATCGAGGTCGTTTCCGAGTTTATCTATATATATATTCACATATATATTCATAGTAAAGAGTGTGAAATTCGGCAAGTTCTCCCCTTTTCTGGTTAACTGAATAAGACGCGTGACGTGTAGTCTATGTAGGTTCTTCGACTCAAATCGACTCAGATCAAAAAAATAGATCGGTAATCATTTTTATCGGCGTGTTTGCATATTTCCCATAAGTTATCATTATTTTATTTATTGTTTTGCGTTCATAATTTCGAGTCAGTCGAAAGTTTCTCATGAAATGGAAAACGATAGCGTTATCAATATCATTAGTGATACTGAGAATGTACGAGATGAGAAGTTAGAGGTGAATTGATCTTGCAGAAATTGCAACCATCTTAGATCCCCGTTTGAACAATTATTATTTTATGAATAGAGGTAAACCAGAACCTTTAAAATAACTGAAATAAATAACAAACTTTGTCGAGACTCGCGCTCAAGGTCGACTCGAGCGTCGAGTTCGGCGCTATATTGAGCTTTTTTTTTCTAAACGGTCGAGCGTTGACTCGAGCGTTTCTAAACTGCTCGAGCCGAGCGTTGACTCGAGCGTTGACTCGAGGGTTGACTCGAGCGTTTCTAAACTGCTCGAGCGTTGACTCGAGCGTTTCTAAACTGCTCGAGCGTGGACTCGAGCGTTTCAAAACTGCTCGAGCGTGGACTCGAGCGTTTTAGCGCCGACTCGAGCGTATTTACAACACTATTTTCAGCGTCAGCCGGCGTGTCGCTGTCTCGGAACTATAAGGTACGACATTACCCACAGTTCCGCGTGTGTGTGAGGGTGTGTCAGGGTGTATGTACTCAAAAAAACTTTCAAAAATCGGCCCGATAATCGGGCCGATTTTTTACAGACTTTTTTGCCGGCGAGAAAAAACGACCGAGAATCTGCCCGATTATCGGTCGTGGGGGCAGACCTTTATGTGGAACATAATGCGACTAGTGTTGTGTTGTGGTTTTGACGAAGCTACACACTTACGATAGATTCTAATGAAGCTGCACTGCTGCCTGCAATATTGATAAACCGAAAATGTCAATCGCTCCGGAGGCGGTATTGGTTACATCCTATAACCAGTTCACGTCTTACATTACGCAAACATCCATCCATTAATCCAACCGCACAAACTTTCGCATTTATAATATTAATAGGACTTTAAATGCGAAAGTTTGTGAGGAGGGATGGATGGATGGATGAATGTTTTCATCCATCCAGGATGAAAACATCCATCCATCCATTTTATTGTATTCATAATATAAAAAATGCGAAAGCTTCTGAACTCACAATCTTTGGCATTTTGAGCATGGGTGGATGGATGGTTCCATCCATCATCCATATATCCCTTTACACAAACGTTTGCATTTATAATATAAGTAGGATTTTAAATACAAATGTTTGTGAGGAGGCATAGATGGATGATGAATGGATGGATGAAAACATCCATCCATCCATTTATTGTAATTGTAATGTAAAAAATGCGAAGTTTCTGACCTCACAAACTTATGCATTTTGAGCATGGATGGATGAATGTTTCCATCCATCATCCACCTAACACTTAACCTACCACCTAACTAACCTAAAACATGCGCATTTATAAAATTAGTGGGATAAACAATACCATTGCAAATCGGCAAACTATCGATAATCGACAATGGATCAGCAACACTACAGCCGACCCGATCTAACATCGGAACAGTTCGGGATTCCGATACTGCGTCCGAACGCAGTTAGTCGCCAAAACGCGATACAGCATCGCTAAATCGCGCGATTTGGCAGCTGCGATCGAACGCAGAGAGTCGCCAAAACGCGATGCAGTATCGATACAGTTGCAAATTCGCCGATTCGCGCTACTAAAAGTAGCGTGTGTGCTGTGTCCCTAAATTCAAACGCTTTTCTGTCCAACTGTAACTTTCATTGCTTAATTAGAATCAAAAAATGTCGTGCACAGAAAAACTTTTTAGTAGGTATTTTTTAAGTAGAGCATAGCGGGACTATAGGTATAGGGGGACTACCCATTAACAATTATTACCAAGGTATCCACGTGGCCAGTACAATTACGTAATACCTACATACCTAATTGGTCTTTTGTAAAAATGTCTATACTTAGTATTAAATGAGTTAGTACTTACAAAGGTACTTAGGTATCCGTTTAATAAAATTAATATTTCATTTTAGTTTTTCGATTTCAAATAAATATAAAATATAAATATACCATTACGCCTGTATTCCCTGAAGGGTTAGACAGAGGTGTACCAATGTACACCCACAGTTCGCCGGTATATTTAGGTCCCATGTAATAGGGGGCAAGCCTATTGCCATTAACCGGGCACAAATCCAAACTCCGAGCTGCTACTGAGAATTTCATAGAAAAACCCAATAACACTTTTTGCTCGACCTGGGAATCGAACCCAAGACCTCTAGCGTAGAGCGCTTAGGACCACTAGGCCACCGATGCAGTTAACGTTAGTTTCGATTTCAAACCTTATTTATACATTTTATTACATGATCCTTGTATGGAAGTTTCGGTTTCGGCAAACTGACAGCATTGCCGAAATTCGGTTTCGGTCGGACACTAAAGATTTGCATTAGTACAGATACGATCATGTAAATTTTTGTCCTACAAACTTACCATCACTTTGATATTCCTCCTTAGGCTCATCTTGTCTCTCACAAACTGCTGGCAGTTCTTGTTTGATAATATCACTTGCTTCTTGACATTCAACATCTATACTTATGTGTACCAATGGGGTTTGAATAAATCCACCGAAAAACTCTAACTGGCCATGCTTTATTAAAGGATTTGGCTGCAAAAAGTTGATTAATGATATATTCCAACGAAACAGATCCACAAGTGACTATACATAGGTAGGTACTACACACCCTGGACAGCGGGCCGTGCTACTAACCTCACTGCCCACTACATGAGAGAGGACCGCTATCAAACTGTACAAGTTCCAAACAGAAATTGTAGCAGTGTAGTTTTAAAATGTCATAAATGTAATCAGAAATCATTAATGATGTGATGAGAGATGTGGAGCTGGAGACAGATCACTTCCATATGAGAAGTTATTACAATAAATGTCTGTTAACAAATCCCTCACCTCATGATCCTCATCCAACATCTGGGTGAACAGTTCTTCGGCTTCTAGACATTGTCTTTGAAATTTTGCACATTGCTTCATTCGAGTGCAGCAGAAGAAACAAGCGAGCATCGGTCTACCATCTTCAGTTACGAACTGCAACAAAACCTATCTTATACTACTGAATATTGAGTTAAGTGAGCATGTAGTATACTAGCTTCTGCCATGACTTCGCCCGCAAGACTTTTTGGTCAGTGGGTAGTCTTTCTTCACCTTTGTGTACCTATTGTAATTACATTTAAGTATCTGATTTTAATTGTGAAGTAGGTTTATATGAACTTACCGGAACATCAGTCAGCTTCTCGTACAGTTCCTGCAGGCTCTTGTTGACAACTACATACATGCGAACGTTCTCCACCAAACATATCCTACACATGGACAGTTTCTCCATTTTCTTCTTAAAACTATCAGTCGATGTAGTTTTTTAGTTCAAGTTTGTTTTCAAAGCAGTGTAGTATACTAATAGCACGATTAGGCTTGCGTTATTTATTGATATTTGTAAGTTACAAACAAATTATTAATGCCCTCAGCCGTCTTATTTTTGACATTTGACAAGTTGACAGTGACACTTCATAGGCATTGACACCTTGCAAGTAACAAACTTTAGTCGAGTTGAAATTCATGTAACGTTTTGGTGTTTAGAAATTGATGTTAAAATGAATGTTGTCTTTTTGCGCCGTTTGAAATTTTCGGCACCAGAAGCAGCTGCCCAGCATAGCACGTCGTGCTAGGAAGATGGGATGGCGCAAGTGTGTCGACGCACGTTGCATCCCACACAAAGGGCCTACCGTACACAACTTCCAAGGCATTATTGTCATCCCATCTGGTCTCTTCCCATCGTCGCCTGGCAAGCCAACTGGCTCCAAAACAGCTGGCATTCCGGCGGACACAAGAGCACGACGGATGATGTCATTAATGCTGGCGTGCCAAGCTATGCGGCTTGCGCCCTTTTTTACCCGACTGCGACAGAAGGAGGGTTATGTTTTTCGAGAGTATGTATGTATGTATGTATAATTGTTTGGCACGCTCTGCAGCCTGAACGGCTCAATGGATTTTAGCTTGAGAGGTGTCGTTAGATTCGTATTTACTGTGAGAGTGACACTGGGTATATCAAAATAAAAAACACAAAATGGCGGATTTTTGGCGCAAAATTCAAATGTTTGGATCACTCTGCAGCCTGAACGGTTCGATGTATTTTAGCTTGAGAGGTGTCATTAGATTCGTATTTACTGTGGAAGTGACAATGGGTAAATATTAAAAAAGTAAAAAATAAAAAACCGTAATTTAAAAAACTAAAAAACCCGACTGCTTTTCTAAGTATTTATGACAAAGCCCTAAAACAAGAAAGTCGTTGTACCCGATTGCACTTAAAATTGTAGCAGTCGGGACCCATTCTAGAAATGGAGGCTTAGTGTATTGAGAGCACATACCTATATTACATTGCAGATGGTCCAGAATGGGTATTGACTTTATGGTATGGGTATTTTTGCATGACAGGCCATGGTGTCCGAGGCAGTCGACAGCTTCACTGCACTGACAGCGGTGCGGAGCCCCACGAGGTGCGCTCAGGCGCAAGCATGTAGCGAGCCGGAATGTGGCGTCAATAGAAAAGTAGGATAATAAGACTAATAAGTCAATAGTAAATCACTTGATCAGTTGATATATTTTAATTAAATAATTTTTGTTTTTTTTTTACAAAATCGTAATATATGTTACTAGCTTTCGGCCGCGACTTAGACCGCGTTAATGTCGGCTATCAAACTCACCCTCACCGCGTATCAAATTTCATCAAAATCGATTCAGTAGTTTAGTCGTCGATGCGTAACAGACAGACAGACCGCGTTATAATATTAGTTTGGGTGGAACACGTTTAAACAAACAAATAAAAAAACTCGTTAGCTTTAATATATTAGAAGGTAAGTATAGATCATTAGATAAATCAAAATGAAAATTATCTATATAAATTAATAAAATTGAACTGTCTGTCTGCGTTTAATGTCAAATAACAGCTTTTTACTAAATACATATATGAATGTTTACGCGGTATCTATACCATATCACCAATTCATTAAATTATATTTTGTGTCTATCTGCCTGTTTCTTCAGGCTAATCTCCGAAACGGGTGATCTGATGTTGACAGGACTTCCACCACCAGCGAAACCAGCTGTCTGCCACGGAAAGCAGTTACAGAGAGCTGGTGTTATATGGAGTAACTCAGGCTTTTATTTTAGAAAACCAATGAGGATTCCGCGCAAGAAATTAACAATAGTCTCGCCCCCTATTACATGGGAACTAAACATACCGGCGAGCTGTGGGTGTACATTGGTACACCTCCGCCTAACCCTTCGGGTAATTAAGGCGTGTTTGTATGTGAAATGAACCCCGAGATAACCGATATACACGCGAACGAAGTCGTGGACATAAGCTAGTTTACAAAATATTATTAGTTATACACTCATAGTCCCTTTAAACAAATGTTACAAGTTAAATGTGACCCACTCCCCAGAGTTCGATTGAGCGGATACATAGTTTTTATTTTATTTGAAGTCTCCCTTAGCAAAGCCTAACCTGCGCCTAACGCTTACATATTCTACATTTGTAAGGTTTTCACTAGTGTGTATACGAGTACAGTTCGGGCGTCGTCAGCTACATAGTATAAAGAGGGGAAGTAAGTTATCTTCATACAAACGCACCGCGCGCGGCTTGTATGTGTGCGTCATAGTATCTACGCGTCGCCGCACGCACACTTAACAAAATCTCAACCCGTTTCTCAGTGCGCCAGCCGGGGCTAACACCGCATGAGATTCGCGCGTTACGGCTTTTCGGTACCGCTTAATGAATGAAAAATGTGTGACAATCGCAGGAGAACGTATTTCTGTGTGTTTGGGTGTCCGACAAAGTGCGGACAGTCGCGGCCACACAGCCTCGCCGGTTTATTTTATCCCTTTTTTTGAAAATAATACCTACTGCTCTGAATCTTGAATACATTCTGTATTTGTTAGGAAAACCATTGTTGAACTTTATTGACTAATGATCACTGAATTAGGTAGCTATACAGAGATGTGTTACCTATGGCAAGGGCCGGGCTTTAAACTAATGAATTGGTTTGGTAGGCAGTACCACCGATTAAATAAGTACAGATACTTCACTCCATTGAGAACTTAACACTTAACGCTATAATTACTTACCTACAAAGCGTTCGTGCGCGGTAAAATGTACTTTACGCAGACGCCCGATAGTAGTGTGCGCCCGGGCGTACGCGACCCGTAGGCACTTTTGCGTGTAACCTTGAACGAGTAACGAAGGCCTGGCAGTACCTACTATCAGTAACCTACCGTTTACTCGTGGTCATTACCGCTCCATGCCGCCCGCGCCCGTGACAACCCTGAGACAGTAGGCAATTATATCGCGGATTGGCCCGGAGATAACCTACTTCCCTTCTTTATACTATGTCAGCTATCTTCGTCAGGCGTCGGGCTGCTCCGCGGTCGACCGCGCGGGTGTAGGAGAGGGGCCGCGGGCCACACTCACACAGTGAAGTGAGTGGTAGTGAAGTGTGTGGCCCACACACACTTCACTACCGAGCCCCAGCACCGACACGCGCGCGTTCAACCATTTTAACTCATTCTTAATTATAAGGTAGTCAGTTTATATAATTCACTGCTTTTACAAGTATGTTTAGTTAAATAGCTGTTTCGGCTGAAACTATACTGACATATCGATACCAGAAGTATCAATTAACGTAAGGGACATTTTGGCGAAAATGAGTTATATATATCATTGGATTCAGAATTTTCTGCTCTATCGATTGGTATTATTAAAGAAATTCTATCGTTAAAAAAAAATCCCTTACGTTAAAAAAATTTGGCCTGCGTAAAACGATTTATGAAAAAAAAATGATGTAACGGACGTTTACATTTTTTTTTCTCTGAAAAATAAAGTAAGTCATAGTGTTAATAATTTACAACCTCAGTCGATTTAAATACCATGTCCCTTACTTTAATTCATGATTACAGTTTTTAAGAATTATTTCTAAAGGTGATGGCTAAATGACTGCCTCCGGGCCAGATACATTCTGGAATGTATATGAATCTTACATAGCCTCATAATATTTAAAAAATCATTCATGAATTATGTAGTGTTTAATATTTTCCTAGCACTTTCGTGAACTATTTATTAAACACTAGCTTCTGCCCGCGACTTCGTCCGCGTCACAGTTGATGTGTTATCCTACGGGTACCGTACATTTTCCCGGGATAAAAAGTAGCCTATGTGTTATTCCAGACTATAATCTATCTTTGTGCCAAATTTCATCCAGATCCATTCAGCCGTTTAAGCGTGAAAGAGTAACAAACATCCATACATCCATACATACAAACTTTCGCCTTTATAATAGTAGTAGGATAATAAAGTATCTAAAAAAAAAACTTTTTCATCACAAACATTCGCTTATAAATATACAACCTCATTTTCGTTTTTAGTTTTATTCTTTTTCGTTTTATTTTTTGTCAGTTGAAGAAAATTATATACTGTCACACACCTTTTTTCCTTTTTAGGCAATATTATTTTACCATTATATTATTCCCAAAAAGTATCTGAATCTTTTTTACATGAAATACTAATATTTAGCCATTCAGCATTACATTGTACCTAGTACCATATTTATACATGGTACCTGGCACATGGGGCAGTGGTCTATACTTCCATTTAGCCATCTCCTTTCATTTAAATCTGTGATAGCTAAGCTGAAACTAACATTAATCATGCAAAGAACCTATTTCCATGGTGTTAAAATACCATAATTTTAGTAGATAATCTATAGTTACATCAAATTGCAACACTGTAAAAGTCCTTTACAATAGGATTACGTATAATTTTCTATTTCTCTTGCTGCTTACACTATGCTTGACGGTTTACACATAAAATATTAGTAACGTAAGGCACAACTAAACATATTTTTTTAATGTAAAGGACATGCTATATTTTAATCCGCTGGGTATTCCTAAATCTTTCGTTTAGAGCATGAAAGAAGAGGAAATTCTAAGAAACTTTGCTCTAGACACAATTAAAATTGGAGCAGACAGTAAAAAGTTATACCCAGATTTAAAAAAATAAAATCGTTTTTTGGCTCTCCTGAAAAACCGTGTTTTGTCCCTTACATTAATTGATACTTCTGGTATCGATATATTACATTTCAAAGGTTTTTCATCACTGTGTGTACGAATTAGGGCATGCAAACCGGATACCCGGATAACCGAAAAAACCGGTTAACCGACTGATTTGAAAACCGGGCTTTTTATGATAACAAAACCGGTTTTTTCGGGTTTTTCGGTTTTGCTTTTCAAACAAAATCTTAAATTTATCACTGGCAAACGTCGACTGGACGGCAAGCCGGCGTTAGTTCCAACGGCACTAACGGCCGGCAACGTTAATTTATACCGAAAGATCGAATTTGAGATCAAAAATGTAAAACAAAGAAATGCCATTGTCAACGTGACAGTTTAGGGTTAGTCAACATTTCCCTAGTAATTCAAACTATTGAATTCGTTTTTAAATTTAATGGTTTCGGAAGAACTATGATATGAAATATAGCGTAAGGTTAGTCCTAATATTATAGGAAAGGTAAGCGAAAGGAATACTAAAGTTTTTTTTTTTTAACAAGTTACGTTTCGCTATTAGGAAACACTAAATGAAGTGTAAATGTTTATGACCACTGCCATATTGCATGTCGAAAAAATAAGAAAAAAATATTTGCACGATTTTATTTCAAACAGCTATATTTTATTCTTGGATCGTCGTTTACGTCACTTAGTTTAAAACTGTGTGTAATATTATATTTTTTATGTTAAAGATATGCCTACAATTTTAGAACTATGTAATAGTACTTTTGGGCAAACTGCACAATTGAAGTTATTATTTAAAATTCGCAACACCTTTATTTAAATTTTTGATCCCGAGTCCTATTTTTTTTGTCTCGGATAGATCATTGTCGCGCTACTCTATACCACGCTCACGCCATTTTGATTAAACTTTAGTATTTTTATTTCTTTACACACACGCGTATTTCTGATTTCTTTAATAAAAATGGGAAAAAAACCGAAATAACCGATTAAACCGGTTTCACCGGTTTTGTAAAATAAAAACCCGAAAAAACCGTGTCCTTTAAACAACCCGGTTTTTGCATGCCCTAATTTGTACGGTCGTAGTGAGCCATTTATTTTAAAAACTGATCATAGGCCTTTGGTTTCAATATTTAATAACAAGACAGGCATACCGGTAACAACAGCACTAAGGCTTCAAAGATACGCTATTATATTGTCAGCTTATAATTATGTAGTGCAATATGTATCCGGTGATAACAACCTAGTAGCGGATTATTTTTCACGCGCGCCCTTAAAATGTACAAACAAGTCGGAAAATACCGAAAATAGTGTAGACTTTTATTATGCGCTTAGGTTTTTAAATGAAGCGGCCCCCGCTACCACGATACGCGAGATAACGCAGGCTACGGAGCGCGACACGGTGTTACAAACAGTCATTAGGTATATGCAAAAGGGCTGGCCACGAAAAATAATTTGTAACAAAATTTTACCCTATTTCCAGTGTAAATCTGACTTGCAGTATGAACACGGTTGCCTTTTTAGGGGGTATAGAATAGTTATTCCATTGTGTCTAAGAGATAGCATGTTACGGGAGTTACACGAAACACATTTAGGTATAACGAAAACTAAAAGTAACGCGCGGAGTAGGATGTGGTGGCCCGGCATCGACGGAGATATCGAGCGTTGGATAGGCTCCTGTACTACATGCGTGAGCGTGCGTCCCGCTCCCCGCGCGACCCCCCCGCGCCCTGGCCCGCCGCCGCCGCGCCCTGGCAGCGCGTGCACATAGATTATATGACCATAGGACAAAGGGTATATCTCGTGGTAGTAGATTCATTCAGCAAGTGGGTAGAATGCTTATTTATGAATAATGGAACTACAACTAAGTAGGGCATGCGAACCGGATACCCGGATAACCGAAAAAACCGGTTAACCGACTGATTTGAAAACCGGGCTTTTTATGATACCAAAACCGGTTTTTTCGGATTTTTCGGTTTTGCTTTTCTAACAAAATCTTAAATTTATCACTGACAAACGTCGACAGGACGGCAAGACGGCGTTATTTCCAACGGCACTAACGGCCGGCAACGTTAATTTATACCGAAAAATCGAATTTGAGATCTAAAATCAAAATATATATAACTCAAAGGTGACTAACTGACTGACTGACAGTGATCTATCAACGCACAGCCCAAACCACTCAACGCACAGCCCAAACCACTGGACGGATCGGGCTGAAATTTGGCATGCAGGTAGATGTTATGACGTAGGCATCCGCTAAGAAAGGATTTTGATTAATTCCATCTCTAAGGGGATAAAATACAGGGCTCGCCTCGATTGAGGCGGTAAGACCCCTCTTTGAGGAGTGGCTGGAGCGGCGCCACGGCGCCCTCACCTACCGCCTGACGCAGGTCCTCACCGGACACGGATGTTTCGGGAGGTTCCTGCACCTCATCGGGCGGGAGGAAACGCCCGGGTGTCACCATTGTGAGGATCGCCCCGAGGACACGGTGGAGCATACTTTGGCGGTGTGCCCTGCTTGGGCTGAGCACCGCCGAGTCCTCGAGGCGGCCATCGGCGGCGGCGCCCTCTCGCGTCCGGCACTGGTCCAGGCCATGGTCCGGAGCGAGGGGGAATGGGAAGCAGTCGCCTCCTTCTGCGAAGCTGTAATGCTAGAGAAGGAGGCGGCGGGACGGGAGAGGGAAAGGAGGGTCCCCCGTCCCAGCGGCCGCCGCGGTAGACGATCCGGGCGTCGGGAGCCACGTGACGACTCCCGGCCACCGTAGACGCGGGTCTGTGGACGGTGAGCAATGGGTAGCTCACCGTCCGTACGTTCACTAGCGACAGACCGTGTCGACGGCGCGTTCGTGTTCCACGCGCGCCTCAAAGAGATGTCAGCAAAATTGGATGGGGCCACTGAGGGCCGATGCCTGCCGGGGTTGCGGGTTGTTCGAAAGAGATACCGCGCCCCCGGAACGCAAAGGGCACATGAAAAGTCAAAGTCAAAGTCAAAGTCAAATCATTTATTTCAATTAGGCCATTAAAAGGCACTTTTGAACGTCATTACATAAAAAAATCATTAATATTGAATCTAGTTGCCCATTCCAAAAGGTAGTTTCGTATGGAGAAGAACGGGCAAGAAACTCCATACATACTCTTTTAAATAACAATGTATTACAATAAGTTGTATAGTTACATTCATTCCATAAAAAGATATATAAATGTCAAAACGATCTATCAAAAATAAAAAGTCACTCAAAGTACTACAATACGTACTCAGTGCTACAAATTAGAGATGAAAGCTAAATTAATTATAATATTTAACGCCAATATTGTGATCGTAGATGATTACTTCTAACATTTCAAAGACAACGAATCAGTGTGTGAGTCAAACTCAAATGTAGAATTAATGTCGAGGAGAAAAACAATTATTGGTCAAAACAAATTAGTTTTATGATTAAATAAGCAACCAGTTGATTTTGTCAAGACTTGAAATTGTCCTATGGAGCAAGACCAGCATGTTTCCAAGCATTATTATCTTGAATATAATCCTCTAACTTGTAGTATGCTTGTTTACAAAGTGTGCTTTTAATACAATTTTTAAATTTTCTTTCATTTAATTTTAATATATCACTAGGTATTTTATTGTAACATTTAACACAGTACCCCATGAAAGATAAGTGCACTTTGGACAATCTAAAAAATGGTTGAGCTAATTTGTCCTTATTTCTAGTATTAAAATTATGTCTATCACTTATTTTATCAAAAAGATGTAAATTTTTTCTTACATACATAATAATGTATACACATAATAATAATAATAATAATGAAGGAACATAGACGGGTTTTAGTCAGTAAAAGTCTGACACTCCCTCCCGCCCCGCCCAGGGCGGGGGAAGTTATTTGACGATTTCCCGTCTATAAAAAAAAAAAAAAAAAAAGGGGATAAAATAGGGGATGAAAGATTGTATAAATCTTCTTAGATTTTCGACTGATTGAACTGAAATTAAAGATTGGAGCTACTATGATGAAGATGTCCGTTTAAATAGGATTTTGATAAACTCAACCCCCATGGGAATAAAATAAGGGATACCCGAGCGAAGCCGCGGGCAAAAGCTAGTGTAAAACAAAGAAATGTCATTGTCAAAGTGACAGTTTAGGGTTAGTCAACATTTCCCTAGTAATTCAAATTATTGAATTAGTTTTTAAATTTAATGGTTTTGGAAGAACTATGATATGAAATATAGCCTAAGGTTAGTCCTAATATTATAGGAAAGGTAAGCGAAAGGAACACTAAAGTTTTTTTTTGTTTTAACAATTTACGTTTCGCTATTAGAAAACACTAAATGAAGTGTAAATGTTTATGACCACTGCCATATTGCATGTAGAAAAAATAAGAAAAAAACATTTGCACGATTTTTTTGCAAATAGCTATATTTTATTCTTGG
The DNA here is from genome assembly GCA_932526535.1 of Caradrina clavipalpis. Taxonomy (NCBI): domain Eukaryota; kingdom Metazoa; phylum Arthropoda; class Insecta; order Lepidoptera; family Noctuidae; genus Caradrina; species Caradrina clavipalpis. Next base: position 6,235,446 of record OW052117.1, read on the forward strand.
ATCGTCGTTTACGTCACTTAGTTTAAAACTGTGTATAATATTATATTTTAATTGTTAAAGGTATGCCTACAATTTTAGAACTATGTAATAGTACTTTTGGGCAAACTGCACAATTGAAGTTATGATTTAAAATTGGCAGTTATTATTTAGATTTTTGATCTCGAATTCGTTTTTTTTTTGTCTCGGATAGATCATTGTCGCGCTACTCTATGCCACGCTCACGCCATTTTGATTAAACTTTAGCATTTTTATTTCTTTACACACGTATTTCTGATTTCTTTAATAAAAATGGAAAAAAACCGAAATAACCGGTTTCACCGGTTTTGTAAAATAAAAACCCGAAAAAACCGTGTCCTTTAAATTACCCGGTTTTTGCATGCCCTAGTACGAATATGTATAGCTAAATTATACTTATGAATAAAATTATGCTGACATTTATCACATTTGTAAGGTTTTTCACCAGTGTGTATACGAGAATGTTTGGTTAAAGTACACTTATGACTAAAACTACGCTGACATATATTACATTTGTAAGGTTTTTCACCAGTGTGTATACGAATATGAGAAGATAAATGAGTCTTAGTACTAAAACTCTGCTCACATATATCACATTTGTAGGGTTTTGTACCAGTGTGTATCCGAATATGATTAGTTAATTTTATATATCGACTAAAACTATGCTGGCATATTTCACATTTGTATGGTTTTTCACCAGTGTGTATTCGATTGTGGTCAGTTAAACTACTCTTAAAACTAAAGCTACGTTGACATATTTCACATTTGTATGGTTTTTCACCAGTGTGTTTACGAATATGATTGGTTAAATTATACTTTTGACTATAACAACGCTGACATATTTCACATTTGTATGGTTTTTCACCAGTGTGTTTACGAATATGATTGGTTAAATTATACTTTTGACTATAACAACGCTGACATATTTCACATTTGTATGGTTTTTCACCAGTGTGTTTACGAATATGTTGAGTTAAACTACTGTTATGATTAAAACTACGCTGACATATTTCACATTTAAATGGTTTTTCACCAGTGTGTATACGACTATGAACAGTTAAACTACTCTTATTAATAAAACTATGTTGACATGTTTCACATTTATATGGCTTTTCACCAGTGTGTATACGACTATGAACAGTTAAATTACTCTTATTAATAAAACTACGTTGACATATTTCGCATTTGTATGGTTTCTCACCAGTGTGTATTCGAATATGCGATTTCAAATTACGCTTTTGACTAAAAGAACGCTGACATATTTCACATTTGTATGGTTTTTCACCAGTGTGTTTACGAATATGTTTGGTTAAATTACACTTTTGACTATAACAACGCTGACATATTTCACATTTGTATGGTTTTTCACCAGTGTGTTTACGAATATGTTTGGTTAAATTACACTTTTGACTGTAACAACGCTGACATATTTCACATTTGTATGGTTTTTCACCAGTGTGTATACGAATATGTTTGGTTAAATTACACTTTTGACTATAACAACGCTGACATATTTCGCATTTGTATGGTCTTTCACCAGTATGTGTACGATTATGTATAGTGAAACTACTGTTAGTAATAAAACTACGCTGACATATTTCGCATTTGTATGGTTTTTCACCAGTGTGTATACGACTATGTCTAGTTAACTGAGACTTATAAATAAAACTTCGTTGACATATTTCGCATTTGTAGGGTTTTTTACCAGTGTGTTCTCGATTATGGTTATTTAAACTACTGTTAGTAATAAAACTACGTTGACATATTTCGCATTTGTATGGTTTCTCACCAGTGTGTATTCGAATATGCGATTTCAAATTACGCTTTTGACTAAAAGAACGCTGACATATATGACATTTGTAACTACGAGTGTGATAGCGGATATGGTCTATTAAAATATTCTTACTACTATAACTACGCTGACATAAATCACATTTGTAACGATTATCACACGTGTGCACAACATTACCTTGTTTTAATTTTTTTACTCGATTTAAACTACGCTGATCACATTTGAAAGGCTCTTTGAAGCTAGTTACAAGTTCAGACGTACGGTTTTGAGTGTTCTGGATAATTTCCGCATCTGATTGTGTATTCTTATTTTGCTTGTCAGTAATTGTTTCTTCTAGTTTCGTTCCTCGCAAGTCAAGCCTCGTTATCTTCACGAAGGGTACCCCTGTGATTATAAATGTGGTAAGTAATGTGTGGATGCACATAACATACCATCACGCCTGTATTCCCCGAAGGGTTAGACAGAGGTGTACCAATGTACAGTACCCGGCAATAAATATTGCACATCGACCTTTGGAAAGAGACAATCGGCTAATTTCGGCTTCGTAGAGCGTTATCTCGCATGTCGCACACTACCTATGTGACGTTTGTCAGTCGTTGTTCAAGTGCGATAAAGTGCGGTCGCGTCCAGTTCAAAATATATATTAAGAGTTGTTAACACCCCCAAATTTAAATAATTTAAAATTGCACAATGGCATCTTTAGGAAAAAGAGGGAAACCTTTACGAGGTCAGTCACGCGAAATTATCTACAATGTTTATAAATATTTTGTAACCGAAACTGACAGATTTAAAAAAAATGAAGATGAAAATGTAAGTTGTTATTTTAAGAAGGTTCAAGAGCGAGTTGCAAATGCCACTGGAATTTCAAGAAGAACTTTGAACAATATATTAAACGAAGTCAGTACTGAAACACATTCTACTGAAATAAAGTTCAGCACTCCAAAAAAAAGGGAGACCAAAAAAGCAATTTCGTTTGCATATGGACGATTTTGATTATAATGTTGTTCGAAGAATGGTGTATGATTTTCACTTACGATTTAATGAACTGCCAACAATAAAATCATTAAAAGCTAAATTATCTGAAGCTATTAATTACAATGGGTCTGAAAAGACGTTGAGAAAAATACTTCACGAGATGGGATTTCGGTTCACTAAAATGGAAGATAATCGAAAACTTCTAATGGAAAAACACAATGTAAGTCTCAAACGGATGGAATACCTCGATAAAATACGCAAATTTCGCGAATCAGGAAAAAATATCGTCTACATGGATGAGTCTTACATACATACATCCCACACTAAAGGGAAATCTTGGAGTGATGACAAGAAAAAAGGAGTAAAAAAGCCAATTTCAAAAGGTCAACGTTTGATAATAGTTCATGCGGGTAATGAAAAAGGCTTTGTACCCGGTGCCTTTTTAACGTATAAATCCACGGACACTACAGGTGACTATCACAATGAAATGAATAACGATAACTACGAAAAATGGCTGGTTAATCAATTAATACCAAATATACCCAGTGATTCTGTTCTAGTTATCGATAACGCACCCTATCACAACAAATATGTTGAAAGACCCCCAACTCAAACACCATTAAACAGGAAATGATCCACTGGTTAAACAGACACGAAATTCCAGTAGATCCAAAATTAACAAAAACCCAGATTTACGCTATTATATGTCAGCACAAGGAGAGGCATACAGAGTTTTCCGTGGACAAAGTACTTGCCGAACATGGGCACACTGTGTTGCGATTGCCACCATATCATCCGGATTTTAATCCAATAGAAAATAATATGGTCTCAACTGAAAAGCTATGTAGCCTCTAGAAATGTGGGTATGAGTTTAACTACAGTAAAAACATTATTGACTGAAAAAGTAAACATGATCGGGGCTGAAGATTGGAAAAAGGTTTGCGATCATGCAATCAAATGTGAGAATGAATATAGAAGCATTCAACACGGTTTAGACAATTACACTGATAGACTAGTGATAAATACGGCTGACAGTGACAGTGATATTGATCTCTTTGAGAGCACAGATAGTGAAATGGAAGTAATTGAGAATTAGAATTATTATTATTTTTATTACAATGTCTCATTATAACAATATGATTACTGTTGTTTATTATGTACAATACAGCTGTAATTTTCCAAAATAATTAAATACGAAAACATAATGGGAACATGTTTTTTTTTTTTATTTTATTTTACCCCAATCTAAAGCCATCACTATAGAAAAATTGGTGTATTTTATACAAATAATAATTATCAAAAGAAGCAAATCATAATTGTTTTAACAGCTCCTAATAGATACCGGACTGTTTGCGTGCGAGAGAGATAGCGCTCTACGAAGCCGAAATTAGCCGATTGTCTCTTTCCAAAGGTCGATGTGCAATATTTATTGCCGGGTACTGTACACCCATAGTTCGCCAGTATGTTTAGGTTCCAAGCAGTAGGGAGCGAGCCTATAAAAATCCTAACTCCAAGCTGCTACTGAGGATGTTATAAAAGAACCCAGTAACACCTTTTGTTTGACCTGAGAATCGAACCCAAGACCTCTAACGTAGCAGTCGTGCTTAGGAACACTAGGCTAACGAGGCAGTTATGTCAATTTATTCAGTTTCACTAACTAGTACTTACATTTCATCTCCCAGGCTTTACGTTTCTTCGCTTGTTGTTCATCCTCCACTTCAGTTTTAAACTCCATAAATGACCCATCATCTTCTGAATCTGCTTCAGAATGATGCGGTGGTAAATCTTCTACTGGTAGTTGTTTCAGATCTAGTTCTGTAAATATACAATTTGCATCAGGAGCAATACTCATTGATAAATTACTGATTGTTTGATCACTGCTTAAGGTGACAATAAGTTTGAAGTGGTTTAAAACGATTATAATTTTACTTAAAATAATGAAATATAGTATCTACTTAAATATGAAAGTTTAAACACTTTACAATCAAAAACCATTTAAAGATTTGTATTAGTATAGATAGTTGGAAGTGGTTTAAAGAAAATTATTGCTTAAGGTGAATGCTCCGACCAGGCCGCGAAATTTAAATTTTCTTATTTTTTTTGCAATTTGCAAGTCAGTATTAGGTTTAATGTTGATGAAGCTTCATGTAAAATGTCAAGATTTCATGAAATCTTGACATTTTACATGAAGCTTGACTTATGGAGTCATTTTACTGATTTTAATGGTTATAATTTTGAAAATACATACTTCTTACGCCCGCGAATCATACTTTAATCAACATTAAACCTAATACTGACTTGCAAATTGCAAAAACTTTAGAAAATTTAAATTTCACGGGCTGGTCGGAGCAGCTTTGTGTGATGAGCATGATTGTTTGTTCTGTCTGGGTGTGATTTATCTATAATATGTTTGTATTTATAAATTATATAAGTATGTATATCAGTTGTCTGGTTACCATAACACAAGCTCTGCTTAGCTTGGGATCAGATAGCCGTGTGTGAGTTGTCCCAAGATATTTATTTATATTTATTCAGCTTAAATATTAAACACTTTACAATCAAAAACCATTTCAAGATTTGTATTAGTATAGATACGATTATGTACATTTTTGTTTCTACAAACATACCATCACTTTGATATTCCTCCTTTGGCTCAATAATATCATCTTGTCTCTCACAAACTGCTGGCAGTTCTTGTTTGATAATATCAGTTGCTTCTTGACATTCAACATCTATACTTATGTGTACCACTGGGGTTTGAATAAATCCACCGAAAAACTCTAACTGGCCATGCTTTATTAAAGGATTTGGCTGCAAAAAGTTGATTAATGATATATTCAGACGAAACAGATCCACAAGTGACTATACATAGGTAGGTACTACACACCCTGGACAGCGGGCCATGCTACTAACCTCACCTCCCACTACATGAGAGAGGACCGCTATCAAACTGTACAAGTTCCAAACAGAAATTGTAGCAGTGTAGTTTTAAAATGTCATAAATGTAAACTACTATATCGGTCATGGTATACGAAACGGGGCACTATGAAAAAAAGACTTAGAAAAATTTCACCCAAAAACAACGCCAAATCAAGCCTTCGGGATTTTGTGGGATGTGGGAGTATAAGGGTGGGGAAACACCGAGGGACGACCTTAGGTCAATGACCTTGATCCAAGGGTCAATGACCTTAACCTTAAGGTGAAGGTCAAATTAACGAAACGCCGAGAAATGCCCGGGAATGCTCGAGGTCAATGATCTTGACCCCAAGGTCGGTGACCTTGACATCAAGCTCGAGGTCAAATTCATAAAAACGCAGGAAAGTGCCATCGTACTCAAGGTCGGTGACCTTGACACCTTGGTGGTCATAAAAAAAACAACCACGAAGGGGATGGCGGGGTCTGTTCATGTTCATGATAAAACCATAGTATTATTAAGTTTGAAAATTTCACGAAAAATTTGTCTAAGTCGTAAACGCCTTCATAATGAGGGTTAGATTTTGCCTTCCTCGAGGTCAACGTCTTTGACCTTGAGTGTCCCTAGCGTTTCTCTCATATTTATACTTTGACCTTGAGGTCAAGGTCACTGACCTCGAGGCCAAGGTCATTGACCTCGAATTGAAGGTCACGTTGAGTGTCCCCCAGTGTTTGTCCACCCTTGTCCTCCCATATCCCATCGGGTCCCAGAGCGGTCATGTCAATCATGAAAATTTTTCTAAGTCCTAGACGCCTTAATAACGAGGGTTAGATTTTGCCTCCTATCTCAGCAGTCATTGACCTCACAAAAAAAAATCCCGGGAAAAAGTTGTCTCTTTTGATGTCCCCCATACGATAAAACCATAAAAAGAAAGCATTATTAAGTTTGAAAATTTCATCAAAATTTTTATAAGTGTTTTTTCCTCAGTGCCCCGTTACGTACACTCCAACCACTATATCTCACAAGAGTTCACCTTAACATTCAACACTCAACAGTACAGTTAGATGTGGAGCTGGAGACAGATCACTTCCATATAAGAAGTTATGTGAATAAATGTCTGTTAACAAATCCCTCACCTCATGATCCTCATCCAACATCTGTGTGAACAGTTCTTCAGCTTCTAGACATTTTCTTTGGAATTTTGCGCATTGCTTCATTCTAGTGCAGCAGAAGAAACAAGCGAGCATCGGTCTACTATCTTCAGTTACAAACTGCAACAAAACCTATCTTATACTACTGAATATTGAGTTAAGTGAGCATGTAGTATACTAGCTTCTGCCATGACTTCGCCCGCATGACTTTTTTTTAACCAGCTTTAAGTTACGTCTCTGGTTCCTGCTCCACTCTGACCGTAGCGCGATGTTGTATAGCCTTTACTATACCTCATGAGTCTGGCTACCATACACAGAAAACGTTTTCAAATTCTACTATTAATGATCTGTAGTAGTATTAATCAAACAACAACATTTAAGTGAATTTAAGTGCAGCTCGAGTTTGGATTTGTGCCCGGTTAATGGCAATAGGCTCGCCCCCTATTACATGGGACCTAAATATACCGGCGAAATGTGGGTGTACACTGGTACACCTCTGCCTAACCCTTCGGGGAATACAGGCATGATGGTATATATATTTTTTTATAACATTTAAGTGATTTTAATCTTGAAAAAGGTTTATATGAACTTACCGGAACATCAGTCAGCTTCTCGTACAGTTCCTGCAGGCTCTTGTTGACAACTACATACATGCGAACGTTCTCCACCAAACATATCCTACACATGGACAGTTTCTCCATTTTCTTCTTAAAACTATCAGTCGATGTAGTTTTTTTAGTTCAAGTTTGTTTTCAAAGCAGTGTAGTATACTAATAGCACGATTAGGCTTGCGTTATTTATTGATATTTGTAAGTTACAAACAAATTATTAATGCCCTCAGGCCTCAGCCGTCTTATTTTTGACATTTGACAAGTTGACAGTGACACTTCGTGAGAGTCAAAATGGCGGGTGTACCATGATGAATTAAATTGTACCAATTACCAAAAAAATGTACCTAAAAAGTACTATTTAGTACCTAGCGTTAAAAAATTTGTACCTCCTCCAGAACAAAGTTATTTCCAAATTAAGGTACACCCGCCATATTGAAATCAAGACGGCGGGTGTACTGTAATATTTTATTATTTAACCATTTCTCATAAAATATAATTATACCATAAAATTGTACCTAAAAAGTACCTCAAGTAAAAAGAAACACACACTTGATCAGAGGGATAGTTCCTGAGAAACAATTATCATGATAAGTATATTGATATACAGGGTGTTTTTTCGGAAGCGTACCTGTAGGGAAACTACTGTAACTACTGCAAACGGTAAATTTTTGTTAAAGTAAACATTGCTTTATTTTTGTAATTAAATAAACTGCATTTATACATTGCCACACCCGGGAATCGAACCGACTTAAACCCAAAAAAGTTGCATCCTGTCTTTTTATGGCACCAATCGACAGGGTCAACCATAAGGATCAAATCTTTAGGTTTCGTGCATCCGTAGATAAGGTTTACATCCGTAGCACGTCACGCACAAAGGTCCAGTTGAAAACCAGCGCCAGGCCCAAGTGGTCTGGCATTTATCCTGAACTGGGCCTGTTTGGCGCAGCCGAGAGGCACACAGTTATGTTGTTTTCTTTTTTGTTTTATATTGAATAACCTTTTTGTTAGTATATCTGTGTGCTCATGGTTTGTGTCAATAAACTTTTTTCTTTCTTTCTTTCTATCTCTCTGCAAACATGGTAAATTAAATTAAACAAGGAAAGGCAGGGTGCGGCAATATGTAAAGGCAGTTTTGTTTCATTAAAAAAATAAAGCAATGTTTCCTTTGACAAAAATTTACTGTCTTCAGTAGTTACAGTAGTTTCCCTACAGGTACGCTTCCGAAAAAACACCCTGTATATTATCTACGGATCCTATGCATATGGGCGAAAATGCAAAATTACAACTTTACAGGACACGCTTCTAAAGTTTAAATTTACTATAACTTCAGATTGATAAAACCGAACTTTACGATTATTTGCTTGTTTGCTAAGACAACTATCCTCCTCATTTATACTAAAGTATTTATTTACTTAAAAAGAATATTTTATTCGTAACTCGTGGGGCAGGCAGACGTTGTCCTGCCCTGAAAATCCAGCCAACCCAACCCCACCTACTCTACCAAACTGTACCTACCTATCTATCTACCTACTTACCTACCCTACCAATATACCCACATACCCTATCAACCAACCTACCTACATACCTACCCTACCTACCCACATACTAACTCTACCTATGCCTGCCCTTTTTTTTCCTCTTGGGGAAATCCTTATGGACTGCCTCCGTCTGGGGTAAGGCAGAGGGGTGTGTCGGACTCTTACCGACTTAAACCCCACGATGTTCCTCCAACTACCATTGGCCGGGGCACGGGTATCGCTCTGAACATTCTTCCGCACCCCGGCAGGTATGGCCCGCCACCAGCAGTCACATGGCGCGGCCATCTACCACTGGCCGCACGGACTCCAGTAAAGGCATGCGGGGAACACCACGAGCGCCTTACTCTCGGGCCTGTCTCTGTTCGGGCGACGGACTGACTCCCAGTCCGCCACCCGCAGGCCCTTTTTTAGGGTGGCCGGAGATCGTCCCGCGCCCTCCGGCGCCTGGAGTGCTGCGGGTGCGATGGGAGGAAGTAGCCTCCCTCTCCCGTTCCGCCGCCTCCTTGGCGGCCATCACCTCCTCGCAGAAGGAAGCGACGGCGTCTCACGCACTCTCGCTCCCGACCATGGACTAAACAAAGTCCTGGAGTGAGAGTCTACCCACAGTTGTCGCTGCGACGAGATCACTGCGCTGCGCTGCCCAAGCTGGGCACTCTTCCAGCGTATGCTGCGCCGAGTTCTCGAGAAAGTTCTGACAATGATGGCACCTAGGCGCCGTCTCCCGACCTATGCGTTACAGGTACTTTCCAAAGCACCCAAGTCCAGAAAGCTCCTGCGTCATCCGGAAGGAAAGGGCACCATGACGCCTCTCCAGCCACTCCTTCAAGACGGGAATTACAGTCGCTATAGCAGCGTGCCTTGCGCTGGGTCGTGCAAGTCGATCCTCCCATTCTGCCACCAGGATCTGGCGGAGACCTATGCCTGCCCTACCCTACCTACCTCCTACCGAGCGACCTTTCCTATCAACCTACTAACCTTGCTTATTGTAGGTTAGCTTAGAGTAATAAGCTTAGACAATCGGATGATCTACAATTTAGGTCAGAATGCACCGTTTAGCTGAAAAACGCGAAAAATCCATTTTTGAAAACTTTGACAGTCAATAAAAAAAAATGCACAAGTGGGATCGATAGGGACTAATTTGACTGGACTATTAGGACCTTGTACGTTTAAATTCATGTTACATTATGCCGTTATACTGTAATAAAAAATCGTGTTTCTAAGCAGAAATCTTTTTTTTAATAGCTCACATAATTCATCACATCTATAAGATACGTTTAACATAAAAAAGTCAAAATGGCCAAATTGTTAGTTTGGCCCTTATACATAGGACCCATCGATCAATATACTTATCATGATAATTGTTTCTCAGGAACTATCCCTCTGATCAAGTGTGTGTTTATTTTTACTTGAGGTACTTTTTAGGTACAATTTTTTGGTATAATTATATTTTATGAGAAATGGTTAAATAATAAAATATTACAGTACACCCGCCGTCTTGATTTCAATATGGCGGGTGTACCTAAATTTGGAAATAACTTTGTTCTGGAGGAGGTACAAATTTTTTAACGCTAGGTACTAAATAGTACTTTTTAGGTACATTTTTTTGGTAATTGGTACAATTTAATTCATCATGGTACACCCGCCATTTTGACTCTCACGACACTTCATAGGCATTGACACCTTGCAACAAACTTTAGTCGAGTTGAAATTCATGTAACGTTTTGGTGTTTAGAAATTGATGTTAAAATGAATGTTGTCTTTTGGCGCCGTTTGAGATTTTCGGCACCAGAAGCAGCTGCCCAGCACAGCACGTCGTGCTAGGAAGATGGGATGGCGCAAGGGTGTCGACGCACGTTGCATCCCCCACAAAGGGCCTACCGTACCCAACTTCCAAGGCATTATTGTCATCCCATCTGCTGTGCGATTCTCTAAAATGCAAGCTCGAAAACGAGTCTCACTTCGATAACGAACCAACTTGTCATTGGCTTAGTATTCGTTCGCCGTGGTGACGTCACCACGGCGAACGAATATAAACCAATGACAAGTTCACTCGATCACTTTAGTGAGACTCGTTTTCGAGTTTGCATTTTAGAGAATCGTACTACAGGTCTCTTCCCATCGTCGCCTGGCAAGCCAACTGGCTCCAAAACAGCTGGCATTCCGGCGGACACAAGAGCACGACGGATGATGTCATTAATGCTGGCGTGCCAAGCTATGCGGCTTGCGCCCTTTTTGCATGACAGGCCATGGTGTCCGAGGCAGTCGACAGCTTCACTGCACTGACAGCGGTGCGGAGCCCCACGAGGTGCGCTCAGGCGCAGGCATGTAGCAAGCCGGAATGTGGAGTCAATAGAAAAGTAGGATAATAAGACTAATAAGTCAATAGTAAATCACTTGATCAGTTGATATATTTTAAATAAATATTTTATTTTTGTTTTTACAAAATCGTAATATATGTTACTAGCTTTCGCCCGCGACTTAGTCCGCGTAAATGTCGGCTATCAAACTCACCCTCACCGCGTATCAAATTTCATCAAAATCGGTTCAGTAGTTTAGTCGTCGATGCGTAACAGACAGTCAGACCGCGTTATAAATATTAGTTTGGGTGGAACACGTTTAAACGAACAAATAAAAAAACCTCGTTAGCTTTAATATATTAGAAGGTAAGTATAGATAATTAGATAAATCAAAATGAAAATTATCTATATAAATGAATAAAATTGAACTGTCTGTCTGCGTTTGATGTCAAATAACAGCTTTTTACTAAATACATATATGAATGTTTACGCGGTATCTATACCATATCACCAATTCATTAAATTATATTTTGTGTCTATCTGCCTGTTTCTTCAGGCTAATCTCCGAAACGGGTGAACTGATGTTGACAGGACTCCCACCACCAGCGAAACCAGCTGTCTGCCACGGAAAGCAGTTACAGAGAGCTGGTGTTATATGGAGTAACTCAGGCTTTTATTTTAGAAAACCAATGAGGATTCCGCGCAAGAAATTAACAATAGTCTCGCCCCCTATTACATGGGAACTAAACATACCGGCGAGCTGTGGGTGTACATTGGTACACCTCCGCCTAACCCTTCGGGTAATTAAGGCGTGTTTGTATGTGAAATGAACCCCGAGATAACCGATATACACGCGAACGAAGTCGCGGACATAAGCTAGTTTACAAAATATTATTAGTTATACACTCATAGTCCCTTTAAACAAATGTTACAAGTTAAATGTGACCCACTCCCCAGAGTTCGATTGAGCGGATACATAGTTTTTATTTTATTTGAAGTCTCCCTTAGCAAGGCCTAACCTGCGCCGAACGCTTACATATTCTACATTTGTAAGGTTTTCACTAGTGTGTATACGAGTACTGTAGTGCGATTCTCTAAAATGCAAACTCGAAAACGAGTCTCACTAAAGTGATCGCGCTCACTTCGATAACGAACCAACTTGTCATTGGTTTAGTATTCGTTCGCCGTGGTGACGTCACCGGGCGTGATCGTGTTTAACAGAATACCATTTTGTAATCTCACTGCGGATTCAGCTTTCGAATTACGAAGTGAGGCTTAGAGAATCACACTGCTGTTCGGGCGTCGTCGGCTATCTTCGTTAGGCGTCGGGCGGCTCCGCGGTCGACCGCGCGGGTGTAGGAGGGGCCGCGGGCCACTCTCTTCACTACCGAGCTCCAGCGACGACATGCGCGCGTTCAACTATTTTAACTCATTCTTAATTATAAGGTAGTCAGTTTATACAATTCACTGCTTTTACAAGTATGTTTAGTTAAATAGCTGTTTCGACTGAAACTATTCTGACACATATCACATTTGTAAGGTTTTTCACCAGTGTGTATACGAATATGACTGGTTAAAGTACACTTATGACTAAAACTACGCTGACATATATTACATTTGTAAGGTTTTTCACCAGTGTGTAAACGAATATGAGAATTTAAACGAGTCTTAGTAATAAAACTCTGCTTACATATATCACATTTGTAGGGTTTTTCACCAGTGTGTATCCTAATATGATTAGTTAAATTAATATTTCGCCTAAAACTATGCTGGCAAATCTCACATTTGTATGGCTTTTCACCAGTGTGTTTGCGAATATGATTGGTTAAAGTACACTTTTGACTAAAACTATGCTGACATATTTCACATTTAAATGGTTTTTCACCAGTGTGTATACGAATATGAGCAATTATATGATTCTTAGTACTAAAACTTTGCTGACATATATCACATTTGTAAGGTTTTTCACCAGTGTGTATACGAATATGTTGAGTTAAACTACTCTTATAATGAAAACTACGCTGACATATTTCACATTTAAATGGTTTTTCACCAGTGTGTATACGAATATGTTGAGTTAAACTACTCTTATAACTAAAACTACGCTGACATATTTCACATTTAAATGGTTTTTCACCAGTGTGTTCTCGATTATGAGCAGTTAAATAACTCTTTCGGCTAAAACTATGCTGACAAATTTCACATTTGTATGGTTTTCCACCAGTGTGTATTCGAATGTGAACAGTTAAATGAGTCTTTTTCAAAAAACTATGCTGACATATATCACATTTGTATGGTTTTACACCAGTGTGTCTACGAGTATGAACAGTTAAAAGACTCTTAGTACTATAACCACGCTGACATATTTCACATTTGTAAGGTTTTTCAACAGTGTGTATATTATTGTGTTGAGTTAAACTACTCTTTTGAGTAAAACTACGTTGACATATTTCGCATTTGTATGGTTTTTCACCAGTGTGTATTCGAATATGCGATTTCAAATTACACTTTTGACTAAAAGAACTCTGGCATATATGACATTTGTAACGACGAATGTGAATGCGGATATGGTCTCTTAAAATATTCTTACTACTATAACTACGCTGACATATATCACATTTGTAAAGTTTTTCATCAGTGTGTATAAGATTACTTTGTTTAAATTTTTTTACTCCATTTAAAATACGCTGATCACATTTGAAAGGCTCTTTGAAGCTAGTTACAAGTTTAGACGTACGATTTTGAGTGTTCTGGATAATTTCCGCATCTGATTGTTTATTCTTATTTTGCTTTTCAGTAATTGTTTCTTCTAGTTTCGTTCCTCGTAAGTCAAGCCTCGTTATCTTCACGAAGGGTACCCCTGTGATTATAAATGTGGTAAGTACAATGTTCCATGAAGATTGGAGGATGCGCATAACACACCGTCACGCCTGTATTCCCAAAAGGGTTAGGCAGAGGTGTACCAATGTACACCCACAGTTCGCCAGTTTATTTAGGTCCCAAGCAGTAGGGAGCGAGCCTATAAAAATCCTAACTCCAAGCTGCTACTGAGGATGTCATAAAATAAAATAAATAAATAAATAAATGTCTTGGGACAACTCACACACGGCTATCTGATCCCAAGCTAAGCAGAGCTTGTGTTATGGTAACCAGACAACTGATATACCTACTTATATAATTTATGTATGTATGTATTTACATACATATTATAGTTAAATCACACCCAGACACAGAACAAACAATCATGCTCATCACACAAAGTTTTTCCTGGGTGGGAATCGAACCCACGACCTCCGGCTTAGCAGTCAGGGCCACTAACCACTAGACCAACAGGCCCGTCAAAAGAACCCAATAACACCTTTTGTTTGACCTGAGAATCGAACCCAAGACTTCTAATGTAGCAATCGTGCTTAGGAACACTAGGCTAACGAGGCAGTTATGTCAATTGATTCAGTTTCACTAACTAGTACTTACATTTCATCTCCCAGGCTTTACGTTTCTTCGCTTGTTGTTCATCCTCCACTTCAGTTTTAAATTTCATAAAAAACCCATCATCTTCTGAATCTGCTTCAGAATGGTGCGGTGGTAAATCTTCTACCGGCAGTTGTTTCAGTTCTAGTTCTATAAATATACAATCAGCAATACTCATTGATAAATTACTGTTTGTTTGATCACTTCATATGGTGACAATAAGTTTGAAGTGGTATAAAGAAAATTATTGCTTGAGAAATAATATTATGCTTAAAATAATGTAATTTAGTATCTACTTAAATATTAAACAATTTGCAATTAAAAACCATTTAAAGATTTGTATTAGCATAGATATGATCATGTAAATTTTGACCTAGAAACATACCATCACTCTGATATTCCTTCTTTATCTCAATAATATAATCTTGTCTCTCACAAACTGCTGGCAGTTCTTGTTTGATAATAACATTTTCTTCTTGACATTCAATGTTTACACTCATGTGATTCACCGGGGTTTGAATAAATCCACCAAAAAACTCTAACGGGCCATGTTTTATTAAAGGATTTGGCTGCAAAAAGTTGATTAATGATATAGTCCAACGAAACAGATTCACAAATTCACAAGTGACTATACATAGGTAGGTCCTACACACCCTGGACAGCGGGCCGTGCTACTAATCTCACTGCCCACTACATGAGAGAGGACTGTTATCAAACTGCACCAGTTCCATAAAGAAATTGTAGCAGTGTAGTTTTTAAAATGTCATAAAAGTAAAACAACTGCATCTGACAAGAGTTCACCTTAGCATTCAACACTTAACAGTACAGTTAGATGTCTTTCTTTCTTTATTGTCAAAGTCAAAGCATTTATTTCAATTAGACCATTTACAGGCACTTTTGAATTGTCAAGAAGTTACAGTTTAAAATTGAAGCTAGTTGCTCATTCCAAAACGTAGGTCTCTATGGAGAATTGTTTGAATTGCGTTTCGGCAAAAAGGTTTTACGACCCCACACACCTAAGTGTCAGGGTTACTAAACCGCCTCAAGGGCCTCTGACAGGTTACTGATGTCATTGATAGCTAAGATGAACCATATAAGTTTGAAAAAGTCACATTGGTACTTGCCCGTGCCCGGTTGCGAACCCACAACTTCGTGCATGAGAGGCCCACCTCTCCTCGCCCGCCTTAACCATAGGGCCATACAACACAGTTTATCTTTGTATCTATTTTTTTTCTTTACCATTGCCCCACACTAGGATTGTCTCCTGTATCGGGGATGCGTTTACAAACATATAAACTGACATACACAAATAGCCAGACCCGGAACAACTATCTGTAGCTCATACAAATATTTGTTCCGTGCGGGAATTGAACCCACGACACGTAGCGCAACAGTTGATCGCTCGGCCACTGCGCCAACCGTGTCGTTAGTTAGATGTAAAATAGAGACACAATAGGTATCAGTCGGAGACAAATCACTTCCTCAGAGAAGTTATGTGAATAAATGTCTGTTAACAAATCCCTCACCTCATGATCCTCATCCAACATCTGGGCGAACAGTTCTTCGGCTTCTAGACATTTTTTTTGGAATTGTGCGCATTGCTTCATTCTAGTGCAGCAGAAGAAACAAGCGAGCATCGGTCTACTATCTTCAGTTACGAACTGCAACAAAACCTATCTTATACTACTGAATATTGAGTTAAGTGAGCATGTAGTATACTAGCTTCTGCCATGACTTTGTCTGTGTGGTTTCTTTTCTGGTAAAAATTAACTTTCAGTTATGTTTTTGGTTACCACTCTACTTTGACCATAGCATCTATGAGATGAAGCAAAAAACAGTGTAATAATGCAAATTCTAAAAAAAAACGAGAAATTTTCTAAGTCCTCGTTCTACAGCCCTAAAGCTACACTCCAACCTAGATTTGGAAAAATTATTTTTGTATATGATAGCCAGACTCATGATTCGTTAGCCAGACTCAGACTAAAGGCTATATAACATATTATGTTATAATTTTCCAAATCTAAGTTGGAGTGTAGCTTTAGGACTATAGAACGAGGACTTAGAAAATTTCCCGTTTTTTTTTTTTTAGAATTTGCAATATTACACTGTTTTTTTGCTTCATCTCATGGTTGTTGATTAGTGCAACAATTTTTTTCCTGAAAAGATTTCCATCCGAGCTACCGTTTTGGAAATACAATAGTGTTTGACTAAGAATAGAGTCAAGTCAAAGTCCAAGTCAAATCATTTATTTCAATTAGGCCATTAAAAGGCACTTTTGAACGTCATTACATGAAAAAGTCAAGTAATATTGAATCTAGTTGCCCATTCCAAAAGGTAGTTCTTATTACAACGAGAAAGAAGAGTTAATATTCTAAGTGATACACTCAGTGACAAATGGCGCAACACCGACGCGGGACACGTGCGCTCGCTCTCGAGGCGGGAGCAAGCAACATGCCCCGCGTCATGTACAATGTTGTGGGTCATGTTGCGGGACACTATGCAACGTTGCAGCGTCACGTATATTTTGTGTTGCGCGTCATGTTGCGGGACAAAATGTTCCCTAGTGTATCCGGGGCTTAAGCAACCAGTTGATTTTGTCAAGACTTGAAATTGTCCTATAGAGCAGGAACAGCATGTTTCCAAGCATTAGTATCTTGAATATAATCTTCTAATTTGTAATATGCTTGTTTACAAAGTGTGGTTTTAATACAATTTTTAAATTTTAATATATCACTAGGTATTTTATTGTAACATTTAACACAGTACCCCATGAAAGATGAGTGCACTTTGGACAATCTAAAAAATGGTTGCGCTAATTTGTCCTTATTTATAGTATTAAACTTATGTGTATCACTTATTTTATTAAGAGCTTACCCATCTTGAATAAAAAAATAAATAACAATCAAAAGCCCATAACTCGGAAACGGTGCCAGTGCTGCCACCTTAGCGCTTTCGGAGTTAGATCTAGCGCTTTTTTGGGGCAATTAGCGCTGAAATTTTAATATTAACTCCTAGCGGAAAATATAGCGCGTTTTTATGACAGCAGTAATCACATCGCATTCTCGGCAAAAAGTAAGAAGTAAGCAGCAACACCGATTCGTTTAGCTTCCGTTGAACTCAAAAAGGCTAGATCCCAAAGCTGTTTTGTTTCTGGTCGTTAGTTTTACAATGTGCCTTTATGTGCTAAGAATAAAGTAGAATTTAGAATGTCAAATAATTTTGTCTTTTGTGACTATTTATGTATTTTAATTATTCTTATTGTCGTTCATGTCTTGTTTGCTACGAATAATATGTTATAAAGTTTATAAGATAATTGTGTTTTTTCCAATAAGTGGTAAAAACTAAGTGATCAGTGCCAGTGTCAAAAAAAAAACATATTATAAATATTAGATTTAAGATGATGAATACAATTTGTATTGAAATAAATAAAAAGTTCTTACTATTACGCCTTTTTTGTGTTCATGCAAGCTAGCGGATTTTCGCGCAATTTTTTGTTTTTGCGATCTAGCGGAATCTAGCGCTATTTTCAAGCGCTTTTAGCGCTTATTGGCCTTAGAGAGGTGGCAGCACTGAACGGTGCGTGGTAGGGCCATGCATCACAGAGGTGAAATGGTTTCTATAAACAAGGTTAATAAGATGCAGCAATAAAAACGGTCAACTTCTACCAAAAAGTAAATCTTAGAAAAAAAAAAAACTAAGTCCTGTGCCCCTAAAGATACGCAAGCTGAAGATCGCCTGACACATAGAAAAATGTTGGTCAATGGGTCATCTTAAGGGCGGAGTTAAGTAGGTTTATATGAACTTACCGGAACATCGGTCAGCTTCTCGTACAGTTCCTGCAGGCTCTTGTTGACAACTACATACATGCGAACGTTCTCCACCAAACATATCCTACACATGGACAGTTTCTCCGATTTCATCTTAAAACAATCAGTTGATGTAGTTAGGTATTTAGTTCCGCTTGCGATATTATTGGAAATCAACGGTAATTTTATTTGTAAACTAAAAAGTTACAAATTAATAATTACTATTGTATCTTATTGATTTTCACGTTGACAGTGACATTTCATGGCAAGCCAATTAGTGTTGTACCATGGAATGGAACCAAAATGGAACCAACTTTAGTCGATTTGAAATGCACGTAACTGAAGTTCGAGGACAGTTACTCAGTTACACAACTCAAATATTAATATCTGTTTGCATAGGCTTCAAAAGTGAATCTGAATAACTAAGATGAAGTAAAAAATATAGCCGGGGAACGGGTGTTGTGTAAGGCACTGGTGTTACGGAAAATACTATATTTTTCAGGCACATCACACAATTTACAATAGCAAATCCCCTTTGGTCTCGAGCGCGACGAGCGCGCACAGTGGGTAGGTAAATATATAGACTACCAGACTACCACTAAAAACCATAGTCACAGAACTCTCTAGATCCTGCATAGGCGCTGAGACAGGCGCCACCTTACAGGCGTCCGGGTAACTCTCAGGGTTGCCACTTTATACACACGCTATAAAAAGGTTTTTTTTTTTAAGTAAAACTTCTTTACGCACTCTTGTCTAGAAGAGTAAGCTGGTGAATGCGCGTCTAAAGCGTTACGAAAAGTGTGATTGGGCGACGAGAACGGAAGTTGAGAGGGATATATAAGTTAGTGAAGATGAAAAGAGAAAGAGAGAGTTACGTTTCGTATAATAATTACTGTAGGGGCAAAAGAGAGAGGTGCGCGCGCTCATTTTCTTTCTTTCTTCCTCTCATACTTTACTAAAGAAGTTTTAGTTCAGCCGTGTAGTAGCAAAGCAGTATTTTTTTAGTTTACACCATATTTTACTTGATTTGAGCTAAACCGGGGACCGATGTTGCATATAGGGTACGACCGTCCCGAGCGGTCCCCCAACGTGACGTATTTTATTTTTTTACTTTTTAAAGGAAACCTAGGATTTTGGGTCGGGGGTTTCTTAAATTTTAAATTTAATTTTTATTTTATACTTTTTATAGGTACATACTTATTATAATGTCGATTTTGTTGA
The DNA here is from genome assembly GCA_932526535.1 of Caradrina clavipalpis. Taxonomy (NCBI): domain Eukaryota; kingdom Metazoa; phylum Arthropoda; class Insecta; order Lepidoptera; family Noctuidae; genus Caradrina; species Caradrina clavipalpis. Next base: position 6,255,237 of record OW052117.1, read on the forward strand.
CTTTTAAATACATTCAGTTTTTCTTCCCCACTTTCACCCCCATACCTTTTAAACGGCTCAATCGATTTTCATCAAACATGTTTAAGAACACTCGCACATAAATCACCTTTCATACAAAAAAAACTAAATTGAAATCGCTTCATCCGTTTGGGAGCTTTGATGCCACAGACAGACCGACAGACAGATAGACAGACAGACAGACAGACAGACACGTCAAACTTATAACACCCCTCTTTTTCCGTCGGGGGTTAAAAAAGAACCAGTCTGTTCAATAAATGTTCGTTGGTCTCCTGTAAATAAAGGAGTACCTACACCTACATAATACTTCTGTATGGTTTTTATGTCATGATTTGTGTATATCTTTTGTGGGAGATCCTAAATAAACAAATAATAAATAAGTTAAATTTATGGGTTGTTGTTATCACGGTACAATATGGAGCGTATTTTTTGTTATTACGTAATAGGTCTTCTTGAATTTGATAGCATTTAAAAAAGTAACGGTCGTTAGACTTTATTGTGCAGACGATAAAGAAAAAAGAAAGACCTTACCTACTGTAATACATACTTCCTTCGCACGCACATTTGCTCTTGCGAATCTTCACTCAAACCGGCCAACGAAGACCAGAGATCGGTAGAAGCTCTATTCCTTATGATTATAATTCCAGATATAATGAAAGCCAAATAACTGTTCGCCCAGATATTGGATGAGGATTGTGAGGTGAGAGATTCTTAAACGAACATTTATTTTCATAACTTCTCATAACGTGTAGGAGAATGAAATATTTTTGCTGCTTCTGAAAAGAGGTTGCATGACTTGTCCATCTATGGATTAGATTAGCTTTGGATGGACTGTTCATTACAAAAAAAGTGAAGTGAAGTGAAGTGTAATAACCCTCCTTTTGGCGCAAACGGGTAACAAGTGATTCCTTTCAAGCCTACAACTTTTAACTGAAATGTTTAACTGAAAATTTCTTAGTATTTTATTTCTAAGAACTTACTTATTATTCAGGCCATTGTTTTACCTGCGGACTCCGCTTTACTTAATCAATAAATTAGTCGACTTGTATATAATATGGCCTTATTTCACGTCACTTACTTGTGTAGCGACATCTATCGTTCAACTGCCGAACTACTACGACAAGAGCGCAGGTGGTTATCTTTTTACCCGACTGCGACAGAAGGAGGGTTATGTTTTTCGAGAGTATGTATGTATGTACGTATATAAGTTTGTATGTATAATTGTTTGGCACGCTCTGCAGCCTGAACGGCTCAATGGATTTTAGCTTGAGAGGTGTCATTAGATTCGTATTTACTGTGAGAGTGACACTGGGTATATCAAAATAAAAAAAACAAAATGGCGGATTTTTGGCGCCAAATTCAAATGTTTCGATCGCTCTGCAGCCTGAACGGCTCGATGGATTTTAGCTTGAGAGGTGTCATTAGATTCGTATTTACTGTGAAAGTGACAATGGGTAAATTAAAAATAAAAAAAAGTAAAAAATAAAAAACCGTAATTTAAAAAACTAAAAAACCCGACTGCTTTTCTAAGTATTAATGAAAAAGCCCTAAAACAAGAAAGTCGTTGTACCCGATTGCACTTAAAATTGTAGCAGTCGGGACCCATTCTAGAAATGGCCCACATACCTATATTACATTGCAGATGGTCCCGAATGGATCCCGACTGCTACAATTTTAAGTGCAATCAGGTACAACGATTTTCTTGTTTTAGGGCTTTTTCATTAATACTTAGAAAAGCAGTCAGGTTTTTTAGTTTTTTAAATTACCGTTTTTTTTAGAAGTGTGTTATCATTTTAAATTATAATTTGTAAGCAAGTACCTGCTGAAGTACTTTAAACCTACTTATTTATTTTCTCTTTATAGGTAATCTAGTCGTTTCTGGCACTCGCCAGCCGGTACTGCCGCACCGCTCACTTCGCTCGCTCGGCTCGTGCGTAAGGGGGTCACAGTGTTCTAACCTAACCCAACCTTTTTTTTTGTTTTCATAATTATCCTAATCTTAAGTTTTATGAGGTAAAATGAAACAAGAAAAGGATTTGTTTGTGAATTACTTAATACGTTATTTATTTATTTTGGATTTCCAAAGAGGTTACACAAATAACATGGTCACACAAATGACAAATAGAAACATAATATTTCTGTGTTCCTTCAAAAAAAAAACAGTTTATCTTTGCAAACTTGATGTTGCATAATGATGAAATAACAAATCATGTTTTACAAACATTGCTTGCCATTGCCCTGGTCTAACACTACTTGGGGCCCTCAATTGTGTACCTTATAGCTACCTAATTAACCAAACTGACGATTGAAGATGATTTCAAATTAATGTTTGATAGGTAATTATAGTGATGACAAAAGAATAACATCAGGTCAAATAAATAATAGCTCATTTAAATACAAGTGACCTAAGTATGTCATTACAGTAGAAAGTAGTAATAAAATACCCTACTTAGGACTGCAGCGCAAACAGCCGGAATAGAGATCCACCACCGTCTTAAAAGTCCCCCGCTAGATACTGCGTTACAAACTCTCAATTTGAATTATACTTCTTAGAATAATATGTCAATAGTGAATCAAAAAAAAAAAAAAAAAAAATATACCATCACGCCTGTATTCCCCGAAGGGTTAGGCAGAGGTGCACCAATTTAGGTACACCCACAGTTCGCCAGTATATTTAGGTCCCATGTAATAGGGGGCGAGCCTATTGCCTATTGATAGTGAATCAAATGTTCACTTTTTTTATTTTGATACATATTTTATTAGCGTCTCATTTATTTATTTTACATCAACATTAAAGGGCCATTAGTCAATTACATAAGCTAAATATATAAAATACTAGCTGACCCGGCAAACATTGTTTTATTTTTTTTTCTGAGTTATGAAATATAGATGTTGGCCTATTCTCAGACCTACCCGATATGCACACAAAATTTCATCAAAATCGGTCAAGCCGTTTCGGAGGAGTATGGCAACGAAAACTGTGACACGAGAATTTTATATATTAGAAGATATACCTATGTATTTATGATAAAATCCAGTTTTTAATCAAAAACCTACGACTTATACATATTTAACGACATTCACACGCTCACCTCACAATACTCCAAACATACTGACAAGATCGTCTTCCATTCGTCCGCGAACACATCACACTCAGGCTTGGCATCCAAGAGAGAGCCATGGATCCCGACAGCGCTCCTTAAGGTTCACGGTGACTGCGGGGGCACTCTGCTCTGGCTTCAGGCCGTTTCCTTTTTTTCTGTATGTGTTGACGACGTCATCGGATTTTAGTTTGAATTAAGTTTTGTTCTACTACATAATTTTTGGATTCAAGGTTTTTATATTTGTTTTTCAGCTCAATCTTTTGGTTTTCGACTACTTTCAGTTTGTATTCACACTCATATATTATATCTTTCGTTCGTACTCTTCAATTATCTCTGAGCAGCTCTTCTTTCATTATGTCGCGTACCTCTCGCCGTGTATCGCTGGGAATGCGTTGCGTTATGTTGGTGTCCTTAAGGTGCTCCGTATCTGTGATGTCTTCGTCATCAACGTCGGGCAGGCTACAGGATAGGCGTTTGGGATAGGCATTACCCGCACTGAACGACATTACCAATCATCAGCGTCCGTTGAGTATAATACGTTTATTATTGTTTCTCACCAGTGTGTGTGCGCATATGCCCTTTTAAAATACTCCTATGATTAAAACAACGCTGACATATTTTGCATTTGTATGGCTTCTCACCAGTGTGTTTACGAATATGATTAGTTAAATTACTCTTTTGAACGAAACTCTGCTCACATATATCACATTTGTAAGGTTTTTCACCAGTGTGTATACGAATATGTTGAGTTAAACTAATCTTTTGACTAAAACTACGCTGACATATTTCACATTTGTGTTGTTTTTCACCAGTGTGTATTCGAATATGATTGGTTAAAATACTCTTTTGAGTAAAACAACGCTGACATATTTCGCATTTGTAGGGTTTTTCACCAGTGTGTATACGAATATGATATTTTAACTTACACTTTCTCCTAAAAGAACGCTCACATATATCACATTTGTACGGATTTTCACCAGTGTGTATACGAATATGATCAGTTAAATTACTCTTTTGACCAAAACTCTGCTCACATATATCACATTTGTAAGGTTTTTCACCAGTGTGTATACGAATATGTCTATTTAAACTACTCGTTTGTCTAAAATTACGCTCACATATATTACATTTGTAAGGTTTTTCACCAGTGTGTATACGAATATGAGATTTTAACTTAAACTTTCTCCTAAAAGAACGCTCACATATATCACATTTGTACGGATTTTCACCAGTGTGTATACGAATATGACTAGTTAAAGAACTCTTTTGACCAAAACTACACTGACATATATCACATTTGTAAGGTTTTTCACCAGTGTGTATACGAATATGAACAGTTAAATGATTCTTAGCACTAAAACTTTGCTGACATATATCACATTTATAAGGTTTTTCACCAGTGTGTGTTCGATTATGTTGAGTTAAATTACTCTTATGACTAAAACTACACTGACATATTTCACATTTGTATGGTTTTTCACCAGTGTGTATTCGAATATGCAATTTCAAATTACACTTATGACTAAAAGAACGCTGACATATATGACATTTGTAACGCAGAATGTGAATGCGGATATGGTTTCTTAAAATATTCTTACTACTATAACTACGCTGACATATATCACATTTGTAACGATTATCATACGTGTGCACAACATTACTTTGTTTAAAATTTTTTACTCGATTTAAACTACGCTGATCACATTTGAAAGGCTCTTTGAAGCTAGTTACAAGTTCAGACGTAAGATTTTGAGTGTTCTGGTAAATTTCCAAATTTGGTTGTGTATTCTTGTTTTGCTTGCCAGTAATTGTTTTTTCTAGTTTCGTTCCTCGTAAGTCAAGCCTCGTTATCTTCACGAAGGGTACCCCTGTGGATATAAATGTGGTAAGTACAATATTCCAAGAAGATTGGAGGATGCACCTAACATACTACCAGGCCTGTATTCCCCAAGGTTAGGCAGAGGTGCAATGTACACCCACAGTTCGCCAGTATGTTTAGGTCCCATGTAGCAAAGAGCGAGTCTATTGCCATTAACTGGGCACAAATCCTAACTCCAAGCTGCTATTATGAATTGCATAGGAAAACCCAATAACACTTCTTGCTCAACCTGAAACCAAGATTTCTAGCGTAGCAGGCTTAGGACCACAAGGCTAACGAGGCAGTTATAAAATAAATGAAAATAGAGGGTTTGAAAGTCTCACACTAAACCAATGAAGGTTGTAGTGCCCGGTTTCTCATGACACTGAATTGTACTAACTAGTACTTACATTTCATCTCCCAGGCTTTACGTTTCTTCTCTTGTTGTTCATCCTCCACTTCAGTTTTAAACTCCATAAATGACCGATCATCTTCTGAATCTACTTCAGAATGGTGCGGTGGTAAATCTTCTACCGGTAGTTGTTTCAGTTCTAGTTCTGTAAAAATACAAGTAGTATCATACTCATTGATAAATTATCTTTGTTTTATCACTTCATAAGGCGACAATAAGTTTGAAGTGGTTTAAAACCATTTTTATTTTACTTTAAATAATGTTATATAGTATCTACTTACATACTATGTTAAACACATAACAATCAAAAACAATTTAAAGATTTGTATTAGTATAGATAAGATAATGTAAATTTTTGTTTCTACAAACATACCATCACTTTGATATTCCTCCTTTGGCTCAATAACATCATCTTGTCTCTCACAAACTGCTGGTAGTTCTTGTTCGATAATATCACTTTTTTCTTGACATTCAACATCTATACTTATGTGTACCAATGGGGTTTGAATAAATCCACCGAAAAACTCTAACTGACCATGTTTTATTAAAGGATTTGGCTGCAAAAAGTTGATTGATGATAGTCCAATGAAACAGATTCACAAGTGATAATACATAAGTAGGTCCTAAACAATCTGGACAGCAGGACATGCTACTAACCTCACTGCCCACTACATGAGAGAGGACTGCTATCAAACTGTACAAGTTTCAAACACAAGTTGTAGCCGTGTAGATTTTAAAATGTCAAAAACTAAAACAACATCTTATGAGAGTTCACCTTAACAATCAACACTCAACAGTACAGTTAGATGGGAACCATCGTAAAAATAAAAAATAACACACCATCACTCCTGTATTCCCCGAAGGGTTAGGCAGAGGTGTACTAATGCACACCCATAGTTCGCCGATATATTTAGGTCCCATGTAATAGGGGGCGAGCCTATTGCCATTAACCGGGCACAAATCTAAACTCCGAGCTGCTACTGTGAATTTCATAGAAAAACCCAATAACAAAATTTTGCTCGACCTGGGAATCGAACCCGGGACCTCTAGCGTAGCAGTCGCGCATAGGACCACTACACCAACGAGGCAGTCACATAAAGATACATGGTAGGCAGTTAGATGGGAAATAAAGACACAATAAGTGTGAGCTGGAGACGGATCAGTTCCATATGAGAATAAATGTCTGTTAACAAATCCCTCACCTCATGATCCTCATCCAACATCTGTGCGAACAGTTCTTCGGCTTCTAGACATTTTCTTTGGAATTGTGCACATTGCTTCATTCTAGTGAAGCAGAAGAAACAAGCGAGCATCGGTCTACTATCTTCAGTTACGAACTGCAACAAAACCTATCTTAGGGCGCTTTCAATTTAGACGGTTGGTGCCGGACTGCTGCCGCACGGTTGTTACGACCATGAGCCGTACTGCTGCCGGACGACAGCAGTACGACGTAAATCGTCTTATTTGAAGAGATACGCGGCTGCAGTCCGATCGAATTTCTAAGAAACACGATGCGTTCACAGCACTAGCGAACAACGACTGAGCTGAGACACTGACAGGTGGTTGCCGTTCCGCCAACGGACGTGCGCCGCACTGCTGTCGCACGACTTTGCGTCGAGACATTTTGTATGAAAAATCATAACCGCCCGTGCGCAGTACGATACCCGGACTGCAGCAGTCCGGCACCAATCGTCTAAATTGAAAGCGCCCTTAAACTACTGAATATTGAGTTAAGTGAGCCTGTAGTACTAGCTTCTGCCATGACTTCGCCCGCGTGACTTTTTGGTCAGTGGGTAGTCTTTCTTCACCTTTTTCTATATTAGTATAGGTATACTTTTACCCATAGTAATTACATTTAAGTATCTGATTTTAATTGTGAAGTAGGTTTATATGAACTTACCGGAACATCAGTCAGCTTCTCGTACAGTTCCTGCAGGCTCTTGTTGACAACTACATACATGCTAACGTTCTCCACCAAACATATCCTACACATGGACAGTTTCTCCATTTTTACGAACAACCATCAGTCGATGTAGTTATTTAGTTCAAATTTGTTTTCGAAGCAGTGTAGTATACTAATAGCGCGATTAGGCTTGCGTTATTATTGATTTAAGATATTTCTTTAATGTTACAAACAAAATAATTAATGCTCTCAGCCGTCTACTAATTGACATTTGACAAGTTGACAGTGACACTTCATAGGCATTGACACCTTGCAACAAACTTTAGTCGAGTTGAAATTCATGTAAAGTTTTGATGTTTAGAAATTGATGTTAAAATGAATGTTGTCTTTTTGCGCCGTTTGAGATTTTTGGCACCAGAAGCAGCTGCCCAGCACAGCATGTCATGCTAGGAAGATGGGATGGCGCAAGGGTGTCGACGCATGTTGCATCCTACACCAAAGGCCTACCCAACTTCCAAGGCATAATTGTCATGTCGTCGCATCTGGTCTCTTCCCATCGTCGCGTGGCAAGCCAACTGGCTCCAAGACAGCTAGCACTCCGGCGGACACAAGAGCACGACCGATGATGTCATTGATGCTAGCGTGCCGTGCTATGCGGCCAGCGCCCTTTTTGCTTAACAGGCCATGGTGTCCGAGGCAGTCGACAGCTTCACCGCACTGACAGCGGTGCGGAGCCCCACGAGGTGCGCTCAGGCGCAGGCATGTAGCAAGCCGGAATGTGGAGTCAATAGAAAAGTAGGATAATAAGACTAGTAAGTCAATAGTAAATCACTTGATCAGTTGATATACAGGGTGTTTGGTGCATCGTGTGCCAAATTGAAATGGTCGACTGAGGGGGTCATCTGCTATCTTTTCAGACCCCTAAACACTTCTCATGCCCTGTGTATTATTTTTCATCGACTTTTTAAAGTTTTACAAAAAAAATACCAAAATTTTACATTCAAGTTCATTTTTTTTTAAAGTACACGTCGTAGACTCTCTATTTTAATTTTATTTAGATGTGCATTGTACTACAGTACTTTTAAATTCAAAATTAGTGACATTAGCCATCTAGTTTTTTATTTATATACTCGCAAAGTTTTGGACTTCAATTAAAGCTGTCCATGTTACAGCTATTTACATGGCTATAAAAAAAAACCAAATGAGACCGGGATCTAAGGACTTCGTCAAAAATTCTCTAGTCTATCCTCTTGCTAGTGATGTGCCACATGCCATAAAAATCTTTTTACAACTTCGTGAATTCCCTAGAATTGTGAATCGAGTCACAAAATACAAAATTCCAAATGATGGTATAAAAATTTTGTTTTGCTTAAATAACACCTGAAAAACGTATTAAATATGTTATCTCACTCTTACAAGATAAAATCTGTCTCGTATCCCTCTTTTTTGGGAGGGGGGTACTAGAAATAATAAAAAATGCATTTTTAACATTTATTTCATATTTTTTTTGCATATTCTGCTTAAATTGTTGGCCTTTATTGCGAATGCAGGCCAGACATCTATTTCGTATTTCCACAGTTGTTGTACGAAGTCGCATTTCCTCTTTTGAAAAGAGTTCTGACTTCTAACCAGAAAAAAGGAAAGGTTTAGTGTAAACGTTTGGGCAGGAGTGATTGGAATCAGGTAATTGAACCGCATTACCTGCCCGAAAACTTCAATGGCGACAACTATTTGGAGTTCCTTCAAAATGACGTGCCCGAATTAGTGGCCGAGGTGCCCGTATGTAATGAAAATGTGCCCAAAGTATTCCAGCATGACGGCTGTCCCGCGCATTGGTGTTTGACTGTGAGGGAATATCTTGATAATGTATTCCATAATGCGCGGATTGGTGGCCCTTTTGCATGACCGGAACGTTCCCCAGGCCTAACTCCGCTAGACTTTTAACTAGTTTTTGACTAGTATACACCACGGAGGTTCCGACTAGGAATGTACTACTTCAACGCATTCAAACGGCGTTCAATAAAATTAAGGAGAAAATGCGACTTCGTACAACAACTGTGGAAATACGAAATAGATGTCTGGCCTGCATTCGCAATAAAGGCCAACAATTTAAGCAGAATATGCAAAAAAATATGAAATAAATGTTAAAAATGCATTTTTTATTATTTCTAGTACCAACCCCCTCCCAAAAAAAGAGGGATACGAGACAGATTTTATCTTGTAAGAGTGAGATAACATATTTAATACGTTTTTCAGGTGTTATTTAAGCAAAACAAAATTTTTATACCATCATTTGGAATTTTGTATTTTGTGACTCGATTCACAATTCTAGGGAATTCACGAAGTTGTAAAAAGATTTTTATGGCATGTGGCACATCACTAGCAAGAGGATAGACTAGAGAATTTTTGACGAAGTCCTTAGATCCCGGTCTCATTTGGTTTTTTTTTATAGCCATGTAAATAGCTGTAACATGGACAGCTTTAATTGAAGTCCAAAACTTTGCGAGTATATAAATAAAAAACTAGATGGCTAATGTCACTAATTTTGAATTTAAAAGTACTGTAGTACAATGCACATCTAAATAAAATTAAAATAGAGAGTCTACGACGTGTACTTTAAAAAAAAATGAACTTGAATGTAAAATTTTGGTATTATTTTTGTAAAACTTTAAAAAGTCGATGAAAAATAATACACAGGGCATGAGAAGTGTTTAGGGGTCTGAAAGGATAGCAGATGACCCCCTCAGTCGACCATTTCAATTTGGCACACGATGCACCAAACACCCTGTATTTTAATTCAATATTTTATTTTTGTTTTTTTTTTTAACAAAATCGTAATATATGTTACTAGCTTTCGCCCGTGACTTAGTCCGCGTAAATGTCGGCTATCAAACTCACCCTCACCGCCTATCAAATTTCATCAAAATCGGTTCAGTAGTTTAGTCGTCGATGCGTAACAGACAGACAGACCGCGTTATAAATATTAGTATGGATGGATCACGTTTAAACGAACAAATAAAAAAACCTCGTTAGCTTTAATATATTAGAAGGTAAGTATAGACAATTAGATAAATCAAAATGAAAATTATCTAAATAAATTAATAAAATTGAACTGTCTGTCTGCGTTTAATGTCAAATAACAGCTTTTTACTAAATACGTATGAATGTTTACGCGGTATCTATACCATATCACCAATTCATTAAGGCCTATTCAGACCTAAGCGGTATTCGCTACCGCCTAGCGCCTGCGGCAGAGAAAACCCAGTGGGTATGCGGTAATATTACTGTTCAGTAGTACGATTCTCTAAAATGCAAACTCGAAAACGAGTCTCACTAAAGTGATCGAGTGAACTTGTCATTGGTTTATATTCGTTCGCCGTGGTGACGTCACCACGGCGAACGAATACTAAGCCAATGACAAGTTGGTTCGTTATCGAAGTGAGACTCGTTTTCGAGCTTGCATTTTAGAGAATCGCACAGCAGACCTAAGCGGTATTCGCTATCGTTCGTAACCCGCGCGGTATGTGCCTCTACCCACAGCGGCAGCGAATATCGCTCAGGTCGCTCTTGCCGCGGTACTTGATACTAAATACCTGAGCGAAACCCGCGCTGTATGTACCTCTACCCACAGCGGCAGCGAATATCGCTCAGGTTTGAATAGGCCTTTAAATTATATTTTGTGTCTATCTGCCTGTTTCTTCAGGCTAATCTCCGAAACGGGTGAACTGATGTTGACAGGACTCCCACCACCAGCGAAACCAGCTGTCTGCCACGGAAAGCAGTTACAGAGAGCTGGTGTTATAATATGGAGTAACTCAGGCTTTTATTTTAGAAAACAAATGAGGATTCCGCGCAAGAAATTAACAATAGTCTCGCCCCCTATTACATGGGAACTAAACATACCGGCGAGCTGTGGGTGTACATTGGTACACCTCCGCCTAACCCTTCGGGTAATTAAGGCGTGTTTGTATATGAAATGAACCCCGAGATAACCGATATACACGCGAACGAAGTCGCGGACATAAGCTAGTTTACAAAATATTATTAGTTATACACTCATAGTCCCTTTAAACAAATGTTACAAGTTAAATGTGACCCACTCCCCAGAGTTCGATTGAGCGGATACATAGTTTTTATTTTATTTGAAGTCTCCCTTAGCAAGGCCTAACCTGCGCCGAACGCTTACATATTCTACATTTGTAAGGTTTTCACTAGTGTGTATACGAGTACTGTAGTGAGATTCTCTAAAATGCAAACTTGAAAACGAGTCTCACTAAAGTGATCGCGCTCACTTCGATAACGAACCAACTTGTCATTGGTTTAGTATTCGTTTGCCGTGGTGACGTCACCGGGCGTGATCGTGTTTAACAGAATACCATTTTGTAATCTCATTGCGGATTCAGCTTTCGAATTACGAAGTGAGGCTTAGAGAATCACACTGCTGTTCGGGCGTCGTCGGCTATCTTCGTTAGGCGTCGGGCGGCTCCGCGGTCGACCGCGCGGGTGTAGGAGGGGCCGCGGGCCACACTCTTCACTACCGAGCTCCAGCGACGACACGCGCGCGTTCAACCATTTTAACTCATTCTTAATTATAAGGTAGTCAGTTTATACAATTCACTGCTTTTACAAGTATGTTTAGTTAAATAGCTGTTTCGACTGAAACTATTCTGACACATATCACATTTGTAAGGTTTTTCACCAGTGTGTATACGAATATGACTGGTTAAAGTACACTTATGACTAAAACTACGCCGACATATATTACATTTGTAAGGTTTTTCACCAGTGTGTATACGAATATGAGAATTTAAATGAGTCTTAGTACTAAAACTCTGCTTACATATATCACATTTGTACGGTTTTTCACCAGTGTGTATCCGAATATGATTAGTTAAATTAATATTTTGCCTAAAACTATGCTGGCATATCTCACATTTGTATGGTTTTTCACCAGTGTGTTTGCGAATATGATTGGTTAAATGACTCTTTTGCCTATAACAACGCTGACATATTTCGCATTTGTATGGTCTTTCACCAGTGTGTATACGATTATGTCTAGTTAAACTAATGTTATGAATAAAACTACGTTGACATATTTCGCATTTGTATGATTTTTCAGCAGTGTGTTTTCGATTATGTCTAGTTAAACTACTTTTATGAATAAAACTACGTTGACATATTTCGCATTTGTATGGTTTTTCACCAGTGTGTATTAGAATATGAGATTTCAAGTAACATTTTTGACTAAAAGAATGCTGACATATACGACATTTGTAACGATGATTGTGATGGTTGATATGTTTTCTTAAAATATTCTTACTACTATAACTACGCTGACATATATCACATTTGTAAAGTTTTTCATCAGTGTGTGTAAGATTATGTTCAGTAAAACGACTCTTATTAATAAAACTATGTTGACATATTTCACATTTGTATGGTTTTTCACCAGTGTGTATTCGATTATGGTAAGTTAAATTAATCTTACAACTAAAACTACGTTGACATATTTCACATTTGTATGGGTTTTCACCAGTGTGTATACGACTATGTCTAGTTAAATGAGGCTTATAAATAAAACTTTGTTGACATATTTCACATTTGTATGGTTTTTCACCAGTGTGCATTCGATTATGGTAAGTTAAACTACTTTTAAGACTAAAACTACGTTGGCATATTTCACATTTGTATGGTTTTTCACCAGTGTGCATTTGATTATGTCGAGTTAAACTACTTTTAAGACTAAAACTACGTTGGCATATTTCACATTTGTATGGTTTTTCACCAGTGTGTATTAGAATATGCGATTTTAAATTACACTTTTGACTAAAAGATCGCTGGCATAAACGACATTTGTAACGACGAATGTGATAGCTGATATGTTTTCTTAAAATATTCTTACTATTATAACTACGTTGACATATATCACATTTGTAAAAATTATCACACGATTGCACAACATTACCTTGTTTAATTTTTTTTACTCCATTTAAAATACGCTGATCACATTTGAAAGGCTCTTTGAAGCTAGTCACAAGTTTAGACTTACGATTTTGAGTGTTCTGGATCATTTCCGCATCTGATTGTGTATTCTTATTTTGCTTGTCAGTAATTGTTTCTTCTAGTTTCGTTCCTGGTAAGTCAAGCCTCGTTATCTTCACGAAGGGTACCCCTGTGGTTATAAATGTGGTAAGTACAATATTCCAAGAAGATTGGAGGATGCACCTAACATACTACAACGCCTGTATTGCCCGAAAGGTTAGGCAGACGTGTACCAATGTGCAACCACAGTTCGCCGGTATGTTTAGGTCCCATGTAGTAGGGAGCCCCTCCCTATTACCATTAGGGATGAATTGTTGAACAGGAATTGTGAAGTAACATTGTATCATGATAACCAATCTGCTCAAAAATTAACTACTAATTGTATGTATCATAGTAGAACTAAGCACATTGATGTGAGGCATTATTTCATAAGAGAAAACATAAAGAAAAACATTGTTAATGTTGTTGTTGTGTTAAGTATTTGCCAACAGATTTGGTGATTGCAGATTTGTTGACAAAACCTCTGACAAAAAAAAAACATCAGTTCAGTTTGTAAAAGGATTATGTTTACATAACTAAATTGATCTTAATACTGTTAGGTAACTACTTCTAGATAGTATTTATGACATTGGTTTAAGGGGTAGAATTAGAACTGTCTTTATAAACGCAACGTCATACAGTAATTATAGACAAAATAGGTCTCGCATAATACTCATTTGTAAGTTACTTCGTGAATAGATACTAAGTAATTGGGTCTCAAATAATAACCTATCTGTCAACCTTCTTTCCTTTTACTGCAATACATGTTATGTGCTTGGATGTGTTCTTAATATAATCTTTAATAATCTTCTTGGTGTTTGCATTTCTGATCATAATCTATCAACTAGTACTTACATTTCATCTCCCAGGCTTTACGTATCTTCGCTTGTTGTTCATCCTCCACTTCAGTTTTAAACTCCATAAATGACTCATCATCTTCTGAATCTGCTTCAGAATGGTGCGGTGGTAAATCTTCTACCGGTAGTTGTTTCAGATCTAGTTCTGTAAATATACAAGTAGTATCAGGAGTAATACTCATTGATAAATTATGTTTGTTTTATCACTTCATAAGGCGACAATAAGTTTGAAGTGGTTTAAAACCATTTTTATTTTACTTAAAACAATGTTATATAGTATCTACTTACATACTATATTAAACACTTGACAATCAAAAACAATTTAAAGATTTGTATTAGTATAGATAAGATAATGCAAATTTTTGTTTCTACAAACATACCATCACTTTGATATTCCTCCTTTGGCTCAATAATATCATCTTGTCTCTCACAAACTGCTGGTAGTTCTTGTTTGATAATATCACTTTCTTGACATTCAACATCTATACTTATGTGTACCAGTGGGGTTTGAATAAATCCACCGAAAAACTCTAACTGGCCATGTTTTATTAAAGGATTTAACTGCAAAAAGTTGATGAATGATATAGTCCAATGAAACAGGTTTACAAGTGATTATACATAAGTAGGTCCTAAACTACCTGGACAGCAGGACATGCTACTAACCTCACCGCCCACTACATGAGAGAGGACTGCTATCAAACTGTACAAGTTCTAAACAGAAGTTGTACCAGTGTAGATTTTAAAATGTCATAAAACTAAAACAACATCTGACGAGAGTTCACCTTAACAATCGGCACTAAACAGTACAGTTAGATGTGTAATAGAGACACAATAGGTGTGAGCTGGAGATGGATCACTCACTTTCATATAGAATGTTGAAAAAATAAATGTCTGTTAATGAACCCCTCACCTTATGATCCTTATCTAACATCCGGGCTAACAGTTCTTCAGCTTCTAGACATTTTCTTTGGAATTGTGCGCATTGCTTCATTCTAGTGCAGCAGAAGAAACAAGCGAGCATCGGTCTACCATCTTCAGTTACAAACTGCAACAAAACATATCTTATACTACTGAATATTGAGTTAAGTGAGCATGTAGTATACTAGATTCTGCCATGACTTCGCCCGTGTTATTTTTTTTAACCAGCTTTAAGTTACGTCTCTGGTTCCTGCTTCACTCTCACCGTAGTGCGATGTTGTATAGCCTTTACTATTCCTCATGAGTAGGGCTGCCATCCGTCCGGGTTTCCCCAGATTTGTCCTAGTTTAGAGGGCGCCCGGGGGACGTCCGGGCGGGGTTGTCACTTGGACACTTTTAGTGTTAGCAAATCCCGATTAATTGAAAGATAAGCGATAAATAAAATAATAATCCTGGGATGTCCGGGAAAAGGCTTTTAAGTTTTTGCCCGGCGCGCGGCGTCAGCAATTTAGGTGATGGCAACCCTACTCATGAGTCTGGCTACCATATACAGAAAGACCATTTCCAATTCTACCCTATAGTAATGATCTATAGTAGTATTAATCATTACCTATAGTAATAACATTTAAGTAATTTTAATCGTAAAGTAGATTTATATGAACTTACCGGAACATCAGTCAGCTTCTCATACAGTTCCTGCAGGCTCTTGTTGACAACTACATACATGCGAACGTTCTCCACCAAACATATCCTACACATGGACAGTTTCTCCATTTTCATCTTAAAACAATCAATTGACGTACCTAGTTATTTAGTTCAAGATTGTTTTCGATTACTAATAACGCGGTTTAGCTTAGGGATATTCAGTTAACTTTAGCTTGCGTTATTATTGTTTTTTAAGTCACAAAATTATAATGCCTTGTCAAACCCTGTCTTATTGACAAGTTGACAGTGACATTTCATAGGCATTGGCACCTTGGAACAAACTTTAGTCGAGTTGAAATTCAAGTTTTTGTTAACTAAACCTTCGATCCAATTGCCCAAATAATAATTACATTATATAAAATAATTTAGAATTTGTAACTCACATAATGTTATACAACTAGAGATGCCATTGAAATACAAATCAGAATTAATGATTTTTTACTTATAGTTATAATATACACCCAGCAGATTGAATATTGAAATTTATTTGCTAGTGCCACCTCTGAATCAAAAGTGGAACTGAAAAGTGGAACCAGGTTCTGTCCAATATGTAGGTTGGTGTAATATGAGCCTCTATATATTATAACACGGCTTTATGTATGAGCTGTAACCATTACATTTTTATATGGATTCTTTTGTCAATTGGAGGTTATGTTATTAGTGTGACGTTAAATTGTCAAAGTCAACATGAACATTTTGACAATTAAGTATGATGGTATATTACGTTCATTCAATTTCCTTCTTTAGTCGAATAATTCGGTCATGCTCAATCGGACAGTTGTAGGCAGATTAAAATAGTGTTTAATCTTTCAATTAGTCAATTGAGCGTTATTTTTATAAGTAAGACCCTTAGGTATGGGCATTTTCATTTTAAATGGTATAGGTTATAATAAACAGGCTTTAAAAAAGTACGGCTGTCCCATTTCAAAACTTTTTCCAAAAATCGTTTGATTGCATAATTTTGCTAACCAAGTAAGTCCCTACCAAATATAAAAACACCAACGTTGAAAACTCACATTAAAGCGGTGAAATTTAATCATCGATACCCAGTAAATGTACTACTCATCTCTGATCTAATTTCCGTTTATTTATTCGCTCTCCTATAAAATTTAGTTTTAGGTCCTAGCTAGGTTTTGAAATGGGACAGCCGAGTATTAGGTACTGTTTCAAGACTTTAAACTTTGTATTATTTAAAAAAAATATTGAATTTTTGTGATTTATGTAAAAATTCGGTGCAGAAAAATGTATTTTAACGGGGCAGTTTTTTAATAAAATAAATAAATAAGGCAATAATATTTTGGGACAGTCACTATATGGACATGTGACGTGACGAAATAGAATTATTAAGAATAGTATATGTATACAACGTGTAACGTTAAATGAGCAAAACTTGAAAATAGTTTGATCGGAATAACGAGCAGAAGCAAGCGCAAACCTGCCTTAATAGATATATAAACACGAATGGTTGTTGTCCAATTAAATTTTTCTCATTAATAGGATAATAATAGCTCTATTTCAATGCAGATACGATTTTTTTACAAACTAACAGCTCATAAAACCTTACCTTTTTTTTAAATGATTACTTTTCTCTCAGACTTAGTTTAATTGAATTAACAATCATTTGGGGTCTCTGCGGTTTTGCGCATTTAACGTTACACGTTGTATATTAATATATACCTACAGAAAATAAATAGGAATGCATATTATAATATACGTGTACTTTAAATAAAACATTTTGCTAAATTACTTTAAAATATTTATTTGGTATATCATCTATCTTAATCATCGTTTAACAACTAATTACTTAGTTAGTAATTATAATTACTAACAAACTATCAAAATCATTTTCTACTAGCTTTTCGCTCCCACGCGCTTTGCCCACGTTAATTCAGATTTTCCAAAAAAGTATCCTATGTTAAGGTGGAACCTCCATGGCAGCACGCGAAATTCAAATTTTCTTACGTTTTTTGTAATTTGCAAGTCAGTATTAGGTTTAATAAGTATGATTCGCGGGAGTAAGAAGTATGTATTTTCAGAATTATAACCATACATTTTACTTTACTTTTAGTTTATATTCACACTCATACTCGTATATCTTTAGTTCGTACTTATCAATTCTTCCTCTGAGCACAACTGTAGGGTACTTTGCAGCTCTTCTTTCATTACGTCGCGTACCTCTCGCCGTGTATCGCTGGGAATGCGTTGCGTTATGTTGGTGTCCTAAAGGCCTATTTAAACCTGAGCGATATTCGCTGCCGCTGTGGGTAGAGGTACATACCTCGCGGGTTTCGCTCAGGTATTTAGTATCAAGTACCGCGGCTAGAGCGACCTGAGCGATATTCGCTGCCGCTGTGGGTAGAGGTAAATACCACGCGGGTTACGAACGGTAGCGAATACCGCTTAGGTCTGAACAGTAATATTACCGCATACCCACTGGGTTTTCTCTGCCGCAGACGGTAGCGAATACCGCTTAGGTCTGAATAGGCCTTTAGGTGCTCCGTATCTGTGATGTCTTCGTCATCAACGTCGGGCAGGCTACAGGATAGGCGTTTGGGATTGACATTACCCGCACTGAACGACATTACCAATCATCGTCCGTTGAGTATAATACGTTTAGTTATTATTGTTTCTCACCAGTGTGTCTACGCATATGCCCTTTAAAATTACTCCTACGATTAAAACAACGTTGACATATTTCGCACTTGTATGGCTTCTCACCAGTGTGTATACGAATATGACTATTTAAAGAACCCTTTTGACTAAAACTATGCAGACATATATCACATTTGTAGGGTTTTTCACCAGTGTGTACACGAATATGTTCAGTTAAACGATTCTTATGAATAAAACTACGTTGACATATTTCACATTTGTATGGTTTTTCACCAGTGTGTATACGAATATGATTGGTTAAAATACTCTTTTGAATAAAACTACGTTGACATATTTCACATTTGTATGGTTTTTCACCAGTGTGTACACGAATATGTTCAGTTAAACGATTCTTATAAATAAAACTACGTTGACATATTTCACATTTGTATGGTTTTTCACCAGTGTGTATACGAATATGATTGGTTAAAATACTCTTTTGAATAAAACTACGTTGACATATTTCACATTTGTATGGTTTTTCACCAGTGTGTATACGTTTATGTTCAGTTAAATGTCTCTTATCAATAAAACTACGTTGACATATTTCACATTTGTATGGTTTTTCACCAGTGTGTATACGAATATGAACAGATAAACTACTCTTATTAATAAAACTATGTTGACATATTTCACATTTGTATGGCTTTTCACCAGTGTGTATTCGATTATGTTGAGTTAAACTACTCTTATGAATAAAACTACGTTGACATATTTCGCATTTGTATGGTTTCTCACCAGTGTGTATTAGAATATGCGATTTTAAATTACACTTTTTACTAAAAGAACGCTGACATATATGACATTTGTAACGATTATCACACGTGTGCACAACATTACTTTGTTTTGAGTTTTTTCCTCGATTTAAACTACGCTGATCACATTTGAAAGGCTCTTTGAAGCTAGTTACAAGGTTAGACGTATGATTTTGAGTGTTCTGGATAATTTCCAAATCTGATTGTGTATTCTTATTTTGCTTGTCAGTAATTGGTTCTTCTAGTTTCGTTCTTCGCAAGTCAAGCCTCGTTATCTTCACGAAGGGTACCCCTGTGATTATAAATGTGGTAAGTACAATGTTCCATGAAGATTGGTGGATGCGCATAACATACCATCACGCCTGTATTCCCCGAAGGGTTAGGCAGAGGTGTACCAATGTACACCCATAGTTCGCCAGTATGTTTAAGTTCCAAGCAGTAGGGAGCGAGCCTATAAAAATCCTAACTCTAAGCTGCTACTAAGGATGTTATAAAAGAACCCAATAACACCTTTTGTTTGACCAGAGAATCGAACCCAAGACCTCTAACGTAGCAGTCGTGATTAGGAACACTAGGCTAACGAGGCAGTTATGTCAATTTATTCAGTTTCACTAACTAGTACTTACATTTCATCTCCCAGGCTTTACGTATCTTCGCTTGTTGTTCATCCTCCACTTCAGTTTTAAACTCCATAAATGACCCATCATCTTCTGAATCTGCTTCAGAATGGTGCGGTGGTAAATCTTCTACTGGAAGTTGTTTCAGATCTAGTTCTGTAAATATACAATTTGCATCAGGAGCAATACTCATTGATAAATTACTGGTTGTTTGATCACTGCTTAAGGTGACAATAAGTTTGAAGTGGTTTAAAACGATTATAATTTTACTTAAAATAATGTAATATAGTATCTACTTAAGAGCGCTTACACAGAAAGTTGGCAACGTCGCAAACAGCTGTCAAATATTTCCCTGTTTTGATTAATTTGTTAATATTACTGTATGAAAATAAGAAATATGGCTAACTAATGCACTAGAATATTAATAATGAATTGCAATTAAAACACTTAATTTGATGTTGTAACCGTTTTAGGTGCAAAAAAGGCATTTGTAAAGTTTCCAAATACTTTTTTTTACATCTAAAACTAAATATTCGGTGTTACGATATTAATTATTGCATTTCATAATCAATATTCTAGTGCATTAGTAAGCCATATTTCTTATTTTCATACAGTAATATTGACAAATTAATCAAAACAGGGAAATATTTGACAGCTGTTTGCGACGTTGCCAACTTTCTGTGTAAGCGCTCTTAAATATTAAAGTTTAAACACTTTACAATCAAAAACCATTTTAAGATTTGTATTAGTATAGATAGTTGGAAGTGGTTTAAAGAAAATTATTGCTTAAGGTGAATGCTCCGACCAGCCCGCGAAATTTAAATTTTCTTATTTTTTTGCAATTTGCAAGTCAGTATTATAAACTTAAGAAAATTTAAATTTCACGGGCTGGTCGGAGCAGCTTTGTGTGATGAGCATGATTGTTTGTTCTGTCTGGGTGTGATTTATCTATAATATGTATATTATCTATAATATTTATCTATAAATTATATAAGTATGTATATCAGTTGTCTGGTTACCATAACACAAGCTCTGCTTAGCTTGGGATCAGATAGCCGTGTGTGAGTTGTCCCAAGATATTTATTTATATTTATTCAGCTTAAATATTAAACACTTTACAATCAAAAACCATTTCAAGATTTGTATTAGTATAGATACGATTATGTACATTTTTGTTTCTACAAACATACCATCACTTTGATATTCCTCCCTTGGCTCAATAATATCATCTTGTCTCTCACAAACTGCTGGCAGTTCTTGTTTGATAATATCAGTTGCTTCTTGACATTCAACATCTATACTTATGTGTACCACTGGGGTTTGAATAAATCCACCGAAAAACTCTAACTGGCCATGCTTTATTAAAGGATTTGGCTGCAAAAAGTAGATTAATGATATATTCAGACGAAACAGATCCACAAGTGACTACACATAGGTAGGTACTACACACCCTGGACAGCGGGCCATGCTACTAACCTCACCTCCCACTACATGAGAGAGGACCGCGGTCATGGTATACGAAACGGGGCACTATGAAAAAAAGACTTAGAAAAATTTCACCCAAAAACAACGCCAAATCAAGCCTTCGGGATTTTGTGGGATGTGGGAGTATAAGGGTGGGGAAACACCGAGGGACGACCTTAGGTCAATGACCTTGATCCAAGGGTCAATGACCTTAACCTTAAGGTGAAGGTCAAATTAACGAAACGCCGAGAAATGCCCGGGAATGCTCGAGGTCAATGATCTTGACCCCAAGGTCGGTGACCTTGACATCAAGCTCGAGGTCAAAAGTGCCAGCGTACTCAAGGTCGGTGACCTTGACACCTTGGTGGTCATAAAAAAAAACAACCACGAAGGGGATGGCGGGGTCTGTTCATGTTCATGATAAAACCATAGTATTATTAAGTTTGAAAATTTCACGAAAAATTTGTCTATATAAGTCGTAAACGCCTTCATAATGAGGGTTAGATTTTGCCTTCCTCGAGGTCAACGTCTTTGACCTTGAGTGTCCCTAGCGTTTCTCTCATATTTATACTTTGACCTTGAGGTCAAGGTCACTGACCTCGAGGCCAAGGTCATTGACCTCGAATTGAAGGTCACGTTGAGTGTCCCCCAGTGTTTGTCCACCCTTGTCCTCCCATATCCCATCGGGTCCCAGAGTGGTCATGTCAATCATGAAAATTTTTCTAAGTCCTAGACGCCTTAATAACGAGGGTTAGATTTTGCCTCCTATCTCAGCAGTCATTGACCTCACAAAAAAAAATCCCGGGAAAAAGTTGTCTCTTTTGATGTCCCCCATACGATAAAACCATAAAAAGAAAGCATTATTAAGTTTGAAAATTTCATCAAAATTTTTATAAGTGTTTTTTCCTCAGTGCCCCGTTACGTACACTCCAACCACTATATCTCACAAGAGTTCACCTTAACATTCAACACTCAACAGTACAGTTAGATGTGGAGCTGGAGACAGATCACTTCCATATAAGAAGATTATATTCCATATGAGAATAAATGTCTGTTAACAAATCCCTCACCTCATGATCCTCATCCAACATCTGTGTGAACAGTTCTTCAGCTTCTAGACATTGTCTTTGGAATTTTGCGCATTGCTTCATTCTAGTGCAGCAGAAGAAACAAGCGAGCATCGGTCTACTATCTTCAGTTACGAACTGCAACAAAACCTATCTTATACTACTGAATATTGAGTTAAGTGAGCATGTAGTATACTAGCTTCTGCCATGACTTCGCCCGCGTGACTTTTTTTTAACCAGCTTTAAGTTACGTCTCTGGTTCCTGCTCCACTCTGACCGTAGCGCGATGTTGTATAGCCTTTACTATACCTCATGAGTCTGGCTACCATACACAGAAAACGTTTTCAAATTCTACTATTAATGATCTGTAGTAGTATTAATCAAACAACAACATTTAAGTGAATTTAAGTGCAGCTCGAGTTTGGATTTGTGCCCGGTTAATGGCAATAGGCTCGCCCCCTATTACATGGGACCTAAATATACCGGCGAAATGTGGGTGTACACTGGTACACCTCTGCCTAACCCTTCGGGGAATACAGGCATGATGGTATATATATTTTTTTATAACATTTAAGTGATTTTAATCTTGAAAAAGGTTTATATGAACTTACCGGAACATCAGTCAGCTTCTCGTACAGTTCCTGCAGGCTCTTGTTGACAACTACATACATGCGAACGTTCTCCACCAGACATATCCTACACATGGACAGTTTCTCCATTTTCTTCTTAAAACTATCAGTCGATGTAGTTTTTTAGTTCAAGTTTGTTTTCAAAGCAGTGTAGTATACTAATAGCACGATTAGGCTTGCGTTATTTATTGATATTTGTAAGTTTAAGTTACAAACAAATTATTAATGCCCTCAGGCCTCAGCCGTCTTATTTTTGACAGTGACACTTCATAGGCATTGACACCTTACAAGTAACAAACTTTAGTCGAGTTGAAATTCATGTAACGTTTTGGTGTTTAGAAATTGATGTTAAAATGAATGTTGTCTTTTTGCGCCGTTTGAGATTTTCGGACCAGAAGCAGCTGCCCAGCACAGCACGTCGTGCTAGGAAGATGGGATGGCGCAAGGGTGTCGACGCACGTACCGTACCCAACTTCCAAGGCATTATTGTCATCCCATCTGCTGTGCGATTCTCTAAAATGCAAGCTCGAAAACGAGTCTCACTTTGATAACGAACCAACTTGTCATTGGCTTAGTATTCGTTCGCCGTGGTGACGTCACCACGGCGAACGAATATAAACCAATGACAAGTTCACTCGATCACTTTAGTGAGACTTGTTTTCGAGTTTGCATTTTAGAGAATCGTACTACAGGGGGTCTACTCTCTTTCTTCCAAACGAAACTTCGGTAACGAACGATATTGAAACGAAATTTCGTGAATGATCCTACTCTAATTCATTTTCGGACACACACAAAACGTTCGGAACCATAGATAATTTTCGTGAATGAAATAGGGTGTGGGTTCTTTATGATGTCATTTAAAGTTAATTACGGTTTTTATTTCAACTTAAAATTAATAAACTCTTTTGCTTTATTTTTGTATTTTACATTTAACACGTGATTTATTAAATATTTCTTGTAATATTCATGCAGAAAAAATGTAAATACAGATAAAATTATTATTTTCAACGAAATTCATCGAGACACTATAAAAAAACCTTTTCACTGTCATTAATAACCGACTAATTGGACGTAGTTACGCAAAAAGGATCCAACCCTCAAAGTGTATACGCAAAAAGGATCCAAGACACTTTGAGAGTTGGATCCTTTTTGCGTATCTACACTTTGAGGGTTGGATCCTTTTTGCGTAACTACGTCCAATTTTAAGAGTTCTATTTCATGTTAACGATGGGTAGTAATGTATGACAACCAAAATTTCTGTATAATCACCCGCAGTCTAATCAAAACATGTCAAGATATTTTATTTGAATGTTTTTTTAATACTTTTATTGTTTCTCAAGTATTGTGTTTATAAATTAACTAGCTTTTGCCCGCGGCTTCGCTCGCGTTAAGAAGTATTATTATTAATTAGGTATTTTGTTCCATTAGGTACTGATAGGTTCAAACCACAGATTACAATGTTCAAACTAATATGTTTACATCCTCCATCATCCCTCATTTTAACCCCATGGGGATTCAATTTATCAAAATCCTATTTAAGCGGACGTCTTCATCATAGTAGCTCCAATCTTTAATTTCAGTTCAATCAGTCGAAAATCTAAGAAGATTTATACAAACTTTCATCCCCTATTTTATCCCCTTAGGGGTTGAATTTATCAAAATCCTATTTAAGCGGACGTCTTCATCATAGTAGCTCCAATCATTCATTTCAGTTCAATCAGTCGAAAATCTAAGAAGATTTATACAAACTTTCATCCCCTATTTTATCCCGTTAGGGGTTGAATTTATCAAAATCCTATTTAAGCGGACGTCTTCATCATAGTAGCTCCAATCATTCATTTCAGTTCAATCAGTCGAAAATCTAAGAAGATTTATACAAACTTTCATCCCCTATTTTATCCCCTTAGGGGTTGAATTTATCAAAATCCTATTAAAGCGGACGTCTTCATCATAGTAGCTCCAATCATTCATTTCAGTTCAATCAGTCGAAAATCTAAGAAGATTTATACAAACTTTTATCCCCTATTTTATCCCGTTAGGGGTTGAATTTATCAAAATCCTATTTAAGCGTACGTCTTCATCATAGTAGCTCCAATCATTCATTTCAGTTCAATCAGTCGAAAATCTAAGAAGATTTATACAAACTTTCATCCCCTATTTTATCCCGTTAGGGGTTGAATTTATCAAAATCCTATTTAAGCGGACGTCTTCATCATAGTAGCTCCAATCATTCATTTCAGTTCAATCAGTCGAAAATCTAAGAAGATTTATACAAACTTTCATCCCCTATTTTATCCCCTTAGGGGTTGAATTTATCAAAATCCTATTTAAGCGGACGTCTTCATCATAGTAGCTCCAATCTTTAATTTCAGTTCAATCAGTCGAAAATCTAAGAAGATTTATACAAACTTTCATCCCCTTTTTTATACCCTTAGGGGTGGTATTTATCAAAATCCTTTCTTAGGGGATGCCTACGTCATAGTAGCTTTAAGCATGCAAAGTTTCAGCTCGATCGGTTTAAAATTGACAAAGTTTCGTACAAACTTTCATCCCCTATTTTATCCCCTTGGGGGTAGAATTGATGAAAATCCTTTCTTAGCGGATGCCTATGTCATAACATCTACCTGCATGCCAAATTTCAGCCCGATCCGTCCAGTGGTTTGGGCTGTGCGTTGATAGATCACTATCTCAGTCAGTCAGTCACCTTTGAATTATATATATTTAGATAGATAAAACACCAATGAGTTATACAACCAATACATCATGAACTTACAGGTAATTCAAATAATAATTACAACAATTCACAAGTCGCGCCAATAAATATCATAACATTAATTTCATTTGTGCATAACTTTGTACAAATGCAAACAATGTTATGATATTATGATCAAACTGATTCTGATATAGATTTGGGGTGTACTGCTTTAAGAGAATAAATGTATTTTACATTAATATATTCGTTTAATTTAGTAACGTTTGTAATTAAATTAAACCCAATTATAAATGTTACATTAGCATCGACAATAGTAAGGAACGTGAAATCAAATCAAATCATTTTATTTACATAATATGGGTTTTTCAGGAGATGTTACATTGTTTGTTGTTTCACCATACTCTGCCTATATAATAAGCATGTAAAATTTGGTTAATCTTACACTTATGTTAAAGTCCTTCAATTGCATTAGATTAGTAAAAAGATTAAAATTAAATTAAAATGAATTTAGATTATTAGGTATAGGTACTTATTTAAAATAAAATGATGGTGAGTTTTACATTAATCCTTTACATTTGTCTGTCTTTATCATTCATAAATTCGCTTAAAGTATAATATGCTTTATCTATGAGAAAACAGTGTAGTTTCTTCTTGAATAGCCTAACCTGATTGATATTTCGGATGTTTAGGGGTATATTGTTATAAATTTTCGTTTCCATACAAACAAAACTTTTGTATAAGGGCGCTGTTTTGGAATGTAGAACGCACAGCTGGTCTGCATGACGACGCCTTGTACGATACTCAAATAATTCTGTGTGTGATTTAATAAATGCTGCAGTTTCATATATATAGATACAGGGCAGAGTCAGTATTTTTAGTTTTCTAATAAGGTTTGCATGAATCAGTTTGTATTAAGTTGCATATAGCCCTAATGTATCTCTTTTGCGCTCTAAACGCACGTTCCAATTCAGTGGAGTTTCCCCAAAAAATAACTCCATATCTGAGAGTAGACGATACATAACCATGGTACGCTGTCATCACAGTTGTTATATCAACGATTTTTCTGAGATTACGCAGCGCAAAGGAATATCTATTTAGTTTATTATATAAGCACTCTATTTGCTGTTTCCATGTCATTTTGTTGTCTAGATATAATCCTAGAAACTTAGTTGATTCTACTACTTCTATTGATTGGTTTTGACATTAGCATATTTTATTATGGAATGCATGTAATTGTACAATATAATGTAATACGTTTTTTTAAAAGAGTATGTATGGAGTTTCTTGCCCGTTCTTCTCCATACGAAACTACCTTTTGGAATGGGCAACTAGATTCATTAGTTTTAATTATTTTGACGTTCAAAGGTGCCTTTTAATGGTCTAATTGAAATAAATGATTTGACTTTGACTTTGACTATCACATTTTCATTTTTTAAAGTCAAAGGATGATGCCAGAGTTTCTATGAAATCTGGTCCCACCTTCCAATAGCTATGTGTGTTACATCGTTGGATAGGTAATTTTGAGCTGAATAAAAGTTATTATGGCGCCAAGTTCCAAATCTTAGTCCGTTCAGAGTTATTATTTAATAAACATGGCAGTTTCTATGAAATCTGGTCCACCTTCCAATAGCTATGTGTGTTACATCGTTGGATAGGTAATTTTGAGCTGAATAAAAGTTACTATGGCGCCAAGTTCCAAATCTTAGTCCGTTCAGAGTTATTATTTAATAAACATGGCAGTTTCTATGAAATCTGGTCCACCTTCCAATAGCTATGTGTGTTACATCGTTGGATAGGTAATTTTGAGCTGAATAAATGTTACTATGGCGCCAAGTTCCAAATCTTAGTCCGTTCAGAGTTATTATTTAATAAACATGGCAGTTTCTATGAAATCTGGTCCACCTTCCAATAGCTATGTGTGTTACATCGTTGGATAGGTAATTTTGAGCTAATTATTATTATTATTTAATTATTCATCGTTGTCTACAACGACGTTATTTAAAAATAAGGCTGGACCTACAAATCCCGCATGCCTGGCGTGCCCTAGGTACCAAACGATTGAAACGATATGCGCACAGGTCCCTACAGTACGTCGTCCCGTTATACAGGTACAATATCTTTGGATAATATCGTTGTTGCGAACTTATAAGTAACAGTAGTACTTTCTAGCTCTCACGTGTCGCGACTGTATACGACCACGTAAGAGCCAAGCATCCTCATCAATGCCAAAATCAGGTAAATCCTCCAGTGCAGCTTCTCGGAATATTTCTATTGTATACATTCCATTTTGTAGATGTTCGCTGCAGTAAGATTTCGCTAACTTCAGTTGGTAAGTTCCCAAAGCTAACAAAATGATTTGTTCTTCACTGAATCTCGGGAAATCAATATCAGTTGCTTCTACTCTTCTAAAATCAGCTCTTCTGCTGTTTAATCGTTTCCGTTCCACATATTCATATAAAATATTACGGGTATATAACTTCAGCCTTATTTCGGTGACGATAGCTTCTGCATATTGACTATCTTCGATGGGTATATGAAAGTGGTTTGTAATAGCAGCAGCTATCCTAAACTCAGAAAACATGTGCGGCAACGCATTGTTGAAATATTTTTGGCGAAACAGTTTAAAATCCCGTTTGAACCTGCCGTTAACCACTTCCACTACCCAGCGGCAAATAGTGACCAATCGAGATTCGTTGGCTTGGTCAGTAGTAAGTTGGGATAACTTACGATACAAGATAGGATACTCTTGACGATGCAAGAAGAACTTGATCGTCTGCGTATAAGAGGCATTTGACAGGTAATCACTCATTCTTAATCCATTCTCACTCTCTCTCAAATCTGTCAAACAACTATCCATATATATGTTGAACATCCAAGGAGACGCTACACAGCCCTGTCTTACACCTCTTGAGATGTAAAACTAGTCAGTGTATGCCCCATTTATCCTAACACAAGCACTGGAATCTTTATACAAAGATTTCAGTGCTCGTATCAAGCGCCCGTCCACACCATACATTGATAGAGTCGACCACAGTTCTTCCCTCCAAACACTGTCATAGGCGAATGCCTAAAAAAAAACCTGGCAAAGCACAGTAGACTTTCTTGTGCTTTGCCAGTTTTTTTTCGGCTATGCACCTTAAGGAGAAGATCTGATCCATGCAGCCCATTCCCTCTCTAAATCCCGCTTGCACATCCCATATTTAACGCTATAATTACTACGTGTATAAAGCACAAATGCAATTATTACGTAAAAATAAAACCATAAAACTGCCATGTTTATTAAATAATAAATCTGAACGGACTAAGATTTGGAACTTGGCGCCATCGTAACTTTTATTCAGCTCAAAAATACCTATCCAACGATGTAACACACATATACTAGAAAGGTTTAGGTAGTTAACTAAATGTAAACAAAACAAACCACGTGACTCATGGATGCTAAACCTTTCACTTCAAATTTTAAAATCGTATTATTTAAAGTCGTATAATAATAGGCTCTAGTCTATATCAGAATTTGAGGAACTATCTGCCACATTAATAATAAAACGTTCAGTGGTATTATCAATCATTTTATCTAATTTAAATATTTTCTGTTCTTGTTTTATTACATGACCCTCGCAATTTTCAAAGGCGCCTGGTTAATCGACTAAACGTAATACCTGCAATTTTAGTTGCCATACTACATCACGGGCGTACTCTTCAATTTAGCGACGTTATCTAATTCATCGTATCTTCTAAAAGGTTTTGGGAACCTGTCTTTTTAGGCTCTTTACAATAGACAGATTACAAAATATTATACTATTTTATAAAACTAACAAAAAAGTGGTGTCCATACAATGACATCTATGAAGAGTAGTTTACGAATAAATGATAAAGTTTAACATACATTAATAAAAGAGAAAAGTATCGCATAAATCGAAATTAGAATTGATTTTGTTGTAACGTATTTTTAAACAAGGAAGTGTCAACTATAAAAAACCTTTTCTACGATTTGTTTACCTTTAGTTAACTACCTAAACCTTTCTAGTATAGCTATTGGAAGGTGGACCAGATTTCATAGAAACTGCCATGTTTATTAAATAATAACTCTGAACGGACTAAGATTTGGAACTTGGCGCCATAGTAACTTTTATTCAGCTCAAAAATACCTATCCAACGATGTAACACACATAGCTATTGGAAGGTGGGACCAGAATTTGCATCCTCCTTTATTTTGTCATTAATGTCATTCTTATTATAAGCGTCAAAAACGATAGTACTGTCAAAAACGATAGTACTGTCGTAAACGTAGTAACGTCGATAATTTCTATCGACATTTTTTTATACAGGATAAGTTTTTAACCAGTGCGTAAATTTTTTTTGGTAGTTCAGTGTCAGTAATAGAACACATTTCCGTGTTTAGTTAAAAAATCCTTATCCGAGTTTGAAATAAGCAAAACATGGACATATTCTATTCGCCATACTATCAATGACTACTCTTGGCCGTCGCCCGGGCGCATGGCTGGGGTGAGGGGGTGGGGAATGCGCTAGCGCTGAGTGACAATAAAATATGGTTTTTAAGTATACATGTTTCGTAAGCGATAACTTTTTTTTTAGTACTAAGACATATCAAAATAAAATATACGTGTTTAATAAAACGTGTTGAAGTTTATTATGGCAAAATTTACGCACTGGTTAAAATTTTTTCCTGTATTTCAACAACCCTAGGCATGTCAGTTTGACATAACTAATGTCGCAGAGATCAAGCTATCTTTAACAAGGTATACAATACATTCGGGTGCTATGCGTTTTCTGTTGATATTCCTACATTTTCAGCGTTTAATATGCCCCTATAATATAAACTAGAAATGCACCGAATATTCGGTTACTATCCAGTATCCGGCTTATCCGGCCCTTTTTTGCTATCCGGCCGGATACCGGATGGTAATGTACTAATCATAATCATTTATTTCATAACAAACATACATTTGTGTCGAAACTTACAAAAATCTGGCTCAAATACATTTCCAACAACATAGTTATAACACAATAAAATTCTTACAATTTCAATCTAATTATAATTATAATAATCAATAAATTAAAAATAAATTTCTAAAAATAAGAATCTTAGTACCTAACATGTATATATTCAAATAAATTAAATACATTCTCACCACATAACATTTTAAACAAATTAAAAGTATAAAAATAAGAATAAAACCTCCTTCTTTTTGTTTGAAGACGATTGGAATAGAAGATAAACAGTTTACTATCCGGCCGGATACCGGATAGTAAACTTGGTAGATTTTATAAATGGAATCTAAATAAAGACACAGTTGTAATTGAAGCTTTTTATTATTTTAAACAACTTTAACTTTTTATAATAAATCAATTATTTAAAGTAACTTGATGATAATACTGATACTTAGTTAAAAAATGTAATTATTTGTAACAAGTAATAGTAATATTAATTAATTTAATATTGGAAATCCACCAAAGGTAAATTATGATGTATAAAAACAAGATTTTCAGCATTTTTAGGATGGCCGAATATTCGGCGGCCGGATACCGCATATTTGGCTGGTGGTCAGGCCGAATATCCGGTATCCGGTATCCGGCCAGACAACTATTCGTTGCATCTCTAACATAAACCCCTCACATCGTTAAGGGAGGCCCGTGCCCCAGCAGTGGGGACGTATATGGATTGATGATGATGATGAAACTTTTGTTTTATTCTATCTATTAACTAGGTCATGTCCTACAGGACACATCTTGAATGTCTAGATATTTGAGTTTTATTTATTTATTTATCAGATGGAAAACCAACAGCAACATAAAATGGATACGACAGTTGAATATGCTACATTAAGCCAATTCCAGGTTCTCACGGGTAGCAATACAATAATTACATAGAGATCTTAAGGATCACTAGCAGCAGAGCACAACAAAATATATATATATTACAATTAAGTTAAGGTCACTAATACACACTATTCACTTTTGAAAAAGTCAAGGTTTAGCTGATTACGCGCTGTTGAGCCTTTAGTGTTAAACACATCAAACGAGAACTCTTTACACATTAAGTTAAGGTCTTTACTCGCTCGCACTAAATAAGAATTTTGCCTGTAGTTAGATGAAAAAAAGGGGATGGAGACAGGAGGGTTAAATCTTACTGATCTCTGAGGAATGTTGAAATTCAGTTTGAGCAGAAGATCAGGACAGTCAACCTCGTTGCCTATGATTTTTAAAACATATGTGAGGTCCGCCACCCAACGACGATTTACAAGTGGTTGCAGGTGGAATTTCTTGCAGAGATCTAAATAGTTTTCAGAACGATATTGAATACGCAGGCGTAAACATAGAAACCGAATGAACCTTTTTTGAATGTTTTCAATGCGATCTATATATTTGCTATGGCAAGGGTTCCAAATTTGTGACGCATATTCGAGGTGACTCCGCACAAATGAACAGTAGAGAATTTTAAGGGTTTTGGCTTTCTTAAAACTCCCAGCAAGTCTCATAATAAAACCAAGTGACTTCGAGGCTTTGGCTACTATCTGCTCAACATGCATGTTAAATAAGAGCTTAGAATCGTGATAGACGCCTAAGTCACGCACTCCATCGCATCGCTGTAATAGTTGCCCTTTGAGTGTATAAGTAGTAGTGTACGCGTTCTCGACTAAAGGAGATTACGGAATATTTTGTGGGGTTTAAATCTAATTTATTGATCCGGCAGTAATCATCCAAGCGCGTCAGGTCAGATTGGAGAGCATGCATGTCATCAATTGATGATATTGATGAAAATATCTTCATGTCATCAGCAAAGCAGAGCAAGTTTGAATTGAGGAAACACGAATCGATGTCACTTACATAAATTATAAAAAGTAACGGACCCATCAGTGAACCCTGCGGTACACCACAGGGAGCCGAAACCCAGCGACATATAATTACTAACAACGACAGCTTGGGACTTGTTTTCTAAATATGAAGAAAACCAGCGGAGTAAGTCACCTCTAATGCCGTTGTTAAGGAGCTTTGTTTTAAGGATTTCATGATCGATTCTACCAAAAGCTTTGCTGTAGTCCGTGTAAACGACATCAACCTGTGCACCCTTATCCATACTCTCAGTCAGAAAGTCATATACCTAGTATCTACTTAAATATTTAACACTTCACAATCAAAAACAATTTAAAGATTTGTATTAGTATAGATACGAGCATGTACATTTTTGTTTCTACAAACATACTGTTACGAGCTGGGTATGGGATAAATTAATTACTACCACTCAGACAATTAAATAACTTTATTAATCACAAAAACACTTAAACTTAATCACAAATACAGTACTGATCACTATTCGCTTGCATCAATTTTATACAACTCCAGCACCCTCATGAGCCATGTATGTGGCACCAAGTCATAGGCCTTCTTGTAATCTATCCAACATGTCGACAGATCCTTCCGGGATCGACGAACCTGTTGGCTAATATGCCATGTCAATGAGGAGCGGCTCCTTTGAGCACCACGGGATCCAATCCTACATCCATTCTGAGAGGGAACATCCTATTATTACCAATCATCAGCGTCCGTTGAGTATAATACGTTTAGTTATTATTGTTTCTCACCAGTGTGTCTGTCTACGCATAATTATGCCCTTTAAAATTGCTCCTATGATTAAAATAACGCTGACATATTTCGCATTTCTATGGCTTCTCAACAGTGTGTATACGAATATGATCAGTTAAATTACTCTTTTGACCAAAACTCTGCTCACATATATCACATTTGTAGGGTTTTTCACCAGTGTGTATACGAATATGTTTATTTAAATGACTCGTTTCTCTAAAATTACGCTCACATATATTACATTTGTAGGGTTTTTCACCAGTGTGTATACGAATATGAGATTTTAACTGACTCTTTGTCGTAAAAGAACGCTCACATATATCACATTTGTACGGTTTTTCACCAGTGTGTATACGAATATGATCACTTAAAATACTCATTTGAGCATAACTCTGCTCACATATATCACATTTGTAGGGTTTTTTACCAGTGTGTATACGAATATGTTGAGTTAAACTAATCTTATTACTAAAACTACGCTGACATATTTCACATTTGTATGGTTTTTCACCAGTGTGTATACGAATATGATTGGTTAAAATACTCTTTTGAATAAAACTACGTTGACATATTTCACATTTGTATGGTTTTTCACCAGTGTGTATTCGACTATGTTGAGTTAAAGTACTCTTATTAATAAAACTTCGTTCACATATTTCGCATTTGTATGGTTTATCACCAGTGTGTATGCGAATATGCGATTCTAAAGAACACTTTTTACTAAAAGACCGCTGACATATATCACATTTATAATTTCGAATGTGAATACGGATATGGTCTCTTAAAATTTTCTTACTACTATAACTACGCTGACATATATCACATTTGTAAGGTCTCTCTCCAGTGTGTTTTCTAATGTGATCTGTTAATTCATGGTTCTGACCAAAACGAAGCTGACATATATTACATTTGTGACGCTTCGTGTGTGTGTTGATATGGGTTTTTAAAATTTTCTTATTGCTGTAACTACGCTGACATATATAACATTTGTAACGATTATCACATGAGTGCATAACATTTTGTTGTTCTGAATTATTTACTTGATTTAAACTACGCTGATCACATTTGAAAGGTTCTTTGAAGCTAGTCACAAGTTGAGACGTACGATTTTGAGTGTTCTGGTTAATTTCCGCATCTGATTGTGTATTCTTATTTTGCTTGTCAGTAATTGTTTCTTCTCGTTTCGTTCCTCGTAAGTCAAGTCTCGTTATCTTCACGAAGGGTACCCCTGTGATTATAAATGTGGTAAGTACAATATTCCAAAAAGATTGGTGGATGCACCTAACATACTACAACGCCTGTATTCTCGAAGGGTTAGGCAGAGGTGTACCAAGGCACACACACAGTTAGCCAGTACGTTTAGGTCCCATGTAGTAAGTAGCGAGTCTATTGCCATTAACTGGGCACATCATAACTCCAAGCTGCTATTATGAATTGCATAGGAAAACCCAATAACACTTCTTGCTCAACCTGAAACCAAGATTTCTAGCGTAGCAGGCTTAGGACCACAAGGCTAACGAGGCAGTTATAAAATAAATTAAAATAGAGGGTTTGAAAGTCTCACACTAAACCAATGAAGGTTGTAGTGCCCGGTTTCTCATGACACTGAATTGTACTAACTAGTACTTACATTTCATCTCCCAGGCTTTACGTTTCTTCGCTTGTTGTTCATCCTCCACTTCAGTTTTAAACTCCATAAATGACCGATCATCTTCTGAATCTGCTTCAGAATGGTGCGGTGGTAAATCTTCTACCGGTAGTTGTTTCAGTTCTAGTTCTGTAAAAATACAAGTAGTATCATACTCATTGATAAATTATCTTTGTTTTATCACTTCATAAGGCGACAATAAGTTTGAAGTGGTTTAAAACCATTTTTATTTTACTTTAAATAATGTAATATAGTATCTACTTACATACTATATTAAACACTTAACAATCAAAAACAATTTAAAGATTTGTATTAGTATAGATAAGATAATGCAAATTTTTGTTTCTACAAACATACCATCACTTTGATTTTCCTCCTTAGGCTCAGTAATATCATCTTGTCTCTCACAAACTGCTGGCAGTTCTTGTTTGATAATATCACTTTCTTCTTGACATTCAACATCTATACTTATGTGTACCATTGGGGTTTGAATAAATCCACCGAAAAACTCTAACTGACCATGTTTTATTAAAGGATTCGGCTGCAAAAAGTTGA
This sequence comes from Caradrina clavipalpis, assembly GCA_932526535.1. Classification (NCBI taxonomy): domain Eukaryota; kingdom Metazoa; phylum Arthropoda; class Insecta; order Lepidoptera; family Noctuidae; genus Caradrina; species Caradrina clavipalpis. The sequence continues at coordinate 6,290,798 of OW052117.1, forward strand.
TTAATGATATAGTCCAATGAAACAGATCCACAAGTGACTATACATAAGTAGGTCCTACACACCCTGGACAGCGGGCCGTGCTACTAACCTCACTGCCCACTACATGAGAGAGGACCGTTATCAAACTGTACAAGTTCCAAACAGAAATTGTAGCAGTGTAGTTTTAAAATGTCATAAATGTAAACTACTATATCTCACAAGAGTTCACCTTAACATTCAACCAACAACCATTCAACACTCAACAGTACAGTTAGATGTGGAGCTGGAGACGGATCACTTCCATATGAGAAGTTATTACAATAAATGTCTGTTAACAAATCCCTCACCTCATGATCCTCATCCAACATCTGTGTGAACAGTTCTTCAGCTTCTAGACATTGTCTTTGGAATTTTGCGCATTGCTTCATTCTAGTGCAGCAGAAGAAACAAGCGAGCATCGGTCTACTATCTTCAGTTACGAACTGCAACAAAACCTATCTTATACTACTGAATATTGAGTTAAGTGAGCATGTAGTATACTAGCTTCTGCCATGACTTCGCCCGCGTGACTTTTTTTTAACCAGCTTTAAGTTATGTCTCTGGTTCCTGCTCCACTCTGACCGTAGCGCGATGTTGTATAGCCTTTACTATACCTCATGAGTCTGGCTACCATACACAGAAAACGTTTTCAAATTCTACTATTAATGATCTGTAGTAGTATTAATCAAACAACAACATTTAAGTGAATTTAAGTGCAGCTCGAGTTTGGATTTGTGCCCGGTTAATGGCAATAGGCTCGCCCCCTATTACATGGGACCTAAATATACCGGCGAAATGTGGGTGTACACTGGTACACCTCTGCCTAACCCTTCGGGGAATACAGGCATGATGGTATATATATTTTTTTATAACATTTAAGTGATTTTAATCTTGAAAAAGGTTTATATGAACTTACCGGAACATCAGTCAGCTTCTCGTACAGTTCCTGCAGGCTCTTGTTGACAACTACATACATGCGAACGTTCTCCACCAAACATATCCTACACATGGACAGTTTCTCCATTTTCTTCTTAAAACTATCAGTCGATGTAGTTTTTTAGTTCAAGTTTGTTTTCAAAGCAGTGTAGTATACTAATAGCACGATTAGGCTTGCGTTATTTATTGATATTTGTAAGTTACAAACAAATTATTAATGCCCTCAGGCCTCAGCCGTCTTATTTTTGACATTTGACAAGTTGACAGTGACACTTCATAGGCATTGACACCTTGCAACAAACTTTAGTCGAGTTGAAATTCATGTAACGTTTTGGTGTTTAGAAATTGATATTAAAATGAAAGTTGTCTTTTTGCGCCGTTTGAGATTTTTGGCACCAGAAGCAGCTGCCCAGCACAGCATGTCGTGCTAGGAAGATGGGATGGCGCAAGGGTGTCGACGCATGTTGCATCCTACACCAAAGGCCTACCCTACTTCCAAGGCATAATTGTCATGTCATCGCATCTGGTCTCTTCAAATCGTCGCGTGGCAAGCCAACTGGCTCCAAGACAGCTAGCACTCCGGCGGACACAAGAGCACGACCGATGATGTCATTGATGCTGGCGTGCCGTGCTATGCGGCCAGCGCCCTTTTTGCTTAACAGGCCATGGTGTCCGAGGCAGTCGACAGCTTCACTGCACTGACAGCGGTGCGGAGCCCCACGAGGTGCGCTCAGGCGCAGGCATGTAGCCAGCCGGAATGTGGAGTCAATAGAAAAGTAGGATAATAAGACTAGTAAGTCAATAGTAAATCACTTGATATATTTTAATTAAATATTTTATTTTTGTTTTTTTTTTAACAAAATCGTAATATATGTTACTAGCTTTCGCCCGTGACTTAGTCCGCGTAAATGTCGGCTATCAAACTCACCCTCACCGCGTAACAAATTTCATCAAAATCGGTTCAGTAGTTTAGTCGTCGATGCGTAACAGACAGTCAGACCGCGTTATAAATATTAGTTTGGGTGGAACACGTTTAAACGAACAAATAAAAAAACCTCGTTAGCTTTAATATATTAGAAGGTAAGTATAGATAATTAGATAAATCAAAATGAAAATTATCTAAGGTCAAGGTGTCGAAGTCCGGCATATTTTATTGCAAATTTGATTTGATGAACACCCTATGACTGTTTTTTTTTTACTTAATTGTATGTTTTATATATTAATGATGACTTAAGATTCCTTATTTATCAGTTACTTCTACAAACATCAATGAAACTAATATCAATACAGGATAAGTTTTTAACCAGTGCGTAATTTTTTTTTGGTAGTTCAGTGTCAGTAATAGAACACATTTCCGTGTTTAGTTAAAAAAAAAAAAAAAAAAAATTTCATCCTTATCCGAGTTTGAAATAAGCAAAACATCCAGGACATAATCTATTCGCCATACTATCAATGAAAACTCGCGGCCGCCGCCCGGGCGCATGGCTGGGGTGAGGGGGTGGGGAATGCGCTAGCGCCGAGTGACAATGAAATATGGTTTTTAAGTAAACATGTTTCGTAAGCGATAACTTTTTTTTTTAGTACTAAGACATATCAAAATAAAATATACGTGTTTAATAAAACGTGTTGAAGTTTATTATGGCAAACTTTACGCACTGGTTAAAAATTTTTCCTGTATAGAAATAGCCGCGTTTTTTTAAGAGGTGGGCACTAGACGGACTTTCCCGACTAATTGGGGTAACTCCGTCACTAGCATGATTTGTTTGTAATTTGATCGATATTTGCAGCAGTCGTATTCAGAAAATATTCGAAAATGAAAATTAATCAAATACATGCTTTCAGTTCCACAATATAAGGTAGGAATCACAATCTATAGCGGTAAAATCATGAAGTGGGGTAAGTTCGGTATATTTGCAAGGGCGGGGATCGTCAACATTAAAATCAGTACAATTTTATTTTTAATATTCTCTTTGTAGGGTTCAGGTAAGTATGTTTATGAGGTGAAATGCGATATGAACTTTCATACGTTTTGAAAGGATGATGCCAGAGTTTCTATGAAATCTGGTCCCACCTTCCAATAGCTATGTGTGTTACATCGTTGGATAGGTAATTTTGAGCTGAAAAAAAGTTATTATGGCGCCAAGTTCCAAATCTTAGTCCGTTCAGAGTTATTATTTAATAAACATGGCAGTTTCTATGAAATCTGGTCCACCTTCCAATAGCTATGTGTGTTAGATCGTTGGATAGGTATTTTTGAGCTGAATAAAAGTTACTATGGCGCCAAGTTCCAAATCTTAGTCCGTTCAGAGTTATTATTTAATAAACATGGCAGTTTCTATGAAATCTGGTCCACCTTCCAATAGCTATGTGTGTTACATCGTTGGATAGGTATTTTTGAGCTGAATAAAAGTTACTATGGCGCCAAGTTCCAAATCTTAGTCCGTTCAGAGTTATTATTTAATAAACATGGCAGTTTCTATGAAATCTGGTCCACCTTCCAATAGCTATGTGTGTTACATCGTTGGATAGGTATTTTTGAGCTGAATAAAAGTTACTATGGCGCCAAGTTCCAAATCTTAGTCCGTTCAGAGTTATTATTTAATAAACATGGCAGTTTCTATGAAATCTGGTCCACCTTCCAATAGCTATGTGTGTTACATCGTTGGATAGGTAATTTTGAGCTAATTATTATTATTATTATTTATTTAATCATCGTTGTCTACAACGACGTTATTTAAAAATAAGGCTGGACCTACAAATCCCGCATGCCTGGCGTGCCCTAGGTACCAAACGATTGAAACGATATGCGCACAGGTCCCGTCGTCAGTACGTCGTCCCGTTATACAGGTACAATATCTTTGGATAATATCGTTGTTGCGAACTAATAAGTAACAGTAGTACTTTCTAGCTCTCACGTGTCGCGACTGTATACGACCACGTAAGAGCCAAGCATCCTCATCAATGCCAAAATGAGGTAAATCCTCCAGTGCAGCTTCTCGGAATATTTCTATTGTATACATTCCATTTTGTAGATGTTCGCTGCAGTAAGATTTCGCTAACTTTAGTTGGTAAGTTCCCAAAGCTAACAAAATGTAAAAAAAAACCTGGCAAAGCACAGTAGACTTTCTTGTGCTTTGCCAGGTTTTTTTTCGGCTATGCACCTTATGGAGAAGATCTGATCCATGCAGCCCATTGCCTCTCTAAATCCCGCTTGCACATCCCATATTTAACGCTATAATTACTACGTGTATAAAGCACAAATGCAATTATTACGTAAAAATAAAACGATAAAACTGCCATGTTTATTAAATAATAACTCTGAACGGACTAAGATTTGGAACTTGGCGCCATAGTAACTTTTATTCAGCTCAAAAATACCTATCCAACGATGTAACACACATAGCTATTGGAAGGTGGACCAGATTTCATATAAACTCAAATCAAATCAAATCAAATCATTTATTTCAATTAGACCATTTACAGGCACTTTTGAATTGTCAAGAAGTTACAGTTTAAAATTGAAGCTAGTTGCTCGTTCCAAAACGTAGGTCTCTATGGAGAAGAACGAGCAAGAAACTCCATGGACACTCTTTTCCTTCCATTTGGTTTTTACAAAGTCTTGGTTACAATATTCTTGTTGCTTCTAATGTGAAAACAATGAAGGTGAATATAAAAAATAACAAAATTATAATAACGATGTAAGACATGGCAGTTAAGAGTTGACCAATCCCAACTGACAGCACCCGTTCACGAATATGACGCGTGCATCAGCACCGTTTAGCTCAACCATCTTGAAGGGAACCAAACGATCCAACCCACGCGCCACCGTCAGCAAGACATTAAAGTGAGCATGACAAAGCTCTCAACTGCCATGCTCAGTGTCCAACACATAGTAACTTAACAAGTAAATGGCTCCATGGTAGTCACATTTACAAAATTGAAATATATGATGTAAAATTATACAAAACTAAGGTCATCAGCGAACCTTTTCAAAAAATAAACTGCAGTAAAAATTATAATAACGGTATACGTTATTAAGGTCAATAAAAAAGGCGCTAATAACATCGTTATGTTTAGAAAAAACAAATGTATATTAATTTGTGTGCCCGAGTGGCTGTGGAGCAGGACTAGCATTAAGCCAAGCATTTTTATCATTTATATAATCTTCTAATTTGTAATATGCTTGACTACATAGTGTGCGTTTTATACATGTTTTAAACTTTCTCTCATTTAGTTCGAGAATATTGAGCGGTATTTTATTATAACATTTTACACAGTACCCCATAAAAGAAGTGTGTACTTTTGACAATCGAAAACTCGGTTGCTCTAATTTATTCCTATTTCTAGTATTAAAATTATGTCTATCACCAACTTTTCTAAAATGATGAAGATTTTTCCGAACATGCATAATGTTTTCATATATATATTGACAAGGTACCGTCATAATATTAATTTTTTTAAACAATTGCCTTAGAGATTCGCGTCTGCCAAGATTATAGATGGCTCTGACAGCCCTCTTTTGCAAAATAAAAATAGATTCTATGTCTGCAGCCCGTCCCCATAGCACAATACCGTAAGACATGATACTATGAAAGTAGCTAAAATAGACCAGTCTCGCGGTATCCACGTCTGTCAATTGTCGGATTTTCCTGACAGCGTAAGCGGCTGAACTCAACCGCCCTGCAAGAGATGTTAAGTGAGGACCCCACTGCAGCTTTGAGTCAAGCGAAACCCCCAAGAAAACTGTCTTATCGACGAATTCTAGTACTTCCTTATTCAATATAACGTTACATGCACTACTTCTAACGTTCGGTAAAGCAAATCTTATGCATTTAGTTTTCTTCTCATTTAACACTAAGTTATTTATCGTAAACCAATTATGAACCTTAAGCATAGCGTTATTTACTTCGTCAAGGTGCTGTGCCCGTCTATTTACATTAAAGATCAGTGAAGTATCATCAGCAAATAACACCATTTTAGGTTGGTTTTTCAGTAAATGAGGTAAATCATTTATGTAGACTAAAAAGAGAAACGGACCCAATATTGAACCTTGCGGAACTCCCATCTTTACTTTCAAGCCTGATGAATTTACACCGTTTATTTGAACTTGCTGTAGTCTATCATTTAAATACGATTTCAGTGAGCTAAGCGCTAGTTGACCGAAGCCGTAATGCTCAAGCTTCTGGAGGAGGGTCTCATGATTTACGCAATCAAACGCTTTTGAGAGGTCGCAAAAAATGCCAATGGCATCCTGTGAGTCCTCCCATGCATTAAAGATGTGCTTAATTAAAGTGACACCGGCGTCAGTAGTGCAACGCCCTCTGGTGAAACCAAACTGCTGGTCGTGTAAGATGTTATTACAGTTAAAATGATTAAGCATTTGATTGAGCATCACTTTTTCAAACACCTTGCTGAACACCGGCAAAACCGAAACGGGTCTATAGTTATTAGTGTCTTTACTATCCCCGGATTTAAAAAGTGGTATAACTTTGCTGTGTTTCATTAAAGTCGGAAAAACCCCTTGGTCTACACATAAGTTAAATATTAAAGCTAAATAGGGTGCAACTGTCTCAATAATAGACTTACACACATTAGTAGACATGCCCCACATATCTTCTGTAACCTTGATCTTAAGTTGTTTGAAAGCCTTTATGACATCCACAGGGTTAATATGTCTAAATTTAAATTCCTTAGGACAGGCTGAAACATTCGCTCTTAATAAATCTATAGCAAGTGAGGGCGAGGAATCTAAAGTTTCTGTGGTTTTAATTGGGATATTGGTAAAGAAAGTTGCAAATTCCTGAGCCACATCGATATTATTGCTTATGAGACCTCGGGAAGTCTCCAGAGTGTAATCATTATTTTGTCTTTTATTTCTATTTGTTTCGTTGTTGATAATTTTCCAGACCATTTTTATTTTATTGTCTGCTGATTTTACCTTGTTGCTAATGTATAAGGCTTTAGCTGCCTTACATGTATTTTTAAAAATTTTAGAGTAAGTAGCAACATGCTTATTAAAAGTTACCGTATTTATATAAGGCTTAAGGCCATACAGCTCAAAGAGTCTTTCCCTACTTTTTCTGATACCTTTAGTCGCCCAGTCACTGAATAAAAATTTAGGGCAAATTGTTTTAGATTTTTTCTTAAAAATATTATTGAATTCCGTTTGCACAACTGAAAAAAATTCTTCATACAAAGTATCACCATTATTCATATTAAAGCTCTGAACACATAATTGACTCATTAAAGTGCTATTGAATTTATTTAGATTACCAGATGTTATTGGTCTTGACTGTATCTGCACTTTTTGTGATGGTGTGCTGTATTCAAAAGTAACGGTTTGTCCACTGTGATCAGAAGGAAGGTAATTTACAATGGCTTTATCTAAGTAGTCGCAACAACAAAAAACATTATCAATACATGTAGCAGTAGTTAAAGTCACTCTTGTTGGTTCTAGAAACACATTTGATAAGTTGAATGATTTAAAGAGATCTAAGAATCTACTGCTATTCGAATTATTTTCTAAAATATTAATATTAAAGTCGCCACAAATGATTACTGATTTATTACCAGTTGCAAGTTTTGCTAAAACATCTTCCATAATCGACTCAAACAAAGAGTAATTTTGATAGTTTGGGGGTCTGTAAGCGCACACTATGACATGCTTATCTAGCTCAACACAGGACAGCTCAATAATGTGTTCAACCGATAGTTCAACTATGTCTTGTGCCATGTTAACTGCCATGTTCATTAAATAATAACTCTGAACGGACTAAGATTTGGAACTTGGCGCCATAGTAACTTTTATTCAGCTCAAAAATACCTATCCAACGATGTAACACACATAGCTATTGGAAGGTGGACCAGATTTCATAGAAACTGCCATGTTTATTAAATAATAACTCTGAACGGACTAAGATTTGGAACTTGGCGCCATAGTAACTTTTATTTAGCTCAAAAATACCTATCCAACGATGTAACACACATAGCTATTGGAAGGTGGACCAGATTTCATAGAAACTGCCATGTTTATTAAATAATAACTCTGAACGGACTAAGATTTGGAACTTGGCGCCATAGTAACTTTTATTCAGCTCAAAAATACCTATCCAACGATGTAACACACATAGCTATTGGAAGGTGGACCAGATTTCATATAAACTGCCATGTTCATTAAATAATAACTCTGAACGGACTAAGATTTGGAACTTGGCGCCATAGTAACTTTTATTCAGCTCAAAAATACCTATCCAACGATGTAACACACATAGCTATTGGAAGGTGGACCAGATTTCATAGAAACTGCCATGTTTATTAAATAATAACTCTGAACGGACTAAGATTTGGAACTTGGCGCCATAGTAACTTTTATTCAGCTCAAAAATACCTATCCAAGGATGTAACACACATAGCTATTGGAAGGTGGGACCAGAATTTGCATCCTCCTTTAGGTGTACAAACCAGATCCAGATGGTCTTTAAACAATAGAAAAACGAAATGGTAACAAACAAACACTTGGTTATATTAGTACTGTTTTGGCAGATAGCATATTGATGAAAGGCAATAATAAAAACCCCTTTTTCTTCCTTTTTTTTATTCAAAAGAATTATTTTATAATAGGAAAATACATTGAAAGAAAAACAACGTCATTGTCATTCTTGGTATATTATATATACGAGCAGCCTTGTATTCCGGACAGCTTGTACAGCGTCAAGCAATTTTTCTTTAGTGTAAGACGATTTGTTGTTGTTGTTCTCTAGTAAATTTGAGTCATTTTTGTTATTTTACCTGAAGAATAAAATAAACTAATTTTAAATCGGTTAAATGACTGATGAAATTAATTACATTATATTTCTAGTGAAAAGACACTATTAATATCATAAAGTACCTATTCATAATTGGCGAAAAGAAAACCTGCAAATAAGTAGCGTTGACTGTATAACTATGTATAAAACAATATTCAAAGAAAACACTTATACCAGAAAAGGTTATCAACATCTGACTTGGGGCAAGATCGGCACATGACGGCCTTTCCCTAAAATACTAGACAGTCTTACCCCAATATTTAATTTTTAAGTTAAATTTTTATCACAACCAATATTTCTATAAATAATGATTTAAATTCGACTTGGATATAATAAAACAATAAAATGTAATACAGACTAGACACTTACCACTACAAAACGTAAACATCTGTTGATATTAAAATTTCACGTTAGGTAAAACGTCGACGCAACTCACTCGTATTTCAAATTTTCAACGACAAAAAACTTTGGAGACCGATTTTTGCTATTGAATTCCACACTACGACATCTATAATTTAAAGGTAGGACGAACTAGTGACTCAGTTTTAGCGACCGAGCTACCAACGTCGTAGCTATTCAAAAACAGCTTAGAAAGACGTTGTACGGTGTTCCCCCGTAGACGAACTTCCCCACCTTGACCTTATATAAATTAATAAAATTGAACTGTCTGTCTGCGTTTAATGTCAAATAACAGCTTTTTACTAAATACATATATGAATGTTTACGCGGTATCTATACCATATCACCAATTCATTAAATTATATTTTGTGTCTATCTGCCTGTTTCTTCAGGCTAATCTCCGAAACGGGTGAACTGATGTTGACAGGACTTCCACCACCAGCGTAACCAGCTGTCTGCCACGGACAGCAGTTACAGAGAGCTGGTGTTATATGGAGTAACTCAGGCTTTTATTTTAGAAAACCAATGAGGATTCCGCGCAAGAAATTAACAATAGTCTCGCCCCCTATTACATGGGAACTAAACATACCGGCGAGCTGTGGGTGTACATTGGTACACCTCCGCCTAACCCTTCGGGTAATTAAGGCGTGTTTGTATGTGAAATGAACCCCGAGATAACCGATATACATGCGAACGAAGTCGCGGACATAAGCTAGTTTACAAAATATTATTAGTTATACACTCATAGTCCCTTTAAACAAATGTTACAAGTTAAATGTGACCCACTCCCCAGAGTTCGATTGAGCGGATACATAGTTTTTATTTTATTTGAAGTTAGCAAGGCCTAACCTGCGCCTAACGCTTACATATTCTACACTTTTAGAGGTTCAATCCGTAATCTACAACATTCTTACATTGTATGTCGTGTTTTTACAATGCCTTGAGAATCAGAAAAAGGTACTAACATAATGCAACATTGGTCATCCCCCATAGCAAACAGTGTCTTAATTATAGCCTAAGTTTTAAGTAGCGTTTACCACAATACGTATACATTAGTGAAAACCGTACCCAAATCATTAATCCGTCACTGGTATAGCGTGCACAAATACACGGGCAAATAGCAAAACATTCTAAAAACTCTATTTTTGCGGCATTAGAATCAGTCCCCGACCTCGTAACAATTCCTTTTTTTCAGAAATATTAAATATACAGATTTGACTTACACTAAGTTTTAGTCTCAGGTATGCCTTCTTTCTAATTACCAATCGGACATAAATCCAAACTCTGGGCGTTTGCAGAAAAATCCACTATCGTAACTTTAAGCAGTGATCTTTGTAACCATTCTTCCTGCTTGGTGGATTTTGATGACATGGCATTTCCTTAAGTTATACATGACCACGTGAGCGATGCCGCGGGAACAGCTAGATTATTATTTTATTTTATTATTTATTTATTAAAGTTGGTCAGACCTTTAAGAGTATTTTGACAAAATTGTAAGAGTCAAACAGACAAAATTTTTTCATACCTTTTTTTTTCAATACAGGAAAAAATTTTAACCAGTGCGTAAATTTTGCCATAATAAACTTCAACACGTTTTATTAAACACGTATATTTTATTTTGATATGTCTTAGTACTAAAAAAAATTAAATTAAAAATTTAAAAAACCCCCAACACAAAAACCTAAGTTCCCTTTAAAAAGTAAAAAAATAACAAAAAAAAATACGTCACGTTGGGGGACCGCTCGGGACGATCGTATCCTAAATGCAACATCGGTCCCCCAACGTGACGTATTTTTTTTGTTATTTTTTTACTTTTTAAAGGGAACTTAGGTTTTTGTGTTGGGGGTTTTTTAAATTTTTAATTTAATTTTTTATTTTATACTTTTTATAGGTACCTATTTATTATAATGTCGATTTTGTTAAGTTTGAGACCCCACTCGAGTATATTTAGAGACATTCGGTTTTTCTTCCCTACTTTCACCCCCACAACTTTTAAACGGCTCAACCGATTTTCATCAAACATGTCTAAGAACACTCGTACATAGGTCACCTTTATTACAAAAAAAAACTAAATTGAAATCGCTTCATCCGTTCGGCAGCTTTACTTCGGTTTTTCGTATGTTTTGCTTATTTCAAACTCGGATAAGGATGAAATTTTTTTTTTTTTTTTTTTTAACTAAACACGGAAATGTGTTCTATTACTGACACTGAACTACCAAAAAAAATTTACGCACTGGTTAAAAACTTTTCCTGTATACAGTTTTGATTTCACTGCTGTTCTATAAGTGTAGCGATGAAAAGACATTATTTTCTGAAAAATATCAAAAGATTTGAAAAAATAAGTAAACAAATTAATATTATGGCGGAAGTTTTGCATGCTGCTATTTTATAGAATAGTTTGGAATCTTCTAGTATGACAAAAACAATTTGAAAAATTACAAAAAGAAAAGCAGTCCGTGGGGTCCGAATCCGAACTCACGATCACCGATTTACAAAGCGGTTATCGAACGTTTAGACTATTTATTTCGTTGAGAATTACTCTAAAATAGCCGTTCTAGTTGGCCATGACGGACTGCTTAGCTATTTGAAGGTATAGCGTTATGATAATTATTTTAGAAGTTAAAAATCGCAGCTATCTACAACATTCCTACAAAATAACTCATTTTTTTCAATTCCGTGAGAACCTATAGAAGAATACGAACACAATGCAACATTGCTCATCCCCCAAAGCAAATAGCGTGATAATTTATAGCCTAAGTTTTAAGTTAAGCTTACCACTATACATAAGTGAAAACCGCATTCAAATCGGTTGAGCCGTGCCTGAGATTAGCGTGCACAAACGCACAGACAAACAGAAAACCAGACAAACAGACAAAAATTTTAAAAACCATATTTTCGGTATTAGAATCATTCCCCGACCTCATAGCAGTTCCTTTTTTTCAAAAATATTAAATGTACAGTTTTGACTTCTCTACGATTTTATTATAATTATTATATATTATATATGTATGATGAATAGATTAATTTGTAAGGTTTTCACCAGTGTGTACGAGTACTGTTCGGGCGTCGTCGGCTATCTTCGTCAGGCGTCGGGCGGTTGCGCGGTCGACCGCGCGGGTGTAGGAGAGGGGCCGCGGGCCACACTCTTCACTACCGAGCTCCAGCGACGACACGCGCGCGTTCAACCATTTTAACTCATTCTTTATTTATAAGGTAGTCAGTTTATACAATTCACTGCTTTTACAAGTATGTTTAATTAAATAGCTGTTTCGACTGAAATTATACTGACATATATTACATTTGAAAAGTTATTCACCAGTGTGTATACGAATAATGATCAGTTAAATGTTTCTTAGTACTAAAACTCTGCTCACATATATCACATTTGTAGGGTTTTTCACCAGTGTCAGTGTGTATCCGCATATGATTAGTTAAACTAATATTTCGACTAAAACAACGCTGACATATTTCGCATTTGTATGGTTTTTCACCTGTGTGCATACGATTATGTTGAGTTAAATGACTCTTATTACAAAAACTACGCTGACATATTTCACATTTGTATGGTTTTTCACCAGTGTGTATACGAATATGATCAGTTAAATGTTTCTTAGTACTAAAACTCTGCTCACATATATCACATTTGTAGGGTTTTTCACCAGTGTGTATCCGCATATGATTAGTTAAACTAATATTTCGACTAAAACAACGCTGACATATTTCGCATTTGTATGGTTTTTCACCTGTGTGCATACGATTATGTTGAGTTAAATGACTCTTATGACAAAAACTACGCTGACATATTTCACATTTGTATGGTTTTTCACCAGTGTGTATACGATTATGATCAGTTAAATGACTCTTACGACAAAAACTACGCTGACATATTTCACATTTGTATGGTTTTTCACCAGTGTGTATACGACTATGTCCAGTTAAATGAGACTTACAAATAAAACTTCGTTGACATATTTCGCATTTGTAGGGTTTTTCACCTGTGTGTTCTCGATTATGGTTATTTAAACTACTGTTAGTAAAAAAACTACGATGACATATTTCGCATTTATATGGTTTTTCACCAGTGTGTATACGAATATGATTGGTTAAAATACTCTTTTGACTAAAAGAACGCTGACATATATGACATTTGTAACGCCGAATGTGAATGCGGATATGGTCTCTTAAAACTTTCTTACTACTGTAACTGCGCTGACATATATCACATTTGTAAGGTCTCTCTCTAATGTGTTTTCTAATGTGATCTGTTAATTCATGGTTCTGACCAAAACGAAGCTGACATATATTACATTTGTGACGATTCGTGTGTGTGTTGATATGGGTTTTTAAAATTTTCTTATTGCTGTAACTACGCTGACATATATCACATTTGTAACGATTATCACACGAGTGCATAAAATTTTGTTGTTCTGAATTATTTACTTGATTTAAACTACGCTGATCACATTTGAAAGGTTCTTTGAAGCTAGTTACAAGTTTAGACGTACGATTTTGAGTGTTCTGGATAATTTCCGCATCTGATTGTGTATTCTTATTTTGCTTGCCAGTAATTGTTTCTTCTAGTTTCGTTCCTCGTAAGTCAAGCCTCGTTATCTTCACGAAGGGTACCCCTGTGATTATAAATGTGGTAAGTACAATGTTCCATGAAGAAACAATACATGAATGATGCTCATATATCTTAACATACTATCACGCCTGTATTCCCCGAAGGGTTAGGTAAAGGTGTACCAATGTACACCCACAGGACGCTAAGCTAACGAGGCAGTTATGCACATAAATAAAAATAGAGGGTTTGAATGTCTCACACTAAAACCAATGATGGTTGTTGCTCACAGTTTCCCACGACCCTCAATAGTCCCTTTTATCATTAGTGTTATGAAGTACAAAATTGAACAAACATCGAGGTAGACATCACACGCTCATCTCCCGAGTAGCTTGCGCATCCACTAACATCCAGAGGCTTTCAATTTAATTAGTTTCACTAGCTGGTACTTACATTTCATCTCCCAGGCTTTACGTTTCTTCGCTTGTTGTTCATCTTCCACTTCAGTTTTAAACTCCGTAAATGACGCATCACCTTTTAAATCTGCTTCAGAATGGTGCGGTGGTAAATCTTCTACTGGTAGTTGTTTCAGTTCTAGTTCTGTAAATATACAATTAGCATCAGGAGCAATACTCATTGATAAATTACTGTTTGTTTTATCACTTCATAAGGTGGCATAAGTTTGAAGTGGTTTAAAACATTTTACAATTAAAAACAATTTAAAGTAGTGTCCGACCGAAAGTTTGGTTTCGGCTTCGGCGGCAAACCTGCTGAAATTTAAACCGAAACTGCATTCGGGAATTCTCGCGCTGTGCTCGGTCACGTTCGCACAACATTTTGCCGCGTCCACGTGCCTAAGGGCTCATTTACGGAGACGCGGGGCGTCGCGCGTCGCGTTGTGCGGGGCGGCCCACACTGAATTCAAACATATGGCGTTGTATGAGTGCGTTTACGGAGAAGTGATTTTAGACGCGTATGCTTGAAATGGAGCGGCTGGCACCGCCGCGTCGCATGCGGCGGCGCACGCAGCGGCAATTCTCGTTGAAGCGATGCCCGAGGCGGAGTCTTCTGCCAGTTTTTTGGAAATTGCAGAACGCAGACGTAGTCACCGTTACAATGGAGTACGATATTATCGATTTTTTATTGGAAGAAATTTCTACATCATAACAGAAGTGCGCCGCAGCGCACGCTTGAGGAGTCGCCGCGGGCGCAGCGGCGGGCACCGCCACGCGTCCCGCCCCGCGGCTCCATGAACAACGTCCTATATTGCCATTGCCATACGTTTGTGTTTACGCGTGCGATGATAAGTGCCGCTTGACGCGCCGCCGCTCCGTAAACAGACAAATCGTACGACGCGCCGCGAGACTCCACGCCGCACGCGACGCGCGACGCCCCGCGTCTCCGTAAATCAGGCCTAATCATGTCGTGTCTGGCTCGTGCTTGCAGTTCGTTTTATTTGTTGTGAGTTTTCGTGTGATTTATTTCGAATTCGATAAATTTTATCAAGTGACATAGCACAAGAGTAGGTAGTAAACATAAAAAGATATTTTAATATAACAAACTAGTACATAGATTTTAGTAGAAACAAGTTTAATATAATGATCTAAATATTTTTGGTTAATTAAAACTATTAAATAACATTAACTTATTTAGAAATAAATTGTATAAATGGCTTAATGAACACAATTTTTATGACATGAATGATTTCTTTATATTACCTACTAAGACATAACTTGAATTTTGTAAAATTATGTTTTAGCGCTATTGATTAATTTAATTATAACTGTGACATTTTTTTTTTTATTTACCCTTGACCGGAATATTTTGCATGCAATTTATAGATATTATCTATATAGCTGAACATGTGTACTTTAAAACCAAACTGTAACATCTTTATACCATGTTTGACGCAAATAAAGATTTATCTATTTATTTTTATTTTTTATTTTTTTTGTGTCAATAAACTTTTTCTTTCTTTCTTTCTTTCTTTCTTTCTTTCTTTCTATCTTATCTTGGTTAATTTAACTCACTCGCTAATGCTATACCTAAACAAACATTATTTAGGTACTTGGTACTAACTATAGTGCATTAGTGGTGATAATATTAAGGATTCAGAGTTTCTTAGTTCATTTTAATAATCGACTAGTCTCCCTATGGTGTAGGTCTGCTATGCTCAACTCGTAAAATACCTATTAAGGGTTCATACGCACTATGCGGGTAGCCGCATTACGGCTAGCCGCGCGGCTGACCGCAGGATGCGGTTGCGAATGCGGCCAGCCGGATCGCAGGCAGCTGCATTCGCAACCGCAACGTGCGGTTGAAGAACCGTTGCGATTTGCGGTCATGTCGATCCATTTCAAAGATGGACGTGGAAGAAGTTGCAGCTATTTACTACATTTACACATGTTACGTAAAGAAGAAAAAACTAATTTGGATTTCGATGATAAATTTTTCGGTATCGAATTCCATTTTACCAGACGTACCACGTGCACACACTCACTCAATGGCGGGCAGCCGCAGACTGAACCGCACAGTGCGTATAGCAACTAGGCATGGAACATTTCATAAATAGCAGGTGAAATTTCATATGAAATCATTAATTACACCCGCTATTTGCCTTCACTTAAACTGCTATTTTTCACAGTCAATGAAATCACGAATCATTATGATTTCATTTATTCATTCGAGCGAAGTTCGTGAGCGGCGCGCTGCTGTCTGCCAAAGCGACCGAGCGAGTAAGAAAGAAGGAATGATTTGTTCATGTGCGTGTTAGATAAGGACGAGAGATGTCCTACATTATAACACTGCGAATAAAAATCATTGACTGTGAAATTTCACATGTGAAATCATATGATTAAAAGTCATCATTTCATATAATGAAAATGAATTAAAAATAGCAATCATTTCCATGCCTAATAGCAACCGTCCGGCTGGCCGTCACTCGGGCCGCAGCCCTCCGAGCGACCGGAGCGGTCTGCGGGTAGCCGCATCGCAGTGCGCATAGAAATGAATATTACGTACATAATTGTACTTGCGGTCAGCCGGACGGCTAGCCGTAATGCGGCTACCCGCATAGTGCGTATGAACTCTTAAACAGGTTAAGCTTAGCGCTTCTTATGATAAGCATGTGTCGAAATTATTTATGATTCAGTTGAAGCATGAGCGCTTAACAAACATTAAAATATCATAACATTCACTTTTATTAATATTAGTAAGATAGGATTTGTATCGCAGTCTTCAGACTTCATTGAATGTTGTAGGTCCAGTATTGACTTAGTTCTATTCATAAACTGTATATTTTCTTAACTTAAAAGTGCTGTGAAATTCGTTAGTCCTTATCTGTCTTTTCGACTTTTGATTGACAGAACGAGACACTTACGCTATTAAAATTTTACTTAAATTCAAACGCTTTTCTGTCCAACTGTAACTTTCATTGCTTAATTAGAATCAAAAAATGTCGTGCACAGAAAAACTTTTTAGTAGGTATTTTTTAAGTAGAGCATAGCGGGACTATAGGTATAGGGGGACTACCCATTAACAATTATTACCAAGGTATCCACGTGGCCAGTACAATTACGTAATACCTACATACCTAATTGGTCTTTTGTAAAAATGTCTATACTTAGTATTAAATGAGTTAGTACTTACAAAGGTACTTAGGTATCCGTTTAATAAAATTAATATTTCATTTTAGTTTTTCGATTTCAAATAAATATAAAATATAAATATACCATCACGCCTGTATTCCCCGAAGGGTTAGACAGAGGTTTACCAATGTACACCCACAGTTCGCCGGTATATTTAGGTCCCATGTAATAGGGGGCAAGCCTATTGCCATTAACCGGGCACAAATCCAAACTCCGAGCTGCTACTGAGAATTTCATAGAAAAACCCAATAACACTTTTTGCTCGACCTGGGAATCGAACCCAAGACCTCTAGCGTAGAGCGCTTAGGACCACAAGGCCACCGATGCAGTTAACGTTAGTTTCGATTTCAAACCTTATTTATACATTTTATTACATGATCCTTGTATGGAAGTTTCGGTTTCGGCAAACTGACAGCATTGCCGAAATTCGGTTTCGGTCGGACACTAAAGATTTGCATTAGTACAGATACGATCATGTAAATTTTTGTCCTACAAACTTACCATCACTTTGATATTCCTCCTTAGGCTCATCTTGTCTCTCACAAACTGCTGGCAGTTCTTGTTTGATAATATCACTTGCTTCTTGACATTCAACATCTATACTTATGTGTACCAATGTGGTTTGAATAAATCCACCGAAAAACTCAAACTGGCCATGCTTTATTAAAGGATTTGGCTGCAAAAAGTTGATTAATGATATATTCCAACGAAACAGATCCACAAGTGACTATACATAGGTAGGTACTACACACCCTGGACAGCGGGCCATGCTACTAACCTCACCTCCCACTACATGAGAGAGGACCGCTATCAAACTGTACAAGTTCCAAACAGAAATTGTAGCAGTGTAGTTTTAAAATGTCATAAATGTAATCAGAAATCATTAATGATGTGATGAGAGATGTGGAGCTGGAGACAGATCACTTCCATATGAGAAGTTATTACAATAAATGTCTGTTAACAAATCCCTCACCTCATGATCCTTATCTAACATCCGGGCTAACAGTTCTTCGGATTCTAGACATTTTCTTTGGAATTGTGCACATTGCTTCATTCTAGTGCAGCAGAAGAAACAAGCGAGCATCGGTCTACCATCTTCAGTTACGAACTGCAACAAAACCTATCTTATACTAAGTACTGAATATTGAGTTAAGTGAGCATGTAGTATACTAGCTTCTGCCATGACTTCGCCCGCGTGACTTTTTTTTACTAGCCTTAAGTTACATCTCTGGTCCTGCTCCACTCTGACCGTAGCGGAATGTCTTATAGCCTTTACTATTCCTCATGAGCCTGGATATCATATACCTACAGAAAGAATGATTACCAATCCTTCGGGTAGTTCCAGAGATTAGTGTGTTTAACAAAAATTTCTTCACCTTTATTATATTAGTATAGGCATAGAACCTGTACTACATTCAAGTAATTTTAATCTTGAAATAGGTTTATATGAACTTACCGGAACATCAGTCAGCTTCTCGTACAGTTCCTGCAGGCTCTTGTTGACAACTACATACATGCGAACGTTCTCCACCAAACATATCCTACACATGGACAGTTTCTCCATTTTCTTCTTAAAACTATCAGTCGATGTAGTTTTTTAGTTCAAGTTTGTTTTCAAAGCAGTGTAGTATACTAATAGCACGATTAGGCTTGCGTTATTTATTGATATTTGTAAGTTACAAACAAATTATTAATGCCCTCAGGCCTCAGCCGTCTTATTTTTGACATTTGACAAGTTGACAGTGACACTTCGTCACTTCATAGGCATTGACACCTTGCAAGTAACAAAGTTTAGTCGAGTTGAAATTCATGTAACGTTTTGGTGTTTAGAAATTGATGTTAAAATGAATGTTGTCTTTTTGCGCTGTTTGAGATTTTCGGCACCAGAAGCAGCTGCCCAGCACAGCACGTCGTGCTAGGAAGATGGGACGGCGGCGGCGCAAGGGTGTCGACGCACATTGCATCTCACACCAAAGGCCTACCCAACTTCCAAGGCATTATTGTCACCCCATCGTCGCGTGGCAAGCCAACTGGCTCCAAAACAGCTGGCACTCCGGCGGAGACAAGAGCACGACGGATGATGTCATTAATGCTGGCGTGCCGTGCTATGTGGCCCCTTTTTGCATGACAGGCCAATAGGCCATGGTGTCCGAGGCAGTCGACAGCTTCACCGCACTGACAGCGGTGCGGAGCCCCACGAGGTGCGCTCAGGCGCAGGCATGTAGCGAGCCGGAATGTGGAGCCATAGAAAAGTAGGATAATAAGACTAAAAAGTCAATAGTAAATCACTTGATATATTTTAATTAGATAAATTAAATATTTTATTTTTAATTGTGTCCTGTTACAATATCGTAATATATGTTACTAGCTATCGCCCGCGACTTAGTCCGCGTAAATGTCGGCTATCAAACTCACCCTCACCGCGTATCAAATTTCATCAAAATCGGTTCAGTAGTTTAGTCGTCGATGCGTAACAGACAGACAGACCGCGTTATAAAATTAGTTTGGGTGGAATACGTTTAAACAAACAAATAAAAAACCTCGTTAGCTTTAATATATTAGAAGGTAAGTATAGATAATTAGATAAATCAAAATGAAAATTATATATATAAATAAAAGTTTGAACCCCAAAATAATTTAAATAAAAAAAGAGTTTAAAAAACTAAAACCCGACTACAAAAAAATCACGTTCTAAAAAGTATGAAACAAGAAAACATTCTCATCTGAAAGCCGTGGTCGTATGCCACCTATTCCGGAACTGCAACATATACACAATATATGAAAATAATCTATTAGGTTTCCCAAAAATAATATTGGTTAGTTAGCTAGGTTTATGGTGCGTTCTAAAGCGTGTCATGTGCAATTTACTCATACAATATAATATACATATTTGAAATGTGCTAATTAAGCCCTTTAGTTTGATATGCAACACGACCACATATGGAAGAAAAAAAATATATTTTACATCTTCATGAGCCCTAGAGGGCGCCACATACAATTTATTGCAACATAAAGTAGCCTATAACCAGCGGACAATTAAGACGCTTCCAATGATACCTCATTTGTCAATTTACGTTGGATGGTTTAGAAGTTATGAGGGAACAGATGAACATCCATACATACATACATACCGGTCAACCTCATAACCCTCCTTTTTGCTTCGCCGTAGTCGGGTAATAAAATTGAACTGTCTGTCTGCGTTTAATGTCAAATAACAGCTTTTTACTAAATACATATAAATGTTTACGCAGTATCTATACATTTAGAATTCATTAGGATTCAGAAGCAGAAATAATTAGAAAAGAACAATTATCGTACATGTTTAATAACAAAACAAAAGTTACAAAGGAATAGTCTCATTGAACTGGACTTTTACACAACCTTAATGATAAATAAAACACCAATCAGTTATCCAACCAATACATCATGAACTTACAGGTAATTCAAATAATAATTACAACAATTCACAAGTCGCGCCAATAACTATCCGCGCTAAAAACCAACGGGATGACAGATGCTTGACATACATAAACCGCCTTTTGTAGACCTACCATAGACAATATCATAGAACAGAGTTCCTAGAAAAGAGTTCCCTAAATATACCATATCACTAATTTATTAAATTATATTTCTGCCTGTTTCTTCAGGCTAATCTCCGAAACGGGTGAACTGATGTTGACAGGATTTCCACCACCAGCGAAACCAGCTGTCTGCCACGGAAAGCAGTTACAGAGAGCTGGTGTTATATGGAGTAACTCAGGCTTTTATTTTAGAAAACAAATGAGGATTCCGCGCAAGAAATTAACAATAGTCTCGCCCCCTATTACATGGAAAGTAAACATACCGGCGAGCTGTGGGTGTACATTGTTGTGACAGGTGTTGTATCTGGTGGGCTGCTGCCCGACGGTTGATGTCGGGATTTTGTATGTATGCTAATGGCGCGGAGAACTTTGATAGCGCGATCTAGGCATCGTCAGTTTTGCCGTCGTAGTTCGCAAGCTGTGCGATAGATGTCGCTACAATTGGTACACCTCCGCCTAACCCCTCGGGGAATTCAGGCGTGTTTGTATGTGAAATTAACCCCGAGATAATCGATATACACGCGAACGAAGTCGCGGACATAAGCTAGTTTACAAAATATTATTAGTTATACTCTCATAGTCCCTTTAAACAAATGTTACAAGTTAAATGTGACCCACTCCCCAGAGTTCGATTGAGCGGATACATTGTTTTTATTTTATTTGAAGTTAGCAAGGCCTAACCTGCGCCTAACGCTTACATATTCTACATTTGTAAGGTTTTCACTAGTGTGTATACGAGTACTGTAGTGCGATTCTCTAAAATGCAAACTCGAAAACGAGTCTCACTAAAGTGATCGCGCTCACTTCGATAACGAACCAACTTGTCATTGGTTTAGTATTCGTTCGCCGCGGTGACGTCACCGGGCAGGATCGTGTTTAACAGAATACCATTTTGTAATCTCATTGCGGATTCAGCTTTCGAATTACGAAGTGAGGCTTAGAGAATCACACTGCTGTTCGGGCGTCGTCGGCTATCTTCGTTAGGCGTCGGGCGGCTCCGCGGTCGACCGCGCGGGTGTAGGAGGGGCCGCGGGCCACTCTCTTCACTACCGAGCTCCAGCGACGACATGCGCGCGTTCAACTATTTTAACTCATTCTTAATTATAAGTTAGTCAGTTTATACAATTCACTGCTTTTACAAGTATGTTTAGTTAAATAGCTGTTTCGACTGAAACTATTCTGACACATATCACATTTGTAAGGTTTTTCACCAGTGTGTATACGAATATGACTGGTTAAAGTACACTTATGACTAAAACTACGCTGACATATATTACATTTGTAAGGTTTTTCACCAGTGTGTATACGAATATGAGAATTTAAATGAGTCTTAGTACTAAAACTCTGCTTACATATATCACATTTGTACGGTTTTTCACCAGTGTGTATCCGAATATGATTAGTTAAATTAATATTTTGCCTAAAACTATGCTGGCATATCTCACATTTGTATGGTTTTTCACCAGTGTGTTTGCGAATATGATTGGTTAAATGACTCTTTTGCCTATAACAACGCTGACATATTTCGCATTTGTATGGTCTTTCACCAGTGTGTATACGATTATGTCTAGTTAAACTAATGTTATGAATAAAACTACGTTGACATATTTCGCATTTGTATGATTTTTCAGCAGTGTGTTTTCGATTATGTCTAGTTAAACTACTTTTATGAATAAAACTACGTTGACATATTTCGCATTTGTATGGTTTTTCACCAGTGTGTATTCGAATATGAGATTTCAAGTAACATTTTTGACTAAAAGAATGCTGACATATACGACATTTGTAACGATGATTGTGATGGTTGATATGTTTTCTTAAAATATTCTTACTACTATAACTACGCTGACATATATCACATTTGTAAAGTTTTTCATCAGTGTGTGTAAGATTATGTTCAGTAAAACGACTCTTATTAATAAAACTATGTTGACATATTTCACATTTGTATGGTTTTTCACCAGTGTGTATTCGATTATGGTAAGTTAAATTAATCTTACAACTAAAACTACGTTGACATATTTCACATTTGTATGGGTTTTCACCAGTGTGTATACGACTATGTCTAGTTAAATGAGGCTTATAAATAAAACTTTGTTGACATATTTCACATTTGTATGGTTTTTCACCAGTGTGCATTCGATTATGGTAAGTTAAACTACTTTTAAGACTAAAACCACGTTGACATATTTCACATTTGTATGGTTTTTCACCAGTGTGCATTTGATTATGTCGAGTTAAACTACTTTTAAGACTAAAACTACGTTGGCATATTTCACATTTGTATGGTTTTTCACCAGTGTGCATTTGATTATGTCGAGCTAAACTACCTTTAAGACTAAAACTACGTTGACATATTTCGCATTTGTATGGTTTTTCACCAGTGTGTATTAGAATATGCGATTTTAAATTACACTTTTGACTAAAAGATCGCTGGCATATACGACATTTGTAACGACGAATGTGATAGCTGATATGTTTTCTTAAAATATTCTTACTATTATAACTACGTTGACATATATCACATTTGTAAAAATTATCACACGATTGCACAACATTACTTTGTTTAATTTTTTTTACTCCATTTAAAATACGCTGATCACATTTGAAAGGCTCTTTGAAGCTAGTCACAAGTTTAGACGTACGATTTTGAGTGTTCTGGATCATTTTCGCATCTGATTGTGTATTCTTATTTTGCGTGTCAGTAATTGTTTCTTCTAGTTTCGTTCCTCGTAAGTCAAGCCTCGTTATCTTCACGAAGGGTACCCCTGTGGTTATAAATGTGGTAAGTACAATATTCCAAGAAGATTGGAGGATGCACCTAACATACTACAACGCCTGTATTGCCCGAAAGGTTAGGCAGACGTGTACCAATGTGCAACCACAGTTCGCCGGTATGTTTAGGTCCCATGTAGTAGGGAGCCCCTCCCTATTACCATTAGGGATGAATTGTTGAACAGGAATTGTGAAGTAACATTGTATCATGATAACCAATCTGCTCAAAAATTAACTACTAATTGTATGTATCATAGTAGAACTAAGCACATTGATGTGAGGCATCATTTCATAAGAGAAAACATAAAGAAAAACATTGTTAATGTTGTTGTTGTGTTAAGTATTTGCCAACAGATTGATGATTGCAGATTTGTTGACAAAACCTCTGACAAAAAAAAAACATCATCAATTTGTAAAAGGATTATGTTTACATAATTCGTAAGTAAATTGATCTTAATACTGTTAGGTAACTACTTCTAGAGAGTACTTATGACATTGGTTTGGTAGTATTAGAACTGTCTTTATAAACGCAACGTCATACAGTAATTATAGACAAAATAGGTCTCGCATAATACTCATTTGTAAGTTACTTCGTGAATAGATACTAAGTAATTGGGTCTCAAATAATAACCTATCTGTCAACCTTCTTTCCTTTTACTGCAATACATGTTATGTGCTTGGATGTGTTCTTAATATAATCTTTAATAATCTTCTTGGTGTTTGCATTTCTGATCATAATCTATCAACTAGTACTTACATTTCATCTCCCAGGCTTTACGTATCTTCGCTTGTTGTTCATCCTCCACTTCAGTTTTAAACTCCATAAATGACCCATCATCTTCAGAATCTGCTTCAGAATGGTGCGGTGGTAAATCTTCTACCGGTAGTTGTTTCAGATCTAGTTCTGTAAATATACAATTTGCTTCAGGAGCAATACTCATTGAATAATTCACTTCATAAGGCGACAATAAGTTTGAAGTGGTTTAAAACCATTTTTATTTTACTTAAAATAATGTAATATAGTATCTACTTACATACTATATTAAACACTTAACAATCAAAAACAATTTAAAGATTTGTATTAGTATAGATAAGATAATGCAAATTTTTGTTTCTACAAACATACCATCACTTTGATATTCCTCCTTTGGCTCAATAACATCATCTTGTCTCTCACAAACTGCTGGTAGTTCTTGTTTGATAATATCACTTTCTTGACATTCAACATCTATACTTATGTGATTCACTGGGGTTTGAATAAATCCACCGAAGAACTCTAACTGGCCATGTTTTATTAAAGCATTTGGCTGCAAAAAGTTGATGAATGATATAGTCCAATGAAACAGATTCATAAGTGATTATACATAAGTAGGTCCTAAACAACCTGGACAGCAGGACATGCTACTAACCTCACCGCCCACTACATGAGAGAGGACTGCTATCAAACTGTACAAGTTCTAAACAGAAGTTGTACCAGTGTAGATTTTAAAATGTCATAAAACTAAAACAACATCTGACGAGAGTTCACCTTAACAATCAACACTCAACAGTACAGTTAGATGTGAAATAAAGACACAATAGGTGTGAGCTGGAGATGGATCACTCACTTTCATATAGAATGTTGAAAAAATAAATGTCTGTTAATGAACCCCTCACCTTATGATCCTTATCTAACATCCGGGCTAACAGTTCTTCAGATTCTAGACATTTTCTTTGGAATTGTGCACATTGCTTCATTCTAGTGCAGCAGAAGAAACAAGCGAGCATCGGTCTACCATCTTCAGTTACAAACTGCAACAAAACCTATCTTATACTACTGAATATTGAGTGAAGTGAGCATGTAGTATACTAGATTCTGTCATAACTTCGCCCGTGTTATTTTTTTTAACAGTTTTATGTTACGTCTCTGGTTCCTGCTCCACTCTGACCGTAGCGCGATGTTGTATAGCCTTTACTATTCCTCATGAGTAGGGCTGCCATCCATCCGGGTTTCCCCAGATTTGTCCTAGTTTAGAGGGCGTCCGGGGGACGTCCGGGCGGGGTTGTCAAAAAATGTCCATGGACACTTTTAGTGTTAGGCGAATCCCGATTAATTGAAAGATAAGCGATAAATAAAATAATAATAAAAGAACTAAATTTCACCCAAATGCCCGGGGCTTTTAAGTTTTTGCCCGGCGTCGGCAATTTAGGTGATGGCAACCCTGCTCATGAGTCTGGCTACCATATACAGATAGAATTTTTCCAATTCTACCCTATAGTAATGATCTGTAGTAGTATTAATCATTACCTATACCTATAGTAATAACATTTCAGTGATTTTAATCGTAAAGTAGGTTTATATGAACTTACCGGAACATCAGTCAGCTTCTCGTACAATTCCTGCAGGCTCTTGTTGACAACTACATACATGCGAACGTTCTCCACCAAACATATCCTACACATGGACAGTTTCTCCATTTTCATCTTAAAACAATCAATTGACGTACCTAGTTATTTAGTTCAAGATTGTTTTCGATTACTAATAACGCGGTTTAGCTTAGGGATATTCAGTTAACTTTAGCTTGCGTTATTATAATGCCTTCATGCCTTGTCAATGTCAAAAGCTGTCTTATTGACAAGTTGACAGTGACATTTCATAGGCATTGGCACCTTGGAACAAACTTTAGTCGAGTTGAAATTCAAGTTTTTGTTAACTAAACCTTCGATCCAATTGCCAAAAATAAATAATTTTGAATTTGTAACTCACATAATGTTATACAACTAGAGATGCCATTGAAATACAAATCAGAATTAATGTTTTTTTACTTATAGTTATAATATACACCCAGCAGATTGAATATTGAAATCTATTTGCTAGTGCCACCTCTGGAATCAAAAGTGGAACTGAAAAGTGGAACCAGGTTCTGTCCAATATGTAGGTTGGTGTAATATGAGCCTCTATATATTATAACACGGCTTTATGTATGAGCTGTAACCATTACATTTTTATATGGATTCTTTTGTCAATTTGAGGTTATGTTATTAGTGTGACGTTAAATTGTCAAAGTCAACATGAACATTTTGACAATTAAGTATGATGGTATATTACGTTCATTCAATTTCCTTCTTTAGTCGAATAATTCGGTCATGCTCAATCGGACAGTTGTAGGCAGATTAAAATAGTGTTTAATCCAGGGACTTGAAACGTTACTCAAAATAACGTTACGCGTAGTTCCAGTACCGATAATTTGTACCGTTCCCCCATGATCGTAACAAAATTAATACCTTGGCTATAACGATACTGACAAACGGAACGAAATCTTAAAGTGTTCACTAACAATATTATCAATATATCGTTATTAGTATAACGATATAATAACGTTATTCATTACAGTGGTGGCTTGTGCCGAGGCTACCGGGCCGCGGGCGACGACGGAGCGGTAGTCAGCGAGAAAAGTTCTTAAGAATAACGTTACAAATGAATCTGTAACGTTTCACCTGTAACGTTATTACAAGCGGATAAGCTTAATGTTACTGATACCTGTAACGTTACTTAAAATTTTGTTCTACGAAAATGATATTCTTTAACGTTTCTTTCTTGTAACGTTATTGGTATTTTTAAGTTTTAGTATCGTTACAAATTTTGGAACGTTATATGATAACATTAATGATAACGGAACGAAATTCATTTCGTTTTCAAGTCCCTGGTTTAATCTTTCAATTAGTCAATTGAGCGTTATTTTTATAAGTAAGACCCTTAGGTATGGGCATTTTCATTTTAAATGGTATAGGTTATAATAAACAGGCTTTAAAAAAGTACGGCTGTCCCATTTCAAAACTTTTTCCAAAAATCGTTTGATTGCATAATTTTGCTAACCAAGTAAGTCCCTACCAAATATAAAAACACCAACGTTGAAAACTCACATTAAAGCGGTGAAATTTAATCATCGATACCCAGTAAATGTACTACTCATCTCTGATCTAATTTCCGTTTATTTATTCGCTCTCCTATAAAATGTAGTTTTAGGTCCTAGCTAGGTTTTGAAATGGGACAGCCGAGTATTAGGTACTGTTTCAAGACTTTAAACTTTGTATTATTTTAAAAAAATATTGAATTTTTGTGATTTATGTAAAAATTCGGTGCAGAAAAATGTATTTTAACGGGGCAGTTTTTTAATAAAATAAATAAATAAGGCAATAATATTTTGGGACAGTCACTATATGGACATGTGATGTGACGAAATAGAATTATTAAGAATAGTATATGTGTACAACGTGTAACGTTAAATGAGCAAAACTTGAAAATAGTTTGATCGGAATAACGAGCAGAAGCAAGCGCAAACCTGCCTTAATAGATAAATAAACACGAATGGTTGTTGTCCAATTAAATTTTTCTCATTAATAGGATAATAATAGCTCTATTTCAATGCAGATACGATTTTTTTACAAACTAACAGCTCATAAAACCTTACCTTTTTTTTTTTAATGATTACTTTTCTCTCAGACTTAGTTTAATTGAATTAACAATCATTTGGGGTCTCTGCGGTTTTGCGCATTTAACGTTACACGTTGTATATTAATATATACCTACAGAAATTAAATAGGAATGCATATTATAATATACTAGCTTCTGCCCGCGACTTCGTCCGCGCCAAAGTTGAAATATCACCCCACGGGAACCGTAAATTTTTTCGAGATAAAAAGTAGCCTATGTGTTATTCCGCACTATTATCTATCACAGTGCCAAATTTCATTCAGATCCGTTCAGCCGTTTGAGCGTGAAGAAGAGACAAAAACACAAACTTACGCCTTTACATTACCTATTACCTATGTAATATAAAGGCGTAAGTTTGTGTTTTGGTTTCACCCGCGTTACGTTAGGTTTTTGGTTACTGATCCGTTCCCGTGGCTCATAGCGCGATGTTATGTAGCCTATAATCTGTTATTCTGAGGTATAAGCTACGGAATGTGTCGCAGAGTCATTATTTTGCTGCGCAGTTACTTTAAAACTGTGATATCTCCAAGATATTCATTTAAATTAAATGATGTAAAGGGCAATTTTGTTCAAAATTAAACACATATGATGTTATTCATCATATTCATACGTATTTAATTTTGAACAAAATTGCCAAATTATTTATGTTGATAAGGATTAATACCTACTATGTTTATAAAAACACCTTCGCAAATAATGCATTATTTTAAAACAATTTTTCTGGCCATAAAAATGGCTATAGCGTGGGTTAAGAACTAGAGTAGCGTAAGGGTAAAAACTAAAAAAAATTTTTTTTCACCCTTCGCTTTTTTATTTTCCATATTTTTATGTGCCAAAAAACTGGAACGATGTAGTGTGTATGTCACCGGAAAATAACAAGATCCGTAAGTTTATCAATTTACTAGGAAGTTTATAAACTTTCGTAAGATTCTAAACGGGAGATAAATTGTAATATTTTACGTCCACATTTTCGTAAATTGATAAACTTACTGAACTCACTCGTAAAATAATAAGTAAGCAGTTACCAAACGCTACGCGCGATCTGATTGGTTGGCTGTCACGTGTCACTTCTCCTTCCTCGCGGCCGCCAGCTGGACACAAGCATTGCCACTATGAACATTGACCAATCAGAGAGCAGTGTGTTATTTTACGTATTTCAAAGATCGTATATTCAAAAGAGTTTCTGTGATTGGTCGAACCATATAAAATCTTACGAATAGATATTCGTTAGTTTATAAATTTACCGTATGACGTCGGAAATTGATAAATTTACGAAAATGTGGACGTAAAATATTACAATTTATCT
Source organism: Caradrina clavipalpis (assembly GCA_932526535.1). Lineage (NCBI taxonomy): Eukaryota > Metazoa > Arthropoda > Insecta > Lepidoptera > Noctuidae > Caradrina > Caradrina clavipalpis. The sequence goes on from OW052117.1 coordinate 6,320,300, forward strand.
CCCGTTTAGAATCTTACGAAAGTTTATAAACTTCCTAGTAAATTGATAAACTTACGGATCTTGTTATTTTCCGGTGACATGTACATTGCTTAGAACAAAAATAACAATAAAATAAACTTTATTAAAATTAAAACGTTTTTGATTGACCAAATAGTTACACTATTCTGTAGTCGATAAATAAAGCTTTATTATTAGTAAAAATCTTTTATCTGACTACTATAGATTCTGCTATAAAAAATAATAATTTAACGGTATTAGTTGTTTTTCGGGTCTCCAGTGAAGTTGTCATTTTGCCCTTACGCTACTCTAGTTCTTAACCCAAGATAGTGAGTCAACCTTAAATGTTAGGCATGTACTACCGCGGACTTTTTTTTAGTATATTTTAAGAGGAACAATTCTCTCATACATTATTTTTGCGTAACTTAACCGTTTACGCAGCGCACGCAACGCAAGCCCTCAAAGGGATTTTATTTTCCCGTTTTTGCCAAACTTTTCACTGATTGCTCCGCGCCAATTGGTCGTAGCATGATGTTATATAGCCTATAACCTTCCTCGATAAATGGGCTATCCAACACAAACATATTTTTTCAAAGCGGACTGGTAGTTCCTGAGATTAGCGCGAACAAACAAACAAACTCTTCAGCTTTATAATATTAGTATAGATGTGTACTTTAAATAAAACATTTTGCTAAATTACTTTAAAATATTTATTTGGTATATCATCTATCTTAATCATCGTTTAACAACTAATTACTTAGTTAGTAATTATAATTACTAACAAACTATCAAAATCATTTTCTTCTAGCTTTTCGCTCCCACGCGCTTTGCACACGTTAATTCAGATTTTCCAAAAAAGTATCCTATGTTAAGGTGGAACCTCCATGGCAGCACGCGAAATTCAAATTTTCTTACGTTTTTTGTAATTTGCAAGTCAGTATTAGGTTTAATGTTGATTAAAGTATGATTCGCGGGCGTAAGAAGTATGTATTTTCAGAATTATAACCATACATTTTACTTTACTTTTAGTTTGTATTCACACTCATACTCGTATAATATACGAGTATGAGTGTGAATGTGTGTGTGTTTTGAATACTGCTTCGCTCCCGTAAGTCGTAGCGTGATGTTATGCCTATAACCTTCCTCGATAAATGGGCTATCCAACAAAAAAATATTTTTTCAAATCGGACCGGTAGTTCCTGAGATTAGCGCGAACAAACAAACAAACAAACTCTTCAGCTTTATAATATTAGTATAGATATGTCAACATGAATAAAAAAACTGCCTGAATTTTCCCATATTTTGGGGTAATCATTTTGGTCTGGTATTAGAAAACGTCACGCACACTAATGCAGTAACGATAATAATACACATGCGGTGGGCGGTCCGGTCGCACACGCGCATCACAAAATGCATTCTATTAGAACGTTGCGATTTGTACGGTACACTCTATCTGCGGTGCTATTGCGTATCTCTGTTGACAGTTCATAGTGATGATCACTTGGTAAAGTGTTCAACGATTGACTGTCAAATAGCTAGTTTCGTATTGGCTATCTCTAGTGTCTAACTGGAATGACGTCATTAGCAACCGGTGCCGATGATAGTCACCCGTAACACATTTTGACAGTGTTGTCGTATCGATACTTATAAGATTGCGATTGTCTAAGCTTTTAAAGCATCGAGTGGGCATCAAATTGATAGTCACTTAACCACTTGAAAAACACTACTCTTGGGTAGTGTTTTAGGAATTCTCATGATACGCACCGGTGCCTGTATTGAGTAGAACTACTACGTTTTGTAAATTAATTTTATTTAAAAGTGTAATTGTTAATTGTGTTTGTGTTTTTAAAGTTTTAAATAGAGAATGTTACGTCTAAGTTTGCTGGTAACTGCTGAAAAACAGCGTAAACAAAGGAAACTGTATAAAAAAAAGGAAAGTGCAAAGATGCCGCCTGCGGGACGCTAGTAATCCTTTACAGTTGCCAGACAGAGAGTTTATTGCGAACTGCTTGACTGCTATGGAGTTCCACGCTTCTCGAGTGACTCTAACGGCCTGTGGTCCTCCCGGAAAGCGACCCAAAGCTACTTCCTCATTTCTTTCCGCAAACTCCACAAGCAATTCCAGCTGTCTTGCAGAAACTTTTCTTTGTCCAGGCATCTTAAAATTAAATCAGTATAGGTACTATATTAATACAACCTAGAGTGACATACCTTTATTCAAAATATTCACGTAAGTGTGTAACTTTTAAATACCTACCACCACAATCATTTAATAATAATTTAAGTTAGTGTTACTTGTATAGTTGTAACATCAATTATTGTATTTAATTAAAATATTTTTTTATTACTTATTCAAAACTCACAACGTAAACTTCTTCAAAATACAAGGTGGTACCAATGTATTTAGTGGGGTTACTTACCTTTTATTTTATTTTAGTTTACGAAACACTAGACTTACCTACTAGTTTAAACAACTACGAAAGAATGAATTTGCCGCCAGTTTGTTTACGTAAAACGTCAACAGCATCTTATAAGCCGCTTAAAATAAGATGTTCATAAAAACGTAGTATTGTAACGCTCAATAGCCAATATTCAACTTAGCGTCATAATAGTCGATAAAAAATAGAGGAGTTCAAGCGCTGTGCCGAAGAGCACCGTGAATCGTTAAAAGCCACCGTAGCATGATAAGCACTTCATGTGATACGCAATACCAATGTTATGAAATTCTCAGTTGTCATCAAACGTAAGTGTGCAACTGAAGCCAGTTGGTCACTGGCATTGAAAAAGATAGCCAATAGACCTGCTGGACGTTAATAAATCTATGATTAGCACATTTCAAATATATATATATTGTATGAGTAAATTGCACATGGCACGCTTTAGAACGCATAGTGTTGGGTAATGATAATAATCCGGTTAATATCATTTGGCTAATAATCGATTAAAAGCCAGTAAGTAGCCATTAATAGCAATTATGGATGATAACCCTGCTGTTATTGTTATTTTAGTGATTGAAAATTTCCTTTCATGGTTTTCAGGCTTAGGACTGTCAGATTATACTTCATTTCCATCATCTGTATTTGTAGTAAATAAATGTGCAATTTAAAACTAATCTAGCCCATTTAAAAATTTTTAATCAGCAATTTACATAGATTTTTTACCGACTTCAAAAAAAAGGAGGTTATCAATTCGACCCGTATGTATGTAATATTTCCAGAACTGCCCAGTTTTCGTATATGTTAGTCTATATCAGCGCCTGAACAAGTGTGCCAAATTTCAAGTGTATGTATGTATGTATGTATGTATGCATGTTTTTATGTTTGTTCGCGCATATCTCCGTAACTACAAGTCCGATTTGAGTAATTCTTTTTTTGTTATACTAGATATTGTTCAACTTAGGGAATACTGCAAGTTTCATCGAAATCGGTTCAGTAGTTTTTGAGATAGGGAATTTTAACCGATTTTTTATTATATTATGTTTGTTCGCGGATAACTTCGTCATTTGTGAACCGATTTTGATGATTCTTTTTTTGTTGGAATGGATATACTTCCCAAATGTTCCCATTTAAATTTCATATAGATCTGATGAAGGACTCCGGAGACAGATAACGGAACTCTTCAAAAAATTACAGTAAATCAACAGCGATTGCTGCTATCGCATAAATATGCATTGTTTACGCAATCACACAACATAACATCACGGCCGAACACTCAAAAGGGTTACACAGATGTAAACAGTAGTATTTGAAAATTTCTCATGCAAGTAAACAAAATCGCATATTCTGCTTTCTTATGACTTTTAGTGGTGTCTCGTTAATTTACATAATATGAAACTTTCTTCATGGATTTGGATAACAGGAAGTTGATACTAAAAAGCGAGAAATAAAAAACTTTTTTACAAAAAATAACCGCCTTCAAAAACTAAAAAGACAAAAATAACTTTAGCTTTGGAAGTCGGTGGCAATACAAAACAACAAACAGAACCAAAGCCGCCGACTTCCAAAGCTAAAGTTATTTTTCTCTTTTTAGTTTCTGAAGGCGGTTATTTTTTGTAAAAAAGTTTTTTGATAATTAGATTTTTATGTACCTACTTAGTTTTTTTTTATTCTTAATCAGTCTTTAAGGGGGGATTTTTTTATATTTTTTTTCCGAAACATATCAGTCGACGTACTGATCCCGGATTCGGTTGGCGTCACTGTAGTGCAGTTTATGCATCTCTTTCTGGCACGAATAAATATTAGCGCCAGAAAGAGATGAAAAACGGGGGTGCGGGGATGCATGTTACCTACCTTCCGCTCGGGTATTTTCCATTGTTTATAATTTACCTACGACGTATTCGCAGAACAGAGCTAAAAATAACTTACTTATTGTACCTTACATTTTTACGTATCGGTTAAAGTTTATTTGTAGGTATACATACACTTAAGTACATATTTAGCTCGCTTTTTTAAACCAAGTAATTAATTAGGTAGATGGTTAAATCACAAAGCGATGTGTCAATAGTAATTTTGGTATTGGCACTCGAAATTAACCATACTGAATTTTCCAAAAAATGTGTTCCTTTTATAAACATATTAACACTTTTTCACGTGCAAAAAGTGAAAATAAATAAAAAGAATTACAATACTTTGAATCACACTGCGTACACGCACCCAATTTAAGTTCACACTCACAGATTTTACACTAAACAAAAAAAAGCATTTATTTTTTTAACAATACATTAATAGCAGGGTTATCATCCATTGCAAGGCTATTTATGGACACTTATGGATTATAATCGATAATAACTCAAAGCATCCGGCTATTTACCCAACACTAAGAACGCACCATAAACCTAGCTAACTAACCAATATTATTTTTGGGAAACCTAATAGATTATTCCGTGTGGCTGACTCTGGCTTGGCCACCATCAGGGATTTTAATTTTGATAACACAAATATTTAGTCGCTAATTAGTCGAAATTAGTCGCCAAATATCAGATTTAGTCGGTCACTGGTTCAAAAGTTAGAAGGGTTTATAGGTGGCCGATCTGGAGGGACTCTCCCCGGCTTGGCCACATTTATATCTCAAAAACTGGGGCACCTAACGAAGATCTGTTTTCTCCCAGATTTAGTCGCTAATTAGTCGAAATTAGTCGCCAAAAATCAGAATTAGTCGATCACTGGTTCAAAAGTTAGAAGGATTTATAGGTGGCCGATCTGGAGGGACTCTCCCCGGCTTGGCCACATTTATATCTCAAAAACTGGGGCACCTAACGAAGATCTGTTTTCTCCCAGATTTAGTCGCTAATTAGTCGAAATTAGTCGCCAAAAATCAGAATTAGTCGATCACTGGTTCAAAAGTTAGAAGGATTTATAGGTGGCCGATCTGGAGGGACTCTCCCCGGCTTGGCCACATTTATATCTCAAAAACTGGGGCACCTAACGAAGATCTGTTTTCTCCCAGATTTACTCGCTAATTGGTCGAAATTAGTCGCCGAGTCACAGATTTAGTCGGGTCTTAGTTTAGAAGATAAAATGAGTTCAACTTTTAAGGTATAGTCCAAGAGCTAGATCGAAAAGATAACGAAAAATTGCCAAGATAAAAATATTTCTGTTAATATGTGTAATATACTTCTCGTTTTATCGGTCTAAAGTCATTAGAAATGTCAGAGAGATATAAATTCTCAATTAAATAATTTTGTTTATGTTATAAATTGCTATGTTAGAGTAGGTTAATTTTCTTTGAAAACATTACACCTGGCTCTTGGCCTATTTGGTGTCAAGATGTACAGTCGCATACAACTGTTTTACCAAATTATAATGTTAAGGCCTAAATTACGTTAGAATAATAAAACTTCTGTTTCCAAATAAGAATATATGATGTATCTACCTAATACTATGCTAGCACGGGAACCCAGCGCTCTTAAATCAAAGATGTATATACCTATCTGTATATATATGTTACGGCTAATACCCGAAGTGCGGCTACACCTAGTTTTAGCCGGTTAGAACTAGGTGTAGCCACTTACTCTTGGTTAAACCTAGTACGAGCCGATTGTTTTCGGGTAAAACTAGGTCTAGCCTTCATCATGCCGGCTACAACTAGGTCCAGCCATTCCCTGTTGGATAAAACTAGATGCAAACAAGTTGAAAAAAGTAACAGGCGCCTGGCCCTGGCCAAAAAATGTTCCTGATTGTGCAACTCAAAATGTCACTCAAGTTTAAGTTGTTCTAATAAATAGTTTATGTTACTTTATAAAAGTGTGATTTATAATTATAATAACATTCTTTAAATTATAATATGCAACTACTTATTGTCTGTTGTTAAAAAAAATGTTCCTGATTGTTCCTATTATATTAAAAATTGTACTCCTAATAATTTGTGTTAATTATTACAATGTGATTTATAAGAATAAAAAAACTCTCTACGTTTCTTTTTATTGGATGTTTTTTTTAATATCTAAAAAAGCTCTGCCGATAGCATGCCAGCTACAACTATGTACAGCCAATCCCTGTTAGATAAAACTAAGACACGCGCTGCTGCTGCAGACGCTGTGAGTCACACTCGCTAGTAGACCTGCAGTAGATCAGCAGCACCTGGCGCTCACAACCTGCAGAGGCGCGTGCCTCGCTATGCCCTCCACCCCGCGCCGCTGCTGCAGATGCTGTGAGTCATGAGTGTGACGCGGGGCGGAAGGCTTGGCGGGACACGCATCTAAGTTTTATCCAACAGGGATTGTCTGGACCTAGTTCTAGCCGGAATGATATCGGATAGACCTAGTTTTATCCAACAGGGAATGGCTGGACCTAGTTGTAGCCGGCATGATGAAGGCTAGACCTAGTTTTACCCGAAAACAATCGGCTCGTACTAGGTTTAACCAAGAGTAAGTGGCTACACCTAGTTCTAACCGGCTAAAACTAGGTGTAGCCGCACTTCGGGTATTAGCCGTAACATATATATTAGGTATCTAATACCTAATATGACACCATTTGGCTCTAATTAAGGTTAGTATAATAAAACTTCTGTTGTCGAAATATAAAATTATTTATTATTTAACATTTTTTGAACTTACAGTAAAATGTTAAAAATAACGAAGGCTCGTCCCCAGCGTCCGCTGTCGCGGATAATAATAGTATAAACACAACAATAAAAACAAAAAACAATATCAAATCTTTGCACTAACCATAATGCGCGGGCGGAGTGAGCGAGACAGAGCGAGACTTATCAACGGGACAGAGAAGGACCGAATACTCAAGGTCGTTTGGTCGGGGTAGCGTCTTAAGACATAATACGTATTGTCTAGAAACTACTTAAAAGTGTTTTGTACATGCTTGTACCAATGTATGGAGAAATTTATTACTTTAATATCTTTTTAATAACACACCGACTAAATCTGTGACTCGGCGACTAAATTCGACCAATTAGCGAGTAAATCTGGGAGAAAACAGATCTTCATTAGGTGCCCCAGTTTTTGAGATATAAATGTGGCCAAGCCGGGGAGAGTCCCTCCAGATCGGCCACCTATAAATCCTTCTAACTTTTGAACCAGTGATCGACTAATTCTGATTTTTGGCGACTAATTTCGACTAATTAGCGACTAAATCTGGGAGAAAACAGATCTTCGTTAGGTATCCTAGTTTTTGAGATATAAATGTGGCCAAGCTGGGGAGACTCTCTCCAGATCGGCCACCTATAAACCCTTCTAACTTTTGAACCAGTGACCGACTAAATCTGATATTTGGCGACTAATTTCGACTAATTAGCGACTAAATATTTGTGTTATCAAAATTAAAATCCCTGATGGTGGCCAAGCCAGAGTCAGCCACACCAGGGCGCCACATACAATTTATTGCAACATTAAGTAGCCTATAACCAGCGGACAATTAAGACGCTTCCAATGATACCTCATTTGTCAATTTACGTTGGATGGTTTAGAAGTTATGAGGGAACAGATGAACATACATACATACATACATACCGGTCAACCTCATAACCCTCCTTTTTGCTTCGCCGTAGTCGGGTAATAAAATTGAACTGTCTGTCTGCGTTTAATGTCAAATAACAGCTTTTTACTAAATACATATAAATGTTTACGCAGTATCTATACATTTACAATTCATTAGGATTCAGAAGCAGAAATCATTAGAAAAGAACAATTATCGTACATGTTTAATAACAAAACAAAAGTTACAAAGAAATAGTCTCACTGAACTGGACTTTTACACAACCTTATTGATAAATAAAACACCAATGAGTTATACAACCAATACATCATGAACTTACAGGTAATTCAAATAATAATTACAACAATTCACAAGTCGCGCCAATAACTATCCGCGCTAAAAACCAACGGGATGACAGATGCTTGACATACATAAACCGCCTTTTGTAGACCTACCATAGACAATATCATAGAACAGAGTTCCTAGAAAAGAGTTCCCTAAATATACCATATCACTACTTTATTAAATTATATTTCTGCCTGTTTCTTCAGGCTAATCTCCGAAACGGGTTAACTGATGTTGACAGGACTTCCACCACCAGCGAAACCAGCTGTCTGCCACGGAAAGCAGTTACAGAGAGCTGGTGTTATATGGAGTAACTCAGGCTTTTATTTTAGAAAACCAATGAGGATTCCGCGCAAGAAATTAACAATAGTCTCGCCCCCTATTACATGGGAACTAAACATACCGGCGAGCTGTGGGTGTACATTGTTGTGACAGGTGTTGTATCTGGTGGGCTACTGCCCGACGGTTGATGTCGGGATTTTGTATGTATGCTAATGGCGCGGAGAACTTTGATAGCGCGATCTAGGCATCGTCAGTTTTGCCGTCGTAGTTCGCAAGCTGTGCGATAGATGTCGCTACAATTGGTACACCTCCGCCTAACCCCTCGGGGAATTCAGGCGTGTTTGTATGTGAAATTAACTCCGAGATAACCGATATACACGCGAACGAAGTCGCGGAGTTATACACTCATAGTCCCTTTAAACAAATGTTACAAGTTAAATTTGACCCACTTTCGCCGTGGTGACGTCACCGGGCGTGATCGTGTTTAACAGAATACCATTTTGTAATCTCACTGCGGATTCAGCTTTCGAATTACGAAGTGAGGCTTAGAGAATCACACTGCTGTTCGGGCGTCGTCGGCTATCTTCGTTAGGCGTCGGGCGGCTCCGCGGTCGACCGCGCGGGTGTAGGAGAGGGGCCGCGGGCCACACTCTTCACTACCGAGCTCCAGCGACGACACGCGCGCGTTCAACCATTTTAACTCCTTCTTAATTATAAGGTAGTCAGTTTATACAATTCACTGCTTTTACAAGTATGTTTAGCTAAATAGCTGTTTCGACTGAAACTATTCTGACACATATCACATTTGTAAGGTTTTTCACCAGTGTGTATACGAATATGACTGGTTAAAGTGCTCTTATGACTAAAACTACGCTGACATACATTACATTTGTAAGGTTTTTCACCAGTGTGTATACGAATATGAGAATTTATATGAGTCTTAGTACTAAAACTCTGCTCACATATATCACATTTGTAGGGTTTTTCACCAGTGTGTATCCGAATATGATTAGTTAAATTAATATTTCGCCTAAAACTATGCTGGCATATCTCACATTTGTATGGTTTTTCACCAGTGTGTTTACGAATATGATTGGTTAAATGACTCTGTTGCCTATAACAACGCTGACATATTTCGCATTTGTATGGTCTTTCACCAGTGTGTATACGATTATGTATAGTTAAACTATTCTTAAAACTAAAACTACGTTGACATATTTCGCATTTGTATGATTTTTCAGCAGTGTGTTTTCGATTATGTCTAGTTAAACTACGTTTATGAATAAAACTACGTTGACATATTTCGCATTTGTATGGTTTTTCACCAGTGTGTATTAGAATATGCGATTTCAAGTAACATTTTTGACTAAAAGAATGCTGACATATACGACATTTGTAACGATGATTGTGATAGTGGATATGTTTTCTTAAAATATTCTTACTACTATAACTACGCTGACATATATCACATTTGTAAAGTTTTTCACCAGTGTGTATAAGATTATGTTCAGTAAAATGACTCTTATAAATAAAACTATGTTGACATATTTCACATTTGTATGGTTTTTCACCAGTGTGTATTCGATTATGGTAAGTTAAACTACTCTTAAAACTAAAACTACGTTGACATATTTCACATTTGTATGGGTTTTCACCAGTGTGTATACGACTATGTCCAGTTAAATGAGACTTATAAATAAAACTTCGTTGACATATTTCACATTTGTATGGTTTTTTACCAGTGTGCATTCGATTATGGTAAGTTAAACTACTTTTAAGACTAAAACTACGTTGGCATATTTCACATTTGTATGGTTTTTCACCAGTGTGCATTTGATTATGTCGAGCTAAACTACTTTTAAGACTAAAACTACGTTGACATATTTCGCATTTGTATGGTTTTTCACCAGTGTGTATTCGAATATGCGATTTCAAATTACACTTTTGACTAAAAGAACGCTGACATATATGACATTTGTAACGCCGAATGTGATAGTGGATATGTTTTCTTAAAATATTCTTACTACTATAACTACGCTGACATATATCACATTTGTAAAGTTTTTCATCAGTGTGTATAAGATTACTTTGTTTAAATTTTTTTACTCCATTTAACATACGCTGATCACATTTGAAAGGCTCTTTGAAGCTAGTTACAAGTTTAGACGTACGATTTTGAGTGTTCTGGATAATTTCCGCATCTGATTGTTTATTCTTATTTTGCTTTTCAGTAATTGTTTCTTCTAGTTTCGTTCCTCGCAAGTCAAGCCTCGTTATCTTCACGAAGGGTACCCCTGTGATTATAAATGTGTTAAGTACAATATTCCAAGAAGATTGGAGGATGCACCTAACATACTACAACGCCTGTATTGCCCGAAAGGTAAGGCAGACATGTACCAATGTGCAACCACAGTTCGCCGGTATGTTTAGGTCCCATGTAGTAGGGAGCCTCCCTATTTCCATTAGGGATAAATTGTTAAACAGGAATTGTGAAGTAACATTGTATAATGATAACCAATCTGCTCAAAAATTAACTACTAATTGTATGTATCATAGTAGAACTAAGCACATTGATGTGAGCCATCATTTTATAAGAGAAAACATAAAGAAAAACATTGTTAATGTTGTTGTTGTGTTAAGTATTTGCCAACAGATTTGATGATTGCAGATTTGTTGACAAAACCTCTGACAAAAGAAAAACATCATCAATTTGTAAAAGGATTATATTTACATAATTCGTAAGTAAATTGATCTTAATACTGTTAGGTAACTACTTCTAGAGAGTACTTATGACATTGGTTTAAGGGGTAGAATTAGAACTGTCTTTATAAACGCAACGTCATACAGTAATTATAGACAAAATAGGTCTCGCATAATACTCATTTGTAAGTTACTTCGTGAATAGATACTAAGTAATTGGGTCTCAAATAATAACCTATCTGTCAACCTTCTTTCCTTTTACTGCAATACATGTTATGTGCTTGGATGTATTCTTAATATAATCTTTAATAATCTTCTTGGTGTTTGCATTTCTGATCATAATCTATCAACTAGTACTTACATTTCATCTCCCAGGCTTTACGTATCTTCGCTTGTTGTTCATCCTCCACTTCAGTTTTAAACTCCATAAATGACCCATCATCTTCTGAATCTGCTTCAGAATGGTGCGGTGGTAAATCTTCTACCGGTAGTTGTTTCAGATCTAGTTCTGTAAATATACAATTTGCTTCAGGAGCAATACTCATTGAATAATTCACTTCATAAGGCGACAATAAGTTTGAAGTGGTTTAAAACCATTTTTATTTTACTTAAAATAATGTAATATAGTATCTACTTACATACTATATTAAACACTTGACAATCAAAAACAATTTAAAGATTTGTATTAGTATAGATAAGATAATGCAAATTTTTGTTTCTACAAACATACCATCACTTTGATATTCCTCCTTTGGCTCAATAACATCATCTTGTCTCTCACAAACTGCTGGCAGTTCTTGTTTGATAATATCACTTTCTTCTTGACATTCAACATCTATACTTATGTGATTCACTGGGGTTTGAATAAATCCACCGAAAAACTCTAACGGGCCATGTTTTATTAAAGGATTTAGCTGCAAAAAGTTGATGAATGATATAGTCCAATGAAACAGGTTTACAAGTGATTATACATAAGTAGGTCCTAAACTACCTGGACAGCAGGACATGCTACTAACCTCATTGCCCACTACATGAGAGAGGACTGCTATCAAACTGTACAAGGTCTAAACAGAAGTTGTAGCAGTGTAGATTTTAAAATGTCATAAAACTAAAACAATTACATCCGACAAGAGTTCACCGTAACATTTAACACTCAACAGTACAGTTAGATGGGAAATAAAGACACAACAGGTGTAAGCTGGAGACAGGTCACTTCCATATGAGAAGTTATGAGAATAAATGTCTGTTAACAAATCCCTCACCTCATGATCCTCATCCAACATCTGTGTGAACAGTTCTTCGGCTTCTAGACATTTTCTTTGGAATTGTGCACATTGCTTCATTCTAGTGCAGCAGAAGAAACAAGCGAGCATCGGTCTACCATCTTCAGTTACAAACTGCAACAAAACCTATCTTATACTACTGAATATTGAGTTAAGTGAGCATGCAGTATACTAGATTCTGCCATAACTTCGCTCGTGTTATTTTTTTAACCAGCTTTAAGTTACGTCTCTGGTTCCTGCTCCACTCTCACCGTAGTGCGATGTTGTATAGCCTTTACTATTCCTCATGAGTAGGGCTGCCATCCGTCCGGGTTTCCCCAGATTTGTCCTAGTTTAGAGGGCGTCCGGGGGACGTCCGGGCGGGGTTGTCAAAAAATGTCCATGGACACTTTTAGTGTTAGGCGAATCCCGATTAATTGAAAGATAAGCGATAAATAAAATAATAATAAAAGAACTAAATTTCACCCAAATGCCCGGGGCTTTTAAGTTTTTGCCCGGCGTCGGCAATTTAGGTGATGGCAACCCTACTCATGAGTCTGGCTACCATATACAGATAGAATTTTTCCAATTCTACCCTATAGTAATGATCTGTAGTAGTATTAATCATTACCTATACCTATAGTAATAACATTTCAGTGATTTTAATCGTAAAGTAGATTTATATGAACTTACCGGAACATCAGTCAGCTTCTCATACAGTTCCTGCAGGCTCTTGTTGACAACTACATACATGCGAACGTTCTCCACCAAACATATCCTACACATGGACAGTTTCTCCATTTTCATCTTAAAACAATCAATTGACGTACCTAGTTATTTAGTTCAAGATTGTTTTCGATTACTAATAACGCGGTTTAGCTTAGGGATATTCAGTTAACTTTAGCTTGCGTTATTATTGTTTTTTAGGTCACAAAATTATAATGCCTTCATGCCTTGTCAATGTCAAAAGCTGTCTTAATTGACAAGTTGACAGTGACATTTCATAGGCATTGGCACCTTGGAACAAACTTTAGTCGAGTTGAAATTCAAGTTTTTGTTAACTAAACCTTCGATCCAATTGCCAAAAATAAATAATTTTGAATTTGTAACTCACATAATGTTATACAACTAGAGATGCCATTGAAATACAAATCAGAATTAATGATTTTTTACTTATAGTTATAATATACACCCAGCAGATTGAATATTGAAATCTATTTGCTAGTGCCACCTCTGAATCAAAAGTGGAACTGAAAAGTGGAACCAGGTTCTGTCCAATATGTAGGTTGGTGTAATATGAGCCTCTATATATTATAACACGGCTTTATGTATGAGCTGTAACCATTACATTTTTATATGGATTCTTTTGTCAATTTGAGGTTATGTTATTAGTGTGACGTTAAATTGTCAAAGTCAACATGAACATTTTGACAATTAAGTATGATGGTATATTACGTTCATTCAATTTCCTTCTTTAGTCGAATAATTCGGTCATGCTCAATCGGACAGCTGTTGTAGGCAGCTTAAAATAGTGTTTAATCTTTCAATTAGTCAATTGAGCGTTATTTTTATAAGTAAGACCCTTAGGTATGGGCATTTTCATTTTAAATGGTATAGGTTATAATAAACAGGCTTTAAAAAAGTACGGCTGTCCCATTTCAAAACTTTTTCCAAAAATCGTTTGATTGCATAATTTTGCTAACCAAGTAAGTCCCTACCTACCAAATATAAAAACACCAACGTTGAAAACTCACATTAAAGCGGTGAAATTTAATCATCGATACCCAGTAAATGTACTACTCATCTCTGATCTAATTTCCGTTTATTTATTCGCTCTCCTATAAAATGTAGTTTTAGGTCCTAGCTAGGTTTTGAAATGGGACAGCCGAGTATTAGGTACTGTTTCAAGACTTTAAACTTTGTATTATTTTAAAAAAATATTGAATTTTTGTGATTTATGTAAAAATTCGGTGCAGAAAAATGTATTTTAACGGGGCAGTTTTTTAATAAAATAAATAAATAAGGCAATAATATTTTGGGACAGTCACTATATGGACATGTGATGTGACGAAATAGAATTATTAAGAATAGTATATGTGTACAACGTGTAACGTTAAATGAGCAAAACTTGAAAATAGTTTGATCGGAATAACGAGCAGAAGCAAGCGCAAACCTGCCTTAATAGATAAATAAACACGAATGGTTGTTGTCCAATTAAATTTTTCTCATTAATAGGATAATAATAGCTCTATTTCAATGCAGATACGATTTTTTTACAAACTAACAGCTCATAAAACCTTACCTTTTTTTTTAAATGATTACTTTTCTCTCAGACTTAGTTTAATTGAATTAACAATCATTTGGGGTCTCTGCGGTTTTGCGCATTTAACGTTACACGTTGTATATTAATATATACCTACAGAAATTAAATAGGAATGCATATTATAATATACTAGCTTCTGCCCGCGACTTCGTCCGCGCCAAAGTTGAAGTATCACCCCACGGGAACCGTAAATTTTTTCGAGATAAAAAGTAGCCTATGTGTTATTCCGCACTATTATCTATCACAGTGCCAAATTTCATTCAGATCCGTTCAGCCGTTTGAGCGTGAAGAAGAGACAAAAACACAAACTTACGCCTTTACATTACCTATTACCTATGTAATATAAAGGCGTAAGTTTGTGTTTTGGTTTCACCCGCGTTACGTTAGGTTTTTGGTTACTGATCCGTTCCCGTGGCTCATAGCGCGATGTTATGTAGCCTATAATCTGTTATTCTGAGGTATAAGCTACGGAATGTGTCGCAGAGTCATTATTTTGCTGCGCAGTTACTTCAAAACTGTGATATCTCCAAGATATTCATTTAAATTAAATGATGTAAAGGGCAATTTTGTTCAAAATTAAACACATATGATGTTATTCATCATATTCATACGTGTTTAATTTTGAACAAAATTGCCAAATTATTTATGTTGATAAGGATTAATACCTACTATGTTTATAAAAACACCTTCGCAAATAATGCATTATTTTAAAACAATTTTTCTGGCCATAAAAATGGCTATAGCGTGGGTTAAGAACTAGAGCAGCGTAAGGGTAAAAACTAAAAAGAAAATTTTTTTCACCCTTCGCTTTTTTAATTTCCATATTTTTATGTGCCAAAAAACTGGAACGATGTAGTGTGTACATTGCTTAGAACAAAAATAACAATAAAATAAACTTTATTAAAATTAAAACGTTTTTGATTGACCAAATAGTTACACTATTCTGTAGTCGATAAATAAAGCTTTATTATTAGTAAAAATCTTATATCTGACTACTATAGATTCTGCCATAAAAAATAATAATTTAACGGTATTAGTTGTTTTTCGGGTCTCCAGTGAAGTTGTCATTTTGCCCTTACGCTACTCTAGTTCTTAACCCAAGATAGTGAGTCAACCTTAAATGTTAGGCATGTACTACCGCGGACTTTTCTTTAGTATATTTTAAGAGGAACAATTCTCTCATACATTATTTTTGCGTAACTTAACCGTTTACGCAGCGCACGCAACGAAAGCCCTCAAAGGGATTTTATTTTCCCGTTTTTGCCAAACTTTTCACTGATTGCTCCGCGCCAATTGGTCGTAGCATGATGTTATATAGCCTATAACCTTCCTCGATAAATGGGCTATCCAACACAAACATATTTTTTCAAAGCGGACTGGTAGTTCCTGAGATTAGCGCGAACAAACAAACAAACTCTTCAGCTTTATAATATTAGTATAGATGTGTACTTTAAATAAAACATTTTGCTAAATTACTTTAAAATATTTATTTGGTATATCATCTATCTTAATCATCGTTTAACAACTAATTACTTAGTTAGTAATTATAATTACTAACAAACTATCAAAATCATTTTCTTCTAGCTTTTCGCTCCCACGCGCTTTGCACACGTTAATTCAGATTTTCCAAAAAAGTATCCTATGTTAAGGTGGAACCTCCATGGCAGTACGCGAAATTCAAATTTTCTTACGTTTTTTGTAATTTGCAAGTCAGTATTAGGTTTAATGTTGATTAAAGTATGATTCGCGGGCGTAAGAAGTATGTATTTTCAGAATTATAACCATACATTTTACTTTACTTTTAGTTTGTATTCACACTCATACTCGTATATCTTTAGTTCGTACTTATCAATTCTTCCTCTAAGCACAACTGTAGGGTACTTTGCAGCTCTTCTTTCATTACGTCACGTACCTCTCGCCGTGTATCGCTGGGAATGCGTTGCGTTATGTTAGTGTCCTTAAGGTGCTCCGTATCTGTGATGTCTTCGGCATCAACGTCGGGCAGGCTACAGGATAGGCGTTTGGGATAGGCATTACCCGCACTGAACGACATTACCAATCATCGTCCGTTGAGTATAATACGTTTAGTTATTATTGTTTCTCACCAGTGTGTCTACGCATATGCCTTTTAAAATTACTCCTACGATTAAAATAACGCTGACATATTTCGCACTTGTATGGCTTCTCACCAGTGTGTATACGAATATGACTAGTTAAAGAACCCTTTTGACTAAAACTATGCAGACATATATCACATTTGTAGGGTTTTTCACCAGTGTGTTTACGAATATGTTCAGTAAAATAACTCTTATAAATAAAACTACGTTGACATATTTCACATTTGTAGGGTTTTTCACCAGTGTGTATTCGATTATGTTTAGTTAAAAGAATCTTATAAATAAAACTACGTTGACATATTTCGCATTTGTATGGTTTTTCAACAGTGTGTTTGTGATTATGTTTATTTAAACTACTCTTAGTAATAAAACTACGTTGACATATTTCGCATTTGTATGGTTTTTCACCAGTGTGTATTAGAATATGCGATTTCAAATTACACTTTTGACTAAAAGCACGCTGACATATATGACATTTGTAACGACGAATGTGAAAGCGGATATGGTCTCTTAAAATATTCTTACTACTATAACTACGTTGACATATATCACATTTGTAAAGATTATCACACGAGTGCACAACATTACTTTGTTTAATTTTTTTTACTCGATTTAAAATACGCTGATCACATTTGAAAGGCTCTTTGAAGCTAGTTACAAGTTGACACGTACGATTTTGAGTGTTCTGGAAAATTTTCGCATCTGATTGTGTATTCTTATTTGGCTTGTCAGTAATTGTTTTTTCTAGTTTTGTTCCTCGTAAGTCAAGTCTCGTTATCTTCACGAAGGGTATCCCTGTGAGTATAAATGTGGTAAGTACAATGTTCCAAGAAGATTGGAGGATGCACCTAACATACTACCAGGCCTGTATTCCCCAAGGTTAGGCAGAGGTGTGCCAATGTACACCCACAGTTCGCCAGTATGTTTAGGTTCCATGTAGCAAAGAGCGAGTCTATTGCCATTAACTGGGCACAAATCCTAAGCACTCCAAGCTGCTACTATGAATTGCATAGGAAAACCCAATAACACTTCTTGCTCAACCTGAAACCATGACTTCTAGCGTAGCAGTCTTAGGACCACAAGCAGTTATAAAATAAATTAAAATAGAGGGTTTGTACTTCTCACACTAAAACCAATGAAGGTTATAAGTGCCCGGTTTCTAATGACACTGAATTGTACTAACTAGTACTTACATTTCATCTCCCAGGCTTTACGTTTCTTCGCTTGTTGTTCATGCTCCATTTCAGTTTTAAACTCCATAAATGACACATCATCTTCTGAATCTGCTTCAGAATGGTGCGGTGGTAAATCTTCTACTGGTAGTTGTTTCAATTCTAGTTCTGTAAATATAAGCAATACATTATATTATTATTTGTATTCGGTAACGTATCTCGGGACACTAGGGTCCCGGACCTTTGGAAGGCGTACGAGGAGCCGAAGCCAACTCGCAGAAGCCCCTTACATGGCTTTACAATGAAATGGAACACCAGCCGACAATTACCCCTGTTTGCACTATGCAAATGTACCCAAGGACAATCCCCGGCTGGCGCAGGACTATTGCAAAATATGGAAACAAAAAATTGGGCTATGGGTTTGGGTGGCTTGAATGGACGGAATGGTTTTCAGACACTATGGAAAGACTATGGCCCCTGCCAATGTTTTTATGACACAGATAAAATGGCAAGGGGTGACTAGCACACTCGATAAATGGGCCCCCTAAAACGGCCGCTAGCACGTAGTGACGTAGCGACAAGAGGGCAACACAGACTGAGGTGCTTGAGGAGTGGAGAGGTATTTCAAGGCTATCAGGACAATCCCGGAGGTACGGTCAAGATCCCTACCAGCACCTTAGTGAAACACTTCCTTCCCCCGAACACGAATGCTCTTGCGAATCTCCACTCAAACCGGCCAATGAAGGCAAGAGAGAGGTGGGAGCTCTGTTCCTCGTCAGTGTTCACTCCGGCCGGCCAGTAAAGGCAAGCCAGAGATGAAGAACAAGACTTCTCCCGGGAGATCAGGTCCGTGGGGTCGCTACTGCCCAACAGCTCGCCACAAGCTGCCCTGTGGACATAATATATTATTATTATTATTTTATTATTATATTTTAGGCATGGAACATTTCATAAATAGCAGGTGAAATTTCATATGAAAAAAACATAATTTCATTAATCACACCCGCTATTTGCCTTCACTTATACTGCTATTTTTCACAGTCAACGAAATCACGAATCATTATGATTTCATTTATTCATTCGAGCGAAGTTCGTGAGCGGCGCGCTGCTGTCTGCCAAAGCGACCGAGCGAGTAAGAAAGAAGGAATGATGTTTTCATGTGCGTGTTAGATAAGGACGAGAGATGTGATGACGGACAACACTGGGCATTTTAAATATGAACTTTAAACTTAAAAGTGTAAGGTTTAGATTTCCTTGTCATAATTCATTGTGATTTCATTAGATAGCAGGTCGCAACGTGTTCGTGGCTCACATTATGTGAAAGAGCTACATTATAACACTGCGAATAAAAATCATTGCCTGTGAAATTTCACATGTGAAATCATATGATTAAAAGTCATCATTTCATTTAATGAAAATGAATTAAAAATAGCAATCATTTCCATGCCTATTACATTTAGGAGCAATACTCATTGATAAATTATGTTTGTTTTATCACTTCATTAGAGCGACAATAAGTTTGAAGTGGTTTAAAACCATTTTTATTTTACTTAAAATAATGTAAGTAATATAGCGTCTACTTCATTACATAGTATAAAACAAAGTCGCCCTTTTCCCCTTGTACGCGCTAATCTTTAAAACTACGCAACGGATTTTGATGCGGTTTTTTTTAATAGATAGAGGAAGGTTTATATGTATAATAACATCCATTAAATAGCGGAGAAATACTGTTATTTTTGAGGTTTCTAATGTGATGTCGTAAATAATTACATTTTTTCCGCTTACATTGCAAACGCAGGCTGAACCCTACGAGATTTATCAAAATAATGTACTAAGTATTGTACACATTGAAAAGGCCTACAGAAAACTCCGCGATGGTATAATATGTCTATCTCTTATGGATATCCCACAATAACACTTTTTTGTCATTTACTTTTTAATTAATTTATTAACTAATTTTTAAGCGATTTTAACCAATACAGCATTAATTCTTGTCCAATTAAATACCTTAAATACATTGTTAATTTAATATAGAACTATATGGCCTTTTACAGCAAATGAATTCAATGAATATTTTCGAAGATATTACAAATTAAAAATTGCGGGACGTAGCGTTTGCGGCGGAGCGGGCCGCTATGTTTTTGAATACAACGTTCACAGTTTTTCTGTAGTGTATTTAGTATCAGCATTGCACCCGTGCGAAGCCGGGGCGGGTCGCTAGTACATACTATATTAAACACTTAACAATCAAAAACAATTTAAAGATTTGTATTAGTATAGATAAGATAATGCAATTTTTTTTTCTACAAACATACCATCACTTTGATATTCCTCCTTTAGCTCAATTATACCATCTTGTCTCTCACAAACTGCTGGTAGTTCTTGTTTGATAATATCACTTTCTTCTTGACATTCAACATCTATACTTATGTGTACCAGTGGGGTTTGAATAAATCCATCGAAAAACTCTAACTGGCCATGTTTTATTAAAGGATTTAGCTGCAAAAAGTTGATGAATGATATACTCCAATGAAACAGGTTTACAAGTGATTATACATAAGTAGGCCCTAAACTACCTGGACAGCAGGACATGCTACTAACCTCATTGCCCACTACATGAGAGAGGACTGCTATCAAACTGTACAAGTTCTAAACAGAAGTTGTAGCAGTGTAGATTTTAAAATGTCATAATACTAAAACAATTACATCTGACAAGAGTTCACCTTAACAATCAGCACTAAACAGTACAGTTAGATGGGAAATAAAGACACAACAGGTGTAAGCTGGAGACAGGTCACTTCCATATGAGAAGTTATGAGAATAAATGTCTGTTAACAAATCCCTCACCTCATGATCCTCATCCAACATCTGTGTGAACAGTTCTTCGGCTTCTAGACATTTTCTTTGGAATTGTGCGCATTGCTTCATTCTAGTGCAGCAGAAGAAACAAGCGAGCATCGGTCTACCATCTTCAGTTACGAACTGCAACAAAACATAATTATCTTATACTACTGAATATTGAGTTAAGTGAGCATGTAGTATAGTAGTAGTACAGTCGGTTGTCAACATTATCTGACCCACCCTAAACACAAACGAAATTGGACCCTCTGCCTATGATAATAAGGTTTATTCAATTTATATGAGCTTATCAGTCAAGTGCTCGAGAACTCGACGAATACAGACACGCATAAACCCACCAAACGTTGTCGGAGCCACCGGCATTATATCATTTTGTTAAGCTATTTTAATCATTATCTCGTTGACATTAAAGTTTAAAACCTTTTAAGTCACCCTACATAATTAGAACCCAATCTTTAATTTCGTGGAGTCTTAACAAGTTCTTGTGGCTTAGCGGTTTGATGTTGGATTGCCGAGGAACAACATGTGGGTTCGAAAACATGGAGTATCAGTTCCTTTAGAGTTATCAGTTTCTTTTTTAATTTGATTTCATTTCTACAATATTGTTTGCATTATTAAAGAACGACCAATATGATTTACGCCTAATAACTTATCTTGTAAACAGGTGGGTAAATTAAAAAAGTTTAAGTTCACATATATTAGCTTCGTGAGGTAGATAATAAATTCGTCTACATTATGTGACAAAAGTTACACTACGCCTATTAGCAGTGACTGCGCACACACATTTGTAAATCGTTTCGCATTACTCGTTAAGTATTTTTAAGCAATTTGGTGTAAAAAAGCATGTCGCAGCTTAATGACTATACCAAACATAAAATCATAATATATTTTTACATGAGCAGAATGTTGGAATTAGAGAGATTGGTCGTCGTCTTAATATAGCAGTAAGTGTTTTTTTTTATACCTATTTTATTTAATTGATTGTGATTAATGAACGCGTAGTTGGTTATTTTACTATTACATTTTCAAGTTACATAAACGGTTCCAAAAATGTTTTTTTTTTTGTTTTAGAGAAATACGACTGTAGCTAAGACGTTATGGAGACAAAGTAAATATTCAGCGGATTCGTCCAGGGGCAAAAAACATCAAGTATAGTCCCGAATGCGATTGCCCATAAGTGTAACCGCAATGAAACACGATATTTCAGTGGAAACAGTGAGAAGGCATTTACACGCTGCTGGAATAAGGAATTATAAACCGGCACAGAAAATAGCATTGAAGAAGAAGGGTCCGTTTTGCCCAGGAATATTTAAATTTTAATTGGGAAGAAAATATTGTGATCTTCACTGATGAAAAAAAATCATTTAAATCGAACAAAAATGAACGTAACAAGGAACGGTGCGCCATCACTCCGCTACTAATTAATCTAGGATATTTTTAAACACACCATGTAAGTAAATGCTCAATGGATAGATTGTTAAACCATTAAAATGTTGCCAATTACGTGGTGATGTTATTGTTATAAATAGATTTTTTCTATTTAAATGACATGTTTATTCACTACATATAGGCAGCTATAAATCTGTAAAGTATTTCACAGATGAATTAAATTTTTTCTCGATAACAAACTTTCAAGCATAGACATGCCTTTTTTAATGTTTATAAATGGTTAGATTTGATTATGGTATACTCATATAAATTGTTTATTAATTTGGAAATATGTGAGCATTTACTTACTTTATCTTACCTAAGTGTTTTAATGAAATAATAAACATTTTAAATTTGCAATTGTTTAGTTTTATTTCTATGCGTTATCCATTAAAGAAATGTAAAAAAAAGTATAATTAAATAATTAAAAAAGACACCTGAGCAGAAGCTATATTTAGGGTAAACTTGATTTCGAACGTAAACAACAATTAGTGACCACAAGACTAAAGAATTTAAACCATATAGTATACTTTAATAAAGTTTATTCTTGCACAGCACAAGCAGCCAACCTTATCCTAGTGCAAATAGAATTTTGTATTTTATCCCTTCATTATTTAATCACTCCATTAAGACATGATAAAAAAACTACCTATAAAATAGAAAAAAATAAATTGTAAAGAGAAGTTGTTTTTGCAATTTAGTAAGGCAAGGTAAAATATGTTTGCGCGTTGTCACTGCATACCCTTAGTTAGTAGCATTTGAATACCAGTTTTACAATGAATACAAATATTTATTTTTCAACTACCCACTTTTTACAAGTTATGCCAAAATATTGCCATTTTAGAAACTTTATATTTGAAGATTATCCGTATATAGTTCTTTACAATAATACAAGAAATACTTTTAGAATAAATTCTAAATTGAAAGCAAAACAATATCTTCGTCGCAGGATTTGATCTCGCAACTTGTCACTCTCAGTCTTATACACAGACCACGAGACCAGAGTTACTTGACCGAACTCATTAAAATAAGCTATTACACTTATTATATTATAACAAGTTGTTATAAGATTTAACCCAATGCTAACGTGATAAAGATCAAATTTGCGTGTGTGTATTATTATTGTATTTGTTCGTTCTCAGTTCTCGAACACTTGACTGATAACCTCATATAAATTGAAATTAAACCTTATTTTCATTGGCAGAAGGTCCAATTTCGATTGTGTTTAGGGTGGGTCAGATAATGTTGACAACCGACTGTACGTCTATGGTTTCTGCTCCACTCCTGTCGACCGGAGCGAGATGTTATATAGCCTTTACTATTCCTTATACGTCTGGCTATCATATACAGATAGAATTTTTCCAATCCTAACTACCTGGCAGTTAGTACATCAGCTTGTTTAAAAAAATGAACTTACCGGAACATCAGTCAGCTTCTCGTACAGTTCCTGCAGGCTCTTGTTGACAACTACATACATGCGAACGTTCCGCACCAAACATATCCTACACATGGACAGTTTCTCCATTTTCTTCTTAAAACTATCAGTCGATGTAGTTTTTTAGTTCAAGTTTGTTTTCGAAGCAGTGTAGTATACAAATAGCGCGATTAGGCTTGCGTTACTTATTGATATTTGTGAGTTACAAACACAGGTTATTACAAACAAATTATTAATGCCCTCCCTCAGGCCTCAGCCCTCAGCCGTCTTATTATTGAAATTTGACAAGTTGACAGTGACACTTCATAGGCATTGACAACTTGCAACAAACTTTAGTCGAGTTGAAATTCATGTCACGTTTCGTTTTGGTGTTTAGAAATTGATGTTAAAATGAATGTTGTCTTTTTGCGCCGTTTGAGATTTTCGGCACCAGAAGCACCTGTCCAGCACAGCACGTCGTGCTAGGAAGATGGGATGGCGCAAGGGTGTCGACGCACGTTGCATCCCACACCAAAGGCCTACCGTACCCAACTTCCAAGTCATTAGGGCGCTTTCAATTTAGACGGTTGGTGTCGGACTGCTGCCGCACGGTTGTTACGACCATGAGCCGTACTGCTGCCGGACGACAGCAGTACGACATAAATCGTCTTATTTGAAGAGATACGCGGCTGCAGTCCGGTCGAATTTCTAAGAAACACGATGCGTTCACAGCACTAGCGAACGACTGAGCTGAGACACTGACAAGTTGTCAGGTCTCAGCTCACTCAGTCGTTCGCTATAGTACGAGATCCGTAGAAGAAAAATATACCCTCATCCGTTATTTAATAATTTTAAGGTTTATATGCAAGATCAGACATAGATTGATACATCGCAGATGGGTTGCCTAGCTAAATCGCGTACCAAAGGTGTTAAATATTAAAAAATAAGGGCCAATTTTTTGGGTAAAATCCCCCCATCTGTTATTTAGGTAAATCGTGCATTAGCTGATAGAATATACCCCAAGGAGTCAAAAAAAGGAGGGTTGCCTAATCTCATCCGGGGCTAACTGTAGGGTTGCCTGGTTTGAAGGTGGGCAAAAATGGAGTAAAATACCCCCATCTGTTATTTAATCGAGATGTATGTCAAATGAAAGGTTATTTTATTCCCAATACAACTGTATAGGGTTGCCTTATCAAAAATGGGGCTAAGTCCAGGGTTGCCTAGATTTTAGTTGTAAAATTGTCATGTCGAAAAAATGGCACCTAGTAGCAGTTTCGGTCAATATCTCCTTTTTGACTCATTTTACGATATAAACATGTTGAACAAAATTAAAGAACAGAAAATTTCTTACAATTAGTGGTAAACAATTTTTTTATAAGATCAATAGTTCTGGCGTACAAGTGCCGCAAAGTGTACTTCAACATGTATTTTGGCCAAATAAACTTTTTAGCAATATTTCATCATTTACTTCCATATTATGTATTCAATTGATCTTAAATTAAAATGCATTTAAGTCATTGATATTTATTACAAATAAATACCAATAATTGACTTTAGTCCTAGCAGAATAAACCAACATTGCTCTCAATTTGTACGTAATGATTTTGGATATTTAACGCTGATTAACTTTAACTTTATAAATACACTCTCATCTGGTATTTAATCGAATGTTGTATCAAATAAAAGGTTATTTTATTCTCTATCAAACTGTATAGGGTTGCCTCATCAAAAAGTTGTCTAAGTTTATCGTTGTGTAGGTTTTAGATGCAAAATTTTCATATTGTAAAAATGGCACTCAATACCAGTTGTTTTGACAATATCCCCTTTCCGGCTCATTTTACGATAAAAACAAGTTGAACAAAATTAAAGAAAAGGAAATTTCCTACAATTTGTGGAAAACCATTTTTTTTATGAGATCGATAGTTCTGGCGTACGAGTGCCGCAAAGTGTACTTCAACATGCGTTTTAGCCAAAGAAACTCTTTAGCAATATTTTATCATTTACTTCTATATAGGTATTCATTTGACCTTAAAATAAAATGCATTTGAGACATTGATGTTTATTTTAAGTAAAAACCAATCATTGGATTTAAGTCCTACCAAAAAAAACCCAATTAGTACGTAACGATTTTGAATGTTTAACGCTGATAAAATTTAGCGTTATAAATATACTCTTACCTGTTATTTAATCAAGATGTATATCAAACGAAAGGTTATTTTATTCCCAATCCAACTGTATAGGGTTGCCTTACCGAAAGGTGGCTAAATCCACGGTTGCCTAGATTTTAGCGTACGAGTGTCCAAAAGTGTACTTCAACATGCGTCTTGGCAAAAAAAAACTCGTTGGGTAAAATTTTATTATTTAATTAATAATAATATAATAATAATAAATATCTTGGGACTATTGGGAATATTTAAATATTCATTTGTTTTTAAAATAAAATACGTTTGAGTCTTTGATGTAATTTTTTATTTTAATAGAGGTTCTCAATTCGGGTTTTATTTTTAATTTTCTTATGTAAGTTCATTTGTTATATAATCGAATTGCATATCAAAGGAAAGGTTATTTACTTACTTACCAATCCAGCAGTATCACACTGCTTGTAACAAAAAGTTGGCTGAATCCATGTGTACCTAGATTTAAGATGTAAACTTTACAGCGTGAGACATTTTCATTTCGCAGTACTCGTACGGTAAAACTATAAATCGTACAAAATAAAAGTTTTCCATAAATTTTAGGAAATTTCCTGAGCTTTATTTTTGTTTAACATGTGATTATCGTACAATAAGTCGGAAAGGAAATATTGTCAAAAACTGCTATTGGGCGTCATTTTTCCAATATGAAAATTTGATATCTAAAATCTAGGCAACCGTGCACCACCACCACCTTTTTGATAAGGCAACCCTATATAGTTGTATTGGGAATAAAATAACCTTTCGTTTGATATACATCTTGATTAAATAACAGGTAAGAGTATATTTATAACGCTAAATTTTATCAGCGTTAAACATTCAAAATCGTTACGTACTAATTGGGTTTTTTTTGGTAGGACTTAAATCCAATGATTGGTTTTTACTTAAAATAAACATCAATGTCTCAAATGCATTTTATTTTAAGGTCAAATGAATACCTATATAGAAGTAAATGATAAAATATTGCTAAAGAGTTTCTTTGGCTAAAACGCATGTTGAAGTACACTTTGCGGCACTCGTACGCCAGAACTATCGATCTCATAAAAAAAATGGTTTTCCACAAACTGTAGGAAATTTCCTTTTCTTTAATTTTGTTCAACTTGTTTTTATCGTAAAATAAGCCGGAAAGGGGATATTGTCAAAACAACTGGTATTGAGTGCCATTTTTACAATATGAAAATTTTGCATCTAAAACCTACACAACGATAAACTTAGACAACTTTTTGATGAGGCAACCCTATACAGTTTGATAGAGAATAAAATAACCTTTTATTTGATACAACATTCGATTAAATACCAGATGAGAGTGTATTTATAAAGTTAAAGTTAATCAGCGTTAAATATCCAAAATCATTACGTACAAATTGAGAGCAATGTTGGTTTATTCTGCTAGGACTAAAGTCAATTATTGGTATTTATTTGTAATAAATATCAATGACTTAAATGCATTTTAATTTAAGATCAATTGAATACATAATATGGAAGTAAATGATGAAATATTGCTAAAAAGTTTATTTGGCCAAAATACATGTTGAAGTACACTTTGCGGCACTTGTACGCCAGAACTATTGATCTTATAAAAAAATTGTTTACCACTAATTGTAAGAAATTTTCTGTTCTTTAATTTTGTTCAACATGTTTATATCGTAAAATGAGTCAAAAAGGAGATATTGACCGAAACTGCTACTAGGTGCCATTTTTTCGACATGACAATTTTACAACTAAAATCTAGGCAACCCTGGACTTAGCCCCATTTTTGATAAGGCAACCCTATACAGTTGGATTGGGAATAAAATAACCTTTCATTTGACATACATCTCGATTAAATAACAGATGGGGGTATTTTACTCCATTTTTGCCCACCTTCAAACCTGGCAACCCTACAGTTAGCCCCGGATGAGATTAGGCAACCCTACTTTTTTTGACTCCTTGGGGTATATTCTATCAGCTAATGCACGATTTACCTAAATAACAGATGGGGGGATTTTACCCAAAAAATTGGCCCTTATTTTTTAATATTTAACACCTTTGGTACGCGATTTAGCTAGGCAACCCATGTGCGATGTATCAATCTATGTCTGATCTTGCATATAAACCTTAAAATTATTAAATAACGGATGAGGGTATATTTTTCTTCTACGGATCTTAGACCACTAGTGAGTGCTACAAGTGACAGGTTGTTGCCGTTCCGCCAACGGACGTGCGCCGCACTGCTGTCGCACGACTTTGCGTCGAGACATTTTGTATGAAAAATCATAACCGCCCGTGCGCAGTACGATACCCGGACTGCAGCAGTCCGGCACCAATCGTCTAAATTGAAAGCGCCCTTAATCATTACCTATACCTATAGTAATAACATTTCAGTGATTTTAATCGTAAAGTAGGTTTGAAGTGATTTTAATCGCCAACGGACGTGCGCCGCACTGCTGTAGCACGACTTTGCGTCGAGACATTTTGTATGAAAAATCATAACCGCCCGTGCGCAGTACGATACCCGGACTGCAGCAGTCCGGCACCAATCGTCTAAATTGAAAGCGCCCTTAATCATTACCTATACCTATAGTAATAACATTTCAGTGATTTTAATCGTAAAGTAGGTTTGAAGTGATTTTAATCGCCAACGGACGTGCGCCGCACTGCTGTCGCACGACTTTGCGTCGAGACATTTTGTATGAAAAATCATAACCAGTCCGGCACCAATCGTCTAAATTGAAAGCGCCCTTATTGTCATCCCATCGGGTCTCTTCCCATCGTCGCCTGGCAAGCCAACTGGCTCCAAAACAGCTGGCATTCCGGCGGAGACGAGCACGACGGATGATGTCTTTAATGGTGGCGTGCCGTGCTATACGGCTATGCGGCCATGGTGTCCGAGGTAGTCGACAGCTCCACCGCACTGACAGCGGTGCGGAGCCCCACGAGGTGCGCTCAGCCGCAGGCATGTAGCAAGCCGGAATGTGGAGTCAATAGAAAAGTAGGATAATAAGACTAATAAGTCAATAGTAAATCACTTGATCAGTTGATATATTTTAATTAAATATTTTATTTTGAATGTACAAAATCGTAATATATAATTTGGTACGCGGTGAGGGTGAGTTTGATAGCCGACATTTATGCGGATGAAGTCGCGGACATAAGCTAGTTTACAAAATATTATTACATAGTTATACACTCTTATACAAATGTTACAAGTTTTTGAGCCACTCCCCAGAGTTCGTTTGAGCGGATACAAAGATTTTATTTTATTTTATTTGAAGTCTCCCTTATCAAGGCCTAAAGGTATTAACAGACGTTCGAATATGGTTGGATGGCCGCACATTATTATTATTATTGACGGTGAATGTGCGGCGGACCGCTGCACATACCCTCGAATGTGGTCCGGAGCACACCAAGTTCGCGGTGCGGAGCGCACCATATTCGAACGTCTGTTAATACCTTAAAACCTGCGCTGAACGCTTACATATTCTACATTTGTAAGGTTTTCACCAGTGTGTATAACAGTACTGTTCGGGCGTCATCGGCTGTCTTCGTCAGGCATCGGGCGGCTGGGCGGTCGACCACGCGGGTGTAGGAGAGGGGCCGCAAGCCCCTCACACTTCACTACCGAGATCCAGCGACAACACGCGCGCGTTCAACCATTTTGACTCATTCTTAATTATAAGGTAGTCAGTTTATACAATTCACTGCTTTTACAAGTATGTTTAGTTAAATAGCTGTTTCGACTGAAACTATACTGACATATATTACATTTGAAAGGTTTTTCATCAGTGTGTGTACGAATATGTATAGCTAAATTACACTTATGACTAAAATTATGCTGACATATATCACATTTGTATGGTTTTTCACCAGTGTGTATTCGAAAATGTTTGGTTAAAGTACACTTATGACTAAAACTATGCTGACATATATTACATTTGTAAGGTTTTACACCAGTGTGTATACGAATATGAGCAATTATATGATTCTTAGTACTAAAACTTTGCTGACATATATCACATTTGTAAGGTTTTTCACCAGTGTGTATACGAATATGTTGAGTTAAACTACTCTTATGACTAAAACTACGCTGACATATTTCACATTTGAATGGTTTTTCACCAGTGTGTATACGAATATGAACAGTTAAACTACTCTTATTAATAAAACTATGTTGACATATTTCACATTTGTATGGCTTTTCACCAGTGTGTTTACGAATATGATTTGTTAAATCACTCTTACTACTAAAACAATGCTGACATATTTCGCATTTGTATGGTTTCTCACCAGTGTGTATACGTTTATGTTCAGTTAAATGTCTCTTATCAATAAAACTACGTTGACATATTTCACATTTGTATGGTTTTTCACCAGTGTGTATACGAATATGAACAGATAAACTACTCTTATTAATAAAACTATGTTGACATATTTCGCATTTGTATGGCTTTTCACCAGTGTGTATTCGATTATGTTGAGTTAAACTACTCTTATGAATAAAACTACGTTGACATATTTCGCATTTGTATGGTTTCTCACCAGTGTGTATTAGAATATGCGATTTTAAATTACATTTTTTACTAAAAGAACGCTGACATATATGACATTTGTAATGATTATCACACGTGTGCACAACATTACTTTGTTTTAAGTTTTTTCCTCGATTTAAACTACGCTGATCACATTTGAAAGGCTCTTTGAAGCTAGTTACAAGGTGAGACGTATGATTTTGAGTGTTCTGGATAATTTCCAAATCTGATTGTGTATTCCTATTTTGCTTGTCAGTAATTGGTTCTTCTAGTTTCGTTCTTCGCAAGTCAAGCCTCGTTATCTTCACGAAGGGTACCCCTGTGATTATAAATGTGGTAAGTACAATGTTTTAGGATGCGCATAACATACCATCACGCCTGTATTCCCAGAAGGGTTAGGCACAGGTGTACCAATGTACACCCACAGTTCGCCAGTTTGTTTAGGTCCCAAGTAGTAGGGAGCGAGCCTATAAAAATCCTAACTCCAAGCTGCTACTGAGGATGTCATAAAAGAACCCAATAACACCTTTTGTTTGACCTGAGAATCGAACCCAAGACCTCTAACGTAGCAATCGTGCTTAGAAACACTAGGCCAAGGATGGCGAACCAATGGCACGCGTGCCAGTAGTGGCACGCGACAAAATAATTCGGGCACGCCAATATATGACAACTGTATATGTATTTGATCGAAAACAATTTACAACAGCAGAAATCACACTAACCTTTTATTAAAATAAACATAAAATAGTAAATATTACGATTCTTGTACAAACTAGTTGCAAACAAAGAGTGTTAACAGCTTCTAGTTGTATTTTTCTCCATTCAATGACTAAGCCAAGATTCTTTGATGGCACGTCATAGTCACATTATTATTTTTCTATAAAAAATGGCACTATCACCGATAAAGGTTCGCCATCCCTGCACTAAGCTAACGAGGCAGTTATGTCAATTGATTCAGTTTCTCTAACTAGTACTTACATTTCATCTCCCAAGCTTTACGTTTCTTCGCTTGTTGTTCATCCTCCACTTCAGTTTTAAACTCCATAAATGACCCATCATCTTCTGAATCTGCTTCAGAATGGTGCGGTGGTAAATCTTCTACCGGTAGTTGTTTCACTTCTAGTTCTGTAAATATACAATCAGCGTCAGGAGCAATACTCATTGATAAATTACTGTTTGTTTGATCACTTCATATGGTGACAATAAGTTTGAAGTGGTTTAAAGAAAATTATTGCTTAAGAAATAATATTATACTTAAAATAACGTAATATAGTATCTACTCAAATATTAAACAATTTGCAATCAAAAACCATTTAAAGATTTGTATTAGTAGTAGACATGATCATGTAAATTATTGACCTAGAAACATACCATCACTCTGATATTCCTTCTTTATCTCAATAATATAATCTTGTCTCTCACAAACTGCTGGCAGTTCTTGTTTGATAATGTCATTCTCTTCTTGACATTCAATGTTTACACTCATGTGATTCACGGGGGTTTGAATAAATCCACCGAAAAACTCTAGCTGGCCATGTTTTATTAACGGATTTGGCTGCAAAAAGTTGATTAATGATATAGTCCAACGAACCAGATTCACAAGTGACTATACATAGGTAGGTCCTACACAACCTGGACAGCGGGCTGTGCTACCAACCTCACTGACCACTACATGAGAGAGGACCGTTATCAAACTGCACCAGTTCCATACAGAAATTGTAGCAGTGTAGTTTTTAAAATGTCATAAAAGTAAAACAACTGCATCTGACAGTTCACCTTAACATTCAACACTTAACAGTACAGTTAGATGTCTTTCCTTCTTTATTGTTTCGGCACAAAGGTCTTACAACCCCACACACCCAAGTGTCAGGGTTACTAAACCGCCTCAAGGGCCTCTGACAGGTTGTTGATGTCAGTGATAGCTAAGATAAACCATATAAATTTGAAAAAGTCACATTGGTACTTGCCCGTGCCCGGTTGCAAACCCACAACTTCGTGCATGAGAGGCCCACCTCTCCTCGCCCGTCTTAACCATAGGGCCGTACAACACAGTTTATCTTATTTTTTTTTTCTTTACCATTGCCCCACACTAGGATTGTCTCCTGTATCGGGGATGCGTTTACAAACATATAAACTGACATACACAAATAGCCAGACCTGGAACAACTATCTGTAGCTCATACAAATATTTGTTCCGTGCGGGAATTGAACCCACGACCCGTAGCGCAACAGTTGATCGCTCGACCACTGCGCCAACCGTGTCGTTAGTTAGATGTAAAATAAAGACACAATAGGTGTGAGCTGGAGACGGATCACTTCCATATGAGAAGTTATGTGAATAAATGTCTGTTAACAAATCCCTCACCTCATGATCCTCATCCAACATCTGGGCGAACAGTTCTTCAGCTTCTAGACATTTTCTTTGGAATTTTGCGCATTGCTTCATTCTAGTGCAGCAGAAGAAACAAGCGAGCATCGGTCGACCATCTTCAGTTACGAACTGCAACAAAACCTATCTTATACTACTAAATATTGAGTTAAGTGAGCATACACTAGCTTCTGCCATGACTTAGTCTGTGTGGTTTCTTTTTTGGTACAAATTAACTGTGACAAAACCCACCAGCCAGTAGCCAAAGATATATCTTAAGGCTGGTGCTTTAAGTTGTCTTTGGTTTCTGCTCCACTCTGACCGTAGTGGGATGTTATATAGCCTTTAGTATTCTTCATGAGTCTGGCTTTTTTCCAAATCTAGGTTGGAGTGTAGCCTTAGGGCTATGGAACGAGGACTTTTTGCTTTTGTGCAAAATTTTG
Organism: Caradrina clavipalpis; assembly: GCA_932526535.1. Classification (NCBI taxonomy): domain Eukaryota; kingdom Metazoa; phylum Arthropoda; class Insecta; order Lepidoptera; family Noctuidae; genus Caradrina; species Caradrina clavipalpis. Next base: position 6,353,635 of record OW052117.1, read on the forward strand.
GTCAGTGGGTCATCTTAACATCATGGTCATGGTAAACCTACTTAAGTCCTCCCTGGACTTAAGTAGGTTTACATGAACTTACCGGAACATCAGTCAGCTTCTCGTACAATTCCTGCAGGCTCTTGTTGACAACTACATACATGCGAACGTTCTCCACCAAACATATCCTACACATGGACAGTTTCTCCGATTTCATCTTATGAAACAATCAGTTGATGTAGTTATTTAGTTCAAGTTTGTTTTCGAACGAAGTAGGTATTTAGTTCCGCTTGCGATATTATTGGAAATCAACGGTAATTTTATTTGTAAACTACAAATTTAGATTTTACTAATTAATTATTATTCTATTCTATATTGTGTCTTATTGATCAGAGAGTATATAATCATGTTATTGATTTTCACGTTGACAGTGACATTTCATGGCAAGCCAATTAGTGTTGTACCATGGAATGGAACCAACTTTAGTCGATTTGAAATGCACGTAACTCAAGTTTGATTACAGTTAGCCAGTTACACCACTCAAGATGTTATTGAAACAAAGTGTACATACTCGCAGCAGACAGAATACTAATATCTATTTGCTATTGCCACCTCTTCTTCAAAAGTGAATCTGAATAACTAAGATCAAGTAAAAAATATAGCCGGGGAACGGGTGTTGAGTAAGACACTGGTGTTACGGAAAATACTAAATTTGTTAGGCAGATCACACAATTTACAATAGCAAATCCCCTTTGGTCTCGAGCGCACACAGTGGGTAGCTAAACTTCTTAACGCATAGACTACCAGTTACCACTAAAAACCATAGTCACAGAACTCTCTAGATCCTGCACAGGCGCCGTCGTAAGCCTCCTCTACACGTCTGCAGATGCGTCCGCGGACGCCCGCAGATGCATCCGCAGATGGATCACCACAAGCTGTCCACACGTCTGCAGGTCGATCAGTCTAGGTTCATTCTCGACAGACGCAACACGCACGTTTAAAAATGGATATTGAGACTTGACACCATAGATGCCTTAGCTATTTATTTATTTAGTCCTTTTAACTACTAATTGAAATAACTACTAATCGAATTAATTGAAATAAGTAAGCAATTGAATTAGGTGTCAGTATTAAAATAGTAGGTACACTTGTAACATATGTATTTTTGGGTTTTCACAAACAGTTTTCAGCTTGATATAGCTCAATAAACCTAAAAGTTTCCTCGGGGCTCATATTGTTAGCTATTTCAACAAGAATTAAACCGCAAGAAGCACGTGTGCTCTCTCAATCACAACTCCGATTAAACTGATACGTCGCCAGACGTGTGGACAGACACCGGACGTCCGCGCCGAAACCCTTTGATCTGTGCCACAAAAACCGACAACAATCGGATTCGAGGCGGACGCGTCTGCGCGCGTCTGCGGACGGTAAATACCTACAACAGATGCACAAATTACGCCCTCTACACGTCTTCGGATGCATCCGCAGATGACGTCCGCGGACGCATCTGCAGACGTGTAGAGGAGGCTTTAACAGTTACGCACGCTTGACTTGGGGAGTAAGCTGGCGAATGCGCGTGGAAATCGTTACGAAAAGTGTGAAAGGGCGAGGCCGAGGCGAAAGGAAGTTGAGAAGGAATTATATAAGTTAGTGAAGATAAAAAGAGAGAGAGAGTTACGTTTCGTATATTACTGTACGGGGCAAAAGTGAGAGGCGCACATTTTCTTTCTTTCTTTCTTTCTCTCATAGCTAGTTAAAAAAAAAAAATAGGTTAAAAAAAAAAAATAGGTTAAAAAAAATGGTAATACTTCGTCTAAGACAACCATGGCTAATATGGTTCTAAATTGTCTGTACTATCTTCGCCTAAAGCTTTGCACCCATCTTCCAATCACCCTGTATAATATGCTAACGTCGTCGTCGTGGAGAACTTTGATACCACGATCAAGGCAAAGTCAGATTCTAGTGGTAGTTCGCATGTTGAGCGATAGATGTCGCTACACTTACTTTACCACTGCCGTTGCGGTGACTAAAATAAAACAAAGTTTCTAACACAACATTTTATTACAATAAACCACACATTAAATTTAAAAGTACAAAAGAAATATACTAATTTCTAGATTATGAGAATTTTAAGATCATTTTGATCTCATAAGTTTTAGTATTAGGTAATAAATTTCTGTCTTAGGGTGTGCTTAGACAAACTGCATTCGAACTCACATCAGCTACATTATTGCAGTGAATCAGTACCGGATTAGCTACGTAGCAAGAATAGCTACGGGACCCAGGAAACCTGCCCCGTGTAAGCGTAAAAAACAAATTAAGATAGGTATAGTACAGTTCAAACTTAATAGCGGATCGGAAGTTAGCTGCAAGTTCGCGCAGGTTTAATCAAGTTAATCATAGTTTTAGGCTCCATTACATTACTTCTAAAGCATAAATATATATCTAGAAATCATTAAATGAAGCTAAAATTTTTAATAACTCGAATAAACCAGTGCGAAACTGCACTCGTAGCTAACTTCCGATCGTACTATATTCTTTTTAACAATAAGATATAACTTCCACTAATCGCTACAGCAAGTTAATTGAAAAACGTCAGTTTTTAAATACACAAAGATAATTTAAAATGATAACACATTTCTAAAAATGAGCTTCTTCCGTTCCGATTTTTATTTGTGTCTTTGTTTTGGAACTACCAGTAACATCTGGAACTACCAGTTGGATTGGAAAACCTATTGCTGTAAATGTTAGACAGATTCATGAGGAATAGTATAGGCTATAGAGCATCGCGCTACCGCCTATGGGAGCGGAGCAGTAACTAATAATTGTGGGTGAAAAAATGACGTGTGGTAATGCAGCTTGAATGCAGTTTGTCTGTCATTATCCCGGGAGTGGTGATGATGTTGTGTCGTGAGGACTAAGGGTGGAACTGCTGCGGTATTTGCAGGTGTTTCTCCACAGCGGGTGTCATCGATCGGCATCTCTGTGAAAGAGAAATTATATCAGCGCTGGCAACAGAAATGTTCTCAAGAAGTTAAGTGCCAAAAAAATGTGTGTCTTCGGTGACCTGTGATGGCCCCTTAAATTTATTTTTATTTATTTATTCATATAAATAAGAACAAAATCTCACAGATGATTCCAAAACGATGTCATACACACAAACTAAACTATATCATAAAATATACGTAAACATAAAATTCAACAATAAAAAAAATAAACAAAACATTCACATCTTTATCCCTCCTTCAATACTTCTTTGCGCAACAGATACAAACGGCAGGCTATCAAAAAGGTCTTCCGACGCCAAATTATTAATGATACGCGCAGCTCTAGACAAAGGCGCGAACTTAAGTAGGTTCGTCCTTGCCCACGGCACGTCCAACAACAAAATTATAATTGTTACCTCTCTATAATCAGCTTCGCACATGACGGGGGTCCTCATCTCCACCTTCCGGGGTGGCGCTGCATCCTCGTTGTGCACCAGCTTGTACACCTCCGAGTGCTTCAGGTGTTCCAGAGAAACTGGCGGCTTTTCGTACTTCATGAAGTTTATCCTGCAATGTCGCGCCAAATGTTATAGTTCCGCTTTTGTCTATGAGCATTGGGTATAAACCAAATATTCTAAAAGACAACTACTCTAGAGAAACACTTTATCCTTGAAACCCCAATTAATAAAAAAAAATACAACTTTTTTTTTAATAATGTCTTTGTGATTAGTAAATAGTTTGTCAATTGTCTTGATACAGAAGTGACGTCACAGTTGTCTTTTGTTTATAATAATCTGTGGGGGAATCGCGTTTTGATAGCTTTATTGAGTGGATGGATGACACCACTAATCAATTGACTTACTTTTTATGAGCTGTCAGAACGCGATTCAACCATAGATTTCGTACGACAATACTAAACTATGATGTCACTTTTTTGTCATCTCATTTCACTAACTCTTTATTGATTTCAAAGCAAATAGAAATCGAATTTTATAGTAACTTTATTCAAAGGTTTTCAGGGCTAAAATAAAGTGTTTCTTTAGTGAAATTGTCTCTTGGAACTATTGTCCTACTACCCAATTAGCCCAAAACACTGGTTGTTTGAAACACGCAATCTTTTCATAGGGAGGCATTCATTTATTACATAAAGTGATTTAGAGGTCGAGGGGATCGATCATGTTTTATTTTATCTTACATGAAAGAGTTAGAAGGGGTCTTGATAGTTCATAGGTATTAAAATTAAAGTTGCTAGTCCCTTTGTGAGTCCAAATAAACATTAAGTAGGTAATAAATGAATGGCGCCTACACACCGTTCAGCGTAAGATGTGCCCTGCCGTTATGTTGGCAGTATGCCCTTGTGAGTGCTGGACAGATTGTGAAGGCAATTGTGCCAACGTCACGGCAGGGAACATCTTACGGTGAACGGTGTGTAGGTAGAGGGGCTTAAAGTAAGGGTAGGTAACAGCAAAATATAATAATATAAATTACAGAACAATTGTGTAACTTTGTATGGTTATGATACAAAATGTTTATGACTGAGATTAAACGCCTCCGCACATGTCCGACTTTATGTAGGCCGATTATCGGACCGATTCGATATTTCATGCTCGTGGGGCCGGCCTTTTGGAGGATGTGCGCGTTGGTATATTAGAATTCATATGTTCCATTCTCACCGACAAAAAATCGGTCACCGATTGTCTGACGGCGGACAGCGTTAAGGGCATCTAAACTGTATAGCTACATACAAAAATACACAAACTTGCACGCACGCACGCACGGTCAACAAAAGCGTTAAGAAACCAGTTGTCAGATAGAGTTGAAATTGTCTTCAAAACTGAGGGATGTCGGTGATTTTATTTAAATTTTAATTAATGAACTGCTTGTTTTCTTATCGTTAAGTCGACTAAGTGATACGGGGACATGCAGACGCTGCGCAGCAAAAAAATCTTTTATTAAATATGATGGCATGGTTACTTATCTCTTTTTTTGACTGTACCAACAGTACATAACACTTCCATGACTTTACTCTAGTCATAGACGAGTGCCTATGGAGATGCCCTTAACTTTTTCTATGTATTAATGCCTGTCAGAACGTGGCATAAATGTCCGCCATATTGAGTACCAGTTTTCCGGTACCCATTTTGTGTCATAACGCGGCAACCGTTTTTTTCGTATCTTTATACGAAAAAAACGGTTGCCGCGTTATGACACTCACTGTTGTATATATTTGCATTGCATTGCCCATTCTGACATGTTATATCCAACAAAGGGTATTTTAAGAAAATTGACAAAAAAAATACCGCTAATTTGACAACATTTTTGACATGTTTCTAAACATTAATTGCCGCAGATGAGATTTTCAAAGTTATTAACGATAATTGGCCTTCTACAAGAAGAAAATACATGGCACAATGGCAATGTGAGAATTTTCTGCACTATTTTTGTAACAGGAATCAAATTGCGGCTTAAAGAAATATTTGTGAAATAGGTATTGTGGTCGACAATAATAAATAAATAAATAATAATATAAATATCTTTTTGCTAAAAGGTAAATTGACAAAATACTTCTATATCGTAGGTAAATAGATGCCTAAAAAAACTTTGTAAGTCGCGGAGAAAATTAACTTTGACATCCTGGATAACTTATGTACTTGGATGGCAAACAATTCGACAGCCCACCTGATGTTAAGTGGTCACCGCTACCTATACACATCTGCAATACCAGAGGCCTTACAAATGCGTTGCTATCCCGGAGACAAAGTTGAAATGTCTCATGTGCCTGCAATTACACCGGCACCCATACCCTTCACACCGGAAAACAGCAACGCTGCTTTCAGCAGAAATAGGTATGGCGGTAGTACTTTCCCGGACGTGCTCCTTCACAAAGAGCTAATCTAAAAAATATGATTTTGAGAGCCCCATGCATCATGAATGATGATTAAAAAAAACGTATTGTAACTCACTTCAATTAATTTCTCATACGTGTCAACCATTGTTTCACGTAGTTTATGGAAATCAACTAAGTGACAGTTGGATTCCCTGGAATTTATAAAGTATTTGTAAAAAATATGTTAGAACTTTTATACAGCGTGTAACGGAGAGCGTATATCCATACAAACGGGGTGAAGAGTGATTCCGGCACTCATCATCATCTGCCTAGCCTTTTCCCAACTATGTTGGGGTCGGCTCCCAGTCAAACCGGATGCAGCTGAATATCAGTATTTTACATGGAGCGACTGCCTATCAGACCTCCACAACCCAGTAATGGGTAATACGATACTCTTGGTAAGACTGGTTGTCAGACTTTCGGACTTCTGACTAACAGTAGTACCGGAAACCAATGTAAAGGCAATTTAGTTGAAATTTTAACCAAAATGCCACATGTGAAAAATTAATATAGCTCATTTTATTTTGTATTTGACTTATATTAGTGGAATAAAACGACTGTCAAAGATCTACAAATGACAGCCGGGACCAACGGCTTTGCTTATATAACATTTCAGCTCAAAAGCAATAACTTTGAAAATGCATAATGTTTTTTTTTACCGGCAGTTTATTATATTTAAATCCTAACAAACGTGTCAGGAGAAACAAATCTTTTACGGAGTTGTTTCTTAGTGTGTAGTTTATTGACACCGATCAGCTGATTTGGTGTTGATTTTTTACTTAAATGTTTCTAAGTTTATGAGTATAGATATAAAAAATGTTGCTACATGGTTTGTTAACACCAAAAGAATCCGTGCCTTTGATATTATTAAAATATGCAACAGATAATTTTTTATATGGCATCCCTATTTTATTGTCTATATTATTATCTGTAGAATATCTCTCTGGTTCCATGGTAGCAATAGTAGTAGTATGTGAAAAGTGCTAAGTCCCATTAAAATAATTACTTGTAACCGTAACCGACTTTTATTCCACAAAGACGTAACTCCTCAAAAGATATATAGGAAAAATGCCTGTTTCTTTATTTTATTTAATAAATCAATCCTCATTCATGTAAGAAACAGTATAGTAAAAGAATTTTTCGAATAACTTTAAAATTCTAAAAGATGTAAACCATCGAAGATTTTTTTAAGCTTAGAAAGTAGATTTGTATTGAAATTACTGACGTAACCTTTTTCAATTCGTATGTTAGTACTTCCTAAGTTTATCTTAGAAACCACTGTACGTCTTAAATCGCCAATCCGCCTTGAGCAAGCGTGGTGATCAATGCTTGTGCCTTATCTGAGAGAAAAGGTCTACAGTGCGACAAAAATAGGTTGATAATCAAATTAAATCATTATTAACATTAAAAATTAAATTATTCACGTACCTATATTTTCTACAGTATGATTTTGTATCACCCCATGGCCATATTTGATTCCAATTGTCAATCTTCCGCGCGAACATGCAAACAAACAGAAAAACAAACACATAAGCAAGCAAACTAACTAAACATACACTTATATATTTACAGAAATATTCAGTGATATGTCTATCTGCTTAGCCTTTTCCCAATTAAGTCGGGCTGCAGCTGAATACCATTGTGTTACATGGAGCGACTGTCTATCTGACCTCCACAACACAGTTACTGGGCAACACGAAACCTCCTTGTAAGACTGGTTGTCAGTCTTCCCGGCTTCTGACTATCCGTGACGACTGTCAAAGATCTGCGAATGACAGCCGGGACCAAAGGCGACACGTGCTTTCCGAGGCACGGAGGTATCACACCACCAACTGGCAAACTCCGGGTTGCTACTACGAAATTCGTAATTGAAAAACCCAATAAAACCTTTTGCCCGATGTGGGAATTGAACCCAGGGCCCCAAAATAACGGAGCGGTGCAAAAAACAATGGTATTTAATTTTTAATTATGGTTAAATCCTGCTACACTAATCCCAAGGACGTTTCAAAGTCAGAACGTCTCCAAAATTTGAATCTAGACATCTAGACATTAACTAAAGACAATACAAAACCGTACCAATATTTGGACATAACACTAATGTACAGTGGCCAGCACATAAAGTTACCCCAATCTGTCAAATTATTTTGATAGATAATCAACTTCATGACAAAAAGATAAGGTTCATATTTAATTGGGAAAATTGATAGTTTGGGATAGCTTAATGTGTCTGTACATAAAATAACATACTATACATCATAAAATATATACATTTATTGTATACATACTATAGAAGGCACTAAAGCACACTACATCCTAACTAATCCTACTAAAATCCTATTCTACTAATCTACATAAACACTAATATAATAATAATATTATTAAGAGAAAATATTTGTATTTTTGTATGTAAAGAATAAAGTCAAAAACTATAGGACCGATTCTAAAAATTCTTCTTCCGTTAGAAAGCTACATTATCACTGAGTAGCATAGACTATATAACATCACGCTACGACCCACGGGTGCGGAGCAGTAATCAAAGACGTATCTTATGGTGCGTGAAATAAGCCAAGGGCGGAGTCGCGGGCAGGTCGCTAGTAATTAATAAATAAAACCGGCATATCAAATTAAGCAAGATTTTTATAGAAAAACAATCTTTGAGTGTGCTTTAGTGGACTAAAAAGACACTTAAACCAACGACAATTAGGTAGATGACACCACTAATCAATTGACATACTTTTTACGAGCTGTCAAACGCGATTCCCCATAGATTTTGTATGACAATACTAAACGATGACGTCACATTTTTGACACATCAATACACTAACTATTTATTGATTGCAAAGCAAGTAAAAATCAAATTTAAAAATTTATCGGGTTTTCAGGGGTAAAATTAAGTGTTTTTGTAGAGAATTTACCACCACGCCTGTATTTCCCGAAGGATTAGGTAGAGGTGTACCAATGTACACCCACAGTAAACTAACAGAAGAGAAGAGAGTGTAGAGAAGTTGTTTATTTTTTTTTATTTTTTTTATAGACGGGAAATCATCAAATAACTTCCCCCGCCCTGGGCGGGGCGGGAGGGAGTGTCAGACTTTTACTGACTAAAACCCGTCTATGTTCCTTCATGTGCCCTTTGCGTTCCGGGGGCGCGGTATCTCTTTCGAACAACCCGCAGAGAAGTTGTTTCTTGGAATTATTGTTTAATGGTGTCTACTACCCAATTCACAGTCTATCTATCAAACGGACAGAAACATGGACGATTACAATTTTATATACACACATATACATATACACACGAAGACATATACAAATACATTTATATGGATTAAAATTCTACATACATGTGTACCTACAATTGGTGTACCTAAAGTATAGGCTGTTGCTGTATTTTATTGGATAAATAAATAACTAATGTATACTAATATATTTTATTCGGTAGATAATGTATAGTTAGCAAAATATGTATATATATACATTACCTACCGTATAAGGGGGAGAATTGGGACGAAACTTTTAAAAGGATTTTAACGTTGAAATAGTCGCGAGTCCACTCGCGCGCGTAAGCACTCGCGCGTACACGAGATACTAGAGCTACATACATCCCGTCCAGATGCTCTCGCGCGTTACCTCAGGTAACGAGGGCATACGCGCGAGTGGACTCGCGCGTAAAACGCCTCATCTGGACAGGCTCTTAATCGTAAATTTTAATTCAGATAAAACGTTAGAGTTATCTTTAGCGACATACTACAATTACATATTTAAAATACCTTTTAATTGTTTTGTCCCGATGCGCCCCTGCGTTTCTATTTACCCCGTTTGACGTTACCTAAATATATTTAGACATACCGACCTACCTAGTAACAAGAGATTTACTTAAAATGTATTGTCGAGCACAATTTGTATTACCTTTTAATAATTTAACTAAAATACCAACAGTGCTTTTCTATAAAATTCTTATTCCTAGTATTCATGATACCTTAGTTTCACTACATCTTAAGGTGCAACCTCCACGGTAACCCGCGAAATTCAAATATTCTTACGTTTTTTGCAATTTGCAAGTCAGTATTAGGTTTAATGTTGATTAAAGTAAGATTCGCGGGCGTAAGATGTATGTATTTTCAGAATCATAACCATTAAAATCAGTAAAATAACTCCATAAGTCGGTATAATTCCAAAATGTCCAGATTTCATGAAATAGTCATTTTTTCGGTTTACCTGGTCCTATGGAGTTTTATTGCTGACTTAAATGGTTATATTTAATTCTGAAAATACATACTTCTTACGCCCGCGAATTATACTTTAATCAACATAATAACTTAATACTGACTTGTAAATTGCAAAAAACGTAAGCAAATTTAAATTTCGCTGGCTACCGTGAAGGTTCCACCTTAAGAGCCTTCGCCCTTCCTTTTGTAGGATCGATGATCGGACCGATCAATAAATCCATAGTTTCGAGGACCGACCTTTTGTGGGTGTGCGTTGGTATATGATCTTAGAAATCTGATCTTCAAAAGTTATTGAATAAATATTCAATTTGAAGATAGGAAAAAATATATGAACAAAGTTTTTATGTCATGCAATAAATAAAAGGTCAAATTTAATATGTTGGCAAATCTTAACAGATGAGATGTTTTTATTAAAAGATAGAGTGATTCAAGACGAAGGTTTGGACGTAAAGAACATCACGTTACGACCAATGGGAGCGGGGCAGTAAACCAAAGACGTCACGCTGGTAACACTTTGTAGAGTAAAATTCTGACAAGTAAAAGTAAGTTCAAAAACTAAAAAAATACGAGTGTGCTTTAAACCACACGACAGAAGAAAAACTTTCGTAACTGGCAATGAGCGGAAGAGAGAAAGAAAATGTGCGCGCGCACCTCTCTCTCTTGCCCTTACAGTAATATACGAAACATAAGTCTCTCTCTTTCTATCTTCACTAACTTATATCTCCCTCTCACCTTCCGTTCGCTTCGCCCGATCACACTTTTCGTAACGCTCTCGTCACGCATTCACCAGCTTACTCCCAAGTCAAGCGTGCCTAAAAAAGTTTTACTTCAAAAATCACGCTTTATAACTGATGAAACAAGACTATTCGGCTGCCCAAATTCAAAACCTAGTAACAGGTGATTTGAAAAAAAAACGGTTTTTGGCATTTTTCGACTTACTAGACAGTATCAAAATGATGTGGACCTTAAAACACCCAGTTTCATACGTAACTTTAAAAAAATAATTTAGCAAGTCCAAGCAATTTGGCATGATTACGAAAATTTCCTTGAAGTACAAATTTGAAACTTAGTATGTCAAAATACAAATTTAAAACCCTAGCAACTCAAGCGACTTACTAAGTTATGAATTTGAAATACCAACTTGCTATGTTTTGAATTTGGCGCCGATTGTAAAATAGATGAAATTTGGTGATGGCTAAATGACTGCCCCCGGGCCAGATACATTCTGGAATGTATATGAATCTTACATAGCCTCATAATATTTAAAAAATCATTCATGAATTATGTAGTGTTTAATATTAGTCCTAGCACTTTCGTGAACTATTAAACATAATAAAGTATCTAAAAAAAAAAGAAAAACTTTTCATCACAAACATTTGCTTATAAATATACAACCTCATTTTCGTTTTTAGTTTTATTATTTTTCGAAAGTGTCAGTTGAAGAAAATTATATACTATCAAACACACCTTTCTTCCTTTTTAGGCAATATTATTTTACCATTAAGTATATTATTCCCAAAAAGTATCTGAAACTTTTTTACATGAAATACTAATATTTAGTCATTCAGCATTACATTGTGCTAGGTACCATATTTATACATGGTACCTGGCACATGGGGCAGTGCTCTATACTTCCATTTAGCCATCTCCTTTCGTTTAGTAAGTCCAGTGTCACCGGCGCGCGAGTGTTTCGCTCCGTGTTAAAAAATAATAAAATAAAAATAAAAAAAATATAAAAAAAAGAAACGAGTTCCACGGCGTAATACAAATGATGATTCAACTCTCAGCACATTTTTGCTAAACCCAGTGGTTGAAGCTAAGTTCGTCAAAGGATCACGAAATCTGTTCTATAAAACAGATTTTGATGAGTCTTACCAAGAACTGAACTTCTTGGTGCAGAAATTTAATGTCAACACTATTCCTCCACTTTCAAATACTATCCCCCGAGGGGTGAAATCATCGAAGAAAGAGGGTATTGTTTCAAAATTGGTCCCCGTAATGCCATTGAACAGAAGAGAGTGGCTGAATCTACCCACGAGTGATAACTCCATTGATTTGCAAACTGATGGTCAAATCGTTACCAATAACAACGAATAGTTCATTAACAATAAGAACGATTTTAGCTTAAGTTTATTTTTTTTAGTTTTGGTTGACTGTTGAAAGTGTGAGTCATGTTTAAATTTAAGAGTCCTTTGAAGTACGATAGTAAATATCTTTTTATAAGTCAACAGGATTTTTATTCAAAACCTGCATTCATTCTGGGATAATTTTTTAATCCTATAAACACTAAAATGTATAATGAATTTGTTTAGTCTTCACGTTTACCATAGAAAATCAAATTGATAACCTAGTAAGCAGACTTACTATGTTTTGATATTGTTTTTACATTCATATTTAGGTAAATTCACAAAAAAAAATAAAGTATGAGCGATTCAAGTGTAACTATACTCTAATGATTGCAAGTATAACAAACTAAAAAATGTTAACAATATAGCACAACTTTTCGCCAAACACCCAAATCGCTATCTCTTCTGGTTTCTTTGGGCGAACGAATCAAAGTAGCCGACCTGTTTTTGGCTCTCCTGAACATTTTTTGTTGGAACGAGTTACTATGTTTTGATTTTAAGCCGCCGTATTTTCTCATCTAAAATTGTTAGTTTTAGTGATGTCCAAAGGATAAACGTGGTCATAAGCCACTATCGCTGGGGATTCTACAATCATCATAATAAATCTATGGTTAAAATGTTGCCATCTCTTTAAATTTGACCTTGTTTTAATCCTGGTATTAATAATGCGACCAACAATTCAACTTACGTCAAAAATGTTCATCTTTTAAAGTAATCTTACTATTATCCTACTAATATTATAAAAGCGAAAGTTGGCGAGGATGGACAGATATTTGTTACTCTTTCACGCTTAAACGGCTGAACGGATCTGGATGAAATTTGGCACTGAGATAGATTGTAGTGTGGAATAACACATAGGATACTTTTTATTTTGGAAAAATGTACCGTTTCCTTGGGATAATAATTATGATAACTTAGACGGGTGCAAGCTAGTTTTATACTCGTTATTATTTTGAAAATTCAACGCAGATTAATTTTAATTTTAGTTTTTTTTAATCTCTTTGGATGACAAACAAGCCGACGCGACGGTCCACCCAATGTTAAGCAGTAACCGCTGCCTATAGACATCTGCAATGCGTTGCCATCCCAAATACAAAGTTGAAATGTGTCATGTGCCTTTAACTACACCGGCACCCATACCCTTCAAACCGGAACACAGCAACGCTGCTTTGCGGCAACAATATTATGTATGGTGGTAGTACTTCCCCGGACGAGCTCCTTCACAAAGAGCTCTACTACTACTAAAATCTATTTTTAGCATACATTTTGGATGTACGTTATAATTATTATTGCTGGATACTGAATATAGTAATGTTACACATTTAAACTAACATAGTAAGGCTAAAGAACGATTTTATTTGTTTTGTTAAAAAAATGTGTTTGATAGCCAGATTCATGAAGATTAGTACAGGCTACATAACATCACGCTACGACACACGGGTACTGGACAGTAAGCAAAGACGTAACATGAATCGGGTAAAAAAATACTAAGCGAATAAGTCGGTATGTCAAAATAGTAAGCGTTGCCAATACCTACTAGTCTTCTATTGCATGTTGCCAATCATTGCGAAATAAAAAAACCTTGCCAAATTGTCTTAATCGTTTTAATTATAGAATAACTATATAAATAGATGAACATCAATTTCTGAGCATAGCAGTAGAGCTCTTTGCGAAGGAGCTCGTCCGAGGAAGTACTGCCACCATACCTATTTCTGCCGCAAAGCAGCGTTGCTGTGTTCCGTTGTGAATGGTATGGGTGTCGGTGTAATTACAGGCATATGAGACGTTTCAACTTTGTCTCTGGGATAGCAACGCATCTGCAAGGCCTCAGCCCCCCTAGCCAAGTCACAAACGATAAACGCAAACGCTGAGTAGGCTTTAATAGATCTTCAACTTTATGTGCTTGTTTTTAAGTTGAAGATCTAATGAAGATTGCATAGCGTTTTCGTTTGTTCCAGTCGCTAACGCTTAGAAATCTTTAATAGATTTTCAACTTAAGGCTCTTGGGTATTAAGTTGAAAATCTATTGGTACCTACCGAGCGTTTACGATTATCGTTTGTGACTTGGCTAGAGGTGCTGGTATTGCAGATGTGTACAGCGGTGACCACTTAACTTTAGGTGGGTTGTAGGCTGGTTTGCCATTGAATGATATAAAAAAAAAACTGTTTTTAATAGGCCCCTACTTTAGAAGTTGTGAGGGAATAGATAAACATACATACTCACATACATACCGGTCAAAATCATAACCCTGCTTTTTGTTTAGCTTTAGTCAGGTAAATAGTAGAAATTACAAAGAACTTAAGTATTTTTAAATTTTGCAGGCTCCATTAATATCTTGTCGCTTATTTAATACCAAGGTCAAATAGAAACACTACTTGAACCATAAATCACTAAATACATTTAGCGCTAAACATATTTAAGGGATAATAAAACATCATACCATCTCTGTCTAACTGTTCTAAGTTGAAAAAGAAAGAATGACGTTCAAATAAGTTTAGCGCATAGAAATATACCTACAGAGATGCCCATAACTGTCAAAACGTGTCATATCCGACCGACATTTTGAAATTATCGAATGTACTACCGAAAAATGGGGTGAATAAAAATGCTGGTGTGAATCGAGACGGAACTGTAAAAGGATTTTATCGTTGAAATAATATAATTGGTTTCCAAAAAGGAGTCTAATGTTTATACTTAATTATAATTTACCATTAAGTAAAGTAACATCCCGATTCACCCCTGCAACCCTATATGCACTACATTTTACCTAAATTCTAACATCAGTATGATTCGACGGCCATTTTGTGTCACAAAAGGTTAACTCTTTCGTAGTTAGGGCCCGTCCGTAGGTATAAGTCAGTGGTATTAACGTCATTTGTGGCGTAAAGATGTTTATACATATATGGACATACTACATAGAATAAGAGCGGTTTCGCACTATGTCCGATCCGAATCCGATCCGAACCCGATCCGAACCCGTGAAAATATTGGTCTAGAAATCACGAAAGAAATCAGATGACGGAGATCGGATCTAGTGCGTAAATTACCATAGAAATAGTTCTACGGTTACTACGGACCATATTTTAACGGGTCCAGATCGGATTCGGATCGGACGTAGTGCGAAACCACTGTAAGCCACTCCGTACACGACCAATTTTTGACAGATGTCTTTTCGCCGACAAAGAAATATGGTAAAAAATCGGTCAGCAAATAGGCCGTGTGTGGAGTCGCTATAATGTAATAATGAAATGGCAGGTCAAACCTTGTGTCATGTACTCGATCACTTTGGAACCTAAAATGATACACAAAATGTTTATAAATGATAAAACAATGGAGACTAATATTGTTTTACTGCTACACGTAGGCAGTTGTCCTGCCGCCAGCGAGGAAACGACTGACTATCGGCTATTTTATTGCTCAACAAACGTACAGATGCCAGCACATTAGGCTATTTCAAACTGTCAAATTTTTCCAATCGAAAATGAACTTTAAATTTATGTTTTAAAGTTGAAAAACCATTAAAGAAATTTGACAGTTGTGCTGACGTCTGTACAATAGAAACATTATGTGTACGAAAGAAATGCATATCGGGTGTAAGGGACATCTATCCTTAAACTAAAACCATGAATTCTTTATTCTGGACTGAGTATCAGACAACAAGATTTTGCTATAGGAAACCCATAACTAAAGAGATATGGAGGTTTTTAATACTTTTTCGCTAAGTTAAAATTCGCTCTTATTCGTTCTGTATTGTCCTCAGCGGCTGGTAAAAAAATATTTTGACCTTGTTTTAGGTCAACAAAATATCGTTATTGCCTTTAGGAACGACAAAAAAAGCAACAAGCCAATTTTCCAAACATGATCTGCCGAAAAAAGGGATAAATTTCAAAATGTCCCTGCAAGTAATTCCACTTGTTCTGAAGTCAGAATAGTGTTCTGAGTGCACTGACGAAGTTTAAGGATAGATGTCCCTTACACCCTGGATGTCATCTTAGCTGACCACTGTTTACACAGTCAGCTAGGATGCGCGCCACTAGTACGTCGCTAAGCAACAAGAGCTATCA
This sequence comes from Caradrina clavipalpis, assembly GCA_932526535.1. Taxonomy (NCBI): domain Eukaryota; kingdom Metazoa; phylum Arthropoda; class Insecta; order Lepidoptera; family Noctuidae; genus Caradrina; species Caradrina clavipalpis. The sequence goes on from OW052117.1 coordinate 6,369,905, forward strand.
AAGATAATACTCGCTCGCTCGAGTAGTGCGAGAGCTGATGACAGACGGACCGCATTACAACTGCAATCCAACCGCAAATTGCAGTTCGGATGCAGTTGACACGATTGCAATAGAACTGCAAACCAAACGTGCAGTCCGATTGCAGTTCAATTGCAGTTGTCGTGCAATCGTGTGTGACGTTTGGTTTGCAGTTGTATTGCAGGGCAGTCGTGTCAACTGCATCCGAACTGCAATTGGGATTAGATTGCAGTCGAAATGCGGTCCGTCTATCATCAGCCTAAGTGCCTCTGTCAAGCGAGCACACTCCCTTATAGCCCAGCGAGAAAACTCGTTTTTAGTTTCTAGCTCTACTCGCTCCTCGGTCACCGTTGGCGAAAGGACAAATGCTTTATATAGTTGTCATTTAAACAATCAGTCATCAATTCTAATTGACTAGCTTAAGGAATACAATTAAGAGCAGTTACGCGGTGCATCCGATCCGAATCCGGAAAAATACTTTCCGAAGTAGCACCTAAGTGGTAGTTAAGTATTCTCCGGACGGATTTCAGCCACGGGGGCTAATCTTAATGCAGACTAGCCAAGTACGCAGGAGATATAATAGTGCACAAGTGTGTGGACAAACTCAGGTGCACTCCCTCTTCCCTCAGTCTCATAGTCCGATGGGACGGCAATCCGACACAATCGGGGAGAGATCAGGCGCAGGACCAACGTTTTTACGTGCTTTCAGAGACACGGGGGTGTCACACCACCAACTTGCAAACTCGGGGCTGTTATTGAGAAATTCCTAATTGAAAAACCCAATAACACTTTTTGCCCGACCTGGGACCTCGGATTCAAATATATTCGGATATGCCAAAGATGGCCTCTAAATTATTTGAATTTGGATCGTATTATTTATATAACCGAATTCTGAGTTTTTTTGGACTTTAGATCCGTATTTTCACGGATTCGGATCCGATGCGTAACCGCTCTTAAATAGTACCTATATTCAATCTGTCATATTTTTTGAATGACATCTTTCTCATTTGTTCTTGTCAATCAAAATTTATAATTGACTCTGGCTCTCGGTTTATAAAAACCAGAAAATAATATGACCAATTGTCAATCGCACAAAAGCTACTGTGAATGTAGAACGATTCTAAGTTTCATGCAAATCTTTGAATCTATCTTCATTAGCCGTCGAGTCAAAATTTCATAAGATACTGTGGTCTAAATCAGTGTTTCTTAATCTTTTTGATTACGCGACCCCTTTGTGGGTTAAAAGAATTCCGGCGACCGCGTGGGGTCGTAGACAAATTGTTTGATTATATAGTATTTTAAGTAGGTATGTAGAATTTTAGTTATTTTGTACTTGTGTACATTTCAATTTGTTTATATAATTGTTAAATTACTTTATAAAACTTTTTGTCTGCCTACGGCGCGCGGCGCCACGGGGTCGCCGGTTTTTTGTAACCTGTAAAGGGGTCGCATATTAAAAAAGATTGAGAAACACTGCCCAAATAAAACTTAAAACTAAAAATTAAAATTACAATACCCAATAGCTTTCCCCTTAATAACTTCTGACTGCTTTTCGAACATCTCTTTAATCATTTCTTCGTCGTAAACGTCCTGGGATTGTCTCCATCTCCGACCTCCAGGGAGGACTACGGCCCTGGCTTCATCCGGGTCCAGGGGTCCAAACATTTTCTTGGGCTTGGCAGACGCGACCCGTGGCGTCGGGTGTTGCTTGACAAGTCTTGATTCGTGTTCTATCCTCGCTTGTTCCTAGATTTTGCGTGTTAGATTATTGGTGAGGTTCTTCAGACAGGAGCGAGGAATAATGTTATACAAGAACGTTGCGGATTAAAAGAAGATGCGACAAATGTTGGAATGATGGATGATGGATGAGTGACAAAGCCTTGACATAGCCCAGTGAATCAACAAGCTGAAGTGGTAGTGAGCAGGGCATGTGACACGCAGAGCTGATGGCCGATGGGGCCGCAAAGTTCTCGTTTGGAGACCACGCACCGGCAAGCACAGCGTAGGACGTACACCCACAAGGTGGACAGACGACCTGATTTTTTTATCAGGAAGACGCTGGATGAAGGCCGCTTCCAACCGGTCTTTTTTAAAATCGATGGAAGAGGCCTATGTACGGCAGTAGACGTCCTTGATGATGATGATGATGTAGTGACAAAGGTTGAAAATAGAGTATGCTAAGATGGTTCGGTCATGTTGAGGGAAAGAGTGAAAGGCGACTAACAAAGGGAATTTATATGGCAGATGTGAGTGGTAACGCCGGGAGGGGACGCCCTAGAAAGACCTACCCTGACCTTATTGATGAGGTTGTTCAGAAAGGTCGGGTGCACAGTACTCGTAACCGGTGTGCTTGTATGACCAGATGTATGAACGTGGAAGAGACGAAAGGAGTAAGGATTGTAGGTGGCGTTGTGCTGTGGTTTTGTGCGCTACCTTATACAGTGATTTTGTTTTTTTAGTTTGATGTGCAGTATACGTAATTAACAGCCGTGTAATGTGTCTTATTACACCTTGAAATGAGCTGAGAGTATGGAGATGAAATAGGCTTATATTGTTTTTTTCTTAAATAAGGGCCTTTTAAATTCACGAGGCGCTTGGCTGCTGCTCAAAAAGTTAGTCCCAAAGTGCAGTCTCTGACTGGGTTACGTTTTCTTTTAAAAGACCGCACCAGAAGCCTAACTGTGCAACGCCTGTTGGGGCACGGAAGACTGTAATGGTCTCCCCCTAAACCTCGCTGTGCACGGTAGCATGTGACCACTATTTACTACCGTTTTCCCTAGAGTCGCTTTATTTTATTTTTTTAATGGGACAAGCCCGCCCCATTTTTCTCGGACCACTGCAACTCCTGTAAGCCACAATCAACAGTGGGGACCGCCAGAAAAGCGCCGAGACAATGAAGCTCGACGAGTTCCGGAGAAACGATACAACTGTCTTGGATCCCGCAACGAAATTAAACAGAAGAGATTAGCGGAGGAGTAAGAAAAAAGATAATTTCCACTTCCCTCCAAACAAGCAGGAGACAGAAGAGAATTAGGCTAATAGGCACAAAGGGATGTTTACAACTGGGAGAAGCCCAGATTGCCAAGCAGCACGGATTGCATTTAAGGTTGCTCTATACCCATACCTTCCTTTGTTTCTCACTCCTGACCTCTTCTTCCGTCATCATGGGGGTCACTGCCCTGTTCTGCTGCCCCTGTGTCTGCTGTTCTTGAAACTGCTGCGCCGTCTGCACCTGTTCTTGTACTTCCTCTATCAGAACAGCATTAGCCTCGTTCTTCTGCTCTTCGTTCTGCCCTGCTTCTACATTCTCGTTAACTTCTTGTATTGGCTGCATTTCATACGTTTGCTGAGCTGCAATGGAGAACGTGAATTTAAATGCAAGACTAAGGCGTCTTCTTATACAGAGAACTCAAAAGCATTGATCACCACGCTTGCTCAAGGCAGATTGGCGATTTTAGACTTATACTTACTAATATTATGAAGGGAAAATATGTTTTTGTTTGACGAATAGACTTGGAAACTACTGGATTTAAACCATTTTTCCACCAATAGATAGCTGGATTATTCCTGAGTAACATAGGCTATATACCATCGCGCTACTGCACACGGGAGTGGAGTAGTAACCCAAGACGTAACTTAACGCGGGTGAAGCAAGCCACGCGGATGAAGTCGCGGGCAGTTCACTAGTAATGATTAGGAGTCCTGCCCCTGTAGCCATGTAACAAAACGATAAACGCAAACGCTGAGTAGGCTTTAATAGATCTTCAACTTTATGTGCTTGGTTTTAAGTTGAAGATCTAATGAAGATTGCATAGCGTTTTCGTTCTTTCCAGTCGCTAACGCTTAGAAATCTTTAATAGATTTTCAACTTAAGGGTCTGGGGTATTAAGTTGAAAATCTATTGGTACCTACCAAGCGTTTACGATTATCGTTTGCGACTTGGCTAGGGGGGCTGATTTGCTTCCGATGTTTTCCTTCACAGAGTGAGGTCCAAGATAAACTTAAAGTACATATGAATTGATAGAGTCACATTGGTCTTCTTCAGTCTTCTTATCGTGTGGGCAGTAAGGTCTAACGACCCCACACACCCTAGTGTCAGAGTTTCTAAACTGCCTCAAGGGCCTCTGACATGGTTACCGATGTCAGTGATGACCAAGATAAACTTAAAGTACATATGAATTGATAGTCACACTGTTACTTGCCCGGGAACCTCGTGCATAAGAAGCGGGTGTCTTAACCACTGAGTCATCATGACAAATACCATGATGAGGACAGATTAGGTTCGATTTAGTAGTACAGCTCTTTGTGAAGGAGCTCGTCCGGGGAAGTACTACCACCATACTTATTTCTGCCGCAAAGCAGCGTTGCTGTGTTCCGGTTTGAAGGCTATGGGTGCCGGTGTAGTTACAGGCACATGACACATTTTAACTTTGTCTCTGGGATGGCAACGCATTAGCAAGGCCTCTGGTATTGCAGATGTGTATAGGCAGCGGTGACCAGTTAACATCAGGTGGGCCGTCGGCTTGTTTGCCATACAACAAAGTTTAAGAAAAGAGTAATATTACTAACCTTCTTGCTGATAGTTCTGTTGAGAGACTTCCATATGTGTCTCCTGAAAGTAAAAGGAAACGTATTTCATTAAACTTAAAATCCAAAGTACAGTAGAACCTCGATTATCCGAACTATTTCGGACCGAGACTAGTTCGGATAATTGAAATGTGTGTTTTTTGGGACAAGATCAAACAAAAACACGACCACGGCTTTCAGATGAGACTAATGTTTTCTTGTTTCATACTTTTTAGAACGTGATTTTTTTGGTCGGGTTTTAGTTTTTTAAACTTCTTTTTTATAACTCAAGAACGGCTGAACCGATTTGGCTGAAAATTGGTGGGGTGGTAGCTTAGAACCAGGAGACGGACATAGGATATCTATTTTTTAGGTAGGTAGGCAGGTAGGTACAGTTTGGTAGGGTAGGTTGGACTTGGATTTTTGTACCGATTTTTAGGGCAGGACGACGCCTGCCGAGCCCGCTTGTAAATAAATAAAGTAAGTACCTGATGAGTCATCTTGCTCAACTGCTGAGTCACGAGCTCCAGGGACTGCTCAATAACGACAGGGATTTGAGCGAGAGCGGCCAGCTGAGCGCGCATCTGTACCAGCTGTTGGTCTAAGCTCGCGTTAGGATCTGGAAGAAACAAATAATATTACATAACACAATAATATTACTGCCTAGTTAGCCTAGTGGTCCTAAGCACGACTGCTACGTTAGAGGTCCTGGGTTCGATTCGCAGGTCGAGCAAAAAGTGTTATTGGGTTTTTCTATGAAATTCTCAGTAGCAGCTCGGAGTTTGGATTTGTGCCTGCGGTTAATGACAATAGGCTCCCCCCTATTACATATGGGACCTAAATATACCGGCGAAATGTGGGTGGAAATTGGTATACCTCTGCCTAACCCTTCAGGGAACGCGTTGTAATATAGTCAATTGCCATCCGCAATCAAGTTGACGGTTTTCGTCACCAAGTAAATGGTCACCACTGCATAAAGAAATCTGCAAAACCAAAGACCTTGCAAATTTGTCTCTGTCACAAAGTTGAAATGTGTAATGTGCCTGTAACTACCGGCACCTATACCCTTCAAACCACGCTTTGCGACAGGAATAGATATGGTGGTAGTACTTCCCCGGACAAGCTTCTTCACAAAGAGCTCACTGCTAAACTACTGCTATTTTTAGAGGAAGACTATGTCCAGCAGTGGACTTCGTTCTTCTGGTATGATGATGATTATCATCTCTACTTACCAACCATCTTCTGTACAGTTCTGACTAACTGTTCCGCCATCTTGTATTCCAAGTCTTCCGTTTCCTGTGGCTCTTCTACTTGTGGTGCTTCTTCTTGAACTTCTGGCACGGGTTCAGGTTCTGGCGCCTGTTCTTCTATCACTGGTGGTGGACTTGGTTCTCTTGGTGGCGGTAATGGTATACCTGAGGAAAGAAGAAGAGGTAGTTTTGATTATTTTAGGAAAAGAAATTACATAAAAAAAAAAATATATATACCATCACGCCTGTATTCCCCGAAGGGTTAGGCAGAGGTGTACCAATGTACACCCACAGTTCGCCGGTATATTTTGAAATTACATCCATGTAAGAAATTACATTACATGGGGCGACTGCCTATGTGACCTCCACAACTTAACTACTGGGCAGCACGATACCTCTTGGTGAGACTGGTTGTCAGACTTCCCGACTTTTCACTATTCGTAACGACTGTCAAAGGACGTTATATGATAGCCGGGACTAATGGCTTTACATGCTTTCCGAGGCTCGGGGGTGTCACACCAACAACCTCCAAACTCCGGGTTGCTACTGAGAAATTCCCAATGGAAAAACTCGATAACACTTTTTGCACTACCTGGGATTCGAACCCAGGACTCCTCGCTCATCAGTCAATTCTGAGCAAACTACTTTCAGGGTGTGTATTTAATATGTTACACGTCATATACCTAAATTAGGAAAAATTTCAGCTTCAAGGGTCAGGCTTTGTAACCGTTCGAGAACTTTGCGATCCCATCGGCCATCAGCTCTGCAGGGCATGTGCCCTGCCCACTGCCACTTCAACTTGCTGATTCGCTGGGGTACGTAGCTTTGTTGCGTCTGTGGATCTACTCATTGCTCTGATTCGAACCGCAGGAAGACGCTGGAAGCCAGCCACTTCCTACCGGTCCTTTTGGAAGTCTATGGGGGAGGCCTATGTCCAGCAGTGAACGTCCTGCGTTTCCTTTCCTTTATCGTGTGGGCAGTAAGGTCTAACGACCCCACACACCCTAGTGTCAGAGTTTCTAAACCGCCTCAAGGGCCTCAGAGATGGTTACCGATGTCAGTGATGTCCAAGATAAACTTATATATTATATAACTTACCGGTATCCTCAAGATCTGGAACCTCACTCTCCTTTAAAGGATCAACAGCTTCTAGAAACTCTGGAACCTCAGGGATGAGTATCGGTTCCTCAGGCTCAACTGGTGGCAGAGAAGAGTCTACCAAGGCTCTCTCCTCCCAAGGTAAGGGTCCTGTCTCGAAATCCTGCCGATAAGGTGGAGATGAAGGTGATGATGAAGGAATATACAGTAATGAGTTTATAATTGAAGAGGATAATACGACAGAAATAGACGTGACAGGTTTAGGGCCGGACTAAACAACACGGGCCCTAGGTAATACTCGTCGCGGGGCCTCTTTTGTAACTTCCAAAATCATTATTTTTTTTTCGATGGTAATCAACCCGGCGTTCCACCTGATGTTAAGTGGTCACCGCTGCCTATACACATCTGTAATACCAGAGACCTTGCTAATGCGTTGCCATCCCAGAGACAAGGTTGAAATGTGTCACGGGCCTGTAATTACACCTGCACCCTTCAAACCGAAACCCGATGCGGGGCCCCTAGGTCTAAACTGCCTAACTGATAATCCGGCCCTGGACACAACATTTTTTGAATAGGGAAAAACCAACATTAAATGGATGTTAACAACTATAATTTCTCATCATCTGCCTAGCCTTTTCCCAACTATGTTGGGGTCGGCTTCCAGTCGAACCGGATGCACCTGAATATCAGTATTTTACATGGAGCGACTGCCTATCAGACCTCCACAACCCAGGAATGGGTAATACGATACTCTTGGTAAGACTGGTTGTCGTCAGACTTTTTGGCTTCTGACTAACAGTAACGACTGTCAAAGATCTACAAATGACAGCCGGGACCAACGGCTTTACGTGCTTTCCGAGGCACGGAGGAAACTCGCTATGGTAAATGGTCACCTATCCACAGACCAACCTCGGCAAGCGTGGCTTAACCCGGAAGATCGGTCTATGCGGCTGTAATTATTTAGCCACGAGCTCCTCAACTACAACTATAATTTCTAATGTGAATGTTTAACGGTTCTGTGCCCATGTGTATACAGTAAATAATTACATTTGTTATCCCTTTACATTTACAATTTTGGCTCAAAGAACGTTGCCCCACACTAGGAATGTCTCCTGTATGGTGGGTGCGTTTACAAACATATAAACTTACATACACAAACAGCCAGACCCGGAACAACTATCTGTAGGTCATACAAATATTTGTCCTGTGCGGGATTCGAACCCGCGACACGCAGCGTAGCAGCCGATCGCTCAGCTACTGCGCTAACTGTAGTTAAAATGACAATTTTGAGACAAAATTGGATTCATAGTAAATGCATATGCATAGACAAACACAGATGCTATAGACAATTCGAAAGAGGTCGTAGTATTATCTATGACTATCAAATTGATGACAAATAAATGAATATTTTTCAATGTTTCAGTGATAAATGAAGAAAAAAATGTATTTTACAATATTTAAAAAAACGTATCTATGAATATTTTATAAGCAAAAATATGTACAGAAAAGAAAAATAAACAAAATCTTGAATTTAAAATTGATAATATTCATTTATTTATTTATATATCAAAATTGTCACGAAAATACAGTAATATTAAAAGCAAAAACAAATATTCAGACAGAACCAAAGAAGTAGTAACATAATACAAGGATCTAAGACGTAAAGTTATAATAAATAAAAGATTACAATATATAGGGCGTAAGGGACATACAGTGTGATTAAAAGATGGGTGCAAAGCATAGTACAGACAATTTAGAACCATATTAGCCATGGTTGTCTTAGACGAAGTATTACCAATATTTTTGAAACAATTTTTTATGTTTGTTTTCGCAATTCCCAAAAATTTTGTTTTTCCTTAAAAAACTACTTTATGTGTTCGAAATGATAACTTAATTTATCCTATGAATTTTTTGCCATAAATAAGCAGTTAAGTTACAATTTTGGGAATTTTCGAAAACAAAAATAAAAATTAGGTTTAAAAAAAGTAGTAATACTTCGTCTAAGACAACCATGGCTAATATGGTTCTAAATTGTCTGTACTATCTTCGCCTTAAAGCTTTGCACCCATCTTCCAATCACCCTGTATATCCTTAAACTTCGCCAGTGCACTCAGAACACTATTCTGACTTCAGAACAAGTGGAATTTCTTGCAGGAACATTTTGAAATTTATCCCTTTTTTCGCCACATCAAGTTTGAAAAATTAGTCTGTTGCTTTTTTAGTCGTCCCTAATGGCAATAACGATATTTGTTTATGTAAAACAAGGGCAAAAGAAATTACGCGATACAGAAGGAATAAGAACGACTTTTCACTTAGCGGAAAAGTATTGAAAACCTCCATATCTCTTTACTTATGGTTTTCCTATAAAAAATCTTGTTGTCTGATACTCAGTGCAGAATAGACAATTCATGGTTTCAGTTTAAGGATAGATGTCCCTTCCACCCGATAGATAGATTTTTAAATCCTTTCTGTTTGAAGACTACAATGTATTGTAGCATTTCTGTTTATTATCATACAGAAAAAATAATTAATTTGACAGTTGAATTACCCCTTCAACTGTCAAGTTGCTGAATACGATTAAGGCGCTTTGCACATAGAGCAACTATTGCAGCAACTAGCTCATCATCTGCCTAACCTTTTCTCAACCATGTTGGGGTCGGCTTCCAGTCGAACCGGATGCAGCTGAATACCAGTATTATATATGGAGCGACTGCCTATCAGACCTCCACAACCCAGTAATGGGTAATACAATACTCTTGGTAAGAATGGTTGTCAGACTTTCTGGCTTCTGACTAACAGTAACGACTGTCAAAGATCTAGAAATGACAGCCGGGACCAACGGCTTTACATAACACAAGCTCTGCTTAGCTTGGGATCAGATAGCCGTGTGTGAGTTGTCCCAAGATATTTATTTTATTTATTTTAAAGTGTTGATAGTTGCCGCAACTTAAGTTGCCCCATGTGCAAAGCGCCTAAAAGTCAAAGTAAAGCATAATGTTATACAATAAATGATAATTCTATACCTCAGGCGTGTAATCAGGAGCAACCTTGGGTTTCGCTTGTTTCACTATCTTCACTTTATACGGTTCCTGAAACAAAAATACAACATTAAACACACACGTACTATCACGCCTGTATTCCCCTAAGGGTTAGGCAGAGGTGTACCAATGTACGGTCAACAAAAGAGATAAGTAACCAGACCGTCTAATATTGTTGAAGTTTTCTTACAAAACGTTAGTCCTTTTTAAATAAAACTTAATTTAATAACTAAGTTATTTATTTTCTATTATTGAAAGTCAATATAATACAAAAACTTCCATCGGTTTTTAAAAAACTTTGAATTCATTAGGCGACTCTGGTTACTTATCTCTTTTGCTGACTGTACACCCACAGTCCGCCGGTATGTTAAGGTCGCATGTAATAGGGGGCGAGTCTATTGCCATTGCAAATTGCCTCTGCTCAACTCCCGTGGGTCGTAGTGTGATGCTATATAGCCTACGACACTCACAAATAACGTGGCTTTCCATGAATAAAAGGATTTTCAAAATCGGTTCAGTAGATCCAGAGATTACCCCCTACAAACTCACAAACTCTCTTTATAATATTAGTATAAATAAAAAATGTAATAAGTAAAGATGTAAACCATGGCAGTTAAGAGACGATCAGAACAACTATATCACTAAACTGATTAATTAAAGAAGAGATATTAAGCAATTACTCATTCTAGATTCAGCAAAAGCCTTTAATCAGCTCTTAATCCGTACTAATATTATAAATGCGAAAGTAACTCTGTCTGTCTGTCTGTCTCTTCTTCACGCCTAAACCACTGAACCGATTTCAATGAAAGGAGATGGCTAAATGGAAGTATAGACCACTGCCCCATGTGCCAGGTACCATGTATAAATATGGTACCTAGCACAATGTAATGCTGAATGGCTAAATATTAGTATTTCATGTAAAAAAGTTTCAGATACTTTTTGGGAATAATATAATGATAAAATAATATTGCCTAAATAGGAAAAAAGGTGTGTGTGACAATATATAATTTTCTTCAACTGACACTTTCGAAAAAGAATAAAACTAAAAACGAAAATGAGGTTGTATATTTATAAGTGAATGTTTGTGATGAAAAAGTTTTTCTTTTTTTTTAGATACTTTATTATGTTTAATAGTTCACGAAAGTGCTAGGAAAATATTAAACACTACATAATTCATGAATGATTTTTTAAATATTATGAGGTTATGTAAGATTCATATACATTCCAGAATGTTTCTGTCCCTGGGGCAGTCATTTAGCCATCACCTTTGGTACAGATATAGTCTGGGACCCGAGAATGGACATAGGATAGTTTTCATCCCGGAAATCCCCCGGGAACGGGAACTATTAATCCACGCGGACGAAGTCGCGGGCAAAAGCTAGTGATAAATAAATGCGAATGTTTGTGAGGGTGGATGGATGTTTCATACTATTTCCGGCTTAAACAGCTGAACGGATCTAAATGAAATTTGGCACTGAGATAAATTAAGAGTGGAATAACACCCAGTTTACTTTTATCCCGGAAAATGTACGGTTCCTGTGGGATAATCTATACTAAGGTTATAAAGCTGAAAAGTTTTTTTAGTTGAATGCGCTAATCTCAGGAGCTACTGGTTCGAATTGAAAAAACATATTTGTATTGGTTAGTCCTTTTATCCAGGAAGGCTATAGGCTATATAACATCACGCTGCGACACTCGGGAGCGGAGCAGTAACATAAGACAAAGCACCACGGAAACGAAGTCGATGGCAGGAGCTGATAACTATAAAATTATAGATATCTATTCTAATTAAATTTGAAAAGAATAATACCCATATAATGAAAATAATAACAAACACGATACCAATTAAGAAGTACAAGAAACACATTACGGAAAAACTATTATAAATCGAAAAATCGAATTAAAAAAATATTAACTCACTATAAAATATCTACGGCGCGACCGATCAGAAGTGAAACCGAATAAAAACTGAATATTCTAATTCCTTCTTGGGCAAAACTCCATCATTGAAATATTGCCAGAAATTCTGAATGTCAAAATGCAGGAATTGTAGATCGATTGTCAATAGGGAAGTGGCTATAAATAGATTGTTATTAGTACAGTATTTGGCCATCATATTGATGGTAATATCATTTGCATCACAGCTGTTAATCACCTAAATGAAATAGCTATAGTAAATTATGAAACGCTAGAAATAAAACCCTTGTGCTGTCAATTCAAGAACTTCTGTTTGACCAAGATCAGAAGGTCAATTCTACGAGTACTAATTAAGTGACATAAAATCACGCCTGTATTCCCCAAATAGTTAGGCAGAGGTGTACTAATGTACACCCACAGTCTGCTGGTATATTTAGGTCCCATGTAATAGGGGGCGAGCCTATTGCCATTAACCGGGCACAATCCAAGCTACGAGCTGCTACTGAGAATTTCTTAGAAAAACCCAATAACACTTTGATTGATCTGAGAATCGAACCCAAGACCTCTAGCGTAGCAGTCGCGCTTAGGACCAGAGGCTTAAAAAAATGACAGATATAAACATACAGAGACTGAGCAAAAAGTGTTCAAATTAAAAAAGTTGTAATTTTTTTTATTAGCATTCATTACGAAGTAATAAAAAATTCTCCACGACGCACCGTTTTAAAGAAATTAGTGAAAAACTCATAAGTGGGAACTCCCCCCCCCCACAGTCTATTATCATCATCACTATCTCTAAACTCACCTCCACAACTTGCTCATCTTCTGTCCACCCCTGATAACCGAACTTGGCTTTCGGCACCGGCCTCTTCGGCTTCTGCAAGAAGGTCGTCCACTTCTTCTCCTCCTTCTTCTTTTGTTCTTCCTTCTGTCTTAACATTTCCTCGTTCAGTGCCTTTATTACTTCTGAGTCTTTTAAGGATCCTATCATTGGTTTGATTGGCTGTATCTCCGAGGTGGGGTCGTCTGTACGGTTCATGTGGGAGTTCAGTACCCTGGCGAGGCTGTGTCGGGGAATTTGGAAAAAACTGGATTAGTTTTACAACTAACATCACTCCTATGTTCCCCGAAGGGTTAGGCAGCCAGTACCAAGCCCGCCATACTATTCCTAAACCACTGCAACTCCTGTAAGCCAGAATCAACAGTGGCGACTGCCAGGTAAGCGCCGAGGCAATGAAGCTCGACGAGTCCCGGAGAAACGATTCAACTGTCTTGGATCCCAGAAAAGATTAGCGGAGGAGTAAACAAAGCATAATTTTCGAGGTTAAATTTTAGAATTTAGGAGGTGTACCAATGCACCCAGCCCACAGTTCACCGGTATGTTTAGGTCCTATGTAACGGGGCGAGCCTATTGCCATTAACTGGTCACAAATCCTAACTCCGAGCTGCTACTGACAATTTCACGGAAAACCCCAATAGCACTTTGCTCGACCTGGAAATCGAACTCAGGATACTTATCAGTCGCTCATGTAAATACGTTGTATGTATAATTGTATATCCTCTCAACTGCCGAGGCCATTTTGTTGCGAAAATAGGATAACTCTTAAGCGTCTGTGAGCGATATTAAAATAAATAAATAAAGGAGATTATAAATATTTGACCATGTCTGCTTACCCCATAACGTGTGCCTCTCGCATCATATCGTCTTCTCCAGATATGATGGGTATTATCTTCTCTTCTGGTATACCAGGCTTCCCCAGCAGCTCTGCAGAAATTGAATTCATTATCTTTTTATGAATGGAAATTTCAGTTGTCACGGGGTTTCTTTTAGCGCCGAACCCTAATTATTTTTCTAAAATAAAAGTAATGTGAGTTACTCCGTGTTATATTAGCTATCTGCCAGTGAAGGTCCAGTCAAAATTGGTTCAGTCGTTTCGGAGATTAGGTAAAACAAACAGACGAAACAAACGTTACATCAGTTACAGAAGTCAATTCTTATAAAAAGAAAACCACACTTATTAGTAGAGCTCTTTGTGAAGGACCTCGTCCGGGGAAGTACTACCACCATACATATTTCTGCCGCAAAGCAGCGTTGCTGTGTTCCGGTTTGAAGGGCATAGGTATAATTACAGGCACATGACACATTTCAACTTTGTCTCTGGAATGGCATCGCATTAGCAAAGCCTCTGGTATTTCAGATGTGTATAGGCAGCGGTGACCACTTAACATCAGGTGCCATAAATTGACATAAAAAACTTACTGGCAATTTCTGGATCCATGACCGGTTCTTCAAGTCCATCAACAATTCCTTGGATAGTGCCAATCTGTTCACCAGCCTCTGTCAAGTACGGAGATAGCCTTGGATCACGGGTTCCAGAGGAAGGTTCCTACAATCAAAGATCACATATACCATCACGCCTGTTTTCCCCGAAGGGTTAGGCAGAGGTGTAGCAATGTACACCCACATTTCGCCGGTATATTAAGGTCCCATGGAATAGGGGGCAAGCCTATTGCCATTAACCGGGCACAAATCCTAACTCGGAACTATAGGTTCCCAGGTATGGGAAAGAATAAAATTATTGTGTTCATAAGCAAATAAAATAACCCCCCACGAGGTGCACCGACGACCTGAATTATAACAGTATTCCCCGAAGGGTTAGGTAGAGGTGTACCAATGTACACCCACATTTCGCCGGTATATTTAGGTTCCATGGAATAGGGGGCGAGTCTATTGCCATTAACCGGGCACAAACCCTTACCCCGAGCTGCTACTGAGAATTTCACAGAAAAACCCAATAACACTTTTTGCTCGACCTGAGAATCGAACCCAAGACGTCTAGCGTAGCAGTGTCATGTTTGATTGCGCGAAAACATAGACAATCAAAGATTATATAATTATATATCTGCTTAGCTTTTTCCCAACTATATCGGGGTCAGCTTCCAGTCTAACCCGATGCAGCTGAATACCAGTGTTTTATATGGAGCGACTGCCTTTTTGACCTCTACAACCCAGTCATTGGGCAACACGATACTTTTTAGTAAGACTGGTTGTCAAACTTCCCGGCTTCTGACTCTGTAACGACTGTCAAAGATCTACGAATGAGCCGAGACCAACAGCTTTACGTGTTTTTTAAAACAAGGGGTGTCATGTCATACCACCAAGTTCTAAACTCCGGGTTGCTACTAAGAAATTCTTAACGGAAAAACACACAAGACGAAACTAAGTATACTTACTTGATTATAAACATAAGTAGCTTCATAATACTGTACTTCTCGTTTCTGAATATTCTCCGGATCAAACACTACAGGTCTGAATCCAAGTAACACATCAGATTTTTCTTCCCTTACTTCCATTCTTACTGGTTCTGGTTTTACTTCGATAGGCGTTTCAGGAACTATGTTTATTGGTGGTACTATTGGTTTTGTCTCTACAGCTGGTGTAATAGGCTCAGGTGGATTAGCGTATGGTATGTCTTCAGGTACACTGTCTTTCCTTTCAGCTACTATTATCGTATCCCCTGCACTTTCAACTTCAACAATTTCGACTTTGCTTTCGAATTTAACTGTCTTTTCTTTTGGTTTGGTGTCTAGCTCAATAGGTTCGGGTTTGACTTCAATTTCGATGCTCTTTTTTCTAGTTTTCTCTTCTTCTACTTCAGTTACAATTCCTTGAGTCTCAGATTGGTTTGAACTGGCGTTATTTGGTTCACTACTTTCTAGAGAAGCTAATGCATTACATTTTTCTATAATTTCTTCGATCCTTGTGTCAATTTCTTCAAAGCCATTCATCATTGATCCTTTTCTTGTTTCTTTGGTGTGGGTTTCTAGATAGTTCTTTGTTATCTTCTCTTCATGATATTCTTGGACTTTTACTTCTTTTTTAGTGTCTATACCTACTTCTTCTTTGTATTCTTCTATGCTCTTTATGGTTTCGTCTATCGCTGATGCTAGGAGTGATGATTTCCTCTCGATTTCTCTTATCTCCTCCTGTTTAGATTGGGTCGTTTAATTTTTGGTTAAAACAGTAAAATTATATAGTTATTGTGACATGATAAGTGTACCGGTTGACTTTTTTTACTGTCTGGAAAAAAATAGGGTTTAGTAGTGAATAGAATAGCCTTTGGGGATAGTATTTTTTTTACAATTTTGAACTTTCTTTTCGAATTACCAGCAGAGCTAATTGCCGATGGGGCCGCAAAGTTTTCGAATTGAGATCATGCACCGGCAAGCGCAGCGTAGGACGTCCACCCACAAGGTGGATGGGCGACCTGATTTAGACCGCAGGAAGACGCTGGATGCAGGCCGCTTCCAAGCGGTCCTTTTGGAAATCTATGGGGGTGGCCTATGTCAAGCAGTGGACATCCGGCGGCTGACATGATGATGATGATGATGATGAAGTATTTTTTTACAGACGGTAAAAGAGGTCAGCCGGTATAAAGTAGGTGCTAGCTGTGTCTTAAGAAGAAACATAATATAAAAATACTATTTATGGCAATATATTTCTTATGAATCATATATTTTTATACAGTAGTGCGTGCTCTATTATAAAATTAAAATGGCATACACATACATACATACCACCACGCCTGTATTCCTCGAAGGGTTAGGCAGAGGTGTACCAATGTACACCAACAGTGCCCCGGTATGTTTAGATCCCATTTAATAGGAGGAGGCCAGCCTATTGCCAACCGGGCACAAATCCTAACTCCGAGCTGCTATTGAGAATTTCATAGAAAAACCCAATAACACTTTGCTCGACCTGGGAATCAAACCCAAGACTTCTAGCGTAGCAGTCGCGCATAGGACCGCTAGGCTAACGAGGCAGTTATAATGATATACAAACGATAAGATGGTAAGAGATCATGTTTTTTCAAACTAGTGCGTTCTTTGAACAATGAAATAATGGTCTAAAATTGTAAAATCGCCAGTGCTACATTATTTTAAACTAAAATGCGATTCATACACTCTTACTCAACCAACACATTTCCATCCAACATACCTTGGAAGACTCTAGTTCATCTGCACCACCATATAAGCCCGGCTTCCTATAAACCGGGAACCTAACCCTACCACCACCACCCTTTAAGCCGGGCTTCGTATAAAACGGTCTTACTTTAGCTGAACCACCGTTTAGAACTGGTTTGGTATAGGTTGGGGATTTGGGTTGTTCAGTAGTTGGGGAGGCGAGAGGAGGATCATAAATCACACTTTCTATAGTCGTTTCTATGTGAGGAATCAGATGCTTCTTAACTATATGTGGATCTTCGTCTTCTGGACTTAACGTACTGTCTCTTGGGATTGGAGTACCACCTCTGCTTTTAGGAAGAGGGAGAGAGAGTTTGAAGACGTATTCGTCAGTAAGTGGAGTGGGGGGAACGGTAGAGGGCGTGGGAGTATCAATAGAACTCGGAGGACTCTGAACTGATTGCTGCTTCTCCAAATCTGTTCTCAAAGAAAGTTTTCTATCTTGGATTTTAGCTGTGAAAGAAGATTCTTGGATGGTTGCTGAGGATTCAGTTGAAGATTCTAATTGTTGACTTGCTAAAGATGCTGAGATTTGAGAAGATGCTTGAGTACTTTGAGATATTTCGGTTGCTGATACTCTCTTTTCTATTTGAGAAGAGATGTCAACTGATGTGCTTGTGGCTTCAGAACTGATTGACAACTGGCTCGTTTTAGAAACATCTGTAGCTGTTTCTATCTTCGCCTCTTCTGCAGCCTTACCAACTCCAGAAGTAACATAAGATTTCGCTGTCAATTCTTTGCTCTCATCAATAGTTACTTGGTCACCAACTTGCACTTTGCTTACAGCAGTTTTGGAGATCAATTCTGATACATCTTCAATTTCAATTATTTCTGGCGATAGATTAGTGTCAATTTCAACTTTCTTTACTATTTTTAGGGCAGCAAACTCTTCGTGAACTGGTTTTTCTTCTTTTGGTTTTAATTTTATTGTTTCACTAATTTCTACTACTTCGATTGGTTTTGGTTCTACTACTACTGGTTTGGTTTCAATGATCTTCTCTACAGGTCTTTCTTCTTCGATTATAGCAACTTTTTCTTCTTTAATTTCAACATTTGTGAACTCACTCTTCGATTCTTCTACGCTTACCTCTGTTGATTCAGCCACAGATAGAGATTCATTGATCTCGATTGCTACTTTTTCAACTTTTTCTATGTTCTCTTCTTTAATTTCTACGACAGGCTCGATAATCTCCTTTATTTCTTGAATTACCACTTCTTGTATATCAGTAGATTGTATTGCAGTTTCTTTCTTCAAATCTTCTTGGACTAATTCTTTAGTATCATGCAAGACTTCTTCAATCTTTTGTACTGATGCAGCGCTTTCAGCGGTGGCTGTAGTGAGTTTATGAGACTCTTCAACAATCTTAGCTTTCTCTAATTCTTGTACAGCGCTTTCAATCGCTACGTTTTCTGCGCTTATCGTTTCTATTGTTTCAACAGCTGTGTTTATTTCTTCAGCGCTTTGTACGGAAGATGTTTCTGATAAGTCAGCGACGAATTCTTCAAATATAGCGTCTTTATTTGTATAAACGTGAGACTCTACTATAGCTACGTATGTTTGCTTTGGTGTTTTAGGTTTTTTGTATTTCGTCTCTTGCTTTGTTTCAACAAAACTCTTCTTTTCCACAGTTTCAGAGGAAGAAAATTCTTTTTTAGACATCTCTGTTCTTTCCATTGAAGTTCTTCTGCTATCTACTTTGTCTAACCATTCTAAAGGATCACTCTCTTTCATTACTTCTTCTTCTACTTGACTTCTGCTTCTGGATCTTCTGTTTTTCATCAGCATCTCTTTTTTAACATCTTCTTCTACGGCGATAGTTTGAAATTCAGATATGACTGCGTCTAGCTTTTGAGTTACTTCCGGAGTAAGTCTCTTGTCTGATCGCTGAGCCATTTGAGCTCCTGTTATCGCCTTTTCTACTTTTTGTTCTTCTTTTATCTCTACCTGCTCAACTTGAACCTCCTGTTGTACTTCTATTACGGGTACTGGCTTAATTATTTCTTTCTTCTCAATTTTCGTCTCTACGGACTCAACTTTCATATCTGTTTCAATCTTTTGAGACATCGATTTCACTTCCTGTTTCTTCTCTACAGGTACAGGAGTTACAAGTTGCCTTCTTTCTTGTTTATTCTCTGCTACTTTAATTGTTGCTTCTTGTCTCTTTTCTACATTCTCGACTACATCTCGCGAGCTCTTTCTAACCTTCGAATCTTCATACGTCCGCGTTTCGCTAGCCCTTTCTTCTGATTGGTTGAAGATAGGCTGTCTTAGAAGGAATCTAGATAGTGCTACCATGACGTCAGTTAGATGCAAAAAAAATGTTCTTAAAAGAAGATCGTAGTGGTAAGAAGAATGTACTGTACCTCTAATATTAGGTATAGTCTGTAAACCTATATTATAGGCCTTTTGCTCAGCAGAAGTCTTCTCTCCTTTGACGCTAGAAGCAACAGTTTTAGCAGCCTGCTTGAATTTGGCAATCGAAGATCGTCTCCTTGTTTCGTCGTGTTGATATTCTTCTGTGAGCAGAGATTGTTTTTGTACATCTTTGCCATCTTTGGTAACTTTTTCTGATATTTCAGATTCTTTGTAATCTTTTCTGGCAATCTTTTGCGTACCATCTTCTTGGGTTTCGGTTCTTTCTTCTTTGCTCATTTTTCTTTCAACGTATTCTTTGGCTTCAGTTTTGTCGATGATTTCAGAAGATTCTTCTGTTTTTTCAGACTTGACTGATTTTGATTCTTTCTTATCTGATTCTGACTTTTGTTGTACTTCAGAAGAACTTGTTTCTTCATCGATTTCTTTCTTTATCTCCTCAGCTACAGACACAGCTCTCTCAATGCTCTGTTCGACTACCGAAATCGCTGTTTCTTCAATTTTCTCCAAATCCATCTCTTGCCTCATCTTTTCTATATACTGCAGTTCTTCTCTGATAGATTCTTCTTCTACTTCTTCCCTTACCTCTTTCCTTTCTATAGTTTTACTATCCTTTCTCATACTCTCTGCATGTTGTGTCACTTCCTCACAAATTCTGACTCCTTTCTTCTCAATTTTGACATCTTCTTTCAAACTTTCGCTTTTCACATCTTTAGTTATAGCTTCAGAAAGTTTCGTTTCTTTAGTAACATCAACGACCTCTGAATCTTTGCTCAAACATTTCACATGTTTTTCATATTTGAGCAATTTCTCCGTTACCTCAGAACTCTGCTTGAACCTCGTGCCATCTGGATCGTATTGCTCCGAAATGGGCAATTTATACTTACTATCACCCAACTCAAACTCACCAAACGCATTAAGCAGATAATCTGGATCGTTATCAACAGGAGTTCTTCCAAATTCATCTCGATAATTAGGATTAAGGATTATTGGATCTTCAAGTGGAGGAACTTCAACTAAGGGTTCAGTTGAGAAGGGGCGGTAAGGTTTAGTGGGGGTGACGAAAGGGGATGAAGTTAGAGATCTGGATTCTGAAAGGTTACTCCCTGGGGTGGTTCCTAGGTCAAGGAGGTGGCTGCCAATGTCCGAAGGTTCTACAAATTGTTGTATTTGGAAGACTACCTCAGTTGGTTGCGATTGACGGCCTAAAACGTCCTCGTAATCGTAACAGAGGGGCTCTGAGTCGTCCAGAACTGGATCGTACAGGCCGCTGTAACAAAAGAGAAAGGCATTTTAGTTTTCAGACTATTAGGACTGTTTCATAATACCAGCCATTGACTCACTGCAAGGCAAAGGCCTCTTCTCATACAAATGAGGCACGAGCATAAATCAAGGGTTGGCGATTTCAGACTCATATGTATATGTCACCGGAAAATAACAAGATCCGTAAGTTTATCAATTTACTAGGAAGTTTATAAACTTTCGTAAGATTCTAAACGGGAGATAAATTGTAATATTTTACGTCCACATTTTCGTAAATTGATAAACTTACTGAACTCACTCGTAAAATAATAAGTAAGCAGTAACCAAACGCTACGCGCGATCTGATTGGTTGGCTGTCACGTGTCACTTCTCCTTCCTCCTATGGACACAAGCATTGCCACTATGAACATTGACCAATCAGAGAGCAGTGTGTTATTTTACGTATTTCAAAGATCGTATATTTAAAAGAGTTTCTGTGATTGGTCGAACCATATAAAATCTTACGAATAGATATTCGTTAGTTTATAAATTTACCGTATGACGTCGGAAATTGATAAATTTACGAAAATGTGGACGTAAAATATTACAATTTATCTCCCGTTTAGAATCTTATGAAAGTTTATAAACTTCCTAGTAAATTGATAAACTTACGGATCTTGTTATTTTCCGGTGACATATACATTATAACTACTATAAGTTTAGGTTTCCTCACGATGTTTTCCTTCACCGTTGCCAGAGATGTCTAAAATAAACTTAGAAAGTACATATATGAAAACGTCACATTGATACTTGCCCGGTATCGACCCCGCAACTTCATGTATGAAAGGTAAGCCTGTAAAAGCCTTTATGACAATTCCTTAACATCCATCCTATCCTACTAAGTCTACCGTGTCGACGGCGCGTTCGTGTTCCACGCGCGCCTCAAAGAGATGTCAGCAAACTTGGATGGGGCCACTGAGGGCCGATGCCTGCCGGGGCTGCGGGTTGTTCGAAAGAGATACCGCGCCCCGGAACGCAAAGGGCACATGAAGGAACATAGACGGGTTTTAGTCAGTAAAAGTCTGACACTCCCTCCCGCCCCGCCCAGGGCGGGGGAAGTTATTTGATGATTTCCCGTCTATAAAAAAAAAAAAAAAAACCTACTAAGTCTACTAAAATTATAAATACGAAATACGCTTGTGTTGCGGATAGTCCGCTCGTTAATTATATATAAGTTTAGGTTTCTTCACGATGTTTTCCTTCACTGATCTCAGTGATACCATCAAATAAATAAATATACCATCACGCCTGTATTCCCCGAAGGGTTAGGCAGAGGTGTACCAATGTACACCCACAGTTCGCCGGTATATTTAGGTCCCATGTAATAAGGGGCGAGCCTATTGCCATTAACCGGGCACAAATCCAAACTCCGAGCTGCTACTGAGAATTTCATAGAAAAACCCAATAACACTTTTTTTGCTCGACCTGGGAATCGAACCCAGGACCTCTAGCGTAGCAGTCGTGCTTAGAACCACTAGGCCAACGAGGCAGTACCTTTTTAAAATCATATGTCTAAGATAAACTTAGAAAATACATATGAATTGAAAGTCACATGTAACTTGTCCGATTCAAACCTGCAACCACATACACAAGGGGCTGGTGCCTTAACTAATGGGCCATCGCGATATACTATGTAGATGTTTCATGTACCTACATCTATGTAAATAAAAATAAATAGCTAAATGTGTTGCTAAGCGCAAAACTCGAGAACAACTGAACCGATTTGGCTGATTATTTTTTTGTTGTATTCGTAATTTCCCGGACCAGGTTTATAATTTCTGGAAAATCTGCCGGATAACTGGGAAATAACAGCACCCGCATGAAGCCGGGGCGGTTCAATAGTTTAAAAAAAAATACCCACTTACATTGTCATAATCATATCTATAATATCTTGTTATAACTATAGACAACAGGGTCACATCACTAACACACTCGCCACTCATTTTATAAAAACAAAAAAAAAATGGCTGACTGACAGCAAACGTCAAAATTGTTATAAAAATAAGAATTAAATTAAAATGGCGAACGAATGATAGAAGACAGTTAACAAACAGTTAATAATTAGTACTGCTCTATAATTTGATACCGATTGCAATCTAGGCAACGATTTAAAAATAAACTTTAAAGTCTCGAATGACTTTGAAAGTGTACTATAAATAAAACATACCATCACGCCTGTATTCCCCAAAGGGTTAGGCAGAGGTATACCAATGTATACCCACAGTTCGCCGGAATGTTTAGGTCCCATGTAATAGGGGGCGAGCCTATTGCCATTAACCGGGCACAAATCCAAACTCCGAGCTGCTACTGAGAATTTTTAAGAAAAATCCAATAACACTTTTTACTCTACCTGGGAATCGAACCAAGGACCTCTAGCGTAGCAGTCGCTCTAAGGATCACTAGGCTAACGAGTCGGTACCTTTTTAAAATCAAACTTATATAATAACAAGTAATGAAAATTATATTTTAGTAGCGCACTTCGTTCTCGTGGCTTATTTCACCGTCTGTCGTAGCGTGATGTTATATAGTCTATGTTACTCAGGAATAATGTAGCTATACATGCTTACTTTTACATCGTTCTGGAACCGAAAGCCATAAGCTCTAACAGAGTAACAGAAACTATTGGCAATATAATTTCAAAAAATATAAAAAAAAATTAACACCAAAATTTAATTTGTGAAATAGTGAGAACTCGAAGTAACGCTTCCTTGCAGTAAATTCATATTTGTGTAAACCTTATCGACTACACATGCGAACGGTAGCCTTTGGAAAATCCATTCATCGATCAGACAGAAGCGCTACTAACATTTAACGCGAAATTAAAAAAAAATGTGATCAATTTTCAAGGTCATAGAGAGGTCCTAAAAAAAAATAACAACGCCAATAATAGTACCTATTACTTGACTGGACTTCCTGTGTTTCGGCTCAGAACGATGTAAAAATAAACGGGTATAAAGATTAAAAAATGGTTGAAATCGGAAAAACAAAAAGAAAACGTAGGTAAGAAAACAAAACAAAAAAAATACTTACTGATCTTTGTAAAGTAAATAGAACCTCATTTTGTCAATAAAAAAAAAACTATCTACACAAAAAAAAAAACGAATATTCGATCGTTTTCGCGCTGTTCTTGATTCGCGAATGAAAACCAAAAGCCAAATACAGATTTGAAACGTGTTTATATTTGAGACAATTAATCTAAAAGGACAAATATCTATTTTTATTTGACATTAATGTCTATTTTGATTTGAGCTGTCAATATAAGTTTAATTAGAGTTGGCAAAGTACTCATTAAGAGCCGGTAGTGGTTGAGCCAAGTTCGGGCAGTAATTACCCTTTTTGTAATTAGACTTTATTCTTCCGATATTTTTCAATTATTATTTGACTAAGGAAAAACTATCAGCAGTGCGATTCTCTAAGCCTCACTTCATAATTCGAAAGCTGAATCCGCAGTGAGATTACAAAATGGTATTCTGTTAAACACGATCACGCCGGTGACGTCACCACGGCGAACGAATACGTCGTTATCGAAGTGAGCGCGATCACTTTAGTGAGATTCGTTTTCGAGTTTGCATTTTAGAGAATCGCACTATTGATCTGAAAACGCTAACTTTAGAGAGGTGAAATAAATACAGAATAAACGAATGGTAGAACGAGATGGGGACTTTTGTTTGATTACTGTCAATGTCAAACATACAAGAGTTCAGTCAGGGAGTCACTTTTATTACGTTACGAGTGTAGATAATAATATCGGTATAGTTTAAAAAAACCAACACACATGATGTAGCCCGAAAAATAATGCTGGGTCAAGCTATACTAAACCTATGGAGGGCTGGCAAAGCGTGTTTGAGTATTTAGGTATTTCACAATTACACCTCCGTGTTGCAAAAAGCACCTGTTGCTGTTGGTCCTGCGCCTGATCTCTCCCCGGTCGTGTCGGATTGCCGTCCCATCGGAATAAGAGAGTGAGGGAACACTTCATATTCTGCTACTTAGTTAGATCAGTGTACATTAAGATATTGTTTTTAGAACTTTTCTCTTTGCTCTTCTATTTATTATATTTGACGAAACAAGTCATAAGCAGCTATATAGCACTATATATCACTAGTGATAAAAATAGCTTAAAATTGTGGACGAATAAATAATAATAACCTATTATTGTCCCACTGCAAGGTAACCACCTCTTCTCATACAGAGAAGGCACGAGCATTGATCACCACGCTTGCTCAAGGCGGATTAGTGATTTCAGAATTATATTAATTACAAGTCCAGGTTTCCTCACGATGTTTTCCTTCACCGAAGTAAGTAATATCCAAGATAAGCTTAGAAAATATATCTATATTTAAAATTATAAGGCTGAAGAGTTTGTTTGGTTGAACGCGCGAACCTCAAGAACTACTAGTTCGAATTGTTTATTTTAGTGTTGGGTAGTCCATTTATCGAGGAAGGCTATATAGGCTTTATAGCATCACGCTATGACAATCTGGAGTAGAGCAGTAACTAAAGACGTAACTTAATACGGGTGATTAAAACCACACGAACGAAGTGGCAGATAGAAGGTTGTATGTATTTAAACGTTATATTGGTACTTGCCCGGTAACGAACCCGTAATAATGCCTTAATTTCCATATATACAAATAAATATATAAAGTTTGTAATGTAAATATAATAGCTTTTTACTAAATGCATATTATAAATATTTACATTGCACTAAAACCAAAACCCAATATAAAAAAAACTGTATGTCTGTTTTTCCTGCTCATCTCCTAAAGGACTGGACTGATTTTGACAGGACTTTGATGTTATAAGTAGTAACTATTAGGTTATTTATATTTAAGAAAAAATATTAGTGACCCGCGAAAAATAAAAAGAAATACTGCTGATAACTGACATTCACACGGATGAAGTCGTGCACATAAGCCAGTGGAAAATATATATGTATATACCATACCATACCATCACGCCTGTATTCCCCGAAGGGTTAGGCAGAGGTGTACCAATGTACACCCACAGTTCGCCGGTATATTTAGGTCCCATGTTATAGACCTCTAGCGTAGCAGTTGTGCTTAGGACCACTACGCCAACGAGGCAGTTAAAAATATATCTTAGTGGAAAATATATCTTATTTTATAATTTCATTGGGCGGCCAACAAGCCGACAAGACTGTCCACCTGATGTTAAGTGGTAACCGCTGCCTATACACATCTGCAATACCAGAGAACTTGCTAATGTGATGCCATCCCAGAGACAAAGTTGAAATGTGTCTTGTGCCTGTAACTACACCGGCTCCCATACCCTTCAAACTGGAACACAGCAACGCTGCTTTGTGGCAGAAATAGGTATGGTGGTAGTACTTCCCTGGACGAGCTCTACTACTACTAACTCACTCACCGTAGCACTCCAACAGTAAGGCTGTGCGCACATTCTTCAATTCTCCGGCTGGCGTTCTTCACGGACATATCAATCGCTTCTTCTCCATTTATGGTCAGTATGGTGTCACCATCTAGCAAGCCGGCACGCTTAGCGGGGCTGTCTGCCTCGATCTGAAAGTTGGGAGAAGGATAGCATTATATAACTAACTGCTTCGTTAGCCTAGTGGTCCTAAGCACAATTGCTACACTAGAGGCCCTGGGTTCAATTCCCAGGTCGAGCACTTTGCTCGACCTGGGAATCGAACCCAGGGCCGTTACGGGTTTTTACCCGACTGCGACAGAAGGAGGGTTATGTTTTTCGAGGGTATGTTTGTATGTATGTATGTATGTATGTAAGTTTGTATGTATAATTGTTTGGCACGCTCTGCAGGCTGAACGGCTCGATGGATTTTAGCTTGAGAGGTGTCGTTAGATTCGTATTTACTGTGAGAGTGACACTGGGTATATAAAAAAAAAAAACAAAATGGCGGAAGTTTGGCGCCAAATTCAAATGTTTGGCTCGCTCTGCCTGCAGGCTGAACGGCTCGATGGATTTTAGCTTGAGAGGTGTCGGTAGATTCGTATTTACTGTAAGAGTGATACTGGGTATATTAATTTCTTTTTTAAAACACAAAAAAAAACGGTAATTTAAAAAACTAAAAAACCCGACTGCTATACTTTAAAAATCTCTAAAACAAGATAAATTGTAGCAGTCGGGACCCATTCGGGACCATCTGCAATGTAATGTGCTCTCAATTCACTAATCCTCCATTTCTAGAATGGGTCCCGACTGCTACAATTTATCTTGTTTTAGGGATTTTTAAAGAATAGCAGTCGGGTTTTTTAGTTTTTTAAATTACCTTTTTTTATTCTATGAAATTCACAGTAGCAGCTCGGAGTTTGGATTTGTGCCCGGTTAATGGCAATAGGCTCGCCCCCTATTACATGGGACCTAAATATACCGGCGAACTGTGGGTGTACATTGGTACACCTCTGCCTAACCCTTCAGGGAATACAGGCGTGATGGAACACACGCACACACGTGAATAACACTTTGCTCGACCTGGGAATCGAACCCAAGACCTTTGGCGTAGCAGTCGCGCTTAGAACTACTAGGCTATCGAGGCAGTCACTGGAACGCAAATAGACAATAGGAGCAAAATGTATAGGTTTTAGTCACCACCAACTTTCAAAATCTGGGATGTTACTGTGAAATTCATAATGGAAAAACCAAATTTTTTTGCCTATTCTAGGAATGGATCCCGGGATCCTTTTTTTTATAGATTGAAAAATCATCAAATAACTTCCCCCGCCCTGGGCGGGGCGGGAGGGAGTGTCAGAATTTTACTGGCTAAAACCCATCTATGTTCCTTCATGTGCCCTTTGCGTTCCGGGGGCGCGGTATCTCTTTCGACTCTCTTTTGACTGCCTCGTTGGTCTCGTGGTCGCAAGCGCGACTGCTGAGCAAGGGGTCCCGGGTTCGATTCCCCCAGGTCGGGCAAATAGTGTTATTGGGTTTTTCCATTAGGAATTTCTCAGTAGCAGCCCGGAGTTTGGAAGTTGGTGGTGTGACACCCCCGTGCCTCGGAAAGCACGTAAAGCCGTTGGTCCTGCGCCTGATCTCTCTCCAGTCATGTCGGATTGCCGTCCCATCGGGCTATGAGAGTTAGGGAAGAGGGAGTGCACTTGTGTTTGCGCACGCACTTGTGCACATTCCTTGACTATAATATCTCCTGCGTACATGGCTAGTCTGCATTAAGGTTAGCCGCCGTGGCCGGAATCGGTCTGGAGAATTACATTTACACCTCTTTCGAACAACCCGCGGCAACCCAGGATCCTACCCTCAACAGTCGTGTTTGCCACCACGAGACCAACGGGGCGTTCTTAGAGATACCAATAGAATTAATATCATTACCTAGTTGCATTAGGTAATCGGTTTCGAAATAGTCCGCAAGGGCACGCGGCGGTCTGCCAACAAATCACGTATCGACAGCCGACGCCGAGGTATTTCAGTACCAATGTCAATCACAGTCATAGATTATTCATTTGTTTAATTCAATTACTAGCGAAATGCCCGCGACTTCGTCCGTCTCCGTCTCCGCGTAGGTAAATAACATACCATGACGCCTGTATTCCCCGAAGGGTTAGGCAACGGTGTACCAATGTACACCCACAGTTCGCCGTTATGTTAGGCTGGGTACTCACTTAGCAGTGTAGCACGCAACGTATCAGATACGGTATCAACCTGCAAGTGGGTACGGCTCGTCCACGGTCCTCCGCGTATCTAGCTACGAACTTCCTAGCCGCCTTTGTGTTCGCAGTGAGACCGCCACTCGGTGGGTCACTGCGAGCTTACAGCGCTCCACGCGCGAGCGGCTCGCAGCGGGCTCGTGCCTACGTACTCACTTGATACCGTATCTGATACGTTACGTGCTACACTGCTAAGTGAGTACCCAGCTTTAGGTCCCGTGTGATATGGGAGAGCATATCGCGGTTAATTTTACGAACTTATTCAATGGTGTCGATTCTGTTATGCACAAGCTAAACTTAATTTAGACTATTTCTATCTTTTTCTCTCCAATAAAAGAAGAAAGGGACGCACATGAATAAGACTTGTCAACTTTAGTTGATCTGAAACCTCTATACAGTTATAGTTGACATGTCAGAACGCACTGATTAAAAACACGGTAAAGTTCAAGGTAAAACTAATTTGACATCTCTAACTTAGTTCTAAGGTATTACCGTCCTTTTCTTTCGCTGTATGTTAGTAAGAGATGTCAATTGTCTAATTTTAGCTTAGTTTGTGAACAAGGGAATCGGCACCAATGTATAACTTTCAATCGTCTACTTCTACCCAGTCTCAACTGGGTAGAAGTAGACGATTAAGCGAGCTAAGTGACTCATCACTTAGCTGCAATTTTAGTGTTGAGAATAATAAAACATCGTATCTACTACACAAAAATCGCATTACACAAATAAATAAAAGGCAAAATCCCCCAAAAAATCGGCAATTTAGTAAAAAAAAAAATAATCGAATATCTCGAAACGGGTTTAAGTTTGGGGTACGGTACAGTTGTCACAGTCAGAAATTATGGGAACAACAACCTCTTAAAAGATAAACGTAATAAAATGAATGTTTCCAATTGAATGCTACACATCACTTCACCAAGTCAGCTGCAGTGCGATTCTAAAATGCAAACTCGCAAACGAGCCTCACTAAAGTGATCGCGCTCACTTCGATAACAAACCAACTTGTCATTGGTTCGTTAGTAGTTAGTGTTAGTATTCGTTCGCCGTGGTGACGTCACCGGCGTGATCGTGTTTAACAGAATACCATTTTGTAATCTCACTGCGGATTCAGCTTTCGAATTACGAAGTGAGGCTTAGAGAATCGCACTGCTGATCGGTGTCAATAAACTACACACTAAGAAACAACTCTGTAAAAGATTTGTTTCTCTTGACAAGCCTCTTATGGTTTAAAGTCAATAAACTGCCGAAATAAATATAAATATTATGCATTTCCAAAGTTATTGCTTTTCTGCTGTTCGTATAGAGATTCAGTACCGGATGCACTCTTCACCGAATTTATATTGACTGCCCCGTTGGTCTCGTGCTTGCAAGCGCGATTGCCGAGCGAAGGGCAGGACCCTTCACTTCCCGGGTCGGGCAAAAAAGTGTTATTGGGTTTTTCCATCAGAATTTTCTCATTAGCAGCCCGGAATATGGAAGTTGGCGGTGTGACACCCCCGTGCCTCGGAAAGCACGTGTCGCGTGGTCCTGCGCCTGATCTCTCCCCGGTCGTGTCTGACCGTCCCATCGGGTTATCTTAGCGTTTCGATGACAAACTATATTACAATAAATAAATAAAGTTAAGTTTGTCATCGAAACGCTAAGAAGAAGATCGGGTTATGAGAGTTAGGGAAGAGGGAGTGCACCTGTGTTTGCACACACTTGTGCGCTATAATATCTCCTGCGTACGTGGCTAGTCTGCATTAAGGTTAGCCGCCGTGGCCGGAATCGGTCAAGAGAGTTACATTTTATATTTTGACATGGATATACTCTTTTCGTAACGCGCTATGTAGTTAGTAAGATAATATAATGTGTGGTTACCTTCTCAATAGTCAGAGGCATATCATCATCAGCTCCTCCGAAGATCTGGAAGCCCCATGGCTCGTCCACGTCGCGAGATAAACGAACATCCAACGCCATCTATTGGGCAAGCAAATAAACATATATTAATACTAGTTTCTGTCTGTGAATACGTCCGCGCCTAAGTTAATACAAGGCGTTGATTTGCAACCTCGTCAAATTCAAGGAGTTAACTATGCTCGTGATTCCTAACACGAATCAATAATATTATAAATTGGTTTTGAAAAAATTTTTTTTTGACGTGATTTTCAAATTTGAGCTATCCATCTCGCCAGAGGGTTTAGGCGCTATGCACGCATTGATATAGCTGCGCGACAACTCTGCCTACAGCATACGTAACTGGGCGATTCTGAATTTTGCAAGAGGAGTATTCTGGAATACTGTTATTTGATAGTTGCAACTAAAAAAACAAGTATTTATTAGATATTGACCAGGTATCGTAATTATATTTGATTACTTCTATTTTTTTATGACAAGCTCCTAAAATTTGACGAGGATACAAATCAACAGCTTGTATATCGGGTGTAAGGAACATCTATCCTTAATAAACTGAAACCATGAGTTCTCTATTCTGGACTGAGTATCAGACAACAAGATTTTTTATAGGAAAACCATAAGTAAAGCGATATGGAGGTTTTTAATACTTTTCCGCTAAGTGAAAATTCGCTCTTATTTCTTTTGTATCGTCATCGTCATCACGACTATTCATGATAAAAAAATGTTGGTGCACACTTTATTCAATGTTTTATTTATTTATAAACCATATAGTTTTATTTAATTAACTGGTATTCACAAAATATTTTGAAATAAAAACATTCAAAATACATACATAGAATCACGCCTGTATTCCCCTAAGAGTTAGGCAGAGGCGTACCAATATACACCCACAGTTCGCCGGTATGTTTTTAGGTCCCATGCAATAGGGGGCGAGCCTATTGCCATTAACCGGGCACAAATCCGAACTCGGAGCTGCTACTGACAATTTCATAGAAAAACCCAATAGCACTTTTTGCTCCACCTGAGAATCGAACCCAAGACCTCTAGCGTAGCAGTCGCGCTCTAGGCTAACGAGTCAGCTTTTACCGCTTTTCACTAAATGCATTTGATAGTAAATACGGTACTTATATAAAAAAACCAATTTCTAAAAATATTTGTTCGTCTATCTGTATATTCCGGCTAATCTCTGAAATGTCTGCACCGATTTTGACGGGACTGTCACTCGCAGATAGCCAATGTTAAAAGAAAGGAGTAACTAAGGCTACTTTTAAATAACATAAAAGAGGGTCCTATAGGAAATCTATGGGGGAAATCTATGTCCATCAGTACGTCCTGCGGCTGATCATCATCATCTGCTTAGCCTTTTCCCAACTGTGTTGGGGTCGGCTTCCAGTCTAACCAGATGCAGCTGAATACCAGTGTTGTACATGGAGCGACTGCCTATCTGACCTCCACAACCCAGTAACTGGGCAACACGATACCTCTTGGTTAGACTGGTTGTCAGACTTCTTGGCTTCTGACTATCCGTAACGACTGTTAAAGATCTACGAATGACAGCCGTGACCAACGGCTTTACGTGCTTTCCGAGGCACGGGGGTGTCACACCACCAACTTCCAAACTCCGGGCTGCTACTGAGAAATTCCTAATGGAAAAACCCAATCACACTTTTTGCCCGACCTGGGAATCGAACCCGGGACCCCATGCTCATCAGTCGCACGTTGCGACCACGAGACCAACGGGGCAGTCCTGCGGCTGATATGATGATGAAAATTGAGTTACGTAAAAACTTTGAAACCAATGAAATACTGAACGCGAACGAAGTCGCGGACAAAAGCTAGTTTAAATAAATAAATAATTACCTTCATTGAGGTTCCAAACAACTGTACTGTTCCACGGTTAAATTTTAACTAGTTGGTTTTTGGCAAGAGCACCCAGTGGCACCAATTTCTCTTGCTATCTAGGTCTTAGACCTACATTGCACTCACAATCTAGACCTAGAATTAAATTGTTAGTACTATTATACTAATAGCTTCTGCTCGCGACTTCGTCAGCGTCAAATTTGATATATCACCCCACGGGAACCGTACACTTTTCTGGGATAAAAAGTATCCTATGCGTTATTCCACACTACAATCTATCTCAGAAACAAATTTCATCCAGATTCGTTCAGTCACAAACATCCATCCATTCTCACAAACTTTCGCAGTTATAACACACCGCGGGGTACATCGCTAATTTAAAAACACATACCATGCATCATGCCTGTATTCCCCGAAGGGTTAGGCAGAGGTGTACCAATGTAGACCCACCCACAGTTCGCCGGTATGATTTGGTCTGATGTAATACGGGGCGAGCCTATTGCCATTAACTGGGCACAAATCCTGACTCCGCAATAGCAGCTGCTATTGAGGAATTCCTAATGGAAAAACCCAATAACACTTTTGCTTGACCTGGGAATCTAACCCAGGACCCCATGCTCATCAGTCGTGCTTGCGACCATGAGACCAACGGGGCAGTTACATTCCTTAATATCTTAGAAAAGGCCACAAGCATTAATATTTTCATTTTAATTTTTCAAATCGAGCTGGCTTATTCTTTCTCAATCTCGTTGGTTTAGAAACTTTTAATACTAAATTAATATTAAAATATAAAGAAAAATATACAGAAATACTTAACAAATAATGCGTTTGCTGATATTACTGATGATTTTCTCATTATTTTATTTGGTTACTGGGAAAAATAATGTGAAAGCCTTGACAGAGTCCATGGGGCAAGAAGTGATTGAAATAGGCACTCCAATCAAAGGTATTCATTTCATTTTTTAATAATATCCATGGACTTTCTTGCTCGTTCTTCTCCATAGAGACCTACGTTTTGGAACGAGACATAAAAACTCATTAAAACTCTATTTATTTTACCGCTAGCGAACGGCTCGCGACTTCGTCCGCGTAGCATATCTCACCTGCCATAAGTTACGTCTTTGGTTACTGCTCCACTCCCGTAGAACGTAGCGTGATGTTATATAGTTAGCTTATGTAACTCTTCAATAATGTAGCTATCTATTGGTGAAAAAATGATTAAAATCGGTCCAGTAGTTTCGGAGCCTATTCGTTACAAAGAAACAAACAAATCTTACCTCTTTATAATATTATATGGGTATAGTAGCGGCTGCTTCTTCGTCCGCGTCAAATTTGATATATTACCCCAACGGTAACCGTATATTTTTCCGGGATAGAAAGTAGCCTATGTGAGCACACAGGCTACTAGGCTATAATCTAAAAAATACCAAATACCATCACGCCTAGGGTTCCCAGATTGAAAAGTCGAAATTCCGGAGAAAATTCCGGACATAGGATGAAATTTCCGGATTTCCAAAAATAAAAAATTCTGTCACTATCATATCTTTCTTCCCATACACTGACCTCTATAAATATAAGCGTATATTATCTATAATATACGCGTATATCATCAAGTAGTCAGTGCCGCCACAAATCAAATAAAAAGAAAATAACCAAAAGTGGAGGAAAGATGGCACCGCCATCTCTTGATGATATTCAAAACTAACCTATCTGAAAACTGCTCATTGTGAAGGAAACGCCTCTCCTCTGTTGCGCGTTAGGGATGTGAGATTTATGGAACTGTGGTTTTTACTTAAATTGTAGAAATTCCTGACGGCTTAGGATTCCCCCCGCTTTCCGGACAAAGCACTAAAGGAGATGGCTAAATGGAAGTATAGACCACTGCCCCATGTGCCAGGTACCATGTATAAATATGGTACCTAGCACAATATAATGCTGAATGGCTAAATATTTGTATTTCATGTAAAAAAGTTTCAGATACTTTTTGGGAATAATATAATGGTAAAATAATATTGCCTAAAAAGGAAAAAAGGTGTGTTTGACAGTATATAATTTTCTTCAACTGACACTTTCGAAAAATAACAAATCTAAAAACGAAAATGAGGTTGTATATTTATAAGCGAATGTAAATTCCTGACATATGGCAACCCTAATCACGCCTGTATTCCCCGAAGGGTCATAGCCTAGTAGTCCTAAGCGTGACTGCTACGCTAGAGGTCTTGGGTTCGATTCCCAGATCGAGCAAAGTGTTATTGGGTTTTTCTATGAAATTCTCAATAGCAGCTCGGAGTTTAGATTTGTGCCCGGCAAATGGCAATAGGCTCGCCCTCTATTATATGGGACCTAAACATACCTGCGAGCTGTGGGTGTACATTGGTTACTCTTCTGCCTAACCTTTCTGGGAATACAGGCGTGATGGTATGATGATTTGACTTACATATTTTCAGAGCTTCCTCTTGGGGTAGAAGAGGAGCCTTCAGCCGAAGATGATGATGATGAAAAAGATGACAAGGTGACTTCGAAGGTGACGAACGACACTCCCATACCAGCCACCAAGGAAGATTCGAAGAAGACCACCACAGTAAGTACCATCATAAATAATAAATAAATATCTTGGGACAACTCACACATGGCTATCTGATGCCAAGCTAAGCAGAGCTTGTGTTATGGTAACCAGACAACTGATATACATACTAGGGCATGCAAAAACCGGGTTGTTTAAAGGACACGGTTTTTTCGGGTTTTCATTTTACAAAACCGGTGAAACCGGTTTAATCGGTTATTTCGGTTTTTTTCTCATTTTTATTAAAAAAAATGTGAAATTCGTGCGTAAAGAAATAAAAATGCTAAAGTTTAATCAAAATGGCGTCAGCGTGGCATAAAGTAGCGCGACAATGATCTATCTATATCCATATATATCCATCTTATATATATATCTATATATAAGATGTATTTTTATTTTATTTAGCTTACGATAATTATTAATCTTTGTGTATATTTATTGTTAAAACTACTGTTCGACACAAATGTAAATTTGTTGAAGAATAAATAAATAAAAAAAAAACCGAGAAAAAAAAATCGAATTCGAGATCAATAATTTAAACAAAGGTGTTGCCAATTTTAAATAATAACTTCAATTGTGCAGTTTACCCAAAAGTACTATTACACAGTTCTAAAATTGTAGGCATATCTTTAAAAAGTAAAATATAATATTGCACACAGTTTTAAACTTAGTGAAGTAAACGACGATCCAAGAATAAAATATAGTTGTTTGAAATAAAATCCTGCAAATATTTCTTCTTATTTTTTCTACATGCAATATGGCAGTGGTCATGGTCATAACCATTTACACCGCATTTAGTGTTTTCTAATAGCGAAACGTAACTTGTTACTAAAAAAAATCTTATCTTTAGTATTCCTTTCGCTTACCTTTGCTATAATATTAGGAGTAACCATAGGCTATATTTCATATCATAGTTCATCCAAAACCATTAAATTTAAAAACTAATTCAATAATTTGAATTACTAGGGAAATGTTGACTAACCGTAAACTGTCACTTTGACAATGACATTTCTTTGTTTTACATATTTATGATCTCAAATGCGATTTTTCGGTATAAATTAACGTTGCCGGCCGTTATTGCCGCTGGAACTAACGCCGTCTTGCCGTCCTGTCGACGTTTGTCAGTGATAAATTTAAGATTTTGTATGAAAAACACAACCGAAAAATCCGAAAAAACCGGTTTCGTTATCATAAAAAGCCCGGTTTTCAAATCAGTCGGTTATCCGGTTTTTTCGGTTAACCGGGTATTCGGTTTGCATGCCCTAATACATACTTATATAATTTATAAATACATACATATTATAGATATAATCACACCCAGACACAAAACATACACACAAAGCACACAAAGAAGCAAACACATGCATCACACAAAGTTTGTCCTGGGTGGGAATCGAGCCCACGACCTCCGGCTTAGCAGTCAGGGCCGCTAACCACTAGACCAACAGGCCCGTCAAATTTATATGACAGATGTGAGTGGCAATGCCGGGAACGCTCTAGAAAGAACTACCCTGACTTTATTAATGAGGTTTCTATAGTAAGGTCGGGTGCGCAGTACTCGTAACCGGCGTGCTTGTATGACCAGATGTATGAACGTGGACGAGGTAAAAGGAGTACATGAGGAATGACACAGGTGGCGTTCTTAGATTTCTGCCTACCCCATTGGAAAAAGGCGTGAGATTATGTATGTATGTAACTCTGCTCCAACGCTAAATGTCAACGGGTTTTTCAGCTGGAAAGCGACAATAAAGATGTGACAGAGGCCGAAAAAGTTGAAGGAATGATTCCTGATGACGAAGAAGAAAGGATAGAAAAGGAATTGGCAGAAATATACAAGGATACCGCCGGTAAGTACTAACAGTAGATAGTCAAAACTAATAAATATCCAGGAGAAGATTTTTAATCAGTGCGTACTGCGTAAATCCAAACTAATATTATAAATGCGAAAGTAACTCTGTCTGTCTGTCTGTCTGTCTGTCTTTTCTTCACGCTTAAACTACTGAACCGATTTGTGTGAAATTTGGTACAGACATAGTTTGGAACTTGAGAAAGGACATAGGATAGTTTTTATTACAAAAAATAAAAATAAAAAATATTTTTTTTACTACACTATGTAACGGCACACGGTTACAAATAACCTATTTTTTTGAAGAGTTCCCTAGAATACCTTCCACTTTTCGTTTTTGAAGAGATCCCGCGAGATCGGGAACTATGTGGGTAAAACCAA
Organism: Caradrina clavipalpis; assembly: GCA_932526535.1. NCBI lineage: Eukaryota > Metazoa > Arthropoda > Insecta > Lepidoptera > Noctuidae > Caradrina > Caradrina clavipalpis. The sequence continues at coordinate 6,406,694 of OW052117.1, forward strand.
AAATCTGCCGGAAGTCACTATTCCACGCGAACGAAGTCGGGGGCAAAAGCTAGTGTTGACTAATTAAAGAGAAAATACATACTTACATAAATAAACTTACGCCTTTTTCAAAACGGAAAGGAGTTCAAATAAATATGTATTTTGAAGTGAAAACTTCTTTAGCGGCGTTGTGCACTTTTTTTGGAATGGGTAAAAAATGTTAAACTCGCGTCAGGGCACGTGACCTGATCAAAAATCTTACGAATTTATCGTACACAAATATGACAATTCGCGTCAGCGTATTGTCATATTTGTGTACGATAGCGCAATAAATAAATATTGTATATATTCAAGTTTTCACTTCTGCCGGCACTCCCGGAGTGCACCCCTCGTTTTTTTTTTAATGTAATGTCATCTATGGGGGAGGCCTATGTCCAGCCGTGGACGTCCTGCGGCTGATATGATGATGATGATGATGATGAATGTCATCATCACCAGCGGCTGATATAGCCGCAGGACGTTAACTGCTGGATGTAAGCCTCCCCCATAGATTTCCAAAAGGACTGGTTGGAAGCGGCGTGCATCCAGCGTCTTACTTATTTTATGGGCACTCATCGCCGCCGGTGAGCGTCAGTGGCGCGTTGCGCCCAGTCCTGCGCCGACGCGAGTTACTGACCGCTAATTTAAAGCTACGAACTAAATGTTTGTCATTTCAGTGGCAAAACAGAAACACTCTTTTTTTTGGGGGCAGTCTTGTGAAAAAGAAACACTAAATAAAAAAATCAATAAAAAAATCAATCTCCTTCTAAATATTAATGACACTGAACTACAAAAAAAAAAACTTCAACGGCTTTACTTGCGTTCCGAGTCAC